>CM025987.1:0-1309320 GCA_014839755.1 Sylvia borin
TCCAGGTTCCTGATGTCATTTTGCAGGATACCTTTGGCACTCTCAGGCCAGCCAGGATTCTAATTTGTGGTACTTTGGGTCTGGGAGAAATCCTGATCCGTCTCGAAATCTAGGCCGCGGAAGGCCGTTCCCGGGCACGGCGTCCTGGATACGGACGGTAGCCCTTTTCCCTGGGAAACTGAACACCCCCATCCAGGTTCCTGATGTCATTTTGCAGGAAACATTTGGCACTCTCAGGTCAGCCAGGATTCCAATTTGTGGTACCTTGGGTCTGGGAGAAATCCTGACCCGTCTCGAAATCTAGGCGGCAAAATGGCTGTCCAGGACCCGTGGTCTTGGATACGGACGGTAGCCCTTTTCCCTGGGAAACTGAACACCCCCATACAGGTTCCTGATGTCATTTTGCAGGATACCTTTGGCACACTCAGGCCAGCCAGGATTCTAATTTGTGGTACCTTGGGTCTGGGAGAAATCTTGATCCGTCTCGAAATCCTAGGCGGCGGAAGGCCGGTCCCGGGCACGGCGTCTTGGATACGGACGGTAGCCCTTTTCCCTGGGAAACTGAACACCCCCATCCAGGTTCCTGATGTCATTTTGCAGGATACCTTTGGCACTCTCAGGCCAGCCAGGATTCCAATTTGTGGTACCTTGGGTCTGGGAGAAATCCTGATCCGTCTCGAAATCTAGGCGCGGAAGGCCGGTCCCGGGCACGGCGTCTTGGATACGGACGGTAGCCCTTTTCCCTGGGAAACTGAACACCCCCATCCAGGTTCCTGATGTCATTTTGCAGGATACCTTTGGCACTCTCAGGCCAGCCAGGATTCTAATTTGTGGTACCTTGGGTCTGGGAGAAATCCTGATCCGTCTCGAAATCTAGGCCGCGGAAGGCCGGTCCCGGGCACGGCGTCTTGGATACGGACGGTAGCCCTTTTCCCTGGGAAACTGAACACCCCCATCCAGGTTCCTGATGTCATTTTGCAGGATACCTTTGGCACTCTCAGGCCAGCCAGGATTCTAATTTGTGGTACCTTGGGTCTGGGAGAAATCCTGATCCGTCTCGAAATCTAGGCCGCGGAAGGCCGGTCCCGGGCACGGCGTCTTGGATACGGACGGTAGCCCTTTTCCCTGGGAAACTGAACACCCCCATCCAGGTTCCTGATGTCATTTTGCAGGATACCTTTGGCACTCTCAGGTCAGCCAGGATTCCAATTTGTGGTACCTTGGATCTGGGAGAAATCCTGATCCGTCTCGAAATCTAGGGGGCAAAATGGCTGTCCTGGACCCGTGGTCTTGGATACGGACGGTGGCCCTTTTCCCTGGGAAACTGAACACCCCCATCCAGGTTCCTGATGTCATTTTGCAGGATACCTTTGGCACTCTCAGATCAGCCAGGATTCCAATTTGTGGTACCTTGGGTCTGGGAGAAATCCTGATCCGTCTCGAAATCTAGGCGGCAAAATGGCTGTCCTGGACCCATGGTCTTGGATACGGACGGTGGCCCTTTTCCCTGGGAAACTGAACACCCCCATCCAGGTTCCTGATGTCATTTTGCAGGATACCTTTGGCACTCTCAGATCAGCCAGGATTCCAATTTGTGGTACCTTGGGTCTGGGAGAAATCCTGATCCGTCTCGAAATCTAGGCGGCGGAAGGCCGGTCCCGGGCACGGCGTCTTGGATACGGACGGTAGCCCTTTTCCCTGGGAAACTGAACACCCCCATCCAGGTTCCTGATGTCATTTTGCAGGATACCTTTGGCACTCTCAGCTCAGCCAGGATTCCAATTTGTGGTACCTTGGGTCTGGGAGAAATCCTGATCCGTCTCGAAATCTAGGCGGCGAAATGGCTGTCCTGGACCCGTGGTCTTGGATACGGACGGTGGCCCTTTTCCCTGGGAAACTGAACACCCCCATCCAGGTTCCTGATGTCATTTTGCAGGATACCTTTGGCACTCTCAGATCAGCCAGGATTCCAATTTGTGGTACCTTGGGTCTGGGAGAAATCCTGATCCGTCTCGAAATCTAGGCGGCGGAAGGCCGTTCCCGGGCACGGCGTCTTGGATACGGACGGTAGCCCTTTTCCCTGGGAAACTGAACTCCCACCATCCAGGTTCCTGATGTCATTTTGCAGGATACCTTTGGCACTCTCAGGCCAGCCAGGATTCTAATTTGTGGTACCTTGGGTCTGGGAGAAATCCTGATCCGTCTCGAAATCTAGCCGGCGGAAGGCCGGTCCCGGGCACGGCGTCTTGGATACGGACGGTAGCCCTTTTCCCTGGGAAACTGAACACCCCCATCCAGGTTCCTGATGTCATTTTGCAGGATACCTTTGGCACTCTCAGGTCAGCCAGGATTCCAATTTGTGGTACCTTGGGTCTGGGAGAAATCCTGATCCGTCTCGAAATCTAGGCGGCGAAATGGCTGTCCTGGACCCGTGGTCTTGGATACGGACGGTGGCCCTTTTCCCTGGGAAACTGAACACCCCCATCCAGGTTCCTGATGTCATTTTGCAGGATACCTTTGGCACTCTCAGATCAGCCAGGATTCCAATTTGTGGTACCTTGGGTCTGGGAGAAATCCTGATCCGTCTCGAAATCTAGGCGGCGAAATGGCCTGTCCAGGACCCGTGGTCTTGGATACGGACGGTAGCCCTTTTCCCTGGGAAACTGAACACCCCCATCCAGGTTCCTGATGTCATTTTGCAGGATACCTTTGGCACTCTCAGGCCAGCCAGGATTCTAATTTGTGGTACCTTGGGTCTGGGAGAAATCCTGATCCGTCTCGAAATCTAGGCGGCGGAAGGCCGGTCCCGGGCACGGCGTCTTGGATACGGACGGTAGCCCTTTTCCCTGGGAAACTGAACACCCCCATCCAGGTTCCTGATGTCATTTTGCAGGATACCTTTGGCACTCTCAGGCCAGCCAGGATTCCAATTTGTGGTACCTTGGGTCTGGGAGAAATCCTGATCCGTCTCGAAATCTAGGCGGCGGAAGGCCGGTCCCGGGCACGGCGTCTTGGATACGGACGGTAGCCCTTTTCCCTGGGAAACTGAACACCCCCATCCAGGTTCCTGATGTCATTTTGCAGGATACCTTTGGCACTCTCAGGCCAGCCAGGATTCTAATTTGTGGTACCTTGGGTCTGGGAGAAATCCTGATCCGTCTCGAAATCTAGGCGGCGAAATGGCTGTCCCGGGCACGGCGTCTTGGATACGGACGGTAGCCCTTTTCCCTGGGAAACTGAACCCCCCCCATCCAGGTTCCTGATGTCATTTTGCAGGATACCTTTGGCACTCTCAGGCCAGCCAGGATTCTAATTTGTGGTACCTTGGGTCTGGGAGAAATCCTGATCCGTCTCGAAATCTAGGCGGCGGAAGGCCGGTCCCGGGCACGGCGTCTTGGATACGGACGGTAGCCCTTTTCCCTGGGAAACTGAACACCCCCATCCAGGTTCCTGATGTCATTTTGCAGGATACCTTTGGCACTCTCAGGTCAGCCAGGATTCCAATTTGTGGTACCTTGGGTCTGGGAGAAATCCTGATCCGTCTCGAAATCTAGGCGGCGAAATGGCTGTCCCGGGCACGGCGTCTTGGATACGGACGGTGGCCCTTTTCCCTGGGAAACTGAACACCCCCATCCAGGTTCCTGATGTCATTTTGCAGGATACCTTTGGCACTCTCAGCTCAGCCAGGATTCCAATTTGTGGTACCTTGGGTCTGGGAGAAATCCTGATCCGTCTCGAAATCTAGGCGGCAAAATGGCTGTCCCGGGCACTGCGTCTTGGATACGGACGGTAGCCCTTTTCCCTGGGAAACTGAACACCCCCATCCAGGTTCCTGATGTCATTTTGCAGGATACCTTTGGCACTCTCAGGCCAGCCAGGATTCCAATTTGTGGTACCTTGGGTCTGGGAGAAATCCTGATCCGTCTCGAAATCTAGGCGGCGGAAGGCCGGTCCCGGGCACGGCGTCTTGGATACGGACGGTAGCCCTTTTCCCTGGGAAACTGAACACCCCCATCCAGGTTCCTGATGTCATTTTGCAGGATACCTTTGGCACTCTCAGGCCTGCCAGGATTCCAATTTGTGGTACCTTGGGTCTGGGAGAAATCCTGATCCGTCTCGAAATCTAGGCGGCGAAATGGCTGTCCTGGACCCGTGGTCTTGGATACGGACGGAGGCCCTTTTCCCTGGGAAACTGAACACCCCCATCCAGGTTCCTGATGTCATTTTGCAGGATACCTTTGGCACTCTCAGATCAGCCAGGATTCCAATTTGTGGTACCTTGGGTCTGGGAGAAATCCTGATCCGTCTCGAAATCTAGGCGGCGGAAGGCCGGTCCCGGGCACGGCGTCTTGGATACGGACGGTAGCCCTTTTCCCTGGGAAACTGAACACCCCCATCCAGGTTCCTGATGTCATTTTGCAGGATACCTTTGGCACTCTCAGGCCAGCCAGGATTCTAATTTGTGGTACCTTGGGTCTGGGAGAAATCCTGATCCGTCTCGAAATCTAGGCGGCGGAAGGCCGGTCCCGGGCACGGCGTCTTGGATACGGACGGTAGCCCTTTTCCCTGGGAAACTGAACACCCCCATCCAGGTTCCTGATGTCATTTTGCAGGATACCTTTGGCACTCTCAGCTCAGCCAGGATTCCAATTTGTGGTACCTTGGGTCTGGGAGAAATCCTGATCCGTCTCGAAATCTAGGCGGCGGAAGGCCTGTCCCGGGCACGGCGTCTTGGATACGGACGGTGGCCCTTTTCCCTGGGAAACTGAACACCCCCATCCAGGTTCCTGATGTCATTTTGCAGGATACCTTTGGCACTCTCAGGCCAGCCAGGATTCCTAATTTGTGGTACCTTGGGTCTGGGAGAAATCCTGATCCGTCTCGAAATCTAGGCGGCGGAAGGCCGGTCCCGGGCACGGCGTCTTGGATACGGACGGTAGCCCTTTTCCCTGGGAAACTGAACACCCCCATCCAGGTTCCTGATGTCATTTTGCAGGATACCTTTGGCACTCTCAGGCCAGCCAGGATTCTAATTTGTGGTACCTTGGGTCTGGGAGAAATCCTGATCCGTCTCGAAATCTAGGCGGCGGAAGGCCGGTCCCGGGCACGGCGTCTTGGATACGGACGGTAGCCCTTTTCCCTGGGAAACTGAACACCCCCATCCAGGTTCCTGATGTCATTTTGCAGGATACCTTTGGCACTCTCAGATCAGCCAGGATTCCAATTTGTGGTACCTTGGGTCTGGGAGAAATCCTGATCCGTCTCGAAATCTAGGCGGCGGAAGGCCGGTCCCGGGCACGGCGTCTTGGATACGGACGGTAGCCCTTTTCCCTGGGAAACTGAACACCCCCATCCAGGTTCCTGATGTCATTTTGCAGGATACCTTTGGCACTCTCAGGCCAGCCAGGATTCCAATTTGTGGTACCTTGGGTCTGGGAGAAATCCTGATCCGTCTCGAAATCTAGGCGGCGGAAGGCCGGTCCCGGGCACGGCGTCTTGGATACGGACGGTAGCCCTTTTCCCTGGGAAACTGAACACCCCCATCCAGGTTCCTGATGTCATTTTGCAGGATACCTTTGGCACTCTCAGGCCAGCCAGGATTCCAATTTGTGGTACCTTGGGTCTGGGAGAAATCCTGATCCGTCTCGAAATCTAGGCGGCGGAAGGCCGGTCCCGGGCACGGCGTCTTGGATACGGACGGTAGCCCTTTTCCCTGGGAAACTGAACACCCCCATCCAGGTTCCTGATGTCATTTTGCAGGATACCTTTGGCACTCTCAGGCCAGCCAGGATTCCAATTTGTGGTACCTTGGGTCTGGGAGAAATCCTGATCCGTCTCGAAATCTAGGCGGCGGAAGGCCGGTCCCGGGCACGGCGTCTTGGATACGGACGGTAGCCCTTTTCCCTGGGAAACTGAACACCCCCATCCAGGTTCCTGATGTCATTTTGCAGGATACCTTTGGCACTCTCAGGCCAGCCAGGATTCTAATTTGTGGTACCTTGGGTCTGGGAGAAATCCTGATCCGTCTCGAAATCTAGGCGGCAAAATGGCTGTCCTGGACCCGTGGTCTTGGATACGGACGGTAGCCCTTTTCCCTGGGAAACTGAACACCCCCATCCAGGTTCCTGATGTCATTTTGCAGGACACATTTGGCACTCTCAGCTCAGCCAGGATTCCAATTTGTGGTACCTTGGGTCTGGGAGAAATCCTGATCCGTCTCGAAATCTAGGCGGCAAAATGGCTGTCCTGAAACATGGTCTTGGATACGGACGGTGGCCCTTTTCCCTGGGAAACTGAACTCCCACCCCCAGGTTCCTGATGTCATTTTGCAGGATACCTTTGGCACTCTCAGGCCAGCCAGGATTCCAATTTGTGGTATCTTGGGTCTGGGAGAAATCCTGATCCGTCTCGAAATCTAGGCGGCGGAAGGCCGGTCCCGGGCACGGCGTCTTGGATACGGACGGTAGCCCTTTTCCCTGGGAAACTGAACACCCCCATCCAGGTTCCTGATGTCATTTTGCAGGATACCTTTGGCACTCTCAGCTCAGCCAGGATTCCAATTTGTGGTACCTTGGGTCTGGGAGAAATCCTGATCCGTCTCGAAATCTAGGCGGCGGAAGGCCGGTCCTGGGCACGGCGTCTTGGATACGGACGGTAGCCCTTTTCCCTGGGAAACTGAACACCCCCATCCAGGTTCCTGATGTCATTTTGCAGGACACATTTGGCACTCTCAGGCCAGCCAGGATTCTAATTTGTCTTACTTTGGGGCGGGGAGAAATCCTGATCCATCTCGAATTCTAGGCGGTGGAAGGCCGGGCCCAGGCATGTGGTTTTTGGATACGAACGGTTTTCCTTTTCCCTGCAAAATTAAACATAGCGCCACAGATTCATTTTTACAGTACCACTGTGTGTCCACTCCGTCGCAACAATGCCGCACTGCTCGGTCGGGGGGGTGCCAAGGGCTCGACTGCAGTACCTCTCTCTGCCCACACGGTGGCAGCACTGCCTTCAGCTCACCCCACGTCTGCTACAGGCTTGAGCTGCAGTACCTCTCTCTGCCCACACGGTGGCAGTACTGCCTTGAGCTCACCCCAGGTCTGTTACGGGTTCGAGCTGCAGTACCGCTCCCTGCCCACGCGGTGGCAGCACTGTCTTGTGTTCAGCCTGGGGCTGTTACGGGTTCGAGTTGCAGTACCTCTCTCTGCCCACACGGTGGCAGCACTGCCTTGAGCTCACCCCAGGGCTGTTACGGGCTCGAGCTGCAGTAACGCTCCCTGCCCACACGGTGGCAGCACTGCCTTGTGCGCAGCCCGGGGGTGTTACGGGTTCGAGTTGCAGTACCGCTCCCTGCCCACGCGGTGGCAGCACTGCCTTGAGCTCACCCCAGGGCTGTTACGGGTTCGAGTTGCAGTACCGCTCTCTTCCCACGCGGTGGCAGCACTGCCTTGTGCGCAGCCCGGGGGCTGTTACGGGTTCGAGTTGCAGTACCTCTCCCTGCCCACACGGTGGCAGCACTGCCTTGTGCGCAGCCCGGGGCTGTTATGGGTTCGAGTTGCAGTACCTCTCTCTGCCCACACGGTGGCGGCACTGCCGCACAGCCCAGGCAGTGGCCAGAGGCAAAAAAGCACCAGGCCCAAAATTCCCTTCCCACCTCCTCTCGAATAAATGGCCCAAAAGACCCCCCACCACAACCGCAAAACCCGGCCATCACCCAAACAAGCCTTGAGTTTGGGCCATATTTCGATATTTTTTATTAAAATTTTCCTATTTTATCACTACCCTGTATCTTTTGTATTCCTATCTGTGTTATCATGCATTATAATGCACTTCACATGTAATATGTATTTACTTCTATTATTAATATCATTTTGTATTTATCCTTTTTTTTGTTTCTTATATTTTTCTATCTTTTTACTTATTTTTTAAGTTAGTGTTTAAAATATTAACTAATCATCAATATTTTAAGCTTGATGAATTCATGCGCCTAACACAGCAGCACCACAGTTAATTAGAATTAAATGAGCTTAAGTTTTTAAGCGGTCAAGCTGTTATTTTTATTTAAATAATATTGGCATACATTATAAATAATTGACATCTATTGTAATTTGACATATTTTTAAATAATCTTGATTCTGTCCAGGCATCCAGTGGACTAGGCGGCCATTTTTCAACCTCTTACTTGCTAAAAGCCAAAATTCCATGTCCTGGGGAAAAAAGAAACAAAGAAAACACGAAAAAATAAAACAAGCCAAAAATAAATAAACTAAGAAATACATTTAAAATATAGAAAGAAAATAATACTTAAAAGTATCAAAATAAAATGGAAAAAAAAATAAAATTCAATTAAAAACTAATATAAAAAACCTCAAAGTAATTTAAACTAAAGTAAACACTAAGCCGCACAGGTATTTACAAAAAAAAAAAAAAAAAAAAAAAAAAAAAAAAAAAAAAAAAAAAGCAGTCCTTAGTGTGTATAACTTGACAGCCCCTCATGTTTTCAGTCCTTACCATTTTTTTTTTAACAACTTCATGATTAAAACTGTGTAGAAAGCTCAAAAAATTAAAAAGAAATTTAAAAAAACAATATGCAGGACAAAACTACCCATGTCCCCAAGCACCCTCAGTGGGGAGCTGTGTCAGGCCCAGGTGTTTGGTCCCTGCGGTGCTCTGCCAGGGATTTTATCCAGCTGCAGCTGAAAGAAAATCAGGACAAAAGCCAAAGAGCTGCAAGCTAACTTGACAGCTCCAGACATCTTGTGGCAACCCAGGAATACCCTCCACAGGCCAACTACACCCTACGTGACAAATTTCAAGTCCCTGGGACTTGTCCTATCACCCCTACACCCAGACTGAGCAGCAAGGCAGAGCAGCTCCGGGCCAAACACACACAGACACCCGTGACACAGGACAGGACAAACGAGGGGACACAACAGGGACAGAAATCTCATGGCAAGAAGAACGACCCTGAGGACTCAGGATCAGATGACCGAGGTAAGACTGAGGGTGAGCTGACCAGGCTCAGAGAACCCTGCGGGAAGAAGATGCCAATGGGATGAATTATCCCAAGAAACGCAGAGATGGATGCCCGAGAATCTTATGGTCAGAATCCTCTACCTATCTTTGCATTTCTACAAGACCTAATCCTCAAGAATGGATCGTGGCAGTGCACAGCTGTGGACACAGCTCAGAACAAGACCTGAAAAGGCACCAGACCGGATGCTTGTGAAGAGAGATGGATTCTGGTGCGTGTCTGAGCACCCGAGTCAAAGGCACCTGGCCGAGGAATGCAGAGATCAGAGATGCTGAGAGTGATGCCAGGGTTTTGATAAGCCCCTCGAAGGGCTAAGGGAAAACACATGAAAGACGAAACACATAAAACACACAGAGTGCACAACAGACAGGTGACACGACACACGCCAGGACTGCTCTGCCCTGCTCACCTCAGCACAGGGATCAAAAATGAGATTTTCCCTTCCTGTAGGCTGAGTAGCCACAGCTTGGACATCCCCGCCTCCAAACCTGACTCAAACTCCCTCCTGGTGACCCCTGCCCTGGCACCCCGATTTCATCCCCTCTGTGAGCCAGAGCCCTCCACTTATCTCTCGGACATCTGAGGATGCAAATCCACGCCGGGTGCCAAAGAAGGCCGCCTCGCCCTCAGGGAAGTTCCTGGTGTCGCCGGGCTGCTGTCTCAGTCAGCTACAACAAAGATGACCCAACATGAATGCGTGATCTTAGCAGCACATCGGCCAAAAACCAGCAATTCTGCTACTCACCATCTCCTAACAATGCCCAGGCCATCGGGCCCCGTGCTTCAGCTGCGCCCAGAGGCCAACGCCGACGTCACGGGCTGTGCCTGGGTGAAGAGCAGACAAGGTGACGTGGCATTGCTGAAACTCCAGGGGACCCTCGCTCCTCCTCCCCAAATCCTAACCCCAACTGCTCAGTCATTATACAAGCCTGGCTGGATGGTGCCTTCAAATGGAGAAGATCGAGGCTTCCTCACAGAGTCCTGAAATGCTCCCGGAGGGCTCACGAGCCAGGTGAACCAGGTCTGTAGTGCGGCGTCAGGCGACAGCACAGCCTAAAACACACAATAACTGAGGCTTAGAGTTCCACCAGTGAATGAGGCAGGAGCAACAGCAACAGCTTCTGTCCACCCATCACTGCTCACCGTGCCCACTGCATCTTGACTGCTGATATCCGGCTTCACCTCCTAAAACAAAGACAAAGAACAGTGCTGTAACATAACCACCATTTACACCTCCCCTGCAAACACAAACGGGGACTGACCTTCTCGGGGGAGCCCCCGCACCAAGGATGGGGTGCTCTGCCATGGATTTTATCCAGCTGCATCTGAAAGAAAGTTAGGATAAAAGTCAAAGTGCTGCAGGGCAACTTGACAGCTCCAGACATCTTGTGGCAACCCAGGAATACCCTCCACAGGCCAACTACACCCTACGTGACAAATTTCAAGTCCCTGGGACTTGTCCTATCACCCCTACACCCAGACTGAGCAGCAAGGCAGAGCAGCTCCAGGCCAAACACACACAGACACCCGTGACACAGGACAGGACAAACGAGGGGACACAACAGGGACAGAAATCTCTTGGCAAGAAGAACGACCCTGAGGACTCAGGATCAGATGACCGAGGTAAGACTGAGGGTGAGCTGACCAGGCTCAGAGAACCCTGCGGGAAGAAGATGCCAATGGGATGAATTATCCCAAGAAACGCAGAGATGGATGCCCGAGAATCTTATGGTCAGAATCCTCTACCTATCTTTGCATTTCTACAAGACCTAATCCTCAAGAATGGATCGTGGCAGTGCACAGCTGTGGACACAGCTCAGAACAAGACCTGAAAAGGCACCAGACCGGATGCTGGTGAAGAGAGATGGATTCTGGTGCATGTCTGAGCACCCGAGTCAAAGGCACCTGGCCGAGGAATGCAGAGATCAGAGATGCTGAGAGTGATGCCAGGGTTTTGATAAGCCCCTCGAAGGGCTAAGGGAAAACACATGAAAGACGAAACACATAAAAGACACAGAGTGCACAACAGACAGGTGACATGACACATGCCAGGACTGCTCTGCCCTGCTCACCTCAGCACAGGGATCAAAAATGAGATTTCCCCTTAATGTAGGCTGAGGGGTCACATCTTGGACATCCCCGCCTCCAAACCTGACTCAAAACTCCCTCCTGGTGACCCCTGCCCTGGCACCCCGATTTCATCCCCTCTGTGAGCCGGAGCCCTCCACTTATCTCTCGGACATCTGAGGATGCAAATCCACGCCGGGTGCCAAAGAAGGCCGCCTCGCCCTCAGGGAAGTTCCTGGTGTCACCGGGCTGCTGTCTCAGTCAGCTACAACAAAGATGACCCAACATGAATGCGTGATCTTAGCAGCACATCGGCCAAAAACCAGCAATTCTGCTACTCACCATCTCCTAACAATGCCCAGGTCCTCGGGCCCCGTGCTTCAGCTGCGCCCAGAGGCCAACGCCGACGTCACGGGCTGTGCCTGGGTGAAGAGCAGACAAGGTGACGTGGCATTGCTGAAACTCCAGGGGACCCTCGCTCCTCCTCCCCAAATCCTAACCCCAACTGCTCAGTCATTATACAAGCCTGGCTGGATGGTGCCTTCAAATGGAGAAGATCGAGGCTTCCTCACAGAGTCCTGAAATGCTCCCGGAGGGCTCACGAGCCAGGTGAACCAGGTCTGTAGTGCGGCGTCAGGCGACAGCACAGCCTAAAACACACAATAACTGAGGCTTAGAGTTCCACCAGTGAATGAGGCAGGAGCAACAGCAACAGCTTCTGTCCACCCATCACTGCTCACCGTGCCCACTGCATCTTGACTGCTGATATCCGGCTTCACCTCCTAAAACAAAGACAAAGAACAGTGCTGTAACATAACCACCATTTACACCTCCCCTGCAAACACAAACGGTGACTGACCTTCTCGGGGGAGCCCCCGCACCAAGGATGGGGTGCTCTGCCACGGATTTTATCCAGCTGCATCTGAAAGAAAGTTAGGATAAAAGTCAAAGTGCTGCAGGGCAACTTGACAGCTCCAGACATCTTGTGGCAACCCAGGAATACCCTCCACAGGCCAACTACACCCTACGTGACAAATTTCAAGTCCCTGGGACTTGTCCTATCACCCCTACACCCAGACTGAGCAGCAAGACAGAGCAGCTCCGGGCCAAACACACACAGACACCCGTGACACAGGACAGGACAAACGAGGGGACACAACAGGGACAGAAATCTCTTGGCAAGAAGAACGACCCTGAGGACTCAGGATCAGATGACCGAGGTAAGACTGAGGGTGAGCTGACCAGGCTCAGAGAACCCTGCGGCAAGAAGATGCCAATGGGATGAATTATCCCAAGAAACGCAGAGATGGATGCCCGAGAATCTTATGGTCAGAATCCTCTACCTATCTTTGCATTCCTAAAAGACCTAATCCTCAAGAATGGATCGTGGCAGTGCACAGCTGTGGACACAGCTCAGAACAAGACCTGAAAAGGCACCAGACCAGATGCTTGTGAAGAGAGATGGATTCTGGTGCATGTCTGAGCACCCGAGTCAAAGGCACCTGGCCGAGGAACGCAGAGATCAGAGATGCTGAGAGTGATGCCAGGGTTTTGATAAGCCCCTCGAAGGGCTAAGGGAAAACACATGAAAGACGAAACACATAAAAGACACAGAGTGCACAACAGACAAGGGACATGACACACGCCAGGACTGCTCTGCCCTGCTCACCTCAGCACAGGGATCAAAAATGAGATTTTCCCTTCCTGTAGGCTGAGTAGCCACAGCTTGGACATCCCCATCTCCAAACCCGACCCAAAAATCTCTCATGGTGACTCCCAGCCCAGCACCACATTTGTATCCTCTCTGTGGCTCACAGCCCTCCACTTATCTCTTGGATGTCTCGGGATGAGAATCCATGCCAGGTGCCAAAGAAGGCTGCCTTCCCCTCAGGGAATTTCTGCTGTCTCCAGGCTGCTGTCTCTCAGTCAGGTACCATAAAGAAATCCAAACATCGATGCATGGTCTCAGCAGATCTGTTGGCTGATCAGTGAGGGGATCTCTGTGTAATACAAAGGACCACCTGAAACACACAATCAATGATGGATGCTCAGAGCTGCACCAGAAACATCACTGCCCCTAATCCAAACACATGAATTTTAGAACCACACACAAATAGATGAGTTTTAGCAAAGAAAACCAAAAAAAGGCCACCAAAAAACCCCAACTCTTATTCCTTATAGTCAAACCACTAAATATAATAAAAATAACCCCATGCCCATTCCCCTCAAAAAACCTCCAAAACATATACCCAGAACCTCCAACTCAAAGCCCTGCCTCTAACCAAATAAAAAGCAGAAAACCCATGTCTTTTGAACTACATAAATTCATTAACCTCACACATCCACACAACAGAATTTTAAGCCCCTAGTCAAGACTAGTGCACCATATACACCAATCTCATCACTACATACAAAGTGAAAACCTGTTCTCTATTACTAATGTAACAAGTCACAACTTTTAACTGCAATAAAACCTAAAAACACCTAATTAAAAAAAAAACCAATCCCATTATAACTAACCTAAAACACCAAGCACTCCAAGCAAACTTCCTCCAAAACACATCTTTTAAGTGCCAAAACCCCTCAAACATGTAAAATAACTTCTTCAAAAATGCTTTCTGTACCTTTCAGACTGATCTTGAGAGCAAAGCTAGAAAAGACAAAGCACACAGCTGGTTTTAAGAAAACAGTGCTCGCTCCTGCGTATTCCCTCTTCAGTATAGTCATCTCAAGCACAGACAGACTGCAGCACAGAAAACTGCTATGCTCTGAGTACAGTTTAAACAGAAACAATAACAAAACAGCAATTTATTCACTCAACTTGAACTCCTTTTATCTTCGTAACCCCTTCTTCTGGGAGCACCAGGGAGGAATCCACAACACAAAGCTGAAAACGGAAAAGAGAAAAATCCCCCTTATAAACCCACACTGACCAACCTGTAATCTGGCTCGGAGGTTTGTTCCTCAGCTTCCCCTAAAACAATAATCCCACGTGCACGTCCTCTCCCCGACACACTAAGAGAATTTCACCCTCACATCACAAACCACACAGAGCAGCACAACAAGAACACTGCTCCTTAGGCTCCCCTCTTAAACCGTCCCCAGCAGGGACTGTGCCCTATTATCCTTTACAGCTCACACCTGGGGCTGCTCTGTCCCCTCCTCATCCTTTACAGATTACACCTGGGGTTGGTCTGTTCCCTCATCATCCTTTACAGCTCTCACCTGCAGCTGGTCTGTCCCCTCATCATCCTGACAGGTCAAACCTGGGGCTGCTCTGTTCCCTCATCATCCTTTACAGCTCTCACCTGCAGCTGCTGCCACCCCGAGTGTGAGGGCGGCGGCAGGACGGGTCCGGGGCCGGTGCTGGGGAAGAGGAGCCGGGGAGATCGGGGCCAGGATCGGGGCCGGGGCCGGGATCGGGGCCGGGAGATCGGGGCCAGGATCAGGACCAGGACCGGAGCCGGGATCGAGATCGGCGCCAGGATCGGGACTGGGGCCGGGCGGAATCGGGGCCAGGATCGGGGCCGGGGAATCGGGGCCGGGATCGGGATCGGGGCCGGGATCGGGGCCGGTCTGGGGCCGAGGCGGAGCCCGGGCCGGTGCTGGGGGATCGGGGCCGGGATCGGGGCCGGTCTGGGGCCGAGGCGGAGCCCGGGCCGGTGCTGGGGGATCGGGGCCGGGATCGGGATCGGGCCGGTGCTGGGGGCGGGGCGGAGCCCCCGGGCCCTCAGGGCGGGGCCGGGGCGGGGCCGGGGCGGTACCCGGGGCGCGCTGTCCAATCAGAGCTGCCGATGCCTCAGCGAGCCCGCCAATCGCGAGCCGGGCGGGGGTTCAAAAGGCTCCTGGAGGGGTCCCCTGCTCTGTGGAGAGCTTTTCTGTCCCTATGGAGTTCTTTGGTGCGTGTGTGTTGCTTTTTTTTTTTGGTCTCTCTTCGTGCGGTGAGTACGTGTTTGCTTGTTTTTGTATGAGTTATGGTATTTGGGACTGTTTCTTCTATGGTGGGTGGTAATAGGGGGGGCTGAGGGGCTGTTGTTCTGTGTGTCAGTCGGAGTTTGTTTCAGAAAGGAGATCCTTTCCTTTGTAGGGTTGGGAGGTGAATGTGGCTTTTTTTTTTTTTTTATTAGTTTGGGCTTATTTTGGTGCTGCATTAGGGTTTTTATTGTTGTGTATTCTGTGTCAGTTTTTTTCACACTTGTGGCTTTCTATGGTTCAGGTAGAGGGAACATGGGGACTTTTGCTTTGTGCTGGAAGATTTTCTTGGTAACTTGTTCTATAAGTCGGAATTATTCTGAGTCTTGGTGTTTTTGTAGTTGAGGGGGTAACGTGAACTCTTGAGGTGTGCTGTTTGAGGAAGATACAGAAGTTTTCTTGCCTTTGGTTTTCCCCCCTTAATTTCTTGAGGTGTATGGGTCTAGCTGGTGTCTGGTAATTCAAGTTTTAACTAGCCTTTACCTTGGAAGGGATATTGGAGGAACAAACAGTCTTTTGAGGTTCGCGTTCTTCGTTGGCTTACGAGGTGTCCTCAATAATATAATTTCTGTTGAAGGTGACATCAAGTTCCCATAAGGTTCTTATTGGAAGTGGAGACAGCTTCTGAATAATGATGCTTATTTCTGCTGGCTTAAGCCTTTTGGTTCAAGGTGTTTCGGTTCCCTCAGCCCTGGGCTGGGCAATGGTGCTTGAGGATGGGGGAGGCAGGCACAGAGGGGTTGGAAAAGGTGTGTGAGATCTCCCTTAAATCTTCCCAGTCTGGGATGGTGCTGAACATTAAATGAACCTCAGGACAGCTGGTGTTTGTTTGGGATGGGTTTTTTGCTTTTGGGTCGGTGGTCCGTTCTGGGGACTGTTTTCATGGGGGTAAAGAGTATTTAACTTTCCTTGTCTAGAGGAGCTTTTTTCCTTGTCTTAGCTTTGTTGTGAAGTGTGATGGTTTTACACCCGAAACTTTGGGTAGTGGGTCCAGTGTTTGATGCTTTTCTCTGGGTTGGGAATATTTCTTGTTGTATGTAGCATTTTAGGTTTTCAGGATGTATGTTTGAAGATGTGTAGGCATTCCCTAGTCTATGAAATTTTCTAATGGTTTTTCTTTCTGTTTGATTCTATTTATGGAGCAAGACTGGGTTTTGTGTTTATACTCTGTAGGCCAGCATATACAGAAGGTGTATCGATGCCCCCAGATGAAGTAGTGCAAGTGCACAGTGGTTAACTGGGTTAATTGTTCTCAGAGGAATAACGGGTGAAGTTTGGTCCAGTTTCTCTTGCCACCCTGTGGGAGTGTGGCAAATTCAATTATATCTATTGGTGTTCTTCTGTACGTGGGACTTCGACCACGGATGGGGTGATGTAAAATAAGCACTTAGGTTACTCTGGTTACCTGATGGGAAATGTGTGTTTGGGAGGCCCCTATAAATAAACTGCTAAGGTTATCGGATGGGAAATGTGTGTTTGGGGGGTTTCTGTGGATAAACTGCTCCAGATACCTGTTGGGAAATGTGTGTTTGAGGGGTGGTTTATGGCTAAACTGCTCCGCTTACATGATGGGAAATATGTGTTTGGGGGGGGTCTTGGATACAGACGGTAGCCCTTTTCCCTGGGAAACTGAACACCCCCATCCAGGTTCCTGATGTCATTTTGCAGGACACATTTGGCACTCTCAGCTCAGCCAGGATTCCAATTTGTGGTACCTTGGGTCTGGGAGAAATCCTGATCTGTCTCGAAATCTAGGCGGCAAAATGCCTGTCCTGGACCCGTGGTCTTGGATATGGACGGTGGCCCTTTTCCCTGGGAAACTGAACTCCCACCCCCAGGTTCCTGATGTCATTTTGCAGGACACATTTGGCACTCTCAGGTCAGCCAGGATTCCAATTTGTGGTACCTTGGGTCTGGGAGAAATCCTGATCTGTCTCGAAATCTAGGCGGCGGAAGGCCGGTCCCTGGGCACGGCGTCTTGGATACGGACGGTAGCCCTTTTCCATGGGAAACTGAACACCCCCATCCAGGTTCCTGATGTCATTTTGCAGGACACATTTGGCACTCTCAGGTCAGCCAGGATTCCAATTTGTGGTACCTTGGGTCTGGGAGAAATCCTGATCTGTCTCGAAATCTAGGCGGCAAAATGCCTGTTCTGGACCCGTGGTCTTGGATACGGACGGTGGCCCTTTTCCCTGGGAAACTGAACTCCCACCCCCGACATGCTCTTGATTGTGCAATGTTTAATTGGCGGCTGAGCCTTGTTGAGGCTGGTTTGGGTATTAGAGTAGCCCCCCAAACAGCCCCTCTGGCAAAGCAGGGACTTGCCAGCACAAGGGGCTGCAGAACATGCAGCTCCACAGGCAGTGTGTTACCATGGGAGCAACACTCTGAGTTAGAAAATTAATTCCTTACACAGAAGAAAGAGTCAGAAAGTTTGTTTCTGCAGTTTGCCATGAACCAGAGCCCAGGTGTAACATAGGCAAATCCCCTGCACAAAAGAAGTCACACCAGCCTGGCCTGGGTCAACAAGGAGCATGTTCTTGCCCTTCACACTTCACTAACACAACGTTTTTGTCCATGAGCTATCAGAGTCTGGAGAGCCCTAATCGACGCTAACAATTCGCACCCAGAGGATTATGAAAGACAAATAGGACACTGCTAGGTACTGGAAATATCATTCCTTTAAGTATAGAAAACATTGCTATACCACAGCTGGCCAAGATAGACATCATCTTTTTAGAGCATGTAGAAACATAAATAGGCCCAGCATTTTCTCTCTGCTTTTTTCAATTCCTTACTTCACAGTGAAGAGCATTAAAAAAAAACCAAAAAAAAACACCAACTTTGGTTTCTGTTAAGGTGTCATCACCTCAGAGAAACAGAGATATGTGGTCAGGACAGAGCAGCTGGAGTTACAACCAGATAAAGCCACCACAAACCCATGGAATAGTTGTCCTGTCCACACACCTGTTGCTTCTCAGACTCAAATGTTCAGCAATTTCCAGCAGTGCCTCTCTGTTTATTCTAAATGGTTTATCCTAAAAAGGATAGAGCACATACACCCCTTGCTGTCTCCCAGTCTCACCCTGCCCTGGCAAGAGAGCACAGGTCTCCTCTGTGTGTCTCCCTCAGTAAAACAGACAGCATGTGGCATCTCACCATCAGCCTTATGATCTCATCTTGTCTGACTGCTATTTTTACAGCTTGTTATTAATAAGCATAAAGAAAGAATTTGAAGTGCTGTCTTGTTGGATATTCACACACTTACAGCCCCGATGGTGCTTTTATCAGGATTATGGATTGCCAGGCAGAGGAGTTTGCAGAGGGGAGCCACACAAGGCTGCACATGAGCTCTGCTGCTCACTCCCAGCTATGAGCAGGACAGGGGTGAGACAGAACAACAGAGTAACACTCCTGTCCCCAAGTGAAAAAAAGACCTATTAGCTAAGCCATGGCACAATCCTACCTTGGTGAAGTGATGGAGGAAGAACCACAATTTGCAGGTCCTACCAGTCAGCAGAAAAACCAACCCTCCCCAGGGCTAGGTGGGTATATGTAGCCCCTGAGCAGGGGCATCAGCTCAACACTTGAGCTCTGTGACTTCAATTATTTCCAATCACCCTTCCCAACAGATAGCAGAGAGGAGCTGCCTGTGGGTAGGTTCACCTGTGACCTGCTCTCACCCTCCCCAGACCTACCCAAACCTCTCGCTGCCTTCAGATCCCCTCCACCAGTAAACCCCAAAGAATGGCTCAGGTGACTGACTTAAGCTGGCCACCGGCATCCAGAACCAGGATATCTCACGAGCGGATCGCCTAAAAGAAAAAAAAACAAAATCCAACAGAGGATGCTTAGAGTGGCACCAGAATTTGGGACCAGAGCAAAAACAACTGCTTCTGTCCACAAGTCACTGCTCACCTTGCCCGCTTCACCTGGACTGCTGATATTTGCCACCTAAAAATAAAGACAAAGGTCAGTGCTGCAAGATAGCCACTATTTACACCTCCCCTGCAAAGGCCAACTAGAACTGACCTCGTCGGGGGGAACTAACTCTGTCGCTATGGGGTGCTCTGCCACAGGTTTCATCTGTCTCCATCTGAAAGAAAGGTAGGACAAAAGACAAAGGGCTGCTGGATAACCTGACACCTCCAGGCACCTTGTGTCAGCCCCCAGACACCACCCAGAATCCAAAGGGCCCTGCGTTTCAAGTCTCCGGGACTCGTTCCCCTACCCCTACACTCGGCTAAGCAGCAGGGCAGAGCAGCTCCGGGCCAAACACACACCTGCACCCGTGACACAAGACACAACAAATGAGGAGATGCAACAGGGACAAAAAACACTTGGTGAGAAGAATGATCCTGAGGACCGAGAGAACTCGGGATGAGATGACCGAGGTAAGACCGATGGAGAGCTTACTAGACTCAAAGAACAGCTCCGTGAACACAACTTAGATGCTCACACTTACATGTCTTACATACACTCGTGTGCTGTAAAAAACATAAATACATCTGCTATTACTTGTAAAAAAGCCTTGGGGGAGGCCCTCAAATGGACACCATTTCCCACTTCACTGCCTTCAAAACCCCAAACAGTAACCCCTAAGCAGGGTACCCTGCTCACAGTCCTCAACTCACCCATCAGAAACCTTGATCTCAGACATCACCTTTGACATGAGGTAAGTTCCTTTTGTGGTAGTAAATCGACTGAAAGAATCTGGAGTGTCACTGCAGATACAACACTTGCTTGACACAACTAGAATTTCAAGAGTTGGGCTTCTCCTACCAAAAAAAAAAAAAAATCAAGAAACAACTCAGAAATTATAAAAGCACCTTATCACCCCTGAAGGCACAAACAAAAACCCAAAACTTCAGTACTTACTGTATTCAATAATGCCTCCTTCATGGTGTCCTCAAAATCCTAGTTACTTGTAGATGCCAAAACACACCTACTGCAAACAAGCTGAAAGAACCGCTTCACTGAAATGAGAGGAGAGCTCTTACCTGGACTGATCCCCAAGAGGGAATGAAGGCCTTTAGGCAAGGCTGGGGTTAATATATCCCTGATTGGGCCCGCCTCTCATTCCCATGAGACCTGGGGAAAGGGAGGAGGCAACTCCCACAAGGTATAAAACCTCTCAATGGAGCTGCAGCTGGGTGGTTTCTCTGACTTCAAGGTAAAGGGTTTGACAGAGTTTGACAGAGAGAAAACCTTCTTGGGTAAGTAACATGGTTTTCCTTTTTTGCTATGAGTTCTTCAGGCAAGAGAGTAGAAATAAAACCTACTGGTTTTGTAGCATAGCTAGGTAGATTGGGTAATTTCTTGTTGACTTAGGTAATTGTTCCTTAATGGCTACTACATGGTACTACACGTGTGATTAAGGAGAGTGACAAAAAATAGTAATGTTATGAAGGGTGTAAGTCTCATTAATGCCTCCAAGTAGGGGTATCTACATTGTAATTAAAAATAGGAAAAAGAATAAACTCCCAGGCAGGGTGAAGGTCATGTATATCTCTGGTTTGCTGCCATCTGAGATAGCTGGTACTGGGGCACCGGTGCAAGTACAACTGAAGGGCAGTTTCTTCTGCCCTTCCAACAGGTGACTGGCTGGTCCGCATGGCCCGGCTGGTGAGTGGCTCATCTGAGATTTCTGTCACGGCTGGGCCGGGCCACCAGGACTGTCTCCAGGCCATGAGGTTGTTGGGACCAACACCAGGACCAGCCTCGGACCTGTGCAGAACAGTGCCGGGAGTGCCCTTGGACAAGTGCACATTGTTGCGGGATGTTGCCTTTCAGCACCAGCATGGGTGTCATGGACCACCTTGGACCAGAACCAGGACCGGACATGGACCAGCTCAGACCAGAACCAGAACTGCTCTTGGACAAGAACAGACCAGGGTCGGGACAGAGAACTTTAGTACTGGTCAGAAACCAGCTCAGAGCAATATCAGAAGAGTTCTTGGACGAGTACATGTTAAAGTTGAGACGGACCTATTCTGAACCAGCATCGGTGACAGACCATTTTGGACCAGAGCCACGACCAGCCATGGACCAGTTTGGATCAGAGCCAGGACTGGCCATGGACCTATTCTGATCAGTGCTGGGACTGGCCGTGGACCAGTTCGGACCAGAGCCGCGACGGGCGATAAAAGACGCAGCAACATCTCCTATGGAGAGCCTTGACGACATCAACTCCAAAATCCTCCTGATTCCAGCCCCCAAATCTCCCTCGTTCCAGCCCCAAAATTCTCCTCCTTCCAGACCCAAATTCTTCCTCCTTCCAGACGCAAATCCTCCTCTTTCCAGCCCCCAAAATACCTGTTCCGGCCCCAAAAACTCCCCGAGTTCCCCGCCGGGCGATTTTTATGGGATTTTCAGCCCTAACCCCACCCCCGGCAGCCCCATCCCCGCCCCCTCCGGCTGGGAAGCGAAAAATCGCTTTTAAATTCTTTTAAAACAGAATTCTTTTAAAGCCAAAGACCGGGAGGTGGCAGCAGGAGACCGCGAACGGCCCGGGAGGTGCCCAAATTCCCCCAAAAAATCCCAAATCCCATCGGGAAATGAGGAATCGGAATGGGGCTGAGTTTAAAGGGGTGCCCGAGATTTCCCCCAGCTCTAAATAAAATCCTGGGATGGGCCAGGATGGGATGGGGGAAAGGGTCGGGATTAAATGGGGAAAAGGACCAGGAAAAAACTGGCTGAAACCTGGAAAACGGGGGTAAAAAAAACAAATTAAAATTGGGTAAAACTGGGTAATTAAATTAAATTAATATTTTTTTAAAATAAAACTGGATAAAAAGCAGGAATTTTCATCCGTGGAAATGGGGAAAAGGGGGGAAAAATGAGAAACCTGGGGGTAAACCAAGGAAAAAATGGGGAAAAAAAGGTGAAAATTGGGGAAAACTGGGGAAAAGCGGGGAAAACCGGGGGAACCCGAGGGAAAACAGGTCAAAACAAGGGAAAAGTGGGGAAAACTAGAGAAAAGTGGGGGGGAAACTGGGGAAAATCGGAAAAACTGGGGGAAATCGGAGAAACCGGAGAAAAAATGGGGAAAACTGGAAGAAATTGGGGAAAACTGGAGAAAATTGGAGGAAACCTGGGGGGAATCCGAGGGAAAACAGGTCAAAACCAGGGAAAAGTGGGGAAAACTGGAGAAAAGTAGGGGGAAATGGGGGGAAATGCAGGGAAATAGGAGAAAATTGGGGGGAAATCAGTTTTTAAAGGGTAAAAAAAGCCCCGGGGGAAACGTTAACAAGGTGTTAACAGCTCTAATCCCGGGTGGCAGATGTCACCGCGATCGTCACCTCTGTCCCACAGAGGCCAGGCCCGGCGGACAAAACAAAATCCCAGACGAAAACAAGGAGATTTGGGGAATTAGCGGGAGTAGGGGAGGGAAGGGAATATTCCAAGGAGACAACAACACCCCGGAATGGAGCTGGAGCTGCTCCAAGGGGGTTTTGTCACATTTTTGGAGGGTTTTGTCACATTTTTGGGGGGTTTTGTCCTATTTTGGGGGGATTTTGTCCCCTTTTTTTTTGGGGGGGGTGTCCCCTTTTTTGGGTGGGGTTTTTTTCGTTTGTTGGTTTTTTTGGTTTGTTTGTTGGGATTTTTTGGTGGGTTTTTTTGGTTGGGGTGGTGGGGTTTTTTTGGTGTTTGTTTTTTTTTCTGATGCCACAATTCCCAAATTTGTTCTGAAGAATCTGGGATTTCCAGGAGGAACTTCTCGGAGAGTCTCGGAAGGCTTTTCCAACCTCAGAAATCCTTGGATTCTGGGATTTTGAGGTTCTGGAATTTTGGGATTCTGGGATCTTTGGATTCTGAAATTCTGGGGGTTTGGGGTTCCTGGAATTCTGAAATTCTGGGGTTCTGGGATCCTGGGATTCTGGGTTCCTGAAATTCTGGGATCATGGGTTCCTGTATTACTGGGATTCTGGGTTCCTGGGATTCTGGAATTCTCTGATCCTGGGATTCAGAGACCTTGGGATTCTGGTATTCTGAGTTGCTGGAATTCTGGGGTTCTGGGATTCTGGGTTCCTGAAATCCTGAGATTCCAGGATCCTGTATTCTTGGGATTCTGGGATTCAGAGACTCCGTGCCCACACAGCAGCAGGATTCAGGAGTTGGGGAAACTGAGGCACGGAGGGCCCGGCTGGCAGCACTGTGGGGGTTCCCCAGGAGCTCTGGGCAGGGAATTCCCTCTGGAGCAGCTGGAGCAGCCGAGGCTGGGCCAGGTTTAGGGCCGGGATTAGGACCGGGATTAGGACCGGGTTTAGGGTCTGGGCCGGGCAGGGAGAGGAAGGGGGAGAGGATTTCCCCAGGAGTGGGATGAGCCCTGGGATGGGAGAGGGGGAATGGGGCACCCAGAAGTGACCACCAGTGTCCACCAGTGACCAGCACCCAGCACCCACAGTGACCAGTGTCCTCCAGTGTCCAGCATGCACAGTGTGCAACACCCTCCAGTGTCCATCAGTGTCCAGCTCCCACCAGGGTCCATCAGTACTCACCAGTGTCCAGCAGTGTCCGCCAGTGTCCAGCACCCACCAGTGTCCAGTGTCCATCAGCCCCCCAGTGCCCAGCAGTGTCCAGCTGTGCCCAGCAGTGTCCAGCACCTAGAATTCACCAGTGACCAGTGTCCAGCACTCTCCAGTGTCCAGCAGTGACCAGTATCCACGTGTTCAGTGTCCTACAATGTCCACCAGTGTCCAGTGTCCACCAGTGTCCACCAGTGTCCACCAGTGTCCAGTACCCAGCACTCAGTGTCCAGCACCTACCAGTGTCCAGTGTCCACCAGTGTTCAGTGTCCACCAGTGTCCCAGCACCTCGAATTCACCAGTGACCAGTGTCCAGCAACTTCCAGCATCCACCAGTGTCCACCAGTGACCAGTGTCCACTAGTGTCCATCCCCAGTGTCCAGCCCCCACCAGTGACCAGTGTCCACCAGTGTCCACCCCCAGTGTCCAGCACCCACCACTGTCCACCAGTGTCCACCAGTGTCCATCCCCAGTGTCCGGCCCCCACCGGTGACCAGTGTCCACCCCCAGTGTCCAGCCCCCACCAGTAACCAGCACACACCAGTGTCCAGCACACACCACTGTCCACCAGTGTCCACCCATGTCCAGTACCCACCAGTGACCAGTGTCGACCAGTGTCCAGCACCCACCAGTGTCCACCAGTGTCCAGCACCCACAGTGTCCATCCCCCATCCCCTCCCTGGCGCTCCGGGATTTTGGCCAGACTCCTCTTCAGAGCTCAGGAGTTATTTTGGGGCTGGAGAAGCTTTTCCTTGGGAAAATCCCAAATCCTCGGGGCCGGGGAGATAATTCCCGTGGGATGGAGCTCAGGGATAGAGAGGATTCCTGGAAATTGAGGGTTTTTGGGGAAAAAAAACCCTAAAAAATATTAAAAAATGATTGTAAAGAGCCGTGTTTTGGTGGGAAGGGCTGGAGCTGAGGCTCCTCCAGCCTGGCTGTGCCTTTCGCTGTGAGAACACTTCCCAAAAATCTAAAAAATCGTGGAAGTTGGTGGAATTCCTAACCTCCATCCCAGTTTTGGGGCTGTAGCTCTGCAGGGAATCCTGATGGAGATCCTGAGGCTGACCACGAGTGTTTTCTGTGGACATCCCAAAGATCTTCCTCATCCATCCCAAATATTTCCCTCGTCCATCCCAAATATTTTCCTCATCCATCCCAAAGATGTTCATTTTCCATCCCGAATAGTTCCCTCATCCATCCCAAAAGTTTTCCTCATCCATCCCAAAGATCCTCCTTGTCCATCCCAAAAAAATCTTCCTCACCTATCCCAAATATTTTCCTTTTCCATCCCAAATCTTTTCCTCGTCCATCCCAAATATTTCCCTCATGAGCCAAATGAGGGAAACGAGCCAAATACTGGGGAAATGGGCCCAAAACAGGGATAATGGATCAAAGATTGGGATTATGGACCAAATACTGGGATAATGGTCAAAATACTGGGAAAATGGGCCCAAAACAGGGATAATGAGGCAAATATTGGGATTATGGTCCAAATATTGGGATTATGGTCCAAACACTGGGATAATGGTCTAAATTCTGGGATAATGGTCCAAATACCAGGATAATGGTCCAAATTCCAGGATAATGACCCAAATTCTGGGATAATGACCCAAACACCGGGATAACAGCTGGAGCTGAGCTGTTCAGGCCACGGCGCCTTCTCCTCCCAGATTTTTGGGGTCTCCGAGTGCCTCCCCCAGCCTCATCCCAGATTTTTGGGGTCTCCCATCCCCATCCCAGATTTTTGGGGTTTCCTCAGACTCATTCCATATTTTTGGGGTCTCCCCAGTGACTCCCTCAGCCCCATCCCGGATTTTGGGGGATCTTTGGGGTCCCCCATCCCGGATTTTGGGGGATTTTTGGGGTCTCCCAGCTCCCCACCCCCGACCCCTGAGCGCGGACCCAGCGGCTTTCCCCAAATCCCGCCCGTCAGCAAATTCCCGGCTCCTCCTCGACCTCTCATTTCCCTCCTGCTCCTCCTCCTCCTCGAATTCCTGGGGGTGGAGGCAGCTCCGAGGGGCCTCTTTTGCTCCAGAAGAATTTGGGAGAAAAATCTACGTCTAAAAAAAAATCTCATCCCAGCCCGGATGGTTCCAGTGGGATCGATTTTAACGAAAATTGGGGTTTTTTCACCCCATTTTTCTTGGGGCTGTTCGGGATTGGAAGTTTCTTGGTGTCCACTGAGGATTGGGGAATTCCTGGAGTTGGAGGATCCACAAAAAAATAAAAAGGAGGGAGCCCCACAGTGAGTCCTGGAATTCCGGGAATGTGAGGCCACGGGGACAAGGCCTGGGATGGAAGCCCAGAAAATAATTGAAAAAAAAAAAAAAAGTTTGGAAAATGGAGGGGGGGGGGGGGGGGGAAAGGTTTGGAAATCCCCAGGAGAGAGGGAAAAAATGGATTTTTCCATGGGAAAAAAAAAATCGGGGAAGGAGGAGCTGGTCCTGCTGCTCTCCGACCCTCTTGGCCGAGCTCGGGGAATGAGGCTGAGTCAGATTTTAATTTTTTTCTTTCCAGGTTTTCCCTCCAAATCCCTCCAGGCGGGGAGGAGGAAAGAAAAATTCTATTTAAGATTAAAAGGGGAAAAAAAAATTCTATATAAGATTAAAGGGGAAAAAAATGGAGAAGGAGGAGGAGGAAGGGGGAAAAAAGAAAAAAGGAGGAAAAAAAAAGAAAAGAAAAAAAAAAAAAAGGTCGAAAAAGAGGAGCGGGGAAAGAAAAAATTCAACTGTTAAAAAAATTCCGGGAAGATGGAGGAGGTCCCAGATGTGCACGTGGGCGTCTCCAGGTGTGCCCAGGTGTGCCCGGGGCTGCCTCCAGCTGTGTCCAGGTGTGCACAGGCGTGCAAAAATGCAGACGTGAACAGGAAGACAGAGATGTGCACCCCAAAAATTACAGCTGTGAACCTGAAAAAATGCAGATTTTTAACCCAAAAATGCAGATGTGAACCCCAAAAAATACAGGTGTGCCCCTCAAAACACACACGTGGACACTCCAAGACCCACGTGTGCACACCCCAAACGTGAGTGTGCAAACCCCAACCACAGATTTACACCCCAAAGCACACACGTGTGCACACCCCAAACGTCCACGTGCACACCCCAAAACACACACACATTTACACCCCAAAACACACACGTGTGCACACCCTAAACCACATGGACACACCCCAAAACACACACATTCACACCCCAGAACACACACATTTGCACGCCCCAAATCACACACATGTGCAAACCCCAAACTAAAGATTTACACCCCAAACCACACACGTGTGCACACCCCGACACGTTTACACCCCAAAACATGCTCACACACCCCAAAACACGCACATTCACACCCCAAAGCAAACACGTGTGCACACCCTGACACACATTTACAGCCCAAAACACACACACATTTACACCCCAAACTTGCACACAACACACGTGTGCACACCCCAAAACATGCACACACATTTACACCCCAAACATGCACACAACACACACGTGCACACCCCAAAACACGCACATTCACACCCCAGAACACACACGTGTGCACACCTCAAACGTGTGTGCAAACCCCAAAACACACACATGTGCACACCAAACCACGCGTGTGCACACCCAAAACCCCACGTTTCCTCCCCAAAACACGCACATTCACACCCCAGAACACACGCTCGCGCACCCCAAAACACACATTTGCACGCCAGACTGCGCTCGCTCGTCTCGCCGTGTGACATGAGAGCACGTCCCCGCTCCCCTCATCCCTCCCTTTCTCCTCTTCTTCCCTCCCTTCTCCCTCTCTCCTTCCCTCCCTCTCCTCTCCCTCCTCCTCCACTCTCCTCTTTCCCTCCTTCCCTCTCCCTCCCTCTCTCCTTCCTCCTCCTCCCTTTCTCCCTCCTCCTCCCTCTGTCCCTTGTCCTTCCTCCTCCTCTCTCTTCCCCTCACTCCTCCCTCTCTCTCTCCTCCTCCTCCAGTCGCCCCCCTCCTTCTCCCTCCTCCTCCTTTCTCCCTCTCTCCCTCTCTCCTTCCTCCTCCTCCCTTCTCCCTCCTGCCTCCTCCTCCTCCTCTTTCTCTCCCTCCTCCTCCCTCTTTCCCTCCTCCTCCTCCTCTCTCTCCCTCACTCCTCCCTCTCTCCCTCCTCCTCCCCCGTCCCCCTCCGCCCCCCTCTCTCTCCCTCTCCCTCCTCCTCCTCATTCCTCCTCCTCCTCCCTCTCTCCCTCTCTCCTTCCTCCTCCTCCCTTCTCCCTCCTGCCTCCTCCTCCTCGTTCTCTCCCTCCTCCCTCTTTCCCTCCTCCTCCTCCTCCCCCGTCCCCCTCCGCCCCCCGCCCGTCCCTCCCCGCCCCCGCCGCCGCTGGCTCGGGGCTCGGCGCGCAGCGGAGCCGCCGGAGCCTTGGTGGCCCTCCCCGGCCCCGGAGCCCCCGGCCGGGCCCGGCTCTCCCCCACCTCTTCCCCTCCCCAATACCCCCCCCCCCCCCCCAAAAAAAAAAAAAAAAAACAACCCCGCTGCCGGTACCGGGAGGGGGCCCCGAGATCATCCCGCGGAGGTTTCCCGGGAGCACCGGGAGCCCCGGAGGGCCCCGGCCCGGAGCGCGGCGGGACGGGAGCATGCGGATCCTCCTCCTGTGCCTGCTCAGCCTGGCCGGGAGCCGCGGGCAAGGTGGGCACCGGGCACCGGCACCGGCACCAGGACCGGGGGTGGGCACGGGGAACCGGGACCGGGCACCGGCACCAGGACCGGGGGTGGGCACGGGGAACCGGGACCGGGCATCGGGACCGGGGGTGGGCACGGGGAACCGGGACCGGGCATCGGGTCCGGGGGTGGGCACGGGGAACCGGGACCGGGCATCGGGACTAGGACCGGGGGTGGGCACGGGGAACCGGGACCGGGCATCGGGACCGGGGGTGGGCACCGGGGATTCGAGACCGGGGTGGGCACCGGGGGTGGGCACCAGGGAGCGGAACCGGGCACCGGCACCGGGAAGTGGGATCGGGGAGCGGGACCGGGGGTGGGCACCGGGGACCGGAACCAGGCACCGGAACCGGAGATCGGTACCGGGGATCGGCACCGGGGAGCTGTACCGGGGATTCGGTACGGGGGAGCGGTACCGGGGCAGAACGGGGACAGGGAGGGAGAGAGACCGAGGGTTGGGACCGGGAGTTGGGACCCGGTAATTGGTACCGGGGGGTTTTACCCCCGGTAAGGGTGGTAACGGGATTGGTACCGGCGGTTGCTAACGGGGATCGGTACCGGGGATTGGATACCGGGAATTAAGCATCCGAGATTGAGGACCAGGGATCGGTACCAGGGATCGGTACCAGGGATCGGTACCGGGGGTTGGTAGCGGGGGTTGGAGACCCGAGATTTGAGACCCGGGATTGGTACCGGGGGTTGAGGATTGGTACCGGGGATCGGTACCGGGGATTTTTACCGGGGACTGGGGACCCGGGATTGGTACCGGGGATTGGTAACGGGAATTGGAGACCGAGGATTAGAGACTCGAGATCGGTACCGGCGATCGGTACCCGGGATTGGGGGCTGAGGGCTGTGGACCGGGGATTGGTACCGGAGACTGGGGCCCCGGGATTGGTACCGGGGCTTGGCACCGGGGATTTGGTACCCAGGATTTGGTACCGAGGATCGGTACCGGGGATTTGGTACCCAGGATTGGGTACCAGGGATCGGTACCGGAGATTGGGTACCGAGGATTGGTACCAGGGGTTGGTATTGAGGATTGGGTACCGGAGATTGGCACTCGCCATCGGTACCGGGGGCTGGTACCGGGCATGGGCACCGGTGATTGAGTACCAGGGATTGGTGCCGGGACTCGGTACCGAAGGTTGGTACCGGGGATCGGTACCGGGGCTCGGTACCGGCTATCAGTACCGGGAATCGCTGTCGGGAATTTGGTACCGGGGATTGGTTCCCGGGATTGGCACCAGAGCTCGGTACCGGGGATTTGGTACCGAGGATCGGTACCGGGGCTCGGTACCGGGCAGCGTGTACCGGGGGTCGGTACCGGGGCTGGTTACCGGGTAACAGTACCGAGAATTGGGCGCCGGGGGTTGGTTCCTGGGACTGGTACCTGAGCTCGGTACCGGGGATTTGGTACCGAGGATCGGTAGCGGGGCTCGGTAGCAGGGATTTGGTACCGGGGCTCGGTACCGGGCAGCGGCGGGAGCAGCGCGGGGCCGGCCCGGAGCCGTTCCCAACTCCGCGGGCAGCGCTCCAGCCCCGCTGGCCGCCGGTCCCGCCCGTTCCCGGAGGGATCAGAGCGGCTCGGGCCGGTACCGGAGCTCGGGGACGGGTCCCGGGCCGGTCCTGGCGGTGCTGCCGGACCCGGGTTTGGTGCCTGTGGAGCCGCCGTGGCGGTACCGGAGGGTTCGGATGGAATCGTGGCCGGTTCTTCTCGATCCCGGGCCCAGTTTTCCCAAATCCTGGAGTGGATTCCCGCCCGATCCGGTACCAGGGGGTTCCAATGGAACCGGGACCGGCTCTGCCAGATCCTGGGACTGGTCCTTGTGGACCCCCTGGTTCGGTACCGCAGGGTCCTGACAGAACCAGGCCCAGGTCTTTCGGGTCCCAGGACTGGTCCTTGTGGATCCCCTCATTCAGAACTGGGGGGTCCTGATGGAAACGGGCCCGGTTCTCCTGGACCCTTGCTCCGGTACCAGGGGGTTCTGACAGAGCCCGGCCCAGTTCTTCTCAGTCCCGGGACTGATCCTTGTGGACCTTTCCCCCTTCGGTACCGAGGGTCTAAACAGAGCCAGGCCTGGCTCTCCCAAGTCCCGGGACTGATCCTCCTGGACCCCCTCATTCAGTACCGGGGGATCCTGGCAAAACCGGGCCCAGTCCTGGGACTGGTCCTTGTGGATCTCCTGGTTCAGTACTGGGGGGGTCCTGATGGGACTGGGCCCAGTTCTCCTGGACCCCCACTCCGGTACCGGGAGGTCCTGATGGAACTGGGCCTGGTTCTCCCAAATCCTGGGACTGGTCCTTGTGGACCTCCCGGTTTGGTACTTGAGGGTCCTGATGGAACTGGGCCCAGTTCTCCTGGGCCCCACTCCGGTACCGGGAGGTCCTGATGGAACCGGGCTCGGTTCTTCTCACTCCAGGGCCTGATCCTCCTGAACCCCCCGGTTCAGTACCGGGAAGTTCTGATGGAACCAGGCCCAGTCCTGGGACTGGTCCTTGTGGATCTCCCGGTTCAGTACTGGGGGGTCCTGATGGGACTGGGCCCGGCTCTCCTGGACCCCCACTCCGGTACCAGGAGGTTCTGATGGAACTGGGCCTGGTTGTCCCAAATCCTGGGCTCGGTACTGGGAGGTCCCAACAGAACCCGGCCCAGTTCTCCCCAGTCCTGGGGCTGGTCCTTGTGGACCCCCCAGTTCGGTACCAGGAGGTTCTGATGGGACCAGGCCCAGTTCTCCCAGACCCTGGGACTGATCCTCATGGACCAGGAATTCCTTGGAAAAGGGGCTTGGGGGGGATAAAACCCCCCTTTTCCCCCCTTTTTTCACCCTTTTTTTGGCAATTTTTCCCCCTTTCTTTTGCCTTTCCCCCCCTTTTTTTTTTTTTTTACTTTTTCCCCCCTTTTTTTACCTTTCACCCCAGGGTTTTCAAACTCTGTCCACCCTTTTTTCAACTTTTTTTCACCCCAAAACCTCCCACAGCCCCTCGGAGAGAAAAGAGGGGAGCACTCCCATTTTTTGGACAGTTCCAGTTTGGGGTGGGACAGTCCCAGTTTGACATTGGACAGTCCCAGTTTGACATTGGACAGTTCCAGTTTGGGATTAGACAGTCCCAGTTTGGGATTGGACAGTCCCAGTTTGGGATTAGACAGTCCCAGTTTGGGATTGGACAGTTCTAGTTTGGGAGATTTTCTGGAATTTTCGGAGGTTTTCCCAGAAAATTTGTATCCGTTTTTGGAAAATTTATGGGATTTTACTGGGAAATTTTTTGGTTTTCTCTGGAATTTTGGGGGGTTTCTGGGAAATTTGGGCAGGGGTCTCTGGAAAATTTTGCAGTCTCTTTCTGGATAATTTGGAGAGGTTCTGGAAAATTTGATGGGGTTGGACAATGGGATTTTTTTCCCAGAAAATTTGGGGGGTTAATCTGAAAAATTTTGGTGTTTTTTTCCTGGAAAATTTGGGAATTTTTTTCTGGAAAATTGGAGGATTTGGGATCCCAGGGGATTTAGGATCTCGGGGGATTTGGGATTCCATTGGATTTAGGATCCCATTGGATTTAGGATCCCGGGGGATTTAGGATCTCGGAGGATTTGGGATTATGGAGGATTTGGGATCTTGTGGGATTTGGGATCCCATTGGGTTTGGGATTCCAGGGGTGACAGCAGAGCTGAGGTGGCTCCGGGTGTTTTGTGGTGACAGGGACAGCGCCAGGGGGGTGACAGTGACAATATCACCGGGGTAATCGGGAACGTTCTCGGGAATTATCATCGGGAATTCTCAGGAATTATTGGGAATTATCAGGAATTATCAGGAATTATTGGGAATTGTCAGGAATTATCAGGAATTAACAGGAATTCTCAGGAATTCTCAGGAATATTCTCGGTAATTCTCAAGAATTATTGGGAATTAACATGAATCTTTGGGGATTCTCAGGAATATTCTCGGGAATTCATTATCAAGAATTATCAGGAATTCATTATCAGGAATTGCGGGGAATTCTCGGGAATATGATATCAGGAATGATTAATTATTTGGAATATTGTTGGGAATATGATTGGGAGTTATTGGGCATTATCAGGAATTATTGAGGATTATCAGGGATTCTTGGGAATTCTCAGGAATTATGGGGAATTATCAGGAATGTTATCAGGAATTATCATTAATTATTGAGGATTATCAGGAATTTTCGGGAATTCTCAGGAATTATTTGGAAGATTATCGGGAATTCTTGGGAATTCTGGGGAATTCTGGGGAATTGTCGGGAATTCTGGGGAATTATCAGGAATTATTGGGAATTATCAGGAAAATTATTGGGAATTATTATGAATTACTTGGAATTATTTGGAATTATCATTAATATTATCAGGAATTACAGGGAATTATCAGGAATAGTATCGTGTCTATCATTAATTACTGAGGATTATTGGGAATTATTGGGAATATTATTGGCAATCCCCGGGAATTATGGGGAATTATTGGGAGTTATCATGAATATTATCAGGATTTATCAGGAATTACGGGGAATTATCAAGAAGATTATGGGGAATTATCGTTAATTATTGAGGATTATCGGGAATTTTCGGGAATTCTCGGGAATTGCGGGGTATTATTGGGAATTCTTGGGAATTATCAGGAATATTATCAGGATTTATGGGGAATTATGGGGCATTATCAGGAATTATGGGGAATTATCAAGAGGATTATGGGGAATTATCGTTAATTATTGAGGATTTTCAGGAATTCTCGGGAATTTTCGGGAATTCTCCCCCACTTTACCTGGAGGTTTTCTCACCCAAGCCTTGCCCTCCTTCCCTCCCCAGGCTCTTTTTTTTTTTTTTTTTTAATTATCCGTTAATTAATTATCTCTTAATTAATCGCTCCGGCTCTCCGGCGGTAATTGCGGTCCCCGGGCACCGCGGCTCATTTGCATAAAGGCTGTCCCCGCCGGGGGGTGGCACCGGGAACGGGAGGGGACGTGTGGGGACACTGAGGTGGCACCTGGAAAAGGAGGGGACACATGGGGACATTGAGGTGGCACTCGGAATGGGAGGGGACACGCGGGGACACTGAGGTGGCACTGGGAACAGGAGAGGGGACATGTGGGGACACTGAGGTGGCACTGGGAACAGGAGAGGGGACATGTGGGGACACTGAGGTGGCACCTGGAGCAGGGAGGACACTCAGGGACACTGAGGTGGCACTGGGAACGGGAGGTGACACCGAGAAAGGGGAGGGGGGGACATGTGGGGACATTGAGGTGGCACCTGGAAAGGAAAGGGGACACTGAAGTGGCACCGGGATAGGAGGGGACACCTGGAAAGGAGCAGGGGAGCACGTGGGGACACTGAGGTGGCACCGGGAGCTGGAGATGGCACTGGGAGGGGACACGCAGGGACATTGAGGTGGCACCTGGAGCAGGGAGGACACTCAGGGATACAGAGGTGGCACTGGGAACAGGAGGGGACACGTGGGGACACCGAGGTGGCACCAGGAAAGGAAAGGGGACATTGAGGTGGCACCAGGAAAGGAGCAGGAGGACACTGAGGTGGCACCGGGAATTTGGGAGACACGTGGGGACACTAAGGTGGCACCTGGAGCAGGGAGGGGACACGTGGGGACACTGAGGTGACAATGGCAGTCCCCTCAGGGCTGGAGGAGTGGGAGGGGCCAAGGATTGGTCCAGGGGGTCAGAACGACCCCAAAACCACCCCCAAAACTGCCCCAAAAACCACCCCAAAAACACCCAAAAACACCCCAAAACCAGCCCGTAAAAAAAGGGGGGGGGGGAAAGGGGAGAAAGGGGGAAAAAAGGAGAAGAAAAACGGAAAAAAAGGGAGAAAAAAGGAGGAAAGAAGGAGAAAAAAAGGGGGAAAGGGGGGAAAAAAGGAGGAAAAAAGGGGGGAAGGGGGAAAAGGGGAAAAAGAGGGGGGAAAGGGGGAAAAGGTGGGGGAAAGGGGGAAAAAGGAGGAAAAAAGGGGGAAATGGGGGGAAAGGAGGAAAAAAGGGGGAGAAAAGGGGGGAAACGGGGAAAAGGGGGAAAAGGGGAAAAGGGGGGGAAAGGGGAAAAGGGGGAAACGGGGAAAAGGGGGAAAAGGGGGGAAAAGGGGGAAAGGAGGCCTTTTATGCGAGGGCTGGGACAGAAAAGAGCCGCCAGCGTTGCCGCGGCAACGGGCGGATTATGATCCAAATGGAAATGAAAATCAGGAGGGGGAACTCGGGGATGGGAAAAGGGAAAAGGAGGAGGAGGAGGAGGGGGAAGGAAAAAAAAAACAACCAAAAAACCCCCAAAATCAACTTTTATTTCCAAGCCCCGAGCAGTTGGAGGCGTTGCCATGGGAACGGGAGGGGGGGGAAAGGGTGAAAAAGGGAAAATTTTGAATTTTTTTAGGGTTTTTTGGGGGTAAATGGGCATGGGGGTGGGGGAGGAGGAGAGGGATGAAGGATCCCAAAATGTTTGGGATGTCCCGTGGGGGCTGCGGGGGTGGGGGAGGAAGTTTTTCCCCGGGTGGGGTTTTCCCAAAATTCCCTCTTTTCCCCCAAAAAAATCCACATTTTCACCCTCAAAATCCACATTTTCACCCTCAAAATCCACATTTTCACCCCAAAATTCCCTTTATCCCCCCCAAAATCCACATTTTCACCCTCAAAATTCACATTTTCACCCCCAAAATCCACATTTCTCCCCCCCAAAATCCACATTTTTCCTCCTTCCCTATGTGGATTTTTCCTCAAATTCCACCTTTTTCACCCCAAAATCCACATTTTCCCCCAAAAAATCCACATTTTCCTCCTTCCCTATGTGGATTTTCCCTGAAAATTCACATTTTTCTCCCCTTCCCTGAGGGAATTTTCCCCAAATTTCCCATTTCCCCCCTTTCTTCAGGTGAATTTTCCCCAAAATTCCCATTTTTTTCCCTTTCCCGGCCTCATTTTTCCCACTTTTCCCACCTTTTTTGGGGCCAAAAATGGGAATATCTCGATATTGGGGCCATTTTTTGGGGTGGGGAAAAATTTCTAGGCCCATTTTTTTCCCTCCTCCTTTCCCTATTTTGGGTAAATTTTATTTTTATTTTTATTTTTTTAAAAAGGGGGAGAAAAGAGAAAATTCAAAGCGGATTTGATTGAAATCAAGTTAGGAGGAAAAAAGGGAATTTCCCAGCGGGTTTTGGGGTGATTTTGGAGTGATTTTGGGGTGATTTTGGGGTGATTTTGGGGTGATTTTGGGGTGATTTTAGAGTGATTTGGGGCAGGAATTTAATTCTCGGGAAATTGAGGCACAAATTTTGATTTTTATTTTTTTTTCCGTAAAAACGTGGGAGAAAAAAATAGGAAAAAAAAATCAGGAAAAAAAATTAGAAAAAAATAGAAAAAATAATAGAAATAATCCTAATAATCGGTGAAATTCTCCCCTCAGATAAAAAAAGCTCGAGGAGGGGAGTAGAGGGTTAAAAATTCGGAGGGGTTTTTTTTCCTCCTTTTCCAGAGGGAGCCTTGGCAGGAAATTCCTCAAATTCCAGGAGTGTGGGATCATTGGCCCGACCGCAGGGAGAAGGGAGAGGGAGAGGGGAGGGCCCAAAAAATCACGAATTCTCCTCAAAAAAAACCCCGAATCTGCACAAAAATATCGAATTTCCCCCCAAAGGTACCGAATTCCCCCCAAAATATCGAATTTTTCCGCCCAAAAGTATCGAATTCTCGGTCAAAAAAACACCAAGTCCTCCTCAAAATCTCGGATTCGCCCCACAAAAGTCGTGATTTTCCTCCAAAAGTCTGAATCTCCCCCAAAAAATTTCCAAAATTCCTTCAAAAGTGCCAAATTTCACCCCCAAATCCGAAATTCCCTCCCTGAAAAATCTCGAATTCTCCCCCAAAATCTCGAATCCCCCCCAAAAATTTCAGAACTCCCCCAAAAAATCCGGATTTGCCCCCCAAAACTCCCGAATCTCCCGCCAAAAAACCCTTTTTTTGGTCCCCAAAGTGAGAGACCCTCCCCAAAACCACCCTGAGCCCCCCAAAACTGATCTGGACCCCCCCAAACTGACCTGGACCCCCCAAAAATGGCCCGGGGCCCCTAAAAACGAGCTGAGAACCCCCCAAAACCTCCTTGAGCTCCGTTAAAACTGCCCTGAGCCCCCCCAAAACCCCATCCTGACCCCCCAAAACCCCATCCTGACCCCCCAAAACCCCATCCTGACCCCCCCAACCCACCCTGATCCCCCAAAACCCCACCCTGAGACCCCCAAAAACCGATCTGAGACCCTCCAAATCCCACCTGAGCCCCCCAAAACCACTCTGAGACCCCCCCAAAAACCACTCTGAGACCCCCCAAAAACCACCCTGAGACCCCCAAAATCACATCCTGACCCCCCCAATCCCACCCTGAGCCCCCCCAAACCACTCTGAGACCCCCCAAAACCCCGCCCTGACCCCCCCAACCCACCCTGATCCCTCAAAACCACCCTGAGACCCCCAAAAACCAATCTGAGCCCCCCAAAACCACCCTGAGACCCCCAAAAACCGATCTGAGACCCTCCAAATCCCACCTGAGCCCCCCAAAACCAATCTGAGACCCCCAAAAACCACCCTGAGCCCCCCAAAATCACATCCTGACCCCCCCAATCCCACCCTGAGCCCCCCCAAACCACTCTGAGACCCCCCAAACCCACCCTGAGCCCCCCAAAAGGCGCCCCCGGCCCCTCGTTATTCCCTTTTCATTCCTCCCGGAATTCCTGGGGCGGCCGCCGCTGATTGGCCGAGCTCTAATTAATTTGTGGAGGAACAATGTCTAATTAAGACTTTTGTGAGCAGGGCAAAGAGAGAGAGAGAGAGAGAGAGAGGAGAGAAAAAAAAAATAATAATAAAAAAAAAGAAATTAAAAAAAAAATCCCGAATTTAATGAGAGGGAAAAAGAGGGGAAAAAAATCACCCAAAAAAGCAACAAAAAAAGCAACAGAAAAAGGCCCAAAAATGATGGAAAATAAAAAAAACCTCTGGAATTTTTTCCTCCTCCTCCCTCCCCCCCCTGGAGCTGTGGCCTCGTTAGCAGATGTCTTAATGAGACTTGGTTAATTAATGGGGTTAACGGATAGGGAGGGGGAGGGGAGGGAGAAGACTCTGGGCCTGGGGGAAGGAGCGGGACCCTCCATGCCTCAGTTTCCCCGTGGAAAACCCCACTGGGGACCCCCGTGCCTCAGTTTCCCCAAAAAAACCCTTTCCTGGACCCCCCCGTGCCTCAGTTTCCCCCATGGAAATTCGATGTCCATGGACCCGTGCCTCAGTTTCCCCCATGGAAAACCCTCCCATGGACCCGTGCCTCAGTTTCCCCCATGGAAAACCCTCCCATGGATCCGTGCCTCAGTTTTCCAAAAAAAATCCTTTCCTGGACCGCTTCATGCCTCAGTTTCCCTCTGGAAATTCGGTGCCCAATGATCTGTGCCTCAGTTTCCTTCATGGAAAATCCTTACAGGGACCCCCCCCCCCCCCCGTGCCTCAGTTTCCCCTGAAAAACTCCCCCGTGCCTCAGTTTCCCCCATGGAAAACCAGTGGATCCGTGCCTCAGTTTCCCTTTGGAAAATCCTTTCCTGGACCCCCCCGTGCCTCAGTTTCCCTCTGGAAATTGGATGTCCATGGACCAGTGCCTCAGTTTCCCCCAGGGACACCCCTGTGTCACCAATGATCCCAGTGCCACCAGCGCGGGGACATCTCTAAGGCCACCACCACGGGGACACTCCTGTGCCACCAACGCCGTGTCTTAGTGTCACTAAGGGAATGGGGACACCCCTGTGACACCCCAGTGTCACCAACCATCCCAGTGCCACCATCGTGGTGACATCCCAGTGCCACCAGTGATCCCGGTGCCACCACCATGGGGACACTCCTGTGTCACCAACGGTCCCGGTGCCACCACTGTGGGGACATCCCTAAGGCCGCCACCAAGGGGACATCTGTGTGTCACCAATGGTCCCGGTGCCACCAGCTTGGGGACACCCCTTTGTCACCAATCAGTGCCACCAGCATGGTGACATCCCAGTGCCACCAACGGTCCCAGTGCCACCACTGTGGGGACATCCCTAAGGCCACCACCATGGAGACATCCCAGTGTCACCAATCAGTGCCACCACCATGGGGACATCTCTGTGTCACCAATGGTCCTGGTGCCACCAGCGTGGGGACATCCATGTGTCACCAATCAGTGTCACCATCGTGGTGACATCCCAGTGTCACCAATGGTCCCGGTGCCACCACCATGGCGACATCCCTGAGGTCCCCACCCTGGCCACACCCCCCCCGGCAGTGCCACCACCAAGGTGACCCCTCGAGGGACACGGGGCACCTTGGCTGGGGTGGGGGAGGGGACAGTGGGCTGGGGGAGGGGACACTGAGGGTGGGGGAGGGGACACGGGGGTGGGGGAGGGGCCGCCATTTCCTCATTTGTTTTTCTAATTTCGCCTTTTTAAAATTATTTTTTTACTGTTAAAAAAGAACTGGGAATAACTGGAGCATCCCTTCCCCGGAGAGCTCCCGCCGAGCTGCGGCGGGGACAGGCCCGGGGCCACCCTCGGGCCACCCCCGGGTCACCCCAGGGGACACCGCGATGTCCCCAAGCCCGGAGGAAAGGCCCTGGGTGGATTTTGGGGGGCTCCGGTGCTCCCCCATTGCCGGTTGTCCTTCTGGAGAGGGAGGAGAGGTCGGGAGTGGCCTGTGCCACCCCTGTGTCACCTCTGTGCCACCCCTGTGTCACCTCTGTGTCACCCTCTGTGTCACCCCTGTGTCATCTCTGTGCCACCCCTGTGTCACCCCTGGGCCACCCCAGGGGACACCGTGATGTCCCCAAGCCTGCGGGAAAAGCCCTGGGTGGATTTTGGGGACGGGAACAGGGACAGGGACAGGGTTGGGGACAGGGATGGGGAGACGGGGACACTGAGGATGGTGGCACAGTGGGAATGGGGACAGGGACAGACGACAGGGACAAATGGACACTGAGAAGTCCGGGATGAGGACAGGGACAGCGATGAGGACACAGGGACACCGGGCACAGTGGCACAACGGGACTGGGGACAGGGATGGGACAGGGACAACAGGCCACTGAGGGTGGTGGTGGCACAAGGGGCATGGGGATAGGGACAAAGGGACACTGGGGAGGTTGGGATGGGGACAGCAATGGGGACAAGCGACCAGAGAGGATGGTGGCACAGGAGGGATGGGGACAGAGACACAGGGACGCTGAGAAGTCTGGGATGGGGACACAGGGACACCGAGGACGGTGGCACAAGGGGATGGTGACAGCATTGGGGACACAGGGACACCGAGGGTGGTGGCACAAGGGGAATAGGGACAGGGACAACAGGACACAGCATGGTGGCACAAGAGGGATGGGAACAGGGATGGGGACACAGGGACAGGGTTTGGGACACGGACAGGGACAACAGGACACAGAGGGTGGTGGCACAAGGGAAATGGGGACACAGGGACACTGAGGACAGTGGCACAATGGGGACACAGGCCCGGTGGCCGGTGGGGACATCGCCCCTTTCCCGCCCATCCCGGGGATTGCGGGATTCAATTAACGAGGAATTAAGGACCGGAATATTTAATTAATGCCGGGATTAGAGAGGACGATTGGGGGATTGCGGCCGAAAACGGGGTCGGGGACTTCGGGGTGACACCGAAGGACATCGAGGTGACACAAAGTGACATCGTGGGGGGGGGGGACACCCCCAAACCCCGAATTCCATCCCAAAAACCCCCAAATCCCCTCAAATCCTGAAAAATCCCCCAAATTCCCAAGTGTCCTGGGCGAGGGGGGGGACATCCTGAAAGTGTCACCTGCTTGGTGACAAGGTGGGGACAGCTTGGACCCAAAGCCACCGTCGGAATTCTTTGGAAATTCTTGCCCCGACCTCAAAAAAAAAAAAAAAAATTAAAAAAAAAAAAAAAAAATTGGGAAATCCCGAGAATTTCACCAAAATTGGGATTTTTTTGGAGGAGGAAATATCCCAAAATCCTGGTCCCGGTTCTTTGCGGGCTCAGGCCAGGCGGTTCCCTGTGTTTGGGGACAGGGGAGGGGACACTGCGGTGGCTCATTGTCCCCTCCCTGCCCCGGAGCCTTGGCAGGGTTCAGCCTGAAAAGTCCCAAATTCCTGAATCCCAAAAATAGTTCCTTGGCGCCGGGCGGGAGCGGGAGGAGGGAGCGGGGATGTGCCAGGGCTCATCTCGTCACTCCGAGCTCCGGAGGAGCCGCATTCCCGGCGGGATGGGGGCTGGAATTCCCGGGAAAACCGGGCCAAAAATTCCCGGGGAAAATAGGGAAATGGGGGTCGGAATTCCTGGGAAAACAGGGGCAAAATTCCTGGGGAAATGGGGTCAGAATTCCCGGGAAAACGGGGGCAGAATTAACAGGAAAAGGGGGAAACGGGGGCCGGAATTCCAAGGAAAACGGGGCTTGGAATTACCAGGAAAACAGGAAAATAGGGGCAAAATTTCACAAGAAAAATAGGAAAGAAAATGGGGGCCAGAATTCCTGATAAAAATGGGATGGATCCCTGGATAAATAAGACCCCACATCCCATCCCATTGATCCCATCCCGTAAATCCCTTCCTATGGATCCCACCCCATAGATCCCATAAATCCCATCCCATAGATCCCATAAATCCCATCCCATAGATCCCATAAATCCCATCCCATAGATCCCATCCCATAAATCCCACCCCATCCCACTGACCCCATCCCTAAATCCCACCCCATCCCATTGCATCCCACTGATTCCATCCCACTGATCATCCCATTCCTAAATCCCATCCCATAAATCCCATCCCATAGATCCCATCCCATAAATCCCACCCCATCCCACTGACCCCATCCCTAAATCCCACCCCATCCCATTGCATCCCACTGATCCCATCCCACTGATCATCCCATTCCTAAATCCCATCCCATAGATCCCATCCCATAAATCCCACCCCATAGATCCCATCCCATAAATCCCATAAATCCCATCGCATAAATCCCACCCCAAATCCCATCCCATTGATCCCATTGACCCCATCCCATAAATCCCATAAATTCCATCCCACTGATCCCAGCCCCAAATCCCATCCCATAAATCCCACCCCACAGACGCCACCCTCTCGCTGTCCCCGGTGCCACCCCCTGGAGGTGACAGCGACATTTAGGGAGGGGACAGCGACATCGGGACCTGGCCCCGTCCTCCCAAGAAATCCAAATAATCCTCTTTTCTTTCCCTAAGAAAGGGGGGAAAAACCCACCCAGGGAAGAGATTTTTTTATTTCATTTCATTATTTTATTTTATTTTAATTTTTTTAGAAGTCTCCCTCCTCCCGCCGGGTTGGTTTGTTGTGGTTTTTTGTTTGTTTGTTTGTTTGTTTGTGTTTGTGTTTGTTTTTGTTTTGTTTTTGTTTTTTAATATATATATATTTTATCTTTCTCGTAAAAATAGAAACGAACGAGGAGGGAAGAGGAGGGAGGAAAAAAGGGTTTAAATTTAAAAGGCACGAGGAGAGGAAAGGGGAGGAGGGAGAGAGAAAATAAGGAGAGGGGAAAAAAAAGGAAAATAGGAGAGAAAGGGGGGAAAAGGGGAAAGAAAGAAGAGAGAAATGGGGAAAAAAGGGGGGAAAATTGAAAAAATAAGGGGGGGAAAGGGGGAGAAGGGAAGAAAAGGGAAAAAAGGAGGAAAAAAGGAAAAATAGGGGGGGAAAGGGGAGAAAAAGGAGGGAAAAGGGAAAATGGGGGAAAAGGGAAAAATAGGGGAATGGGGAAAAATAGGGGGAAATGGGAGGGAAAAATAGGGGGAAAGGGGGGGAGAATGGGGAAAAAAGAGAGGAAATGGGGGGAAAAAAGAAAAAATAGGGGGAAATGGAGGGAAAAAGGGAGAAAAAAAAGGGTAAAAAAAGGAGAAAAAAGGGTAAAAAAGGAGAAAAAAAGGGTAAAAAAAGGAGAGAAAAAGGATAAAAAAGGGAATAAAGGGTAAAAAAGGGAGGGGGAAAAAAGAGTTTAAAAAAAGGAGAAAAAAGGGTAAAAATGGAGAGGAAAAAAGGGTAAAAAAAGAAAAAACGGATAAAAAAGGGGGGAAAAGAGAGGGGAGAAAAGGGTAAAAAAGAGAGGAAAAAAGGGTAAAAAAGGGAGGGAAAAAAGCCCCGAAAGCGGCGGCGCGGGGAGATTCGGCTCCATCTGAGAGCTGTCAGCGCGGATCCGAGGCCGGGCTCTGAAATCCCGAGTTTAATGGCGAGAGGAGGAGGAGGAGCCCCGGGGCCACATCGGAGCCCGGCCCCGCAAATCCGGGGAGACGGGCCGGGGAGCGCCCGGGGACATCGGGGGGACATCGGGGACATCGGGGGGGACATCGGGGGGGGACATCGGGGGGGATATTGGGGGGGATATCGAGGTCCTGGTTTGGGGACATTGCCATGGATAAATCCGGGGAGACGGGCCGGGGAGCGCCCGGGGACATCGGGGGGACATTGGGGGGGACATTGGGGGGACATCGAGGTCCTGGTTTGGGGACATTGCCCTGGATAAATCCGGGGGACGGGCCGGGGGGACACGGGGGGGACATCGGGGGGACATCGGGGACATCGGGGGGACACGGGGGGGACATCGGGGGGACATCGGGGACATCGGGGGGGACATCGCGGGCGACATTGGGGGGGACATCGAGGTCCTGGTTTGGGGATATTGCCGTGGGGACAGCGGGGTTTGGGGACATTGCCATGGATAAATCCGGGGCAACGGGCCGAGGAGGGCCCGGGGACATCGGGGGGGACACTGAGGGACACTGGGGGGGGCATTGGGGGGGACAGAGAGGGGACATCGGGGTCCTGGTGCTGCCCGATTTGGGGACATCGCCGTGGATAAATCCGGGGGGACACGGGGACATCGCGGGGGCATCAGGAGGGACACTGGGGGCTGCGGTGGGGTCCTGGTTTGGGGACATTGCCGTGGGGATAGCGGGGTTTGGGGACAGGGGAACATTCCCTTGGGGACAGGCGGACATTCCCATAGAACGCTGCCACGCGGAAGGGGACCGTGGTGACAAAGGGAGGGTGGCACAGCGACAAGGGGGACACGGTGACAATGTGTGTGTGGGGGGGGGGGGGGGGGGGGGGGGCACGGTGGCACCGCCAGCACAGCGACCACGGCGACAAAAAAGGGGACACAGCAGGGAGCGGCCACCTCCTGCCTGTCCCCGCCGCTGTCACCTCGGCGCAGTGTCACCACGGCCAGGCGACAAAAGCCTTGGCAGCGCTGTCGCCGCTGCCACCAGCGCGGCCACCGCGCGGCGACACCGGAGGGGGTGGCACCGCCACATGCCACCCCCCTCGAAGTGACAGGAGGTGGCTCCGGCTGTGACAATTGCGGTTTGTCACCTCGGCTGGCGCCGGGAGGGTGGCACTGGTGGCCTGTCGGGGGGGTTGGGGACAATGCTGGGGACACGGGGATGGTGGCACACGCCGGGTGGGTGACACCGGTGACACCTGGGATTTGGGCGGGCAGGGGACAGTGACGCTGGGGGTGGTGGCAGGGATGGGGCAGGGCACAACAGCCCGAGCCGGAGCCGTTTTCTTCCTGATTTACCCCCAAATCCGGGGCCATTTCTGTGAAGGTGTTTTTTCTGATTTTCTCCAAATTACGGGGCCGTTTCTGTGCCCGTTTCCCCTCAATTTTCCCCCAAATCCGGGGCTCATTCAGTGCCTGTTTTCCTCCTGATTTTCCCCAAAATCCAGGGCAATTTTGGTGCCCGTTTTCTTCCTGATTTCCCAAAATCTCGGCCTATTCCCAGCTGGGTTGGTGCCACCTCATTGCCCATTTTCCCCTCGATTTTCCCCCAAATCCGGGGCCATTTCTGTGCCCGTTCTCTTCCTGATTTTCCCCCAAATCCCGGGGTCATCCCAACACCCATTTTCCCTTTGATCTCCCCCAAAATCCAGAGCCATTTCTGTGCTCATTTTCTTTCTGATTTTCCCCAAATTACGGGACCATTTCTGTGCCCATTTTCCCCTCGATTTTCCCCAAATCCGGAGCCATTTCACTGCCCATTTTCCCTCGTTTCTCCCCAAAATCCCGGCCCATCCCGGTCCTCCCTCACCTCTCCCTTCCTCCTTTTCCCTCCTTGTCCCGTTTTTTTTCCCCTTTTTCTCCTTTTCCCGGCTCTGATCTTTCCCTCCCACCTCCCTCCTTTCTCTCTCCCGGCACCTTTTTCTCTCTTCTTTGATCTCTGATTTTTTTTTTTTTTAATTTTTAATTATTTTTTTTAAATTCCCTTCTCTTCCATCCCCTCCTCTGCATCCCCCGCGCTTTTTTCTTTCCTTCATCTTTTCTTTTTCCCCAAAAAAATAAAAATTCCTGGATCTTTTTTCCCTCCTTGCCAGGTGTGGGTGGCGCTGGGGCACCCCAGAGTGGGTTTTTGGGTTTTTGGGGGTTTTTTTTAGGGTTTTTTTTTTTAATATATTTTATTTTATTCTTGTTAAAGTAGAAGAGTATTTTTTTGTGGTTCAAGTCTTGTCAGTTTTTTTGTTTTATGACGGACATATTAAATTTGTGGTTTTTAGTATTTAGGTTATTTGAGAAGGTAATTTCGATTGTTTTGGGGGTGTTTTTAAAGTGTTGATTTTTTGGTTTTGTGGGTTGTTTTTTTGTTGTTTTTAATTGGGTTTGTTGAGTACAGAGACTGTTGTGTATAGAGATTGATCCCATTTGGAGGGATTTTGGAGGGATTTGGGGGGATTTTGGGGGGATTTGGGTCCCCGCCATGGGGGATTTTCTTTCCGCCGTCCAACGCTCCATCCCGTGCCGCGTCCCCGGAGAAAACATCCCGGGATCGGGGCAGGGGAAAGCGGCCGGGCCCTGCCCCGGGGCACGTTCCGACCCTCCCCCGTCCCCGTGTCCCTGTCCCCGTGTCCCTGTCCCCGTGTCCCTGTCCCCGTGTCCCCGTGTCCCCGTGTCCCTGTCGCCGTCACCTCCCGCTCGATTCCCGCGTGACACCGCCATCGATCCCGAGCCGGGACGGGCAGAGCCGGGGATCGGGATCGATCGGCATCTGGGGAAGTTCCAGGAGGGTCCTGAGGGGATCCTGGGGACCTCCGGGGGTCACCGGCAGTGCTGGGGGGATCCTGAGCAGCTCCCAGGGGATCCTGAAGGGATCCTGAGCAGCTCCAGGAGTCACGGGCACGCCCAAGGGGATCCTGAGGGGATCCTGGGTAGATCCAGAAGGGTCCTGAGGGGATCTCGGGTACATCCAGGGTCCAAAGGCAGCGCCGGGGGGGACCAGGGGCAGCTCTGGGGGATGTTTGGGGGATCTCCGGAGGATCCAGGGCAGCTCCGGGGAGATATCTCGGGGAACCTGGGGAAAGGTTCTGGGGAATCTGGGGCAGCCCCCAGGGATCTCCGGAGGATCCAGGGCAGCTCCGGGGGATCTCTGCGGGACCTCGGGAGGATCCCAGGCAGCTCGGGGGGATCTGGGACAGCTCCAGGGGATCCTGGGGGGGATCCTGGGCAGCTCAGAGGGATCCTGGGGGGACTCTGGGGAATCTGGGGGGAATCGGGGTCAGCCCTGGGGGTTCGTTGGGATCTGGGACAGTCCTGGGGGATCCCGGGGGGATCCGGGGGATCGGGGCAGCCCCAGCGGTGACCCAGGAGGATCGGGGCGGGCCCGGGCACTGACGCCGTGGCCGCAGCGGGACAGACGCGGTTCGTGGAGGAGCCCGAGGACCAGACGGTGGTGGCGGGACACAGAATTGTCCTGTCCTGCGTCGTGCTCAACTACTCCGGCATCGTGCAATGGACCAAGGACGGGCTGGCCCTGGGCATGGGGCAGGGCCTCAAAGGTACTGGGGACAGGGGACATCGCATGGGGCAGGGGTGACACCCATGGGACAGGGGTGATGTCACACGGGACAGGGGTGACATCACACGGGACAGGGGTGACGTCACACGGGACAGGGGTGACGTCACACGGGACAGGGGTGACATCACACGGGACAGGGAACACCACATGGGGCAGGGGTGACATCACATGGGACAGGGGTGGCTTTGGGGGTGTCACCCATGGGGCAGGGCCTCAAAGGTACCTGAGGACAGGGAGTGGCTTTGGGGGTGACACCACACACGGGACAGGGATGTCACCCATGGGGCAGGGGTGGCTCTTGGGGTGACACTTTTAGGGCGGGGGGCTCAAAGGTACCCAGGAAAGGGGGTGGCTTTGGGGTGTCCCTGTGGGATTGGGGTGTCCCCATGTGTGTGACCCATGGCACTGGGGTGTCCCTGGGGTGTCCCAGTGGCACTGAGGTGACACTGGCATTGTCCCCAGCATGGCTGTGGTACCGCATCGTGGGCAGGGTGGGATTGGGGTGTCCCTGTGACATTGGGGTGTCCCTGGGGTGTCCCTGTGACACTGAGGTGTCCCCTCTGCTGTCCCCAGCGTGGCCGCGGTACCGCATCGTGGGCACAGCCGACTCTGGCCAGTACAACCTGGAGATCAGCCAGGCCGAGCTCTCCGATGACGCCGTCTACGAGTGCCAGGCCACCGAGGCCGCGCTGCGCTCGCGCCGCGCCCGCCTCACCGTGCTCAGTGAGTGTCACCAATGTCCCCAATGTTCCCAGGGTGTCACCAGTGTCTCCAGTGCCAGGCCACCGAGGCCGCGCTGCGCTCGCGCCGCGCCCGCCTCACCGTGCTCAGTGAGTGTCCCCGGGGTGTCACCAACGTCACCAATGAGGCCCCCAATGTCCTCAGTGCTCCACACAGTCCCCAATGTCCCCAGTGTCCCCAATGTCCCACATGGTCACCACGACGGTATGGCTGTTCCCAGTGTCCCCAAAACTGCCACCCTGTCCCCAGTGTCCCACACAGCCCCCAGTCCCCAATGTCCCCAGTGTCCCCAATGTCCCCAATGCCCCCAGTGCCCCCAATGTCCCACACAGTCCCCAGTGTCCCCAATGCCCCCAGTGCCCCCAATGTCCCACACAGTCCCCAGTGTCCCCAATGCCCCCAGTGCCCCCAGTGCCCCCAATGTCCCACACAGTCCCCAGTGTCCCCAATGCCCCCAGTGCCCCCAATGTCCCACACAGTCCCCAGTGTCCCCAATGCCCCCAGTGCCCCCAATGTCCCACACAGTCCCCAGTGTCCCCAATGTCCCACACAGTCCCCAGTGTCCCCAATGCCCCCAGTGCCCCCATTGTCCCCAGTACTCACACACAATGTCCCCAGTTTCCCAACCTCCCCCCCCAACCCCACCGGCCCCCAATTCCCCCCCCCCCCGTGCCACCCCGGGGTGTGTCCCCCCCCCCCATGAGCCGCTGTCCCCGTGTCCCCCTGCAGTCCCCCCGGAGGACCCCACGATCGACGGCGCCCCTGAGATCCTGCTGCGGGCGGGGACCCCCTACAACCTGACGTGTCACACGCGGGGCGCCAAGCCCGCTGCCACCATGGCCTGGTTCAGGGATGGGCTGCCGCAGGACGGCGCTGTCACCACCACGGTATGTCCCCAGTGTCCCCAAAACTGTCACCTTGTCCCCAGTGTCCCTGATGTCCCCAGTGACCCCAGAGATTTTGAGGCGTTTGGGGGGATTTTTGGGAGATGTTTTTGGCGATTTTTTCCACGATTTTTCCGCGATTGTTTGTGTGATTTTTTTTTTTTTTTTTGGCAATTTTGGGCGGATTTTTGGTGTGTCCCCAACGTCCCTGATGTCCCCTCAGGAGGTGCTGGCCGACGGCAAGCGGGAGAGCACCACCAGCCTGCTGCCCATCATGCCCACGGACCTGGACATCGGCCGCGTCTTCTCCTGCCGCTGCTCCAACGAGGCCGTGCCCGGGGGAAAGGAGACCTCTGTGCGCCTCAACGTGCACCGTGAGTGACACTGGGGACACCCAGGGGACACCGGGGACACCTAGGGGACAGCCAGGGGACAGCCAGGGGATTGGGGACACCCAGAAGACATTGGGGACACCCAGGAGACATTGGGGACACCCAGGGGACACATTCACAGTGTCACTGCTCCAACGAGGCCGTGCCCGGGGGAAAGGAGACCTCTGTGCGCCTCAACGTGCACCGTGAGTGACACTGGGGACACCCAGGGGACACCGGGGACACCTAGGGGACAGCCAGGGGACAGCCAGGGGATTGGGGACACCCAGAAGACATTGGGGACACCCAGGGGACACATTCAGGGTGTCACTGCTCCAACGAGGCCGTGCCCGGGGGAAAGGAGACCTCTGTGTGCCTCAACGTGCACCATGAGTGACACTGGGGACAGCCAGGGGACAGTGGGGACAGCCAGGGGACAGCCAGGGGATTGAGGACATTGGGGACATCGGGAACATCCAGGGGATTGGGGACATCCAGGGGATATCGGGGATATTGGGAACATTTGGGATATTGGGGACATCCAGAGGCCTGGGGACATTGGGGACACCAGCGGGGTGTGAGTGGCGGGGAGGTGGCCACGCATTTTTTGGTAGGATGGGATTTAGGGTGTAATGGATTTGGGGTGGGATGGGATTTAGCACTCCCACAAGTTCAGGGACGGGGGGTGCCCCACCCCAGAGCTCTGGGGTCCCCCGGGTGTCCCCCCCTGACCCCGTGGCTGTCCCCACAGATCCCCCGACGGTGACTCTGTCCATCCAGCCCCAGACGGTGCAGGAGGGCGAGAGGGTCGTGTTCACCTGTATGGCCACGGCCAACCCCGAGATCAAGGGCTACAGGTGAGCCCCAAAACTCCCGGGGTTGGGATCAGGGTCACGCCATGCCCCAAGGAGGTTCTGTGTCCCCTCCACACCCCAAAAAGCCCTAGGGTTGGGATTGGGGTCAGGATCGGGGTCACCCAATGTCCCCACAGTGGTTCTGTGTCCCTTCCACACCCCAAAACCTTTATGGTGTTGGGATTGGGATCGTTATTGGGGTCACCCAGTGTCCCCACGGTGGTTTTGTGTCCCCTCCACACCCCAAAATCCTCTGGAAATGGAAATTGGGATTGGGGTTGGGATTGAGACCAAATTGGGATTTAGGATCAGGATTTAGGATCAGGACCAGGATCAGGATTTAGGATAAGCGCCCCACGGTGTCGCCGTGTCCCAGGTGGGCCAAGGGCGGGGTGCTGATCGAGGAGGCCAAGGAGAACAGGTACGACACGCAGGTGGATCACACCTTCTTCACCGAGCCCGTGTCCTGCGAGGTGCACAACGACATCGGCAGCACCAACGTCAGCACCCTGGTGGATGTGCACTGTGAGCACCCCACAGCCGGCCCCAAATACCTGTCCTGGCCCAAACCTGGCCCTAAATACCTGCCCTGACCCCAAATCTCCTTCCTTGGCCCCAAATCCTGCCCTAAATACCTGCCCGACCCCAAATCCTGCCCTAAACATCTGCCCTGGCCCTAAATACCCTGCCCTAGCCTCAAATCCAGCTCTGGCCCCAAATCCAGCCCTGAATCCAGCCCCAAATCCCTGACCTGACCCCAAATCCGGCCCTAAATCCCCTTCACCAGCCCCAAATCCCCTTCCCTGACCCCAAATCCCTTTCCCCAAACTCGTCTCCTCATTTCCCCCCCATTTTCCCCCCCAGTCGCCCCCCGGATCGTGGTGGACCCCAAACCCACGGTGACCGACATCGGCTCCGACGTCACCCTGACCTGTGTGTGGTCAGGGAACCCCCCCCTGACCCTCACCTGGACCAAGAAGGAGTCCAACATGGTAGGAGACCCCCAAAATTAATCCTCCCAAAAATGAAAAAAATCCCCCTCAAAAAATCCCAAGAAAATCCCAAAAAGAATCCCCCCCCCAAAAAAAAAAAAAAAAAAAAATCCCCCAAACAAATCTGCAAAAAAATCCCCAAAAAATATTACCCAAAAATCTAATTGGGATTGGGATTCAGATTGGAATTGGGGTTGGAATTGGGGTTGGAATTGGGGTTGGAATTAGGATTTGGTTTGGGATTGGGATCAGACTCATCCCCTCAATATCCCCACCATGACTTCGTGCCCCTTCCACACCCCAAAACCTCAGAAATTTGGGAACAATTTAGAACCAGACCTTCACACCTTCGGGATGGGGGTGTCCTGTGTCCCCCCTGGACGTCCCCAACTGTCCCCACTTGTCCCCACCTGTCCCCACCTGTCCCCAGGTGCTGAGCAACAGCAACCAGCTGTACCTGAAGTCGGTGACGCAGGCGGATGCCGGCCAGTACGTCTGCAAGGCCATCGTCCCCAGGATCGGCGTGGGAGAGAGGGAGGTCACCCTCTTCGTCAACGGTCAGACACCCCAAAAAAACCCCAAAAACCACCCCAAAAATCTACCCAGAAAAACCCCAAAAAGTATCCCAGAACACCCCAAAAATCCCCTCCAAAAACAAACAAAAACCCCCCAAAATCACCCCAAAAAAACTCCCACAAAAAACCCCAAAATCATCCCAGAAAACCCCAAAAATCCCCTCCAAAAACAAACAAAAAAAACCCCCAAAACCACCCAAAAAAACTACCCCCAAAAACCATCCCAGAAAACCCCAAAAACCACCCCAAAAAACTCCCACAAAAACCCCCCAAAACCATCCCAGAAAACCCCCAAAATCCCCTCCAGAAACAAACAAAAAAAACCCCCAAAACCCTCAAAAATCACCCCCAAAATCCTCCTGGGGATCCCTAAGAATGGGGCAAATCCGCTTCCCCAGCCCTAAATCCCCTTCCCTGGCCCTAAATCCCTTCCCTGGCCCCAGATCCCCTAGTTCCCAAAATTCCCAATTTTTCCCTTTCCCCAGGACCCCAAATTCCTTATTTTTCCACTCCTTGGGATTTTCCCCTTCCCCAAGACTCAAATTTCCCAATTTTCCCTTTCTCTGGTTCCCAAAATTCCCAATTTTCCCTCCCCAGGATCCAAAAGTCCCAATTTTCCCTTTCTTCAGTTCCCAAAATTCCCAGTTTTCCCTTTCCCCAGGACCTAAAACTCCCTATTTTCCCTTTCCTTTGGGGCCAAAATTCTGTGTTTTCCCTTTCCCTGGGACCCAAAATTCCCATTTTTTTTTTCCTTTCTCTGGGATTTTTCCTTCCCCAAGACCCAAAATTCCCAGGTTTTTTTTTTTCCTTTTTCTGGGGCTTTTCCCTTTCTCTGGCTCCCAGAATTCCCGATTTTCCCTTTTCCCCAGGCCCCCCGATCATCTCCAGTGAGCCGGTGCAGTTCGCCGTGCGCGGAGACCGCGGCAAGGTGGAGTGTTTCATCGGCAGCACGCCGCCGCCAGACCGCATCGTGAGTCACCCCAAAACCCCGCCAAACGTCCCCAAAATTAAACAAAAATCCCGTCAAAATCGGTAAAAAAAATCGAATTAAAAAATACTAGGAAATTTGCACAAAAAAAAAAAAAAAAAAAAACCACCTCATGAGAACCGTTCAAAAACTAAAAGAAAAAAAAATCCCATGAAAATTGCTCAAAAAATAATAATAATAAACAACCTCATGAAAACCGTTCAAAAACTAAAAGAAAAAAAAAATCCCATGAAAATCGTTAAAAAAATAATAAAAAAAAAAAAGCCATAAAATCTCTCAAAAAATAAAATTAAAACATCCCAGGAAAATCGCTCAAAAATTCCCACAAAATTCCTGGGAAAATTCATTAAAAAAATTTAAAAATCAACAAAAAAACACCATCTAAAAGCCCAATAACCCAAAAACCCAAAACTAAAACAACAACAAGAAAAGAGGCAAGGTGGAGTGTTTCATCGGCAGCACGCCGCCGCCAGAGCGCATCGTGAGTCACCCCAAAACCCTGCCAAATGCCCCCAAAATTAAACAAAACAGTAAAAATAAAAATAAAAATAAAAACAAAAGTAAAAATAAAAGTAAAAATAAAAGCAAAAATAAAAATAAGAATAAAAGTAAAAATAAAAAAAAATAAAAGCAAAAATAAAAATAAAAGTAAAAATAAAAGTAAAAGTAAAAATAAAAATAACAATAAAAAATACAAATAAAAATAGAAAAGCTGGAGCAGGAATCCATCCTGACCCCTCCTGCCCCTGGCCAGGCGTGGGCGTGGAAGGAGAACATTCTGGAAGCCGGGACCCTGGAGAGGTACACGGTGGAGAGAACCAACACGGGCAGCGGCGTGCTGTCCACCCTGACCATCAACAACGTCATGGACGCCGACTTCCAGACCCGCTACAACTGCACGGCCTGGAACAGCTTCGGGCCCGGCACCGCCATCATCCAGCTCGAGGAGAAAGGTGACACCCCTGGGGACAACCGGGGGACACCCGTGGGGACAGCCTTGGGTCACCTCCAGCTGGGTGGGCTCAGAAAACTCGGGGAACTTCCTCCTGGGACATGCCAGCCCTTGGGAAGGGTTTGGCTTCTCCAGCCCTGGAGGCCTCCAAAGGATTCCCGGAGATTCCTCTGCATGACCAAGAGGGACCCCAACACCCCAACCCCAAACTCCTCGTGGATTTCGGGACGGGACCGCCATTGTCCCCAACCGGCTGTGTCCCCACAGAGGTCCTGCCCGTGGGCATCATCGCCGGGGCCACCATCGGCGCCAGCATCCTCCTCGTCACCTTCCTGGTGGCCCTCGCCTGCTTCCTCTACCGGCGCCGCAAAGGAAGTGAGTGAGGGGGTGCCGGTGGCCCAGAGGGGACGGCGGTGGCCTGGCGGTCACTCCGTGGTCACTCTGCGGTCACTCTCAGGCCGCAAGGACGTGACGCTGCGCAAGCTGGACATCAAGGTGGAGACGGTGAACCGGGAGCCGCTGACGCTGCACGCGGACAGGGAGGAGGACACGGCCAGCGTGTCCACGGCCACCCGCGTCATGAAGGCCATCTACTCGGTGAGGAACACCCGGGGGACGTCCTCAGAGGGTTTGGGATGGGGAGTTGTCACCTTGGGATGGACGGGAGGTGTCCCCAGCCCTGGGAGGGAACCCAAGGAGAGGTTGGGGTCACCTGGGATGGGTGGGAGGTGTCCCCAACCCTGAGAGTGTCCCCAGGGACAGGTTAGAGTCACTTGGGACGAGTAGGAGTTGTCCCCAACCTTGAGAGTGTCCCCAACCTTGGGAGTGTCCCCAGGGACAGGCTGGAGCCACCTGGGATGGCCAAAAGGTGTCCCCAACCTTAGGAGTGTCCCCAACCCTGGGAGTGTCCCCAAGGATAGGTTGGAATCATCTGGGATGGGTGGGAGTTGTCCCCAACCCTGGGAGTGTCCCCAACCTTGGGAATGTCCCCAAGGCCACCTCAGATCCACCTTGGGATACCGGGAGCCGCCCTTTCCCACCCATCATTCCATAATTCCATAATAATTCCATAATAATTCCATAATAATTCCATAATAATTCCATAATAATTCCATAATTCCATGGGTTTCTCCTTAATTCCATGGGGAATTTTTCCATAAATCCACGGGATTTCTTCTGAAAATTCTATGATTTTTTCTGTAATTCCATGGGGTTTTTCTGTAATTCCATGGGATTTTTCTGTAATCCCATGGAATTTCTCTATAATTCCACTAATTTTTTTCGTAATTCCATGGGATTTTTCCGTAATTCCATGGGATTTTTTTCCGTAGTTCCACAGATTTTTTTTCCCGTAATCCCACAGGGACTTTTCTGTAATTTTTTCCCATGAATTCCGTGGAATTTTTTCCATGAATTCCACGGAATTTTTTTCTTCCCAAGTCGTTCAAGGACGACGTGGACCTGAAGCAGGATCTGCGCTGCGACACCATCGACACCCGCGAGGAGTACGAGCTCAAGGTCCGGCCCCAAACGGGGATTTTAGACTGGGAAAAGATCCCAGATTTTAAATTTTTATTTTTATTTTCCTCCCCCCCAGAACAGGGGAGGAAAAAAAAAAACCCCACAAACAATTTGGGTGAAAAAGCCCCCCAGAAAAGTGAAATTAAAGATTTCTCTGGGATTGTCGGGATTGGAGGGGGAGATTTTGGGAATCTGGGATTTTGGGAGGGGATGAGATCGCAGGGAGATGTTCTGGGCAGGGATTTGGGATGGATTTTAGGGAAAATCAGGGAAAATTCGGGGAAATCAGGGGAAAAGGGTGGTTGGGGCTCTGGGAATGGGCATGGCCCCAAAAATTTCAGGAGAGTTTGGACATTCCAAGGATCCCATTCCAAAGGATCCCCACTCTCCGTTTCCACCATCCCGAACAATTCCGAGGAATTCCCACTCTGCCAAATAATTCCAAAGGATTTCCAGCCTCCCAATCAATTCCAAGGAATTCCTACCGTCCCAAACAATCCCCACCCTCCATCCTCACCACCCCAAACCCCAAAAATCCCCAAAATCCCACCAAATTCTCTCTTTTTTTTCTTTTCCCAGCACCCCACCAACACCTACTACAAAACCCCCAAAAATCCTCCAAAATCCCACCAAACTCTCCCTTTTTTTCCTTTCTTTTCCCCAGGACCCCACCAACGGCTACTACAACGTCCGTGCCCACGAGGACCGCCCGTCCTCCCGCTCCGTGCTCTACGCCGATTACCGCGCCGCTCCCGGCGCTCCCGGTCCCGCTCCCGGCGCCGCTCCGGCCCGATTCGACGCCCGCCCTCCATCCCGGTTATCCCACTCCAGCGGCTACGCCCAGCTCAGCTCCTACCCCAGGGGCGGCCCCGAATTTCCCCCCGAAGGCGCGGCGGTGGCGGCGGGGACGGGCGGAGGTGACACGGCCAGCCAGCTGTCCTACGAGAATTACGGCGGCGGCACATTCCCGGCGGGTTATCCCGCCTTTCGCCTGGGATTTGGGAATGCCGCCGGCCTGGAGAGGGGAGCCTACGACGCCTACGAGGCCATGGGCAAGTTCGGGAGCGCGGCCAGGTTCTCCTACACGTCCCAGCACTCGGACTACGGGCAGAGGTTCCAGCAGAGGATGCAGACGCATGTTTAGGGAGGGGTGGGATTCCTCCTCCTTTTCCCCCCTGATATTCAGGGGTCGCTCCTGAGGTCGAGGGTCTCGATCTCTCTCTCCTCGGAATTCCCAGGTTTTGGTGGGTTTTTTTCTTTGGTTTTTTTGGGGTTTTTTCCTCCTCGGAGCTTCCGTTAATTCCGTTGGTTGTTTTGCCGGTACTTTTCGCCGCCTCCTCCAGCCTTTGATGGGGGGTTTGTGCCCCCCTGGGTTGGGATTTCTGGAGGTTTGCCGGGGGAGCAGGATCCAGAGGGACGCAGAAATCCCCCCAAAAACCCCTTCCATCCCAAATCATTCCCATTTCCCAAGGATTCTGTGTGTTCCCGAATCCAGAGGGACGCAGAAATCCCAAAACATCCCATCCCAAACCATTCCCATTCCATGAGGGTTCTGCATCACCAAATCCAGAGGGATGCAGAAATCCCAAAAAAATCACCTCATTCCAAACCATTTCCGTTCCCTGATCCCATTGGGATCAGCAGCAGGGTTCTGTGATCCCAAATCCAGAGGGACACAGAAATCCCAAAAATCGCCATCCCAAATCATTCCCATTCCCCACTGGGATTAGCAGGAGGGTTTTGAGTGTCCCTAAATCCAGAGGGACGCAGAAATCCCAAAAAATCCCATCCCAAACCATTCCCATTCCACGAGGGTTCTGCATCTCCAAATCCAGAGGGATGCAGAAATCCCAAAAAAATCACCTCATTCCAAAGCATTTCCGTTCCTTGATCCCATTTGGATCAGCAGGAGGACTCTGCACATTCCCAAATCCAGAGGGACGCAGAAATCCCAAAAACCTCCATTCCAAACCATTCCCATTCCCACTCCTTGATCCCATTGGGATCGCCAGGAGGGTTTTGAGTGTCCCTAAATCGAGAAGGACACAGAAATCCCAAAAAATCCCCATTCCAATCATTCCCATTCCCATTCTTCAATCCCATTCCCTGATCCCACTGGGATCAGCAGCAGGGTTCTGCATGATCCCAAATCCAGAGGGATGCAGAAATCCCAAAAACCTCCATCCCAAATCACTCCCATTCCCTGTGCCTTGATTTTTTTGGGCCACCCCTCCCTCAGGAACGGCTCCTCCTGCCCCCTTCTCCCTCATCCCAAAACTCCCCCCCGGAATTCGGGACGTTTTTGGGAGCAGCCCGTTCCACACACGCACATCGTTCCCATGGGAAAGGCAGCGCTTTTTTTTGGGATCCCCCAAAAGCCCAGATTTGGGGAATTTGGGGCCGAGGTCCCTCCAATGAATGTAAATCCAGGTGGGAATGGGGAATTCCCGGGAATTTGGGGAGCTGGGATGGCCCAAAATATTGGGATCAGGAGCTTGGGCAGGGTCCTTCTCCCAGTTCCAGGGACTGGCGGGCACTGGGGACCCCAGTTTGGGATCGAGGAATTTTGGGGATGAATTTTGGAAGGGAATTCCCAGCTCGAAATTTGGGATTAAGGAATTTGAGGGAATAAATTTTGAAGGGAATTTCCAGCTTGCGATTGGGGAATTTTGGGGAAATGAATTTTGAAGGGAATTCCCAGAGAATTCCCAGCCCCAGTTTGGGATCAGGGGAATTTGGGGGGGATAAATTTCGGAGGGAATTCCCAAAAAAAATCCCCTCGGGATCAGGTACGAGACCCCTCCCCACCCCTTAAAGAGTCAAAACCTTCCCAAAATCCCCCCCAAAATTCCCAAAATCCTGGTATGAACTGTGAGACCTCCTCCCTTTTCATCTCCCAAAATTCCCAAAACAAAAACCCTAAAAAATCCCGTCAGGATGAGCCAGGAAGAACAAAGCAAAAAATTAAACCAAACCCCCTGGGAATTCCCAAAGGTGCCTGATTTCACCCCAAAAACTGATCAATTCCCGAGGGGAGGGGAAGGGAGGGGAGGGAAATTCCCTCTCCAGGTGCTGCATCCCAAAATCCAGAGCAATATCCCACGGGAAAAAAAATAAAAAAAAAAAGGGGGGGGGGGGAAGATCCCAGGCCACCGGGAAGCTTTAAAAATTCCACCCTCAATTTGGAGGGCTGGAAAATTGGGATTTTCTCCCCCTCCCTTTTTTTTTAATGTTTTTTTATTTTTATTTTTTAGCACATTTCGGTTTTAGAGCCCCGTTTCCCCCCAGTTTTTCCCGAAATCCCGCGATTTTTTTTCCTCCAACCCTTTTTTCCCATTATTTTTTTTTACCTCGCATTTTTCCTCTATTTTTTTTTCTTTCGGTTTTTAAATATTCTGTACTATATTTTTAGTCTTAAACACGATATATTATATATATTTAATTTTTTATATATATATATATATAAATATAAATGGTTAAAAAAACATTAAAGCGGTTCCGAGTTTTTCCTTTATTTTTTTGGGGGGGGAGAATCCTGAGGAAAAGGTTTGGTCACAATTCCCACCTGGAGTTTCCCAACTTTATTTCATATCCATAATTTGGGAATTTTCCCCTTCCTAACTTAATTTTCCATCCATAATTTAGGATTTTCCTTTTCCCAGTTTTATTTTCCATCCATAATTTAGGATTTTCCTCTTCCCAGATCTATTTTATGTCCATAATTTACGATTTTGCCCCAAATTTCGGGATTTTTGTCATTCCTGAATGGTTTTTTGTGGAATGGGATGGAAGGAAAAATATTTTCCTTTTAAATTTTAATTCCGTTTTTTTTTTTTTTCCCAATTGTAATTCCTACGGATCCCAACGTTCCCAAATCCCTGCAGGGGTTTTGGTGGTAACCGCAATTCTCAGAAAAAAAAAAAAATTCGAATTCTGTATGAATTTATTCCAGGGATTTCTCTGATTTATTCCTGGGTTTATCCCGATTTATTCCCCGGGAATTTTCACCACAAATCCCTCGCCTCATCCTCCCCCTTTCTGTAAAAACCATTTAAATCCTTCACATAAAGACGAGTCTCTTCACATAAAAATGATTTTAATCCAAATTAAATTAAATCAGGATTCCCTGAAGGAATTGGGAATTTTTCCCTCTTTTTTTTTCCCCATCCTGCTGGAATTTCACCTTCCAGCCCGGTGATAAAACACAACTAATGAATTATTATAATTGGAATTCTCCTTAAATCCCGAGCTGTTGGAAGAGGGAAAAGAAGAATCATGAGGAGATTTTTTAAAGATTTTTAATGGGAAAAATGGAAAAACGGGATCCAGGCGCCACCACCGCGCCTCAGTTTCCCCCACCCGCCCACGGCTTTTCCGGGGCCATGGGACAAAACGTGTGGTTCCAAAGGTTGGAATATCATTCCAAAGTGGAATTCGAGAATTCCCGAGGAAAATTCCCGGGATATTTTTCCCTCATTCCCTCACAAATTGCGCCATGAGAGACCCGGCCGCGCCCCCAGAGCACAGCCCCACCCATTCAGCGCCCGCCTCCAGCTGGGCGGGCTCTGGGGGCTCGCCCCTCAGGCAGAGCCATTTATAACCTCGGGAATACAGTGAGTTCTCGCGAGATTTGAATCCCGCCATCCCACAGTGGGCGTGGTTTGATTGTGACGTCATCACTGCAGGGAAATGGGGTTTGGGGGGTCCTGAGGGGATTTGGGGATCCCCAGGAGAGGCCGCGGTTGTGACAAAAAAAAACACCTTTAAAAACCCCAAAGTCCCTCGTTTGTCCCCTCTTTGAGCTCTTCGTGTGTGGTCCAGAAAGCGCCGCGGCTTCGGGGTGCTGCCCCGGGCTCCTGGCAGGGTTTGGGGGGGATCGGGGGGGTTTGGGGTCTCCCATTCCTGGATTTGCGTCCCCATCCCTAAATTTGGGTCCCCATTCGCTGAATTTGGGGTTTCCCTTTCCCTGGATTTGGGTTCCCCATCCCTCGATTTGGGCTCCCTCATCCCTCAATTCGGGGTTCCCCTTTCCCTAGGTTTGGGGTCTCTCAATTCCCTGAATTTGGGATCTCCAACCCTGGATTTGGGGTCCCTCAATTCCCTGAATTTGGGTCCCCATTCCCTGAATTTGGGGTTCCCCTTTCCCTCAATTTGGGGTCCCTCATCCCTGAATTTGGGGTCCCTCATCCCTGAATTTGGGGCCCCCCTTCCCTGGATTTGGGCCCCCATCCTTCAATTTGGGGTCCCTCATCCCTGGATTTGGGGTCCCCATTCCCTGGATTTGGGGTTCCCATTCCCTCAATTTGGGGTCCCTCATCCCTGGATTTAGGTTCCACATTCCCTGAGTTTGGGGTCCCCATTCCCTGGATTTGGGGTTCCCCATCCCTGAATTTGGGGTCCCCTTTCCCTGAATTTGGGGTGCCCATCCCTGAATTTGGGGTTCCCTGCCTTTGCAATCCCCAAATTTCCCTTCCCTGGAACTTTGCTTGACCTGGGCCGAGCCCCAGCAGCGCCAGGAGCAGCCGGGATTTGCTCCGGGACAATTCCCGCTCCATCCTTGGGGGTTTATTTTTAATTTATTTTAATTTATTTTAATTTATTTTAATTTATTTAAATTTATTTTAATTTATTTTCCCGGCAGTCCGCTCAGTTTGGAGAAGAGGAGGAACCAAGGAGGGATCTCTTCCGGGGCAACTCCCGCTCCATCCTTTTGTATTTTAATTTTAATTTTAATTTATTTTCCCGGCAATCCGCTCAGCTGGGAGAGGAGCAATCAGCGGCCGGGATTTGTTCCGGGGCAATTCCCTCTCCATCCTTTTGTGTTTTAAATTTAAATTTAAATTTATTTTCTCTGGAATTGCTCAGTTTGGAAAAGAAAAGGACTCAGCGGCCGGGATTTGTTCCGGGGCATTTCCCTCTCCATCCTTTTGTGTTTTAAATTCCTATTCTCATTTCTTTTTCCCCGGGAATTGCTCAGTTTGGGGAGGAACAAAGGATGAATCAGCGGTCGGGATTCGCTCCGCAGCAATTCTCTCTCCATCCTTTGGGTTTATTTTTAATTTATTTGGATTTCTTTATAATTTATTTTTTCCCGGGAATCCGCTCATGGGAGAGGAGGAATCAGCAGCCGGGATGAATTCCCCCTCCATCCTTTTGTGGGTTTATTTGTATTTTTTAATTTTTACTTTTTACTTCTTTTTCCCGGGAATCCGCCCAGCTCCGAGAGACAAGAAGAGGAAAAATCAGCGAGAGCAGCCGGGATTTTTTAACCAGGGACAATTCCCGCTCCATCTTTTATATTTTTCATTTTAATTTGAATTTCTTTTCCCGAGCATCCACTCGTCTCGGAGAGGAGAAGATGAGGAATCAGCGAGAGCAGCCGGGATTTGTTCCAGCAGGGACAATTCCCGCTCCACCTTTTATATTTTTATTTTTAATTTGATTTTCTTTGCTCTGGAATCCGCTCAGCCGGGAAGAGGAACCAGCGCCCGCTCCATCCATTTCTATTTTTCATTTATTTTAATTTCTTTTTCCCGAGAATCGGCGCTGTTTGGAGAGAAGAATCAGCGAAAGCAGCCGGGATTTTTTTTTCTGGAGACAATTCTTGCTCCATCTTTTATATTTTTAATTTTAATTTTAATTTCTTTTGGCGGGAATCGCCTCAGCCCCAGAGGTGGAATCAGCGGCCGGGATTCGCTCCGGAGAAATTTCAATTTAATTTTAGGGGTTTTTTTTCTCCCAGGAATCCACTCAGGATTTTTTGGGGGGGGGTTTCGGAAACAATTCCCTCTCCACACATTTATAGTTTTATTTTGAATTTATTTTATTTTTCGCTGGAATCGCCTCAGCCCCAGAGGCGGAATCAGGGATTCGCTCCGGAGCGATTCCTGCTCCATCCATTGGGATTTTTAATTTAATTTTAGGGTTTTTTCCCCCGGGAATCCACTCAGGATTTATTTGTTTGTTTTTCCGGAGGCAATTCCCGCTCCACCCATTTCCAGTTTTAATTTTAATTTGAATTCCTTTTGGCGGGAATCGCCTCAGAGGCGGAATCAGCGGCCGGGATTCGCTCCGGGGCGATTTCAGTTTAATTTTAGGTGAGGGTTTTGGTTTTTTTTTTCGCCAAGAACCCACTTTTTTTTTTTTTTTTTTTTTTTTTTCCATAGAAAATTCCGACTCCATCCATTTCTATTTTATTTTTAATTTATTTTTCGCGGGAATCGCCTCAGCCTCAGAGGCGCAATCAGCGGCCGGGATTCACTCCGGAGCGATTTCAATTTAATTTTAGGTGGGTATTTTTTTCGCCAAGAATCCACTTTTTTGTTGTTCCGGAGACAATTCCAGCTCCATCCACTTATATTTTATTTTTAATTTAATCTATTTTTCGCGGCATTCCCTCAGCGCCAGAGGCGGGCCCAGCTAATCCGGGCACTGAGGCCGCTGATGCCGCAGGGTCGGGGGTCACCGACAGCCCCCGCCATTACTTCCAACACCTTCCCAACCCCTTTTTTCCACCCCCTTTTTTATTTTTTCCCTTTAATTCCTACCTATAAATCTCTATATTTTTAATGATTTTTTTCTCTTTGAAGCCCGTGATGTTCTCGCTCCCCGCTGGGGTCTTCGCTCCTCCTTCCTCCTCCTCCTCCTCCTCCTCCGAGCTGCTTTTTGCTCTCCTCCTCCTCCTGGAGCCCAGCGGATTTCCGAAGGAAAGAAATTATTAAACATTTCAATTCGAAGATTGGAAAAGGATGGAGAGGGAATTACCCCGGAGTAAATCGCGGCTGCCGTCGCTGCTCTTGGCGCTTTTGGGGCTCGGCCCAGGTGAGTTTGGGGGTGACCCCCCCCTCAAAAAAACACCCCTCGGGATCGTCTTGGGGGTTTATTTTTTATTTTATTTTATTATTTTGGGGCATTCAGGACTTCTCCTATGGGATCATTGGAATGCTCTGGAATGCGGCATCCAAAGGGTTGGGGAATCGCACCCCCTTCTGACACGGGTTTTAATTTATTTCTGATTTTTTTCCCTTTTTGCCCCCGATTTTTCTCAGTTTTTTTCAATTTTTTTTGGTCAAAATATTCCAGGCTTTTTTCAGGGTTTTCCCTCTATTTCCCCCCCAATTTTTCCCATGTCTTTCCTGTTTTTTCCCCATGTTTTTCCATTTTCTCCATGTTTTTTCCTCTTTTCCCCCCCATTTTTCCCTTCCCCCTCCATTTCTCCCAATATTTTTTTCAATATTTATCCAGATTTTTCCTCCTTTTTTTCCCCAATTTTTTCCCTATTTTTTTTTCTATTTTTCTCTTCCCTCCCCCCCTAGATTTTTTCCCCTCACTTTTATTTATTTATTTGGATTTTGGAAGGTGGCTGCGATTTCCCAAAGTCCCAACCAGCTCCTTACATAAAACCAGGAGCGAGGATTCCCCTTCTCTAATTCCTGCCGTGCTAATCCCAAACATTCCATAAATCCCTTTAAAAAAACCAATAAATTCAATATAAAAACCCCTCCCCTCGGATCATCCCAGCGAGAAAACGTCCAGGCCAGATTAATTACCATCTTAATTCGCATTTATTGATTAATTAGCCTCGCCCAGCGGGGGATGCCCTAAAAAAACCCACCAAAACAACCCAGAAAAAGTGAGGAAAAAAAAAAACCCAAAATTCCCAGGATTTGGAAGGGTTAAAAACGAGGCTGGAATTTGAGGTTTTTTGGGGGGAATTTGGGGAATTTCGGGGAATTTGGAGCAGGGATTGGGTTTGGTTTTCTTGGTTTTTTCCCCTCTTGAGGCTGCGGGAGAGCAAAAAAAAAATGGCAATTTGGGATAAACAGGAGGAGCCGGGGAGGGGCTTTGGCACTGGAGCTTCAAAAAATCCTCTCCAGGAGGGAAAAAGTGGGAATAGAATCCTGGGAAAAGGTTAAAAATCCCGGGGGAAAAAAAAAAAAAAAAAAAAAAATCCAGGTAAAAAAATAAAAAATCCTGGGAAAAAAAAAAAATCAGGAATCCTAGGGGAAAATATCAGAAATTTTGGGAATTCCTGGAGGGGATTTTGGGAATTCCTGGAGGGAATTTGGGAATTCTTGGAGGGAATTCCTGGAGGGAATTTTGGGAAGTTCCTCTTGATTTTCAGTCTGGGGAGGATTTGGCCCCAAGACCCCCCCCCCAAAAAAAACTTTTCCAAGTGCTCAAAAATCCCCTGAGATTTTAAGATTGGGGTCGAAAAAGCAGGAATTAAACCTGGGAAAAGAGTGAATAAAATCTGGGATGAGCAGGGAACTGAGCCTGGGATGAGCACGAATAAAATCTGGGATAAGGAGCAATAAAATCTGGGATAAAAGGGAATAAAATCCAGGATAAACAGAAATAAAATCTGGGATTAGGGGGAATAAAACCCAGGAAAAGGGGGAAGAAAATCTGGGATGAAAGGGAATCAAACCTGGGAAAAGCAGGAATAAAACCTGGGAAAAACAGGAATCAAATCTGGGATAAGGAGGAATAAAGTCCAGGATAAAGAGGAATAAAACCTGGGTTAAACAAGAATCAAACTTGGGGAGAAACAGGAATAAAATCCAGGAAAAGCAGAAATAAAGTCCAGGACAAACTGGATTTACCCCGACCCAATGTCCCCAAGGTGGGACCTGCTGATCCCAAAATCCCTCAAAAAATTCCCCAAATCCTCCCAAAATTCCCCAAATCTCCCAAAATCCCCAAAATTCCCAGCGGGGGGTGCAGGTGACAGCTTGGGTGGGGGAGGGGCTGCGGGGGCGGTGCCAGGAGCCCGAGTTTTCCAAGGAAACGCAAAAAAAAAATCAAAATACAAATCCCAGCTGGAAATGAAAATGTTCCCCTGGGTTGGGATGAGGCTGAGTCCTGGTGGGAATCACAAATCCCAAATTTTGGGGGGTTTGTCTCTGTCTGGAGCAGGAATTTTACCAAAAAAATCCCAAAAATGGGAAATTAAAACGTTCCCCTGGGCTGGGATGAGGCTGAGTCCCAATGGGAATCAAAAATCCCAAATTTTGGGGATTTTGTCTCTGTCTGGGACCAAAAGAATCCCAAAATGGAAATTAAAACCTTCTCCTGAGGCTGGGATGAGGCTGAGTCCTGGTGGGAATCACAAATCCCAAAATTTTGGGAGTTTTTATCCCTGCCTGGAGCTCCTGAGTAGCTCCAGGATTGGGAATTTTGCAGAAATTGTCCCCCAAAAAACAAAAAAAAGACCCCCAAATCCCAATTTTGTAGGAATTCTTCCCTTAAAAAATAACAATTTTGCAGAAATTCTACCCCAAAACCCCCAATTTTGTGGAATTCTACCCCCAAAAAAACCAGAAAACCCCCCCCAAAATCCCAATTTTGAAGCAATTCTACCCCAAACCCCCAAATTTACCCCCCTCAAAACCCCAAAAAAACCCAATTTTAAAGAAATTCTACCCAAAACCCCAATTTTCCAGAAATTTACCCCCCAAAACCCAAAAAAATCCCAATTTTTCTGAAATTCTACCCCCAAAACCCCAATTTTCAAGCAATTCTACCCTCAAAACCCCCAAATTTTACAGAAATTCTACCCCTCAACCCCCCCAAACCCAAATTTTTCCCAAAAACCCCCAAATTTTACAGAAATTCAACTCCTCAAACCCCATTTTTTCCCAAAAAACCCCAAATTTCCACCCTAAAAAAAAAAAAAGACCACTCTGGGTTTATCCACAGGGCTCCTGCAGGAGGCTCCTTTTGAGGCAGGAACTGAGGGTTTGGAAATTCTGCCCGGGAATTCCACCCAATCTCTCCTGGAGCGTTGTTCTGGTGAGAGCCAACAGTTCAGCTGGGGCCCTGCCCTCGGGCTGAACCTGTAGATTTTAGAGTTTTGAGCCTTTTTGAGCTTTTTTTACCCCCAAAAATTCCATCTTTTACCCTTGTTTTTGGGGTTTATCCTAAATCGAAACCTGTAGTTAGTTTTGACCTTTTTTGGCTGATTTTTACCCTAAAAATTCCCTTTTTTCCTCCATTTTGGGGTTCATCCCAAGTCTGAACCTGTAGATTTTTTTTAATATTTAGATTTTAGAGGTTTTAACCTTTTTGAGCCTTTTTTACCCCCCAAAATTCCCTTTTTCCCCTCCTTTTTGGGGCTTATCCTAAATTGAAACCCCTAGTTAGTTTTGACCTTTTTAGCCAATTTTTTCCCCAAAATATTCCATTTTTTGGGGTCTATCCCAAATCTGAATATGTAGATTTTAGGTTTTTAACCTTTTTGAGCCTTTTTTACCCCCCCAAAAAAATCCGTATTTTTCCCTTGTTTTTGGGGCTTATCCTAAATCGAAACCTGTAGTTAGTTTTGACCTTTTTTAGTCGATTTTTACCCCAAAAATTCCCTTTTTTCCTCCATTTTGGGGCTTATCCCGAGTCTGAACATTTAGATTTTAGATTTTAACCTTTTTGAGCCTTTTTTACCCCCAAAATTCCCATTTTCCCCTCATTTTTGGTGCCTATCCCAAATCCAAACCCGTAGTTTTTAGCTTTTGACCTCTTTTAGCTGATTTTCCCCCAAAATTTCTGCTTTTTCCCCTTTTTTTGTCACCAATTTGCTGCTCCAATCCCAGCCAGGACGCTGCTGCTGCTCTTCCCTGCTGAGCCTTGTCCCCAAATGTCCCCAAATGGCTCCAAATGGCCCAAAATGACCAAAAAATGGCCCCAAATGGCCCCAAAAATCCTCAAAACGTCCCCAAATTTAGCAAAATGTCCCCAAAATGTCCCCAAAATGTTGCCAAAATTGTCCCCAAATGTCTCAAAATGTCCCCAGATGTCCCCAAAGCCTCCCCAAATGTCCCCAAAACTTCACCAAACGTCCTGAAAACGTCCCCAAGTGTCCTCAAAATGTCACCAAACATCTTTTTGGTTTAAATGTCCCCAAAGCCTCCCCATACGTCCCCAAAATGTCACGAAATGTCCCTAAAACATCCTGAAATGTCCCTAAAACATCCCAAAATGCCCCAAAATGTCTCCAAACGTTCCCAAAATGTCCCAAAAGTCCCCAAAACATCTCCAGATGTTCTGAAAACATCCTCAAATGTCTTCAGAATGCCCCAAATGTCCTCAAAATGTCCCCAAATGTCCTCAAAATGTCCCCAAATGTCCTCAAAACGTCCTTGAACTTCCCCAAATGTCCTCTCAACGTCCCCAAATGTCCCCAAATGTCCTCCCAATGTCTTGAAAAGTCCCCAAGCCATCCCCAAAACATCTCGAGATGTCTCCAAAACATCCCCAAATGTCCCGGAATGTCCCCAAATGTCCTCCAAACGTCCCCAAATGTCCTCCAAACATCCCTGAATGTCCTCCAAATGTCCCCAGACCATCCCCAAATGTCTTCCAAACGTCCCCAAATGTCCTCCCAATGTCCCGGAATGTCCCCAAATGTCCTCCAAACATTCCTCAATGTCCCCAAATGTCCTCCCAGCATCTCCAGCTGTTCTCAGGTTGTCCCCAGCTGCTCTCAGGATGTCCCCAAACGCTGTCTCTCTGTCCCCAGAGCTGCTGTTGGGGCAGTCTCTGTCCCCCCCGCGGCAGGTCAGCGGTGTCCTGGGCGGCTCCGTGCTGCTGTCCCCACAGCTGCCACCCAACCGCACGTGGAAGGAGATCGAGTGGAGCTTCTCGGGCCCTTCGGGGGCCACCATCCAGGTGGCCGAGGTGGTCCCCGGGGGGCTGCAGAGACCCGACCCCCGCGACCGCTTCGGCCGCCGCCTGGAGCTGCTCAACGGCACGGCGCTGCGCATCCGCGAGCTGCAGCCGGGGGACAGCGGCCTCTTCGGGGCCAGGGTCAAACTGCAGCCGGCGCTGGTGGACGACCAGAGCTTCAACCTGACCGTCTACGGTGAGGGGGGGGCGGTAATTAGTTAATTCGTTCATTAATTTGGGCGTTTGTTGTGGTATTGTTGTGATATAATCGGGGTTTGGGCTGGGGAAACTGAGGCACGGAGCAGCAATGGGGCTGCAGCTGGCGCTGGAGGATGATCAGAGCTACAACCTGACTGTCTATGGTGGGGGGGGGGCAGTAATTAGTTAGTTAATTGGTTAATTAGGGGTTTATTGTGGTATTCGTTCATTTTTATTCTTGTGTTCGTTCATTAACGTCAGGGTTTGGGCTGGGGAAACTGAGGCACGGAGCAAAAAAAGGGGATCCAAAAAGGGACATTCAGTCCTTCAACCTGTTTTTCTACTGTGAGAGGGGCTTGGTTTATTGATTAATTCATTAATTAAGTTAATTAAATTAATTAGGGTGATTAAATTAATTAAGTCAGTTAAGTCAGTTAATGAAGTTGGATTTGGGGTGGGGGAAGTTGAGGCAGGGAGCAAAAAGAAACCCAACGGGATGGAAAAAGGACGATCAGTCTTATTTAATTAATCTTAATTAATTAATTGAATTAGCTTGATTAGATTAATTAGTAAGGCAAGTTTGGGTGGGGAAACTGAGGCATGGAGCAGAAAGGAGGATCCACGTGTCTGTCCACGGTGAGAGGGGCTGGGTTCATTAATTCATTAAGGATTTCATTAATTCGATTTAATTAATTTAATTAACTCATGTAACTGATTGGGGGTTGGTGCCCGAACTCTGGCCAGGGGGAATTTGGGGGTTGTGGTGACACCTGGGTGACCCCTGGGTGCCACCTGAGTGTCCCATAGGTGTCCTCAGGGTGTCCCCTGGGTGGCCCTGGCGTGTCCCCACCCTGAGTGTCCCATAGGTGTCCCTTGGGTGTCAACTGAGTGTCCCCAGCGTGGCCCTTGGGTGGCCCCTGGGTGTCACCTGGGTGCCCCTGAGGTGTACCCAGGGTGTCACCTGAATGTCTCTTGGGTGTCCCCTGAGGTGTCCCTGGCATGTCCCCACCCTGAGTGTCCCCTGGATGTCCCCTGGGTGTCCCCGAGGTGTCCTTGGGGTGTCCCATGGGTGTCATTTGGGTGTCCCCTGGTGTCCCTGGGTGTGCCCTGGGTGTCACCTGAGGACCACCTGGGGTGCCATCGCGGTGCCATCGAGGTGTCCCCTGGGTACCAGACTCTGCCTAGGTGGGTTTTTGGGGGATTCTGGTGCCACCAGGGTGTCACCTGTGTGTCCCCTGGGTGCCATCAGGCCCATACCAGGCTCCCCAACTCTGCCCGGGGCTGTTTTTCGGGGCTCCCGGTGAGCCCTGGGTGCCGCCCAGGTGTCCCCAGGGTGCCGCCCAGGTGTCCCCAGGGTGCCGCCCAGGTGTCCCCAGGGTGCCATGGGCGCTGTGTCCCGGCGGCAGAGGCGGTGGCCAGCCCCAGGACGCGCAGCCAGCTGGTGGCCAGCACGGTGGACTGGTGTAACCTGACCCTGCAGTGCCAGGGCAGCGGCAAAGGCGCCGTCAATGTCACCTGGCAGCGCGACAGCCTCACCTGGGGACAGCTGGGCCCCGGCGGCCGCCACCAGCTGTCCCCCGACGGCACCACGCTGAGGGTGGCGCTGCCACCCGCGGCCGCCAATGTCACCTACGCGTGCACCGTCAGCAACCCCGCCGACCGCAAGGTGGCGCTCTTCGACCTGCAGAGCCTGTGCCGGGGAGGAGGTGACACTGGGGGGACACTGGGGGGACACTGGGGGGGACACTGGGGGTGGTACTGGGCCAGGGAGGAGGTGACACTGGGGGGACACTGGGGGTGGTACTGGGCCAGGGAGGAGGTGACAGCGAGGGTGACAGCGGGGTGGCATTGGGGATGACAGTGAGGGTGGCACTGGGGGTGGCATCGGGGGTGATACTGGGCCAGGGAGGAGGTGACAGCGGGGGTGACAGTGAGGGTGGCACTGCGGGTGGCATCGGGCCAGGGAGGAGGTGACAGCGGGGGTGAGTGGGACTGGGCCAGGGAGGTGACAGTGGGGTGACACTGAGGGTGGCACAGTGAGGGTGGCACAGCTCAGGGTGACACTGGGAGTGACACTGAGGGTGACAGAGCTCAGTGACACAGGGATGGTGATACAGCTCAGTGACCCACTGTGGGTGAGCACCTGGTGACACAGTGACAGTGACACACTGACGGTGACACAGTGACATGGTGACGGTGACACAGTGATGGTGACACAGTGACATGGTGACGGTGACACAGTGATGGTGACACAGTGACAGTGACATGGTGATGGTGACACAGTGATGGTGACACAGTGATGGTGACACACTGTGGGTGGCACACTGCGGGTGACAGCCCGGTGACAGTGACGGTGACATGGTGACAGTGACGCTGACAAGTGGCATGCTGACAGTGACACTGATGGTGACACACTGTGGGTGACACAGTGACGTTGACACGGTGACAGTGACACGGTGAGGGTGACAGCCTGGTGACAGTGACACAGTGACGGTGACAGTGACAATGACACGGTGACAGTGACAGTCTGTCCACAGGCGGCCCCTCGGCCTTCTCCACCTCGGCCTATGTGGTGACACAATGACAGTGACAGTGACATGGTGACATGGTGACATGCTGACAGTGACACGGTGACAATGACACGGTGACAGTGACAATGACACGGTGACAATGACACGGTGACAATGACACGGTGACAGTGACAGTCTGTCTGCAGGTGGCCCCTCGGCCTTCTCCACCTCGGCCTATGTGGTGCTGTCGCTGGTGCTGGTGGCCGTCAGCCTGGGCGGGGCCTTCTGGTGCTGGAGGGCCAAAGGGGACAAGGCGGCACAGGCAGGTCAGGACAGCGCCGGGGTGGCCTCGGGATGGCCCCTTGTCCCCTTGTCCCCTTCCTCCTTGTCCCCTTGTCCCCTTCCTCCTTGTCCCCCTTGTCCCCATTGTCCCCCTTGTCCTGGTTTCCCGTGTTCCTGTTTTCCCCATTCCCTATTCCCTTTTCCCTCCTTTTCCCCATTTCCCCTTTTCCCTCCTTTTCCTGGTTTCCCATTTTCCCGCTGTCCCATTTTATCTACTTTTCCCTATAGTTTCTCTGTTTTTTCCCCACTTTCCCCTGTTTTTCCCCCCTTTTCCCTGTTTTTTTTTACCCACTTTCCTCTATTTTCCCCCCATTTTTTCCCACTTTTCCCTGTTTTTAAACTACTTTTCTCTATTTTTTTCTCTTTTTTCCCCTCCTTTTCCCTGTTGTTTTACCCACTTATCTCTATTTTTTCCTGTTTCTTACCACTTTTCCCTGGTTTTCCCCCCTTTTTCCTGCTTTTAACCTACTTTTCTCTTTTATTTTCTCTGGTTTTTACCATTTTCCCTGCTTTTTACCCCCTTTTTCCTGCTTTTGACCCACTCCTCCTTGGTTTTCACCCACTTTTCTCCATTTCTCTCTGTTTTTTTCCCGTTTTCCCCGTTTTTTCCCCATTTCCAGCTGCCACGCCCCCGGCGCCGGCCGAGGAGAGCCCCGGGGAGGGACAGTTCAGTGACATCGTCTGCAGGAGCCCCCCCGAGGGCAACGACCAGGTCAGGGACCCCCAAAATCCCCCCCAAAAAACACCCAGGGAAACCTTAAAAAAAGGTGAATTCTTAAAAAAAGCGGGAATCCCAAAAAAAAATCACAGGAATCCTAAAAAGAAATCACGGGAATCTCCCCAAAAAACCCCACAGGGAATCCTAAAAAATCCCATGGGAATCCTAAAACAACCCCATGGATATCCCCAAAAAACGGTGGGGAATCCAAAAAAAAAATCTGTGGAGAAACCCCCAAAACCTGGGGGGGGAACCCCAAAAATGACGGAAATCCCCCAAAACCCTGAGAATCTCCCCAAAATTTCACCCCACAGGGTCCCAGGACCCCCAAAACCCACAAGAACCCCCCCAATTTCACCCCACAGGGTCCCAGCCCCCCCGAGGCCCCCCCAGCCCCCAGTGAACCCCCCAAATCCGAGCCCCCCGCCCCAAAAGGCTCCCCGGGGGGCGAGGAGCAGAGCCAGAGCCCCCCCGAGGACACGGCCGAGGAGGTGACATAGGGCACAGGTGAGGGGCACCCCCAGATCTGGGGGGTTTGGGGCACCCCCAGACCCTAAAAGAGTGGGGGATAAAGGGTTAAAGGGTTGGGGGGATCCAAAAAAATCAGGGATGTTTGGGGGACCCCAAAAGAGCCGGGGTTAAAGGGTTGGGGTGACCCCAAAAGGGACATTGTGGGGATCCCAAAAAAGGGGGGAATAAAGGGTTGAGTTGGGTCAACAGCCCCTAAAAATGGGATTTAAAGGGTTGGGGAGGGGGAATAGACCCCAAAAATGGGATTTAAAGGGTTGAGGAGGGGGAATAGACCCCCAAAAATGGGATTTAAAGGGTTGGGGAGGATGAATGGCCCCAAAAATGGGATTTAAAGGATTTAAAGGACTGGGGAGGGGAAACAATCCCCAAAAATGGGATTTAAAGGATTTAAAGGACTGGGGAGGGGAAACAATCCCCAAAAATGGGATTTAAAGGGATGGGGAGGGGGAACAGACCCCAGAAATGGGATTTAAAGGGTCGGGGGTGGGCTCTGCCCCTACAAAGGGGACCGACCTTGGGCTCTGTGCCCTTTTTGGGGCCCCCTGACCCCATAAACCCACGGGGGCTGTTCCCCCCAGGGCCCCCAGCGCCGGGAGCTCCGGGAAGGGCTGTGAAGAGTCGTTGTGCCAAACCCCGAGCCCACATCCCAAATCCCCACCGAGTTCGCCCCTTTCCCCACCCCCAAATCCTCGAGTTTCACCCCAAATCCCTGCCCGGGACTGTTTTGGGGAGGGGGATCTCAATCAAAGGTGCTGGAGCCAGGATTTGGGGGGTCCTTGGGGGATTTTTGGGGTTCCTTGAGGGGGTTTGGGGTGGGAGGATCCCCCTGACCCCACAACTGGAATGAATTTCCCCCTTCCCAACCCCAAAATCCTCGGGTTTCACCCCAAATCCCTGCCTGCAATCCCCCTGAGATTGTTTTGGGGAGGGGGATCCTGATCAAAGGTGCTGGAGCCAGGATTTGGGGGTCCTTGGGGGGTTTTGGGGGGTCCTTGGGGGGTTTTTGGGGGTCCATGAGGGGGTTTGGAGTGGGAGGATCCCCCTGACCCCACAACTGGAGGAATTTCTCCTTTCCCCACCCCAAAATCTTCGGGTTTCACCCCAAATCCCTGCCCAGGACTCTTTTGGGGAGGGGGATCCCGATCAAAGGCAGCTGTGGGGGGATTTTGGGGTCCCTGGGGGATTTTTGGGGGGCCCCTGAGGGGTTTTGGGGTGGGAGGATCCCCCTGACCCCACAAGTGGATAAATTTCCCCTTTCCCGACCCCAAAATCCTCGGATTTCACCCCAAATCCCTGCCCGGGACTGTTTTGGGAAGCGGGATCCAGGCTGGGGGTTCCTGGGTGGTTCCCGGGGGAATTTTGGGGTCCTGAGGAGGATTTTTGGGATCGCTCAAGGGGGATTTTGGGGTCCCCGGGACGGATTTTGGGGTCCCTGACGCAAATTTTGGGGTCCCGGGGGGGGGGTTCCCCGCATGTTTTGGGATTTCCCGGGATGGGGGGAAATCGGGAATTTCGCCGCAATTTCGGCGCCACCACCGAGAGCAGCTCCTCCCCCCGCCCCTCTGTCGCCTGTGTCGCTCTGTCGCGACAGTGAGGGGCGTGCCCACCACCCCACACACCCCGCCCCGCCTGTAAATAAATGTTGGTGACGTTTGTGGATGGTTTTGGGGTGTTTTTTGGGGTGATTTGGGGGAGGAGGTTGGGTGTGGTTTGTTTGGGGGGTTTGGGGGCTGATTTTAGGGGGTATGGGGGCTGATTTTGAGGTGTTTGGGGGCTGTTTTAGGGGTGTTTTGGGGCTGATTTTGGGGTGTTTTGGGGCTGTTTGGGGGGTTCTGGGGCTGATTTTGGGGTGTTTTGGGGCTGTTTGGGGGGTTCTGGGGCTGATTTGGGGGGGTTGGGACTGGATTTTGGGGGTTTGGGGGTCTGGTTTTGGGGTCTGATTTTTGGGCTGATTTTGAGGTTGATTTCAGGGGGGGTTCGGGCTGGTTTTAGGGGATTTGGGGGTGGTTTGGGGCTATTTGGGGTCTGGTTTAGGTCCATTTGGGTCAGGTTTAGCCCTCTTTGGGCTGCTTTGGGCCTGCTTTGACTCCGCTTTCAGGCCTGCTTTAGCCCCGCCTTTAACCCCACTTCGGATCTGGTTTTTGGACTGTTTGGGGTCTAATTTAGGTCCATTTGGGGCTGGTTTAGCCCTGTTTAGAACCTGTTTTGATTCCATTTCCAGGCCTGTTTTAGCCCTGCCTATGGCTCGGCCTCCCTTCTGTTTCTCGGGCCGGTTTGGGGCTGTTTAGGGTCAAGTTTAGCTCTGTTTAGTGCTGTTTCGGGTCAAGTTTAGCTCTGTTTAGGCCTGTTTCGGATGTGTTTTAGCTCTGTTTAGGGCTGTTTCGGGTCAGCTTTAGCTCTGGTTAGAACCTGGTTTGACTCCATTATCAGGCCCGTTTCAGCCCTGCCTTTATCTCGGCCCCCGTTCTGTCTCTGGAGCTGCTTTGGCCCGTTCCAGGCCCGTTCCGGTCCATTTTCCGCTCTGTTTTGCCGGTCTGAGGGGAGGGCAAAGCGCGGGAACCGCCCCCCTCAGCCGCGGACCGGAAGCGGAAGTGCGTGGGCGCGCGCGCTGACCGGAAGCGCGTGGGCGGCGGCGGCGGTTCCGGTTCCGGCGGCGGCGGCGGCGGCGCGGGGGAGGCACTGGGAGGAGAAGAAGAAGAAGAAGAAGAAAGAAGGAAGAAGGAAGAAGAAAAAAAAAATAATAAAGGGAAAAAACCCAGAAGCGGCCGCACCGCCAGCCTTAACGCGATCTAAAGCGGCGCCGCAACCGAGAACCGAACCTCCCCTTCCCCTCCCTTCTTCCCCCCCCCTTCATCCCCCCGGCCGGGCCCCGCAGAACCGGGAACGATCCGCCCGCCTCTCCCCGCTCCCCTCACACACAAACACAACCCCCGCCTCCTTCCTTCCCCCCCTTCCCTTCCTCCTCCTCCTCCTCCTCCTCCTCCTCCTCCTCCTCCTTGTCCCGGAACCCGCCTCGTTCCTCCGGCCCGCGCCGCCCCCGCAGGTGAGTCCCGGTTCTGAGGGGGGAAAAAATCACGGGGGACGATTGGGGGTTTTTTTTGGGGGGTGTGTGTGGGTGTGAAATTACCGGGAGTTACCGGACGGGGGGGATTGAACGCTTTCGAATAAAGGAGAAAACTCCCCCCCTCTTTGGAAAAAGGAGACTCGGAGGTTCTCCGCTTGGTTCCAACCGAGCCCCCCGTTACCGGGGGTGGGGAAAAGGGGAGATTTAGATAAACACGGAGCTACCGAAGAGGCGGATCCCAGCGGAGGTAGGCGGAGGTTTATCCAACCCCCCGCTCTGCCCGGGGGCGGAATAAACCCCCTGAAGCCCCCCCCTCCCCCCCGTTTTGCCGTGCTCTGGGCTCTCCGGTACCGGGTGGGTGTTGAGCCCCCGGGCCGCATTCCCGCAGCGTGGGAGGCCCCGGTTGGCGGCGGTTCGGGCCGGGGGAGCGGCACCGCCCGCGGCTGGGGCGGTACCGGCGGCGGGGCCGGGGCCGGGCAGGCCGGGACACGTTCACTTGTGGCTCTAACGGGAGACAAGAGACGGGGCCCAACCCAACCCCGGCTCCGGCTCCGCCGCCGCCGCCGTTTCGGCGCCTCCCGGCCCCTCCCGGCGGCCATTTGGGGCCTTTGAAGCTTCTCCCGGGGCTGGCGGGGCCCGCGGGGGACCCGGCGTGGGCCGGCCGGGGAAAGGGACAGGCAACGGGGACGTTCGGGGCTGCTGCCGCGCCTCTGGGCTCCTGCCGGGGGTCTCCGGTTCAGTTTAGGGGTCTCCGGTTCATCCCGGGGGTCTCCGGTTTATCTCAGAGGTCCCCGGTTCCTACCGGGGGTCTTCGATTCTTCCCGGGGGTCTCTCGTTCGTCCCGGGGGTCTCCGGTTCATCTCGGGGATCTCTGGCCCTTCCCGGGGGTCTCTGGTTCGTCCCGGGGGTCTCCGGGCACTGCCGGGTTTCTCCGGTTTATCTCAGAGGTCTCCGGTTCCTACCGGGGGTCTCCGGTTCAGTTCAGGGGTCTCTGGTTCAGTTCAGGAGTCTCTGGTTTATCTCAGAGGTCTCCGGTTCATCCCGGGGGTCTCTGATCCATCCCGGGGGTCTCCGGTTCATCCCGGGGGTCTCTGATCCATCCCGGGGGTCTCCGGTTCATCCCGGGGGTCTCCGGTTCATCCCGGGGGTCTCTGATCCATCCCGGGGGTCTCTGATCCATCCCGGGGGTCTCCGGTTCATCCCGGGGGTCTCCGATCCATCCCGGGGGTCTCCGGTTCATCCCGGGGGTCTCTGATTCGCTCTGGGGGTCTCCAGTTTGTCCTGGGGGGTCTCTGTTTCTTCCTGGGACCTCCGGTTTTACTGGGGGGGGTCTCTGATCCATCCCGGGGGTCTCCAGTTTTTCCCGAGGGGGTCTCAGGTTCTTCCTGGGATCTCTGGTTTTTCGGGGGGGGGTCTCCAGCTCATCCCGGGGGTCTCTGGTCCCTCCCGGGGGTCTCTGGTCCCTCCCGGGGGTCTCTGGTCCCTCCTGGGGGTCTCCAGCTCATCCCGGGGGTCTCTGGTCCCTCCCGGGCTCTGATGTGAATTCCAGGCCCAGAATTCCAGCCAAGGAAATTTCCTCTTTTTTTCCCCTCCCCTTTTCCCTCTTTTCCTCCCCTTTTTATCCCTTTTTTCACTCTTTTCCTCTTTATTTACTCCCCCTTTTTTTTCTCATTGCTTCCATTTTTTTCCTCCTTTTCCCCCTTTTTTTCCTCTTTTTTTCCCCCTTTTCCCCCGTTTTTCCCCCATTTTCCCCTCCCCTCCTTCCCTGGCACATCTGGGCAAGCTCCCAGCTGTGGATTTTGGCAGCCAAACCTGTCTGGGAACTGAGCAGGGTTTGTTTTGTCTCCTTCCTGGAACCCCAGGCAGGGAAATTTCCCTTTTTCCCCTTCTTTTTTTTTCCCCCCCTTTTCTTCCCCTTCACCTTTCCCCCCATTTTCCCCCTTTTTTCCCCCTTCCTCCCCTTTTTTCCCCTTTTGTTCCTTTTTCTCCTTTTTTCTCTTTCCTTTTTTTATTCCTTCCCCTCTTTTCCCCCATTTTTTTCTCCCTTTTCGCCCTTTTTCCTCCTTTTCCACCCATTTTTTTCCCTCCCCTTCTCCCTTTTTTTCCTGTTTTCTTCCCCTTTCCCCCCTTTTCTTCCCCTTTTCCTCCCTTTTTTCCCTTTTTCCTTTTCCCTTTTTTCCTTTTTCCTCCTTTTCCTCACTTTCCCTCCCTTTCCCCCTTTTTTTCTGTTTTTCCCCTTTTCACCTCTTTTTTCCTTTTTTTCCTATTTCCCCCCTTTTTCCCCCTTTCCCCCCCCCAAAATCCCCTCACCACCATTTCCTAACCCCATTTTCCCCCTTTTTCCATCCCCCAGGAGCAGAAGATGAAAGCTGGCTGCAGCCTCGTGGACAAGCCCGAAGGAGGAGGGGGTGAGGAATTCCACAACCTTCTTCCTGAGCACTTCTCAAAACGTTGGGTTTTTTTTTTTGCCAGGATAAAAATAATTTTTCTGGGAATATTCATCCAATTCAGCCTCTCCCCCAAATTTCCCAGTCCTTTGGTGAAAGGGGGTAAAAAATAAAAATGAGGGTGGAGGTGCTGGGTTGAAAATTCACATTATTCCACCCTCCTCAGGGATGATTTTAGGGTTTTTTTCCCTGCTGGGATTTGTGGGGGTGGCACTGGGGGAAAAATTAAAAAAAGAAAAAAGGGGATTTTTCCCCAAAAATACTCACCCCAAATCAAATTTTTTCTCCAAAAAACCCACCCCAAATCAAATTTTTTCTCCAAAAATACTGACCCCAAATCAGATTTTTTCTCAAAAAAAAACCCACTTCAAATCAGATTTTTCCCCCCAAAATACTCACCCCAAATAAGATTTTTTCTCCAAAAATACGCCAAATCAGATTTTTTGTCCAAAAAAACACACTTCCAATTAGGATTTTTTTCTATTTTCCCTCTGAATTCCATCCCTGGAGTTTTGAATGGAATATTGAAGGGAATTCCAGCAGAGTTTTACCAGGTTTTGGTGGGTTTTTAGTAGATTTTAGTGATTTTTTTATGTTTTTTGGGGTGGATTTTCCATGGAAGATGGGGCTGAAAATAATCAGGAATGAGGAACTGGATGTGAAGTCTGAATTTCCCTGTTCCCACGTGGAATAATAAATTCCACCCAAATTTTACCAATTTTTGGTTATTTTTTACTAGATTTTAATGGGGTTTTGTGCCTTTTGGGGGAATTTTCCAAGGCAAATGTGGCTGAAAAGGGTCAGAAATGAGGAGCTGGGTGGAAAACTTGAATTCCCTTAAGTAACATTCCCATTTTTTCCCCATTTCCCTATTTTTTTTTCACCGTTTTGTCCCATTTTTCACCCATTTTTTTCCCATTTTTTCACCGTTTTTTCCTGTTTTTTCACTTTTTTTTCCCCAATTTTTCCATCGTTTTTCCCATTTTTTCACTGTTTTCCCCCATTTTTTCCCCGTTTTTTTCCCCATTTCCCCCCCGGTTATCCCAATTTTTTCCCCCATTTTTTCCCCCGTTTTTTCCCATTTTCCCCCCATTTTCCCCCCATTTTTTCACAGTTTCCCCTCATTTTTCCACCATTTTTTCCACCGTTTTTTCCCATTTTTTCACCGTTTTTTTCCCTTTTTCCCCCACTTTCTCCCCTCCAAGGCTACCATTTCCCAGAGTGGGCGTACAAGACGGAGTCCAGCCCGGGCTCGAGGCAGATCCAGCTGTGGCATTTCATCCTGGAGCTGCTGCAGAAGGAGGAGTTCCGGCACGTCATCGCCTGGCAGCAGGGCGAGTACGGCGAGTTCGTCATCAAGGACCCCGACGAGGTGGCCAGGCTCTGGGGCAGGAGGAAATGCAAGCCCCAGATGAACTATGACAAGCTCAGCCGGGCCCTCAGGTGGGCCAGAAAGTCCTTTCTTCAAATATCAGATCAATATCTGAGTATTTAATATAATTGTTAATGTAAATCCCTGAATGTGCTAGTGGTAATCACAATATTCGGATTAATTTCGGCCTAGTTGGATTCAAATTTCAATATTAATGGGTTTAATTTATGTTATTTCTTATTATCACAAGCTCAGCCGGGCTCTCAGGTGGGCCAGAAAGTCCTTCCTTCAAATATCTAATCAATATCTGAGTATTTAATATAATTGTTAATGTAAATCCCTGAATATGCTAGTGGTAATCACAATATTCGGATTAATTTCGGCCTAGTTGGGTTCAAATTTCAATATTAATGGGTTTAATTTATGTTGTTTCTTATTATCACAAGCTCAGCCGGGCCCTCAGGTGGGCAAAAAAAGTCCTTCTTTTAAATATCAAATTAATATCTGAATATTTAATGTCAATATTAATATAAAATATTGGATACGTTAATGATAATCGTAATACTCAGATTAATTTCGGCCTAGTTAGGTTCAAATTTCAATATTAATGGGTTTAATTTATGTTGTTTCTTATTATCACAAGCTCAGCCGGGCCCTCAGGTGGGCCAGAAAGTCCTTTTTTCAAATATCAAATCAATATGTGAATATTTAGTGACAATATTAATATAAAATATTGGATACGTTAATGATAATCGTAATATTGGGATTAATTTCTGTGTAGTTTGGTTCAAATTTCAGTATTAATCAGGTTAAATCACATTATTTCTGAGTTTCTGGGGTTAAGTTGCTTTTAAATTTTGGTCGATTTGGTCATTTTATAAGTTTAACCTTTATCAGAAATGCAAACCCCAGATGAATTCTGGGCCCTCAGGTGGGCTATAAAGTCGTTTTTTTAAAATATCAAATTAATAAATTAACATTTAATATAATTGTTAATATAAAGCCCTAAATATGCTAATGATAATCCTAATATTGGGATTAATTTCTGCCTAGTTGGGTTCAAATTTCAATATTAATTGGTTTAAATCACATTATTGCTGAGTTCTGCTGAGCTCAGCCCCTGCTGGGGTTCAGCTGCTTTTAAATTTTGGTGAATTTTATGTTTTATAAAGTTTCAATGAGGCCAGATCTGTAATAATATAATTTTATAACATATCTAAATAAATTCAATGTATAGAATATTATATATATTATAGTTACAATTAAATTATGCATGTATTATGTAATAGATAATATATTGATAACAGACATATAAAATATAGAGAGATAAAACATAAACCAGCCCAAAATTCCAGGTTCTGCTTTAAACTGGAAATTCCCTTAGGAATTAGTCAAATATTCTGGATTTTTATTTAAATTTCTACCCAAACCAACCCCAAATTCCACTAAACAGGAATGAAATTTCAGCTCTAAACAGGAAATTAGGAATTAACCCCTGGAGAATTCCAGATTTATTATTTTTGGAGTGCTTCAATCCATTTTTTTCTCCCTTTTTTGTTAATTTGATCTGCATTTTCCCAGGTATTACTACAACAAGCGAATCCTGCACAAGACCAAAGGGAAGCGCTTCACCTACAAATTCAACTTCAACAAACTGGTGATGCCCAATTACCCCTTCATCAACATCCGCCCCAACGGTGAGACTGGGGTTGGGCTGGGGACTTCCCTTTTCCCTTGGCAGTTTTCCCTTTTTCATTCAGAATTCCACCTTTTCCTCTGGGAATTTTCCCTTTTCCTTTGGGAATTCTCCCTTTTCCTTTCGTAATTTTGCCTTTTCCCTTTGGAATTCTGCTTTTTCTCTTGGGAATTTTCCCTTTTCCCCTTGGGAATTTTCCTTTGCCTTTTCTAATTCTGCTTCTTGTCTTTGGAATTTTGTCTTTTTCTTTTCGGGATTCCGCCTTTTCCCTTCGGAATTTTACTTTTCCCTTTGGAATTTTCCTTTGCCTTTCATAATTCCGCCTTTTCCCTTTGAAATCCCACCTTTTCCCTTTGGATTTTTGCCTTTTTCTTTTGTAATTCTTCCTTTTCCCTTTGGAATTTTCCCTTTTCCCTTTGGAATTTTGCCTTTTTCCTTTGGAATTTCCCTTTTCTCTTCGGAATTTCCCCTTTCCCTGCCTGTTTTGAGGGATCAAACCTCCTGCAGAAAGATCTGGAAGGTGCTGCTGTGGAAAAAGGGCTCAGGAACTTCCCAACCCACTGAATTTTCCTTGTGTTCAGAGCAGAAATTATGGGATGGCCCCAGCTGGAATGGGGAATTCCAGCTCCAGGTATCCCAAAAATTCCAACACCCCCCTGGGGCAATCTTCCAGCTCCTCTGGCTGCTTGAAAATCCCAAATTCGAATTTTTTGGGGGGAGAAAAAACCTCTCCTGTGTCACTTGCAGCTCTCCTCAGTCCTTTTCTGGAGTTTTTGGAGCCATTTTGAGGAATATTCTTTTTATTCCCACCGAAAATCTTTTTATTCTTTTATTCCCACCAAAAGGAGGGGGGGAAAAAAAATCCTGGAGAAAAAAAACCAAACAAACCAAAACCCCAAATTCCACTGTCCCACTCCCCATCCCCTCCGTCCTTTAACTGATCTGTGGTTTTCTTTCCCCTTTTCCCCCCTGTGTTTTCTGCAGGCGTGGTCCCTCAGAGCGCCCCGCCCGTGCCCACGGCCTCGTCGCGGTTCCATTTCCCGCCTCTGGACCCTCACTCCCCGGGCGAGGACTCGCAGCCCGGGGCCCGTTTCCCTGCTCCCTCCCTGCTGCAGCCCGCCCCGGAGCCCCTGGGGGACAGCGAGCGGAAAGCGGAGCCCGGGGACCTGGAGGAGACCCCCTCGGATTGGCGCCGGGACCTGCTGGCTCCAGCCCACCCTCCTGCAGCCAGCGCCGCCGCCGCGGGAGGAGGAGGAGGAGGAGGAGCTCCCAAACGCAAACCCGACGTGGTTCTGCCTCTCTTCTCCCGGCCGGGCATTTTCCCCGAGCACCCGCACAGCCCCTTCGCCGTGTCACCGCTGCCGGGGCGCCCCGGGGTGCTCAACGTGCCGCTCTCCCCGGCCCTGTCCCTGACCCCCACGCTCTTCTCCTACAGCCCCTCGCCCGGCCTCAGCCCCTTCGCCACCAGCAGCTGCTTCTCCTTCAACCCCGAGGAGATGAAGCACTACCTGCACTCGCAGGCCTGCTCCGTGTTCAACTACCACCTGAGCCCCAGGACCTTCCCGCGGTACCCGCTGGTGGTGCCGCCGCTGCAGTGCCAGGTGCCGCTGGACGACGCGCAGCCGCAGTTCCCCATCAAGCTGCAGCCGCCGCCGGCCGGCCGCAAGCACAGGGAGAGGATGGAGAGCCCCGAGGGCGGAGGAGGAGGAGGAGGAGGAGGAGCTGGTGGTGGTGGAGCTGCAGGAGCTTTGAACCCTCCCAGAGTGAAGGTGGAGCCGGCGGCGGAGAAGGACGAGGAGGAAAAAGCGGAGAAGCGCCCGGAGGATGAGGAGGATGGAGAAGAGGAGGAGGAGGAGGAGGAAGAAGAGGAAAAATCGGCGGTTTTCGCTCGGCCAGCGGCTCCCCCGGCGTGGATGCCCGTCCCTGCCGCTCACCCCGCAGCAGGCGCGGAGGAGAGCGCGGAGAGGGGCGCCCAGGAGGGTCCCGGGGACGGCGGCCCCAGGGAGGACAGGAGGGAGGACGCCCTGATGCCCCCCAAGCTGCGGCTGAAGCGGCGCTGGAACGGCGACTCGCGGCACGACGGGCAGCAGGAGGCTCGGCAGAGCCGCGGCACCTGGCACCTGCCCGCGGCCGTGGTCACGGCCTCCGACACCTAGGAACTGTCCCCAGCCTCGGGGACGGCGGCGAGAGCAGCAGTGACAGGAAACACCCGGGGAAATGACACAGAAACCCAGGAAAATGACACAGAATCCTTGGGAAATGACACAAAAACCCAGGGAAACTCCAAAAAAAACCTTGGGAAACACCAGGAAAACCTGGGGAAACGACATAAAAAACCTGGGAAATGACATAAAAAACCTGGGAAATGACATAAAAAACCTGGGAAATGACATAAAAAACCTGGGAAATGACATAAAAAACCTTGGGAAATGACATAAAAAACCTGGGAAATGACATAAAAAACCTGGGAAATGACACAAAAACCTGGGAAATGACATAAAAAACCTAGGAAATGACATAAAAACCCAGGAAAATTACATAAAAAACCTTGGGAAATGACACAAAAACCCAGGAAAATTACATAAAAACCTGGGGAAATGACACAAAAACCTGGGGAAACACCTTAAAAAACCTGGGAAATGACATAAAAACCTGGGAGAGGACCCAAAAACCCAGGAAAATGACATAAAAACCTGGGGAAACACTTAAAAAACCTTGGGAAATGACATGAAAACTTTGGGAAACTCTGGGAAAACAACAAAAAAACCTTGGGAAACACCGAAAAAACCTGGGGAAACGACACAAAATCCTTGGGAAACACCAGGAAAACTTTGGGGGAACTCCGGGAAAACAGCAAAAAAAACCTGGGGAAACGACACAAAATTCTTGGAAAATGACACAGAAACTTTGGAAAACACCCCAGAAAACAACCAAAAAACCCTTGGAAAACAACAAAAAACCCTTGGAAAATATCCCGGAAAACAACCAAAAAAAATCTGGAAAAACAACAACAAAAAAATTCCGGAAAACAAAAAACAAAAACCCGGAAAATGACAAAAAACCTTTGGAAAACATCCCGGAAAACAACCCCAAAGCTCTGGGAACCCCCGAGCCAAGAGCAGCCCTCGGGCTCTTTCTGGCACCGGAATTGGGGGGATTTTGGGGGGAATTAATTTTTCAGGAATTTTTTTTCCGGGGAATTTTTTCAGGAATTTTGGGGGGAATTTTTTTCGGAAATTTTTTCTGGGGATTTTTTTTCAGGATTTTTTTTTTTTTCAGGAATATTTTTTTTTTCCCCCCCAGAATTTTTCAGGGGTGGGAGAAAGGGAAAGAATCAAGAGTTGAGGATTTGTGAATTTTGGGGGGTTTTGGGGTGAATGTTTTGGGTTTTTTGGATTTGTTTTCCCTTGTCATCATCGACTTTGCAGATTGAAGAGGTCGAAATTTCCACTCAGCTTCAGGACTTGAGGAAAAAAAAAAAATCTGAGAAATTCCAGGTGGATTTTTGTTGGTTTTTTATTTCTTTTGGAAAACCTGGAATCTCCAAATCCAGGGAAAAAAAAAAAAAAAAAGAATTATTTTATTTTTAATAGAGATTTCAGGTTTTTCCCCACCATCCAACAGCTGCATTGATTCCATTTGGATTTTTTAAATTTAAAATTTTTTGCTGGGTGGGAAATATTCCGAATTTTTTAATTATTTTAATTTTTTGGGGAAGGGAAGAAAAGGAGCAGCTTGGGAATATTTTTTTATTTTTATTTTTGCACTGTCCCCAGAGCAGGAAAAAAAAAACAAACAAACCCAAAAAAACCCAAAGGAATTCAGGAAGACTCCAAAACTTCAGGATGATGGAGACAAAAACGTCGTTCCCGGCGGATTTCCAGGAAAAAAAACCCTTTAAAAACCCCCAAATTTCCCCGATTTTTCCCTTTTTTTCCCCCACTTTTTTCTCTCTCAAAAGCCATGAAACAAAAAATCTCCAAAATTTATTTCAGGGAATGGGAAAAAACAAAACAAAAGAAAAACCCACACAAGGTTTTGTGCCTTGAATCCTGACACACTCAAAATGTTGGGGTTTGACTTTTATTTTTATTTTATTTTATTTTATTTTTTATTTTTATTTTAATGCCCAGAGCAGGAATTTTTAAAAAAAAAAATTCCCCCTTTTTTTTTTCCCCTCCCTGCTCTGGGATTCGATGTGGGTGGATTATTTTATTTTATTTTATTTTATTTTATTTTATTTTATTATTTCATTTTGTTTTATTTCATTTTATTTCCTTTGATTTCTGTGACTGGGAAGCAAATGCTGGAATGATTGTGGTGAGTCCAGGAAATGTCATGATTTAAACTGGTTTTTTTGGATTTTTTCCCCTTTTTTTCTTTTTCTTCCCCCATTTGACTCATGCCTTAAAAAACAACAAACAACAACAAAAAAAATCCACATTTGGATTTTTTCTGGGAATTTTTCCTGGGAATTTTTGGTTTTTTCCAGGAATTTTTTCCGGGATTTTGTGGAACTTCCCTGGTTTGGTTTTGGGTAATATTTTGAGGGAGGAAAGAAAACAAAAAAAAAAAAAAAAATCCCATTTTTTTCCTCCTTTCCCCACAGAATTCCAAAGGGATTTAACCCTTGGAGGGGGGAAAAAAATTATTCAGGGATGGAAAATTCCCAAATTTTCTGGGAGCACCAAATTTTTTTGGGGAGGGGAATTTTGGTGAGGTTGGGATGAGATTAATAAAAAAAAAAAACCCAAAATTTTCCTGCTAAAAGGAGAAAAAAAAATCAAACCAAACCAGGAGAAGTGGCCACCAAATCCTCCCCCGGGGGGGCTGGGGAAAAACCCAAACATTCAATAATTTGGGGTGGAAAAACCCCCGTGGATTATCCCAAAAACGAGATGAGAATAGAACTAGAGGAATAAAAGCAGGAGAAGCCAATCCCGAGAGGGCACAGGGATGAACTCAGGAATTTCACTGGAGGCCTTGCCCCAAACTCCCAACGAGCCCAAAAATCCAAATAGAAATTAAAATCAAAATAAAAGAAAATAAAAAAACCCGCCGGAATTGGGAGGGGAAAAAATAAAAAATTAAAATGAAAAAATAAGTTAATTTTTTAATGAAATTCCCCCGAATTTTTTCGGATTCGAGGCCAAAAATCCCGCGGGAGAAAATAAGGAAAAAAAAAAAAACAACCCAGAATTTTTGTGGCTTTAAAAAAGGATTTTTTCTGGGATTTGGGGTTTTTTTTTTATTTTGGGGAAAATTTTGGGGGGTTTTATTATTATTATTATTATTATTTTGGGGGGGGGGGTTTGGTCACAGCCGTTGCACTGCAAAAAAAAAATTATAAAATCAAAAAAAACCTTTAAAAAGAAGAAGAAGAAAAAAAGGAAGTAAAAATATATTAAAACCTACAAAAAAAAAAAAAACAACCCACACAAACTTTGGGGGAAGTTCAGGGAATTCTGGACTCAGGAGCCTCTCGGGGGGATTTTGGGGAATTTCCTCAACGGAGCCACGGGAAGGAGGAAAAGAAAATGAAAAATGAAAAAAAGAAAAACACCAGGAAGAAAAAGAAGGAAAAAAACAACATTAAAAAAAAAATCCTGGAAGAAAAAGAAAAAACGACCAAAAAGGAAGAAAAAACACCCAAAAAAAGGAAGATGAAGAAGGAAAAAAACGACAACAAAAAAGGAAAAGGAAGAAAAAAATTTTAAAAAAACCGGATTTTAAAGGACAAAAAATCTGAATAAAAATTCTCCGAATTTGACGGGATCCAAAAACCGCCGCTTTCGAGGAGAAACTGGAAAATTCCAACGTGCCAAAAGATTTAATAATAATAATAATAATTAAAATTAAACCCAAGCAACTCCTCGGGAAATTGGACTATTGGGAATTAATAATTTGGAATTAATGATTTGGAGGAATTTCTTTTCCCCTTCAGCTCGAGCCCGTTTTGGGGGGTGTTTTTTTATTCCAGCAGAATTGTTCATTTTCATTTTGTGGGGTTTTATTTTTATTTTTTTGGGGAGAAGGGGAAGTTTCATTTTGCTTCTTTTTGGTTCGTAGCAAATCCGTAGGAAAAATGTTCAAAAAAAACTGAAAAAAGAGGAAAAAAAAAATAAAAAAAGACTTTTTAGATGGGACAAAAACCCCCCTAAAATATAAAAAATATAAATTAAAAAAAAGGGGAAATTTGGGAATTTCCCCCCCAAAAAAAGAGGAAAAATCCAAGAGCATTAAGGGGGTTGTCCCAGGAATTTGGGGGGGTTTATTTATTCCATAATTATGTTGAGGGGTTTTTTATTATTTTAAGCTGGTGGTTTGTTTTTGGTGTTTTTTTTCCGTTGGTTTCTTTTTTCTTTCGTTTCTTTTTCTTTCGTCTCTCGGTGGAAATTTCCAAAATAAAAACTAAAAAAAAAATTTAAAAATAAAATTAAAAACCCCACCGGGAATTTTATTTTATTTTATTTTATTTTCTCTTTTTTTCTCTCTTTTTCTCTGTCTCTTGGTTGAAAAAAAAAAATCATCAAAAAAAATCCGGGAAAGAAAAAAAAAAAAGCACCAACTTTTGGGAATTTTCCCGGAATAAAAACTGATTTTTTTTTCTTTGATTTTTTATGTTTTAGCGCTTTTTACAAATGGATATTTACGCTTTATTTGGGTTTATTTTTTGTTGTTTTAGAGGGGAGAATTTTAAACCTTCATTTCTCTTTTTAAGGGATTTTGGAGAGATTTCAAGTTGGTTTTTTCCCCTTTTTTTTTTTTTCTCTCCTTTGATGAGAATTTCTGACCTAAATCCATCAAGGAGGAAAAAAAAACAACAGAATTTGGGGAATTTTAATTTTTTTGGGGGGAGGGGCTTTTTGTACATAAAGGGTGTAAAGTTCAAAAAAAAGAGGGGCAAAAAAAATTATAAAAAAAAGAATGAATAAAACAAAAAAAAAAAACACACACACAAAAAAAAAAGACAAAAAATCCGAAATTTTGTGCCTTTTAAAAAAAAATTCCAATTTCTATTAAAAAAAAGGAGGAAAAAATGCGATTTAAGAGAGGCTTGCATATATATATTATATATATATATGAGGAAATGCTAGAGAAATTTATGGATAATATACATATTTTTTGCCAGGGGTCTCCCATAGCTCCATATTTTGTTATGGAAGTTAAAATTTAAAATAAAATGTAAAAGAAAAAAAAAAGAAAAAAAAAGAAAGAAAAAAAAGGAAAAAAAAAGCTGAAAAATAATAATAATAAAAATATTTTACCTCGAATTGAAAAACGTTCAATAAAAACCCTTTTAACAGAGGAGCCGCCGGGGGAGTTTGTGGGGGGATTTGGGGGTGGGGATTTGGGGTCGGGTTTGGGGGGATTTTGGGGTTGGGTTTTGGAGGATTTGGGGTTTGGATTTGGGGGGGTTTGGGATTCAGGGTTCGGGGGGTTTGGGGTTTGGGATTTGGGGTTCAGGGGGTTTGGGGTTTGTGTTTGGGGTTCGGGGTTTGGGGTCTGTGTTTGGGGTCGGTGTTTGGGGTCGGGGTTTGGGGTTCGGGGGTTTGGGGTCTGTGTTTGGGGTTTGTGTTTGGGGTCTGTGTTTGGGGTCTGTGTTTGGGGTCGGGGTTTGGGGTTTGTGTTTGGGGTCTGTGTTTGGGGTCTGTGTTTGGGGTCGGGGTTTGGGGTTTGTGTTTGGGGTCTGTGTTTGGGGTCTGTGTTTGGGGTTCGGGGGTTTGGGGTCTGTGTTTGGGGTCTGTGTTTGGGGTCTGTGTTTGGGGTCGGGGTTTGGGGTCTGTGTTTGGGGTCTGTGTTTGGGGTCTGTGTTTGGGGTCTGTGTTTGGGGTTTGTGTTTGGGGTCTGTGTTTGGGGTCTGTGTTTGGGGTCGGGGTTTGGGGTTTGTGTTTGGGGTCTGTGTTTGGGGTCTGTGTTTGGGGTCTGTGTTTGGGGTCTGTGTTTGGGGTTTGTGTTTGGGGTCTGTGTTTGGGGTTCGGGGGTTTGGGGTCTGTGTTTGGGGTCGGGGTTTGGGGTCGGGGTTTGGGGTCTGTGTTTGGGGTCTGTGTTTGGGGTCTGTGTTTGGGGTTTGTGTTTGGGGTCTGTGTTTGGGGTCTGTGTTTGGGGTCTGTGTTTGGGGTCTGTGTTTGGGGTCGGGGTTTGGGGTTTGTGTTTGGGGTCTGTGTTTGGGGTCGGGGTTTGGGGTCGGGGTTTGGGGTCTGTGTTTGGGGTCTGTGTTGGCGGAAGGTCGCAGCAGCGGCGGCACTTCCTCATTCCCCGACATTCCCGGGAAACTCGCGGCCCTTTTCAGTTTCGTTTCTCTGTTCTCCACGCGGGGAATTCTCCTGGTGGCGCCTTGGGGACAGCGGGGGACAAGTCTGGAGGGTCCTCGGGGGGTTCAAGGGGTGGCCCCAGCCCCAAACCCGGCTGTGCCCGTGTCCCCAGACCCTGATTGTCCCCAGACCCTGATTGTCCCCAAATCCTCACTGTCCCCAAATCTGGCTGTCCCCAAATCCTGATTGTCCCCAAATCCTGATTGTCCCCAAATCCTCCCTGTCCCCGTGGGTGTCCCCAAATCCTCCCTGTCCCCGTGTTCCCCACACCCCGAGGTCACCGTGTCCCCCCCAAATCCACTGTCCCCGTGCCCTCACATCCCGAAGTCACCCTGTGTCCCCTCACAGCCCCAAATCCTCTCTGTCCCCCCAAATTCACACTGTCCCCTGTGTCCCCCACACCCCCGGGTCACTGTGTGTCCCCCCAAATCCACACTGTCCCCGCGTCCCCGTGTCCCCACAGCCCGAGGTCACCCCGTGTCCCCGGCACCCTGAGATCACTCTGTGACCCTGCTGTCCCTGTCCCCGTGTCCCACAGCCCGAGGTCACCCCGTGTCCCCGGCGATCCCTCCGCCCCCGCGGGTGCTGCCCCTCGGTACCGTACTGTATGGACCGTGCCATGTGCCGTGCCATGTGCCGTGCCGTGTTCCATACCGTACCGTACTGTATGTACCGTGCCATGTGCCGTGCCATGCTGTACCGTGCCATGTGCCGTGCCGTGTTCCATACCGTACTGTATGTACCGTGCCATGTGCCGTGTTCCATACCGTACTGTACTGTATGTACCGTGCCATGTGCCGTGCCATGCTGTACCGTGCCATGTGCCGTGTTCCATACCGTACTGTACTGTATGTACCGTGCCATGTGCCGTGCCATGCTGTACCGTGCCATGTGCCGTGTTCCATACCGTGCCGTACTGTACCGTACCGTGCCATGTGCTGTGCCATGCTGTACCGTGCCATGCGCCGTGCCATGTTCCATACCGTACTGTACCGTACCGTGCCATGTACCGTGCCATGTACTGTGCCATGCTGTACCGTGCCATGTGCCGTGTTCCATACCGTACTGTACCGTACCGTGCCATGTGCCGTGCCGTGTTCCATACTGTACTGTACTGTACCGTACCGTGCCATGTGCCGTGCCGGGCCATGTGCCATGCCGTGTTCCGTGTACGGTACTGTACCATACCGTGCTGTGCCGTGCTGTACCGTATACCGTATGCCGTATACCGTATACCGTATACCATACACCGAGCCGTGCCGAACCGTGCCGTGCTGTACCGTATACCATACACCGAGCCGAGCCGAGCCGAGCCGAGCCGAGCCGAGCCGAGCCGGGCCGAGCCGAGCCGAGCCGAGCCGGGCCGAGCCGAGCCGAGCCGTATACCATACACCGAGCCGAGCCGGGCCGGGCCGAGCCGAGCCGAGCCGAGCCGTGCCCAGCCGAGCCGTGCCGGGGGCCGGGCCAGGCCCGGGATTGGCAGCAGAACCCTCCGGCCTCTCCCTGTCCCGGCCCCGGAGGCGGGCCCGGCGCTCCCGCAGCGCTGCCGCCGCCGGCCGCCGCTTCCCGCAGGGGCTCGGGGCTCGGGGGCCGCCCGGGGCCGCTCTCGCCGGGAGCCCCGGGGGCAGCGCGGCCGCGGCGCCGGGATGGTGCCGGGAGAGGCGCCGGGAGGGCGGCGGCAGCGCTGAGGGCGGCTCCGCCATGAGCGTGAGGCCTCCGCAGGCCCCGGACAGGTACCGGGAACGGGGACGGGAACGGGGACGGGGGAACTCGGGGCTTTGGGCGGAAAAACGCGGCTTTGGGCTGAGGGGACGGGGCTCGGCTGGGCCCGGAGCTCTCAGCCCGTCCCTGCCGTGTTCGGGGCTGAAATTCGGGGGGTTTCTAGTGAAATTCGGGGGGTTTTATAGTGAAATTCAGGGGTTTTATAGTGAAATTCGGGGGGTTTATAGTGAAATTCTGGGGGGGTTATAGTGAAATTCGGGGGGTTTATAGTGAAATTCCGGGGGTTTATAGTGAAATTCGGGGGGGTTATAGTGAAATTCGGGGGGTTCTATAGTGAAATTCGGGGGGTTCTATAGTGAAATTCGGGGGGTTCTATAGTGAAATTCGGGGGTTTAATAGTGAAATTCGGGGGTTTTATAGTGAAATTCGGGGGGTTTATAGTGAAATTCGGGGGGGGTTATAGTGAAATTCGGGGGGTTTATAGTGAAATTCTGGGGGTTTTATAGTGAAATTCGGGGGGTTTATAGTGAAATTCCGGGGTTTTATAGTGAAATTCGGGGGGTTTATAGTGAAATTCGGGAGGTTTATAGTGAGAATCTGGGGATTTTATAGTGAAATTCGGGGGGTTTATAGTGAAATTCGGGGGTTTTATAGTGAAATTCGGGGGTTTTATAGTGAAATTCCGGGGGTTTTATAGTGAAATTCGGGGGTTTTATAGTGAAATTCAGGGGGTTTTATAGTGAAATTCGGGGGGTTTATAGTGAGAATCTGGGGTTTTATAGTGAAATTCAGGGGTTTTATAGTGAAATTCCGGGGGTTTATAGTGAGAATCTGGGGGTTTATAGTGAAATTCTGGGTGTTTATAGTGACATTCTGAGATTTTTGGGGTAAAATTCTGGGATTTGGGGGGTGAGAGGAGGGGGCTCACTTGTCCAGAGCCCTCAGCCGGTTCTTGCACTGTTTTGGGGTGAAATTCTGAGATTTGGGGGTAAAATTCTGGGGGGTTATAGTGAAATTCTGGGATTTTGGGGCCTTTTGGAGTGAGCTCGGCTGGGCCCGGGACTCTGAGCCTGTTCCTGGGCTGTTTTGGGGTGAATTTGGGGGGATTTTATAGTGAAAATCTGGGGGTTATAGTGAAATTCTGGGGGTTATAGTGTAATTCTGGGGGTTTATAGTGAAATTCTGGGATTTTTGGGGTGAAAATTCTGTGATTTTGGGATTTTGAGGGGTTTTGGAGTGGGCTCAGCTCATCCTGGACCCCTCAGCCGGTTCCTGCAGTGTTTTGGAATGAAATTTGGGGATTTTATAGTGAAAATCTGTGATTTTGGGGGTGAAACTCTGAGATTTTGAGGCTCTGTGATTTTGGGGTGAGATTCTGTTTTTTTGAGGTGAAACTCTGTGATTTTGGGGTGAAATTTTGGGATTTTGGGGGGCTCCAGGAGGGCTCAGCCTGCCCCACCCCACCGCTGCAGGATTTTGGGCTAAAACTCCTGGATTTTGGGACTTGGAGGAGGAAATGTCCCAAACTTTGCTGATTTTTGGGCTGTTTCCAATACTCTTTGCTGGGAATTGCCTTTTTCCCCCATTGTTTTTGCTCCATTTTAAGCCAAATCCGAGTATTTTTGGTGGGATAAATCCTGGAAAAATCCCACTTTTTTCAGGGGTGAATTTGGGAATTTCCAGGATAAACCCTTTGGAAAATCCCTTTTTTTGGGGGGCTGATTTCAGGAATTCTGGGTAGGATAAACCCTTGGCAAACCCTGGGAGGGGTTTTTTGAGGAGAAATTCCAGAATTTTGCTGAGAATTCCTGGGTTGGGATCCTGGGAATCTTTCCCACACGGATTTGGGTGAAAAAAGGAGGAATTTGGGGTCCTGGGGGAGAAGCAAATCCTGGGAATTTTGGAATTTCAGGGATCATTTTCCCACCAAATCTCAGGGATTTTTTTTTCCCACTCCATCCCAAATTATACCGGGAATTCGCTGTCCTGCTTCATTTGGGACTTTCAGGATAACTCCTGGATTTTAGCCCAGATTTTTTCCAGCTGAAAAATCCCACCAAAATTCGGGATAAATCACATTTAAAGCACTAAAAATGGGGAAAAAAATTTCCCATTTTCCAACCTTTCTGACCACTGAGATCCTTCCCAAAATAGATTTGGAATTCCCAGTTGGAAAAAAAACACCAAAAATCTGGGATAAATCAGGGATTAGAGCAGGAGAAATGGGGGAAAAAATTCCTTTTCCAACACATTTAAAGCACTAAAAATATGAAAAATATCCCATTTTCCAACATTTCTGACCACTGGGATCCTTCCCAAAGGAAATTTGGGATTCCCAGCTGGGAAAAAAACACCAAAAAATCTGGGAAAAATCCGGGTTTAAAGCACAAAAACCAGGAAAAATTCCCATTTTGCTGCTGTCTCTGGGTGATGTTTTCCCAGGGAGCCGCAGCCCCCGGCCGAGGAGGGGAAGGAAAAATGTTACAAAATCCAGGAGGAGAAATTCCAGAGGGATCCCAAAACTCCTGGAATTTCTGCCAGGGGCTGGGCCAATGCCGTGGGAATGTGTGAGGAGGGAAAAGAATTATCAAAGAATTCCCAGAGCTCCCCAAGGTTTTGTTCCTTTGGGAATCTGGGGATTAAATCAGTTCCCACATTCCTGGGGGAAAAGGATTTGGGGGATTTGGAGGGTTTGCCAGAAAAATCGGGGCATTTGGGGGAGTTTTTGGATCCTTGGAGGGTTTGGATTCCTGAATTTGGGGTGAGTTCTTCTTCTGGATTGTCCAAACCCAAAAAGTCCTGGAGTTTTGTCCCAAAATCCCAGAGTTTTGTCCCAAAATCCCAGAGTTTTGTCCCAAAATCCCGGAGTTTTACCCCAGAATCCCGGAGTTTTACCCCAAAATCCCAGAGTTTTACCCCAAAATCCCAGAGTTTTACCCCAAATCCCAAAATTTCCTCCCAAATCTCAAAATTTCCTCCCGAATCCCAGATTTTCACCTCCAAATCTCAAATTTCCCCCCAAATCCCAGGATTTTTTGGCCTCTGGGGCTGAAACCTCCAAAATGAGATTTTTGGGGCAATTCTGATCAATTTTCCCCATTTCCAGCTCTGATTTTGGGGGAATTTTGGGATTTTTTGGGGTTTTTTGGGCAGCTGGGAAGGGAAGAGCCAGACCCTGGGGATTGCTGTGCCTTGGCACTTAAGGAGCTTTAATTAATCCCAATTAAAGGACTTTTTTATAGCCTCTTTAAGCCCCGGCTGCTTCCAGAGAGGGGCAGGAAAAACCTTTGGTGATTTTTAGGGATTTTTGGGGATTTTTTGGAATTAAAGATTTGACAGAAAAAAAAAAAAAACACATTTCGGGAATTGTCCAAATCATCAAAATTTGGGTGTTTTTTGGGGGGGAAAATGTAAAAAAAAGGGATTTTTGTTGTGGGCTGGGATAATCCTGAGGCTTAATCCTGATTTTCCTGAGGGTTGGGCAGGGCCCAGGGTGAGGAAAATAAATCAGGGCTTGGAAAAGCTGGAAAAATATAAAAATGGGGCTGGGAAAATCCCAAATAAATGAGATTTTCTGGAAAAATCCCAAATAAAAGAGATTTTTTTGGAAAATCCTGAGGGATTATGTTTTTTTCCCTGGGAGTTTTTCATGTCCCTTTGGCTCATCCCAAATAAAAGAGATTTTTCTGGGGGAATTTTGGGCTTTTCCAGGGACAAAATTTGGGATATTTGGGATCTGATCCCAAGGAATGGGCCAGGAGAGGAGGGAACGGCCTCGAGCCGGGCCAGGGATGGAAATTTGGGAGGATTTTTCCATGGAAAACCCAAAGTTTCCCCCAAAATTCCCCAAAAATCCCCCAAGAATTCCGCAAAAAATTCCCCAAAATTCCCCAAATCCCTCCAAATCCCCCCAAATCCCCAATCCCCAACCCCAATCCCAGTCCCCAATCCCCAAATCCCCAATCCCAATCCCAGTCCCAGTCCCAATCCCCAATCCCCAAATCCCCAATCCCCAGTCCCAATCCCAGTCCCCAATCCCAGTCCCAGTCCCAACCCCAGTCCCGCTCTCCCCCAGGTGCAGCAGTGTGTCGTCCCCCCCGGGCGAGGCCCCGGCACAGCCACGGGCCCCCGGCGCCGCGCCCAGAGCCTGCGACTGCGCCCCGGCCACAGGTGGGTCACCGGGGACACCTGGGGGGACACCTGGGGGGACACAGGGGACACAGGGGACACACAGGGGACACAGGGGTCACAGGGGACACACAGGGGCCTGCGACTGTGCCCGGGCCACAGGTGGGTCACTGGGGACACGGGGGACACCTGGGGGGACACGGGGGGACACAGGGGACACAGGGGACACCCAGGGGCCTGCGACTGCGCCCCGGCCACAGGTGGGTCACCGGGGACACAGGGGACACGGGGGACACCTGGGGGGACACAGGGGACACAGGGGACACACAGGGCCTCCGACTGTGCCCGGGCCACAGGGGGGACACAGGGGACACGGGGGACACCTGGGGGGACACAGGGGACACAGGGGACACCTGGGGACACCTGGGGGGACACAGGGGACACCTGGGGGGACACAGGGGTCACCCAGGGGCCTGCGACTGCGCCCGGGCCACAGGTGGGTCACCGGGGACACAGGGGACACCTGGGGGGACACAGGGGACACACAGGGGACACATGGGTCACACGGGGCCTCCGACTGCGCCCGGGCCACAGGTGGGTCACTGGGGACACAGGGGACACCTGGGGAGACACAGGGGACACACAGGGGCCTGTGACTGTGCCCGGGCCACAGGTGGGTCACTGGGGACACACAGGGGTCACTCAGGGGTCACTCCCAGTGGTCACTCCCAGGAGTCACCCGGGGGTCACTCAGGGGTCACTCAGGGGTCACTCAGGGTCAGGGGGGTCTCGGCACCTTCTCGTGCTCTCGGAATGTCGGGATTTGGGAATCCGGGGCTGCGGAGGCCGGGGTCAGGGGTGGTCACCTGACCTGGAGCTCAAGGGTGGACGATGACCCCGGGGTCAGGGGTGGTCACCTGGCCTGGAGGTCAAGGGTGGACGATGACCCCGGGGTCAGGGGTGGCCACAGGATCTGGAGGTCAGGGGTCACAGTGACCCTGGGGTCAGGGGTGACCACCATTCCTAGAGGTCAGGGGTCACAGTGACCCAAGGCCCTGCAGTCTCTGGTGCCAGGGGGTTCCCCAAACCTGAGCCCAGACTCCGGAGCCTCATTCACTCCTCTTCCTCCTGTCCCCGTGTGTCCCCGTGTCCCCATGTGTGTTGATGCGTCCCTGTGTGTCCCTGTGTTCCCCCGTGTCCCCATGTGTGTTGATGTGTCCCTGTGTCCCCCCGTGTCCCCATGTGTGTTGATGTGTCCCTGTGTGTCCCGTGTCCCCGTGCCCGGTGTGTCCCCGTGTCCCCCCGTGTCCCCATGTGTGTTGATGTGTCCCCGTGTCCCCCCGTGTCCCCATGTGTGTTGATGTGTCCCGTGTCCCCGTGTGTGTCCCTGTGGCAGGGCTGGTGCCGCGCTGTGTCATCGTGCAGAGGGACCAGCATGGCTTCGGCTTCACCGTCAGCGGGGACCGCGTGGTGCTGGTGCAGTCCGTGCGCCCAGGTGGGGACACGGGGGGACACGGGGACAGGGACACGGGACATGGGGACGTGGGGATGGACATGGGACACGGGGACAGGGGACAGGGGACATGGGGATGGACATGGGACACGGGGACACGGGACATGGGGATGGACATGGGACACGGGGACACGGGACACAGGGACATGGGACATGGGGATGGACACGGGACACGGGGACAGGGACACGGGACATGGGGATGGACACGGGGACAGGGGACACGGGGACACGGGACATGGGGATGGACACGGGACACAGGGGGACATGGGGACACGGGACATGGGGATGGACATGGGACAAGGGACACGGGACATGGGGATGGACACGGGACAGGCACAGGGGACATGGGACACAGGGGGACATGGGGATGGACACATGGGGACAGGGGGACGCAGGATGGACACGGGATGGACACAGGAGGGACATGGGGGACACGGGGACAGGGGACACGGGGACGTGGGGATGGACATGGGACACAGGGCGACATGGGGACACAGGGACAGGGGATGGACACGGGACACGGGGGGACACAGGGACACGGGGGGACACGGGGCCGGACAATCCCCAGGGACAATCCCCAGGGAGTCTCAGGCTGGGAGAGCAAATGGGGAGGAACTGGAGAAAAATGGGGAGAAAAGGGCAGGAATGTGAGGGGGAAAATGGGAGAGAAAGTGGGTGAAAAATGGGGGGAAAATGGAGAAAAACGGAAAAAAAGTGGGAAAAAATCCCTGTGGAATATTCCAGGGAAACTTTGGGCTGTGTTGTGCAGGTGGGGCTGCCATGAGGGCCGGGGTGCAGGAGGGCGACAGGATTGTCAAGGTTGGTATTCCCAAATTCCCCTTCCCACAGTCCCAAATTCCTGGGAAAATCCCAGTTTTCCAGCTGGGGGTCCCAAAATTCCATCAGCAAAACCTGGAATTCCTTAGGGAAACCCCAAAATTCCAGAGGGGAAACCCAAAATTCCAGCTGGAAAACCCAAAATTCCATCTGGGAATCCCAGATTCCATCCAGGAGATCCCCAAATTCCATCAGGGAATCCCAAATTCCTGCTGGGAATCCCCAAATTCCATCCGGGAACCCCAAAATTCCATCTGAGATTCCCCAAATTCCACCCAGGAATCCCCAAATTCCATCAGGGAATCCCCAAAATTCCCGTTTCCTCGCCCTTTTCCCGCCTTTTCCCTGTTTTCCAGGTGAACGGGACGATGGTGACCAACAGCTCCCACCTGGAGGTGGTGAAGTTGATCAAGTGTGAGTCAGAGCCCCAAATTCCCGGGAATTCTCTTCCCATTCCGTGGAAAAACTGTGGATTTGGGATCAGGGGAGAACATTTCCCACCCGTTGTGAATTTTCCAACCCTTTTTCCTGTGTTTTTTTCTCAGGAAATCCTTTTTTTTTTCATCACAAAATCCTTAAATTTCATCCCAAATTTTCCAGAAAATCCTTTTGATTTCCTCCCAGATTTTTCCAGAAAATCTTTTTTATTTCCTCCCAAATCCTTCTTCAATTTAATCCCAATATTTTCCAGGAAATCCTTTTGATTTCATCCCCAATTCTTTTTGTTTCATCCCAAATTTTCCAGGAAATCCTTTTTGTTTCATCCCAAATCCTTTTGATTTCTTCCCAGATTTTCCCAGAAATCCTTTTTATTTCATCCCCAAATCCTTGAAATTCATCCCAAATTTTCCAGGAAATCCTTTTGATTTCCTCCCAGATTTCCTCCTTCTCCCTCTCGTTTCCTCTGGGATTTTTTTGTTTTTCCCCCCTGGGAATTTTTCCCTCTGATTTTCCCCTCCAGATCCTCCTCTCACCCACTTTATCCCAGCCTTCCCTTGGGATTTCTCCCGGGTTTAGTTTGGATTTCCATTCCCAGCTGGAGCTTACGTGGCCCTGACCCTGCTGGGCTCCCCCCCGGCCGCGGTCCCGGGATCCCAGCAGGAGCCGGAACCTTCCGGATCTTCCCAACGGATCACCCAGCCCAGGCCCCTGCAGGTGAGCCACAGCTCCACGGAATTCCACGGGGAGGCCCAGAATTCCAGAGGGGGACCTGGAATTTCTGTGGGAAACGTGAAATTCCCTGAGGGGATCCCAAATCCCCTTTTCCATTATTCACATTATTCCCATCCCCATTATTCCCATTATTCCCATTATCCCACTATTCCCATTCCTCATCCCCATTATTCCCATGATCCCATTATTCCCACTATTCCCACTATTCCTATTATTCCCATTATCCCATTATTCTCATTATCCCCACCATTCCCATTATCCCACCATTCCCACCATTCCCATTATCCCATGATCCCATGATCCCATTATCCCACTATTCCCATTATTCCCATTATACCACCATTCCCATTATCCCACCATTCCCACTATTCCCATTATCCCATGATCCCATTATCCCACTATTCCCATTATTCCCACTATTCCCACTATTCCCATTATCCCACCATTCCCATTATCCCACCATTCCCATTATCCCACCATTCCCACTATTCCCATTATTCCCATTATTCCCACTATTCCCATTATCCCACTATTCCCACCATTCCCATTATCCCCACCATTCCCATTATCCCCACTATTCCCATTATCCCACCATTCCCATTATCCCACTGTTCCCATGATCCCACCATTCCCATTATCCCACCATTCCCATTATCCCACCATTCCCATTATCCCACCATTCCCATGATCCCACCATTCCCATTATCCCACTGCTCCCATTCTCCAGGACCCCGAGGTGCAGCGGCACGCGGCTCAGATCCTCAGGAACATGCTGCGCCAGGAGCAGGCCGAGCTCCAGGTACTGCCACAATTCCCATTTTCCTGCTTTGCCCACCTCTTTTCCATCTTTTCCCCACCTTTTCCCACCTTTTCCCACTTTTTCTCCTCACTTTTCCCCACTTTTCTCCCACATTTTTTTTTGGCTTCAGGGAGATTTTTTTGGGGGATTTTTTTATTCTTCTCCCTGTTATTTTCTGGGCTGTTTGGGGCTGGGACCCTTCAGGAATTCCCGTTTTTCCCAGCGTTTCCAGGAGCTGCTGCAGCGGAACCTGGGGATTTTGGGTGATTTTTGGCCATTTTTGGGGCGATTTTGGGGGGGATATTTTGGGGGATTTTTTTTGGGATTTTTTTATTCTTCTCCCTGTTATTTTCTGGGCTGTTTTGGGCTGAAACCCTTCAGGAATTCCCGTTTTTCCCAGCGTTTCCAGGAGCTGCTGCAGCGGAAGCCGGACGCGGCCGTGGAGGAGCAGCTGGAGGGGACCCGGCGCCGCCTCAACCAACTGAGGCTCAAAATCCAGCAGGAGACCCACGGGGCCGCTGTAAAACTGGGAACCTTGGGGAATTTGGGGCAATTTGGGGATTCTGGGAAGTGTTGGACATTTTTTGGGAATTTCTGGGGGGTTTTTAGGTGACATTTTGGAGTTTTTTTTGATTTTTCTTGGACTTTTTTTGGAATTTTTTTGGACTTTTTTTTTGGGGGGGGAGGGAATTTTTTGGGGAAGTTTTTTGGGATTTCTGGGAATTCTGGGGCAGTTTGGGGAATTTTAGGACACTGTTTTGGGATTTTGTAGAATTTTAGGGGGGAATTTTTTGTAATTTTGGGGGGGAATTTCCTTGGGACTTTTTTGGGGGATTTTGGGAAATTTTTTGGGAATTCTGGGGAATTTGGAGGATTTTTTTTTTTTTTTTAACTCTGGGGAATTTTGAAGGGGAATTTTGGGAAATTCTTGGGGAATTTTTTTTTTAATTTTGGGGGAATTTTTTTTTTTTGAGGGAATTTTGGGGGGGAATTTTCCCCATTTTTTTCCCATTTTTGCCCAGGATTTGGAGGGAGAAGTTTTTGGGGTCTCGGGCCCAGGCTCTCCACAGCTCCCAGGAAAATTCTCCAGGAATTCCCAGGATGGGGAAATGGGGCTGGAATCTGGCCCTGCTCAGGTGAGCTCAGAATTCCAGGGAAAAACTGGGAAAAGGGAGAGAAAATTCCGGAAAAATGGGAGGAAAATTCCAGGGAAAAGTTTGGGGAAATTCCAGGCAAAATTGGGGGAAAATGGGAGAAAATTCCAGGGAAATTTGGGGGAAAATTCCAGGAAAAATTCAGGAAAATTGGGGGGAAAATTCAGGAAAAGAGGAGGAAAAAATCCAGGGAAAAAATTGGGAAAATTCTGAGGAAAATAAGAGGAAAAAAAGGTGGAGAAAATTCCAGAAAAAAAAATTGAGGAAATTCTGGGAAAATTTTGGGAAAAGGCAAAGAAAATTCCAGAAAAAACTTCAGGAAAAATCCAGGAGAGGTGGGAAAATTCCCCCCAAAATTCAGGATCTCCTTTTCCCTCTCTGGGAGTTTTCCCTTGGGAATTTCAAGGAATTTGGGAATTCTGAAGGAATTGGGAGGAAATTTGGGAATTTTGAGGTGGTTTTTTTCTGGATCCTGATCCCAAATTTTCCTTTCCAGGGATCCCAAAGTCGGAATTTTGGCTCTTCCCGACCCGGCAGCCCCAGGAGCTCCCCCACGGATCAGGTGGGGCTGGAAAAAAAAACCACCAGAAAATTCCGGAAAAATCCTGGAAAAATCCTGGAAAATTCGGGGGAAATCCTGGAATATCTCCCAGGGATTCTCAAGGTCATTCCTGGATTTTTGATCCCGGTTTTTTCTGGGAACAGGGATCGGGGAGGCCCCAAATCATCGGCCCCGAGGAGGATCCTGAGCCTGGAGCTGCCAACGAGGTGAAAACATGGGAAAAATGGGGAAAAAAATGGGAATTTTGGGGTGGGAATTCTGGGAAAAAATGGGAATTTGGGGGTTGGGAATTTTGGGGGATTTTTGGGAATTTCTGAGGGGATTTTTAGGAATTTGGGGGGATTTTTTTTTTTTAATTTTGGGAATTCCTGGTGGGATTTCTGAGGGGATTTTGGGAATTCTGGGTGGGCTTTGGGAATTTTGGGAATTCCTGCAGGGATTGATTTTTGTTCGGAATTTTGAGAATTTCCGGTGGAATTTTGTGGGGATTTTTTTGAGAATTCCTGGTGGGATTTTTCAAAGGGATTTTGGGAACTTTTGGGGAATGATCTGGTGGGAATTTGGGAATTCTGAGTTGGATTTTTGGGAATTTTTGGTGGGAATTTGGGAATTCTGGGTGGGATTTTGGGGAGGTTTCAGGGAATTTTTTTTTCTGGGATTTTTGATGGCATTTCCTGAATTTCAGGAATTCCAAACCCTCCCCCTGTTTTATTTGGGAATTTTTTGGGGGGGATTTTTCAGATTAAACTCCTCCCAACCCCTTTTGGGTTTTGTTTTCTTCCTCTCTGGAATTTTAGGAGCTGGAAATTCCTTGGAAATTCTCATTTTTTTCCCTGTTTTTTTGTTGTTCCCAGAGCGATTCCGTGTTCCAGGATTTGGGAATTCTCAAATCCCGCCCGGCTCATTTGGGAGTTTTCCTCAGGTTCCTTTTCTCCCAGGCTGATCCCACTCCTCTGGTAAGGAATTCCCCAAACTCCCAGCATTTCCCCCCAAAATTCCCAGGATTTCCTCGAAAAAATGTCTCCAAATTCCCAAAAAATCTCCACATTCCTGGGATTTCCTCCAAAAATTCCCCAAAATTCCAGGATTTTCCCCTAAAAATATCCAAAAATTCCTCTAAATTCCTGGGATTTTCTCCAAAAATTCGTCCAATTTCTTGGGATTTTCTGCTCTTGGGATCCCATTCCTGTTTTTTCCCAGATTTTTCCTTAATTTCCCCTGGATTTTTCCCTGTTTTTTTCCCTGTTTTCCCCCGAATTTTTCCCACATTTTCCCCTGGATTTTTCCCTAGTTTCTTCCCCATTTTTCCCCAGTTTTTTTTTTCCAGTTTTTTCCTGCTTTGCTCTGGATTTTTCCCCATATTTTGCCCCATTTTTTCCCCGTTTTTCTCCTGATTTCCCCCATTTTTCCCCATTTTCCCTCATTTTTCCCCATTTCTTCCTTATTTTTTTCCCAGATTTTCCCCTTTTTTTTCTCTGGTTTTCCCCCATTTTTCCCCAGCTTTTTTCCCTATTTTTCCTGGATTTTCCCCCATTTTTTCCAGATTTTCCCCATATTTTTCGCCTTTTCCTCCCATTTTTCCCCGGATTTTTCCCTATATTTTCCCCATTTATCCCCATTTTCCCCCCATTTTTTCCCCGTTTTTTTCCCCATATTTCCACGATTTTCCACGGATTTTTTCCTGGATTTTTCCCGGATTTTTCCCGTTGTTTGTGCTGTGTTTTGCAGCTTTTCCACCTGTGCTGTGACGTGTGCTGCCAGCAGAGCAGCCCCAAGGAGAGCCGAGCCCTGGGCAGGGACATCTGGAACCTGTTCCTCGACAGGAGCGCCGTGAGGGGCTGCGAATTCCCGGGATTTGGGGGGGAATTGGGGGATTTGGGGGGATTTTTTTGGGATTTGGAGGGGAATTCCTGGGATTTGGGGGGATTTTCTGGGATTTTGGGGGTATTTTTTTTGGGATTTGGAGGGGAATTCCTGGGATTTGGGAGGATTTTCTGGGATTTTGGGGGGATTTTTTTGGGATTTGGAGGGGAATTCCTGGGATTCGGGGGGATTTTCAGGGATTTGGGGAGAATTTTGGGGAATTTTGAGATTTTTTTCCCCCTTTTTCCACAGCCGCTGCGGGTGAAGGTGCCGGAGCCTCTCCTGGCTGAGCTCGGTGAGTTCGGAATTTTGGGAATTTTCCCCTGGGAAAAGGAGCCCAAAAATCAGGATTGGAATTCCCAAATTTCCCCTGGAGCGGTGGGGGAAGTTTGGAATCACTTTGGGAATTTCCAAATACCCCCGAATCCCCCGAATTCCAAAAAAATTCCTCCCAGAAATAATCTAAAATCACTTCAATTCCCAAAACTAATCCCCAAAAAAATCCCAAATTTCCCTGAAATTCCAAAAATTTGGGGCTCAAATTAAAATTTCCAGACCTGGAAAACCATCCCAGATTTCACCAAATTCCCCAAAATTCCCATATTTTCCCAAATTTCCCCGAAAATTTGGGCTCCACTTGAGATTCCAGACCTGAAAAATGATCCCAAATTCCCAAATTTTCCCAAAATTCCCAATTTTTACCTCAAATTCCCAGATCTCCATCTCTGGGGTGGGGAGGACCCTTCCCCAAATCCCCCAAATTCCCAAAATTCCCAGTTTTCACCCCAAATTCCCGGTGTTGATCCCAGAGCTCCGGCTCCGGGGCGGGGAGGACCCTTCCCCAAATTCCCAAAATTCCCAGTTTTCACCCCAAATTCCCGGTGTTGATCCCAGAGCTCCGGCTCCGGGGCGGGGAGGACCCTTCCCCAAATTCCCCAAATTCCCAGTTTTCACCCCAAATTCCCGGTGTTGATCCCAGAGCTCCGGCTCCGGGGCGGGGAGGACGCGCGGGCGGCGCTGCTGGAGGCTCAGGGCTCCCTCCTGCCCCAAATCCAGGAGCAGCTCCACGACTACAGGTGGGCGAATTCCCAAATTTGGGAATTTGGGGGATTTTTGGGGGGCATTTTTTGGGAGTTTTGGGGGGTTTTGAGGGATTTTTTGGGAATTTTGGGGGGAATTTTTTGTTTTATTTTCAGGGATTTTTGGGGAGTTTTGGGGAATTTGGGGTGAATTTGAGGAATTTTCGGGGATTTTGGGGGGATTTTTGGGGAGTTTTTGGGAATTTTGGGGGTTTTAGGGGATTTTGGGAGGATTTGGGGAGTTCTCTCCTGCCCCACATCAGGAGCAGCTCCACGGCTACGGGGGGGGGGGGAAAGCCCAAATTTGGGGGGATTTTGGGGAGTTTTGGGCAGTTCGTGATCTCGGGTTTTTGGGACAAAACTCAGGAAAATCCCAAATTCGGGGAATTTTGGGATCTCCTGATCCCATTTTTTTGAGGGGGGACCAAATCTTGGAAAATGCCCAAATTTTGGCGTTTTTGGGAATTCTGACTCAATCCCATTTTTTCCATTTTTTCCCCAAATTTTGGGGATCTTTGGGATTTCTGACCTTCCCCAGTCCCATTTTTTTCCCATTTTTCCCCAAATTTCGGGAATTTTGGGAATTCTGACCTTTCCCAATCCCCCTTTTTTTAACCTTTTTTCCCCTTTTTGCCCCCGTTTTTCCCCCAGGACCAAGCAGAAAATCCCAAATTTTGGCGTTTTTGAGGATTCTGACCTTCCCCAATCCCATTTTTTCCCCTTTTTCCCCCAAATTTCGGGGGTTTTGGGAATTTCGGGAGTTCTTCCCTCCTTCCCCAATCCCCCTTTTTAACCTTTTCCCCCATTTTTTCCCGTTTTTCCCCGTTTTCCCCCAGGACCAAGCGCACCCTGGGGCTGGGCAGCCTCTACGGGGAGAACGAGCTGCAGGAGCTGCAGGAAATGCAGCAGCTGCAGGAAATGCACCAGCTGCAGGAGCTGCAGGAGCTGCAACGGGAATTCCGGGAGCGGGAACGGGCCGTGGCCGAGAGGCAGCTGGGCCACCTTGGGGACATCCTGTGAGAATTCCCAGGAAATTCCCGAATTTCTGATGGCATTTTGGGAATTCCTGATGGGGTTTGGGGCTGGGGCACCTCGGGGACGTCCTGGGAGAATTCCCAAATTTCTGATGGCATTTCGGGAATTCCTGATGGGATTTAGGGCTGGGGCCACCTCGGGGACGTCCTGGGAGAATTCCCAAATTTCTGATGGCATTTCGGGAATTCCTGATGGGGTTTGGGGCTGGGCCACCTCGGGGACGTCCTGGGAGAATTCCCAGGAGATTCCCGAGTTTCTGATGGGATTTGGGGAATTTCCAGTGGGATTTGGGAATCCCCAAAGGGATTCGGGGCTGGAATGGGGAATTTTGAGATTGGGGATTTGGGATTGGGGGTGGAAATTTGGGATTTGGGAATGGAATTTTGGGATTTGGATGGGGAATTCGCAGAGTTCTCACAGGAATTCCTTTCCCCACAGCTCCAAGTACGAGGAGGAGCGCAGGTGAGCGGGAAAATCCCGGGAATTTGGAACATTCCTGGATTTCCTGGGGCCTTTCCGCTCCCATTCCCAATTTTCCTTGTGGGAATCTTTTCCCATTTTTCCCTCTCTTCTCTTTTGTCCCCATTTTCCCTCTTTTTTCCCTCTTTTCCCCCTTTTCCTTTTTCCCTTTTTTCCCCTTTTTTTCCTTTCCCATTTTTCCCCTTTTCCCTTTTTTCCTCTTTTTTTTCCCTCTTTTCCTTCTTTTCCCTCTTTTGTTCCTTTTTCCTTTTTTCCCTTTTTTTCCCTTTTTCCCTTTCCCTCTTCCCATCCCAACCCCTCCAAATCCCCCCCAAATCCCCAAAATCCCTCAAAAATCCCCCCAAATCCCAAAAATCCTCCAGAATTCCAATTTTTTTTTTCCCTCTGGAATCTTTTCCAGCTCCCCCATGGCCTTTGCCCTCAGCACCTTCATGACCCACATCGGGATCCGACCTCGGGAATTCCGGGAATTTCGGGAATTTCGGGAATTCGGGAACCCGGGAGGAGCCTCCGAGAAAATCCCGGATAAGGACAAGTGGCTGCCCTTCTTCCCCAAGGCCAAAAAGGTGGGAATTCCCGGGAATTCCAAGGGAAAAAAAACGGGAAAAGATTCCAGGAGTTCAACCGGAGGGGGAAATTCCGGGAATTCTGAGCCAAATCCCGGGAATTCTGAGCCAAATCCCAAGATTTTCGCCCGGAATTTCAGGAGTTTTGAGCCAAGTCCTGGGAAATTTGAATGAAATTTCATCGTTTTCTCCCAAAATCCTGGGAATTTTGACCCAAATTCCAAGATTTTCACCCAAAAATCCTGGGAATTTGGAGCCAAATCTTGGGAATTTGTGTTTGGGGTTTGGGATTTAGGATGGGAAATTTGGGATTTGGGGAAATTTGGGATTGAAGAGTTGGAAATTTGGTATTTGGGGTGAGAAATCTGGGATTTGGGCTGGGAATTCTGGATTTGGGGTTGGGAATTTGGGGGGTTTGAGGTGGGGAATTCCCGGAATTCCCGGATTTCTTTCCCAACAGAGCAGCAGCTCCAAGAAGGAGAAGGAGAAGGAGCAGAGGCAGAACCCGATCCTGAAATACATCGGGAAACCGCGGAGCTCCTCCCAGAGCAGTGAGTCACAATTCCCTAAACATCCCAAAAAATCCCGGGGAAGTGCCCAAAAAATCCCAGGGAAAATTCCAAAAAAAATTTCCCAAATTATCTCAGGGAAATTCCAAAAAATTCCAGGGAAATCCCAGGGAAATTCCTCAAAAAACTAAAAACACTAAAAAAAAAAAAAAATTCCCTGGAAAATCCCAAAAATTTAAAAATTTCCCTGGAATTCCCAATCCCTGGAATTCTCCCATCCCCCATCATTCCCTCCTTCCCATCCCATTTTTTTTTCCCTTCTCATCCCATCAGAATTCCCAAATTCCCGTTTTTTTTCCCCGGGACTTTGGGAATTCTCAGGGCTCCGTTTTGTTTTCCAGCATTTCACCTCTCCCCGGCCCCTGCCGAAGGTAAAAAATTCCCAGGGTTTTGGTGCTTTTCCTTCATTTTTCCATCTTTTTTTTTGGTTTTTTTCTTCGATTTTGGGGTTTTTTTATTCCCAGATTTTCCTTTTTCCTTCCCACGATGAAATTCCCGGGAATTCTGGGGGGAATTTGGGGAGATGATTTGGGAATTGAGGAGGAAAATTGAGGATTTGGGATTTATTGGGAAGGGAATTCTGGGATTTAGCGTGAGGAATTTGAGGTGGGAGATTTGGGATTTGGGCATGGAAATTCCAGGATTTAGGATGGAAACTTTGAGATTTAGGATGGGAATTTGGGATTTGGGGTGGGAAATCTGAGCTTAAAGATCAGAAATTTGGGATTTGGGCTGGAAATTTGGAGATTTAGGATGGGAATTTCAGGATTTGGGCTGGGAAATGAATGGGAAATTCAGGATTTAGGACAGGAAATTTCAGGATTTAGGATGGAAAATTCAGGAATTAGAATGGGAATTTTGGGATTTAGGTTGGGATTTTGGGACTCAGGACGGGAATTTTGGGATTTAGGATGGAATTTTGGGACTCAGAATGGGAAATTATGGGATTTAGGATGGGAAATTCAGGATTCAAGATGGAAAATCTGGGTTTTAGGATGGAATTTCAGGATTGAGGATGGGAAATTCGAGATTTGGGATGGGAATTTCGGGATTTAGGATGGGAAATTCAGGATTTAGGATGGGAATTCTGGGATTCAGGCTGGAATTTTGTGTTTCCCCAGCAGTGAGGCCGGGGAACGTCCGGACCATGATCCAGCACTTTGAGAACAGCCACGGGGAGCTGCCTGAGCTCGGCTCCCAGCGCCTCTCCACCGGCAGCATTCCCGAGCAGCTGCTGGGATCCGACAGGTCAGAGCCGCATTTGGGGAGTTCCGGAATTACTCGGGAATTTGGGAATTCTCTGGGTTCTCCATCTCCTCATTTCCGCTCCGTTCCCGGGTTTTTCTCCTCTAAAATCCCTTTTTTTTGCTCTTAAAATCCTGGGATTTTTTTCCCCTCCTGAGTGTTGAGGGTTTTCACCTCTGAGTCCTGGGATTTCTCCAGGAAAAAAAAAAAATCCCAGATTTTTTTCTGTTTTTTTTTAACTGTTATTTTTTCCCCTAAATTCCAGGAGTTTTTCCCTAAATCCTGGGATTTTTTTTATGTTGAAGTCTTGGGAATTTTCTGCCAGAATTCCCAAGTTTTTCCCCTAAATCCTTCCTGGGCTTTTTCTCCCCTAAATCCCAGGATTTCTCCCCTAAAACCCAGGTTTTTTTTACCCCAATCGCTGGAATTTTTTGCCTCAAATATCGGAATTTTTTTACCGTAATTCCTGGATTTTTCTCCCTGAAATCCCGCCTATTTTTTACCGTAATCCCTGGAAACTTTTCGCCGCGAATCCCGGAATTTTTTCCCGTGATCCCTGGGAATTTTTTGCCGAAATCCGGGAATTCCCTGCCCTAATTCCCGATTTTCCCCCCTCTCTGGGCAGCTCCCGGGCCGAGGTGCGCCTGGGCCGCTCCGAGAGCCTGAAGGGTCGGGAGGAGCTGCGGCGCTCCCGGAGGTCGGAGCTGGTTCCCCGATCCCGCAGCGACGTGGACATGGACCCCGGGAATTCCGGGAATTCCCAAACTTCCAACAGCGGCAGCGACACCCCCCGCCTGCACTCGGCGTCCTCCTCGGCCTCCAGCCTCTCCAACAGGTGGGAATTCCCAAAATTCCCAAAATTGCAGAGGTCTCATCCTGAATTTTGGGTCCGTGGAGGGGTTTGGGATGGAAATTGGGGTCAGGAAAATTTGGGATCAGGGAAATTTGGTGCCTCCAGCCTCTCCAACAGATGAGAGATTCCCAAAATTCTCAAAATTCCTGGAATTCCCAAGGTCGCATCCCGAGTCTTGGGTCCATGGAGGGGTTTGGGATGGAAACTGGGATCAGGAAAATTTGGGATTTGGGGTTTTTTGGGAAGGGTTTGGTGCCTCTCCAACAGGTGGGAATTCCCAAAATTCCCAGAATTCCAGAGGTCTCATCCTGAATTTTGGGTCCACGGAGGGGTTTGGGATGGAAATTGGGATCAGGGAAATTTGGTGCCTCCAGCCTCTCCAACAGGTGAGAATTCCCAAAATTCCAGAGGTCTCATCCTGAATTTTGGGTCCACGGAGGGGTTTGGGATGGAAATTGGGATCAGGGAAATTTGGTGCCTCCAGCCTCTCCAACAGGTGAGAATTCCCAAAATTCCCAAAATTCCAGAGGTCTCATCCTGAATTTTGGGTCCATGGAGGGGTTTGGGATGGAAATCAGGGAATTTGGGCTGGGAGAAGTTTGGGATTGTGGGGTGTTTTTCCCCCTAAATCCCGAGATTTTTCCTGTAATTTTTGGGATTCTCGCCACAATTCTTAAGTTTTCCCCCCTAAATCCCAGGATTTTTGCCCTAAATCCCGAGATTTTCCCCAAAATCTTGGGGCTTCTCCCCAAAATCCTGGGGATTTTTTTACCCTCCACACAAAAATCAGGAAAATCCCGGGGAAAACCAACAGGATTTGGGGTTGGAAATCCCAAATTCCTTGAAGATTTTTAGGAAATCTTGGGGAGGGAAGAAAAAATTGGGGATTTTGGGGATTTGGGGGATTTTTGAGGTGATTTTTTCCCTCTTTTGTCCCAGATCCCTGGAAAATCCCACCCCTCCCTACACGCCAAAGATGGGCCGCAGGTGAGTCACCGCCCTGGAATTCCCATTCCCAATTCCCCTTTTTTCCCATTTTTTCCCATTTTTCCCCCAATTTCCCCCCTTTCTTCCCAATTTTCTCCCATTTTTCCTCTTTTTTTCCCATTTTTTTCCATTTTCCCCATTTTTTTCCAATTTTCTTCTCGAATTTCCCTCCTTTTTCCCATTTTTTCCCCTTTTCCCCCCGTTTTTTTCCCATTTTCTCTCTTGTTTCGACTTTTTTCCCCTTTTTTTCCTTTTTCCCGATTTTTCCCAATTTTTCTCCCTTTCTCCCCATTTTTTCCCATTTTTTCCCCAACTTTACCCCCTTTTTCCTCCAATTTTCCCCCCAATTTTTCCCCTCATTTTTCCCTTTTTTCCCCCTCAATTTCCCCCCATTTTCCCCCCAATTTTCTCCCAACTTTCCCCCAGATTTCCCCCAATTTTTTTTTCAATTTCCCCCCATTTTTCCCCATTTATTCCAATTTTTTTCCCATTCCCCCTCCCATTTTTCCCCATTTTTTCCCCATTTTTCCCCCAATTTTCACTCAATTTCCCCCCAATTTTCTCCCAACTTTCCCCCAAATTTCCCCCAATTTTTTTTTCACTTTTCCCCCATTTTTATTCCCACTTTTTTCCCTCTTTTCCAGGAGCATGGACTCTCCCAGCCTGGGCTTTGGGGCTGACCCTTTCCTCCCTCACCTCCTGGAGGACGAGCAAAGCTCCGGCCTCGACCTGGAGCCGGATCCCGAATCCCAGAATTCCCAGAACAATTCCCAGAATTCCCAGAAGACCAATTCCCAGAGCTGGCAGCACTCGGTGAGCCGGGAGCTGCTGGCCAACCTGAGCCCGAAGGAGGTGGATCGGCAGGAGGTCATCAACGGTGAGGGCATCCGGGAATTCCGGGAATTCCGGGAATTCTCAGGGGGTTCGGGGGCCCTGGGGAGGAAAATCCGGGAATTTGGGGGGTTTGGGGGAGGGAAACCCCTAATTGCTGTCCCCAAACTGCTGTCCCCAGAGCTGCTCAGCGCCGAGCTCTGTCCCTGTGTCCCCAGTGTCCCCAGTGTCCCCAATGTCCCCAATGTCCCCAGTGTCCCCAATGTCCCCAATGTGACCTGTGTCCCCAGTGTCCCCAATGTCCCCAGTGTCCCCATTAACCCATGAATTGCTGTCCCCAGAGCTGTTCAGCACCGAGCTCTCCCACCTGCGGGTCCTGTGGGTTCTGTCCCTGTGTCCCCGATGTCCCCAGTGTCCCCAGTGTCCCCGATGTCCCCAGTGTCCCCAATGTGACCTGTGTCCTCAGTGTGACGTGTGTCCGCAGTGTCCCCGATGTCCCCAGTGTCCCCAGTGTCCCCAGTGTCCCCATTAATGAGTTAATTGCTGTCCCCAGAGCTGTTCAGCACCGAGCTCTCCCACCTGCGGGTCCTGTGGGTTCTGTCCCAGTGTCCCCAGTGTCCCCAGTGTCCGCAGTGTCCCCAGTGTCCCCATTAACCCATGAATTGCTGTCCCCAGAGCTGTTCAGCACCGAGCTCTCCCACCTGCGGGTCCTGCGCCTTCTGGACCTGCTCTTTTACCAGGGCCTGCGCCGGGAGCAGCTGCTGAGCCCAGAGGAGCTGGGGCTGCTCTTCCCCAACCTGCCCGACCTCATCGGCGTGCACAGTGAGCCAAATCCCCAGATCCCCCAAATCCTGAGGCCCTGAAATCCCAAAATCCCAAAATTCCCAAATTCCTGACCCCACTGGATCCTGAAATCCCTCTGGGATTCTGCTCTTCCCCAACCTGCCCGACCTCATCGGCGTGCACAGTGAGCCAAACCCCCAGACTCCCCAAATCCTGAGGCCCTGAAACCTCAAAATTCCCAAATTCCTGAATCCCCCAATTCCCAAATCCCAATTCCCCATTTCCCAGACCTGGATTTTTCCAGGATTTCCCATCCCAGGCCACGCCCCTTCACTCTTTTCCCTCTTTTCCCTCTTTTCCCTCTTTTCCCTCTTTTCCCTCTTTTCCCTCTTTTTCCTCTTTTATTCTTTTCCCTCTTTTCCCTTTTCCCCTTTTCCCTCTTTTCTTTTTCCCTCTTTTCCTCTTTCCGTCTTTTCCCCTTTTCCCTCTTTTCCCTCTTTTCCCTCTTCTTTTTCCTCTTTTTTCCTTTTTTCTTCCTCCTTTTCTCCCTCCCTTTTCCCACCCCTTCCCTCTTCTTTCCTCTTTTCCCCTCTTGTCTTCCCTCTTTCCTCTTTTTCCCTTTTCCCTCTTTTTTCTCCCTTTTCCCCTCCCTTTTCCCATTCCTCTCCCTCTTTTTTCCCCTTTTTTCCCCTCTCCTTCATCTTTTTTTCCCCGTTTTCTCTCCCTTTCCCCTCCTCTTTCCCCCTCTTTTTTCCCTTTTTTTCCCTCTTTTTCCCCTGTTTTTTCCCTCATTCCCATCCCATTTTCCCTCCCTGCATTCCCAGGTTCCCTCTCGGAATCCATGAGGAAGCTGCGGGAGGAGGGACCCATCATCCGCCACATCGGGGACCTGCTGCTGGCCCGGGTGAGCACGGGGAAATGCCCCAAAATCGGCCCAAATCCGCCCCAAAATCACCCCAAATGTGCCCCAAATATCACCCCAAATGTGCCCCAAAATCGGCCCAGATCCGCCCAAAAATCACCCCAAATCTGCCCCAAAAATCACCCCAAATGTGCCCCAAAATCGGCCCAGATCCGCCCAAAAATCACCCCAAATCTGCCCAAAAATCCTTCAAATTCACTGCAAAAAAACTCAAAATCACTTGGAAATCACCTCAAAATCACCCCAAAATCAACAAAAATCACCTTAAAAATTCCCCCAAAACCCTCCAAAAAAACCAAAAAAACCCCCAAAAAAGCCCCCAAAAAGCCCCCAACCTCTTCCTGTGCTTTGTGAATTTTGGGAATTTTGGGAATGTGCAGTTTGACGGCGCTGCCAAGGAGGAGTTCCAGCGTGTGGCAGCCACCTTCTGCTCGTGCCAGTCCATCGCCCTGGAGCTGATCCGCACCAAGCAGCGCAAGGAGAGCCGCTTCCAGCTCTTCATGCAGGTCCCAGCCCGGCCCCCGCCCCAATTCCTGACCCTCAGCTCCTCCTTTGGGTCCTTTTGGGGGTTTTATGCTTTTTCCTGCATTTTCCCCCTTTTTCTTCTGTTTCTCCCTCCTTTTTTCCCCTTTTTTTCCCCTTTTTTTTCCTGTTTTTTCCCCTTTTTTTTCTGTTTTTTCCCCTTTTTTTTCTGTTTTTTCCCCCTTTTTTTCCTGCTTTCCCCCCTTTTTTCCCCACTCTTTTCCTTCCCTTTCCCCCCTTTTTTTTCCCCTCTTTTTTTCCCCCTTTTTTTTTTTTCCTCCCTGTTTTTCTCCCAGTGGGGGCAGGAATTTGGGGATTTCAGGAGCTTTGGGATTTCAGGATTCAGAATGTCAAGATTTGGGGATTTCAGGGATTTGGAGATTTCAGGAGTTCAAGAATTTGGGGAATTTGGGGATTTCAGGATTTGGGGATTTGGGATTTCAAGAACTTGGGGATTTCAGGAATTTTGGGGTTTGGGGATTTCAGGAATTTGGGGATTTGAGGATTTGGGGAGTCAGTGGGGTCAGGAATTTGGGGATTTGGGGACTCAGGAATCGAGGAATTTTGGGAATTGTGCCCTCCAGGAGGCAGAGAGCAACCCGCAGTGCCGGCGGCTGCAGCTGAAGGATCTGATCGTGTCGGAGATGCAGCGACTCACCAAATACCCGCTGCTGCTGGAGAGCATCATCAAGTGCACCGAGGGTAAGGGGAGCAGGGAATTCCCGGAAAATCCAGGGGATTCCGGGAAAAAACCGAACAGGGAATTCCAGGAAAAAATCCCAGAGAATTCCAGGGGTTCAGACTGGGAAAATCAGTGAACCCTGTCCCTTTTCCCCCTGAAATTTTCTCAGGATATTTCCCGGGATTTTCCCCTGGATTTTCCCCATTTCTCCCTGGATTTTTTCCCGGGTTTTCCACCCATTATCTCCTGGATTTTCCATGGATTTGTCCCTGTTATCCCCTGGATTTCCCCCCGGATTTTTTCCCCATTATCCTCTGGCTTTCCCCCTGGGTCTTCCCCCGGATTTTTCCCCGTTATCCCCTTGATTTCTCCCTGGATTTTCCCCTGAATTTTCCCCATTATCCCCTGGATTTTTTCCCCATCTCCCCCTGGATTTTCCCCGTTTCCCCCTGGATTTTCCCCATTATCCCTCGGATTTCCCCCCATTATCCCCTGGATTTTCCCCCATTATCCCCTGGATTTTCCCCCATTATCCCCTGGATTTTTTCCCCGTTTCCCCCCGGATTTTCCCCCATTATCCCCCGGATTTTCCCCCATTATCCCCCAGATTTTCCCCCATTTCCCCCCGGATTTTCCCCCATTATCCCCCGGATTTCCCCCCGTTTTCCCCCGTGACTCCCCGGCTCTGGCCCTCCCCAGCGGGCTCCCTGGAGCAGGAGAAGCTGCTCCGTGCCCGGGAGCAGTGCCGGGACATCGTGCGCTTTGTGAACGACGCCGTGCGCGGGGCCGAGAACCGGCACCGCCTGCGCCAGCTGCAGAAACACCTGGACACCTCTGCCCTGGAGAGGAGCAGCAACCCCCTGGCCGCTCAGTTCAGGGTAATTCGGGAGCAGTCCTGGGAAAAACGGGGTTAAAAGGGCGTTTTCCAGAAAAAAAATGGGATTTTACAGGGAAAAAATGGGATTTTTCACCGAAAAAAATGGGATTTTTCACACCAAAAATGGGGTTTTCCCACATAAAATGGGGTTTTTCACCAAAAAAATGGGATTTTTCACACCAAAAATGGGGTTTTCCCACATAGAATGGGGTTTTTCACAGAAAAAATGGGATTTTTCACACCAAAAATGGGGTTTTCCCACATAAAATGGGATTTTTCACACCAAAAATGGGGTTTTCCCACATAAAATGGGGTTTTTCACAGAAAAAATGGGGGTTTTCACACAAAAATTGGGATTTTTCACACTTAAAATTGGGGTTTTTCACACATAAGATGGGGTTTCGTAGGGAAAAAAGGGATTTGGACACCTCTGCCCTGGAGAGGAGCAGCAACCCCCTGGCCGCTCAGTTCAGGGTATTCCGGGGGTTTTCCTCAGGTTTTAGGGGGAAAATGGGATTTTCAAGGGAGAAAATGGGGTTTTACACACAAAAAATAGGGTGTTTCACACAAAAATTGGGGGTTTCCAGGGAAAAACAGAGTGTTGCTCCCCAGTTTTCCTGAGAAATTCCCTGTTTCCCTAGAGGAATCCTCCTTTTTCTATAAGAATCCCCATTTTTTTTCCCCATTTTTCTCATTTCCCCCCATTTTCCCCTGGATTTTGGGGTGATTTCCCCGGATTTTGGGGTGATTTCTGTGGATTTTGGGTCCCCCAGAACCTGGACCTGACCTTGCACCGGATGATCCACGAGGGGCCCCTCACCTGGAGGGTGGGCAAGGACAAGAGCGTGGGTACGGACTGGGATAAACTGGGAGGGACTGGGATGGACTGGGATGGACTGGGAGGGGCTGGGCGGGAACTGGGATGGACTGGGATAAACTGGGAGGGAACTGGGGTGGATTGGGATATACTGGGAGGGGCTGGGAGGGGACTGGGATAAACGGGGAGGGAACTGGGGATGGACTGGGAGGGATTGGGAGGGAACTGGGAGGAGACTGGGAGGGGTTCAGATAAACTGGGATGGACTGGGATGGTCCTTAAAAAAATCCAAAAAAAACCTTTTAAAAAATCCAAAAACATCTTTAAAAACTCCCAAAAAATTCGAAAAAAAAAAAAAAATCTTAAAAAAATCCAAAAAAAATCGAAAAAAAAAATCTTTAAAAAATCCCAAGAAATTCAAAAAATTCCGAAAAAATCAGATTTTTTTTTTTTAATCCTCTAAAAATTCCCAAAAAATCACTCCAACTCTTTCCCCCCTGCCCTGTGCAGAGCTGCACGTGGTGCTGCTGGAGGAGCTGCTGGTGCTGCTGCAGCGGCAGGACGAGCGGCTGGTGCTGAAGTGTCACAGCAGAGGGGCCCTGGGAGCCTCCTCAGACACCAAACAGAGCTTCAGCCCCGTGCTCAAGCTGAGCTCCGTGCTCGTCCGCTCCGTGGCCACGGGTGGGAGAGGAAACTCGGGAATTTCCGGTGGAAAAACGGGAATTTTTGGTGGAAAAATGGGAATTTTCAGTGGAAAAATGGGAATTTTTGGTGGAAAAATGGGGTTTTGGGGAGGGAAAATGGGGTTTTTGGGGGGAAAAATGGGGTGTAGAGCTTCAGCCCCGTGCTCAAGCTGAGCTTCGTGCTCGTCCGCTCCGTGGCCACAGGTGGGAGAGGAAACTCGGGAATTTCCGGTGGAAAAATGGGAATTTTCGGTGGAAAAATGGGAATTTCCGGTGGAAAAATGGGAATTTTTGGTGGAAAAATGGGGTTTTGGGAGGGAAAAATGGGGTGTAGAGCTTCAGCCCCGTGCTCAAGCTGAGCTCCGTGCTCGTCCTCTCTGTGGGCACAGGTGGGAGAGGAAAATCTGGGAATTTTCAGTGGAAAAATGGGAATTTTCGGTGGAAAAATGGTGGTTTTGGGGGGGGGAAATGGGGTTTTGGGGCAAAAATGGGGTTTTTTTGGGGGGAAAAACGGGATGTGGGGTGAGGGTTCAGCCCTGCCCTTGAGCTCAGCTCGTCCTCTCCATGGGCAGGAAAATCCCGGGAATTTTGGGGAATTCCGGGGGTGGGAATTTTGGGAATTCTGGGAAAATCCCCAAATTTGGGTGTCCCCCCAGACAAACGAGCCCTTTTCATCATCTGCACCTCGGAGCTGGGACCCCAAATCTACGAACTGGTGGCGCTGACGTCCTCGGAAAAAAACACGTGAGGGGCCCAAAATCCCGGGAAAATCCCTGGAAAATCCCTGGAGGGGTTAAAAATTCCTTGGGATGAGCCCAAAAATTCCTTAGAAAGGGACAAAAATCCTTTGGGATGAGCCCAAAAATTCTCTGGGATGGGGTCAAACCCCTCCTTGGGATGAGTTGGAAAATTCCCTGGGAATGGTCAGAAAATTCCCTGGAGGGACAAAATCCTTGGGATGAGCTGGAAAATTCCCTGGGAGAGGCTGGAAAATTCCCTGGGGGGGATAAAAATCCTTGGAATGGGAAGGAAATTCCCCGGGAAGGGGCTGGAATTTGGGGCTGGAATTTGGGGCTGGAATTTGGGGCTGGAATTTGGGGCTGGAATTTGGGGCTGGAATTCGGGGCTGGAATTCGGGGCTGGAATTCGGGGCTGGAATTCGGGGCTGGAATTTGGGGCTGGAATTTGGGGCTGGAATTTGGGGCTGGAATTTGGGGCTGGAATTTGGGGCTGGAATTCGGGGCTGGAATTCGGGGCTGGAATTGCAGGTGGATGGAGCTGCTGGAAGAGGCCGTGAGAGGAGCCAACAGGAACCTGCCGGGGCCACGGAAACGGCTCCAGGGGGAGAGCAGGTGGGAATGGGAATGGTGGGATAATGGGAATAATGGGATAATGGGAATAATGGGAGAATGGGAATGGGGATGGAGCTCAGGAGGTTCCTGGTGCTCCTGGAGGGTTCCTGGGATGGGGACAGGGGACACTGGGGTGACTGGGATGGGGACACTGGGGACACTGGGGTGGCTGCGGTGGGGACAGGGGACACGGCGGTGGCTGTCCCCCCTCAGTGCAGCCCGTTGGTGTCCCCAGGCTGGAGCTGCCGGAGCCCGCGGTGTCACCGGAGCTGGCGCGAGGGACCGAGCCCGAGGAGTGTCCCCCAGGTACTGCAGGGCCTGTGTCACCTCTGTGTCACCTCTGTGTCACCTCTGTGTCACCTCTGTGTCACCTCTGTGTCCTCTGTGTCAGCTCCTGTCCTGTCCTAAACCTGTCCCCTCCTGTCCCTGCTGTCGCATCACTGTCCCTGTCCCCATCCCTGTCCCCGTGGTGTCCCTGTGTCTGTCCTTGTCCCCACAGTGTCTCTGTCCCATCTCTGTCCCTGTCCCCAATGTCTCTGTCAGTGTCCCCACGCTGTCCCTGAGGCTGTCCCCAGTGTCCCTGTCCCCACGCTGTCCCTGTCCCCATGCTGTCCCTGTCGCTGTCCGTGAGGCTGTCCCCAATGTCGCTGTCGCTGTCCCCACAGCTGACGCTGTCCTTGTCCCCTTGCTGTCCCTGTCCCCAATGTCCCCATCGCTGTCCCCAATGTCGCTGTCACTGTCCCCAACGTCCCCATCGCTGTCCCCAATGTCGCTGTCACTGTCCCCACAGCCGATGCTGTCCTTGTCCCCTTGCTGTCCCTGTCCCCAATGTCCCCATCGCTGTCCCCAATGTTGCTGTCATTGTCCCCACAGCTGACGCTGTCACTGTCCCCAATGTCCCTGTCCCCATCGCTGTCCCCAATGTCGCTGTCACTGTCCCCAATGTCCCTGTCCCTATCGCTGTCCCCAGTGTCGCTGTCGCTGTCCCCAATGTCGCTGTCGCTGTCCCCACAGCCGACGCTGTCGCCGATCCCCCGGGCCGGGCCCCGCCCCTGCAGGAGCTGCCGGAGCCGCCGGGAGACCCCGAGCCCGTCCCGGGGCTCCCGGAGTCCATCCCGGGTCTTCCCGACTCCATCTCGGGACTGCCCGATCCCGTCCGGACAATTCCGGAGTCCATCCCGGGATTTCCCGAGTCCGTCCCGGGATTTCCCGACTCCATCCCGGGATTTCCCGATCCCGTCCCGACAGTTCCCGACTCCATCCCGGGATTTCCCGAGTCCCCGGGCGGCGCGGGAGTGGCCGAGGCGGCGCTGGAGGACGGTGAGATCCTTGGGAAACCCCAAATTCCTCCAGTTTTCTGTCCTCTTTTCTCTGGGAAATCCCAAATTCCCTCAGTTTCCTCGGGAAAACCCCAAATTCCCCAATTTTCTTTCCTCTGTTCCCCATTCCCTTGGGAAAATCCCAAATTCTCCCAGTTTCCTACCTCTTTTTCTTTGGGAAAACCCCAAATTCCTGATTTTCCTTCCTCTATTTCCTCGGGGAAACCCCAATTTCCCCAATTTTCCTCCCTCTATTCCCAATTTTTTGACATTTTCCTTTGGAAAAAAACCCTAAATCCCATTTTTCCCTCCCTCTATTCTCAATTTTGGGACATTTTCCTTTGGGAAAAAACCCCAGATGCCATTTTTCCCTCCTCTGTTCCCAATCCCAGTGGAGACCCTGCGGCTCCTCATTGTCCGGAGGCTCCGGCCGGGCCGAGATCCCGATGGTGATGATGATGAGGAGGAGGAGGAGGAGGAGGAGGAGGATGATGATGATGATGACGTCACCCCCACGGCCTCGGGCCAGGGCTGGAATTCCCAAATGTCCGGTCGGGAATTCTGCACATCCAGTTGGGATTCGGTGATTTCCGGCCGGGAATTCCCAAAATCCCATCGGGAATTCCCCAAATCCCATCGGGAATTCCCCAAATCCCATCGGGAATTCCCCAGATCCAGTCGGGATTATCCAACATCCAGCCAGGATTCAGCCATTTCCAGTCGGGAATTCTCAATTTCCAGTCAGGATTTTCCCACCTCCAGCCCGGAATTCCCCAAATCCACTGGGGAATTCTCCACGTCCAGCCAGGATTCGGCCCTTTCCAGCCAGGAATCCCCCAGCTCCGGCGCGGAATTCCCGAGGTCGGGCTGGGAATTCCCCAAATCCGGCCGGGATTCCCAGGAGGGATCCCGGGAAGAGCCCGAGAGGGCGGGGCCCAACGGGATCCAGATCAACCGCAAAGGTAAACGGGGAGGGAACTGCCGGGGATTGGGGGGGATTTGGGGGAATTTGGGGTGGGATTTGGGGTGGGAATTTGGGATGGATTTGAGGGAATTTGGGGATTTGGGGCAAGGAATTGGGGCAGGAATTGGGGGATTTGGGGTGGGATTTGGGGTGGGATTTGGGGCAGGAATTGGGGATTTGGGACAGGAATTGGGGATTTGGGGCGGGAATTGGGGATTTGGGGCGGGGATTTGGGATGGGATTTGGGGCGGGAATTGGGGGGATTTGGGGTGGGAATTGGGGGGATTTGGGGTGGGAATTGGGGGATTTGGGGTGGGAATTGGGGGATTTGGGGTGGAGGCTGACGGGAATTCCCTGCACGGCCTGATCAGATCCCTGCTGGGATTTGGGGTCTCATTCCAGCAGTTGGGGTCCCATTCCCAGCCCTTTTCCCAGATTCGGGGTCTCATTCCCCCAAAAACTCCTCCCTGAGATTTGGGGTCTCGTTCCCTGCCCTCTCCTGGGATTTGGGGTCCCATCCCCACATTTGGGGTCTCCTTCCCTGCACGAGCTTCCCCGGATCCGAGCTGGCTTTGGGGCCACGATTTTGGGGTCTGGGTGTTGATTTTGGGGTGTTGATTTTGGGGTGTTGATTTTGGGGTCGTGATTTGGGGTCCCCATTTCAGGTTCTGGGTGTTGATTTTGGGGTGCAGTTGCTGGAATTTGGGGTTTTGATTTGGGGATTCCCGTTATGGGGACTCTGATTTGGGGATTTTAATTTGGGGATTCTGATTTGGGGATTGGGGGATTTTGATTTTGGGATTTTAATTTGGGGATTTTGATTTTGGGATTTTAATTTGGGGATTTAGATTTTGGGATTTTAATTTGGGGATTTTAATTTGGGGTTCTGGTTCTGGGTGCTGCTGCCGGGTGCCAATTTCGGGTGCTGCTTTTGGGTCCCAGTTTTGGGTGCTGGGTGCTAATTTCGGGCTAATTAATTTCGGGCTGATTAATTTTGGGTGCCAATTAATTTTGGGCGCTAATTTGGGGGTGCTAATTAATTCCGAGTGCGGATTTTGGGGAGCCTGGGTGCTAATTTGGAGGTCCTAATTAACTTCGGGACGCTAATTTGGGGTGCCAGTTAATTTGGGATGCTAATTGGGCACGCTAACGAACTAATTGGGGGTGCTAATTAACTAGTTGGGTGTGTTAATTAGCTAATTGGGGGGTGCTAATCAACTGATTAGGGTGCTAATGAATTAATTGAGGGCGCTAATGAACTAATTGGGGTGTTAATTAACTAATTAGGGCGCTAATTAACTAATTGGGGTGCTAATTACCGCATTCCGGTGGCGGGGCCGCCCCTCCCCCTTCCCCTCCCCGCCCCTTTTTTGGGGGCTCAGCCCAGGAGGAGGGGCCGGAGGAGGCCACGCCCCCGCGCGGCTGCAGCCAATCAGAGCCCGAGCTGCGGGAAGGAGGCGGAGCCAGCGCTGAGGGTAACTGGCCCCTCCCCCACCCCCAAAAAAACCCAAAAAAGGCCCAAAAAACCCCAAAAGGCCCCAGAAATCCCAAAAGGGCCCCAAAACACTAAAAGGGCCCAAAAATCCCTCTGGGGACACCAAAACCCCAAAAGTGCCACCAAAACCAGCCCCTTGGGGCCACCACGAGCCCCCAAAGGGCCACCAGGACCCCCCTGGGGACACCAGAATGGCCCTGGGGACACCCACGTCCCCTCTTGGGGCCACCGAGTGTCCCCAGGTGGCCGCTGAGGTCCCCCTGTCCCTTTTCCAGGGAATTTTTTCTACCTGAGCCTCCCCACGGGACCCCCCAGGCCGGGAGGGGACACCCCTGGGGACACCGGGGACACCCCTGGGGACACCCCTGGGGACACCAGGGACACCTCTGGGGACATCTCCGGGGACATCTCTGGGGACATCTCTGGGGACATTGCCAGGGATGTCCCTGGGGACATCAGGGACACCCCTGGGGACATCCCTGGGGACACCCCTGGGGACATCGGGGACACGGAGCTGATCCTGGGGACCCTGGAGGAGCTGCGGGGGAAACTGCTGAGGCTGAGGGTGAGGGACACCGGGGACACTGGGGACATCATTGGGGACACTGGGGACATCACTGGGGACATTGGGGACATCATTGGGGACACTGGGGACATCATTGGGGACATCATTGGGGACACTGGGGACATCACTGGGGACATTGAGGACATCACTGGGGACATTGGGAAACTGCTGAGGGTGAGGGACACTGGGGACATCAACGGGGACATTGGGGACATGGCTGGGGACACAGCGGGGGCCATGAGCACACTGAGGGTGTCCAGGAATGGGGACACTGGGGGACATCTCTGGGCACACGGAGGGGTGACATCGGTGTTGTCCCATTGAGGGGAAAGCAGGGGACACTCCAGGGGTGGCCCAACCCTGTCCCCAACTGTCCCCAACTGTCCCCAGGCCCTGGAAGCCGCTCACCGGCAGCTGCTGCACTCGCTGAGGGGGGACAATGCCACCGGCCCCGGTGTCCCCAGTGTCCCCAAGGGTGTCCCCAAGGGTGTCCCCAAGGTCCCCCCCGGTCCCCAGAGCTCGTCACGGGGACACGGCGGCGCTGCCACCCCCGGGACAGGTGAGACCGGGGACACCTGTGTCACCCCTGTGTGTCACCCCTGTGTCCGCTGTGTCACCCCTGTCACCCTCAGTGTCACCTGTGTGTCACCTGTGTGTCCCCTGTGTCACCCCTGTCACCCCTGTGTCCCCTGTGTCACCCTCAGGGTCCCCTTTCCCACACCCCCATTAATTCTCCATTAATCCCCCATAATTCCCCCAATATTCCCATTATTTCCCCATTATTTCCCCAATAATTTCCCCATTAATCCCAATTAATACCCCTTTCTCTCGGTTTTTTCCCAGGCTCCCACGGCCCCGCCCACCTTTAACCCGGGCCGGGGGGGGAGGGGCGGGCTCGGGCTGGAATTGCCCCTCCCCCCCCCAATTCCCGGCGGGAATTTCCCTCTGGAGCTCCGGACGGACAAAATGCACTTTGGGGGGAATTTCCCCCTTTTTTGGTTCCCTGGAAAACCACAAATCCTATCAATATGTCTGGCCGCCCCTCCCCCACCGCCGGGGGCACGACACGGTGACAATCGGGGGGGAGGGGCGGGGTGGCACCCCAAAAAATTCCGGGATTTTACCCCCAAAATTCCGGGATTTCCCCCCAAAATTCCGTGTTTTTCCCCGCAAAATCCCGGATTTTTTCCCCCGAATCCCGGGATTTCTCCCCAAAACCCCGGGGGATCCAAATATAAATATTATAAATGCCAGAGGCCGGGAGCGGCGCTGGAGTACGGGAAAAACGCCCCGGTTTGGAGTCGCTTTTCTGAGGGATTTTGTTATGGATTTGGGGATTTTTTAATGGGATTTGGGGTTTTTTTATGGGATTTCTGGTGGTTTTTATTGGAATTTTGGGCGTTTTTAATGGGATTTTTGGGGGTTTTTTTATGGGATTTGGGAATTATTTTTTTTTCCCCATAGGGAAAAATCCTGGGATTGGAGTTTGGGAATTCTGGGATTTGGGGTGGGATCCTTGGGCTGGGATTCAGGGGTTTGGGAATTCTGGAGTTTGGGATTTCTGGGGTTTGGGAACTCCCCGAGGGCTGAGCGTGTTCCTGGGGCCAGCGACGTCCCCAGGATGTCCCCAAAATGTCCCCAAGAGCCCCTGGGGGAGGGAACCGTGTCCCGGGGGGTGTGACACTGTCCCTGAGAGGGTGACAATGCGCTGGGGGTGTCACCGCGTCCCCAGGGGGGTGACAATGTCCCGGGGGTATCACAGTGACCCCAAGGGGTGTGGCACTGTCCCCAGGCGGTGACAAAGCTCCGGTTTATTTACAAGCTGGCGGAGGGAGGTGGCATCGTCCCTGTCCCCAAAGTCCCCGTGTCCCCTCCAGGGTCCTCAGCACAGCGGGGACACGCCACGGCCTGGGAGGGGCGGTGGCACCTCCTGGTGGCACCTCCAGTGTCACCTCCTGGTGTCACTTGTCTTCAGTGTCACATCCTGGGTGTCCCCAGCGTCAGGTTCCTGGTGTCCCCAATGTCCTCGATGTCACATCTCTGGTGTCCTCGATGTCACGTCCTCGATGTCCTGTCCTGGTGTCCTCGATGTCACCTCTCCGGTGTCCCCAGTTTGCCATTCCCAGTGTCCTCAGTGTCACAGCCCTGGTGTCCCTGATGTCATGTCCTGGTGTCCTCAGTGTCACATCCCCAAGGTCCTCCCTGTCCCATTCCTGGTGTCCTCGGTGTCCCCAATGTCCCCACTGTCACAATGTGAAGATCTTGTCCTTGGCACCTTCAATGTCCCCACTGTCCCCAGTGTCCCCATTGTCCCCAGTGTCCCCAATGTCCCCTGTGTCCCCGCTGTCCCCATTGTCCCCTGTGTCCCCGCTGTCCCCAATGTCCCCTGTGTCCCCAATGTCCCCGCTGTCCCCAATGTCCCCTGTGTCCCCGCTGTCCCCTGTGTCCCCATTGTCCCCTGTGTCCCCGCTGTCCCCAGTGTCCCCAATGTCCCCGCTGTCCCCAGTGTCCCCGCTGTCCCCAGTGTCCCTGCTGTCCCCTATGTCCCCTGTGTCCCCAATGTCCCCGCTGTCCCCTGTGTCCCCGCTGTCCCCAGTGTCCCCAATGTCCCCTGTGTCCCCGCTGTCCCCTGTGTCCCCGCTGTCCCCATTGTCCCCGCTGTCCCCTGTGTCCCCACTGTCCCCAGTGTCCCCGCTGTCCCCAGTGTCACAAGGTGAAGATCTCGTCCTCGGCCTCCCTGAGCGCGGCCGCCCGCGGGGTCCTGGTCAGGGGTCGTGGTCCCAGCCGGGCCCCCCGAGGGGACGAGGGGCTGCGGCCACCCCCGGGGCTGTGGGGACACGAGGTGACACCGTGGGTGGCACTGCCACCACCCCGGGCCACCAAACCCCAACTGCACCCGCTTCTGCCCCAAATTTCCCCCAATTTTATCCCAGTTTTTTCCCCAATTTTTTCCCCAATTTTGTCCCAATTCCACCCCAAACTTCCCCCAAATTTTCTCCAATTTTCTCCCATTTTTTCCCCCAGATTTTTACCAAAATTCCCCAGATTTTCCCCTGATTTTTCCCAAAATTCCCCAGATTTTCCCCTGATTTTTCCCCAATTTCCCCCAATTTCCCACCCGCTCCCGTGGCCCCGCAGCTGCTGCGCCGCCGCCTCCTTGGAGCGGCCGAGAAGCCCCAAACTTCCCCGAAACTTCCCCCAAATTTCCTCCAGTTTTCTCCCAGATTTCCCCCCAATTTCCCCAGTTTTCCCCCCAATTTCCCCAGATTTCCCCCCAATTTCCCCAGATTTCCCCCCAATTTCCCAGATTTTCCCCAATTTCCCAGTTTTCCCCCGATTCCCCACCCGCTCTCGTGGCCCCGCAGCCGCTGCGCCGCCGCCTCCTTGGAGCGGCCGATCTCGGCGTCCAAACGCCGCAGGAAATCCGAGGCCGAGAGGTCGTGACGGGAGGAGGGGCCCGGGGCAGTGTCCCCGGGAGTGTCCCCGGGAGTGTCCCCGGGAGTGTCCCCGGGAGTGTCCCCGGGCAGGTCCCGGTGCCGGGGGGCGCTGGGGATCAGCAGCGTGGCCTTGAGGAAGATGGTGTCCGAGGAGTAAAGGCGGTTGGCGCGTTGGATCTGCTCCATCTGCGGGGTCGGGACAGGGGTTAGGGGGTTTATGGGGTTAGGGCGTTTATGGGGTTTATGGGGTTTATGGGATGGGGTTGGGGACAGGGATTTATGGGATTTTGGGGATTTATGGGATGGGGATTGGGATAAAATGGGATTGGGATGGGATTTGGGGACGGGGATCGATGGGGTTGATGGGCTGCGATTGGGGAGAGGGATGGGAACAGGGATGGGATAGAACAGGAATTGGGATGGGATTTATGGGATGGGATTGGGATGGATTTGGAACAGGAACACGGAAGGGACAGAGCAGGGACTGGGATGGGACAGGGACAGGGGTAAGGATGGGATGGGGACCAATTACAGGGACAGAGCCCGGAGAGGGATGGCACCGAGATAAGGACACGGACGGGGACAAGAACGGGGACAGCAAAGGGACAGGGATGGGGACAGGGATACGGCCGGGATGGGGACACTGACCGGGGACGGGACGAGGACCAGGATGTGCGAGCGAAGCCAACCGTGCCAGGACGGGCCCGGGATGACCCCTGGGGACCCCCTCGGCCCTCCCTCCCCGCGGTGTCCCCCCGGTGTCCCCCGGTGCCGCTCACCGTCACCCCATAGCGCAGCGCCAGCCCCGGCAGGGTGTCCCCGGGCTGCAGGCGGTGCTCCCGCGGGGCCGCCCCGGCTCCGCCGCTCCCCGCCATGGCCCGCCCGGGGCTCCCGGCCCGGGGCTCCAGCCCGGGGCTCCCACCCGGGGCTCCCGGCCCGGCCCCGCCGCTCCCGGGGCGCGCTCGGCCCCACCGAACCGGCGCGGCCTCGCGGCGCCTTCTGGGAGCTGTAGTTCCGGCCGCGCCATCTCCGCCGCCATTCCCGCCGGGACCCCGCGCGGCTGAACTCCAATTCCCGTCATGCCCCGGGGCCGCCGCGCTGAGCGCTCGCTGATTGGCCCATTCCCCGCCGGGAAGCGCGACCCGGAAGCGGCGGTGACGGTTGCCGTGGTGACCGCGGCCTAGCCGGAGCCGCCATGTCCTTTAAACGCGACGAGAACGACCCGGGGCCGCTCGGGGCGCTGCAGGTGGGGCCGGGACACCCCCAGATCGCTCCCCGGACACCCCTCGGGGACCCCCGGGACCCCCAAGGCCGGACCCGGCCTCCCCGCGCCACCCCCGGCGTCACCCCCCGGGGCACGGCCTGAACCCCTCGGCTCCCCTGAGGCCTTCCCTGGGTGTCCCCAAACATTCCCTGGGTGTCCCCAACCCTTCCCTGAGTGTCCCCAACCCTTCCCTGGGTGTCCCCAAACATTCCCTGAGTGTCCCAACCCTTCCCTGGGTGTCCCCAAACCTTCCCTGGGTGTCCCCAACCCTTCCCTGGGTGTCCCCAAACCTTCCCTGGGTCCTCTTTGTGTCCCCTCAATCCGCTCGAGGTCCCCTCAACCCTTCCCTGCGTGTCCGCGGGGTCCCTTTTGCCAAGGGGGGACAGTTTTGGGATGTTATGAGGGACAGTCTGGGGACCGTTTGGGGACAGAGGGACAATTTGGGGTCACAGGGCCGGCTGGGGACAATTGGGGGTGGCCCTGAGGTGACCCCGCTGTCCCCAGAGGCGCCGTGTGGCCGAGCTCCTGGCCAGTGCCATCCCCGAGGACGAGGCGCTGCTGCTGCGGGATGGCAGGTGAGGGTCCCCCGGTGTCCCCTGGTGTCTCCTGGTGTCCCCACGGTGTACCCTGGGGTCCCTTGGGGTCCCCTGGTGTCCCTTGGGGTCCCGTGGTGTCCCCTGGGCACAGGTTTGGGGGGGGTTGTGGCATTGTCACCCTCCCATGACTCAGGTTTGGGGGGTGCCCCACAAGTGTCCCCAGGGTGTCCCCAGGCTGGTGTGCTCACTGTGTCCCCAGGGTGTCCCCACAGTGTCCCTGCTGTCCCCAGGCTGGCGTGCTCGCTGTGTCCCCAGGCTGTCCCCACTGTCCCCTCAGTGTCCCCTCGGTGTCCCCAGGCTGGCGTGCTCGCTGTGTCCCCACCGGCCCGTGTGTGACACTCTGGAGATGCTGCTGCTGCACCGGGCGGGCAGGAAACACCTGGACAGTGAGTGACCTGGCACCTGGCACCTGTCCTGTTCCTGTGTCACCTGTCACCTGTCCTGTTCCTGTGTCACCTGCCCTGTCCTTGTGTCACCTGTCACTTGCCCTGTCCCCTTCCCTGTGTCACCATGTCACCGTGTCCCTGAGTCCCAATGTCCCCCTGTCCCATGTCCCCGCACTGTCCCCTGGCTGTCCCCATGTCCCCAGGGTGTCCCCAGGGTGTCCCCTGAGTCCCCAGGGTGTCCCCTGTGTCCCCTGTGTCCCCAGGCCTGCAGCGTTCCTATGGGCGGCTCCACCGGCTCCAGGTGGGACCCCAGGTGACACCACAGGAGGAGCTGGGTGTGGCCTCAGGTTTACAGGTGGGTGTGGCCCGTGTGGGCGTGGCCTATATGGGCGTATCCTCATATGGGTGTGGCATCTGGGTGTGGACCAGGGTGGGTGTGGTCTCCACTGGGTTTGTCCCAAGTGGGTGTGGCCTCATCTGTATGTGGGTGTGGCCTTTAAAAATATGTCTGTTCCATATGGGCGTGGCCTCTGGGTGTGGTCCCATGTGGGCGTGGCCTCTGAGGGTTTGCCCCATGTGGGTGTGGCCTGGTAGGATGCCATGGCCATATAGGCGTGGCCTATCTGGGTGTTGTCCTAGTGGGCGTGGCCTCTGTGTGATTCCCTTGTGGGCGTGGCTTCTGTGGGAGCGATCCATTGTGGGTATGGCCTATGTGGGTGTGGTCACATGTGGGAGTGGCCTCGATGGGCGTGGTCACAGGTGGGCGTGTCCGTGTCGCTGTCCCCAGGCTCCCCTGCTCACGCAGACCCATGTCGTGGCCTGCAGCGCCCTGTGTGGGTGTGGTCCCGGGTGGGCGTGTCCCCATATGGGCGTGTCCCCATGTGGGCGTGTCCCCATGTGGGCGTGTCCCCATGTGGGCGTGTCCCTGTCGCAGGCCCCCCTGCTGGCGCGGACCCGCTGTGTCACCCGCAGCGCCCTGCTGAGCTCGGCCCCGTACAGCAGCTGCTGCCGGAGACAGTGAGGGACACGGGGACACGGGGACACGGAGACACGGGGACACGGGGACACGGGGACATGGGGACATGGGGACACGGGGACACGGGGACATGGGGACATGGGGACATGGAGACATGGGGACACGGGGACATGGGGACATGGGGACATGGGGACATGGGGACACGGGGACACGGGGACACGGGGACATGGGGACATGGAGACATGGGGACACGGGGACATGGGGACATGGGGACATGGAGACATGGGGACACGGGGACACGGGGACACGGGGACACGGGGACATGGGGACACGGGGACATGGGGCAATGGGGACACGGGGACATGGGGACACGGGGACACAGGGACACGGGGACATGGGGACATGGGGACACGGGGACATGGGGATGTGGGGGAAATGGGGGAAATGGGAAAAACTGGGGGGAGATTGGAAAAAACGAGGGGCTAATGGGGGAAAATGGGAGGAAATGGGAGAAAAATGGAGGAAAATGGGGAAAAAAACGGGGGCAAATGGGGGAAAATGGGGAAAATGGGAAAGAACGGGGAAAGGATGGGAGAGAATGGGAAAAATGGGGAGTAAATGGGGAAAAGTGGACGAGAAAGGGGAAAATGGGGAAAATTGGGGGAAAAAAAACAGGAAAAAATGGGGGAGAATGGGAGAAATGGGGAAAAAATGGAGAAAAATGGGAAAAGGTGGGAAATGGACTCAGGGAAGAGTTTGGGGCTTCCCAGGAAAGGGATTGAGAAGGAAAATGGGAAAAGTTTGGAATTCCTGGGATGAGGAGAACTGGGGGGGAGGGCAGGGGGAAACCCCCAAAAGTTCCCATTAAAGGGAATTTTTAGGGATTTATTTCCTTTTCTTTCCCATCTCCCAGGACGAAGGGGAGAAGCTCCAGGGCTGGGAACTCCAGGGTAATCCCAAAAAATTCCCAGGAACCACCCCAAAATTCTGGGAATTCTGAAATCCCAACACACAGAGAAGGTGAGACCCCAAACCCCCCAAATTCCAGAGGGTTTTTTTTTTGGGGAATTCTCTTTTCCTGGAGTTCCACAGCTCCTCTTTGGCTCCTGCAGGTGTTCCCAAGGACAGGAGGTCGGGAAGGAAAGGAAATTCCAGGTTTTCCGGAGGGAATTCCCAATTTTCCCAGGGGAATCTCAGCCCCGAGCGGCTGCGGCTGCTGCGGCACCACCTGCACCTGCGCAGGTGAGTCAGGAATGATTCTGGGGGGAAAATTCCCCAAAATATCCTAAAACTGAGCCAAAAATATCACCTAAAAAATCCTCAAAGAATCCCCTTGGAATGGCCCCAAAAATTCCCCAAAAAATTCCAAAAAAACCCCCCAAACCTCCCCAAAAAAGTCCCAAGAATCCCTCCAAAAATTCCCCAAAAATTCCCAAAAATCCCTCCCAGAATGCCCAAAACCTCCCCAAACAATCCCCAAATTTCCCCCCAAAAATTCCAAAAAAACCCCAAAAAATTCCCAAAAATCCCTCCCAAAATTCCCTAAAAAATTCCCCCAAATCCCTGGAATTCCAAGAAATCCCAATTTCCTCCTGCAGCCGGGGCTGGCTCCAGGACCCAGCCGGGAATTGGGTCAAGGACCAAAACGTGGAGTTTGACTCGGACGAGGACGAGCCGCCGCCGCTGCCACCGGCCTGACAGTGGCCCCAAATTCCCTGCCCCAAATTCCCTCCCCCAAATTCCCAAAGGACCCCCAAATCCAGATGTTTTCCACCATTTTCCCAGTTTATTCCCAGTGTTTCCTGAGCTCGGGGGGGAATTTTTAGGATTTCTTCTGTTGGCGACCTGGGGGGAGAGAAAAGGGGGGGACAAAGCTGGGACCCCAAATTCCTCCTTGGGGACACTTGGGGACACTTGGGGACACTCAGGAGCTCATTGGGAATAGGGGGACAAAACTGGGACCCCACATTCCTGCCCAAGGGACACTTGGGGACAAAGCTGGGACCCCAAATCCCCCCCAGGTGACCTTTGGTGACCCTTGGGGACCCCTGGGGACACTTGAGGACACTTGGTGGCCCTCGATGACCCCTGGGGACACTCACGGAGCTCGTTGTTGCGGGTGAGGGCGGCGGCGGCGCGCGCCCGGGGGCCCTGCAGGGTGAAGGTGTAACCGAGGCGCAGCAGCGACGGGCAGCGCTCCAGGGTGGCCGCCATGGCCATCTCCACACTGTCCCCGAGGCGCTGGCACTGCGGGGACATCGCCACTGTCACTGTCACTGCCATTGTCATCATTGTCATTGTCATCACTGTCATTGTCACCTCCCCCAGCAGCGCTCCAGGGTGGCCGCCATGGCCATCTCCACACTGTCCCCGAGGCGCTGGCACTGCACAGGGGACATCGCCACTGTCACTGTCATTGTCATTGTCATCATTGTCATTGTCATCACTGTCATTGTCATCACTGTCATTGTCATCACTGTCATTGTCACCTCCCCCAGCAGCGCTCCAGGGTGGCCGCCATGGCCATCTCCACACTGTCCCCGAGGCGCTGGCACTGCACAGGGGACATCGCCACTGTCACTGTCATTGTCATCATTGTCATTGTCATCATTGTCATTGTCACCACTGTCATTGTCACCACTGTCATTGTCACCACTGTCATTGTCACCTCCCCCAGCAGCGCTCCAGGGTGGCCGCCATGGCCATCTCCACACTGTCCCCGAGGCGCTGGCACTGCCGGGACATCGTCATTGTCACTGTCACTGCACCTGTCCCTGTCGCTGTCCCTGTCAGTGTCAGTGTCACTGTCCCTGTCCCTGTCAGTGTCACTGTCCCTGTCACCTGGTTGTCCACCCGGAGCTCCCTGAGCGAGGGACAGTCCCCGATGTCCCTGTCACTGTCCCTGTCACCTGGTTGTCCACCCGGAGCTCCTTGAGTGAGGAACAGTCCCCGATGTCCCTGTCCCTGTCAGTGTCCCTGTCCCTGTCACCTGGTTGTCCACCCGGAGCTCCCTGAGCGAGGGACAGTCCCCGAGGGCCCCCAGCACTCGCAGCATCCCGGCGCTGGTGATGAAGTTGGACTCCAGGTTGAGGCTCTGCAGACTCCGGTTCTGCTGCAGCATCTCGGCCACCGCCTGGGGACAGGGACACCAGTGACACCACAGTGACACCAGGGCCACCGCCTGGGGACAGGGACACCAGTGACACCAGTGTCACCAGTGACACCAGGGCCACCGCCTGGGGACAGGGACACCAGTGACACCAGTGACACCAGGGCCACCGCCTGGGGACAGGGACACCAGTGACACCACAGTGACACCAGGGACACCAGTGACACCACAGTGACACCAGGGCCACCGCCTGGGGACAGGGACACCAGTGACACCAGTGACACCAGGGCCACCGCCTGGGGACAGGGACACCAGTGACACCACAGTGACACCAGGGCCACCGCCTGGCGACAGGGACACCAGTGACACCAGTGTCACCAGAGCCGCTGCCTGGGGACACCACAGTGACACCAGTGGCACCAGAGTGGCACTGTAATGGCACCATGGGGACACTGCTCTTGGTGTCCGGGGGATGGGGGGACAGGCACAGGGGTGGAGACTGTCCCCAACCAGGTTGGGGCCATGGGGACACAGGGTAGGGACTGTCCCCAGCCCATGCAGGGACACCTGGGGACACCTGGGGACATTTGGGGACACCTGGGGACTCACGTTGGCCACGAGGTCGTTGCTGCGCGTGGCCACCAGGCTGAGGCTGCGCACGTGGGTGTTGGTCTTGATGGCCTGGCAGATGGCCTCGAGCGTGGGGACAGGGATGTCCTGGGGACACGGGGACACGGGGTCACCCTGGGGCTGGGGACGGGTGTCCTGGGGACACGGGGTCACCCTGGGGCTGGGGACAGGGGTGTCCTGGGGACACGGGGACACGGCGTCACCCTGGGGCTGGGGACAGGGGTGTCCTGGGGACACGGGGTCACCAAAGAGCTGGGATGGGACTTGTCACCCTGGGGACACCCTGAGATGGGATCTGTCACCTTGGGGACAGGAACCAACCCCTGGGGACACCTTGGATGGGACCCACCACCCTGACACCCCCTGGGGAGCCTTGGGGACAGGCTGGTGTCACCTCAGGGCTGTCCACACCCCCTGGGGACCCTTGGGGACAGGCTGGTGTCACCTTGATGTTGTTGAGGTTGACGTCCTGCAGCGCGGGGTCGTTGTCCTGCAGCCGCTGCAGCGTCTCGGCCACGTCCGTGGGGTTGGGGGGTTCGTCCGGCACCGGGCGGTACCGGTCCGGCTGCACCACGCCTGCGGCACGGGGACACCGCGGGGACACAGGGACACCGTGGGGACAGTGTGGGGACACCGTGGGGACAGTGTGGGGACACCGTGGGGACAGTGTGGGGACACCGCGGGGACACCGCGGGGACAGTGTGGGGACACCGTGGGGACAGTGTGGGGACACCGCGGGGACACGGGGACACCGTGGGGACAATGCAAGGACAGGGCTCAGAGCCATGGGGACATAGGGACAGTGTGGGGACACCGTGGGGACAGCCATTTGTCCCCCTGTCCCCTGTCACTCACTGTTGATGCCCATGCCCTGTCCCCTGTCCCTGTCCCCTGTCACTCACTGTTGATGCCCAGGCTGTGTCCCCTGTCCCCTGTCCCTGTCCCCTGTCACTCACTGTCGATGCCCAGGCTGTGTCCCCTGTCCCCTGTCCCTGTCCCCTGTCACTCACTGTCGATGCCCAGGCTGTGTCCCCTGTCCCTGTCCCCTGTCCCTGTCCCCTGTCACTCACTGTCGATGCCCAGGCTGTGTCCCCTGTCCCCTGTCCCTGTCCCCTGTCACTCACTGTCGATGCCCAGGCTGTGTCCCCTGTCCCTGTCCCCTGTCCCTGTCCCTGTCCCTGTCCCCTGTCACTCACTGTCGATGCCCAGGCTGTGTCCCCTGTCCCCTGTCCCTGTCCCCTGTCACTCACTGTCGATGCCCAGGCTGTGTCCCCTGTCCCTGTCCCCTGTCACTCACTGTTGATGCCCTCGGTGTTGCAGATGTTCCCGCTGCAGATGGCGTCGTAGTACTGCTTGTTACTCATCAGCGTGTACATGCCCAGGATGGCTGTGGGGACACGGGGACACTGCGGTGACACTGCGGTGACACTGCGGTGACATTGGGGACATCGGGGGTCACAGGGGGTCACAGGACCCTGCTGTCCCCTCAGGGTGGTGGCACTGGGACTCAAGGTGGGGTCGGGGCTGCTTTGAGGGGACACAGAGGGTGAGGGGGGACCAAGTATGACACTGTGAGACCATGTGGGTGACACTCGGATGTGTGTGACACTCAGGTGTGTGACACGGGGGCAGGGGTGACACTCAGGTGTGACACAGTGACACGCTGTGACACAAGTGTGACCAGGAGGTGTGTGATGGGTGTGTGTGACAGGTGTGTGACACAGGCACAGGTGTGACACAGGCACAAGTGTGACACTCGGTGTGACAGGTGTGTGACACTCAGGTGTGAGACAGGCACAGGTGTGACACTCAGGTGTGACACTCGGTGTGACCCAGGTGTGACACTGTGACACGCTGTGGCAGCGTTACCCTGGCCCGAGGCGGCTCCTGCTCTGATCCCGGCCCCGCGCGGATCCTGTGGAGCCCGGCATGGTCCTGGCCCGTGGGTCCCACCCGTGGGTCCCACCCGTGGGTCCCATTCCCAATCCCAGTCCCATTCCCAATCCCAATCCCGTCCCTGTCCCCACCCACCGGCGATGTCACATATCCCTGTCCATGTCCCCATCCCTGTCCCCTGTCCCCGTCCCCATCCCTGTCCCCTGTCCCTTGTCCCTGTCCCCACGCACTGGCGATGTCACACATCCCCATCCCTGTCCCCTGTCCCCGTCCCTGTCCCCTGTCCCCGTCCCTGTCCCCTGTCCCTTGTCCCTGTCCCCAAGCACCGGCAATGTCACACATCCCCATCCCTGTCCCCATCCCTGTCCCCTGTCCCCGTCCCCTGTCCCTTGTCCCTGTCCCCACGCACCGGCGATGTCACACATCCCCATCCCTGTCCCCTGTCCCCGTCCCTGTCCCCATCCCCGTCCCTGTCCCCTGTCCCTTGTCCCTGTCCCCATCCCCGTCCCTGTCCCCTGTCCCTTGTCCCTGTCCCCACGCACCGGCGATGTCACACATCTCGGCGTCGGTGGCGTTGGCCAGCGCCTCCTCCAGCTCCGGCTCCAGTGTCACCTGCTCCTCCCTCGGCAGCACCGGGGCCACCTCCTTGGGGACAAACGGCTTCCCTGGGGACACACGGGCACATGGGGACACTGGGTATGGGGACATGGGGACACACGGCTTCCCTGGGGACACATGGGGACAAATGGCTTTGGTGGCACTGCCAGGGGCGGTGACACTGCCAGGGGTGGTGGCACTGTCAGAAGTGACACTGCTGGGGCTGATGACACTGCCAGGGCTGGTGGCCGTGCCCGGGGCTGGTGACACTGTCAGGGGTGACAGTGCCGGGGGTGGTGACACTGTCAGAAGTGACACTGCCAGGGCTGGTGACACTGCTGGGATGGTGGCCGTGCCGGGGGTGGTGACACTGTCAGAAGTGACGCTGCTGGGCTGGTGACACTGCCAGGGCTGGTGACACTGCCAGGGCTGGTGGCCGTGCCCGGGGCTGGCGGGGGCCCAGCTCGCCCAGGACACCCGAGCCGCTGGCGAGGCCGAGCTAAATATACCCGAGCCTGGGGGCCCTGTCCCCTCACTGTCCCCTCAGTGTCCCCAGACAGTCCCCAGCCTGTCCCCACGCTGTCCCCGCTGTCCCCAGACCTTTTTTCTCGCCGGTGAAGGGCACCAGGTCGTGGCGCTCCTCGGCCTCCAGCGCCTGTCTCTCCAGGTGCTGCAGCAGCGCCTCCCTGTCCAGGGGCCCCGTGGGGCTCTTCTGCGTCTGGTCCCGCTGCCGCAGCCCCGCCGGCAGCAGCACGTTCTGGGGACAAGGGCCCGTGTCACCTCCCCGGGGGTGTCACCTCCCCGGGGTGTCCTGTCCCCTGCTCGGGGCTGTCCCCTGCCCTGGGCTGTCCTGTCCCCTGCCCGGGGTGTCCTGTCCCCTGCCCGGGGTGTCCTGTCCCCTGCTCGGGGCTGTCCTGTCCCCTGCCCGGGGTGTCCTGTCCCCTGCCCGGGGTGTCCTGTCCCCTGCTCGGGGCTGTCCCCTGCCCGGGGTGTCCTGTCCCCTGCTCGGGGCTGTCCCCTGCCCGGGGTGTCCTGTCCCCTGCCCGGGGTGTCCTGTCCCCTGCCTGGGGTGTCCTGTCCCCTGCCCGGGGCTGTCCCCTGCCCGGGGTGTCCTGTCCCCTGCCCTGGGCTGTCCTGTCCCCTGTCCAGGGTGTCCTGTCCCCTGCTCGGGGTGTCCTGTCCCCTGCCCGGGGCTGTCCTGTCCCCTGCCCGCAGGTGTCCTGTCCCCTGCCCGGGGTGTCCTGTCCTCTGTCCGGGGTGTCCTGTCCCCTGCCCGGGGCTGTCCCCTGCCTGGGGTGTCCTGTCCCCTGCCCGGGGTGTCCTGTCCCCTGCCCAGGGTGTCCTGTCCCCTGCCCGGGGTGTCCTGTCCCCTGCCCGGTGTCGCCGTGCCCACCTCGGGGTCCATCTCGGCCAGCTCGGCGTCCAGCTGGGCCAGCTCCTCCGGGGACAGCTCCTGCAGGATTTTGTCCTCGTCGATGTCGCGGTACTTCTCCAGCTCCTGGCGGTACGGCGTCATGGTCGCGGGGACCTGGGGACAGCGGGGTGGCACTGCTGCGACACCCGGGGCACAGTGTTGGGACACGGGGGGACAGCGGGGTGGCACCGCTGGGACACGGGGGGGACACGGGGGGACACGTCTGGACAGCGAGGGGACAGCGCGGGACACGGGGGGACAACGGGGTGGCAGTGTCGGGGACGGCACAGGACAAGGGGGCATAGTGAGGGGACAGCGGGGTGGCACCGCTGGGACACGTGGGGACACACGGGGGCAGTGAGGGGACAGCGGGGATGGCAGTGCTGGGGACAGCGCAGGACAGTGGGGACACGTGGGGGGACACCTCTTGGGGACACCGAGGGACACGGGGGGACGCGTCTGTGCCACCCTCTGCGGCGACAGCGCTTGGGGACACCGAGCACACCCCCAGAAATTGTCCCCAACCTTTGTCACCTCCCAGGGTCACACCTCGCTCCGGTTGTCCCCGAATTCCAGCCCCTCCCTCCCCGGGGGTGACAAACCGCGGTGTTCCCAAATGTCGCCACCCCACAAATGCCACCTCGCCGCGTCCCCAAATGTCGCGACCCCAGAGCCGGGGGGTGGGGACACACCTGCCCCGCCCCGCCCCCCTCGGAGCGTGGGAATTCCTTCGGGAAGCGGCTCCGGGATCTCCCAAATCCCACATTTTTTACGGAGGGAGGGGAGGTGACACCGCCACCACCCCCTTGGGGACAACGCGGGGCCGTACCTGGGGCCGATCCTCAAAGCGGGGCCCGATCCCAAACGCCCGGCGCTGATCCCGGGAGCGATCCTAAAGCCGCGGGCTGGATCCCAGAGCCGATCCCAGAGCCGATCCCAAAGCCGATCCCAGAGCCGACCCCAAACGCCCGGCGCCGATCCCCCGGGGCGACCCTACAGCCGATCCCAAAAGCCGCGGCCGATCCCAAAGCTGTGGGGCCGCGCAGGGCATGAGATCAGCGCTTTATCGGGCCGGGAGGGGCGGATCGCGTGTCCCGGCCCTTATCGGGAACGGGGGGCCCCGCCCCGGCCCCAAAACCGCCGGGGGAAGGGACAGCGGATCCTGCCCGATCCCATAAACCCGATCCCATAAACCCGACCCCAAAACCGCCGGGGAAAGGACAGTGGATCCTGCCCGATCCCATAAACCCGATCCCATAAACCCGACCCCAAAACCGCCGGGGAAAGGACAGTGGATCCTGCCCCGATCCTATAAACCCGATCCCATAAACCCGGCCCCAAACCGCCGGGGAAGGGACAGCGGATCCTGCCCCGATCCTATAAACCCGATCCCATAAACCCGACCCCAAAACCGCCAGGGAAAGGACAGCGGATCCTGCCCGATCCCATAAACCCGACCCCAAAACCGCCGGGGAAAGGACAGCGGATCCTGCCCCGATCCCATAAACCCGACCCCAAAGCCGCCGGGGGAAGGACAGCGGATCCTGCCCCGATCCCATAAACCCGATCCCATAAACCCGACCCCAAAGCCGCCGGGGGAAGGACAGCGGATCCTGCCCCGATCCTATAAACCCGACCCCAAAACCGCCGGGGGAAGGGAGGGCAGATTTTTCCCCGATCCTATAAATCCGAATGGGGTTTGGGGGAGCTGGGAATGAATTTTGTAGGGTCTTCTGGAAAAGGGGATCCCGTAAACTTTGTTTTAGGATTCTCGGGAAAAAAGGGATGCCATCAATTGTTTGTTTATTGTAGGGTCTCCTGGAAAATAACGGGTTTTGTTTATTGTAGGATTTCCTGGGAAAAGGGATCCCACTGCATATTTTCTGTAAGATTTCTGGAAAAGGGTTCCACAAACTGCTTTACTTCTTGTAGGATTTCCTGGGAAAAGGGATCCCACCCCATATTTCTGTAGGATTTCCTGGAAAAAGGGGATCCCACCCCATATTTTTGCAGGATCTCCCACCACCCCACACAAACCAACCCCCAACTGCACTTTATTCCCTCCTCCAACACCCCTGGTGAACACTGACCTCCCCCCCAAAAAAATCACTCTGGGTGATCCCATATCCCCAAATCCCAAATCCCAACACCCCAAAACCCCGGGATTTCAGGCACTGGGAACCCTTGGATTGATGACCATTTTGTGCTGACCTGCGAGTCACGCAGAGCTCCGACACCTCCACATCCCAGCACCCCACATCCCACAGCCCCAAATCCTGAAACCCCAATATCCCCAAACCCCTAAATCCCAATACCCCAATACTCCCAAATCCCAAAATCCCGGGATTTCAGGCACTGGAAACCTTTGGTTTGACGACCATTTTGTGCCGACCCGCGAGTGACGCAGAGCTCCGACACCTCCACATCCCACCACCCCACATCCTGAAATCCCAATACCCCAGCACCCCAAATCCCAATATCCCGACACCCCAATACCCCAAAACCCCGGGGTTTCAGACACTGGGAACCCCTGGATTGATGACCATTTTGTGCCGACCTGTGTGGGACAGAGAGCTCCGACACTTCCGTATCCCAGCACCCCACATCCCAGCCCCCCAAATCCTGACACCCCAGCCCCCCAAATCCCCAAACCCCACATCCCAGCCCCCCAAATCCTGACACCCCACATCCCAGCCCCCCAAATCCTGACCCCCCAGCCCCCCAAATCCCGACCCCCCAGCCCCCAGCCCCCGGCCCCCGCCCCGCGGCTGTCAGGCACTGGGCACGCTCTGTTTGATGACGATTTTCTGCCTGCCCGGCCTGGCGCCGGCGCTCTCGGCGCCCCCCGGCACGGCGGCGGCGCTGGGCAGCCCGTGCGCCGTGATGTATTTGCGGTAGGCCTCGCGGATGATGCGGAAGGCGCGGGCGTTGGAGTAGGGGATGTCGGTGATGGGGTCCCGGTAGAGGGCCGGTTTGTGGGTGACGGGGCACAGCTCGCGCACGGGCAGCCGCGGGGGCCTGCACCTGGGGAAGCAGCGCTCGAAGGTGGCGTCGTCGCTGAAGGAGATGAAGGTGCGCGAGCATTTGGCCGGCGGCAGCGGGGCGCTGCTGGGGGCGGCGCTGGGGTGGGAGTCGGGGTCCAGCCTGCAGTGAGGGGGGACACGGGGTGGGGGGATGAGGGGTTTGGGGTGGGGCTCAAAATCTGCGTTCCAGTGGGGTTTGGGGCCCTGAAACCGCTTCTCCAATGGGGGATTTGGGGGTTGGGGTGGTGCCCAAAAACTGGGATTCCAGTGGGGTTTGGGGCCTCAGGAAGTGTGACACCAATGGGGGATTTGGGGTGTTGGGGTGGTGCCCAAAAACTGGGATTCCAGTGGGGTTTGGGGCTTCAAAAAGTGTGACCCCAATGTGGGATTTGGGATCTCAGAAAGTGTTTCTCCAATGGGGGATTTGGGGTGTTGGGGTGGTGCCCAAAAATTTGGGTTCCAATGGGCTTTGAGGCTTAAAAAAGTGAAGGACAACCCCAGGCTAGGATTCAGTGCCCAAACCCACCCCCAAAATTGGCATTTTGGGGTTTGGGAGCTGCCCAACCCCTCTGGTTGGGATTCAGTGCCCAAACCCACCCCCAAACCTGGGATTTTGGGGTTTGGGAGCTGCCCAAGCCCTCTGGAGCAGCTCCAGGGCCGGGATTTGGGATCCAGGCTGGGATTTGGGACTGTGGCCACTCACCCCTCGACGTCCACGGGGTCGTCACGGCCGGGCTCGGGCAGGAGGGGCATGGTCAGGGACCAGTAACGGATCACGGGGCCCACGATCTTCCTCTTCTTCTGCACCTGCTTCTTCTTGTCCGCCTCCAGCCGCTCGTAGTTCTCTGGGATGGGGTCAGGGATGGGCCAGAGATGATTCCCCTGCCCCATTCTTGGTATCCCAGCCACCATCCCAACCCCATTCCCAGCCCCACTGCCACCATCCCAGCCCTATTCCTGTTCCCAGCCCCATTCCCAGTACCCAATTCCCATTCCCAGTATCCCGTTCCCATTCCCAGTATCCCATTCCCAGTACCCCATTCCCATTCCCAGTATCCTGTTCCCATTCCCAGTATCCCATTCCCAGTATCCCATTCCCATTCCCAGTATCCCGTTCCCATTCCCAGTATCCCGTTCCCATTCCCAGTATCCCATTCCCAGTATCCCATTCCCAGCATCCTGTTCCCATTCCCAGTATCCCAGTCCCAGTATCCCGTTCCCATTCCCAGTATCCCAGCCCCATTCCCAGTATCCCATTCCCAGTGTCCCAGTCCCAGTGTCCCAGTCCCTGCCCCGCTCACCCAGGGAGCGCAGGTTGATCTCCTCAGTGATCTTGGCCTCCTCCAGCAGCTCCTCCTGGGTCAGGGGCCTCTCGTAGTTGGGGCCTCCCTTTTTCCTCTTGGACTGCACCTGGCGCTCCTGGAGCCGCAGGAACGTCTGCCGGGTGTGCTCCGTGGTGGACTGCCGCATGTGCTTCCGGCCTGCAGCGGGCGCGGACCCCCTGAGATCCCCAGGGATCCCCCAGAGATCCTCTGAGATCCCAATCCCAGCCCCAGGAGCACCAGGAGCTCTCCCAAAGGATCCCATTTCCAGCTGGGATCACCAAGACCCTGCTCCCACCCCATCCCCACCCCACACTCACTGTCTCCCACATCCTCCTGCAGCTCCAAGGGCACGGATTTCACCTCCCTGCTCCTCTGGGATCCTCCCCTCGGGCCCTCGGCCTTCTTGGCCCGCAGGCTCTTGAGCGGCTCCTGAAGGACACGGAGGCTGGAGAACCCTTCCCCAAGCCCCGGGCTCTCCCCGTTCCCCCCGGGAAGGGCTCAGTACCCGGTAGGCCTTGGTGAGGACGCGGCGGCGGCGCCGGGGCTCGGCCTCGTCCTGCTCCGAGCCCGGCTCATCGCCCTCGTCGATGTCAAAGTCCGAGTCCACCTCGTCATCGCTGTCCGAGTGATCCCCGCGGTACTCGTCATCCCCCGACTCCTGTGGGGACACTGGGAATGTGACATTGGGAATATGGGACCCCACCGAGGGATCCCCGTGGTACTCGTCATCCCCGGATTGCTGTGGGGACACTGGGAATGGGACACTGGGAATATGGGACCCCACCGAGGGATCCCCGTGGTACTCGTCATCCCCGGATTGCTGTGGGGACACTGGGAATGGGACACTGGGAACACCACTGAGGGATCCCCGCGGTACTCGTCATCCCCCGACTCCTGTGGGGACAGTGACATTGGGAATATGGGACCCCACTGAGGGATCCCTGTGGTACTCATCATCCCCAGATTGCTGTGGGGACACTGGGAATGGGACACTGGGAACACCACTGAGGGATCCCTGTGGTACTCGTCATCCTCAAATTCCAAATCTCAGTCCTATGTTCCCCTGGATTTCTGTGGGAAAGTTGGGAATACGGGAGTGGGAACTACGGAATCCCACTGACAAACCCCTGTGGGACTTGTCACCTCCAAATTCCCAATATCAGTCCTGTATTCCTCTGGATTCCTGTGGGAATATTGGGAATAGGGGAGAGGACAATACATAATCCCACTGGGGGCTCCCCATGGGACCCACCCCTGGATTCCTGCGGGAATGTGAGAATATGAGAGTGGGAAATGTGGAATTCCCACAAGGGATCCCCATGGTGCTCATTGTCCCAAATTTCCTGCGGGATTCAGGGACTGATACCCACGGAACCACCCAGGGGAACCCCCACGGCGCTCGCTTTCCCCAAATTCCTGTGGGAATCTTGGGAATGTGGCAGTGGGAAGTGTGCAGTGTCACCGAGGGATCGCCATGGTGCTCCTTGTCCCCAAATCCCTGCGGAATCCCACAGGGACGGACCACCCGCGGGATCCCACGGATGTCCCAAAACCTCAGCCCTGGATGTTCCCACATTCCCGGGACATCCCCACATTCCCGGGACATCCCCACTCGGAACCCCCAACCTCCCTCATTCCCCCCGCTCCCCTCACGTTTTCCCGCCACTCCCCTCCCGCCCCCTCAGAGCGCCGGGCCCGTCCCCGCCGGGTCCGCCCCGCTCCCCGCCGGCTTCGCGGCGCCTCCCGCCGCTCCCTCCCGGTGCCGCTCGCCTCGTTGAAGCCGCCGTAGGTGGTCTGGTAGAACTCGTCCTCCTCCTCGGCCTGGAGCAGCCCCGAGAGGCGATTCCCGGCCGTTCTCCGCGGGGCGCGGCCCTCGGCCAGGCTCATCTCGGCGCTCGGCTGAGCCGCCTGCCGGGGCCGCCCCCACCGCCCCCGGGGAGGGGAGAGCGAGCGAGCGCAGAGCGATCGATGCGGAGAGAGAGGGCGACACCGCGCGGGAAATGGGGGGACGTGCAGGGTGACGTCATTGCGTGGGGTGGCGTCATGGGATGGGAGTGAGGAGTTGTGCGTGACGTCATGGGGGTGCTCTGCGAGGTGTGACGTCATGGGATGGGGTGTGGGTGCAGTGTGGCATCACGGGGTGGATACGCGAGTTCTGACATCACAGGTTGAGCATGTGTTCTGTGACGTCATAGGGTAGAGACATCAATTACTGAATCAGCAGTGTGACATCACAGGATGGGGATGTGTGTGCTCTGTGACATCACAGGTGAGGACACGTGTGCCCCCTGACGTCACTGATTTGAGATGTGGCGCATAAGGGTGCTGCGTTGTGACGTCACTTAATGTGCCCCATGATGTCACTGAACAACGTGACGTCACTCACCCCACACACTCCGCCCATCACGTGACACCCCGGGGGCGAATCCCAGCGGGGGGAGAACAGGGGTGAGGCGGAGCCGAGCTGCGCATGCGCCGTGCGGGCCCGCCCGCGTGGCCCCCGCTCCCCCCATCGCCCGCGGCCGCGTGGGGCGCTCCGGGAGGGGCGGGGCTCAGCATACAACAGACGCTGTTTAGCATAAAATGGGGCGTGGCCAGGTGTGATTGGTGGAGCTATGCAAAGAGGGGGCGCGGTTTAGGGCGGAGTGGGCGGGGCCGACAGGAAGAGGCGTGGTTTAGCCGCGAGGGGGTGCGGCCCTGTAGCAAATGGGAGTGTCCGAACCCCGAGTGGGCGTGTCTTTATCCACATAAAGCATAACAATACGCGGGTGGGGGCGTGGTTTATCCCGAAACAGGCGTGGCTTGAGTGGGCGTGGGCGTGGCCGGGCGTGGCGGGCGGGGGCGGGCTGAGGGGGGGGGCGCAGCGCGCGTTACAAGATGGCGGCGGCGGCGGCGGGGCCGGAATCCGGCGGCAGCAGCGGCAGCAGCGGCGGCCTCGGCGGTACCGGGCGGGAACGGCGCCGGGGATCGGGCGGGGGGCTCGGAGCGGCCTCAGAGAGGCTCCGGGGGGCTCCGGCTGGGGGCTGAGGGGAAAGAGTGGGGGGGTCTGGGGGCGTGAGGGGCTGAGGGCAATGGGGGGATTTTGGGGGGCTCTGAGGGGAATGGGGGGGATTTGGCGGGATTTTGGGGGTTCTGAGGGGCTGAGGGGAATGGGGGGATTTTGGGGGGCTCTGAGGGGAATGGGGGGATTTTGGGGGGTTTTGGGGGTTCTAAGGGGCTGAGGGGAACGGGGGAGATTTTGGGGGGCTCTGAGGGATCTGAGGAACTGCGGGCAATGGGGGATTTGGGGGGCTCTGAGGGGTCTGAGGGGGTTCAGGGAGTCTCAGAGGTGAGGGGATCTTTGAGGGTTTTGGGGAGTCTGTAAGGATTTTTGGGGATCTTTAGGGATTTTGGGGGGGTCTTTGACGGGCTTAGGGCTGTGAGACCCTTTGGGGGATTTTGAGGATGCAGAACTCGGGGGTCGAGGGGGATTTTTTGGGGGGTGTTTTGGGGGTGTAAAACTGTTGGGTTTATAGGGTTTTTTTTGTGGGGTCTTTTGGGGATCTGGTGGTGTGAAATTATGGGGCTGAGGGGGAATTTTGGGGGGATTTGGAGCTTCCTGAGGGAATTTTGGGGCATCTGAAACTCTCTGAGGGAGATTTGGGTCTTCCTGAGAGAATTCTGAGGGATTTGGATCTACCTGTGAGAGATTTGGCTCTTCCTGAAGGAATCTGGGGGAGATTTGGAGCTTCCTAAGGGAATTTTGGGGGGTTTGGATCTTCCTTAGGGATTTTGGAGGAGATTTGGAGTTTTCTGAGAGAATTTTGGGAGAGATTTGGGTTCTTCTGAGAGAATTTGGGGAGATTTGGATGTTCCTGAGGAAATTTTAGGGGTTTTGGAGCATCCTGATGGAATTTGGGGGGATTTTGAGTTTTCCGAGGGAATTTTGAGGGAGATTTTGCTCATCCTGAGAGAATTTGGGAGGATTTGGAGCATCCTGAGGGAACTTTGGGGGAGATTTGGAGTTTTCTGAGGGAATTTTGGGGGAGATTTTGCTCATCCTGAGAGAATTTGGGAGGATTTGGAGCATCCTGATGCTGCCCAAGATACCACGGGCTGTCTCTGGCCCCGACTTTTCCCTGAAAAACCCCCAAATTGGGCTCCAAATCCCCCCAAAATAAGCCAGAAGCCCCGAGCAGGGGACGGGAAGGGCCGCGTTTGGCGGGGCCGCGGAAACCCGATTCCTTTTCCCGGCCGGTGACTCACCGGGGGTGGGAACAACAACCGGCCATCCCCCAAATCCCCCCAAATCTCCCTCAAAATACCCCCCGAAAAGAGGCCGGGAATGGTGCGGGGACAAACCGCCGGGATTTGTTTGGATAAGCGGGAATCGGAGCCGAGGAAAGGGCTGGAAAAATCGGGAATTGGCCGCTTTTATTTAGAGATAAACCTGGGAATTTGGGGCTTTTGAAAGGCGTTTTTCCTTTTCCCTGAGCCCTGCAGAATTCCTGGGAGGATCCAGCCCTGGAGCCCAGGTTTTTTCAGCTCTGGATCACCTTTTCCACCTGAAACTTCGAGCTCAGATCCATAAAAAATTGAGTTTGAGGAGGAGTTCCCTCACTTTTCTCCCAGGATAATTTTAAACTCGATCTCTGGTTTTCTCACTCTTTTACCTGTGGGGTTTTATTTGGGGGGATTTTGGAGTCAGAAACCCAAAGGGAGCAGCGTGGGGATAAATTCCAATCTTGTGTTTTCTGGGGGTTTCCTCCTGGTTTTCTGGGTTGTTTTTTTCTTTTTTTTCTGGGATTTCTCCTCTGCTTTTCTCGATTGATCCTCTCTGATGTGGATTTTCGTTTCTTTTGGCAGGATCCAACACCTTCAAAAAATCCCTGACTCCTGAGGTGAGTTCCAGGCTGGAAAAATCCCCAAATTCCAGATTTTTTCTTCATTTTCCTGACCCTTTTCCAGCTTTTCCTGACCCTGAGCAGCTCCTCCCCTGGGAATTCCTGGAATTTACCCTTCCCAAGGGAATTCCTGCTCTCAAACCCCGAGTTTATCCTGGAACCACCCCCAAAATCTCAGGAAAAATTCCATTTAACCACCACTGGATGAATCCTTGGGCCGGGAATCGCCGAATTGGGATTTGCAGCCTTCCCAAAATTCCTCCTAAAACGTGGGAAAAACCCAGCCCAGCTTTCCATGGATTACAGGAGTAAACCCAAAACTTCTCCAGGTGCTTTTGGGGTGGGAAAAATCTGGGAAAAAATTGAATTTCCCCCTTTTTTTTTCCCTGCAGATGCCGGGAGGATCCCAGACCATCCGGAAGGGCCACAGAGGAGTGGATTCCACAGGAGAAACCACCTACAAAAAGGTAAAATCCCACTTTTTTCCCACCCTTTTCCCAAGGAATTCTGGGTGGAATTCCCATCCTCACTCCCAATTCCCTCTGGAATTCCTGTTTTTCCCACCATTCCCTCTGGAATTCCAATGATTTCCTTTGCAGTTGCCATTTTTTCGTGCTGTTCCCTGTGTAATTCCCATTTTCCCCTCTGGAGTTCCCAGTTTTCCCAGTGTAATGCCCATTTTCCCCTCTCTAATCCCCATTTTCCCCTCTCTAATCCCCATTTTCCCCTCTCTAATCCCCATTTCCCCTCTCTAATCCCCATTTTCCCCTCTCTAATCCCCATTTTCCCCTCTCTAATCCCCATTTTCCCCTCAGGAATCCCCATTTTCCCCTCAGGAATCCCCATTTTCCCCTCAGGAATCCCCATTTCCCCTCTCTAATCCCCATTTTCCCCTCAGGAATCCCCATTTTCACCTCTCTAATCCCCATTTCCCCTCCACAATCCCCATTTTCCTCTCCGTAATCCCCATTTTCCCCTCCACAATCCCCATTTTCCCCTCTCTAATCCCCATTTTCCCCTCTCTAATCCCCATTTTTCCCCCCAGACCACCTCCTCAGCCCTGAAGGGTGCCATCCAGCTGGGCATCACCCACACTGTGGATTTTCCCCTCCACAATCCCCATTTCCCCTCTCTAATCCCCATTTTCCCTCTCTAATCCCCGTTTTTCCCCTCTCTAATCCCCATTTCTCCCCCAGACCACCTCCTCAGCCCTGAAGGGTGCCATCCAGCTGGGCATCACCCACACCGTGGGCAGCCTGAGCACCAAGCCCGAGCGGGACGTGCTCATGCAGGATTTCTACGTGGTGGAGAGCATCTTCTTCCCCAGGTGGGCACTCCCAGGCCGCCCCTCTTCGCCCCTTTTGGGCTTGTTTTCCTCCTTTTTTCCCCTCTTTTTTTCCCTTTTTTTATTTCCCTTTTTTCCCTGTTTTATTTCCCTTTTTTCCCTTTTATATTTCCTTTTTTTCGTCTTTTATTTCCCTTTTTCGTTTCCTTTTTTTCACCTCTTTTATTTCCCATTTTTTCCTTTCCCCCCGTTTTTTCCTCCTTTCCCCCCCTTTTTTGGCCCATTTCCCCCCTTTTTGTCCCTTTCCCCCTCTTTTTCTTCTCTTTTTTCTCCTTTTTCCCCTTTCCCCCCATTTTTCTGCTTTTTTCTCCTCTTTTTCCCCCTTTTCTCCCATTTTCTCTTCCCTGCCCCTTTTTTTTTCCTTTCCCTTCTCCTGTTTTTCTCACCCTGTCCTTTATTCACTTCCTTCTTTCTGGTTTTTATTCCCTGTTCCCCAGTTCCCTTTTCTCTTTTTTCCCCAATTCCCTTTTCTCTTTTTTCCCCAATTCCCTTTTCTCTTTTCTCCCCCATTCCCTTTTCCGTTCCTTTCTCCCATTCCGTTTTCCATTCCCATTTTCCCTTTTTCCTTCCTCCTTGTGGGGCTGGGATCCCTCACCCCGGGGTGCTGTGGGGCTGGGTGCCCAATGGAGTATCCCTGTGGAATGCCCCTATGGGATGTCCCTGTGGAATATCCCTATGGAATATCCCTGTGGAATATCCCTATGGAATGTCCCCGTGGAATATCCCACTGGAATACCCCTATGGGATATCCCTGTGGAATATCCCTATGGAATGTCCCTATGGAATGTCCCCGTGGAATGTCCCCATGGAATATCCCAGTAGAATATCCCCGTGGAATATCCCAGTGGAGTACCCGTATGGGATGTCCCAGTGGAATATCCCAGTGGAATATCCCAGTGGAATATCCCTGTGGAATATCCCTGTGGAATGTCCCTGTGGCCTGTCCCGTTCTGGAAGATTCCGTGTCCCCGCAGCGAGGGCAGCAATCTGACCCCTCCATTAGCCCCATTACCCGGGGTGCTGTGGGGCAGGTGCTCTATGGGATGTCCCTGTGGCCTGTCCCGTTCTGGAACGTTCCGTGTCCCCGCAGCGAGGGCAGCAATCTGACCCCTCGGTTAGCCCCATTACCCGGGGTGCTGTGGGGCAGGTGCCCTGTGGCCTGTCCCCATTCTGGAACGTTCCGTGTCCCCGCAGCGAGGGCAGCAATCTGATCTGGGATATCCCTGCCCTGGGGTGCTGTGGGGCAGGTGCCCTGTGGGATGTCCCTGTGGGATGTCCCTGTGGGATATCCCGTTCTGGAACGTTCCGTGTCCCCGCAGCGAGGGCAGCAATCTGACCCCTGCCCATCACTACAACGATTTCCGGTTCAAGACGTACGCGCCCGTGGCCTTCCGCTACTTCCGGGAGCTCTTCGGGATCCGCCCCGACGACTACCTGGTGAGTGCCTGCCTCCGGGCCGGGCCTGGCCTTTCCCTTTCTCCTTTCCCTTTCTCCTTTTCCTTTCTCCTTTTCCTTTCTCCTTTTCCTTTCTCCTTTTCCTTTCCCTTTTCCTTTCCCTTTTCCTTTCCCTTTTCCTTTCCCTTTTCCTTTCCCTTCCCCTTTCCCCTTTCCCCTTTCCCCTTTCCCCTTTCCCCTTTCCCCTTTCCCCTTTCCCCTTTCCCCTTTCCCCTTTCCCCTTCTCCCTTTTCCTTTTCCTTTTTCCTTTCCCCTGTTCTGTTTTCTTTCCTTTTTCCCTTTCCCTTCCCCTCTTCTTTTTTCTCTTTTCCCTTCCCCTTCCCTTTTTCCCTTTTCCCTTTTTTCTCTTTTCCTTCTCTCTTCCTTCCCCGTGTTTTGAGATTCCCTTTCCTCTCCCGTATTTTGGGATTCCTTTCCCCTATTTCTCCCCATATTTTGGAATCCCTTTCCCCATCTCCTCACCATATTTTGGGATTCCTTCCCTCCCCATGTTTTGGGATCCTTCCCCCTTTTTCCCCCCATATTTTGGGATCCCTTTCCCCATCTCCTCCCCATATTTTGGAATCCCTTTCCCCTTTCCTCCCCATATTTTGATATTCCTTCCCCTCCCCATATTTGGAACCCTCCCCCTTTCTCCCCATCCCTCCTGACCCCTCCACCCCCCTCCCCACACCCCTCTGACCCCCCGATCCCCTTCCCACGGGCTCTTTTCCCCCTTTTCCCCCAGTACTCCCTGTGCAGCGAGCCCCTGATCGAGCTCTCCAACTCGGGGGCCAGCGGCTCGCTCTTCTACGTGTCCAGCGACGACGAGTTCATCATCAAAACCGTGCAGCACAAGGAGGCCGAGTTCCTGCAGAAGCTGCTGCCGGGGTATTACATGGTGAGCTCAGCCTCTGCCCCTCCTGAGCCCGGGGACACGGGCTGGAGCCCCCAAAATACAGACCTGAGGCAGTTCTCGGAGTGCTGGCATCATCCCAGAGCTGGAGGGGCTTTGGATCATGAAGGGTACCAAAAAATGTGTGGGGGGAAGAGGGAAAATCCGTGGAAAAATTCAGAAATCTGTGGGAAAAACCTCAAAGATCCGTGGATAAAAAAGTCTATGGAAAACCACAAAAAAATCCGTGGAAACCACGTCCCAAATCTGTGGAGAACGACAAAAAAAAACCACGTGGAAAACGACCAAAAACATCCATGGGAAACCCTCAAACCCATGGAAAAACACCCCAAAACCCATGGGAAGAACCCAAAAATCCATGGGAAAACCCCAAAACCGGAGGGATTTTGCCGCTCCTCCCACGTTCCATCCGCGATTTTATCGCATTTTTCACCCCAAACTCCCAGCCCCTCCTCGGCCCTCAGCCCAGGGCTGCAGCCCTTCCCCACCCCGAAACCACCAAAATCCATGGGAAAACACCCGAAAACCCATGGGAAAAACCCAAAAATCCATGGGAAAAACCCAAAAATCCATGGGAAAACCCCAAAACCGGAGGGATTTTGCCGCTCTCCCCGTGTTCCATCCGTGATTTTAATGCATTTTCCCCCCCAAACTCCTCCCGAACCCACCCAAAACCTCCCCAATGTTCACCTTTCCCCCTGCAGAACCTGAACCAGAACCCCCGCACGCTGCTGCCCAAGTTCTACGGGCTGTACTGCGTGCAGGCCGGGGGCAAGAACATCCGCATCGTGGTGATGAACAACCTGCTGCCGCGCTCCGTGCGCCTGCACCTCAAGTACGACCTCAAGGGCTCCACCTACAAACGCCGAGCGTCGCCCAAGGAGCGGGACAAGGCCCTGCCCACCTTCAAGGACCTGGATTTCCTGCAGGACATCCCCGACGGGCTGCTGCTGGACGGGGACACGTACAGTGCGCTCTGCAGGACGCTGCACCGCGACTGCCTGGTGCGCTGCGGGGGATCTGGGGGGAACTGGGGGGGAATTGGGCTGTTCGGGATGTTTGGAGGGGGGTTTGGTGGGGAAATTGGGGTGTTTGGGCTGTTTGGGGGAGGTTTTTTGGGGGGAATTGGGGTGTTTGGGATGTTTGGAGGGGGGTTTGGTGGGGAAATTGGGGTGTTTGGGCTGTTTTGGGGAGGTTTTTTTGGGGGGAATTGGGGTGTTTGGGCTTTTTTCCTGATTTTTTGGGGGAAAATTGGTGGTGTTTGGGCTTTTTCTGGTGGGTTTTTAGGAGGTTTTTGGGGGGAACTGGGGGTATTCTGCCTTTTTTTCCCTGGTTTTGGTGGGGGGGGGGGTTTGGTGGAGAAATTGGGGTGTTTGGGCTTTTTTCCATAGAAAAATGGTGAAAGTTTGGCTCTTTTGAGCTGGAAAACCTTGGGAATTCTGACGCCTTTTCCACCAAAAATCTCATTTTTCGACCGCTTCCAACGGGGGGAAAAGCCCCACCCATCCTTCCCCAAACCCCCAATCTTTGTTCCCACTCCCCCAGGTGCTGCAGAGTTTCAAGATCATGGATTACAGCCTGCTGGTGGCCATCCACAACCTGGACCAGGCGCAGCGCGAGCGGGCGGCCGGCGGCGGCGCCGGGGACGGCCCCGGGAGGCCCACGGGCCAGAGGGCCCTGTACTCCACGGCCATGGAGTCCATCCAGGGCGAGGCCAGGGCCGGGGGCACCTTCGACACTGAGGACCAGTGAGTGGGGCTGGTTAGACTGGGTTAGACTGGGCTGTACTGGGCTGTACTGGGCTGTACTGGGCACAGGGCCCTGTACTCCACGGCCATGGAGTCCATCCAGGGCGAGGCCAGGGCCGGGGGCACCTTCGACACTGAGGACCAGTGAGTGGGGCTGGTTAGACTGGGTTAGACTGGGTTATACTGGGCTGTACTGGGCTGTACTGGGCACAGGGCCCTGTACTCCACGGCCATGGAGTCCATCCAGGGCGAGGCCAGGGCAGGGGGCACCTTCGACACTGAGGACCAGTGAGTGGGACTGGTTATACTGGGTTATACTGGGCTGTACTGGGCTGTACTGGGCTGTACTGGGCCACACTGGGCACAGGGCCCTGTACTCCACAGCCATGGAGTCCATCCAGGGCGAGGCCAGGGCGGGGGGCACCTTCGACACTGAGGACCAGTGAGTGGGGCTGGTTAGACTGGGTTATACTGGTTATACTGGGCTGTACTGGGCTGTACTGGGCTGTACTGGGCTGTACTGGGCTGTACTGGTTTACACTGGGTTACACTGGGTTACACTGGGTTACACTGGGTTAGACTGGGATGGACTGGGATGGTTTTGCCCACGCTGGAAAGGCTCCTGGCCATGGATTTTTTAGGATTTTTGGGATCTTTCCGTCCCAAACCATTCCAGGACTCCCTGCCCTGTGTTTTTGGGAATTTGGGACAATTCCAGGAATTCTCCCCAGGCTGGGTGGGATTCCCCATGGGTTCCCTGCCCTGTTTTTTTGGGAATTCTGGGACAATCCCAGGATTTTTCCCCAGGCTGGGTGGGATCCCCATGGGTTATCTGGGCTGGTTTTTTGGGAATTCTGGGACAATCCCAGGATCTCTCCCCAGGCTGGGCGGGATTCCCCATGGATTCCTTGCCCTGTGTTTTTGGGAATTCTGGGATAATCCCAGGATCTCTCCCCAGGCTGGGCGGGATCCCCGTGGGTTCCCTGCCCTGTGTTTTTGGGAATTCTGGGATAATCCCAGGAATTCTCCCCAGGCTGGGCGGGATTCCCCATGGGTTATCTGGGCCGGTTTATTGGGAATTTGGGACAATCCCAGGATTTTTCCCCAGGCTGGGCGGGATTCCCCATGAGTTCCCTGCCCTGTTTTTTTGGGAATTCTGGGACAATCCCAGGATTTTTCCCCAGGCTGGGCGGGATTCCCGCCCGCAATTCCCGCGGCGAGCGGCTGCTGCTCTACATCGGCATCATCGACGTGCTGCAGTCCTACAGGTGGGTCACTGGGCGTTAATGAGGGATGGAGTCATTAACTCCATTAATTCGGGGACAGGTTTGGGGAATTTCGGGGAATTTTTTGGGAATTTTTTTGGAATTTCTGGGAATTTTTTTGGAATTTCTGGGAATTTTTGGGGGGAATTTCTGGGAAGTTTATTGGGGAATTTCTGGGAATTTTTGGGAGGAATTTTTTTGACATTTTTGGGAATTTTTGGGAATTTTTTGGGAATTTCTGGGAATTTTTTTGGAATTTTTGGGAATTTTTGGGAATTTCTGGGAACTTTTCCTCCCCACAGGTTCGTGAAGAAGCTGGAGCACTCCTGGAAGGCTTTGGTGCACGACGGGGTGAGTGAGGGGAAAAATGGGAAATTTAATGGGAAAAATGGGACATTTTAATCAAAAATGGGAGTTTTCTGGAAAAAAAAGGAGAAATTTTGTGGGAAAACTGGGGTTTTTATGGAAAAAATGGGAATTTTTATTGAAACAATAGGAATTTTTAATGAAAAACTGGATTTTTATTTTGGAGAGGAAAATGGGATTTGAATTTTAAAGGGAAAAGGGATTTTGTTTTAATAGGGAGGTGGGACTTTTTATGGGAAAAAGGGGATTTTTTCACAGGATTTCTCCCCTAATTCCCAGAATTTCCCCCAAAATTCCCAGAATTTCTCCCCAAATTTCCCCCAAATTCCTGGAATTCCTCCCCAAACCCCTCAGAATTCCCAGGATTTGGGGGTTAAAATCCCAGAATTTCTCCCCAAATTTCCCCCCAAATCCCCCAAATTTCCCCTCAAATCCCCCAAATTTCCCCCCAAATCCCCCAAATTTCTCCCCAAATCCCCCAAATTTCTCCCCGAATCCCTCCCCCATTCCCAGACTCCCCCAGCCCTGGGAATTCCCGGGTTTTGGGTCCCAATCCCACGTTCCCATTCCAGGACACCGTCTCCGTTCACCGGCCCAGTTTCTACGCCGAGCGCTTCCAACGCTTCATGTGCCACACGGTGTTCCGCAGGGTGCCCCGTGAGTGCCCCCAACCCCCGTGTCTCACCCCAAATTCCTGACCCACGGCCCCAGGAATTCCCACATCTCTTCCCACTCCGCATTTTCCACCTTTTTTCCGCTTTTTTCCCATCTTTTCCACCTTTTTTCCAGATTTTTTTCTGCTTTTTTTCTGTTTTTTTCGGCTTTTTTCCGGATTTTTGTTCCGCAGGGTGCCCCGTGAGTGCCCCAAAACCCCCTTGTCTCACCCCAAATTCCTGCCCCACATCCCAAAGAATTCCCACTCCCCATTTTCCACCTTTTTTCCTGTTTTTTTTCTGGGTTTTTTTTTCCCGTTTTTTTTCCGTCTTTTCCCCCCCTTTTTTTTCCCTTATTTTCCCTTTTTTTTCCCCTGATTTTTTTTCCCTTTTTTTTCAGCTCATTTTGTATTTTTTTTTCTTGCCATAAAAATTCCCTGGAAAAGTTGGAAAAAATGCTTTTTTTAACGGAAAAAAATGCTCTTTTTTCCCTAGAAAATTGCAATTTTTTTCCCTGGAAATGTTTTTTTTCCCCTGGGAATTCACTTTTTTTTCCCAGGAAAACTGCTTCATTTTCCTTAAAAAACTGCCTTTTTTTTCCCTGAAAAACTGTTTTTTTGTCCTGGAAAAGTTCTTTTTTTTTCTGGAAAATTGCCTTTTTTTCCCCTAGAAAAACGCTTTATTTCCCTGGAAATGTGTGTTTTATTTCTGAAAAACTGCTTTTTCCCCTGAACAACTCTTTTTTTCCCTTCAAAAATTCCTTTTTTCCCTGAAAAACATTTTTTTCCCTGAAAAATCATTTTTCCCCCCTCTAAAAATCCCTTTTTTCCCCAAAAAATTCCTTCATTTCCCTTTAAAATCTTCTTTTTCCCCCCTTCAAAACTCCTTTAAAACCCCAAATTCCCGCTCCTTTTCCTCCTCCCTCCCCCAAACCCTTTGGGAAGGCCCCAAAATTCCCGTTTTTCCCTGGAATTCTCCCGTTTTCCAGTGAAACCTTCCCCGTCCAAGAAGAGCCGCGGCGGCGGCGCCGTGCCCAGGAGGAGCCAGGGCGGGACCCCAGCCCCAGCTGCTGCCCCTGGGGAGCCCAAACCCGGCCCAGACACCGACCTGGAGCAAGGTGGGAACGCTGGGATTGGCCTAAAAAATCCCGGTTTTATCCCAAAAAAATCCTCGTTTCAATCCCCTTTCTCATTTCCCCAAAATCCCCATTTTTATCCCCAAAATCCTGGTTTTATCCCCAAAATCCTGGTTTTATCCCCATCCCTGACCCCATTCCCAGGTTTGGGACCCCATTCCCAGATCCCTGACCCCATCCCTGACCCCATATTCCATTTCCCATTATCCCATATCCCAAATCCCTGACCCCATATCCCATTATCCCACACCCCATACCCCATATCCCATATCCCATTATCCCACACCCCATACCCCATATCCCATTCCCCATATCCCATACCTCATTCCCCCATCCCAAATCCCATACCCCATATCCCATATCCCATTATCCCATACCCCATATCCCATACCCCATTCCCCCATCCCATTATCCCATTATCCCATATCCCATTATCCCATATCCCATTATCCCATTATCCCATATCCCATTATCCCATATCCCATATCCCATTATCCCATATCCCATTATCCCATATCCCATATCTCATTATCCCATATCCCATATCCCATTATCTCATATCCCATATCCCATATCTCATTATCCCATATCTCTGTCCCAGGCTCCCGGATCCCGGATCTCCTCCCTCGGGATCTCCGTGGCCCCGCCAGTGACTCGGCCCCGACCTTGACCCCGACCTTGACCCCGACCTTGACCCCGGCGCTGACCCCGTCCAGCCCCTCCCTGGGCAGTGCCACGTCCCCCCCCAGCAGGTGAGACCCCAGACCGGGAACGGGGCCTGGGGAAAGGCTTTGGGGTCAGCCCTGGGGGTGTGGGGTCAGGGGAAAGGGTTTGGGGTCAGGGGAAAGGGTTTGGGGTCAGGGAAAGGGTTTGGGGTCAGGGGAAGGGTTTGGGGTCAGGGGAAGGGTTTGGGGTCAGGGGAAAGGTTTGGGGTCAGCCCTGGGGGTTTGGGGTCAGTGCTGGGGGTGTGGGGTCAGGGGAAGGGTTTGGGGTCAGGGGAAAGGGTGTGGGGTCAGTGCTGGGGTTTGGGGTCAGGGGAAAGGGTTTGGGGTCAGGAGAAAGGGCTTGGGGTCAGTGCTGGGGTTTGGGATCATTCCCAAGATTATTTGGGATCACTCCCGAGATATTTTTGGGATCACTCCCGAGATCTTTTTGGGATCATTCCCGAGATGTTTTCGGGATCCCCCCCGAGGTTTTGGGGATCCCCCCGAGGTTTTGGGGATCCCTGCCCTGGAGTAGCCCCTCTGGAGCCCCGGGAATTCTCCCTGGGCTGTCCCCCAGGATTCCCGGTGCCCTGTGCCCCCAGGGGAATTCCCTGCCCCGTTCCCATTTTCCCGCCGTTCGCAGGTCCGTGGGGGTGGAGATCCACCCTGGGCCCGGAGCTGCTCCCGGGATTTCCCTGCCCAGGTGAGAGCCTTTCCCGTGGCGTTTCCCTGGAAATCTCCGGGAATTCGGAGCTTTTGGGGCTCGGCTCTTTCCCAAATTCCCCCCAAATTCCCAGAAACGCCCCAATTCCCGTTGTTGCCGTTGTTCCCAGCCCAGCCCCCGGCCCCTCGCTGCCCCTGGAGCTGGACGAGCTGCCGGAGACCGACATCAGCTTCGTGAGTTCCCTGCAATTCCAGTTCCCAAATCCCCAATTCCCAATCCCCAAATTCCCCAATTCCCAAATTCCCAAATTCCCAATCTCAAATTCCCAATTCCCAAATCCCCAATTCCCAATTCCACAATTCCCAATCCCAAATTCCCCAATTCCCAAATTCCCAATCCCCAAATTCCCCAATCCCCAAATTCCCCAAATCCCCAAATCCCCAATTCCCAAATCCCCAAATCCCCAATTCCCAAATCCCCAATTCCCAAATCCCCAAAATTCCAAATCCCTAAATCCTGAGAATTGCCCCAAAAAAGGGGGAAAACGCCTCGGGGGGTGGGAATGTCCTGGGATGGAATTCCTGGAATCCTCCTGGATTTGGGGTGGAATTCCTGGGATTTTCCCAAATTTGGGTCAAAATTTTCCTGCATTTGGGATGAAAGTCATGGAAATTTCTTGGATTTGGGATGGAATTCCTGGAATTTTCTTAGATTTGGAACAGAATTCCTGGAATTTCCCTGGATTTGGGACGAAATTCCTGGAAATTTCCCTGAACATTCCCAGATTTCCAATCCCAACAGGATTTTCCCCAATCTGGGGAAACTTTTGGAGGGAAAAACCCTCAAAAATTCCACCCCAAAATTCCCAGTTTTCCCTCATTGTTTTATTTTTCTCTTCCCAGTGAAACGGTGCCGACGGAATCCCCAAAATCCTGGGGAATTTTTGCTGCTCCCTCCCAAAAAACCGGGAATTGGGGGATTTTCCCTCGGGAATTCTCGGAGCCGCCGAATTCCGTGGAAAGCCCCGGAAGAAGTGGATAAAAAACCTCGGGAAAAAGGAGCCGAAATTCCCCAAAATTCCCAAAAAAACCCCCCAAATTGGGAGAAAATTCCCGGAAAATTCCCAGCTCCGAGAAAGTTTTTGGGAATTTTGGGGTTTTTGGGGGGAATTTTTATCCCCAAAAATTTATTTTTTATTTGGGTTTTTTTTCTGGATCTTGTTGAGGTTTTTTTTTTTAGTCTTTTGGGAATTCTTGAGGTTATTAATTATTAATATTAATTATTAATGGTTGTTTTTTACGCCAAAATCGGGGATTTGCTCTGGGTTTTTCATGGAAAAAAGGAGGGAAAAAATCATGGAAAAGTTCCTGGTTCCTCCTCCCTTTTCCCAGCAGGAATTTTGGGAAGGTTTTTTCCCACTGTCAGGGAAGATTTTTTGGGGGAATTTTTTTTGAGAAATATTTTAATTTTATTTTTCGGGATTTTTCGGGGATTTTTCGGAATTTTTTTAAAAGGATTTTCTTGGAATTTTGTGGGATTTTTCTGAGGGATTTTTGGGGAATTTTCTTGGAATTTTTTCCCGATTTTTTGAGGGATTTTTTTTTTATTATTTTTTGGGGGGAGAATTTTCTTAAAATCCTTGGGATTTTTTTGTGGAGGGATTTTTTTGAATTTTCCAAATCCCAATTTTTTTTTAAAAGGATTCCCCTCCAAAATCCCCAATTTTCTAATCCCTAAATCCCTTTTGGGTTTTTTATTAAAGACTTCCAAAATCCCCACCAAATTCCAGGAGCACATTTTGGGATGGAAAACTGTAAAAAATAAAAAACCCAGGAATTTCCCACCTGGATCCATCCCCAAAAATCCCCAAAAAATCCCCCAAAATTCCCCCAAATCCCGAAGCTGTTTTTTTGTTCCATCCCTGATTTTTTATGGAAAAAATCCAACCCCTCAAAATTCCCACTTGAAAAAAAAATCCCATTTTTTGTACCAAACTCCTGGAATTTTGAGCTTTTTACACCCAAAAAGCCGTGGAATGTAAAACAGGGAGGGAATTTTCTCTGGGATATTCCCAAACTTTTCCCTTTTCCCCACTTTTTTAGACGGAAAAATCTGATTTTCCCCTCAAATCCCGGATTTTCCCCCTCTGGATTTGCCTTATCCCGGGAATTTTTTTTTCCAAGATTCCTGAGGGAAGTTCCGGGGGAAATTCCATTGGAATTTGCCCCTTTTTTTCCTTTTTTCTCCCAGGAATTTCCCCCTTTTCCCTTGGAATATTTGTCTATATTAGACAAAGCCCCTCCCAATCCCCTTTTGTCCCATTTTTTATCCGAGCAGGAGGCAAAAAATGCCCCAATTTTCCCCAATTTTCCCCATTTCCCCCCCTTTTTTCCCCCTTTTTCCCCCCTTTTCCCCCATTTTTTCCTCATTTTTCCCCATTTTTCCCATTTTCCCCCCTCAGAATAGAATATTTATAAATATTTAACTATTTTTGGGAGAATTCCCCGTGTTTTTCCTGGGAATTCTCAGGCAGGGGCTGAGCAGGGGCAGGAATTTGGGGACTTTTGGGATCGGGAATTTGGGGATTTTGGGGTGGGGGTTTTTTTTGGGATTTGCTTGTTCCAAAAAAGGAGAAATTTGGGAATTCTTGGGGGGAATTTTCCAGGAGGAAAAAAGATGAATGGACTTGGCCAGGAATGGGAATGGAAATTCCTGGATTTGAGACGGAAATCTTGGAATTTTCTTGGATTTGGGACTGAATTTTCCTGGATTTAGGATGAAATTAATAGAATTTTCCTGGACTGGGACAGAATTCATGGAATTTTCCTCATTTTGGGACAGAATTCTTGGAATTTTCCTGGACTTGGAATGGAATTTCCCTGGATTTGGGATGAAATTCCTGGATGTTTTCTGGATTTGAGACAGAAATCTTGGATTTGGGATGAAATTCATGGAATTTTCCAGGACTGGCACAGCAGCAGTGGAATTTCCATGGACTTGGAACAGAATTCCTGGAATTTCCCTGGATTTGGGGACGGAATTTGTGGAATTTCCGTGCCCACTTTGGGATTTTCTGTCACCAAGTCGCCGTTCCCAGGGATCATGGATGGACATTCCCTGGATTTGGGACAGAATTCGTGGAATTTCCCTGGATTTGGGACAGAAATCTTGGGATTTCCCTGGATTTGGGATGAAATCTGTGGAATTTTCCAGGATTTGGGACAGAATTTATGGAATTTTCCGGGATTTGGGATGAAATCCGTGGAATTCTCTCTGTGTGTGTTGGAGTCTCTGTGCCCTCGGTGGGGACACGGGGACAGCCCTGGGGACATCACTGGGGACATTGGGGACATCAGTGGGGACACGGGGACAGCCTTGGGGACATTGGGGACGTCACTGGGGACATCACTGGGACATTGGGGACATCCTTGGGGACATCGGAGGGGTTCAGGGGCATTTGGGGACATCATTGGGGACATCCCTGGGGACACGGGGACAGCTCTAAGGGGGACAAGGGACAGGGAAGAGCCCTGGGGTGGCTTTGGGGTGGGGGGCACATGGGGACAGTGGGGACAATGGTGACACCCGAGTGTCCCCGGCCGCCATCACGCCCCGCTCTGAACTACAGCTCCCAGCATGCTCCGCGCCGCGCCCAGACGGGGCGCGCTGATTGGCTGCGGTGTCTCCACCAATCAGCGGGCGCGTTGTTGGCTGGTGTTCGAGGAGCGGCCCGGCGCCGAGGGAAGGAAGGAAGGAGCGGAGGAGGAAGAACAAGGAGAAGAAGAAGCCGCCAAGATGGTTCTGGAGAGCACCATGGTGTGGTGAGAGCAGCGGGCGCGGCCCCGGGAGCCTCCCGGCCCTGCCCCGGCAGCCGCAGGGCAACGCCCGGGCCGGGCCCGCCGCTCCCCTGAGTCATGGCGGAGCGGGCCGGGGGGGACACGGGGACACTGAGGGGACACGGGGGACACTGAGCGACGTGAGGGGACACGGGGACTGAGGGGACACGGGGACTGTGAGGAGACATGGACACTGAGGGGACACGGGGACTGTGAGGGGACACGGGGACTGAGGGGGACACGGGGACACTGAGGGGACATGGGGGACACTGAAGGGACACGGGGACACTGAGGGGACACGGGGACTGAGGGGACATGGGGGACACTGAGGGGACACGAGGACTGAGGGGACACGGGGACTGTGAGGGGACACGGGGACTGAGGGGACACGGGGACTGAGGGGGCACTGAGGGGGCACTGAGGGGACACTGAGGGGACACAGGGGCAGGGGGCAGCATCAGGGGACATGAGGGGTGTGAGGGGACATCAAGGGACAGGGAGGCACATGAGGGGACAGGCGGGGACGTGAGGGCACGGGGATGCCCCGGGTCCATTCCCTGTGTTTTTTGGGAATTGCAGTGTGGACAACAGCGAGTACATGCGGAACGGGGACTTCCTGCCCACGCGGCTGCAGGCGCAGCAGGACGCCGTCAACATCGTGTGCCACTCCAAGACCCGCAGCAACCCCGAGAACAACGTGGGCCTCATCACCCTCGCCAAGTACGGAACAACGGGAGCCGGGAATTGTCGGGAATTCTGGAACAGGAGCCGGGAATTGTCGGGAATTGTCAGGGAACAGGAGTTGGGAATTGTTGGGAATTCAGGGAACGGGAGCCGGGAATTGTCGGGAATTGTCAGGGAACAGGAGCCGGGAATTGTCGGGAACAGGAGCTGGGAATTGTCGGGAATTGTTTGGAACAGGAGCCAGGAATTGTTGGGAATTCAAGGAATTGTCAGGAACAGGAGCCGGGAATTGCTGGGAATTGTTGAGATTTGTTGGGAATTGTTGGGAATTCAGGGAATAGGAGCCGGGAATTGTCGGGAACAGGGGCTGGGAATTGGGAATTTTCCTGGTTGGAATGAGAGGGATTTTGGGATTTTTGGAATTTTGGAGGTGGGGAATTCTGGGAAAAGGAGCTGGGAATTTTCCCCCAGCCCCGATTTCCCCCCCAAACTGGGGAATTGGGTGGCAGTAACTGTGAGGTGCTGACCACGCTGACCCCGGACACGGGCCGGATCCTGTCCAAGCTCCACACGGTGCAGCCCAAGGGGAAGATCACCTTCGGCACCGGCATCCGCGTGGCCCACGTGAGTCTGCCGCCGCAATTCCCGGGATTTTCCTGGGATTTTCCTGAATTCCGGGTGTTTTCCCGGAGTTTAAGGGTCTGGGGGTTGGGAATGGGTTTTTTCTGGAGGGAATTTGGGGGTTCTGGCGGGTTTTTGGGGGGTGGAAAAATCCAGGGAAATCTGACATGAATCCGTAGAAATCCAACTAAATCCAGGGAAATCGACCAGAAATTCCGAATAAATCCACGGGAATCCATCAGAAACCCATGGAATTCCAGGATAAATCCATGGCAATGTCACTGAAATCCCAGGGATTCCCCCCAGCGCTGCTGTGGCCCTCTCAAACCCCATCCCCTGGAGCCAAATCCCCACTCCAGCCCCTTTTCCCGGGGTTTGGGTCCCAAAGCCGGGGATTTTCATGGGATCCTCATTCCCAGCCCCAAATCCCGGGGTTTTGGTGCCCAGTGTGGGATTTTGGTGTCAAATCTGGGATTTTGGTGCCCAATGTGGGACTGTGGCCCCGGTGTCCCGTTTGGGATCTGGTGCCAGCCCAGGGATCTGGTGCAGTTGGCGCTGAAGCACCGCCAGGGCAAGAACCACAAGATGAGGATCATCGCCTTCGTGGGCAGCCCCGTGCACGACAGCGACAAGGACGTGAGTGGGCCCCGGGATCTGCCTGGGATCGGGTCTGGGATCAGTTCTGGGATCATGGGATTGGCTCTGGGATCAGCCTGGGATCAACTCCCAGAAAATCCAGGATTGGCTGCCAGGAAATCCGGGATCAGCCCAGGATGGGGCAGATCCCTGGGGCGGATCCCTTGAGCTGGGGCAGCCAAATCCCAAGTTCCTGTGGGGTCAGGGCACTGGGCCAGATCCCAGATCCCGGATCCATCTGATCCCGGGGGATCCCCACGTTCCCCAGCTGGTGAAGTTGGCCAAGCGCCTGAAGAAGGAGAAGGTCAACGTGGACATCATCAACTTCGGGGAGGAGGTGAGGATCCCAGGGATTCCAGGGGGGATTCCCACATTCCAGGGCTCGCAGATCCCAAAAACCCCCAGTTCCCGGCCTTTCCCTGATCCCAATTCCCTGACCCCAATTCCAGCCTTTCCCTGATCCCAATTCCAGCCTTTCCCTGATCCCAAACCCTTCCCATCCCCGACGTCCAGACAGGGATTTCCCATCTCCTTCACCTTTTTCATTCGGTGATTTCAGACCCCTCCCCACCACTTACCAACCCCAGCACCCCCAGACCCCCGTCCCCCTTTCCCCTGCCCCGTTCCCTGTTGGGACATTCCCAATCCCATTCCCAGGAGGCCAACACGGAGAAGCTGACGGCGTTCATCACGGCGCTCAACGGCAAGGACGGCAGCGGCTCTCACCTGGTGACGGTGCCACCGGGGCCCAGCCTGGCCGACGCCCTCATCAGCTCGCCCATCCTGGCCGGGGAGGGCGGCGCCATGCTGGGCCTGGGCGCCTCCGACTTCGAGTTCGGGGTGGACCCCAGTGCTGACCCCGAGCTGGCTCTGGTGAGGGTCCCGGAGTTCCCAAAATTCCCAAAATTCGGGATTGGCAGTGTGAGAATGCCATAAAAATCCCACACGTCCAGGAGCAGTGGGAGGAGGATTTGGGGCTGATTTGGGGTTCATTTGGGGCTGATTTGGGGTTGATTTGAGTTCATTTGGGGTTATCTCCCCAGGCTCTGCGGGTGTCCATGGAGGAGCATTTGGGGCTGATTTGGGGTTGATTTGGGGCTGATTTGGGGCTGATTTGGGGTTTGTCCCCAGGCTCTGCGGGTGTCCATGGAGGAGCATTTGGGGCTGATTTGGGGTTGATTTGGGGCTGATTTGGGGTTGATTTGGGGCTGATTTGGGGTTTGTCCCCAGGCTCTGCGGGTGTCCATGGAGGAGCATTTGGGGTTGATTTGGGGTTCATTTGGGGCTGATTTGGGGCTGATTTGGGGCTGATTTGGGATTATCTCCCCAGGCTCTCCGGGTGTCCATGGAGGAGGATTTGGGGCTGATTTGGGGCTGATGTGGGGTTCATTTGGGGCTGATTTGGGGCTGATGTGGGGTTCATTTGGGGTTGATTTGGGTTCATTTGGGGTTTGTCCCCAGGCTCTGCGGGTGTCCATGGAGGAGGATTTGGGGTTCATTTGGGGTTCATTAGGGGTTGATTTGGGTTCATTTGGCATTCTCTCCCCAGGCTCTCCGGGTGTCCATGGAGGAGCATTTGGGGTTGATTTGGGTTCATTTGGGGTTTGTCCCCAGGCTCTGCGGGTGTCCATGGAGGAGCAGAGGCAGCGGCAGGAGGAGGAGGCGCGCAGAGCAGCGGCAGCATCAGCAGCTGAGGCCGGGATCGGGGCCACGGGAGGGGATGGTGAGGGCTTTATAGGGTTTATAGGATGGGATTTATGGGGTTTATGGGGTTGGGAAGGAGGGGATGGGATTCCCTGTCTATCCCACAAATTCTTTGTTGATGCCACGAATTCCCTGTCCATCCCATAAACCCCCTGAACCCCATAAACCCCACAACTCCCCCATTGCAGAGTCAGACGGGGCACTGCTGAAGGTGACCGTGGGCCCTGCAGGGCTGCATTACCTGCCCATCCCATAAAACCCACAAACCCCATAACTCCCCTGCCCATCCCATAAACCCCCTGAACCCCACAAACCCCACAAATCCCCTGTTCCAGAGTCGGACGAGGCGCTGCTGAAGATGACCATGGGCCCGGCGGAGTTTGGCCGCCCGGGGCTGCCCGACCTGAGCTCCATGAGCGAGGAGGAGCAGATCGCCTACGCCATGCAGATGTCCCTGCAGGGAGCTGGTGAGGGGGGACACACTGGGGACACACCGGGGGACACACTGGGGACACACCGGGGGACAGCGGGAAACGTGGGGGGAAACGTGGGGGGAAATGTGGGGGAAACACAGGGAGAAATGGGGAAAACACAGGAAAACACCACGGATAACACGGGGGAAACACGGGGAAAATGTGGGGGGAAACACCGGGAAATGTAGGGGGAAACATGGGGGATAAATGGGGATAAACGGGGAGAAAACACCAGGGAAAAACACATGGAAAATGTGGGGGAAACATGGGGAAAAACACCGGGAAAACACCGGGGAAACACTGGGAAAATGTGGGGGGAAACATGGGGAAAACTCAGGGAAAATGTGGAGAAAAACACGGGAAAATATGGGGAAAATGTGGGGAAAATGTGGGGAAACCAGGGATTTTGGGGATTGTCTCCTGCAGAGTTTGCCCAGGCCGAGGCAGCCGAGGTGGACAGTGGAGCAGCCATGGACACCTCCGAGCCCGCCAAGGTCAGGGGCAGGAATCCAGGGAATTCCTGGAATTCTGGATCATTCCAGCAATTCCATCCCATCCCCTCATTCCCATCCCACAAATCCCACAGGATGGGATTGATGGAATCAACCCCTTGGGATGATCCCAATCCCCCTGGGACGATCCCAAACTCCCCTAGGATGATCCCAACCCCTCCAGGAAAATCCCAACCCCTCCGGATTTCCCCCAAGTCCCCTGGGATGATCCCAAACCCCCCGGGACGCTCCCAACCCCTCCGGATTTCCCCCAACCCCGTGTTGTTTCCCCCCCGGGCAGGAGGAGGACGATTACGACGTGATGCAGGACCCGGAATTCCTGCAGAGCGTCCTGGAGAACCTGCCCGGGGTGGATCCCAACAACGAGGCCATCAGGAACGCCATGGGCTCCTTGGCGTCGCAGGCGGCCCGCGACAGCAACCGCGACAATCGCGACAATCGCGACAGGAAGGACGAGGAGAAGAAATGAAACCCCGGAATCGCCGGGGGGAAACTCCTGGGGGGGATCAAATAAACGTCTCGGGAATCGCAGAAATAAATTGTCTTGGCAAAGCAAAGGGGTTTCTTGGGAGTCAAAGGGGTTTTATGGGAATAAAAAGGAATTTCTTGGGAATTGCAGGAGTTTCTTGGGAATGGCGGCACTAATTAAAGGGATTTCCTGGCAATGGTGGGAATAATAAATGGAATTTCTGGACCGGGGTAATGGAATTCTGGAATTCCCTGGATTTGCGCCATTGGAGTTCTGGAATTGCTGCAGCAGCTCCCGGCATCCCCCGCGGGCTGTTTACAGTGCGCCTGAGGGGCGGGCCCGGGGCGTTGATTGACAACAGAGTCAACCAATCAGCGAGAGGGAGGGGCGGGTACTGGCCAATGAAATGCCGAAGAAAGGCGGAGTTTAATATGAGCGGCAGCTCTGTGAATTAATCAGCGCACGGGGTTGGTTTGGCGGGGTTTTGGGCACTCCAGCCAATGGGAGGGCGAGGGGACAGACGCGACTTGGAGCGACAGCGCTCTCCACCAATGGTGTGGCGAAGCAGACGGATGTGGGCGTGACATCACCTCAGATGCCTCAGTGACTGACAGCGCTGGCAGCCAATGGGAGGAGGCGGATGAAGCCATTCCGGGGGGTTCTGGCGCTGAGGGACAAATCCCGCGCCCAATTGGAACCTCCGGGCAGGGAGCCGCCGCCATGGACGCTCCTTGGGGCCAATGGCGGCCGGAACCCGCGCTTGATAAACAGCGCGCATTGACCAATGAGAAGCGAGATGAGGCGAGGGGGTTATTGATAAACAGCGCTTTCAGCCAATCAGCAGCGAGATGCGCCAGCACTGGCAGCCATTAGGAAGCGCGGACACGGCGGTGGGCGGGGCTTTGCTTGTTGAATGACACCCGCGCTCCCCAATCAACACCCCCAGTGAGGGGCGGGTCCCACTCAGCCAATGGAGAGTGCGGACGGCCGCGATCAGCATTGATTGACAGCAAAATGACCCAATCAGAATGCGCTCTCGGATGATTGACGGCAGTCTTATTGAATGGGACAGCGCGGCGAGGGCGGGAACGCGCGGCGCAGCGGCCGGCGGGGCCGGGGGGGCCAAGCAGGAAGTGGCGGAGGGGAAGCGGCGCCGCTGAGGGGCCCGAGCGGGACCGGGGTCAGGAACCGGGATCGGGATCGGGAATTGGGCTCGGGAACCGGGATCCAGAACCGGCAGCGGCAGCGGGAAGCGGCAGCGGCAGCCGGGGAGCGGCCCCCGAGCGCAGCTCCAGGTAGCGGGGCCTGAGGGGCGGGAGCGGCCTGAGGGGGTCAAGGCCTGAGGGGGGGGCGAGGCCTGGGCGGGAAGCGCGGCCTGAGGGGGCCCGGGCTGAGGGCGGGAAGGGACGGGCACAGCCCTCACAAATCCCGGCGTTTGCAGGGGTCAGCGTCACCTCTTCCCTCCGAAGATCCCGGGGTTTGGGGGGTCGTGGTCATCCCCCCAATTCCTGCGATTTCGGAGGCTCCCGGGCATCCCTTCCCGGCAAAAATTCCCGGGATTTGGAGGGATCATCATCAGCTTTTCCCCTAAAAATCTCGGGAATTTGAGGGGTCACGTCACCCTTTCCCATCCTGGAATTTTGGAGGGTCGCGGTTCCCCCCTCCCATCCCAAATCCCGGGGTTTGGAGGAATCATCCTCACGTCTTTCCACAAAAAAAAATAAAATTAAAAAAAAAAAAAAAAATCCTGGGATTTGTGGGATCAGGATCATCCTCCCCTCCCATCCTGAGATTTTGTGGGGTCACGGTCAGGCCTTGCCCATCCCAAATCCTGGGATTTTGAGGGGTCACGGTGATCCCCTCCAGGCTGGAATTCTGGAGAGTTTGGGATGGGGAATTAGGGATTGGAATGAGGAGTTTGGAATCGGGAGGAGGAGTTTGGGATGAAGAATTTCGGATTGGAGTGGGGAGTTTGGGATGGAGAATTTGGGATTGGGAGTTTGGGATTGGGGAGTTTGGGATTGGAATGAGGAGTTTGGGATGGGGAATTTGGGATTGGAGTGGAGAGTTTGGAACCAGGATCGGGAGTTTGGGGTCCTGAATATTTGGGAAAACCCCTAAATCCCACAAAATCCCTGCCCAGACCCCCCCAGCCCTTGTGGGAATCCCGAACGCTCCCGGCTCCTGCCGGGGCTGGAACCCTTCCCTTGCCCTTGGGGGTTTTTGGGATCCCCGGGGGTTTTCAGGATCCTGGGATCGGGGCCAGCAGCAGCTCCAGGGCTGGCAGATGGTGGGGAATTAATTTAATTCCCTCCAAAGCCCGGGAATTGATCCCACACGGATCCCTGGGGATGAGGCAGCTGAGCCAGGATGGGGGATTGGGGTGGGGAATTTGGGATTGGGGGTTTGGGATCAGGAGTTTGGGATCAGGATGGGGATTTTAGGATCAGGGCCAGGGAATTTGGGATCAGGGCCTTAGGATCAGCGTGGGGAGTTTGGGATTGGGGTTTTGGGATTGGGATGGGGAATTTGGGATCAGGATTTAGGATTGGGATCAGGGCCTTGGGATTGGGATGGAAAGTTTGGGATCAGGATGAGGGGTTTAGGATCCGTGTGAGGAGTTTGGGGTGAGGACACGGATTTTGGGATCACTTTGGATCCCGGGATCTGCCACAGGCAGATTTTTGGGATAACCCCTCCCTGCCTGTGCCTGTCCTGCTTTTCCCAGCTCCTTTTCCATAGAAAACTCAGCCGGGAAGGATTTCCCAAATTCTCCTGACCCAAAACAGATTATTTAGGGTTTTCCAGGCCTCAGTGTGTTTATTCCCTAAAAAACCCCGCCGGAATTGGCATTCCCGAGGAATTTGGATGTGAATGGGGAAAGGACAAAGGGCACAATTCCCCCGGGAAAACAATTCCCAGCTTTTCCAAAGGGGTCGTTCCCTACCTGGGGAAGCTTTTCATGGCATGAAAGGGCAGGAAGAAGGGGATTGGGGAAGGAAAACGCCTCTCCCCAGGCACATTCCAGAGGGGAAAATGGTTGGAATTCCACCTGCTGGGGGGTTTGGGAAGCCTCAGATCCAGCGGGAATTTGGGGCTGGAATTGGGGTTTTATTCCTGATTTCCCTCCTGAAATCCAGCGGGAATTTGGGGCTGAAATTGGGTTTTTTTCCCTGATTTCCCATCTCAGATCCAGCGGCAATTTGGAGCTGAATTTTTGGGGTAAAATGGGATATTAGAGGTGGGAATGAGGATTTTTGGGATGGGAATGGGAATTTTTGGGATGGGGAAGAGTTTGGGGTGGGACAGGCATAAAATGGAATGGGAATGAAATAAAAATGGGATTGGAGTGGAAGTGAAATAGAAATAAAGTGAAATGGGAATGAAATGGGAATGGAATGGGAAAAGAATGGAAACAGAATGGAGAAGAATGGGAATGGGATGGGGATGGAAAAGGCTGCAGAACCCCAAGATCACCTGGGGCTTTGTGGGGCTGCAAACCCCAAATCTGCTCCTGGAACCCCCAAATCCTCTCCTGGAACCCCCAAATCCTCTCCTGGAACCCCCAAATCTGCTCCTGGAACCCCCAAACTCCTCCTGGACCCCCCAGATGCTCACCTCCCTCCCCATCTCCCCAGCTCCCCACCCTCCCCAGCCATGGGGGACATGAAGACCCCGGACTTTGACGACCTCCTGGCCGCCTTCGACATCCCCGACATCGACGCCAACGAGGCCATCCACTCCCACCACGAGGAGCCCGAATCCCACGGGAAACCCATCCCAGGAGATCCTGGGGCTCCCGTCCCTCCTCCTCCTCCTCCTCCTGCCGCTGCTGCGGCCACTGAGCACGTGCTGCCCCACCCCGGGGACATCTCGGCCGTCAGTGTCATTGTCAAGAACACCGTGTGCCCCGAGCAGCTGGAGGGGCTGGAGCCCCGGGCCAAGGACGGCCACGGCGTGGCCACCAGGCTCCTCCAGAACGGCTTCGGGGCCACCGACGTCCCCAGGTCCCCAAACTGCCGCGGCCTGGACGCCTCTTCCAACGGGGACTGCTGGGCCAAGGAGAAGAACCCCAAGGGCTTGGATTTGTTCTCCCATTTCAGCCCCGACCCCGGCGAGGACGGCGCCGGCCTCATCGACAGGGCCCGGGAGTGCAAAGCCCAGGAGAAATCCTTGGCTGGTCCTTCTGTGGCTGCTTCCCCCGGCCCGGCCGTGGAGTGCAAGGAGCCCGTGGGGGAGACCACGGGGGGCTTGGAGCCCGCCTTCCCCGCCCCATTCCGGCCCGGTGACGGGCCCCACCCCGTGCCCTGTGTCAAAAAGGAGGAGCCCGACCCCGAGGACAGCGCGGGCAGGAGCTCCAGCCCCAAAGGCCTGGTCCTGGACCATCTCAAGTCCGTCAGTGTCAGATACTCCGGCGAGGGCTCTCCGGTGGCGCCGTGGCCGGATCCGGCGGCTCCCGGTGACACCTCTGAGCTCAAACACTCACCCGGGAGCCCCGAGGAGCCTTTCTCCTCCCCCGGCATCCCCATCCCGCCCTCTCCCAAGCAGCTCTCCTTGAAGGAGGAGATGCTGGACAAGGCCACGGCCAGGAGCCCCGGCAGCGTCTCCAGCGGCGAGGAAGAGGAGGAGGAAGAGGAGGAGGAGGAAGAAAACACCAACTCGCCGTCCTCCAGCTCCTCCAGGCCGCTCAAAGTCCGCATCAAAACCATCAAAACGTCGTGTGGCAGCATCACCAGGACGGTCACCAGGGTGTCCTCGGACTCGGAGCCTCCCTCTGCCAAAGGCTCGGAGCACAGCTCCCAGGAGCCTCCGGAGGCCGCCAAGGACAAGGCGGAGCTCTCCAGCCCCCTGAGGGGCTCGGAGGGTCCCAAAATCGTCAGCGTGCAGCTGGGCAACGGCACCAAGCTGAAGGGCACGGTGCTGCCCGTGGCCACCATCCAGAGCGCCAGCAGCGCCATGCTCATCGCCGCCAGCGTGGCCCAGCAGAAATCCGTGGTGCTGCCGGGCAAATCCGGCAAATCCGTGGCTAAGAACATCCTCAGCTTGGTGCCGCAGCCCCTCCCCAAAGGGGACAGCAGGAGCAGCAACGGGAGCGCGGCGGGTAAAGCCAACGGCGGCGCGGCGCTGCCCAAACCCGCCCCCGGCGTGGCCGGCACCGTCATCTCCCGCAGCCAGTCCAGCCTGGTGGAGGCCTTCAACAAAATCCTCAACAGCAAGAACCTGCTGCCCACCTACAGGCCCAACCTGAGCCCCCCGGCCGAGGCCAGCCTGGCGCTGCCGCCCGCGGGGTTCCGCTGCCTGGAGTGCGGCGACGCCTTCGCGCTGGAGAAGAGCCTGGCGCGGCACTACGACCGCCGCAGCATGCGCATCGAGGTCACCTGCAACCACTGCGCCAAGCGCCTGGTCTTCTTCAACAAGTGCAGCCTGCTGCTGCACGCCCGCGAGCACAAGGACAAGGGGCTGGTGATGCAGTGCTCACACCTGGTGATGAGGCCCATCGCCCTGGAGCAGATGATCGGGCAGCCCGACATCACCCCGCTGGCTGCCCTGGCGCTGCCGGCCGCAAAGGTGGCGCAGGACACGGGGGGCTCGGGGCAGGACGTGCCCGTGATGCCCCTGGGCACGGAGCAGGGAGGCAGCTACAGCTGCTTCAGGTGTCTGGAGTGCAAGGAGCAGTGCAAGGACAAGGCCGGGCTGGCGGCGCATTTCCAGCAGGTCGCGGTGGGCAGCGGCAGCAGCAGCACGGTGAGAGCCCCGGAGAGGGTGGGAGGTGGTGGGGAGATGGTGGGAGGTGGTGGGACATAATGGGAGGTGGTGGGAGATGGTGGGAGAACACTGAGAACATCCATCCCATCCCATCCCATCCCATCCCATCCCATCCCATCCCATCCCATCCCATCCCATCCCATCCCATCCCATCCCGATTTCAGCTGGAATTCTCCCAGACCTTTATAAGATCCTGATCCCTGTTGGGAATTTCCCCAGAACCATTCTAAAATCCCGATTTCTGCTGGGAATTCCCCCAGAACTTCCCGACACCCCCTTCCCTCCACCTCCCCCGTCCCCGCAGACCCCATCCCCTCCCCAGATTCCCCGAATTCCTGGGACAAATCCATCTTTCCCCCACCTGTGCAGGTGTGCTCGGCCTGCCCCATGATCCTGCCCAACCGCTGCAGCTTCGGGGCGCACCAGCGCATGCACCGCAGCCGCCCGCCCCACGTCTGCCCCGAGTGTGGGGGCAACTTCCTGCTGCCCAGCTTCGAGGGGCACCTCAGGGACTCCTGCCTGCACTTCTCCCGCAGGGTGGGATACAGGTACGGCCACGGGAATTCCCGAAATTCCAGGAATTCCCAGGAATTCTGGGGGAGGTCCAAAAGTGAAGTTCACCCGTGAAATGTGGGAGTTTTCTCTGGGCCAACTTGGAGTTCCACTTCAAGGAGTTCTCCTGCAGGGTGGGGCCACGGAATCCCAGGAATCCTGGAATTCCCAGGAATTCTGGGGGCAGGACCAAGGAAAGGTCAAAAAATGGGATTTTCCTGGAATGCAGAGGGAGTTTCCTGCTGGTTGGGATCCTGATCCTCTTGGGGAATTATCCCTGAACTGGTTTGGAATGCCCAATTCCACTGGGATTTTCCAGGTTTGAAATCCCAATTCCACTGGGAATTTCCAGGTCTGAAATCCCAGTTCCCACTGGGAATTTCCAGGTCTGAAATCCCAGTTCCCACTGGGAGTTTCCCGAGGACTGCTCTGAAATACCAGTTTCCACTGGGAATTTCCTGATCTGAAACCCCAGTTCCCGTTGGGAATCCCCCAAACTGCTCTGAAACCCCAGTTCCCATTGGGAATCCCCCCAAACTGCTCTGAAATCCCAATCCCACTGGGAATTTCCCCAGAACTGCTCTGAAACCCCAGTTCCCGTTGGGAATTTCCCCCCAACTGCTCTGAAACCCCGTGTGTTTTTCGGGGACACCCCGTCCCAGGTGTCCCAGCTGCTCGGTGGTGTTCGGCGGCGTCAATTCCATCAAGTCCCACATCCAGAGCTCCCACTGCGAGGTGTTCCACAAGTGCCCCATCTGCCCCATGGCCTTCAAATCCGCCCCCAGCGCCCACGCCCACGTCTACACCCAGCACCCCGGCTTCAGCAACCAGCAGTCCAAGTGCGTGTTCCCGGGGAATTCCCGGGTTTTCCTCAGGTTTGGGGGGGTTTTGGGGATGGGCAGGGCGGGAGGGAGAGGTGGTGCCTGGGAGGGGTTGGGGTGGGAGGTTGGGGAGTTTGGGATTGAGAAATTTGGGATGGGAGATTTGGGAATAAAAGGTTGGGAGTTTGGGATTGAGAGATTTGGGGATAAAAAGTTGGGAGGTTTGGGATTGAGAGGTTGGGATGGGAGATTTGGGGATAAAAGATTGGGGAAATTGAGATGGGAGATTTGGGAATAAAAGGTTGAGAAATTTGGGATGGGAGGTTTGGGAATAAAGGGTTGGGAGGTTTGGGATTGAGAGGTTGGGATGGGAGATTTGGGGATAAAAGGTTGGGGAGTTTGGGATGGGAGGTTTGGGAATAAAAGATAGGGGAGTTTAGGAATAAAAAGTTGAGGATTTGGGAATAAGGAGGTTGTGGGAGGGGAGATTTGGGAATAAGAGTTTGGGATGGGAGATTTGGGGATGAGAGGTTGGAAATATGAGGTTCTTTTTCCTCCTTTTTCCTTCCCTTTTCCCCTCCTTTTTCCTCTCATTTTTCCTTCTCTTTTCCCTTCTTTTTCCTCTTATTTTCCCCATTTTTCCCCATTCGCCCTCCTTTTTTCTCCCCATTTTACCCTCTTTTTCCCCATTTTCCCCCCATTTATTCCCCATTTTCCCCCCGTTTCCCCCCATTTTCCCCCCATTTCTCCCCCATTTTTCCCAATTTTCCCCCCGTTATCCCATTTTCCCCAGGATGATTTACAAGTGTGCCATGTGTGACACGGTGTTCACCCACAAGCCGCTGCTCTCGTCGCACTTTGACCAGCACCTGCTGCCGCAGCGCGTCAGCGTCTTCCGCTGCCCGCAGTGCCCGCTGCTCTTCGCCCAGAAACGCACCATGCTGGAGCACCTCAAGGTCAGGCACCGCCCCCGCGGGGGTCCCTGAGAGAAATGGAAAAATCCCCTCAGAAATGGAAAAATTCCCGTCAAAATCTGGTTAAAAATGGCGGAATTCTGGCTGAAAACGGCAAAATTCTGGTCAGAAATTGTGCTCTGGGTGCAGAAACGCACCATGCTGGAGCACCTCAAGGTCAGGCACTGCCCCCGCGGGGGTCACTGAGAGAAATGGAAAAATTCCCCTCAGAAATGGAAAAATTCCCGTCAAAATCTGGTTAAAAATGGCGGAATTCTGGTCAAAAACGGCAAAATTCTGGCCAAAAATTGGGCTCTTTGCCCAGAAACGCCTTGTGCTCGAGCACCTCAAGGTCAGGTACTGCTCCCACAGGGGTCACTGACAGAAGTGGAAAAATTCCCCTCAGAAATGGAAAAATTCCCCTTAAAACCAGCAGGAAACCCCAGCCCAGAATTCCCATTCCCACCCCAACATTCCCAATTTTTCCCTTTTTTTCCACCAACCCAAGGATGACATCCCAATAACCCCCCGTCCAGAATTCCCATTCCCACCCCAGCATTCCCAATTTTCCCTGTGTTCCAGAACTCCCACCAACCTAAGGATGACATTCCAATAACCCCCACCCCAGAATTCCCATTCCCACTCCAGAATTCCCGATTTTCCCTGTGTTCCAGAACTCCCACCAGCCCAAGCAGCCCAAAGACAACCCCTCCAATAAATCCCAGCCCAGAATTCCCGATTTTCCCTGTGTTCCAGAACTCCCACCAGGCGCAGCAGCCCAAGGACGACCCCTCGGGCTGCCCCTCCCGCCCCGCCGCCCCCGCCGCGCCCAAGGCCGAGCCCTCCGAGGCGCCCGCGGCTCCGCGGGGCTCCTCCAGCTCCGAGGAGGAGGAGGACGAGGAGGACGAGGAGGAGGAGGAGGCGCCCAGCTCCCCCGAGGCGCGGCGGCCGCGGCGGGGCCGGCTCCAGCGCAGGGCCGGGCCCAAGGCCAAGGGCGGCGGCGGCTGGAGCTGCGGCGTGTGCCGCGCCTCCTTCGGGGACAGGGACGACTACGTGGGCCACATGAGGAGGGAGCACGGCAAGGTCAGCGCCGGGGCTGTTCCTGGCCTTTGGGGGATTTGGGGGGGATTTTTAGGGGGAATTTTGGGGCATTTTTTGGGGATTTTCTGGGATTTTTTTGGGATTTTTGGGGGGGGGTTTCTGGGATTTTTTGGGGGGTTTTTCTGGGATTTTTTTTTTTTTTTTAGGGGAATTTTGGAGATTTTCAGGGACTTTTTGGGGGGATTTTTGGGGATTTTTTGGAGAAATTTTTTGGGGATTTTTAGGGGATTTTTGGGGATTTTAGGGGGATTTTTGGGGATTTGGGGGATTTTTTGGGGGTTTTTTTTGGTTTTTTGGGAGTTTTTTTGAGGAATTTTTTTGGATTTTTAGGAGATTTGGGGGGAAGTTTGGGGATTTTCTGGGATTTTTAGGGGAGTTTCTGGAATTTTTGGGAGAATTTTTGGAGATTTTTGGGGGAATTTTGGGGATTTTTAGGGGGATTTTTTGGAGATTTTCACGGATTTTTGGAATTTCTGATTTTCCCACGATTTTTCTGGGATTCTCTGGGAATGGACCACAATTTTTCCGGGGTTTTTCCCCAGATTTTCCCACGATTTTCCCGGGATTATTCCCATGAAATGTCTCCTTTTCCCCCTTGTGCAGTCGGTGAAGAAGTTCCCATGTCACCTGTGTGAGCGCTCCTTCTGCTCGGCGCCGAGCCTCCGGCGCCACGTGCGCGTCAACCACGAGGGCATCAAACGGGTCTACCCCTGCAGGTGGGGGGAAAACGGGGATTTGGGGGCAAAAACGGGGATTTGGGGGGAAAAACGGGGATTTTGGGGCAAAAACGGGGATTTGGGGGGAAAAACGGGGATTTTGGGGCTTTGGGACCACCAGGGCATCAAAGGGCTCTACCCAGAATCTCTCTCTTCCCAGAGAATGAGGTTTTTATTCCCAGAGAATCAGGTTGTAATTCCCACAGAATCCAGCTGTAATTCCCACAGAATCTGGGTTTATTCCCAGAAAACGAGGGTTTAATTCCCAGAGAATCCAGGTTTCATTGCCAAGGAATCCAGGTTTATTCCCACAGAATCAGGGTTTCATTCCCACAGAACCTCGGTCCATTCCCAGAGAATGAGGCTGTTAATTCCCGCAGAATCCGGGTTTAATTCCCAGCAAACCTGGGTCCATTCCCAGAGAATCAGGATGTAATAATTCCCACAGAATCCAGCCGTAATTCCAGAGGATCCGTGTCCATTCCCAGAGAATCCAGCTGTAATTCCCAGAGAATCCAGCTGTGATCCCAGAGGATCCGTGTCCATTCCCAGAGAATCCAGCTGTGATCCCAGAGGATCCGTGTCCATTCCCAGAGAATCCAGCTGTGATCCCAGGGGATCCGTGTCCATTCCCAGAGAATCCAGCTGTAATTCCCAGAGAATCCAGCCGTGATCCCAGAGGATCCGTGTCCATTCCCAGAGAATCCAGCTGTGATCCCAGAGGATCCGTGTCCATTCCCAGAGAATCCAGCCGTGATCCCAGGGGATCCGTGTCCATTCCCAGAGGATCAGGATGCATTGATCCCAGGGGATCCGTGTCCATTCCCAGAGGATCAGGATGCACTGATCCCAGGGGATCCGTGTCCGTCCCCGCAGGTTCTGCACCGAGGGCAAGAGAACCTTCAGCAGCCGCCTGATCCTGGAGAAGCACATCCAGGTGCGCCACGGCATCCAGCTGAGCGACCCCGCCCGCAGCCAGGAGGTGCTCATCCGCAGGGTGCCCCCCTCGGGCGGCCAGGTGGGCATCTGGGGCATTCCCGGGGATTTCCTGGGGATTTCGGGGAATTTTCTGGGATTTTCAGGGAATTTTCTGGGGTTTTGGGGTGGATTGGGGGCAGTTTTATCCCGGAATTCTGGCTGGGAACCCCCAGATCCCAGCCCTGAAGGAGGGGCTGATCCCCCTGAGGGCAGCCAGGATTCCAGGTGGGAATTTCTGGGAATTTTAGAGAATTTTCGGGGACTTTTTTTTTTTCCCTAACCCCCCCACTAAATTTAAAAAATCCCATTTTTTTCCTCCAAAGCCCCAACAATTCAAAGCCTCTTTCCCCCGCGGCCCCACAGGCGCACGGCCTCGGGGGACTCCTGCAGCCCCACAGCCCCACCCCGAGCCCCCGCTGCAGGGAACCCCAAATCCTCCCTCCAAAAACTCTAAAACCTCAAAAAATAAAACCCTAAACAAATCCCAAAGAAACCCTCAAAAAACCCCTAAAAAAATCCCCAAAAATGCCAGAAATCTAAAAAAAATCCCAACAAAAAAAACCCCTAAAAAAAACCCCTTAAAAATCTTCATTTTCCGGCTCTCGAACCCATCAGAAACTCCATAAAAAAACCCTCAAAAATCCCATTTTTTTCCTAAAACTCCTCTAAAACCGCCCCAAAAATCCCATTTTTTTCCTAAAACCACCCCAAAAATCCCATTTTTTTTTCCTAAAACTCCCCTAGAAACACCCCAAAAATTCCATTTTTTTCCTAAAACTACTCTAAAACCACCCCAAAAATCCCATTTTTTTCCCTAAAACTCCCCTAAAAACACCCCCAAAATCCCATTTTTTTCCTAAAACCACCCCCAAAATCCCATTTTTTTTCCCTAAAAACCCCCCTTAATTAAAAGAATCCCGATTTTTCCCTCCAACCCCCCAATAATTTAAAGTGACCCGTTTCCCCCGCAGCCGCGCAAGCGCAAGGTGTCCTCGGAGGAGTCGTGCAGCGAGGAGCCCGACAGCACCACGCCCAGCTCCCGCTGCAGGAAATGCGGCTTCGCCGCCTCGGGCCGCGCCCAGCTGCAGGCTCACCTGGCCCAGGTGCACCTGGGCGGGGCCGCGGTGGGCGGGGCGCAGCTGGGCGGGGCCGCGGTGGGCGGGGCCGCGGTGGGCGGGGCGCAGCGCTGCCGGGAGTGCGGGCTGGCGTTCACGTCGGCGGGAGCGCTGGGCCGCCACCGCTTCATCTCGCACAAGAAGAGGAGGGGCCCCGAGGAGCCCGGGAGCGGCGGCGGCGGCGGCGGGAAGCCCCGGGGCCCCGAGGACGACGGGCACAGGCTGCAGTGCAAAGTGTGCGGGAGGAGCTTCGAGAGCCAGCTCAGCCTCAAGACTCATTTCAGGACCCACGGCATGGCCTTCATCCGCGCGCGGCAGGGCAACGAGGAGAACTGAGGGGATTCTGGGATTTTCTGGGAATTCGGGAATGGCCTTCATCCGGGCACGGCAGGGGAACGAGGACAACTGAGAATTCCTGGGAATTCTGGGAATTCGGGAATGGCCTTCATCCGCGCGCGGCAGGGGAATGAGGAGAACTGAGAATTCCTGGGGATTCTGGGAATTCGGGAATGGCCTTCATCCGGGCGCGGCAGGGGAATGAGGAGAACTGAGAGTTCCTGGGGATTCCTGGGATTTCCTGGGATTTCCTGGGAATTCGGGAATGGCCTTCATCCACGCGCGGCAGGGGAATGAGGAGAACTGAGAATTCCTGGGAATTCTGGGGATTCCTGGGATTCCTGGGAATTCTGGGGATTCCTGGGAATTCTGGGAATTCTGGAATGGCCTTCATCCGGGTGCGGCAGGGGAATGAGGAGAACTGAGGGGATTCTGGGGATTTCCAGGGATTTATGGGAATTCTGGGAATTTTCTGGAATGGTGTTCATCTGGACACGGCAGGGGAATGAGGAGAACTGAGAATTCCTGGGAATTCCGGGGATTTCTGGGGATTTCTGGGAATTTTCTGGAATGGTCTTCATTCAGGCACGGCAGGGCAACGAGGAGAACTGAGAGTTCCTGGGATTTCCTGGGAATTTCTGGGATTTATCTGAGAAGAACTGAGAATTTCCTGGGATTTTTTTCTGGAGAATTCTCTGGGAATTTCCTGGGAATTTCTGGGATTTGCTTCACCTGAGGAGAACTGAACATTCCCAGGAATCTCAGAATTCCTGGAATTCATCCGAGCCCGGCAGGGAAATCAGGAGAACTGAGAATTCCCGGGAATTTTGGAATTCCCAGGATTCCCAGAATTCCAAGATCCTCTCCAGGGACCCCAGAATTCCCAGATTTCCCGGAATTCCGGGATCAGCTCCGTGTACATAAACCCCTCCCCCAGCCCTTCCCCGAGGGAAATTCGGGATTGGGACCATCCCAAATCCCCGGGAATTTCGGATTTTGGGGGGGGAATTTTGGGATTTTCGGGATCTTGGGGAGGTTTTTCCCAGGAATTCTCAGATCTGGAGAAGCTTTTCCAGGAAAATCCACCTGCTTTGGTTGTTGGTTTTTGGGGGTTTTTTTGGGTTTTTTTCCCGGATTTCTGTTTTTTTTCCCTTTTTTTTGTGTGATTCCGGAGTCCTGGAATTCTGGAGGTGCCTGGGAAGGAGATTTGGACATTCCTGAGGGAGCAGGAGGAGGGAAAAAAAATGGAAAAAAAAAGGGAAAAAGAGGGGGAAAAATAGGGAAAAGAGGAGAGAAAAAAAGTTGGGAAAAAAAGGAGGAAAAAAGCTGGAAAAAAGAGAAAAGAAGAGGGGGAAAAAAAACCACAAAAAAGGAGGAAAAAAACCTGGGAAAAAAGGATGGAAAAAAAAAAAAAAAGAAAAAGGAAGAGATTTGGGGAGGGATCCCCCAAATTCCAGCCGGGAACTTCCTGAAGGAAAAGTGGAAAAAAAATAAATCTGCTCCCAAATTCTGGATTTAGGGTGAGGCTTGGGGCCTTTTCCAGCTTTTTTCCAAACCTTTTCCAGCTCTTTTCCAAACTTTTTCCAGCCGATTTCCAGCCCCTTTCCAGATGAATTTCCAGTCCCTTTTCCAGCTTTTTTCCAACTTTTTTCCCAGACTCTTTTCCAGTTTTTTTCCAGCCCCTTTTCCAAACCTTTTCCGTTTTTTTCCCCAGGTTTTTTATCCCAGCTCCTCCTTTCCCTCAGGATCCGGGACTTTTCCCACTCCAAATCCTCCACCCTAAAAAAAACCCCTCTGGAAAAACCCCTCCGGCCCCAGCCCGGAATTCCCGGGAGAATTCCCAGAATATTTCCCGGGAGAATTCCCGGAATTCCCGGGGAACTTTCCCTTTTCCCTGTCCATTGTGTGATACACTAAACCCTCGGATCCCGGCCGGCCTCAGCGGGGATTTGGGGTTGGTTTTCCGAGGGGTTGTTTTGGGATTTTCCCGGTGTTTTGTGGTTTTTGGGATTGGCAGAAGCTGCTCCAGGGTGGATTTTTTTGGGGATTTATTTTTTCTCCTTTTTTTTTGGCTTTTTATTCCAAATTTTTGGGTTTTTTGAACTTTTTTCCAAGCAGGAATGAGGGAGAATTTTCCTTTTCTTCCTTTTTTTTTTTTTTTTTTTTTTTTTTTTTTTTTTTTTTTTTTTTTTTTTTTTTTTTTTTTTTTTTTTTTTTCCCTGAGAAGTGTGGACGATGGATGGGGAAAAAAAAAAAAAAAAAAGGTGGAAAATCAAAACCTGGGAAAAATCCATTCCCAAAAAATCCTCCCCCCAACCCCCCCCCCGGGCCGGGCGTGTAAATAAACCATAGAGGAGAAATTAAAGTTTTTACCAGATTTAGAATGGGAAAAAATTCCCAAAAAAAGAGAAAAATTATGGAAAAAAAAAAAAAAAAAAGACTTTTGGAGCTGCGATTTTCCAGCGTTTCAGTGCCTTGGGCTGGACCTGGGAGGGAGGGGCCGGAATTTCGGGAATTTCCCTCTGGAATTGCGGGAATTTTCCCCCGGAATTTCGGGGGTTGGAGCCCCGGAATTTTAGGGAATGTTCCCCTGGAATTTTGGGGTTGGGTTCCTGGAATTTTGGGGAATGTTCCTCCCAGAATTTTGGGGTTGGGAGCCCTGGAATTTCGAGGTGTGACTGGAATTTTCGGGATGTTCCCCCCGGAATTTTAGGGAACGCACCTCTGGAATTCTGGGGCTGAACTCCTGGGATTTTGGGATTGTGGCGACTCTGGATTCCGGGGCTGTTCCCGCCGGGAATTCCGGGATTGTTCTGTCCCTGGAGTCCAGGATTTTGGGATTGTGCTGCCCCTGGAATTGGGGGATTTCAGGATCGTTCTGTCCTGGGAATTCCGGGATTTGGGGATTGTGCTGCCCCTGGAATCCGGAATTTCGGGCACGTGGCATCCCTGGAATTCGGGAATTCGGGGATTGTGCTGTCCCGGGGTTTGGGAATCCCGGGGTTTGGGAATCCCGGGGTTTGGGAATTCGCTGCCCCGGGGGCGCGGTTTGGGGCCGCAGGAAGCCGCAGCTGCCAGAGGAATTCTCAGGAATTCTTTATTCTGTAGGAATCGATTCCATTGAACTCGGGCGGTTCCGGCCCGGCCTCGGCTCCTCCCGGGATCCGTTCGGGGCTTTCCCGGGATTTTGGGGTCCCGGGGAGGATTTGGGGGGGTGGGGGGAGGGGCTCCGGCCACGCCCCCCGGGTTTGGTCCTGCCCCCCAAAAAAGGGGCTCGGGAAGGGCCCCGGTGTCCCCGGGTGTCCCCCTGTCCCCTCCCTGTCCCCTCCCTGTCCCCTCCCTGTCCCCTCCCTGTCCCCTCCCGGGGTCCCCCTTTGTCCCCTCCCCGTCCCCGCCCCGGGAGTTGGAAAAACGGGAATTTTGGGGGATTTTTTTTTTTTAAACGCTAAAAATGAAAGAAAAGGGGGAAAAATAATAATAATAAATGGGGACATTGGAGGGGACACGGGGAGGGGACAGGGGGACAGGGGGACACTGGGGACACTGAGGGGACACTGAGGGGACACTGGGGACACTGGGGACACTGAGGGGACACACGGGGGGACACTGAGACAAGGGGAGGACATGGGAGGGGACAGGGGGACACACGGGGGGACATTGGGGACATGGAGGGGACACTGGGGAGACATTTGGGGGACACTGAGGGGACATTGGGGACATTGGGGACATCCCAGGTGTCCCCCTCTGCCCTTGCCCACGGCAGGAGGAGGAATTTTCCTTTCCCTGGGAAATTCCGGATCCTCCTGGATTGGGGATTTGGGGACAAACTCCCCCAAAATCCCACCTGGAGAGAATCCCGCCGGGAATCCCACACCGGGAATTCCTCACCTGGAATTTTACCTGGAATTTCCCACCTGGAATTTCCCCACCTGGGAATTTTGTCTGGGAATTTTCCCCACCTGGAATTTCCCCGTCTGTTTCCAGGAGAGGAAAAAAAGGACACCGAGTTTGGGAACGACCCCAAAGTGCCAAAAATCCCGGGAATTCTGGGAATTTTCACCCCCCCCCCCCCCCCCCCCCCCCCAGGGCCAGGAATTCCAGGAATTTTGGGAATTCCGGGAATTTTGAGAATTCCCAGCCTTCAGCAGAAACCACCCCCACCTCAAACATTCCACAGGATTTTGGGGGCGAATTCCAGGAAATTCCGAGCAGATGAACAAAAAGGGGGAAAAAAAAAAACCCCAAATCCCCGCCGGGAATTTTCCCGTTTCTCCCAACGTTTTTCCCGGGTTTTTTCATGGAATTCTGTCCCGTTTCTCCGGCAGAGTCCAGGCAGAGTCCAGGAGGGAGGAACCGGCCAAACCCCAACTCCGCTCCCAGGAAAACAAAACATCCGGGAATTCTCCCCGGGAAAGGAGGAAAAAAATGAGGAAAAAAATTGATTTTTTTTTTCCTGGGATTTTTTTGTCCTTTTTTTCTGTTTTCTTGGGAATTTTTTGTCCTTTTTTTTTTTTTTCTTTTCCTGGGATTTTTTTTGTCGTTTTTCTTGGGAATTTTTTTTTTTTGTCGTTTTCTCCTGAGATGTTTTTTTTTTTTTTGTCCTTTTTTTTTTTCCTTTTGTTTTCCTGGGAATTTCCCCCCGTGGTTCTGTTTTGGGGGTTTTTTGGGAGATTTTTCTCCTCTTTTTTGTTGTTGTTGTTGTTTTTGGGAATTTTTTTATCATTTTTCCTGGGAATTTTTTCCTCCTGTTTGGTATTTTCTGGGGGGGAATTTTTTTGCCCTTTTTTTTGCTTTTTCTGTGGAATTTTTTTCCTCCATTTTGTTGATTTTTCCGTGGGAATTTTTCCTCTATTTTTTTCCATTTGTCCAAGGAATTTTTCCCTCTATTTTTTTTCCTTTTTCCGTGGGAATTTTTTCCTCCTTTTTTTTTCAATATCTCCATTAATTTCCCCCCCATTTTTTTGCTTTTTCCGTGGGATTTTTTCCTCCATTTTTCGCTTTTTCCGTGGGAATTTTTTCCATTTGTCCAAGGAATTTTTTCCTCCATTTTTTCGATTTTTCCGTGGGAATTTTTTCCTCCATTTTTCACTTTTTCCGTGAGATTTTTTTCCATTTGTCCAAGGAATTTTTTCCTCCATTTTTTCCATTTTTCCATGGAATTTTTTCCTCCATTTTTTCGCTTTTTCCGTGGAATTTCCCCCCCGTTTTCCCCGCCTTTTCCGTGGGGTTTTCTCTCGGCTCCTGCTGGGAATCCCCCGTCCCATCCCGGGTTTCCTGGGCTCACATGATGCCGTTGGTGAGGTACTGGAAGCCGTCGTAGAGTTTGGTGGTGATGGATCTCATGGAGCCGTCCACCATCTGCTCCACCAGCAGCTGCAGCTGCTCCTCCGTCAGGTTCATGTGGAAACGCTCCTTCAGGTGCCGGATGGTGGAGGAGCCGTGGAAACAGGGCAGCTGCGAGCCTGGAAAAACGGGAAAAACGGGAAAAATGGGGAAAAATCGGGAATTCTGGAGGCTGGGAGGGTGAAAAAACAGGAAAACGGGAAAAAAATGGGAAAAAATCGGGAAAAAAATGGGAATTCTGGAGGCTGGGAGAGTGAAAAAACAGGAAAATGGAAAAAAATCGGGATCCAAATGAGGGATCGGGCAGCTGGGAGCCTGGGAAACACGGGAAAACAGGAAAATCTGGGAATTCTGAGGGCTGGGAGCCTGGAAAATACAGAAAAATGGGAAAAAACGGGAATTCTGAGAGATAAAGGACTGGAAAAATGGGAAAAATCGGGAATTCCGGGGGCTGGGAGAGCGGAGGAATGGGAAAACAGGAAAAACTGGGATGGGAATGAGAGACGGGGCAGCTGAGAGCTGGGAAAAATGGGAAAAAATGGGAAAAATGGGAAAAACGGGGAAAAATGGGAAAAATTGGGGGAAAAAAACTAGGAAAAATGGGGGAAAACTGGGAAAAATTGGGGAAAACCAGGAGAAATTGGGATGGGAATGAGGGATCAAGCACCTGAGAGGCTGGAGGAACGGGAAAAATGGGAAAATTGGGACAAATGGGAGCTGAGAGGCTGGAAAAAGGGGAAAACCGGGATGGGGAATCTTGTGGAATTCCCGGATTTTCCCGTTTTTCCCTGGAATTCCCACCTTGCTGCATGATCTCCACGATCTGCACCACCCTGTCCATGTGTTTCCTGGCGGCGATCAGCCCCTGCAGCATCAGCATCTTGTAGTAATTGAACATGTCCCCGTCCAGGCCTCCCATCACCTGGGGAAAACGGGGGAAAATGGGAATTCCAGGGAAAAGGATCCCAGAAAAATCCCCCCCTCCAAAAAAAAAAATCCGAGAAAAAAAAAATCCGAGAAAAAAAAAAATCCTCCCAAAAATTTCCAAATAAGACCCAAAAAATCCCAAATAAGACCCAAAAAATCCCCCCCAAATCCCCAAAAATATAGAAAAAAAAAAAAAAAACAAATTTGAAAGAAAATTGGGGGGAAAAAAATAAAAAAAAAGAAAAAAAAAAAAATCAAAAAAAATTTCCAATAAAGTCCCCCAAAAATTCAACAAAAAACCCCAAAAAATCCCTGCAAAAATCCCATAAAAACCCCCAAAAATCCAAATAATCCCCGTCCCAAAAATTGAAAAAAAATCCAAAAACATTCAAAAAAAAACCCCAAAAAATTCCATAAAAACCCCCCAAAAATCCCCTAAAATCCCATTAAAAATCCCATAAAATCCCATTAAAAATCCCATAAAATCCCATTAAAAATCCCATAAAATCCCCAAAAAATCCCATAAAATCCCTGAAAAATCCCATAAAATCCCCCCAAAAATCCCATAAAACCCCCAAAAAATCCCATAAAACCCCCAAAAATCCCATAAAAATCCCCCAAAATCCCCTAAAATCCCCACCACCACACCCCCAGGAGCCCCTGCCCCACTCACGTCCACGAACTCGGAGGTGAGTTTGAAGGCCGACGTCTCGAAGCCCAAATTCCGTGGTGACGACGAGAGGATGAAGCCGAAGTCGATGTGGATGATGTGACCCTCGGCATCCAGCAGGATGTTCCCGTTGTGCCTGTGGGGAGATTCCATCGAATCCCAGAAAATTCCATCGAATCCCAGAAAATCCCGTCGAATTCCAAAAAAAAATCCCATTAAAGTTGCAAAAAATCCCATCAAAATCTATAAAAATGGCCAAAAAAAACCCCCAGTAAAATTCCATGAAAATTCCATCAGATCCCGTTAAAAGTCTTTCAATTCCCATCAAATCCCAAAAAAAATCCCATGAAAATCCCATGAAATTGGGTTTAAATCCCTTCAAGTGCCACTCAAAGGCCTCGGTGTCCAGAGGATGTTCCCGTTGTGGGGAGATTCCATCAAATTCCATCAAAATCTATCAAAGCCCAGAAAATTCCATGGAGATCCCATCGAATTCCAAGAAAAAAATTTTAAGAAATGGAAAAAAATCGGAAAAAAATCGGAAGAAAATCGGAAAAAAATGGAAAAAAATTAAAAAAAAAAATGGAAAGAAATGGAAAAAAATGGAAAAAAAATGGAAAAAAAAACCCCTGAAAAAAATGTGAAAAAAATCGAAAAAAATTTGAAAAAATTTTGAAAAAAATCGAAAAAAAAATTGGAAAAAATGGAAAAAAATACCTTGAAAAAATGGGGAAAAATGGGAAAAAACCCTGAAAAAAATGGGAAAAAATTAGAAAAAAAATTTGAAAAAAATGGGGAAAAAATCAAATTATTTTTTTTTTAAAAAAATCCCCCAAACCTCCAAAACTCCCCCTGAAGCCCCCAAAGCTGACCTGTCCTTGACCTGCAGCAGGTAACAGACCAGGCAGTAGCCGGCACAGCTCCTGACGAAGTTCCTCTGCGCTGTCAGGAAGGATTCCGTGTTGTAGCTGCCGTGCTCCTGCAGGAAATAATCCAGCAGCGACAGCTGCGACTGCTTCTTGATCTGGTGCAGCGACACGGCGCTGAGCACGGGCTCGATCATCCCGCTGTCGGCCGAGATCACCAGGATCTTGTAGGGCTTGATCCAGAGAGGGACCCGCTCCTGCTCCCAGATGGACTGAGGGGGGAGAAATGGGGAAAAAACAGGGGAAAAATGGGTTAAAATGGGTTAAAATGGGGAAAAAATAGAGAAAAAATGGGTTAAAATGGGCTCGATCATCCTGCTGTGGGCAGAGATCACCAGGATCTTGTAGGGCTTGATCCAGAGGGGGACTCGTTCCTGCTCCCAGATGGACTGAGGGGGGAGAAAATGGGTTAAAACGGGTTAAAATGGGGAAAAAATAGAGACAAAAATGGTTAAAATGGGTTAAAATGGTGGAAGGCACGGCACTGAGAATGGGGATCCCGCTGTTGGGTGAGATCACCAGGATCTTGTGGGGTTGGATCCACAGGGGCACTCGTTCCTGCTCCCAGATGGACTGAGGGGAGAAATGGAAAATAAAAGGATTTTTTTTCTCAGAATTCTCCAGGAATTCTCTCACCTGGAGCTGTTTGAGCACCTGGAAGGCCACAAAACCCCATCAAATCCCATTAAAACCCCATAAAGCCCCCCCCAAACTCAGGACTTTTTGGGGAGTGACGGGAATTTTTCAGGAATTGGGATTTTTTTGGGAATTCTCTGGGAATGGTCTCACCTGGAGCTGTTTGAGCACCTGGAAGGCCACGAAAACCCCATCAAATCCCATTAAAACTCCATAAAATCCCAATAAAATCCCCATAAAACACTCTAAAAACCCGGGATTTTTTTTGGGAATGACAGAAATCTTTCAGGAATTGGGATTTTTTTTTGGGGAATTCTCTGGGAATGGTCTCACCTGGAGCTGTTTGAGCACCTGGAAGGCCACGAAAACCCCATAAAATCCCGTTAAAACGACATAAAATGGCACAGAAACCCCTAAAAACTCGGGGGAATGATGGGAATTTTTCAGGAATTGGGATTTTTTTGGGGAATTCTCTGGGAATGGTCTCACCTGGAGCTGTTTGAGCACCTGGAAGGCCAGCAGCTCCTGCCTCAGGTCATCCCCACATTTGACGATGACGGAGAGGAGGCGCCAGGACGGGAGGTGGCCGTAGGGTGAAGCTTCCCGGATCCTCCTGAGGGGGAAAATTTGGGAAAAACGGGATTTTTCCAGCAGGTGTGAGGGCTGGGAATTGACTGGAGGTGTTTTTGTGATGTTTCAGCCCAGGAAAATCCCATAAAATTTCATTAAAATCCTATCAGAATGATGTAAAATCCCCATTAAAATCCCATCAAATCCCACCAAATGTCATTAAACCCCCTAAAATCTCCATTGAAATCCCAATAAAATTCCATTAAATTCCATTAAATCCCCGTTTAAATCCCATCAAATGCCATTAAACCCCATTAAAATCCCATCAAATTCCACAAAACCCCATGGAAATCCCATTAAATCCCATTACAATCCCCATGGTTTTTTAAAACGAATTTATGATTTTTTTTTATGGTTTTTTAAAACAAATTTATGATTTTTTTTTCCCCCATGAACTTTCACGAACTGACGGATTTTCAAATTCATTTCCCTGAATTTCGGGATTTTTTTTTTTTTTTTTAAACTGCCTTTTTTTAAAATCAAATTTAAATTTTAAATCGAATGTTTTTCAAACGAATTCACGATTTTTTTTAACCAATTTTTAACGGATTTTTATCCAATTTTTAACGGATTTTTAACAGATTTTTATCCGATTTTAAACAAATTTTTAATGGATTTTTAATGGATTTTCACCTGATTTTTAACAGATTTTTAATGGATTTTTATTCGATTTTTAACCAGATTTTTTTTTAAATTTACAATTTTTTTTTAACGATTTATAATTTTTTTTCCCTTTTTTTTTTTTTTTTATTTTTACCAAAATCCCCCCCAAAAAATCCTCACCTGACTTTTTCCTGCCAGGGCTCTTTGAGGGCCACGGCCGACGGATCCTCGGGATCCCTCCGGAAGGACGTGGGGGTGTGAGCCAACTGCTCCGACAGCCGCCTCCTGAGGGGGCAAATCCCACACAATTCCACCGTTTTCATGGAAAAAAATCCAGGAGTTTTGATCCAGAGAATGGGGGGTTTGAGCAGGGAAAAATTCCTGGATTTTTCGGTTGGAATTTTGGGGTTTTATCAGGGAGAATTCCAAGATTTTTGTTCTGAATTCCAGGGTTTTAGCAGGAAAAACTCCTGGATTTTTGGTTGGACTTTCGGTGTTTTATGTGGGAAAATTCCAGGATTTTTGCTCAGAATTTCGGGGTTTTATCAGGGAAAATTCCTGGATTTTTTTTGCTCTGGGCAATGTCAGAATTCCAGGATTTTTTTGGGGGAAAATTCCCAGATTTCCGCTCTGGGCAATGTCAGAATTCCAGGATTTTTTTGGGGGGGAAAATTCCCAGATTTCCGCTCTGGGCAATGTCAGAATTCCAGGATTTTTTGGTGGAGAATTCCCAGATTTCCCCCAGCTGACCGGATGTCTCCGGCGGCGATGAACACGGGCTCGCGGCTCTCCTGGCTGGTGATGGAATCCACGGAAAACTGGGAGATGTTGTCACAGCTGTTGGTGTGCATCTCCGGGAGCTGGGGGAATCCCGGGAAAATCCCATCAAATTCCCATCAAATCCATTAAAATCCCATGAAAATCCCGGCAAATCCCATTAAAACCCCACAAAAATCCCATCAAAGTCATTAAAATCCCATGAAAACGCCATGAACTCCCATTAAAATCCCATCAAATGCCACAAAATCCCATTAAAATCCCATCAAATGTCAAGAACCTTCTGGAAAACCCCATTCCCATCATTCCCACCTCCATGGGACCACCCTGGAGGTCACCACGGCGACCAGAACCTTCTGGAAAACCCATCTCCACCTCCATGGTGCCAGAACCTTCTGGAAAACCCCACTCCCACCATTCCCACCTCCATGGAGACCCCACAGTGACCAGAACCTTCTGGAAAAACCCCACTCCCAGCACTCCCATCGTTCCCACCTTCATGGAGACCCCACGGTGACCAGAACCTTCTGGAAAAACCCCATCCCCACCTCCATGGGACCACCCTGGAGGCCTCCATGGTGCCAGAACCTTCTGGAAAACCCATCTCCACCTCCATGGTGACCCCACGGTGACCAGAACCTTCTGGAAAATCCCATTCCCACCATTCCCAGCGTTCCCACCTCCACCTGGAGCTCCACGATGTCGTCCACGGACCAGGCCTCGTCGTCGTTGTCGTAGTTGGGGACGGTGCTGAAGCTGCCCGCCCTCTGCTCGGGGCCCATGCCACATTCCGGAAGGTTCTCGGCCGAGCGCGTGCTCCGGATGCGGTTCTCCGGGATCCGCGCCGGGACATTCGCCGTGTCGAAATTGTCACATTCCAGCACCTCCACGTAGATTAAATAGGGAGCCTGGGGGGGAAATGGGAAAAGTGGGAATGTTGGAGGGATGAGGGGTAGACCTGGATGTTGTCGGGGTTGGGTTTTGGGGGGAAATCCGGGTTTTTGGTGGATGTGGAGGGGGTTTGTGGCCAAGTCCTGCTGTCCCAATATTCCCAGTCCTGGAATTGACACTTCCAGATCTTTCCCAACATTCCTAATCCTTGGAGTGACAGCTCCAGATCTTTCCCGAAATTCCCTGGAAGTGACACATCCAGGTCTTTCCCATCATTCCCACCCCATCCCAAACCCCATTTCCCATCCCAAATCCCCAAATTTCCCATCCCAAATCCCAATTTCCCATCCCAAACTCCAATTTCCCATCCCAAATCCCCAAATTTTCCATCCCAAACCCCAATTTCCCATTCCCAAATCTCCATTTCCCATCCCAAACCCCAAATTCCCCATCCCAAACCCCGGATTCCCCCACCTTGTCCTTGGAGTTGAGGACCACGGCCTGGGAGTGGGGCACCCTGACCACGTGGTGCTCAAATCCCAGGAGTCATCATCTCCAGCTCTCTCCCACCAATCCCAAGCCCATTTCCCATTCCCAAACCCCAAATTTCCCATCCCAAATCCCAAATTTTGCCCACCTTGTCCTTGGAGTTGAGGACCACGGCCTGCGAGTGGGGCACCCTGACCATGTGCTGCTCGATGGTGACATCACCACCTCCATTCCCACCATTCCCAATCCATCCCAATTTCCCATTTCCCATCCCAAATCCCGGATTCCCCCACCTTGTCCTTGGAGTTGAGGACCACGCCCTGGGAGTGGGGGACCCTGACCACGTGCTGCTCAAATCCCAGGAGTCATCATCTCCAGCTCTCTCCCACCAATCCCAAGCCCCATTTCCCATTCCCAAACCCCAAATTCCCCATCCCAAATCCCAAATTCCCCATCCCAAATCCCCAAATTTCCCACCTTGTCCTTGGAGTTGAGGACCACGCCCTGGGAGTGGGGCACCCTGACCACGTGGTGCTCCAAGGTGACATCACCACCTCCATTCCCACCATTCCCAATCCATCCCAAACCCCAAATTCCCCATCCCAAATCCCCAAATTTCCCATCCCAAATCCCATTTCCCATCCCAAATCCCAAATTTCTCATCCCAAATCCCCAAATTTCCCATCCCAAATCCCCAAATTTCCCATCCCAAACCCCAATTTCCCATCCCAAACCCCGAATTCCCCATCCCAAATCCCCAAATTTCCCACCTTGTCCTTGGAGTTGAGGACCACGGCCTGCGAGTGGGGCACCCTGACCACGTGGTGCTCCAAGGAGACATCACCACCTCCATTCCCACCACTCCCAATCCATCCCAAATCCCAAATTCCCCATCCCAAATCCCATTTCCCATCCCAAACCCCGGATTCCCCCACCTTGTCCTTGGAGTTGAGGACCACGGCCTGCGAGTGGGGCACCCTGACCACGTGGTGCTGGAAGGCGGCCGTGGGCAGCCACGCCCGCGCCGGCAGTTTGTGGTTGAGCAGCGACAGCTCCGAGATCAGCCTCTGGGTCTTCTGCTCCTTGGTGGGCAGCGTGGCCAGACGCTTCCCGATGGCCATCAGCGACTTGATGAACTCCCGCTCCGGGGCCAGCCGGGCCGGCTGCGGGGCCGCGGGGCGCCGGGGGAACAACGGGGTGCCAGGGGAAAACAACGGGGCGCCGGGGGAAAAACAACGGGATTCCAGGGAGAAACAACGGGGTGCCAGGGAAAAACAACGGGATTCCAGGGAGAAACAACGGGATTCCAGGGAAAACAACGGGGTGCCAGGGAGAAACAACGGGGTGCCAGGGGAAAACAACGGGATTCCAGGGAAAACCAATGGGATTCCAGGGGAAAAACAACGGGATTCCAGGGAAAATCATCGGGATTCCAGGGAGAAACAACGGGATTCCAGGGAGAAACAACGGGATTCCAGGGAAAAACAACAGGGTGCCGGGGAAAAACAACGGGATTCCAAGGAAAAATCATCAGGATTCCAAAGAAAAACCGTCGAGATCCGAAGGAAAAACATCAGGATCCCAAGGGAAAAGCAACGGGATTCCAAGGGAAAAGCAATGGGATTCCAAGGAAAAATCATCAGGATCCGAAGGAAAAACCGCCGGGATTCCAGGGAAAAGCCGTCAGGGTTCCAAGGAAGAAGTTGGGGAAAAAAAGAAAGAAAACGGAGCTGACGTCAGTGGATTTTTAATGGAAGCAATTTTTTTTTCCCTGTCCTTTCCTTTTCCTGATCTTTCCTCTTCTTGGTTTTTCCCTTCTCCTGCTTTTCCCTTTTCCTGCTCCTCCCACTCCAGAGCCAGCCAGAGCAGCTGGAAAAGGGTCGGGATCCAAAGGAAAAGGGTCGGGATCCCAAAGGAAAAGGGTCGGGATTCCAAAGGAAAAAGTTTGGGAAAAAAGGAAGAAAATGAAGGTGAAGTTGGTGGTTTTTAATGGGACCTAATTCCTGCCTTTCCCTTTTCCCACTTTTTCCTTTTCCCACTTTTCCCTCTTCCCTCCCCTCCCTCTTCCCGGATCCCGGGAATTTGGGAATTCCATCCACCCCCCGGCAGAGCAGGACCCCAGAGGGTTTTTCCTTCCCCCCCCAGAATTCCAGAGCCGACGTTCCCAGCGGGATCTCCCGAGTCCTGCCGGATTCCTGGGATTCGGGATCATCCAGATTCCCGGGATTTGGCAGGACCTGGATCTCTGGGATTCGGGAACATCCAGATTCCCGGGATTTGGCAGGACCTGGATCTCTGGGATTCGGGATCATCCAGATTCCCGGGATTTGGGGTCACCCCCCTGCCCCTCCCTGGCATCCCAATCCAAAACTCCCAGGGGAAATCGGGTTTTTTTTTGGGATTTCCCCTCGGATGCGGCAGCCCCTCCCCACATCGATCCCAAATTTCCACTCCACATCCCCCCCCCCAAAAAAAATCGGGAAGAACTGATTGTTTTTCGGGATCATGCTGGAAAAGGCTCATGCAGAGAAGCCGCTGATCAGGGGACAGAGAAAAGCAACAGAAAACGCCAGGAAAATCGGGAACGTCGCCGAGCAAAAAGGAAAACGATCGGGAAAAATCAAGGAAAGGAGGATGAGGATGGGAATTCCCGCCTGGGAATCCTTTGGATTTGGAGTCCATGCCCAAAAATTCCCTCAGGAATTCCAGGAATTCTTGGTTATCCTGGCTCCAGACACAGGAAAAAATATTCCAGAGGTTCCCAATCCCGGCTGGATCCCAAAAAATTCCTTCAGCTTTTCATGGATTGAATCCCATTCCTGTCAAAAAACTGGGATATTCCATAGATGCTTCCCAGTTGTTTTTTCTTTCCAGTGGTTCTGATACTCCTGATCCTCCCATCCAGGGTTTTTTTTTTTCGTGGAATTTGTCCCCCTGGGAATAGCAGGAAAGGCAGTTCCCAGCGGAATATCCCGAGGAATTTGGGATCAATCCAGGGATCAGCCCCGCCTGGATCCAGGGCAGGTTTGGATTCCTGGTTTTTCCAAAGATTCCAAAGATCTTTTCCCAACCTCAGGAATATTCCAGGATCCGTTGGGAGCCTCTGGAATTCTGGCTTCAGTGGGAAACTTGGAAATCTTGGATCTTCCAGTTGGAGGGGTTTGGGAAATTCTATCCCATTCCAGAGGGGAAATTCCAGAGGGGAATTTTCCTCTTCATCCCATTCCAAAGGGAATTTTCCTCTTTATCCTGTTCCAGCAGGAAATTTCTCCTCCATCCCGTTCCAAAGGGAAAATTCCAGAGGGAAAATTCCTCTTCATCCCATTCCAGAGGGACATTCCATTGGGAATTTTCCTCTTCATCCCATTCCTCATCCCAGCATTCCCGAGGAATCCTTCCCATTCCAGCAGAACATTCCATAGGGAATGAGGAATTATCCCAATTTTCCGTCGATTCCCAAAAAAACAAAACCCTGGAGAGGAGCCCTTGGCCGGGCTGGGAGGAGCAGGAATGGGGGGAAATCACGGAATTCCTGGAATTTTGGGTGGGAATTCTGCCCTTGGAGCTCATCCCAAGCATCTCGTTATCCTTCAAAAAGCGGCAGGATTCAGGAGGAGGCCGAAATTTGGGATTCAATCCCCAAATTCCCAAATCCCAAGGGTGAGATGGATCCCTGGGAATTCCCAGCAGGATCCAGGAATTCCCAGAAAAGCTAAAAAAAAAAAAAAAAAAAAAAAGGGTGGAATTTTTCCCAAAAAATTCCCAGTGCTGGAGGAAAAATCATGGACTACATAATTCCCACTGGGAAAAGAGGGAAAGATCCCAAAAACCAGGAAAAAAAAAGGGGAAAAAAAACGAGGAAAAAGGTTCATTCCAGAGAGAAAAATCAGGGAAAACGCCGGGATTCGATTGGAATTTTCATGGGGAAAAAAAATAGGAATGAAAAGAACGAAATCAAGGAATGATTGGTGGAAAAAAAAAAAGGAAAAAAGCCAAAAAAAAAGCAAATCAATCCCATTTTGGGAGCCAAATTCCAAAGGGAAAACAGCATTTCCTCTTCCACCTGCAAGGGAAAAAACGGGAATTTCCTCATTCCCAGATGGAATTTCAGGGAAAAAAAACAGGAATTTTCCTTGGTTTTATTCAACTGGAAGGAATTTTCCTGGAATTAATTCTGAGGAAATGTCGTGGTGACGATCCTGGGGTTTATTTTATTTTATTTTATTTTATTTTATTTTATTTTATTTTATTGGGAATATTTGGGGAATGCTGGGAAATTCCAGATGGGGGGTGGAAAATGAGGAAATGCTGCGATGGGAAGAGGGAAAACCTCTGGAAAAAAAAAAAACCCTGGGATTGGAACTTACGGGAGCCAAGGATTTCTCCAGGCTTTCCGTACTCGAGGAGAATTCCTGGGAAAAGCAGGAAAAATAAAAAAAAAAAGGGAATTTCGGGGCAAGTTTTTTTTTTTGTGGGAATTTTTTTTCCGCAGGGAAGAGAGGAAGGAGAAAGAGGAAAAAAAAAAAAAGGAGGAGAAGAAGAAGAAGCAAAGTTTAGCTCCGGGTTCACTTCCAGCAATTCCCAAGGTTTTGGTTTTTGTGGTCCCATCCCTTGGAATTCCCGGAAAAATTCCAGGGATTGAAGTGGAGCAGATCCCAGCGGTGAATTCCCGGGATGTTCCTGGGTTTTTTCTCCTCCCTGGGATTCATTATCCCACCCTGGGAGGACAAGGATGGATCCAGCTCCGAATTCTTTGGATTTTCTGACCTTTCCCATCACCAAATCCATGTTTTTTTTTTAATTCCCTGGATTCTGGTGAAATCCCGAATTTCACCACGGAAACGATCCCGAAAATTCCCCCAAATCCCGATTTTTGAGTCCCCCCCTTTTTTTTTTCCTGATTTTTCCCAAACTTTTCCTGCCATTCCCACATTTTCCCTCCGAGCTCCATCCCAAGGGATTCCCATCCCATAATATCCCAAAATTCCAGCGCTTGGGAATCCACCAATCCACGATTCTGGATTTCCCAAAAAAAAAAAAAAAAAAAGGGAATTTTGGGGGCTAAAATTCCCAAAAATTCCCCCTCCCCCCAAAAAAAAGAGGGACAACCAGGATCCCACCCGGAGGGAAAATGGACGGGAAATGATCCCAGAATTCATCAGGGAAGGGAAAACTGAAGGAAAATCATCCCAAATTTTCCCCTCCCCTGATGAATTTTGGGATAATTTTCCATCGATTTTCCCTCCCCTGATGAATTTTGGGATAATTTTCCCTCCCCTGATGAATTCTGGGATCATTTCCCAACAATTTTCCCCTGTTTTTTTCCAAGGAATTCCAGAGGGAAAACCACTCAAGAGCTTCCAAGAATTCCGGGAATTCTGAAGGAAATTTGGGACCAGGGCTGGACTCTCCCTGGTGTTTGTCCTTTCCCAGTTTTTTCTGGATCGTTTCCAGGACTCTCCTCATCCATAATGGATGGCAAAGCTCCGGTTTTTCACCTCCTCTTTTTCCATATTAAAAATTCATCCCGGCCTCAACGGTCCCGGATTTTCTCCAGGGTGTTTTTGATCCCGAATCCAGCCTGGAAAAATTCCTTCCCAAATCCTTCCTTCTCCATCCTTATCCCAGTTCCCAGAGTTTGGAACAATCCTTGGCTCCTTCTGAGGATTCCCAGTGGAATTCCCGGCGGAATTCCCAGAATTCCCAGCAGGATCAAACCTTGCATTTATCATCCATAAATCACAGGAATTCCTGGGAATTCCCAACCATTCCCAGTCATTTCCAACCATTCCCAGTCATTGCAAACCATTCCAAATCATTCCCAGTCATTCTCAACCATTCCAAATCCTTCCCAACCATTCCCAGTCATTCCCAGTCATTCCCAGTCATTCCCAACCATTCCCAGTCATTCCCAACCATTCCCAACCATTCCAAATCATTCCCAGTCATTCTCAACCATTCCAAATCCTTCCCAACCATTCCCAGTCATTTCCAGTCATTCCCAACCATTCCCAGTCATTCCAAACCATTCCCAGTCATTCCCAGTCATTTCCAACCATTCCCAACCATTCCCAGTCACTCCCAGCCGTTCCCAGTTTCCCTGGGGTGGATTCCACCCCCTGGAGGATTCGTTTTTCCCGGATTTGGGAAGCGCCGCTCCCAAAATTCCCAGCTCATCCCAGGATTCCCAAAGGGAACAGCCTCGGAGCACAACCCCGATCCCAGAAAAGCTTTGGGATGAATCCCAAGGAACAACCACGACCCCAGAGGAGCTCCGGGATCAATCCCAAGTCCCTGGAGATCCTTTCCCAGCGGGATGAGCCTTGGAGCAGAACCACGACTCCAAAGGAACATTGGGATCAATCCCAAGGAACAGCCCACAGAATTCCCACTCGGAACACCTCCCGGATCTTTACCTCCTCCTCGCTCTCCACCTTGGGATTACTGGCCAAGCCCTGGAGCACAACCCCAGCCCTGGAGGAGCTCTGGGATCAATCCCAAAGGAACAACCCACAGAATTCCCACTCGGAACACCCCAGATCTTTACCTCCTCCTCGCTCTCCACCTTGGGGTTGCTGGCCCCAGCCCCACGACTCCCCTTCCTATGGAATTCCCACTCAGAACACCCCAAACCTTTACCTCCTCCTCGCTCTCCACCTTGGGGTTGCTGGCCGTGCGTTTCAGGTTGCTGCTGAGGCTGATGGACACCGTGGCGTCCGACTTGGACCTCTGGTGAGTCCGTTTGGAAGGCGACAACCCCGTGTCGACGCCGCCCACGCCGCCCACCGCTCCTCCTCCTCCTCCTCCTCCTCCTCCTCCTCCTGCCGCCGCCGCCGCTGCCACCAGCTCCCTCCTCCTGCCCGCGGGCTTCAGCTCGTCGGAGAGGATGAGCCTGCGCAGCTTGGTGCCGCGGGAGTGGCGCTGCGTGGAGATGTGCATGTCCGAGGAGTAGGCGCCCAGCAGCAGCGCGCACTGCAGCGAGAAGTCGACGCTCTGGCGGCAGCGGTGCACGATGTAGGGCTTGATGGCGTCGCCCACGTCCTCGTCCATGTGGATGTACATGTTGAGCAGCTGGGGCAGGTAGAAGTCCACGTCCTCGTGGCGGAAGCAGAAGAGGCGGTTGCCGATGTAGGCCTGCACGCCGGGCTCTTTGGAGTTGTACAGGTAGGAGATGGCCATGGAGATGTCGAAGAGCTTGGACTCGAAGAGGCGCAGCAGCCACGACTGCTTGGCTTGGTTCTGGCGCTTCCTGGCCGTCCTGGAGGAAGGCCCCGAGGTCTCCTCCTCCTCCTCCTGGATGCCGCAGCCCGGGGGATCATCCAGGCAGCGGATTTGGCAGCTCTGCCCGTTGGCAACGGGCTCGGAGCCGTGGTGGAGCTGCTGCTTGACCTTCTCCAGCACCTCCTGGCACGCCTTTTTGGCCACCTCGGGGTCGATGAGGGGCGGCTCGCCCACGCCCTCCGTGATGACGCTCAGCGAGGACGAGGAGGAGGAGGAGGTGGTGGTGCCGTTGTTGGTGTTGTTCCCTTGGGAATTCCCTGGATCCGGGGGGAGTTTCCCGACCGGAGAGTCGCCCATGGTGGAGGGAAAAAGGGGCGGCGCGGCTCAGAGCTGGGGAGGAAAAACATCGGGGTGAAGCTGGGAAAAACTGGGGAAAAACTGGGATGAAGTTGCGGGGGGGGAAAATGGGGTGAAATTGGGGAAAAAATTGGGAAAAACTGGGAAAAAATTGGGATGAAGTTGGGGGGGGAAAAATGGGGTGAAGTTGGGGAAAAAATTGGGAAAAACTGGGAAAAAAACTGGGATGAAGTTGGGGGGGGAAAAATGGGGTGAAGTTGGGGAAAAAATTGGGAAAAACTGGGAAAAAATTGGGATGAAGTTGGGGTGAAACTGGGAAAAAAACTAGGATGAAATCAGGAAAAATTTGGAAAAAAATCGGGATGAAGTTGGAGTGAAATTGGGGAAAAAAAATTGGGATGAAATTGGAAAAAAATTGGGACGAAATCGGGACGAAGTTGGGAAAAACACTGGGAAAAACTGGGGAAAAAAATTGGGAGGAAATTGGGATGGAAACGGGAAAAATTTGGATTAGGGGTGGGATTCACGAGGAGGAGCAGCAGAGAGGGTGGTGCAGCTCCAAACTGGGGGAAATTTGGGAAAAAACCAGGAAGAAGTTGGGATTAAGGATGGGATTCAAGAGAAGAAACCCAGGATACACCTGAAGGGAAGATGGATAATGTGAATTATTTTTCCCTGTTAATTTTTTCCCCTGTTAATTCAGACTTTTCCTTTGTTAATTCTGGATTTTTTTCCCTGTTAATTCCAGATTTTGCCTTTGTTAATTTAAGGATTTGCTTTATCCCTTTTGTTTTTTCAACTCTCAAAAAAAAAGAGAGGGAAAAAAAAACCCCTCATGAGTTCTCCCTAAATATTCCAAGTGAGTCAAACCAAGGTCACCTCCCAGAAATCATTTTTCCTTCTTTTCTTCCTCTTTTTTTTTTCCAAAAAAATCATTTTTCCTTCTTTTCTTTCTCTTTTTTTCCCCCCAAGAAATCCCAGACACCCAAATCCTGATCAAAGTCTGAGAGTTTTGCTCCGTTCCCAGCGCTCCAAATCCCACATTCCTGAAATTTTTGGTGCTTCTTAGATCCTAAAAAAAAACCCCCTAAGAGCTGGAAAAAAAAAAAATAAACCTCATTTTTCAACGAATCCTCCCCAGAAATGGGGGTGGAAATTCCAAATTTCAGGATGCCACAATTCCCATCCCTGGTTTTTTACACATATCCCAGATTTTCCTCTTCTATCCCAATCCCTAATCCAAGGACATGAAAATTCCAGGGATTTCCTCCCTTCCCAAAGCCTTCAGCTCACCCCCCAAGAATAAAAACACATCCAAAGGTTTTCCCTCTTCCCAGAAATCCCACAGGATTCCAAAGCCTGGAGCAATCCCAAAATCCTGGAACTTCCTCCTCCTGTGGATCACATTCTGTATATAAATTCCCACTTTTTCAGGTTTTCCAAGTTTGCTTTTTTCCAAAAAAATTTGGGAAATAAACTGGGAAAAGGCAGGGGGAAAAAAGCAGGAAAAAAAATCAGAGGAAAAAAATATCAGGAATTCACATTCCCACTTGGATTCCAAGGGCAGGTCCTGGGCTGATCCCAAGCATGGACCCTGAACTGTGGGATCATAAATCATCCAGGAAATCTGGAGCAAGGATCACCCGGGAATTCCAGGACGAGAGATCACCCAGGAATTCCAGAAATTGTCCAGGAATTCCAGGAGCAGAAATCTCCCACGAATTTCAGGAGCAGAGATTCCCCAGGAATTCCAGGAACAGAAATTATTCAGGAATTCCAGGAGCAGAAATCTCTCAGGAATCTCGGGAGCAGAGCCCTGAAATCCCACTCAGAATTCCAAGACAGAAATCCTCTGATTTCTGTCAGTTTTCAGGATCACATCCACGGCATCCACACCAGGAATAACTCCAAAAACTCTTCCAACATCGGGAAAAGAACCCTGGAAAAACCCCCTTTTCCACGCAGTTGTTCCCTGCTGGGATTACAGGGAAGCGCAGGGAGGGATTAAACATCAATTTATCAATTATGGCTCATTATTCAACTTCCCACCAACTCCAGCCGAAGTTTTCCAGGGAAAACCTTTCCCGAGGGGGGACGAGTGACCCTCGGCAATCCCAACTTTACGTAACTCGTGGAATTTGAGGGGAGATTTCGGACAATTCCACAGCTCCCAGCGACAGCAGATGGCCCCGGGAGAGGGGGAGAAAAGATTGCCAAATCCTCCCGAGGTACAGCGGCTGGAAAAGGCTCCGGAAGGAGAATCTCGCCGTTTCCCCCCCGCGGGGAGAAGGGGTTTGGGAAAAGGGGGATGAATCCGTGGAAGAGGAGGGAAAGGAGAAGGTTTTTGGGATGCTGGAGTTACCTGCAGCGATCGCATCCCGCTCGGCTCCGCTCGGTGAGCCCGGCGCTGCGGCCGGCGCGGGCGGCTCATCCCGGCTGCTGCTGCTGCTGCTGGGGAGAAAACACACAAAACACCCCCAAAAATCAGCGCTGGAAATCCTCCTGGAGCAAAACAAAACAAAACACAACAAAACACAACAAAACCAGGCGATTTCCTGCCCAGCTCCTACGCCACGAAGCGCTGGAGGAGGCCGCGGGGGGAAGCAGCAGCAGCAGCAGGAGGAGGAGGAGGAGGAGGAGGAGGAGGAGGGTTAGGGTTAGGAGGAGGAGGAGGAGGAGAGGCCGGCCGGGAACCGCCGGGGAGGACCGGGCTGAGGGGAGGGCGGAGGAGGCCGCGGATTAGCGAGGCCGGGCTTACCTCGGGGGGAGCGGGGAGGAGCGGGGCCGCGGGGAGAGGAGAGGAGAGGAGAGGAGAGGCGGGGAAGGAGCCGGCGGAGCGGGGCCGGGGCCGGAGCGGGGCCGGGGCCGGTGGAGCGGAGCTGGGGCCGGTGGAGCGGAGCCGGAGCGGGGCCGGTGGAGCGGAGCTGGGGCCGGTGGATCGGAGCCGGGGCCGGTGGAGCGGAGCTGGGGCTGGTGGAGCGGGGCCGGGGCGGAGCCGGAGCGGAGCCGGGGCCGGTGGATCGGGGCCGGCGGATCGGAGCCGGGGCCGCTCGGAGCCTCCCCAGGCCCGGCCCGGCGCCGCCTCACGGGGCTGAGGGGCCGCCACAGCGCCCCCTGCCGGGCCGGCGGCGCGCCGGAGGGAGCGGGCTCTGCTCCGCCGGGGGCGGGCTCTGCTCCGCCGGGGGCGTGGCTTACCCCTTATATGAATATATGGGGGCGTGGCTTGAATGCTAATATGGCGGTGGGGCGCGGTCTGAGGGCAGGCTGTTAACGAGGGGCGTGGTTTATGGTGTTAAGGGGCGTGGTCAACGCGCCGGATGCGGAAGAGGGTGTTGCTTGTGTCCATATATGGCATGGAGGCGTGGTTTATGGTGATTGTGGGCGTGGTCTCGGTGCGGGGCCAGCCCCCGCGGGTTCCGCGTTTGGCGGAAATCGGCGATTTTTGGGAGGAAAAGTCGTCTCGTTGTCGCTGTCACCAGCCCGGGAGGGTGGCACGGGTTGTCCTCCTCCTTGTCCGTGTCCTCTTCCAGTGCCCGTGTCCCCTCTCAGTGCCCGTGTCCCCTCCTAGTGCCCGTGTCCCCTCTCAGTGCCCGTGTCCCCTCTCAGTGTTTGTGTCCCCTCCCCACTCCCAATGTCCCCTCCCCACTCCCAGTGTCCCCTCCCGGTGCCCGTGTCCCACTCCCGATGTTCCCTCCCGATTTCCAATGTCCCCTTCCCCAATCCCGGTGTCCCCTCCCCAATCCCGGTGTCCCCTCCCCATTCCCGGTGTCCCCTCCCGGTGCCCAGGCTCACAGACACGCCGCCTCACTGGAGTGACTGGTTTTTTACTGGTTTTTACTGGTGTGACGCTGGAGACGCCGTCCCTGTGCCCGCCCTCGTGTGTCCCCGCGTGTCCCCAAGGAGGGACCCGGCCTGGCTGTGACCCCGCTGTGCCAGCGCCTCCGGTGTCACCCTGGTGCCCGTCCTGCCATCCCTGATGACACTGACACGCGCGGGTGTGACAGGCCTGGAGGGCGCGGTGGCACTGCCGGGCCTGTCCCCGGAGGTGGTGGCACTGCCAGGCCTGTCCCCAATGGTGGCAATGCCCCTGGATGGGCACTCCCTGACAGGGATGGTGGCACTGCCACTGCCGGGCCTGTCCCCAATGGTGGCAATGCCCCTGGATGGGCACTCTCTGATGGGGACAGTGGCACTGTCCCAGCCCGACCTGTCCCTGTCACCGACAGTGGCACTGTCCCTAGATGGGCACTCTCTGATGGGGACAGTGGCACTGTCCCTGTCTGACCCCTCTCTGTCGGGAATGGTGGCACTGTCCCCACCAGGCACGGTGGCACTGTCCCTGCCTGACCAGTCCCTGACGGTGACAGTGGCACTGTCCCCACCAGGCACGGTGGCACTGTCCCTGCCTGACCAGTCCCTGATGGTGACAGTGGCACTGTCCCTGCCGTGGAGGCTGGCACTGCCCCTGGGCGGGCACTCCCTGACAGGCATGGTGGCACTGCCACAGGCCAGCGTGTCCCCGAGGGGGAGGCCGGTGTGGCCGTGCACCCGGGACTCCACGATGGTGGCTGTCACCCTGGGGATGGACTCCCCGACCAGGACGGTGGCGCTGACGAAGACGGGCGTGTCCACGATGGTGGCAGTGCCCCTGGACAGGCTGGACCTGACGGGGACGGTGACACTGCCCAGGATCCTCCTGTCCACCACGGTGCCACTCAGAGTGACCAGAGCGTCCACGATGGTGGCAGTGCCCCGCGATGGGCAGTCCCTGATGGGGACAGTGGCGCTGCCAGCCATCGTGCTGTCCCCAGCGGTGCCACGGGCCCAAAAGGGGCTGTCCCTGACGGGGATGGTGGCACTGCTGGGGACTGGCATGTCCACGATGGTGGCAGTGCCCCTGGATAGGCTGTCCCTGACAGGGACAGTGGCACTGCCAGCGACTGGCGTGTCCCCAGGAGTGCCACTGTCAGTGACCAGCCTGTCCCCAACGGTGCCACTGACCAGCCTGTCCTCAATGGGGACAGTGACGGTGACAGTGACTGGCCTGTCCTCAATGGGGACAGTGACAGTGCCCCTGACCAGCCTGTCCTCAGTGGGGACAGTGACAGTGACCGGCCTGTCCTCAATGGGGACAGTGGCAGTGTCAGTGACTGACCTGTCCTCAGTAGGGACAGGGACAGTGACCGGCCTGTCCTCAATGGGGACAGTGACACTGCCAGCGACTGGCAGGTCCCTGATGGGGACAGTGGCACTGCTCCTGACCAGCCTGTCCTCAATGGGGACAGTGACAGTGACCGGCCTGTCATCCACAGGGACAGTGGCACTGCCAGAGACTGGCATGTCCCTGATGGGGACAGTGACAGTGACTGGCCTGTCCTCAATGGGGACAGTGACAGTGCCACTGACCAGCCTGTCCTCAATGGGGACAGTGACAGTGACCAGCCTGTCCTCAGTGGGGACAGTGGCACTGCCACAGACTGGCATTTCCCTGATGGGGACAGTGACACTGAGAGTGACCGGCCTGTCCTCAATGGGGACAGTGGCACTGCCCCTGCCTGGCCTGTCCCCACGGTCAGTGGCCCTGGGTGACCTGTCCCTGACGGGAATGGTGCCACTGGCCCTGGGTGACCGGTCCCTGATGGGGACAGTGGCACTGTCCCTGACCAGCCTGTCCCCACTGCTGCTGGCCCTGGGTGACCTGTCCCTGACAGTGATGGTGGCACTGCCACTGCCCGGCCTGTCCCCGCTGCTGCTGGCCCTGAGTGACCTGTCCCTGATGGGGACACTGGTGCTGCCACTGCCAGGCCTGTCCCCAGTGCCACTGCTTCTGTCCCAGCTGCCACTGGCTCTGGGTGACCTGTCCCTGGCAAGGATGGTGGCACTGCCACTGCCCGGCCTGTCCCCAATGGTGCCACTCCTCCTGACCAGCCTGTCCCCACTGGTGGCACTGCTCCTGACCAGCCTGTCCCCAACAGCGGTGGCCCTGGGTGAGCTGTCCCTGACAGAGGTGGTGGCACTGCCCCTGTCCCGCCTGTCCCCAGTGGTGGCACTGCCCCTGGGTGCCCTGTCCCTGACAGGGACAGTGGCACTGCCAGCAGCTGAGATGTCCCTGATGGAGACGGTGGCACTGACCCTGACCACCCTGTCCCTGAAGGTGGCACTGCCCCTGCCTGGCCTGTCCCCAGTGCCACTGTCTCTGGGTGACCTGTCCCTGTAGGGGACAGTGGCACTGCCACCACCGGGTCTGTCTCCAATGCCACTGTCTCTGGGTGACCTGTCCCTGTAGGGGACAGTGGCACTGCCACCACCGGGTCTGTCCCCAGTGCCACTGTCTCTGGGTGACCTGTCCCTATAGGGGACAGTGGCACTGCCACCACCGGGCCTGTCCCCAGTGCCACTGTCTCTGGGTGACCTGTCCCTGTAGGGGACAGTGGCACTGCCACCACCAGGCCTGTCCCTATAGGGGACAGTGGCACTGCCAGCACCAGGCCTGGGCCCAGTGGTGGCAGTGCCACTGTCTCTGGGTGACCTGTCCCTGATGGGGACACTGCCACTGGCCCTGACCAATCTGTCCCCAATGGTGACACTGTCCGTGCCCGGCCTGTCCCTGACAGGGACGGTGGCACTGTTCCTGCCTGGCCTGTCCCCAGTGCCACTGTCTCTGGATGACCTGTCCCTGATGGGCACGGTGGCACTGCTCCTGCCTGGCCTGTCCCTAGTGGTGGCACTGCCACCACCACCTGGGCTGTCCCTGACAGGGACGGTGGCACTGCCACTGACTGGCCTGTCCCCAGTAGTGCCACTGCCCCTCGGTGAGCTGTCCCTGACAGGGACGGTGGCACTGCTGGTGACAGGCCTGTCCCCAGTGCCACTGTCCCTGGATGAGCTGTCCTTACTGGGGACAGTGGCACTGGTGGTGACCGGCTTGTCCCTGGCAGGGATGGTGGCAGTGCCACTGACTGGCCTGTCCCCAGTAGTGCCACTGCCCCTGGGCGAGCTGACCCTGACAGGGACAGTGGCACTGCTGGTGACAGGCTTTTCCTTGACTGGGACAGTGGCACTGCCACCAGCTGGGCTGTCCTTAATGGGTATGGTGGCACTGCTGGTGACAGGCCTGTCCCCAGGAGTGCCAGGGCCCCTCAATGGACTGTCCTTAACAGGGATGGTGGCACTGCCACTGACTGGCTTTTCTTTGACAGGGACAGTGGCACTGCCACCAGCTGGGCTGTCACTGATGGGAATGGTGGCACTCCTGGTCACCAGCCTGTCCCCAGTGCCACTGTCCCTGGATGAGCTGTCCTTACTGAGGACAGTGGCACTGGTGGTGACCGGCTTGTCCCTGGCAGGGATGGTGGCAGTGCCACTGACCGGCCTGTCCCCAGTAGTGCCACTGCCTCTGGATGAGCTGTCCTTGGCAGGGACAGTGGCACTGCTGGTGACAGGCTTTTCCTTGACTGGGACAGTGGCACTGCCACCAGTTGGGCTGTCCCTGATGGGAATGGTGACAGTCCTAGTGACAGGGCTGTCCCCAGTGGTGGCACTGGCCCTGGAGGGGCTGTCCTTGACAGGGACAGTGCCACTGCCTCCAGCCATGGGGACAGTGGCACTCTTGGTGACTGACCTGTCCCCAGTGGTGGCACTGTCCCTGGATGAGCTGTCCCTGACAGGGACGGTGGCACTGCCACTGATCAGCTTGTCCATGACAGGGGCAGTGGCACTGCCACCAGCTGAGCTGTCCTTGATGGGTATGGTGGCACTGCCGGTGAGCGGCCTGTCCCCAGAGGTGGCACTGTCACTGGATGGACTGTCCTTAACAGGGATGGTGGCACTGCCACTGACTGGCTTTTCTTTGACAGGGACGGTGGCACTGCCACTGATCAGCTTGTCCATGACAGGGGCAGTGGCACTGCCACCAGCTGGGCTGTCCTTGATGGGTATGGTGGCACTCCTGGTGACAGGCCTGTCCCCAGTGCCACTGTCCCTGGATGAGCTGTCCTTAACAGGGATGGTGGCAGTGCCACTGACTGGCCTGTCCCCAGTAGTGCCACTGCCCCTGGGCGAGCTGACCCTGGCAGGGACAGTGGCACTGCTGGTGACAGGCTTTTCCTTGACTGGGACAGTGGCACTGCCACCAGCTGGGCTGTCCCTGATGGGTATGGTGACACTCCTGGTGACCGGCCTGTCCCCAGGAGTGCCACTGTCCCTGGGTGAGTTGTCCTTGGCAGGGACAGTGGCACTGCCACTGACAGGGATGGTGGCACTGCCACTGACTGGCTTTTCCTTGACAGGGACAGTGGCACTGCCACCAGGTGTGCCATCCCTGATGGGAACAGTGGCACTCCTGGTGACAGGCCTGTCCTCAGCAGTGTCCCTGGCTGAGCTGTCCTTAACAGGGACAGTGCCACTGCCAGCAGCTGGGCTGTCCCTGACAGGGACAGTGGCACTCCTGGTGACCGGCCTGTCCCCAGTGACACTGGCCCTGGCTGCACTGTCTCTGACAGGGACAGTGGCACTGCCACCGGCTGCGCTGTCCTTGATGGGAATAGTGGCACTCCGGGTGACAGGCCTGTCCCCAGAAGTGCCACCGCCCCTGGGTGAGCTGTCCTTGACAGGGATGGTGGCACTGCCACCAGCTGTGCTGTCTCTGGTGGAGACAGTGGCACTCCTGGTGACAGGCCTGTCCCCAGTAGTGCCACTGGCCCTGGTTGAGCTGTCCTTACTGGGGACAGTGGCACTGCTGGTGACAGGCTTTTCCTTGACTGGGACAGTGGCACTGCCACCAGCTGGGCTGTCCTTGATGGGGACAGTGGCACTTCTAGTGACTGGTCTGTCCCCAGTAGTGCCACTGGCCCTGGGTGAGGTGTCCCTGACGGGGACAGTGGCACTCCGGGTGACAGGCCTGTCTGCACTGGTGGCACTGGCCCTGGATGAGCTGTCCCTGACAGGTTTGGTGGCACTGCCACCTGCTGCGCTGTCCTTGATGGGAATGGTGGCACTCCTGGTGACAGGCCTGTCCCCAGTAGTGCCACTGGCCCTGGGGGAGGTGTCCCTGACAGGGACAGTGGCACTGCCACTGACTGGCTTTTCTTTGACAGGGACAGTGGCACTTCTAGTGACAGGCCTGTCCCCAATAGTGCCACTGGCCTTGGGTGAGCTGTCCTTGATAGGGACAGTGCCACTGCCACCAGCTGGGCTGTCCCTGACGGGGACAGTGGCACTCCTGGTGACAGGCCTGTCCCCAGTGGTGGCACTGCCACTGGCCAGATTGTCCTCGATGGGGACAGTGGCACTGCCACCAGCTGGGCTGTCCTTGATGGGAATGGTGGCACTCCTGGTGACAGGCCTGTCCCCAGTGGTGGCACTGGCCCGGGATGAGCCCTCCTGACTGGGGACAGTGGCACTGCCACCAGCCGTGGAGACAGTGGCACTCCTGGTGACCGGCCTGTCCCCAGTGGTGGCACCAGCCCTGGATGAGCTGTCCCTGACAGGGACAGTGGCACTGCCACCAGCTGGGCTGTCCTTGACAGGAATGGTGGCACTCCTGGTGACAGGCCTGTCCCCAGTGGTGGCACTGCTCCTGGATGGACTGTCCCTGACAGGGACAGTGGCACTGCCACCAGCTGTGGGCACAGTGGCACTCCTGGTGACCGGCCTGTCCCGAGTGGTGGCAGTGCCACCGGAGGAGCTGTCCCTGACAGGGACGGTGGCACTGGTGGTGACCGGGCTGTCCCCAGTGCCACTGTCCCTGGGTGAGCTGTCCTTGACAGGGACAGTGGCACTGAGAGGGACCGGCTTGTCCCTGACAGGGACGGTGGCAGTGCCACTGACTGGCCTGTCCCCAGTGGTGGCACTGCCACCAGCTGCGCCGTCCTTGATGGGAACAGTGGCACTCCTGGTGACAGGCCTGTCCCCAACAGTGCCCTGGCCCCTGGACGGACTGTCCTTGACAGGGACAGTGGCACTGCCACCAGCTGGGCTGTCCCTGACAGGGACAATGGCACTGCTGGTGACTGGCCTGTCCCCAGTGGTGGTGGCAGTGCCACTGACCGGCTTGTCCCCAATGTCACTGACCCTGGCTGGGCTGTCCTTAACGGGGGTGGTGGCAATGTCACTGACCCTGGGTGAGCTGTCCCTGACAGGGACAGTGGCACTCTCAGTGACTGGCTGGTCCCCAGTGGTGGCACTGCCAGCGACCAGCTTGTCCTCAGTGGTGGCAGTGCCACTAATTGGCTTGTCCCCAGTGTCAGTGGCCCTGGCTGGGCTGTCCTTAACGGGGGTGGTGGCACTGCCGGTGACAGGCCTGTCCCCAGTGTCACTGGCCACACGTGAGCTGTCCCTGACAGGGACAGTGGCACTGCCACCAGCAGGAGAGCCACCACCAGGGCTGGTGGCACCGTCCCCAGCTGGCCTGTCCCCAAGGGGGATGGTGGCACTGCCACTGATGGGGCTGTCCCCAAGGGGGATGGTGGCACTGCCACTGACCGGGCTGTCACCAACGGGGATAGTGGCACTGTCCCCAGCTGGGCTGTCCCCAAGAGGGACAGTGGCAGTGCCACTGACAGGTCTGTCCCCAAGAGGGACAATGGCACTGCCATTGACCACACTGTCCCCAAGGGGGACACTGGTACTTCCCCCAACTGGGCTGTCCCCAAGAGTGACAGTGGCACTGTCCCCAGCTGGGCTGTCCCCAAATGGGACAGTGGCACTGCCATTGGCCACGCTGTCCCCAGTGGGGACAGTGGCACTTCCACTGGCTGAGATGTCCACAAGGAAGAGGGTGACAGTGTCACCGTCTGAGCTGTCCCCAGGAGGGACGGTGGCACTGCCATTGACCGCGCTGTCCCCAACGGGGACGGTGGCACTGTCCCCACCTGGGCTGTCCCCAAGTGGGACAGTGGCACTGCCTGGGCTGTCCCCAAGCGAGACAGCGACACTGCCACCGTCCTCACCACCCACCGTGTCCCCATCCACCTCCATGTCATCCCCACCGCCGCCAGCGCTGTCCCCGCTGTCCCCAACACCCACCGCAGTGACACTGCCACCCCCCTGCGGAGGCGACTCCCCCCCCTCATCCCCTTTGGGGACATCCCCTTCCTCCTCTGGCCTCTTCCTCGGCCTCCCCCTCCTCCTCTTGGTGGCCGTGTCCCCTCCTCCTCCTCCTCCTCCTCCTCCTCCCTCCAGGGGACGCTTGGTGGCCTTGCCCTGCCGCTGTCCCTCGCTGTCCCCACCCAGGCGGGGACCCTCGGGGACGCCCACGGCGCCGGGCAGCAGCACGTTGAGCACGGGGATGGTGGCGGGGAGTGGCAGTGCCACCTTCACCGTGCCACCCGCCAGCTTGGGGACCAGCACGGGAGGGGCGGGGCGCACGGGGGTGACAGCGGGGGTGGCAGGGGGACGTTCCTGAGGGGACACGCGTGGCAGCAGGAGGGGCAGGCGGGCCACCAGGGCGTTCACCTGCGGGCTGCTGGGGGGCTTCGGGGGCTCCGGGGGCTTCTTCTTGTCCGGCCGTGGTGGCAGGCCTTGGTGGCCTTTGGGGACAGCGTCCTTCTTGGCCTGTGACAAGGGAGGTGGCATCGGGGTTAGGGTCACCTCGGGGTGCCCACCTGGCCTGGGGACGGGGTCAGGGGGGTCAGGGGGTCAGGAGGTCAGGGGGTTTTGGGGTCTCAGGGGGTCTCAGGATGTCAGGGGGTCTCAGGGGCTCAGGGAGGTCTCAGGGGTCCCAGAGGGTCTCAGGGGGTCTCAGGGCTCAGGGGGGGTCTCAGGGGGGTCTCAGGGGTCCCAGGGGTCCCAGGGGGTCGGGGGGTCTCAGGGGTCCCAGGGGGTCAGGGGTCTCAGGGGCTCAGGGGGGGTCTCAGGGGGGTCTGGGGGTCCCAGGGGGTCTCAGGGGGTCCCAGGGGGTCTCAGGGGGGGGTCTCAGGGGGTCTCAGGGGTCCCAGGGCGTCAGGGGGGTCTCAGGGGTCCCGGGGGTCTCACCTGCTCGCCGCTGTCCGGGGGGTCCAGGCCGTTCTTTCTGGGGGCTGTGGGAGCCCCCCGAGGGTCCTGGGGGGTCTTGTCCGGGTTCTCTGTGGGACAAGGGACGTCACGGGGGGACAGGGGACACTGGGAGTGGGACAGGGAACGCCAGCCCCACAGCGAGGTACCAGTGTCCCCAAAGGGAGTGACAGGGTCCCTAGGAGGGTAACAAAGTCCCCAAGGGGGTCACAGTGACCCCAGGGGCCTAACGACATCCCCAAGGGAGTGCCAGCCCCCCAGGGCAGTACCAGTGTCCCCCAGGTGACAGTGTCCCCAGGTGTCAGTGTCCTCCAGTCCCCAGTGTCCCCAGGTGTCAGTGTCCCCCAGTCCCCGGTGTCCCCCAGGTGACAGTGTCCCCAGGTGCCACTCCCCGTGTCCCTGCACACCTGAGAGCACCATGGCCAGGAGCAGGTTGGCGTGGGCGCAGCGGGAGCTGATGATGCTGGTGTCCCCAGGTGACAGTGTCCCCAGGTGACAGTGTCCCCCAGTCCCCGGTGTCCCCCAGGTGACAGTGTCCCCAGGTGACAGTCCCCGTGTCCCCAGGTGTCAGTGTCCCCAGGTGTCAGTGTCCCCCAGGTGTCAGTGTCCCCAGGTGACAGTCCCCGTGTCCCCAGGTGTCAGTGTCCCCAGGTGTCAGTGTCCCCCAGGTGTCAGTGTCCCCCAGGTGTCAGCGTCCCCCAGTCCCCGGTGTCCCCAGGTGACAGTGTCCCCAGGTGACAGCCCCGTGTCCCCACCTGAGAGCACCATGGCCAGCAGCAGGTCGGCGTGGGCGCAGCGGGAGCTGATGATGTGCTGCTGCAGCAGGAACTGCGCCACCTCCACGATGTTGTTGAAGGAGCGTTTGAGGATCTTCTCGGCCCAGTCACACGTCAGGGCACAGGCGGCCTCCATCACCTCCGAGCTGTGGGGCTGCACCAGCTCAGCCAGCTCCGACTGCTGGGGACAGGGACAGGGACAGGGACAGGGACAGGGACAGGGACAGTGCCATCAGAGCTGTGGGGCTGCACCAGCTCTGAGAGCTCCGACTGCTGGGGACAGGGACAGGGACAGGGACAGGGACATCAGAGCTGTGGGGCTGCACCAGCTCAGCCAGCTCCGACTGCTGGGGACAGGGACAGGGACAGGGACAGGGACAGGGACAGGGACATCAAAGCTGTGGGGCTGCACCAGCTCCGAGAGCTCCGACTGCTGGGGACAGGGACAGGGACAGGGACAGTGCCATCAGAGAGGGGACAGGGACAGCAGAGAGGGGACACCATCACTCCGAGCTGTGGGGCTGCACCAGCTCAGCCAGCTCCGACTGCTGGGGACAGGGACAGGGACAGGGACAGGGCCATCAGAGCTGTGGGGTTGCACCAGCTCCGAGAGCTCCGACTGCTGGGGACAGGGACAGGGACAGGGACAGGGACAGGGACAGGGACAGGGACAGGGACAGGGACAGTGCCATCAGAGAGGGGACACCATCACTCCGAGCTGTGGGACTGCACCAGCTCCGAGAGCTCCGTCTGCTGGGGACAGGGACAGGGACAGGGACAGTGCCATCAGAGAGGGGACAGGGCCATCACCTTGCTGCTGGAGGACTGCACCACATGGATCCCTTAAATCCCATGGATCCCATCCCACAAACCCCATAAGCAATCCCATAAATAATCCCATAAATAACCCCATAAACCCCATAAATAACCCCACAAATCCCATCAATAACCCCAAAACTCACGGTCTCGGTGACTTTGAGGTCCAGGCTGGGCAGGGGAGGAAGGCTGACCATGGACCCCATAAATCCCATAAACAATCCCATAAACCCCATAAATAACCCCATAAATCCCATAAATAACCCCACAGATCCCACAAATGACCCCATAAATCCCCCCAGGACTCACGGTCTCGGTGACTTTGAGGTCCAGGCTGGGCAGGGGAGGAAGGCTGACCACGGTCTTCCTCCGGATCCCGCCGTAGCAGTACGTGGGGAAGGGTCAAGGAGTTTTACCAGGCACGGAAAAATGGGAAGGAACCTCCGGAGAAACCCTCAGGAATGGGGAAAATGGGGAAAAATGGGGAAAAATGGGGGAAAATGGGGGAAAATGGGGGAAAATGGGGGGGAAATGGGGAAAAATGGGGAAAAATGGAGAAAAATGGGGAAAAATGGGGAAAAATGGGGAAAAATGGGGAAAAATGGGGGGAAATGGGGAAAAATGGGGAAAAATGGGGAAAAATGGGGAAAAATGGGGGGAAATGGGGAAAAAGTGGGGAAAATGGGGAAAAACAGAATGAAATGGGGGGGAAAAGGGGGAAAAAAAGAGAGACAACAGGAAAAAACTGGGAAAAAGAGAGAAAAAACTGGGAAAAAGAGGGGAAAAGAGGGGAAAAACTGGGAAAAAGAGAGAAAAAAATGGGAAAAAGAGGGGAAAAACTGGGAAAAAGAGGGAAATAACTGGGCAAAAGAGGGAGAAGCAGCACCCCCCCGAGGAGGCGGACACCAGGCCAGGATATTTGGACTGCCCCCGGCCGCCCAGGCGCCGCGCCTTGATGTTGGGGAAGATCTCGCGGATGATTTTGCCGAAGTTGGCCGTGCTCAGGGGACGGGAGCCCAGGTTGTCACAGTAACGCCTGAGGGGACACACACAGGGCGTCACGGGGGCACTGGGGACACTGGGGACATGGGACTGGGGACAGCAGGACACGGGGACATGGGACAGCAGGACAGGGGACAGCAGGACAGGGGGACAGGGGACAGCAGGACACGGGGACATGGGACAGCAGGACAGGGGTCCCCAGGGACACAGGGGCGTGGGGACATGGGACACCAGGACAGGGGACAGCAGGACAGGGGGTCCTCAGGGACATGGGGACATGGGACACCAGGACATGGGCCAGCAGGACATGGGGCTGTCAGGGACGTGGGGACATGGGGACACCAGGACATGGGGACACCAGGACATGGGGACATGGGCCAGCAGGACACGGGGCTGTCAGGGACGTGGGGACACAGGGACACCAGCACATGGGGACACGGGACAGCAGGAAGGGGGTCCCCAGGGACACAGGGGTGTGGGGACATGGGCCAGCAGGACAGGGGACAGCAGGACAGGGATCCCCAGGGACGCGGGGCCAGGTGGCGGGTGTCCCCGAGCTCACTTGTAGGCGTCGTAGACGTCCTGCTTGGGCAGGCAGGTGTCACCGTGCTCCTCCAGGTGGTTGCGGATCCAGCTGCAGGCGTGCATGTGCTCGGCCGTGCCCAGAGAGCTGAGCTCCACGGAGCCACCGCTGCGGGGACGGGGACAGGGACATGGGGACACGGGGACACGGGACAGCGACGGGGACACGGGGACACGGGACAGCCACGGCAACACGGGGACACGGGACAGCCACGGGGACATGGGGGACACGGGGACACGGGACAGCAATGGGGACACGGGGACATGGGACACGGGGACATGGGACACGGGGACACGGGACAGCCATGGGGACACGGGGACATGGGACACGGGGACATGGGACACGGGGACACGGGGACATGGGACACGGGGACAGGGATGGGACAGGGACAGGGATACAGGGACGGGGACACAGGGACAGGGAGGGAGGAGAAGCTGTTGGCATCTTCATGTGCCAGCTCCGGTGTGACAGAGCCAGGCTGGCCCCACCCCACAGATCCCACAGATCCCACCCCACGGATCCCACCCCACGGATCCCACCCCACGGATCCCACAGATCCCACAGATCCCACCCCACAGATCCCCACCCCAGGGATCCCACCCCACGGATCCCCCCCACAGATCCCACTGATCCCCACCCCACGGATCCTCACCCCACAGATCCCACCCCACGGATCCCCCCACAGATCCCATCCCACAGATCCCACCCCACAGATCCCACCCCACGGATCCCACCCCACGGATCCCCCCCACAGATCCCATCCCACAGATCCCACCCCACAGATCCCACCCCACAGATCCCACCCCACGGATCCCCCCCACAGATCCCATCCCACAGATCCCACCCCACAGATCCCACCCCACAGATCCCACCCCACGGATCCCCCCCACAGATCCCATCCCACAGATCCCACCCCACAGATCCCACCCCACAGATCCCACCCCACGGATCCCACAGATCCCACCCCACAGATCCCACCCCACGGATCCCACCCCACAGATCCCACCCCACAGATCCCACCCCACAGATCCCACCCCACGGATCCCACAGATCCCACCCCACAGATCCCACCCCACTGATCCCACCCCACGGATCCCACCCCACTGATCCCACCCCTCAGATCCCACCCCACCTCTTCTCTCCCAGGCTGGGCCCCGCGGGCAGCTGCAGGTACAGGTAGAGTTTGTCACTGTCCGAGAACTTCTGCACGTCCTGCTGCTCCCACGGGGACACGGGGACACCGGGGAGGGACAAGGGACACGGCTCAGGATCCGCCAGGATCATCCCAAAAACCCCCCAAAGCCCTGGGAATCCCCAGGGCAACGTTCCAGGGCAACACTCACCAGGATGGAATCCACCTTGCTCTGCACGGATTTCCTGCGGGACAGAGGGCAAAGGTCAGGGGTGATCCCAAAAAATCCCGGGATCACAATTCCAGATTCCAGGGCTCGGGGATCCGGGATGGATCCAGGGCTGGCACCTGGAACGGCCACCTCCTGGTGTCCCCTGTCCCCGTGTCCCTGAGGTCATTCCATCCTGGTGTCCCCTGTCCCCACCTCTCCTCCCCTTCACCCCTCAGGGTTGGGAATTCCCCAAATTCCCAAAAATCCCACTGCCCATCCCATGCTCCCCCCCCTTTGGGAGCTCTGCAGGAATTCCCAAAATCCCCCCCAAATATCCCAAATTCCCCCAAATTTCCCCCAAATGCCCCCCAAATCCCCCCCAAATCCCCCCAAATGCCCCTGCCCTTACGAGATGCTCCCCCGGAGCTCCTGGAGCAATGTGCTGGACTCGGTGGCACCGCCCCGGCCACCGCCAGGTGACAAAGTGACCTTCCTGCCACCACCTCTGGTCCCCAGCTCCTCGTCAGCCATGGCAGCTGCGTCCTGACGGGAACAAAAACACGGGAATTTCATGGAAAACTGGGAATAAATGCCATTTCTGGAAATAAAGAGGGATGGGTGAGCCACTGGGAAGGGGACGGGGACAACTCCAGGGACCCTGGCAGGGGACAGGGGACAGCAGGACAGGGGGTCCCAGGGACACGGGGACATGGGGACATGTGACACCAGGACAGGGGCTTCTCAGGGACAGGGGGACATGGGGACATGGGACAGCAGGACAAGGGGTTCACAGCGACAAGGGGACATGGGACAGCAGCAAAGGGTGTCCCCAAAGACACGGGGACAACAGGACAGGGAGTTCCCGGGGACGTGGGACACCAGGACAGGGGTCCTAGGGACAGTTCTCAGGGACACAGGAACAGGGGGACATGGGGACATGAGGACACCAGGAAGAGACCCACAGGGCCACCAGGAGCAGACTGCCGGCGTCATGGGGACAGGGGACAGCAGGAAGTGTCCCCCGGGGCCATGGGGACAGAGGGACATGAGGCCATGAGGCCACGGGGACATGGGACATCAGGAAGTGACCCCTGGGGCCATGAGGCCACCGGAATTGACCCCCGGGACCACGGGGACATGGGGACAGGAGGCCATGGGGCCACGGGGACATGGGACACCCGGAAACGACTCACGAGTCTATGGCGCCATGGGGGACATGGGACACCAGGAAGTGACCCTTAGGGACACGGGGACATCCAGGAAGTGACCCTTGAGGCCACGAGGCCACCGGAAGCGACCCCCGAGGCCACCGCCGCCCTCCGCGCCCTCCCCCGCGCCCCCCGCGCTCCGCACCCGGGGCGGTACCGGGACCCCCCTCGTCCCGCAGCCCACCCCGGGGTGTCCCTTGGGTGTCCCTTGGGTGTCCCCGGGGTGTCCCCAACCCTGTCCCCACCCCAGCCCCGCACCCACCTGGTCCCGTCCTGCTCGGGGGGGGGGGATGGGGGGGTCCCGTAAAATGGGAGGGGGAGGGGAGGGGGGTCCCGCCACGTGCCCCGCGCCCCCCGCGCGAACCGAAAGTGGGCGCGCCCCCCCGGGCTCGCCGCGCGCGCGGACCCTTCTTTTTTTCTGATTGGCCGCGGCGCCGCTGGTCTGCCCGGATACGGCCGCGCCGGCGGCTGTGATTGGCTGAGCCGCCTCCCCCCCCACCGCCGTTCTTCCCGGCAGCGCCCGGAGCAGGCGTGGGGCGGGAGGGGCTGAAATCTGCCTGGCAACAGCGATCTGATTGGTCGGGGGGCGGGGGGGGGACGGGTGTGAGGTGAGTGTGCAAACGGTGTGGGGGGCGTGGTCACGAGCGCGAGTGTGCAACGGGGGGGCGTGTCACGTGTGTGTGCGCGCGTGCAAGGGGCGGAGTCACGTGCCCGCGGTTGTGCAACGGCGGGGGAGGGGGAGGGGGGGACGGGTCACGCGCGCGGCGCGTGCGCGAGGGGCGTGCAAGGCGCGTGCAAAAAGGAGGAGGAGTCAAAGGAGCGGGAGAAAGGGGAAGGGTTTCCTCTGGATTTATTTCGTCCGACTCCCGGGATTCCCAAACAATTCCCGAATTCCCCGGTGGCATCACAGCCGGGGGGCGGAGGTGCAGTTCCCCGCATTCCCAAATCCTGAATTCCCAAATTCCCAAAAAAACCCCCAAATTCCTGAATTCCCAAAGGAATCACACCCACGTGTCGGAGGTGCGCTGCATTCCCAAATTCCCGGATCTTGAATTCCCCCATTCCCAAATTCCCAAACGCCCAAATTCCCGCATCCCCAAGTTCCCCAAAAATTCCCGAACTCCCCAAATAATTCCCGGGGATTTCCCGTCGGGAGTCTCACGCCCAGTTGTCGGAGGTGCAGTCCCCGAATTCCCGCATTACCAAATCCCCAAAAAATCCCCCAAAAATCCCCAAACTCCCCCCCCCAAAAAAACCCCAAAATCCCAAAATTCCCAAAAAATTCCCCAAAAATCCCAAAAAATCCCCCAAATCCCCGGATTCCCGGGCTGACCCCGTTCCCATCTCTCACACCCAGATGTCGGAGGTGCAGTCCCCGTGTCCCCGTGTCCCCCCGTTCCCGTGTCACACCCAGATGTCGGAGGTGCAGTCCCCGTGTCACACCCAGATGTCACACCCAGATGTCAGAGGTGCAGTCCCCATGTCACACCCAGATGTCGGAGGTGCAGTCCCCGTGTCCCCGTGTCCCCGTGTCACACCCAGATGTCGGAGGTGCAGTCCCCGTGTCCCCGTGTCCCCGTGTCCCCATGTCACACCCAGATGTCGGAGGTGCAGTCCCCGTGTCACACCCAGATGTCACACCCAGATGTCAGAGGTGCAGTCCCCGTGTCCCCGTGTCCCCGTGTCACACCCAGATGTCACACCCAGATGTCAGAGGTGCAGTCCCCGTGTCACACCCAGATGTCAGAGGTGCAGTCCCCGTGTCACACCCAGATGTCGGAGGTGCAGTCCCCGTGTCCCCATGTCACACCCAGATGTCGGAGGTGCAGTCCCCGTGTCCCCGTGTCCCCGTGTCACACCCAGATGTCGGAGGTGCAGTCCCCGTGTCCCCATGTGTGTCACACCCAGATGTCGGAGGTGCAGTCCCCGCCGGGGTAGCGCATCTCGTGCGCCAGGCACGGCCCCTGCGGCTCCCGCCCGAAATCCACCAGGAAATTCTGGTTCACCGCCAGCCCGCCCCGGGCCGTGTCCACGTCCAGCTGCAGCATCACAGAGCCCTCCCTGCCGGGAAAACAGGTAATCATTAATTATTAATTAATTATTAATTAATTATTAATTATTTGTTAATTAATTATTAATTAATTATTAATAATTAAGTAGCAAGTATCAATTAATTATCAATTACCAATTAACAGTCATTACTTATTAACTATCAATTGTTGGTTATTGATATTCATTATCACCGAGCCCTCCCTCCAGGGAAAACATTTAACTGCTGATAATAATTTTTAATAATTATAAATTAATATGATGCAATGGTATGATTATTAGTTATTAATATTAATAATATTAACAAAAATTATGTTATGATAATTGTGAACCGCAATTATATCTGATTATAACCGTAAGTATTAAGTAATCATAATTATTATTTTATTAATTACTATTTAAAAACTAACAATCATAACATCTATAATATATATTCTATAAATAATGAATGTATTAATTTCATTCAATTGTATTATTTATTATTGGTTATTTATTACATGTCATGATATGTCATATCACATGTGATATGATCACATATCATGATATGTAATAAATAATAATAAATATAAATAATAATAAGTAATAAATGTATTTATACAGATGTGCATTTATTAAATCTTGATTACTGATGATCTTAGCACTTACTGCTCTTTACTCTCTTTTATTCCCCCCCATTGTTTCTGGATTATTCCAGAGCCATGATTTCTGGATTATTTCACAATCACTTAATTAATAATTAGTAATTAGTAATCAATAATTGCTGACCTGATGAGGTCGGGGTAGAACTGCCTGTCCCAGGCGCTGTACAGGGACGTGCTCACGTAGAGCCTCTTCCCGTCCAGACTCAGCTGCAGCATCTGGGGCCCTCCCGGGATCCTCTTCCCCTGGAATTCCATGGAAAATTCCCGAATGTCCCACCCGGGCCCAGGGGGCGGAGCCAACCCCAGAGCGGGATTTGGGGAGAATTCCAGGGAAAATGGCGCTGATCCCAAAGTGGGATTTGGGGAGAATTCCCGGGAAAATGGCGCCGATCCCAGAGTGGAATTTGGAGAAAATGGCGCCGATCCCAAAGTGGGATTTGGGAAGGATGGAGCCAATCCCAGAGCGGGATTTGGGGAGGACGGATCCGACCCCAAAGAAGGATTTGGGGAGAATTCCTGGGAAAATGGTGTTGATCCCAAAGTGGAATTTGGAGAAAATGGCGCTGATCCCAAAGCGGGATTTCAGGAGGACAGATCTGACCCCAAAGTGGGATTTGGGGAGAATTCCTGGGAAAATGGCGCTGATCCCAAAGTGGGATTTGGAGAAAATGGCGCTGATCCCAGAGTGGGATTTAGGGAGGATGGAGCCAATCCCAAGGCGGGATTTCAGGAGGATGGATCCGACCCCAAAGAGGGATTTGGGGAGAATTCCTGGGAAAATGGCGTTGATCCCAAAGTTGAATTTGGAGAAAATGGCGCTAATCCCAAAGTGGGATTTGGGGAGAATTCCTGGGAAAATGGCACCGATCCCGGAGCGGGATTTGGGAAGGATGGAGCCAATCCCAAGGCGGGATTTGGGGAGGACGGATCCGACCCCAAGGAGGGTTCCGGGGCGGTTCCGGGACGCACCTGGACGACGCAGGGCTGGGGTTGGCTCTGCAGCTCCTGGTCCTCACACACCGTCACCGGCCCTCCCTGGCAGATGCTGCCGCCCAAAAACACCTGCGGGACAACCGAAACCTTGGCCCCACCCCAAAAAATACCCCCAAAAAACCCTCCCGCCGGGGTTTTTTTTGAGAATTTTTTTAGGATTTTTTTTTTTTTATTTTTATTTAGTTTATTTCTGATACTTTGGGGCGGGGGGGAATTTTTTGTGAATTTTTTGGGATTTTTGTGAATTTTTTCGTGAATTTTTTTGTGATTTTTTTTTAGGTTTTTTTTTTTTGTGTGTGAATTTTGGGGGGAATTTTTTAGGGGGGACTTTTTTTGCTCACCTGCCCTATGAATTTGGGTTTTTTGAGAATTTTTTAGCATTTTTTTTTAATTTCTGATATTGGGGGGGGAGGGGGGAGTTTTAATGATTTTCTTGTGAATTTCTTAATCTTTTTTATTGAATTTTTTTGATTTTTGCGGGGGGGAGATTTCTGGGAATTTTTTGTCAATTTTCAAAAAATTTTTTAAAAAATTTTTGGTGAACTTTTGGGATATTTTGGGGCTGTTTTTTTGGCTCACCTGCCCCACGAGTTTGGGGCGTTCGGGGTCGGAGATGTCGTACTGCCGCACGTCCCCGTGCAGCCAGTTGCTGAAATACAGGAACCTGTCGTCCAGCGAGATCAGGATGTCCGTGATGAACCCTTGGGGGAAAGGGATCGTGAGGAGATCCCCAAATCCTTGGATTCAGGGCAGCTGAAACCCCCAGATCCTTGGATTTAAACCCGAGAGACCCCAAATCCTTGGATTGAATGGAGATCCCCAAATCCTTGGATTGAATGGAGATCCCCAAATCCTTGGAGTGAATGGAGATCCCCAAATCCTTGGATTGAATGGAGATCCCCAAATCCTTGGAGTGAATGGAGAACCCCAAATCCTTGGATTGAATGGGGAACCCCAAATCTCTGGATCCCTGGAATGATCCCAACCCCAGGAATGATCCCAAACCTTGGGAATGATCCCAAACCTCGGGAATGATCCCAAACCCCGGAATGATCCCAAACCTCAGGAATGATCCTGACCCCAGGAATGATCCCAACCCTTGGGAATGATCCCGACCCTTGGGAATGATCCCAAACCTCGGGAATGATCCCAACCCCAGGAATGATCCCAAACCTCGGGAATGATCCCGACCCCAGGAATGATCCCAACCCTTGGGAATGATCCCAACCCTTGGGAATGATCCTGGTCCTGACCCCAGGAATGATCCCAATCCCGATCCCGACCCCAGGAAGGATCCCGACCCTCACCTGGCATCTCGGGGAGGATCCAGCCCTGCACTTTCTTGCTGGGCACCTGGATCACCTTGTGCGCCGCCCACGTCCCGTCCTGTGGGGTCAGGGCGGGGTCAGGGCGGGGTCAGGGCGGGGTCAGGGCGGGGTCGGGATCCCTCCACCCCAAACCCCCAGGAAGGGCCAAAAACATGGAATTCTCCAGGTCTGGGATGCTTTTGAGGCCAAAAACATGGAATTTTCCAGGTTTGGGACACTTTTGAGGCCAAAAAAATGGAATTTTCCAGATTTTGGGACACTTGGAAGGGATCTGGGGGCAAAAACGTTGAATTTTCCCATTTTTGGGGGTCTTGGAAGGGATTTGAGGGCAAAAACCACTGAATTTTCCATGGTTTTTGGATGCTTTTGAGGCCAAAAATATTAAATTTTCCAGGTTTTGGGGGGTGCTTTTCCGGCCAAAAATATTTAATTTTCCCACTTTTTGGGGGAGGATACTTTCGTGGCAAAAAATACTTAATTTTCCAGTTCTTTGGGCACCCAAAATGTGGAATTTTCCAGTTCTTTGGGGGTAACTTTGGGCGCCCAAAATATTGAATTTTCCAGTTTTTGGTGGATGCTTTTTCAGCCAAAAAATATTTAATTTTCCAGTTTTTGGGGTAACTTTGGGCACAAAAAAATTTGAATTTTTCAGTTCTTTGGGGTAACTTCGGATGCCCCAAATACTGATTTTTCCAGTTCTTTGGGGATAACTTTGGGCCCCCAAAATATGGAATTTTCCAGTTCTTTGGGGATAACTTTGGGCACCCAAAATATGGAATTTTCCAGTTCTTTGGGGTAACTTTGGGCGCCCAAAATACGGAATTTTCCAGTTCTTTGGGGATAACTTTGGGGCGCCCAAAATATGGAATTTTCCAGTTCTTTGGGGATAACTTTGGGCGCCCAAAATATGGAATTTTCCGGGTTTTTTTGGGGGGGAAGGGAGGATATTTTGGGGCTCACCTGGGCCTTGTAGAAGCGGTGGATGGCGCTGCTGATGGTGCAGCCCACGAAGCCCTGGGCGGCGTCGGGGTCGTGCAGGAAGCGAATCTCCAGCGGCGCCGAATCCTCGCCCACGTCGATGGCCTGGACGTACCTGTGGGTGCTCCAGTCCCACACGTTCAGCCGGCGGCCGTAACGCCCTGTGGAGAGCAAAAAAATGGGATTTTTGGGGAGGTTTGGGGGGATTTGGGGGGGATTTTGGGTTTTTTTTTGGGGGGGGGGATTTTTTGGGGGAATTTTTGGAAATTTATTGGGGGATTTTTGGGGAATTTGGGAGGTTTTGGAGAAATTTGGGGAGTTTTTTTTGGGGGGGTTGGGAGGATTTGGAGAAATTTTGGGAGTTTTTGAGGGGGTTTGGGAGGATTTGGAGAATTTTTGGGAGTTTTTTGGGGTTTTGGGGGGAATTTTGGGGGGATTTTTGGAGATTTTTTTGGATTTTGGGGGTGGATTTTTTGGGGGGTTTTGGGGTTTTTTTTTAGGGAACTCTTGGGGGTTTTTTTGAGAAATTTTTTTGAGAATTTTTTGGGAATTTGAGGGGAATTAACGGGGGGGGTTTTGGGAATTTTTGGGAATTTTTGGGAATTTTTGGGAATTTTTGGACCCAAAACTGGGATACCCCCAAATCCTTGGACTGAAGTCAAGTGGAGACCCCAAACCCTTGGATTGGCTGGAGAACCCCAAACCCGGGATAACCGCAGACCCTTGGATCCCAGGCTGGAATTCCCGAATCCCCGGGTCTCCCCTGACCTTTCCCGAGGTCGTTGGGGTCGAAGCCGTATCCCAGGAATTTGGGGATGCCCCACTCGGTGCTGATGAGGACGTTGTGCCGGGGCTGGTACCAGAAGTCGTAGCCCATGGGGGGCACCTTGTCCCCCCTCTGCCACGTCCCCTTCACCTCGAAGGTCTGCGCGTCCAGCAGGATGAATCCCCCTGATTATTGCACCACAAAAAAATTTTTTTAAAAAAAAAAAATTAATGTTTTTTTAAAATTTTTTTAGAATTTTTTAATTTTTTTTAATTTTTTAAACATAATTAAATAAAATAATTTTTAAAAATTCAGTTTTTTAAAAAAATTTAAATTAAAAATTAATTTATTTATTACTAAAATAAAAATAATAAGAAATTAATAAAATAATTAATGAAAATATTCCCTCCCTAATTCCACAATTCCCATATTCCCGCCGGGCCTTTTCCAACCTCAGTAATTCCGTAATTCCAGGATTTCCAACCCCACCGGGTTTTTCTCCAACGCCAAAGGATTCCATAATTCCACGATTTCCATCCCGCATTCCCACCAGGGCCTTTATCAACCTCAACAATTCCATAATTCCACGATTTCCGACCCCACCAGGTCCTTTCCCAACTCCCAAAATTCCCAAACCGTTGGAGTCTCCAGGTGGGAATTTTTCTTTGGGACAATTCCAGCCCCTTTTTTAAATTTATTTTTATTTTTATTTTTATTTTTTATTTTTCCATGGGATTTCGGGATACCTTTCCCATTCCCAGCCGGATCCCCCAAGGTGCTGATCATGATTTCCCCGCTCCCCAGGCAGTGGGCGGTGTGGGGATAGCCCAGGTCACACTTCCAGAAAACATCCTCGGGGTTCACCACCTGGATCCAAAAAAAAAAAAAAAAAAAAAAAAATTAAAAAAAAATTAAAATCAAAATCAGAATTAAAATTAAAATTAAAAAAAAAAAATCCCCAGGAATCGTCAAAATCGTCAAAATTCATTCGACGTGACCCTGTCCGAGCTTGAGGTTGGGAAATATCAATTTTTTTTTTTTTTTTTTGTGGAAAATGAGGGCGGAGTGGGGAATTTTTGGGGAGGGTTTAGGTGGGGAAAAGGGGGGAAAATCCTTCCTGGAATTTTGATCTTCGTCCCTGGATCGAAAGCCTTGGGATGGCGGCACCTGGGGATGTGGATTCGATCCTAAAGGGTATTTTTCCAACCTTAAAATTCCATCAAATCCGTAATTCCATGATTTTTAGCCGGGATTTTCAGCCCCACCTCCTGCAAGGCTTTTTCCAGCCCCCGAAATTCCGTAATTCCGTAATTCCAACCCCATATTCCCACCAAGAGTTCCCACTGGGCTTCTTCAAAACCCCAACCTGCCCCAAATGCTCTTCCCTGATCTGCCACCGACCCTAAATCCCGCCCCTCTCAAATCCTAAATCCCAAATCCCACTGATCCCAAATCCCAAATCCCACCAATCCCAAATCCCAAATCCCACCGATCCCAAATCCTGCTGATCCCGAATTCCTGATCCCCAATTCCAAATCCCACAGATCCCATCCTTCCTAATTCCTAATTCCCAAATCCCACTGATCCCAAAACCCCAAATCCCACCCATCCCAAGTCCCATAATTCCCAGTTTCCAAATCCCTCAGATCCCAAATCCCAAATCCCAAACCCCACAGATCTCAAATCCCTCAGATCCTAAACCCCACCCATGCCAAATCCCAAATCCTGAAGATCCCAACCCCCAAATTCCCAAATCCCAAACCCCAAACCCCAGATCCCAAATTCCAGACCTTGTGGAGCTGGGGCGCCCTGGGGTCGGTCCTGACATAAATCCCACCAATCCCAAATTCCCAAACCCCAGATCCCAAATCCCAAACCCCAAATTCCCATACCCCAAATCCCAAATCCCAGATCCCAAACCCCAGATCCCAAATCCCCCAAACACGAAACCCCAGAGCCCAAACCCCAAATTCCCAAACCCCAGATCCCAAATCCCAGACCTTGTGGAGCCGGGGCGCCCTGGGGTCGGTCCTGACGTCCACGATGTGGATGCGGGAGGAGATGAGGCCGGGCAGGATGAGGAAATCCCGGGATTTGGTGGGATCCCCGTGGCAGCTGCTGCAGATGTTCCAGCCCGAGTGATGCAGCTCGTCGCCCACGTTGGGCATCGGCAGCCGGTGGATCACCTGGGGACAAATTCATGGATTCTCCCAAATTTTCCCGAGTTTTCCTGAATTTTTCCAGATATTCCTGAATTTCCCCTGAATTTTTCCAGATTTTCCTGAGTTTCCCCGAATTTTCCCAAATTTTCCTGAATTTTCCCAATTTTACATGAATTTTCCTGGGACCAAACGCTGAATTCTAGGATTTTCCTGGGAGCAAATGCCAAATTTTCCCAAATTTCCCCAAATTTTCCAGGGATCAAATGCCAAATTCCAGGATATTCCAGCGATCAAATGCTGAGTTTTCCCCAATTTTTCCCAATTATTCCCAATTTTTCCTGAACTTTCCCAAATTTTCCCAATTTTTCCTGGGATCGAACACCGAATTCCCAGATTTTCCTGGGATTAAATACCAAATTCCTGGATTTTTCAAACGTTGAATTCCCAGGAAAATCCATCCCAAACCATTCCAGGAATTCCCTGTCCTGGTTTCTTTGGAATTTTAGGGATAAATCCCTGACCGTATCCCAGGTTGGAAGTCCCAAAAAATTGTGTGGATGTGGCACTTTTTAAGGATTCCGACCTCAAAAATTCCACAATCCCATTGGCTTTCCACACCCTCTTCCCTCCAATCCAGGAAATTTTGGGAATTTTTTCCCGATGCCCACGGAAGGTACCTGGCTGTAGCAGGGGGATTTGGGATCCACGTCCACTGTGGCCAGAAAATCGGGAATTTTCTTCCCGGTGTTCCTGTAGATGCAGGGAATGTAGATGATCTCTTCCCGAGGGCCTGGAAAAACGGGAATATCGGGAAAAAAAACCTCCTTAAAATCCACGGAAAAACCTTTCCCGGGACGGGAATTTCGTGGGATGATCAGATCTGAGTTTTCCTGCTGTTCTATGGAGAGATTTTTTTGGGATTCATGGATTTCAGGCTCTCTTGGGAATGATTTAGGTTGGAAAAAGATCCTTGGGATCATCAAATGCAGCCCTGGAGGAACAGGAATGGGAAAAATGGGAATGGGAATGGGAATGGGGAATGGGAATGGGAATGGGAATGGGGAATGGGAATGGGGAATGGGATAATGGGAATGGGAATGGGAATGGGGAATGGGATAATGGGAATGGGAATGGGAATGGGGAATGGGAATGGGATAATGGGAATGGGAATGGGAATGGAAATGGGAATGGGAATGGGGATGGGGATGGGGATGGGGAATGGGAATAATGGGAATGGGAATGGTAATAATGGGAATAATGGGAATAATGGGAATAATGGGAATAATGGGAATAATGGGAATGGGGAATGTAAACGGGAATGGGAATGAAATCCCACCCACACGGGAGGAACCTGGACACCGCAGGAGAAGTGGTTGGACAAGTTGGATCCAAGGCTGGGGCAACCCCAAACCCTTGGATTGGGCCCCAAATCCTCGGATTGAGCCCCAAATCCTCGGATTGAAAGCTGGGAGGAACAAAATTCATGGACTGAAGGCCGGGAGACCCCAAATCCTTGGATTGAGGGCAGGAATTCCCCAAATGCCGACCCCCAGCCCCTCCGGAGCCTCCGTGGCCCCGCGGGCGCGGCTCCGGCGGCTCCCAGCCCCGGCCGGGTGGGAAAAACTGGTTCAGGAAACGCTGAGGAAGAGTCTGGGATGGAAAACAGGGACAGGGAGGGGATTTGGGGTTCCTGGAGCCGCTCCAGGGGCTGGGAAAGGGGATTTGGGATCTCTGGATCTGCTCCAGGACGGGCCAGGGCTGGCGGCGGGGTTGGAGTGCGGCTGCCGAGGGATCCCAATCCCAATTCCCAATTCTCAATTCCAATTACAATCCCTCACAATTCCCAATTCCCGACCCCAGTTCCAATTAAAATCCCTCACAATTCCCAATTCCAATTAAAATCCCTCACAATTCCCAATTCCCAACCCCAGTTCCATTCCCAATCCAAATCCCAATCCCAATTCCAAATCCACTTCTTTGCTCAAATTCCAAATCCAATTCCCAATCCCAATCCAAATTCCAGTCCCAATTCCGATCCCATTCTCGATTCCCGATTCCCAATTCCAATCCCAGAGCTCCTCAAACTTCCAGGGATTGGGATCTCAGGAGGGAAATTCCCGATTTCCCCAAATTTTCAGGGACTGAGAACTCCTGATCTCCCCAAATTTTCAGGGATTGGGAATTCCCGCTCTCCCCAGGGTTCCAGGGACAGGAATTTGAGGACGTGAACTCCGGCGCTCCCGAATTTCCAAGGAATCCTTTGGCAATCGTTGGGATAAAGGGCGGGGCAGGGGAAGGCGAGGTGACTTTGCCACGGGCCGGGACATCCCAGATCCCATCAGTGTCATCATTAATGCCATTATCCCATTGGAATTCCGGTTTGGGAGGTCGGGATTGCCCAGATAACCATCCCAAATCCCATAAATTTAATTATCCCTTTGGAATTCTGGTTTGGGGGAACGGGATTTTCCGGAATCTCCTCCCAAGTCCACCCCAAATCCCACAAAATTTAATTATCCCGTTGGAATTCTGGTTTGGGGGAACAGGATTTTCTGGATAATGATCTCAAATCCCATAAATTTAATTATCCCGTTGGAATTCTGGTTTGGGGGAACGGGATTTTCTGGATAATCATCCCAAAGCCACCCCAAAACCCCCCAAAAATTTTATTATCCTGTTGGAATTCTTGCTTGAAGGAACAGGATTTTCCAGAAAATAATCCCATAAATTTAATTATCCCATTGGAATTCCGGTTTGGGAGGTCAGGATTTTCCGGAATCTCCTCCCAATCCACCCCAAATCCCACAAAATTTAATTATCCCGTTGGAATTCCTGTTTAGGGGGAACAGGATTTTCTGGAAAATGATCCCAAACCCCATAAATGTCGTTATTCCATTGGAATTCCTGTTTGGGGGAAGAGAATTTTCCGGAAGATGATCCCAAATCCCATAAATTTCATCCTTATCCCATTGGAATTTGGGATTTTCCGGATTTTTCCCGTTCCTGCCCTGGGCTCACCTTTCATGGCCTCCAGGGGCGTGGCGTAGCCGGGACCACACGATCCACATTTTCCTGGGGAAAAAAATAAATTTTAAAAAAGAAAAAGAAAAAGAAAAAGAAAAAGAAAAAGAAAAAGAAAAAAAGAAAAAAAAAAGGGAAATTAGATAAAAATTAAATTAATTTAAATTTAAAGTTAAATTTATTAAAAATAAAATAAAATAAAATAAAACAAATATATAAAATAAAACGAAGAAACAAGATATAATAAATTAAATTAAATTAAATTTAAAAAATAAGGTAAATAATTAAAGTAAAAATAAAATAAAATTAAAAAAAAAAAAACCGAATGAACAAATAGACGTATTTAAATTAAATTGAATTAAAAATTAATAGGAATAAATAAAATATTTCCAAAAAAAAGAAGAAAAAAGTGATTTTTCTACCCAAAAATTCTAAGTTTTGGCGATAACCAGATGGGAATTGGAGAGGAAAAAGCAAAAGATCCTTTTTAGGATGAGGAGGAGGAAAAGGAGGAAAAATCCCAGAAAAATCCCAGAAAAATCCCAGAAAATTCCAGAAAAATCCCAGAAAATTTTCTGAGGCAGATTTTTAAAAATTTAATATCAGATTTATTTTCTGGTTTCTATTTTATATTTCTTTTATCTTATCTTATTTTTAATTTAATTTAATTTAATTTAGATCAATTTAATTTTGATTAATTTAGTTTAATTTAATATGATTCAAATCTCAGCTCCTCCAGGGAATTTCTCCCACCTTCTCCCTTTTCCCTGGATTTTTTCCAAGGATTCCGTTTGGGATTTGGAAAATGCGGGAAAAAATCAATTTGAGGTTTTGGGAAATCAGAAAAAAAAAACCTATTTAAGTTTTGAGAAATGGGGGTAAAAAAAATCCAATTTTGGGGTTTGAAAAGTGTGAAAAAAATCCATGTAAGGGTCTGGAAAAAGGGAAAAATTCCAGGTTTTTTCCATATTTTCTGCCCGTCGGAGCCACAAACCCCCAAATTTCAGCTCCCAGAGGAGTCGGGAAAACGCCAGAGGCAGGGAAAAAAAAGTAAAAATTCCCAAATTTCCCCCTCGTGGCAGCCTCTTACCTGAGCTGGATTTCACCTGCGGGGGGAAAGATCCAACCTCCATCATTCCAGGAAAAAAAAATAAATCCCAAAAAATTCCTGGATAGAATAAAAAAAAAATTCTCAAAAATTCCTGGGTAAAAAAAAAAAAAATCCCAAAAATTCCTGGATAAAAGTAAAAAAAACGCCCCCAAAACACCCAAAAAATTCTAGAAAAGAACCCCCCAAAAATCCCAAAGATTTCCAGGAAAAGTCCCAAAAATCGCAGGGAAAAAACCCCCTAAAAATTCCAGAGGAAAAAAAAACCAACCCCAAATCCCCTAAAATTTCTAGGAAAAATAATAAAAAAAAAAATCTACAAAAAATCCCAAAGATCCCAGGGAAAAAAATGCCAAAAATTTCTGGAAAAAACCCAAAAAAATCCTGGAAAAATTCCCCCCAAATCCCAAATATTTCCAAGGAGAAGCAGCAGCAACTCCGAGGAAACTCCAAATCAGAAAAGGAGGAGGAGGATCGAGGTTGGGAAATTAAAACCCGCGAGGAGGGAGGAGCCTAAAATCCCAAAAATTCCAGGGGAAAACAAATCTCCCAAAAATTCCAGGGAAAAACCAAAAAAAAAAAAAATCCCCAAAATTCTAGGGAAAAAAAAAAACCAAAACCCAAAATTCCAGGAAAACTCCCAAAAATTTCTGGGGAAAAAAAAATAAAACCAAAAATGCCGGAAAAAATCCCCCAAAAAATTCCAGGAAAAATGCCAAAAATTCCAGGAAAAAAAAAAAAATCCCCAAATTTCCAAGGAGAAGCGGCAGCAACTCCGAGGAAACTCCAAATCAAAAAAAGGAGGAGGAGGATGATTAAAGTTGGGAAATTAAAATCTGGGAGGAGCCCCAAAATCCCAAAATTCCCCCGAGGGCCTGGGAGGAACCCGCAGGAAAAAAAAAAAACAAAACCCAAAACAAAAACCCAAAAAGGATCCGGATCTTCCAGAATTTTCCAGGGGCCCCTTTTGGGAGGAATGAAATTCTTCCCCCGTTTTCCCCCTCGGGGAATTTGGGGTTTTTTGGGGCCAGTTGGCAGATTTTTATCGGGGGTTCCAAAGGGGGAAAAACTGGTTCGGGGGTTTTTTTAATTGGGTTTTTTTTTTTTGTTTTTAATTGGAATTATTTTTTTTTTTTTAATTGGGGGTTGAGTCACAAGCGGCTTGGGAACGCGGCGTGGGGGATTTTGGGGGTGATGGGGTGGTGGGATTTGGGGGATTTTTTGGGATTTGGGGGGATTTTGGGGGTTTGGGGGTTTTTTTAGGGGATTTGGGGGGTGTTTTTTGAAGATTTTTGGGGGGTTTTTTTGAGGGTTTTTTTGGGATTTTTTTTATTATTTTTGGGGGATTTTTGGGGATCTTTTGGGATTTTTGGGGAATTTTGTGGGATTTGGGGGGATTTTTGGGGGGTTTTGTGGAGGGATTTTTTTATTATTATTTTTTGGGATTTTTTGGAGGGGGGTTGGACTCTTTTGGGATTTTTGGGGGGGATTAGGAGAATTTTTTTTTTTATTTTTGTGATCTTTTGGGATTTTTGGGGGGGATTTTGTGGGGCTTTTTTTTTTGGATTTTTTTTTTTTTGGTTTTTTTTTTTAATATATTTTTTGGGGTTTTGGGGGGATTTTTTGGGGGTGGTTGGGATCTTAAATCCCATCTGGTTCCGCCTCCCCCTTTGGACAATTCCCGTTGGTCCAGGACAGCTTCTGGGGGGAAGTTTGAATGCGGTTTGTGATAAAATCTCTTTTCTTGGGTGTCAAGTCACGCTCATCGTGGAGCATTTAAGGAAAAATAAACTCGGTTTCCAAACAAGCCTGAGGGTGGCACAAGAGCAGCGGGGACGAAGAGTGTCACTGTGGCCACGCGTGGGACAAATGGCTCAGGGTTTTGGGGACCAGCCTGGAGGAATGTCCCAGGGAATATCACAATTTGGGAATTGGTGCCCCTGGGTTTGGGATCTCCGGGGTGTCCCTGAGCCCAGATCCTGGAACGGTCTGGAACGGGGATTTTGGGGCTGGGAGGAGGAGAATTTGGGGCTCTAACAGGGATTTGGGGGTTGGAATGAGAAGTATTTTGGGGGTTAGAATGAGGAGGATTTTGGGGCTGGGAGGAGGAAAATTTGTCTCTGGAAGGAGAATTCTGGGGCTGGAACAAGAAGGATTTTGGGTCTGGAGGGAGGAGAAATTTGGGTCTGGAACAGGGATTTTAGGGCTGGAATGAGGAGGATTTTGGGGTTGGAATGAGGAGAAATTTCAGGCTGAAATGAAGAGGATTTTGGGTCTGGAACAAGGAGAATTTTGGGGTCTGAAATGAGAAGAATTTTGGGGACTGAAAGGGCATTTTGGGGTTGGAAAGGGCATTTCGGGGTCAGTTCTTCCTCCCCAAATGTCCCCATCCTGCCACTGCCGTGTCCGGGCTGAGGCCACCGGAGCCACCGCGATGTCCCCAACTGTCCTGGGAAAGGGAAACCAAAACACCCCAAAAAAAACCCTCCTGGGGCAATTAAATTAAAATAATTAATTATTAATAAAAAGTTTCCATTCATAAAAAAATTTCGTTCTCCACTCCCGACATGTCCTTGTCCCCTCGGCAAGAGGAGTGGCCTGGGGGGTGACAGGGGGAGGAGGAAGAGGAAGAGGAAGAGGAGGAGGAGTTGTGAATATTTGGTTATTTTACAAATATTTATTAACATTTGGGTCTCTGCTAGTATTTGTGAATTTTTGTTGACATTTGCTAATATTTGTGAATATTTGGGTATTTGACCATTCCTGGGGTCACAGGGGTGGGAATCTTCCAGGATCCCACCGGGAATTTTCCAGGATCCCGCAGGAACTTTCCAGGAATTCCTCTTCCACAGTTCCTCGTCTGCGTCCAGCCCTTGCTTGACCATCCCAGACCCTTCCAGAAAGTTCTTCCCTCGATCCCTCTGGGTTGTCTCAGAGATTCCCAAAGGATTTTTCGGGAATTAGCAGCAGATTCCAGGCGGGAATTGGGATCCCAGAGCCCCTCAGGCCACGGGCAGAGTCACGCTGGCGTAAACCGTCGTGGGCTCCTTGGAGGGGACAAAAAATTTGGGGTGTTGGGGACAATCCCAAACCTGGGACAGCGAGGATTGTCCCCAAGGGACCAGGAGGGGTTTGGGGACATTCCCCCCCTTACCTGGGACAGCGGGGAGTGTCCCCGAGGGTTTGGGGACGCACTTGGGGACACGGAGGGTCCCTCAGGGGCCAGGGGTGGCCCGGTGGCCGCGGCGTAGATGGTGGTGCAGGACACGGGGGTGGCCTTGGGGACAATCCCTTTGGGCTTCTGAGGGAGGGGACAAAGGGCGGGCAGCCACCTCGGGGTCACCACGGGGTCACCTCGGGGTCACCACGGGGTCACCTCGGGGTCACCATGGGGTCACCCCACTCCCGTCACCGATTTTTGGCTCAGAGGGGGTTGGGAAAATTTCGGGGGAAATTCCCAGAGTTTGTCCCCCAAAGCCACCGTGGGAAAGTTTGTGTCACTCGGATTTGTTCCCGCAGATTCCCAAATTCCCGGTGGCCAGCGGTGGCCAGGAGAGGTGACACCCCCAAAATGTCACCTTCCCCCTTTTCCCCTATTTCTCCCCCCCATTTCCCCCCATTTCCCCCCTTTATTCCCTATTTTCCTCCCTTTTCCCCCATTTTCTCCCATTTCCCCCATTTTTCCCCATATTTTCCCCATTTTTCCCTATTTTCCCCATTTTTCCCTCATATTATCCCCATTTCTCCAATTTTTCCCATTTTCCCCCATTTTTCCCCATTTCCCCCCCCCCATGTTATTCCCATTTCTCCAATTTTCCCCCATTTTTCCCATTTTCCCCCATTTTTTCCCATTTTTCCCCATTTTTTCCCATTTTTCCCCATTTTTTCCCATTTTCCCAATTTTCCCCATTTTTTTCCCATTTCTCCAATTTTTCCCATTTTTCCCCATTTCCCCCATTTTTCCCCATTTTTCCCCATTTTTTCCCCATTTTTCCCCATTTTTCCCCCTCACCTGCACCTGGGCGTAGATGGTGGCCCCGACAGTGTCCGGGGTGTCCTGGGAGGTCACCGGGTCACCTGCGGGGTCCCAAAATCCAGGTGAGGTCACCCAGGTGGGGAAAGAATTCCCGGGTCACCGAGTCCGGCTCATCCCGAGGAATCTCCGGGAATTCATCCAGGAATCTCCCAAGAATTTCGGGAATTTTTTTTTTTTTTTGGGGGGGGGTGGATTTTATTTTCCAAAAAATTGGGGATTTTGGGAATTCTTTCCCAGGAAATTTGGGGGTTTTGGGGTTTTCTTCCCTAGGAATTTGGGCGTTCTTGGGATTTCTCTCCCAAGAACTTTGGGGGTTTTGGAATTTCTGTCCCCAAGAGGTTTGGGATTTTTGGGAATCCCAAGAAATTGGGATTTTGAGGGTTTGGGGACTCACCAGGACTCCCCAAACTCACCTTTGGTGGCCCTGAAGGTGACAATGACGATGACGACGATGATGATGATGAGGCTGAAGGTCACCAGCAGCACCAGGAGCTCCGTCCTCACCCCGGGGACACCTGGGGACAGGGAGGGGACACCGAGGGGGGTGGCACCGGGTCACCTGGAGACTTTGGCACCTTTGTCCCCTGATTCTGGGGTGATTTTTGTCACTTTGTCCCTTGATTTTGGGGCTGGTTTTTGTCACCTGTCCCCTTGATTTTGGGGTGATTTTTGTCACCTTTCCCCTGATTTTGTGATCTGATCTCTGGGATTTTGTCCCCTGATTTTGGGGCTGATTTTTGTCACCTGTCACCTGATTTTGGGTTAATTTTTGTCACTTTGTCCTCCGATTTTGAGGCTGATTTTCGTCACTTTACTCCCTGATTTTGAGGCTGATTTTTGTAATTTTGTCCTCCAATTTTGTGGTGGATTTTTGTCACTTTGTCACCACGTTTGGGGGCCAATTTCTGTCACTTTTCTCCCCTGATCTCAGGGCTGGTTTTTGTCACCTCTGTGCACTAATTTTGGGTGGGAACTTTGTCACTTTGTCACCAGAGGCACAATTTGTCACTCAGTTTTGAGATTTCTTGCTACAGAGCAGAAACCAAAAGGCAGGAAACGCCTCTGGACTCTCTTGATTTGACTCATTTGAGGTTTTATGTTTTACGAGTATTTGCCTCATAAAAACCAGTCAGAAGAAAATAAAAAATGAACCCTAAAAATCTCCCCGGTGGCTTTAAGGGCGTTTGAGGGATGGAAATATCTCAAATATCCATAGAAATATCTCTGATACCTATTAAAAAAAAATCTCATCTAAAAGGGGATTTCATTAATCGTGGAAATGTCTCAAATTTCTACATAAATCTCTCCAATTTCCACCCAAATCCATCAAATTTCTACATAAATCTCTCAAATTCCCACCCAAATCTCTCAAATTCCCGCCCAAATCTCTCAAATTCCCTCTGTCCTGACAGCTCTGGGACATCTCCAGAGATTCCTTTTCAAACCACAATCCCGGGATTTTGGGGTTCTGGGATTCCAGAGTTCCAGAATTCTGGGATTTTGGGGTTCCATGATTCTGAGGTTCTCAGATTCCAGGATTCCAAAATTCTGGGGTTTTGAGGATCCGGGATTTTGGGGTTCTGGGATTCCAGGATTCTGGGATTTTGGATTTGGGGATTGCAGGATTCTGGGATTATGTGATTCCGGGATTCAGGGATTTTGGATTCCTGGATCCCAGGGTTCTGTGATTCTGGAGTTCCAGGATTCTGTGATCCCAAGATTCTGTGTTTCTGTGTTTCTGTGTTTCTGTGTTTCTGTGTTTCTGTGTTTCTGTGTTTCTGTGTTTCTGTGTTTCTGGGATTCTGGGATCCTGAGATTCTGGGATTCTGGGATTCCAGGATTCTGGGATTCCAGGATTCTGAGATTTTAGGACTCTGTGATTCTGGGGTTTTGGGACTCTGGGATTCTGAGATTCCAGGATTCTGAGATTCCGGCATTTAGGATTCTGTGATTCTGCTGTTCTGGGATTTTAGGATTCTGGGATTCTCAGATTCCAGGATTTTAGGGACTCTGGGGTTCTGGGATTTTAGGATTCTGGGATTCTGGGATTTTGGAATTCTGGGGTTCTGGACTTCCAGGGTTCTGGGATTCTAAATTCTGGGATTTGGGGATTCCAGGGTTCCGGGATTCTGGGATTTGGGGACTCTGGGATTCTGGGATTTTGGGATATCAGGATTCCGGGATTCTGGGATTCTGAGGTTTCGGGATTCCGGGATTCTGGGATTCCGGGATTCCGGGATTCTGGGATTTGGGGATTCCAGGGTTCCGTGATTCTGGGATTTGGGGACTCTGGGGTTCTGGGATTTTGGGATTCCAGGATTCTGGGATTTTGGGATATCGGGATTCCGGGATTCCGGGATTCTGGGATTCTGGGATTCTGGGATTCCGGGATTCCGTGATTCTGGGATTTTGGGATTCCAGGATTCCGGGATTCCGGGATTCTGGGGTTTCGGGACTCTGGGATTCTGGGATTCTGGGATTCCAGGATTCCGGGATTCCGGGGTTCCGGGATTCTGGGGTTTCGGGACTCTGCAGTCCCAGGATTCGGGGATTCTGTGATTTTGGGACCCCCGCAGACCCCGGTACCCACCGGCGCCGGTGCCGCCGTGGCAGAGCTCGGGCCCGGCCTGGAGCGCCCTCCGGCGGCTGCTGACGGCGTTGCGGGCGGTGCAGACGCAGCCCGGGGATGTCGCCGTCGCCATCGCGGGGGACAGCGACACGTTCAGCAGCGCCCCGAGGCCAAAACAAACCCCGGTGCCGGTGCCGTTCGGGCTGTCCCAGCTGTAGGAAACCTCGTCGCCTCGTTCCGAGGAGCAGAGCAGCGCCAGGGAGCAGCTGCCGTTGGAGAATTCCCGGTGGAGGATGCGGATGTCGGGGTGGGAAACGCGCTCTGGGGGGAGGGAAAACAAAAAAAAAAATTGGGATTTTTGTCACGGTTGGGGTGGTGAGGGGTGAGGTTATTCCCGGGTTTAAGCGTCCCGAAAGGTCGGGAATATCCGGGGTGAAAAAAAAAACCCCAAACCAAACAGGAATGTCCGGGAAAATACCTGGAAATTCCAGGAAAAAAAATAAAAATAATCAAAACCACCAAAAAAAACCCCACCATGAAAATCCAAGGAAAAGCCAGGAAATTCCAGGAAAAAGCCAAGAATATCCGGGGGAAAAAATATCAGGAAATTCCCGGAAAAAATACTAGGAAGATCCAGGAAAAAAATCCAGGAAACCACAGGAAAAATCCAGGAAATCCCAGGGGGGAAAAAAAAAATACCGGGAACATCCAGGATAAATCCGGGAAATTCCAGGAAAAAAATACAGGAAATCCCAGGAAAGAAGCCCACAAAATCCCAGGGAAAACCCACAAAATCCCAGGGAAAACCCACAAAACCCCAGGACAAAATCCTCCACCTCCACCATTCCCTGGGGGAATTTTATTTTGTTTTTTTTTACCCAAAACCCGCAGCTGGAGCTGCCAGACCTCCTCCTCCTGGCCGCGGCTGAGGCTGAACTCGTAGAGCCGCCCGTCCTCCCGGCTGGTGTTGAGGATTTCCAAGGAGAAATCGTCCCGGTGGAAGCGCAGCCGGCCCGGCTGGAATTCCGTCAGGTTCCCCCGGGAGAACCTCAGCAGGAACCTTTTCTTCTGCTGCCCCTCCAGGGATTCCTTCCACGCCGCCTCCCCGAAGGCCCGGCCCAGGGCGCGGGGCAGCCGCAGCAGCGTCGGCTCCCCCAGGATCCCAAAAACCGTCTCCTTGGATCCAGTCCCTGGGGAAAGGGGAAAGGGATCCGGGCTGGTGACCCACAGGGTCCCAGATCCCAGGGAGAGAGCTCAAACCTATAGGGGAGACCCCAAACCCAAAAAGGAGACCCCAAACCCAAAGGAGACACCCCAAATCCAGAATTCCCAGAACAGTTTCCTGGGATCCAGTCCCTGGGGAAAGGGATCCGGGCTGGTGATCCATGGGATCCCAGATCCAAGGGAGAGAGCTCAAACCAAAGGTGAGACTCCAAACCCAAAGGTGAGACCTGGATCCGGCCTGGTGATCCACAGGGTCCCAGATCCCAGGGAGAGAGCTCAAACCCATAAGGGTGACCCCAAATCCAAAGGAGACACCCCAAATCCAGAATTCCCGGAACGGTTTCCTGGGATCCAGTCCCTGGGGAAAGGGGAAAGGGATCTGGGCTGGTGATCCACGGGATCCTAGATCCCAGGGAGAGACCCTAAACCCAAAGGGGAGACCCCAAACCCAAAGGTGAGACCTGGATCTGGCCTGGTGACCCACAGGGTCCCAGATCCCAGGGAGAGACCCCAAACCCATAGGGGAGACCCCAAACCCGAAGGAGACACCCCAAATCCAAAATTCCCGGAACGGTTTCCTGGGATCCAGTTCCTGGGGAAAGGGGGAAAGGGATCTGGGCTGGTGATCCACGGGATCCCAGATCCCAGGGAGAGACCCTAAACCCATAGAGGAGACCCCAAACCCAAAGGAGAGACCCCAAACTCAAAGGGGAGACCCCAAATCCAAAGGTGAGGCCTGGATCCGGCCTGGTGATCCACAGGGTCCCAGATCCAAAGGTGAGACCCCAAACCCAAAAGGAAGACCCCAAACCCAAAGGAGACACCCCAAACCCAGCATCCCCAGAACAGTCTCCTTGGATCCAGTCCCTGGGGAAAAGGGATCTGGCCTGGTGATCCACAGGGTCCCAGATCCCAAGGAGAGACCCCAAACCCAAAGTGGAGACCTCAAACCCAAAGGAGTCTCTTTCCCAACTCCACAACTCCTGGAATTTTGGGAATCACAGCCAATTTTTTTGTAATTAAAATTATAATTTTTAATTCAGATTATAATTTTTTTTTTCTGCCAACGATTCAGATTTTTTTTTTTCCCCTCAATTCGGGTTTTCCTCAATTCAGATTTTCCCTCGAATCAGATTTTCCCTCGGTTCTGGGCAAAAATTTTTTTTTATTTTTGTAGGAAATCGTGGGAGGAGGAGGAAGACGAGGAGGAGGAAGAGGAGGAGCCAAATCTGGACCGCCCCAAAGAAGAGAAAGGGCCCGCCCACTTTCCCCAAAAATCTTTTTTTTCCCGTTGGAAAGAAAATAAGAAAGGGAAAAGGAAAAGAAAAGGGAAAATGGGGAAATAGGAAGGAAAAGAGCAAAAAAAATGGGGAAAAAAGGGGAAAAAAGGGGAGAAAAGTGGGGAAAAAAGGAAATTATCTCCCGCTGGTGGAGTGGGATTCCCTGGAGGGAATTTTGTCTCTGCACCTGCCCCCCAAAACTCTTAAACCCCTTCAGATCCACTCCCGAAAAAATATCCCCAAATCTGCAAAAAATAACTCACCCAAAAACCCCCAAAATCCATGAAAAAATGCCCCCAAAAGACTAAAATTTGAGAGGAAAAGCCGCCAAAAAAACCCCAAAATCCAGGAAAAAACATCCCCAAAAACCCCCAAATTCAGGAAAAATGTCCCCGAAACCCCTCTAAAATCCGGGGAGAAACACCCCAAAAAACCCCAAAATCCAAAAATCCCGGCCAAAATCCATGAAAAAACCCACCCAAAATACCCCCAAAATCCAGGGAAAAAAGCACCAAAAAAACCTCAAAAAATCCAGGTAAAACCCCTAAAAAAAAAAAAATCCAGGATAAAACACCCAAAACCCCCCAAAAATTTGGGAGAAAAACCCCTCAAAAACCCAGGTAAAACCCTCCCAAAAAACCCAAAAAATTGCCCAAAAAACCCCTCCTAAAAACCCAGGATAAAACACCCCAAAACCCCCCAAAATTTGGGATGAAAAGCCACCCAAAACCCCCTAAAACATCCAGGTGAAAACCTCCCAAAAAAAACCCCAAAACGCCAAAAACCCCAAAAAAACGACCCCAAAATTGGAAATAAAGCCGCGTACCCCAAAAAGCCGCCAGCGTGAGGAGGAGCCGGAGCCAAAATCCAAATCCCATGTCAAGGTCACGGAGCTCCAGGTTTGGGCCCAGGTGCAGACAGGAAGATTTTCACCCCAGGCCTCTCATTTCCTGTTTTTGGGGGGTTTTTTTTGAAGCTGAAACCAGGTTAAAAGAAAAAAAAATTAAATTTTTTTTGGCCTTTTTTTTCTTTCTTTCGTTCCGTCGGAAATTATTCAAAGCGTGGGGTTGGGGTTTTTTTTTTGAGAAGCTGAGGAGAGGAAAAAAAAAATTAAATTTAATAATTTATTTGGTTTTTTCCCCATCAGAAAACTCGAAAAATGCTGTGGGGAAAATAATAATAATAAAAAAGAAATAATTTGGGTTTTAAAGGAGTTGTTTTTATTTTTATTTTTGTGGCTTTGGAGAGGTGAGAGTGCCAAAAGGATTCTGGTAAAGGATGTGGGTGGTTCTTCAGAGCCCCAAAATCTGCTACATCCTCCCCAAAATTTGCTTTATCCTCCCAAAATCTGCTTTATTCTCCCCAAATTTTGCTTCAATTCCCCCAAAATCTGCTTTATTCTCCCCAAAATCTGCATTATTCTCCCCAAAATCTGCATTATTCTCCCAAAATCTGCTCAATTCCCCAAAAATCTGCTTTATCCTCTCCAAAATCTGCTTCATCCCCCCAAAAATCTGCTTTATTCTCCCCAAATTTTGCTTTATTCTCCCCAAAATCCTCCCAAATTCTGCTGAATTTCCCCAAAATCTGCTCCAGTTCCCCAAATTCCGCTCCATGCCCCCTCCCAAAATCTGGGAAAATCCCAAATTTCCCGGGAATTTCTCACCTTGGAGCAACGTGGGATCCACAGCGAGGAAAAGGACGGGAAATCCCAAAAAAACTCACCTGGGAGAAGCCAAATCCTCGTTCTGGGTGAATTTTGGGTGAATTTGGGTGAATTTGGGGTGAATTTCGGTGAATTTGGGGTAAATTTGGGTGAATTTGGGGTTGATCCTTCAGGAAAAACAAATTCCGGTTGTGGCAGGAAAAAATCTGGTTTGGTTTTGGCGGAGGAATTTCGGAAAAAATCCGAAATTGAAAATTCTTTTGGCCTTTTTTCTTTTCTCTGAATTCCCCCAAAATTTCCCGGGAATTCTGAGGAATTCTCCGGGATCAAAGGATCCGAGGATTTCCCGAATTCGGAGTTTTCTTGGGCGCCTCCAAAAGGGACCAAAATCTCCGAGTTTTTCACCCAAATCTGACCCTGGGCCGCGTTTTGCTGCCGAGAAATGAAAATTAAAAAACCCCAAAACCACCCCAAAAAACCCCTCCCAGAAGGTTCTGAGAAGCTCCTCCTTCCTGCCCAGAAAGCACCTGATGAGATTAAAAAATAATAATAATAATAATAATAATAAAACCCCAAAGTTGTCGTTTCTTAGAAATCGGAGTTTTAAAGAAAAAAAAAAATACAGATGAGGGAAACTCGGGATGAGTTAAGCCAGGAAAATTAATTAATCCGGGATAATTAACCCAGGAAAATTAATCCAGAAAAATTAATCCAAGGAAAATTAATCAAGGAAAATTAATCAAGGATGAATTAACCCAGGAAAATTAATCCAGGGAAATTAATTCAGAAAGATTAATCCAAGGAAAATGAATCCAGGAGCTTTTCCCGTTTTTTTCCTCCCCCACCAAATCCCAAAATCCCTCCCAACCCAAGGGAGAGAGAGGAAAATAAATCAATCCAGAAAATCCGAAAAATGTGGATTTAATCAAATTTTATTTATTTTGGGAAAGCAGAAACCGACCTCTGGGGAAAAAAAACCATCTCAACTCTGCCCTTTGAGGGCAAAAAAAAATCCCAAAAGTAATCCCAAAAAATCCCAAAGAAATCTCAAAGAAATCCCAAAAAATCCCCCAAAAATGCCCCAAAAATTCCCAAAGAAATCCCAAAAAATCCCCAAAAATCACCCAAAAAATTCCTAAAAAAATCCCAAAAAAATGCCCCCAAAATTCCCAAAGAAATCCCAAAAAATTCCCCCCAAAAATCCCAAAAAAATCCCCTCAAAATTCCCAAAGAATTCCCAAAGAAATCCCAAAGAAATCCCAAAGAAATCCCAAAGAAATCCCAAAGAAATCCCAAAGAAATCCCAAAGAAATCCCAAAGAAATCCCAAAAAAAACCCCAAAATCCCAAAAATCCCCAAACCCGAGGATTTCCCCCAGAAGCCCCCCACAGAGGCTGAGGCTGGATCTCCCCGGAGGGTTTTTGGGATGAGGAATCCCAAATGAACCCAAAATCCGACGATTCCCGGGATTTTATTTCGGGAATTTTCCCGTGGTGGCACTGGGAGGTGACAGCAGGTGACAGCAGGTGACAGCAGGTGACAGCAGGTGACACCCACGGCGCGCTCAGGCCACGGCGAGGAGGAGGAAGAGGAGGATGAAGGCCACCGCGGCGCTGGGCGTGGCGCAGGTGACGGACGACGACGACTCATCTGGAGGTGACACGATGACATCCGCCATTGTCCCCAAATCCATCCCCAACCCCACGAACGCCCCGGGATCCTCCAGCCCTGGGATCCACCCTGGGATCGGGATCCGCTCCCGGGGAAAAGGATCCTTTGGGGGGTTCGGGGACACGCCCCAAACCCCTGCTGACCTGATTTTGGGGGTCAGGACCCGCCCCCAAAGTCCCACGGGTCCATTTTTGGGGTTTAGGGACATCCAAAGTCCCTCTGGGTCAATTTTGGGATTTGTGGACCCGCCCCCCAAAGCCCCATCAATTAATTTTTGGGGTTTAGGGACATCCAAAGTCCCTCTGGGGTCAATTCTGGGATTAATGGACCCGCCCCCCAAAACCCCATCAATTAATTTTTGGGATTTGGGGACCTCCTAAGTCCCTCTGGGGTCAATTTTGGGATTCGTGGACCCGCCCCCCGAAGCCCCACGGGTCCATTTTTGGGCTTTAGGGACCTCGGGGTGACCGAGGTGGTGTCACCGCCCCTTGGGATCTGTCCCAACCCCAAATAACGCCCTGGGATTGCTCCGAAAGTCCCCAAATCCCGCCCCAAAGCCACTCTGGGGACATCCCAAGGGTGATTGGGGGTCACTGTGACACCCTGGGGGGTGTCCCACCACCCCAGCAGTGACATTGGGACACCCTGTGGTGGCTCTATCCACACCCCACAGGTGGCCTGGGGACTCTGTCCCCCCCCAGGTGACTGTCCCCATGTCCCACCACCCCACAGTGACACTGTCCCCCCCCAAGGTGACTGTCCCCATGCCCCACAGGTGCTTTAGGGACCCTGTCCCAGCCCCGAGGTGACTGTCCCCACACCCCACAGTGACCCTGTCTCCCCCTGAGGTGACTGTCCCCATGCCCCACAGGTGGATTGGGGACACTGTCCCCCCCCCAGGTGACTGTCCCCACACCCCACAGTGACACTGTCCCCACCCAAGGTGACTGTCCCCATGCCCCACAGGTGCTTTAGGGACCCTGTCCCAGCCCCGAGGTGACTGTCCCCATGCCCCACAGTGACCCTGTCTCCCCCTGAGGTGACTGTCCCCATGCCCCACAGGTGGATTGGGGACACTGTCCCCCCCAGGTGACTGTCCCCACGCCCCACAGGTGCTCTGGGGACACTGTCCCCACCCAAGGTGACTGTCCCCACACCCCACAGTGACCCTGTCCCCCCAGGTGACTGTCCCCACGCCCCACAGGTGCTCTGGGGACACTGTCCCCACCCAAGGTGACTGTCCCCACACCCCACAGTGACCCTGTACCCCCAGGTGACTGTCCCCATACCCTACAGGTGCTCTGGGGACACTGTCCCCCCCAGGTGACCATCCCCACACCCCACAGTGACCCTGTCCCCCCCAGGTGACCGTCCCCACGCCCCACAGTGACACTGTCCCCCCAGGTGACCATCCCATGCCCTACAGGTGCTCTGGGGACACTGTCCCACCCCAGGTGACTGTCCCCATGCCCCACAGTGACCCTGTCCCCCCCAGGTGACTGTCCCCACACCCCACAGTGACCCTGTCTCCCCCCAGGTGACTGTCCCCATGCCCTACAGGTGGATTGGGGACACTGTCCCCCCAGGTGACCATCCCCATACCCCACAGTGACCCTGTCCCCCCCAGGTGACTGTCCCCATACCCCACAGTGACCCTGTCTCCCCCCGAGGTGACTGTCCCCACGCCCCACAGGTGCTCTGGGGACACTGTCCCCCCCCAGGTGACCGTCCCCCCGTGCCCGTACCTGTCCAGGTGCACGGCTGGCGGTAGGTCAGCGAGGCGTTGCTGGAGGACACGGCGTTGGTGACCCTGCACACGAAGGTGTCCCCGTCAGTGTCCGGTGTCACCGTCAGCAGGTGACCCTCGCTGACCCGCGGCTCCCGGGGCAGGAACCACGTGTAGGTGACCCCCGGGAGGGACACGGAGCAGTTCAGGGTGGCCTGGCACCGCCGCGGGTCATCATCGGTGGTGGTGGCCGTCACTTGGGGCTTGGGGACAATGTCTGGGGAGGGGACAAAGACTTGGTGAGGGGTCTGGGGTAACCAGGGTGGCACAGTGTCCCCAGAACACCTGGGGGACACCTGGAGAACCCACCCAAGGTGTCACAGTGTCCCCAAAACACCTGTGGGGACACCTGGAGAACCCACCCAGGGTTTCACAATGTCCCCAAACCATCTGTGGGGACACCTGGAGAACCCACCCACGGTGTCACAGTGTCCCCAAAACACCTGTGGGACACCTGGACAACCCACCCAAGGTGTCACAGTGTCCCCAAAACACCTGGGGGACACCTGGAGAAACATCCCCCCCCAAGGTGTCACAGTGTCCCCATGAGGGTCTTGGACAACCCACCCAGGGTGTCACAGTGTCCCCAACCCACCTGTGGGGACACTTGGAGAACCCCTCCATGATGTCACAATGTCCCCAGCCCACCTGAAGAACACAGGGACAACCGGCCCAGGATGTCACCAACGTCCTCATGGAGCTCTGGACCAACCCCTCAGGACATCCCCGTGTCCCCAACCCCTCTGTAGGACACGAGGACAACCTGTCCAGGATGTCACAATGTCCCCAACCCACCTGTAGGACACCCCGTCCATGATATCACAATGTCCCCAACTCACCTGTGGGGACACCTGGACAGTCCCTCCAGGATGTCACCAACGTCCTCATGGAGCTCTGGACCAACCCCCCAGGACATCCTTGTGTCCCCAACCCCTCTGTAGGACACGAGGACACCCCGTCCAGGATGTCACAGTGTCCCCAACCCACCTGTGGGGACACCTGGACAATCCCCCAGGGTGTCACAACGTCCTCATGGAGCTCTGGACCAACCCCCCGGGACATCCCCGTGTCCCCAACCCTCGTCCCCTCCCCGGTGACCCTCCGGTGCCACCTGGGTGTCCCCAAACCCACCGTAGACCTTCAGCAGGACCTCGAGGACTGTCTCCCTGCCGTCCCCGTCCTCCAGGTACAGCTGGTACCTGCCGCTGTCCCCCAGCTCCAGGTGACACATTTTCAGGGTGTGGTTGTCCAGGAGCTCCAGGCGACCCCCGAAATGCTTCTGGGGGTACCTGGGCCCCTCCCCCCGCCCCCGGCTGGCGATTGTCACCTGGTTCTTCCAGCGCCAGTGGATTCGGGAGTAATTTTGGGGGTTTAGGGGTGTGGGGGGGTTTAGGAGGGTGACCCCGCCCGTGACTGCCGTCACCTCCAGGGGCTGGGGGCCTGGTGAGGCTGCCAAAAAAATAAATAAAATAAATAAAAATAAAATAAAATAAAATAAAATAAAATAAAATAAATGAAAATAAAATCAAAATCGAAATCGAAATCGAAATAGAAATAGAAATAGAAATAAAAATAAAAATAAAAATAGAAATTAAAAAAATAAAAATAAAAATAAAAATAGAAATAGAAATAGAAATAATAGAAATAGAAATAGAAATAGAAATAGAAATAGAAATAAAAATAAAAATAAAAATAGAAATAGAAATAGAAATAAAAATAAAAATAAAAATAAAAATTAAAAAATAAAAATAAAAATAAAGATAAAAATAAAAATAAAAACGAAAATAAAAATTAAAAAATAAAAATAATAATAAAAAAAACCTAAAAAATATATAAAAATAGAAATGGGGTTTGTTGCGTGGGTCCTTCCCCCTTTTTTTCCTCCCCCCCGTTTTGGAATTTCAGGTGTTTTGAAATGGAAATGAATTAGAATATTCGAAAATAATAAACTGGAAATAACCCTGCTGCGTTTCCGGAGGCCCCGTTCCCACACCCCGGGGCTCTTCCCACTTGGAACTCCACTTTAAAACGTAAATTTTAACATTTCAAAATGGAATTTTTAAATGAAATTCCGATTTTTATTTTCGAAAATGAAATAACTCCGCCCTTCCTGGAGGTCTCCTGTGTTTAGAGGCGCAGGAGAGAGGATTTCAAACTTTCCCACCCCGAATTCCTCCCAGGGGTTACATTTTCCCCTCATTTGCGCTTTTTTGGGATTATTTTTTGTACCCCGAATTCATTCAGGGCAGGACGAGGATTTCAATTTTTTTTCCCCACCCCAAACCCCTCAGGGATTTTTTTTCCCCTCAATTCCAATTTTTGGGATTTTCTGGGAATTTTTGGGCCCCACTTTCCAGCCTCGGCGGCTCCCGCGGGGTGGGACCCGGTGGTGGCACCTTGTGGGGGAGAGGGGCAGGGTGGCCTCCCCCCAAAGTCCCCAACTGTCCCCAAATCCGCGTCCCCAACCCCTCGGCCCCGTACCTGGCGTGATGAAGAGGAGGAAGAGGAGGAGGAGGTTCAGCAGCAGCCCTGGCGCCATTTATTGTCACCAGTGTCACCTCCACGAGTGGGACCCGCCAAAATCCAGCCTGGGACAACCCCAAAGACCCCCGAGGCTGGAGCCCCCCCAAAAAACCCCCCAAAACCCCTAAAAAATTCCAAAAAACATTTAAAAAAGCCCTAAAAAAAGCCCTAAAACCCCTAAAAATAAAAGCCCTAAAAACCCTAAAAATAAAAACCCAAAACCCCTAAAAACTGTGGGTGGGTCTGGCGGAAAGTGAAGAGGTCACGTGGTGCCACCAACGGTTCCTGTTCCCTTCCGAGGCCCCAGACGGCGGTTTTTGGGGACATTATGGGATGTCACATGGGTGTCACAGTCCGGGACAGGGACACGTCCCATAGGACCCGGGGGATGTCCCAAATCCACACCCGGTGACCCCAATGGACAGTGACCCCAATGGACACTGACCCCAAATCCCACCACAGTGACCCCAATGGACACTGACCTCAAATCCCCACCCAGTGCCCCGAATGGACACTGACCCCAAATCCTCAATGGAGTGACCCCAATGGACAATGGACACTGACCCCAAATCCCCACCACAGTGACCCCAATGGACACTGACCCCAAATCCACACCACAGTGACCCCAATGGACACTGACCCCAATGGACACTGACCCCAAATCCCACCGGAGTGACCCCAATGGACAGTGACCCCAAATCCCACTGGAGTGACCCCAATGGACACTGACCCCAAATCCCCACCCAGTGACCCCAATGGACACTGACCCCAAATCCTCAATGGAGTGACCCCAATGGACAATGGACACTGACCCCAAATCCCCACCACAGTGACCCCAATGGACACTGACCCCAAATCCACACCACAGTGACCCCAATGGACACTGACCCCAATGGACACTGACCCCAAATCCCACCGGAGTGACCCCAATGGACAGTGACCCCAAATCCCACTGGAGTGACCCCAATGGACACTGACCCCAAATCCCCACCCAGTGACCCCAATGGCCAATGGCCACTGACCCCAAATCCCACCACAGTGACCCCAATGGACAGTGACCCCAAATCCCCACCCAGTGACCCCAGTGGACACTGACCCCAATGGGCACTGACCCCAAATCCACACCACAGTGACCCCACCCCAATGGACAATGGACACTGACCCCAAATCCCCACCCAGTGACCCCAATGGACAGTGACCCCAATGGACAGTGACCCCAAATCCCCACCCAGTGACCCCAATGGACACTGACCCCAATGGACACTGACCCCAAATCCCACCACAGTGACCCCAGTGGACACTGACCCCAAATCCACACCAGAGTGACCCCAATGGACACTGACCCCAAATCCCCACCCAGTGACCCCAATGGACACTGACCCCAAAACCCACCACAGTGACCCCAATGGACACTGACCCCAAATCCCCACCGGAGTGACCCCAATGGACACTGACCCCAAAACCCACCACAGTGACCCCAATGGACACTGACCCCAAATCCTCACCCAGTGACCCCAATGGACAGTGACCCCAAATCCTCACCCAGTGACCCCAATGGACAGTGACCCCAAATCCCCACCCAGTGACCCCAATGGACACTGACCCCAAAACCCACCACAGTGACCCCAATGGACACTGACCCCAATGGACACTGACCCCAAATCCCCACCCAGTGACCCCAATGGACACTGACCCCAAATCCACACCACAGTGACCCCAATGGACACTGACCCCAAATCCCACTGGAGTGACCCCAATGGACACTGACCCCAAATCCACACCCAGTGACCCCAATGGACACTGATAATTTACACAAAAAAAAAAAAAAAATTAAAAATTTAAACTACAGAATTCTCAAACTTTCCAAACCCTAAAAAAACCCCAACAAATCCACAAAATTCCCAATTTTCCCAAATCCATCCCTTCCGGAACTTTCCATCCCCCAAATCTTCGCTCCGAGGGTTGAATTTTGGGATGAAAATCACGAAATTTTGGGATATTTTTTTTATTCCTGTGGGAATTTTGGGGGATTTTAAGGGCGCTGGTGTCCGGCAGGATTTGGGAATCCCAAACTCTTGTAATCGCCGATATCCTGCGAGAAAAACAAGGTGAAATTTGAGATTATTTGAGGGATCAAAAATCCAAAATAATTCCGGGATTTGGGGGTTTTTTGGGGGGATCAAAAATCCCCCAAAAATTCCGGGATTTGGGGGGTTTTTTTGGGATCAAAAATCCCCCAAAAATCCGGGATTTGGGTTTTTTTGAGGAGGATCAAAAATCCCAAAAAATTCCTGGATTTGGGGGTTTTTTTGAGGATAAACCCCCCCAAAAAATCCCTAAAAATGGATTTTTTGGTTACCTCCAAGTAAGCGGTGGAGATCAAAGCTCGGTCCAGCCTCTTCCTCTGGGTGGAGGAAGGCTGTGGGGGAAAAATGGGGGAAAAAGGGAAAAAATGGGGAAAAAAAGAGAAAAAAGGGGATGAAAAGGGGAAGAAAAAGGGGAGAAAAAGGGGAGGAAAAGGGGAGGAAAAGGGGAGGAAAAGGGAGATTAAGAGGGGGATAAACGGGGGAAAATGGGGGAAAAAAACAGGGAAAAATGAGGGAAAATGTTGGGGATAAGGGGAAAATGGGGGATAAAAAGGGAAGAAAAAAGTTTTTAAAAAGGGATTAAAAGTGGGATAAAAAGGGGAAAAAAAGGGGAAAAAAAGGGGGAGAAAAGGGGGAAAAAGAGGGGGAAAAGGAGAAAAGAAGGGGATTAAAAAAGGGAAAAAAAGGGGAAAAAGGGGAAAAATGAAAGGGAAAGGGGGAGAAAAAAGAGTGGAAAGGGGGAAAAGTGAAATAAAAGAGGGAAAAAAGAGGGGAAAAAGGGGGATAAAACAGGGGGATACAAAGGGGATAAAAGGTGGAGAAAAAGGGAAAAAATGAGGGGGAAAATAGAGGGAAAAGGGGAAAAAAAGGTGAAGAAACGGGAAAAATGGGGAGGAAAACAAGGGAGAGGGAAAAAAAGGGGAAAATTTGAATATTCCCATTAGGAAAAGTGGGAGGAGGATCCTAAAATTTCCGGATTTGGGGACAATTTCTCACCCTCGGAGCGAACTGGACCGTGGAATAAAGGGTAAAATTTTGGGATTCTTCCCAGTTCCTGGGATGTTCCTGCCACAGGGGGAAAATAAATATAATATAAATAATATAAAATAATCATATAAATAATGTAACGTAATATAACATAAAGAATATATAAAATATGAAAATTATATCTCAATAATCCCCAAATTCCGTGGAGAAATTCCTCTCCCAATTCCCTAAAAATTCCCTTTAAAAAAAATGGAATTTTTTTTTTATGTGATAAAATTTGAGAAAATGAAATTTTTTTAAATCACATTTTAAGAACTTTGGGAATAAAAAGGGGAATAAATTTTTTTAATCGAATTTTAAAATGCAGCAAAATGAATTTTTAAATCAAATTTTAAACAGATCAGAAAAAAAATGGAATAAAACTTCAATCAAATTGAAAAGATTTCAGAAATTAAAAAATTTGGAATAATTTTTTTAAATCAAATTTTGAAATTGGATAATTTTTTTTTTTAAGTTTGAAAAAAGATGTGATTTTTTTCCTATAAAATTCAAATAAAAATTGAAACGAAGGGGCTCTCACCCGAGTGCTGGGACTGACCACGGCGTAAACGGTGGCTCCTTCCTGGGGACACAAAATAAAAATCCAGAAACGGTTAAAAAGATCAAATGTTGGGATCTTCCCAAATAAAAAAATTAAAATTTGGGATATTCCCAAATAAATAGATCAAATTTGGGATATTCCCAAACAGAAGGAATTTCCTCATAGAAAAGCAAAGATTTTATCTTTATTTTCATTTTTATCTTTATCTTTATCTTCAAATTTTTTAAATTTATTATTTATTGTTTATTGTGTATTGCTTGTTGTTTACCGTTTCTTGTTTATTATTCATTATTAACGTGTTGTCTATTTTGACCAATTATTATTAATTATTATTCATTTGTTCATTAATAATTATTATTCAATGTTTAATATTTCTTATTGCTCGTTCATTAGTTCTTTTTATTTCTTAATTGTCGGGTTTTATTTATTATCTATTATTCGTTGGTTTTATTTGTTATTTAGCATCGATTGCCCGTTTTTATTGTTCGTTATTTCTCTTTATTGTTCCTTTTTATTTTTGTTTCTTTTAATTGGGTTTATTGTTTTCATTATATATTATACTGCATTATATATTATATTATATTATATTATATTATATTATATTATATCACATTACATTACATTACATTGTATTATATTATATTGTATTGTATTATATTATATTACATTATATTATTATTATATTATTATTATATTATTATTATATTATATTATATTATACTATATTATATTATATTATATTGTCATGTTATGTTATTGTAATTATACTATATTATATTATATTATATTATTTTATTTTATTTTATTTTATTTTATTTTATTTTATTTTATTTTATTACATCACATTAGATACATTATACTGTATCATATCCCATTCCAATACACTGCATTAATCATTTCTTTCATTATTTATGAGGTCGATCACTAATGACATTAATTATGCGCCATTAATTAGAGGTCGTTAATTCCGTGGGGCACTCACGGGCTCCTGGCGCGGTTTCCTCGGCCCCACCTGGGCGTAGAGGGTCAGCGACTGCTCCGGGGGGCGTCCGGGGGGCCCTGGGAGAAAATTCCCGAATTGGGGGGTCCAAGGGTCACTTTGGGGTCAGAATTCCCGAATTTGGGGGTTTAAGGGTCAGAATTCCCGAATTTGGGGGGTCTAAGGGTCAGAATTCCCAAATTTGGGGGTCTAAGGGTCACTTTGGGGTCAGAATTCCCGAATTTGGGGAGTTTAAGGGTCACTTTGGGGTCAGAATTCCCAAATTTGGGGAGTTTAAGGGTCACTTTGGGGTCAGAATTCCCAAATTTGGGGGGTCTAAGGGTCAGTTTGGGGTCAGAATTCCCAAATTTGGGGGTCTAAGGGTCAGTTTGGGGTCAGAATTCCCAAATTTGGGGAGTTTAAGGGTCAGTTTGGGGTCAGAATTCCCAAATTTGGGGGGTCTAAGGGTCAGAATTCCCAAATTTGGGGGGTTTAAGGGTCAGTTTGGAGTCAGAATTCCCGAATTTGGGGGGTTTAAGGGTCAGAATTCCCAAATTTGGGGAGTTTAAGGGTCAGAATTCCCAGATTTTGGGGCTCCAGGGGTCAGTTTGGGGTCAGAATTCCCAGATTTTGGGGCTCCCACTCCGACACTCCCCACAAACCTTCCCGGGAATTCTTCCTCCTCCTCCTCCTCCAGCAGCAGCAGCCCACGAGCAGCAGGGTCAAGGTCAAGGTCAAGGTCAAGGCCACAGCCACCAGTGTCCAGTGGCCGAAATTCCCCGGAATTCCTGGAAAAAGAATTCCCGGGATCCCAAAAGTGGGGAGGGGATTTAAAGGTCCCACCCCACCCAAATCCCTCCAGGAATTCCCTGGATCCCGAAATTGATACTTTCACTTTTTATCAAATTAAATAATAATATTATAGGTTAAAGATAAGAATTAAATTAAATTAAATTAAATTAAATTAAATTAAAGATTAAATTAAAGAATTGTAGGTTAAAGAGAAGAAATGTTTTAAATACATACATAAAATATATGTGTGTGTATATATATAAAAACTTCGAATCCCATGGAAAAATTCCCCTCCAAAATCCCCAAATCCATGGATAAAAAAACCTTCCTAATTCCTTGGAATTCCCAAATCCGTGGAAAAACTCCCTCTTAATTCCTTTAAATCCCCGAATCCATGGGGAAATTCCCAAATCCTTTGGAAAAATCCCTGAATTAATGGAAAAATCCCCTCCACGTTCCTCCAAATCCCCGAATCCCATGGAAAAATCCCCTCCTAATTCCCCAAAATTCCCAAATCCCAGGGAAAAATCCCCTCCCAATCCCCCAGAATTCCCAAATTCCGTGGAAAAAATCCAAAATTCCATGGAAAAACTCTCAAATTCCTTGGAGAAGATTCCTAAATTGCATGGGAAAACTCCCAAACTCTGTGGAAAAGATTCCCAAATTCCATGGAAGAACTCCCAAATTCCGTGGAAAAACTCCCAAATTCCATGGAAAAATTCCCAAATTCCGTGGAAAATTCCCAAATTCTGTGGAAAACTCCCAAATTCCGTGGAAAATTCCTAAATTCCGTGTAAAAATTCCCAAATTCCGTGGGAAAACTCCCAAATTCCGTGGAAAATTCCCAATTTCCGTGTAAAAACTCCCAAATTCCGTGGAAAACTCCCAAGTTCCGCGGAGAAGGTTCCGGAACACACCTGGGCAGGTGAGGCGGGCGCGGGCCGTTCTCCACCCCGCGGGGTTACTGACGGTACAGAGGCAATTCTGGGGTTCGGCGCCTTCGGGGACCCTCCGGATGATCCGGGATTGGAATTCCGGGATCTCTGGGAATTCCGGGATCTCTGGGAATTCCGGGATCTCTGGGAATTCCGGCATTTCTGGGAATTCCGATAATCCCACGGGGTCCCCGGGACAGGCCCAGGTGTAGGAAACGTTCCCGGGGCTGGAGCAGAGCAGCGACAGGAGACACCAGCCGGGATCCCGCCGCAGGAGCTGGGATTTCAGGGACGGCTCCTGGATGGGGTCTGCGGGGACACGGAGGGTCACAGGGGACAGGGGACAGGGGGGACAGGGGACAGGGGACACGGGGACAGGGGACAGACACACAGGGGACAGGGGACACGGGGACAGGGAGGGTCACAGGGGACAGGGAGGGTCACAGGGGACAGGGGACACGGGGGACAGGGAAGGTCACAGGGGACAGGGGACACGGGGACAGAGGACAGGAGGGGACAAGGGGACAGAGGGACAGGAGACACCAGCCCCGATCCCAATCCAAGATTTGGGATTCCAGCTCCACCTGCGAGACGGGATCTGTGGGGACACAGGGACACAGGGACACAGGGACACAGGGACACAGGGACACAGGGACACTGGGACACTGGGACACGGGGACACTGGGACAGAGGGACAGAGGGACAGAGGGACACAGGGACACAGGGACACAGGGACACAGGGACACAGGGACACAGGGACAGAGGGGACAGAAGGACACAGGGACACTGGGACACAGGGACACAGGGACACAGGGGACAGAAGGACACAGGGACACAGGGACACTGGGACACAGGGACACTGGGACACTGGGACACGAGGCCCAGCCGCGCTCACCCCACACGGTGACCTGGAAGCACCGGGAGAAAATCCCGGAGGAATTCTCGAACTCGGCCGTGTAGACGCCGCGATCCCCCCGGAGAACCGGGGCCAGGCACAGCACCGGCGGCTCCAGCCGGAATCCCGCCCTGCCCTGGAAGGATCCTTTGGGCCGGGACACGATCTTCGTCCTGTTGGCTGTCAGGATCCTCTCCTGCGTCCCGGGATCCTTTTTGGCTCTCCAGTGGATCTCTGCCCACTCCCACGGGGGTTTCTCCGGCTCCAGGCACAGCGATGATCCGGCGAACGCGGCTCGATGGCGGCATTCCGGGGATCCTGAAAGGGATCCTAAAACAGACCCAGGAGGAGGCTGTGAGCCCGGGAGAGGCTCCGCGGGTCCCGAGGGGACACGGTCACTGCTGGTGACACCCCCAGCCCGGACCTGCAGGGCCCCAGGGGGACATTCACCGTCCCCATCCCAAAAGTTCCGTTCTCTCCACGCCATCCCAAAGTGCCTCTGTGTCTATTCCCCATCCCAAAAATTCTGTTTTCTCCCCATTATCCCAAACTGGTTCTGTGCCCATTCCCCATCCCAAAATTCCCACTCTCTGCCCATTATCCCAGACTGGTCAAGTCTCCATTCCTCATCCCAAAAATTCCATTTATCTCCCCATCATCCCAAACTGGTTTTGTGCCCAATCCCAAAAATTCCCACTCTCTCCCCATTATCCCAAACTGGTTCTGTGCCCATTCCCCATCCCAAAAATTCATTTTTCTCCCCATTATCCCAAACTTGTTCTTCATCTATTCCCCGTCTCCATCCCAAAATTTCCTCTCCCTGCCCATTATCCCAGACTGGTCAAGTCTCCATTCCTCATCCCAAAAATTCCATTTCTCTCCCCATCATCCCAAACCAGTTTTGTGCCCATTCCCCATCCCAATCCCAAAATTCCCCCTCTCCCCCGAGCCCCTTCCAGCCCCTTTTCCCCATCCCAACCCCAGGGAATTTCACCCCCTCTCTCCCCCCTTTTTATTTATTTTTTTTTGAGGGGGTCTATTTTTTTTTTCTTCTCAACTTTCTGAATTTTCTCTTGTCGAGAGCGGCCCCGGATGTCGCAGGACCCTAAAAATAAAAACCCCACGGAACATCCGGAGGGCCCAGGCCGCTTCCTGAGCGCTCCTGTGGCCACCTCGGCACGCCTCCGCCTCACGAAATCCCCCCTGAATTCAAATCCCACCCATCCCAAAGGGGTTTGGGGGTTGTTTTTTCCCCCTCTTGTCAGGAAATTCCTCCCCCTGGCACATCCCTGGCCGCCAGTTTGGTCATGGAAATCCCAAAATTTGAGATTTGCTGCAGGTTGTGGAGAGGCACCCCGAGGCTCGGGGAAAAAAATCGGGAATTCCGGAGGTTTGGAGCGGGGAAAGGAGGAAAATCCTTCTCCTGGAAGGGTGGGGGAGGGGATTATTTATGGGTGGGATTGTGGAAAAGGGGTTTTTTTCCCCAAAAATTGTCTTTTCCGGCTGCTCTGGGACAATCCCGAGGTTCTCCTGAGGGGGCTCAGGCTGGAGCAAAGGGGGATCCAGGGGGGATTTGGGATCCTCCGGGGGGGATTTGGGATCCTCCGGGGGGATTTGGGATCTGATCCCAGGGAACGGCCTCGAGCTGGGCCGGGGTTGGAAATTTGGGATGATTTTTCCATGGAAAAAGGGTCGGGAATCATCAGGAGGGGCTCAGGGAGGGGTTGGATCCTCATCCCTGGAGGTGCCCGAGGAAAATTCTGGAATTCCGGGTGACCAGATGAGGATCAACCAACCCCTCCATGACCTCGGGGCTCTTTCCCGACCTCAAAAATCCCGGGATTCTGCAAATCCCAGAGTTTTCAGGGGCAAAATAAATTGCCGAGCCTCCACCGAGGCGTGTCCAGAAGATGCTCCAGACACCTGGAGGAGCTCCAGGACCAAACCCCCCTCCCAAATCCTGCGGATTCCACACCCCAAATCTCTGTTTTTAAGAAAAAAAAAATAAAAAAAAAATTTTAAAAAAAGAGGGTTCTGGAGCTGCCGGGACGGGGAAGTCACGACTTTTCAGCCCAATTCCACATCCGAAATTCTGCCCGGGGGAAGAGGAACCGACCCCGACTTTTCCCTGGGCAGGACGAGGTGAGAAAATGGAGTAAAAAAAAAAAAACAAAACCAACCCAAAATCCGCCTTTCCATCCCTCCCAGAAACTTCTCTCCCCGCTGCAGCTTTTCCTTGGAGTTTCCCCGGGATTCCCGCATCCTTCCTCTTCATGCCAACCCCACTCTTCCTCACCTCGGCTCCCAGCCAGGCCCAGCAGCAGCGCCAGCAGCGCCGGGGGACAGCGGGGACACCCGGGAGGGGACATCTCGGGACTGTCCCCCCCGAAAAGAGCCGCGGAAATTGCGGGGACCCCTCGGGGCTGGCGGGGACTTCCTCTGCTCTTCCTCCTCCTCCTCCTCCTGCTGCTGCTGCTGCTCAGCCCCAGAACTCGCGGAGAATTAATTTTAATTGCCGCTAGAGGGGCTGGTGGGTTTTTTCTGGGGGGTGTTTTGGTTTCCTTTTGTCTCTGGGGACATGACGGTGGCTCCGGTGGCCTCAGCCCGGACACGGCAGTGGCAGGATGGGGACATTTGGGGAGGAAGAACCGACCCCAAAATGCCCTTTCCAACCCCAAAATCCTCCTCGTTCCAACCCCCAAATCCTTCTCATTCCAATCCCAAAATTCTCCTTCCAGCCCCAAAATTTTCCACATTTCAGACCCCAAAATTCTCCTCGTTCCAGACTCAAAATCCTCTTCATTTCAGCCCAAAATTTCTCCTCATGCCAGACCCCAAACTCCTCCTCATTCCAACCCCAAAGTCCTCCTCGTTCCAACCCTAAAATCCTTCTCATTCCAGCCCCAAAATCCTCCCAAGGGTTTTTTTGGGGCCACCTCTCCGCGGCCTTGGAGAACCTGAAGGGGCTTCAGGAGAAAAGGAAGGAGACTTTTTCCCAAGGAGATGGAGAGCCGGGACAAGGGGAATGGGTTTAGAAATGTGTTTGAGACGCACTTTGCACACAGAGGACCGTGTCTCTTGTGTCCACCTCAGCTTTGTCCCGGACACTCATTTTTCCAGCGGCCAAACCAATTCTCACACTGGTCTCTGCCCAGTCCGGGCTGGTCCCGCGCTCTCCTCTCCCTTCCTCCTGTACCCCAAACTCTCTCATTCCCTGTTCGCATCCCTTTTCCTGATAAAACCCTCCAACAGCGCTTCTCCCATCCGTGTCCCTGAGGTTTTGAACTCCGTGTCTAATATCCCCCGCACACCGCCCCGGAATGAGTTTACTGGGTGTTTATCCTAATTTCGGACGCCGGATCCAGTGAGGTGTGGATCCCTCAGGCGGTCTAGAAATCCGCAGGGTGTTTCTGAAGGACTTTGTTTTATTCCACATAAAGCTTTATTAGATATAAAAACCAATTTATCCTCCCGGGTGTGGCTTTCCTGGCTGCCCTCGCTGTCGGCTCTCGGCAGTTTAACCACCTTTGCCTGCCGCCGTCCCGTTGGGGTCCCAGCGCGGGTCCCGAGGGGAGAACAGGATGAGGCTTCCACCACCGCTGGGAGGGGAGGCAGCTGTGAGGGGATCAAAAGAGGAAAAGCCCACGTTCAGGTATTTAGCACAGAAGGCTGTAAAGCCTTTGGACTGTCGCAGTCACACCTGTGTCATCACAGAGATGATATCTGAGGTGCGCTTTGTACCCGGGGTACAAACCCTGCACCGACTGTCCCGTGATCGGTGATGCTGGAGCTGGGAGGGAAAGGTCGAGATGCAGGGAGTGACACTGAGTTGAGTCACACCTGAGCCAGGTGAGCTGGAGGGAAGGTGTGCGACAGTGAGCGGCATGGGACAGCTCCTGCGGGGACGGAGCGGGCAGCGAAAGGTGAGCGGGGACAGAGGGGTGACTGAGCCGGGCAGGGAAGGGTCGGGGGGGATCCGAGCGGGGATCCAGCCGGGCAGGGAAGGGTCAAGAAGAAGATGAGTGGGGATCCAGCTGGGCAGGGAAGGGTCTGGGGGAATCCGAGCGGGGTCCGAACCGGGAAGAGAAGGTCTGGGGGAAGCCGGGCTCCAGCGGCTCGGCTCTCTGACAGACCCGTGGCGTGGGGAAAGCGCGCCCTCCAACCCTCCCGCCCCGCCCACCCCACGCGGGTCCCCGGTCCCGTGGGTACGCGAGATGGAGAAACTCCGGAGATGGGAAAAATCCATCTACCTATTCGCTCTCCGGGCCGTCCTGAATTCCCTGGAATGGAATGCTTCTCTCGGGCTGGGGCGGGCTGAGAATTACACAACGCACAGCTTCCTCTGCAGCGAACCCTCTGAAAACACGTCACTGAACCCACAACACGCACAGGGATCCTCGCTCCGAATCTTTCACCCGCTTCAGCCTCCCAGAACACGGTGCTCACACACACAGCCAGCACAAACACCTCTGACCGCCACAGCCGCCCACAAATCAGCAAATCTTCAGACAAAAAGTCACTGGAATTCCCTCAAGACACCTCGGCAGGGAGGGTTCCCCTGCCCTTTTCTCAGTGCTGCATTCCCTTGTGCGCCTTGCTCTGTCCTTTCCCGGCTGCCTGCACACACACCCGGTACAAAGTCCGGAGTTCACAACCTCACAGCCGCAGTTCACCCACGGAGCAGTTCCCTCCCTCGCTTGGCGCCGTGATTAACTCCACGCCCGTTCTGGGTGTGCCCAGCCCGTTGTGGTGGTCTCCGGTGGTCTTCCAAGGATGAAGAAACAAACCCTTCCTCTCTTTTATCCCTTCACCTTCATCTCTCCCGTGTTGCTTTGGTCCCTTTGGTGTGTTTTCACCACCTCAGAGTCTGTTCTTCCCTTTATCTGCGTTCTTGGCCCTGTTACTCTGCTCCTTGGGCTGGTTCTGATCATCACCCAAGGCTCCTGATGCTGCCAGTGCATAAAAATATCCAAAAGGGCGACGGGGACAGCGTTCGGTGTTCACTGAGTGTCCTCCAAAATGTGATCTCGTCTATTCCAAAGTGCTATTTTAGCATCCGTGTTCTTCACTTTCCTCTAAAGGACCAGCTGGAATTTTCAGATCTCTGTCTCAGCCCATGGAGCAGTTTTGGGTCCAGCTCCTCACCGTCCTCACCCTGCTCCACCAAACCGGTGAGTGCCCTGTGCTCCTGGTCCCTGGGGAAGGAGATTTCGGGGTGGTTTTGGGGCTGAGGCAGGATCGAATTCCTTGTCTCGGTTCAGCACCTCCATCCCACCCTCACCCCGTGTTCTGTCCCCACTTTCTGTCCCCAGGCAGCGCCAGTGACACCACGGAGCTGATCGGGGCTGTGGGTGGGGCCGTCACCTTCCGCATCCCCGAAACAAGGGGAAATGCAGCACAGTGGAGATTTGGGGGTGATCCCATAGTGACCGTGGAATTTGGGGATCCTCCTCGATTTGAATTTTTAAAAGAGGAATACAAAACCCGTTGCAATGTCTCCGAGAGGGGCTGGGCACTCAGCATCACCCAGCTGAGGATTGAGGACGCCGGGACCTACTCTGTGAACATTGACAGGAAGAAAAAATCCACCTTCACCCTGCAGGTGTACAGTAGGTGATTTTAGTGTTGTTTTGTGGGTTTTATACTAAAAAAAAAAGAGGTTTCTGACCCCCCTGTGTCCCCAGGGGAGCTGACAGAGCCCACGGTGACCTGTGAGGCCCAGGACTGCTTGGGCAGCAGCTGCCTCATCGCCCTGAACTGCTCCGTGCCCGGCGACGGCTTTGGGGACATCTCCTACACCTGGACAGGGTGGGGTCTGTGGTGGGAAGAGAAGTCAGAGGTGCTGGCACTCGTGGATAAATCCACCTGGGAGAACCTGGAGCCGCTGAGGTGCACGGCACGGAACGCCGTCAGCATCAGGAGTGTCACTGTCACCAACCCCGGGGGGCTGTGCCCAGGTGAGAGCCGGGGACAGGGGCAGGGAAAGGGGCACAGGAAGGTGGGGTGGGAATGTTTGGGATGGGATGGGCTGATCCTGGTCCCCTGAGAGCCTGGGAAAGGTTGGGATTGGGATTGGGATTGGGATGGGATGGGATGGGAATGTTGGGGTTGGGCTGGGCTGATCCCGCTCCCCTGTGAGCCAGGTGGGGATTTGGGGATTCTGGAATTCTCCCACCGCTGCTTCTGCCAAGCTGCTCATCCCCGTCCTGAGGAGTTCCTTTGCAACCCAACAAATGTGGGATTTGGGGATTTGGGGAATTTGGGGATTTTGGGGATTTTGAGAATTTTGGGGATCCTCCCGCTGCTGCTCTGGCCAAGCCGCCCGTCCTCATCCTCTGCCCTGGCTGGGATCAATTCTCCTGGAACGAGAGACTGGTGAGGGGTTGGAGGTCAAATTCCCGAGGCCAGGAAGAGCCGGATTGATTTTGGGATCTTCTCCCTTTTTCCAGACACCTCCTCCAGCAGCGGGGTCGGGATCGGGGTCACAGTTGGTGTCACAGTTGTGATCCTGGTTGTGATTTTATTTGGTTTCCTCATTTTCCTCCGCAAATCCCGAGGTGAGATCGGAAAACCATCCCTGGAGCCGTGGGGAGGAGGGGGGACCCTGGGAGGGGCCAGAGCTGGGATGAGGCAAATTTTGGGTGGATTTGGGGCAGATTTGGGGCAGATTTGGGGCTCTCCTGACTCAGTCTTATCTCCCTGCCGTGGTTTAACCGATTGTTGGGGTTTCAGTTGCGGGACAGCCCACGGGCTGTGGGTGTGGTTCCCTGTGGGGTGGAGCCAACCCCCTGGCTGGGTTTGCAGAGCCAATCAGCTGTCTGGGTTTGAAGACTGACACACATTCACATTGTGGTGAAGCACATGTAAAAACAAACAAAACCTGGGACAATCTCTCTTTCTTCTGCCCTTCCAACAGGTAACTGGCCATGGCGCCGGGTCGGCAAAGCAGCTCAGTTGGGATTTTCGCCTCTGCTGGACGAGGTCATTGGGACTGTCTCGACACCGCAAGTCCGCCGGGACCTTCACCAGGACTGGCCACAGACCAGCTCTGGCCATCACTGGGCCTGGCCAGAGAGCAGCTCTCTCCATCGCCGGGACCGGCCACGGAAGAGCCCTGCCCATCGGCGGGACCGGCCATGGACCATCTACAAATATCCCCAGGAATGGCCATGGACCAGCTCTGACCATCACCAGGACCAGTCACTGACCAGCTCTGACCATCACCAGGACCAGTCACGGACCAGCTCTGACCATCACCAGGACCAGTCACAGACCAGCTCTGACCATCACTGGCCATGGAAGAGCCCTGCCCATCGTCGGGACCGGCCATGGACCATCCACGAATATCCCCAGGACTGGCCACTGACCAGCTCTAACCATCCCCAGGACTGGCCATGCAGCAGCTCTGATGATTGCCGGGACCGGCCATGTACCAGCGTGACTCACTCCACGCCCTCAGGGACCACCTGGCAGGAACCAGACTAAACGACCTCTCCCATGGAGACACTTGTAGACATCAGCCCTTCACCTCTACAGAACTCTGAAAATAATCAATTCCTAAAACTTGAAAACAAACAAACCTCCAAACAATAATTCTCTCCTGAGCCATATAAAAGGAAAAAGTGAAGACACATAGAGAAAACCCCCTGGGCACGGTGGGGTCGGTGAGGAAGGAGCCAAACCCTGGACCGGAGGGCTCTGAGGAGATGCCTCAGCCTGGGGCCGAAAGCCCGTTGTGAGGCTGCGCTGAAGATACATTTGCTGTCTCGGGGTCTGTGTTTCACTGTAACTCACGGAATGCGCCGGGGAGGGGATGTCCCGTTCCAGCCACAGCCGCCGGCAGAAGCGCCGGCCCTGGAATGAGCAGATGGAGAAGTTTGAACAGGGAGAGATGAGGATGAGCAGAAACCTCGCCCCAAAGAGAGAAGAGGCAAATCCTCTGTCCCCAGAGACGGGCTGAAAGAACTTTTGTTTTCACGCTGGAGCAGCCCATCCTTAGAAAGAGCCCCCAGTTGTTGACACGGCCCAGGGACGTGGCTAAAGATGGGCAGGACCCCACAACTGCAGATTTCCGGGTGGCCGGTGCTCGTGGAAATTAAAACTGTTCCTTGTGGAGAAATCTCCATGGCACAGCAAGAGAGACTCCTCTCGCTAAAGTGAAGAATTATTGTTTTGAGTTGGTAAACTGACTGAAAGGTCACAGGTTTTGTCTCTTTACGTTGTCAGTGGGAAAGGAAAGAGGCTGTGGGGGGAAGGAGAAGTTCTGATGAAGGTTCATTCTGATTTTCAAGTAATAATATTTGTATTCTGTGAAGAAGATTTTCATTAAAGCTGTTAAAGCTCTGAGCCTGTTTCGCCTTCGTCTTCCTCATCCTTATCTCACAGTAGGGAAGGAGTAAAGAACTCTGGTCAGGGCCTGGGCTTTGGCCAGCACTGAACCCTCTCCAGGACTGGTGCATCCGTGTCCCTGAGGTTTTGAACTCTGTGTCTAATATCCCCCACACACCGCCCCGGAATGAGTTTACTGGGTGTTTATCCTTATTTCGGATGCCGGATCCAGTGAGGTGTGGCAACACATGACATCCCTCAGGCGGTCTAGAAATCCACAGGGGGTTTCTGAAGGACTTTGTTTTATTCCACAAAAAGCTTTATTACATATAAAAACCAATTTATACTCCCGGATGTGGCTTTCGTGGCTGCCCTCGCTGTCGGCTCTCGGCAGTTTAACCACCTTTGGCTGCCGCCGTCCCGTTGGGGTCCCAGCGCGGGTCCCGAGGGGAGAACAGGATGAGGCTTCCACCGCTGCTGGGAGGGGAGGCAGCTGTGAGGAGATCAAAAGAGGCAAAGTGCATTCTGGTATTTAGCACAGAAGGAAAGGCATTAGACTGTTGCAGTTTACAGCTTTATTACCCCAGAGATAACATCTGAGATACACTGCGGATTCAGTTTACCGGATCTCGGCTGGTGCCGCCTCTACCCCGCCCACTGACGGAGCTGGAGGTAAAGGTCAAGTGTAATCAGCACCTGAGCCAGGTGAGCCGGAGGGAAGGTGTGCAGCAGTGAGCAGCACAGGACAGCTCCTGCGGGGACGGAGCGGGCAGCGAAAGGTGAGTGAGAGGGGACAGAGCCGGGCCGGGAAGGGTCTGGGGGAATCCATGTGGGGACCGAACGCAGCTGGGAAGGGTCCGGGGGAATCCATGTGGGGACTGAACGGAACCAGGAAGGGTCCGGGGGAATCCGAGCAGGGACCGAGCCCTGCAGGGAAGGAGCCTGGGGCGAGCTGAGAATTACACAACGCACAGCTTCCTCTGCAGTGAACCCTCTGAATGCATGTCGCTGAACACACAACACGCACAACACGCACAACAGGCACAGGGAACCTCGCTCCGAATCTTTCAGCCCTTCAGCCTCCCAGAACACTGGGTGTCTCCGGCACACGGCACCCACACCACAGCCAGCAAAATCTTCTCTGATCGTCCACAGATCAGCAACTCTTCAGGCAAAAATTCACTCAAATTCCCTTGACACCTCGGCAGGGAGGGTTCCTCTTCTCCTTTTTCCGCAATACATTTCCTTGTGCGCCTTGCTCTGTCCTTTCCCGGCTGCCTGCACACACACCCGGTACAAAGCCCGGACTTTACAATCTCACAGCCGCTGTTCACCCACGCAGGGGTTCCCTGGGGCCACCCCAAAGGTCTCTAGCGGGTCCCCCCTTGGCCAGGGAATCCTCCCAGGGCACTACACCCGAGCATGTGCGCGTCTCTCCTGGGTCTTATCGCAGCTCTATCGCGGCTCACCCTTCCAGGTGAATGCACACCTGTGTCCACGCTGGCCCCAGACAGGTCCATCTGTCCCCCACCTGTCCCTTCACCTTCATCTCTCCGGTGTTGCTTTGGCCCCTTTGGTGTGTTTTCACCACCTCAGAGTTGGTTCTTTTCTTTATGTGCGTTCTTGGCCCTGTTACTCTGCTCCTTGGGCTGGTTCTGATCATCACCCAAGGCTCCTGATGCTGTCGGGGCTTAAAAATATCCAAAAGGGCGATGGGGAGGGCGTTCGGTGTGCACTGAGTGTCCTCTAAAATGTCATCTTGTCTATTCCAAAGCGCTATTTTAACATCCATGTTCTTCACTTTCCTCTAAAGGACCCGCTGGAATTTTCCAATCTCTGTCTCAGCCCATGGAGCAGTTTTGGATCCAGCTCCTCACCCTCCTCGCCCTGCTCCACCAAACCGGTGAGTGCCCCGTGCTCCTGGTCCCTGGGGAAGGAGATTTCGGGGTGGTTTTGGGGCTGAGGCAGGATTTGATTCCTCGTCTTGGTTCAGCACCTCCATCCCACCCTCACCCCGTGTTCTGTCCCCACTTTCTGTCCCCAGGCAGCGCCAGTGACACCACGGAGCTGATCGGGGCCGTGGGCAGGGCCGTCACCTTCCACAGCCCCGAAACAAGGGGAAATGGAGCACAGTGGAGATTTGGGGATGATCCCATAGTGGCTGTGGAATTTAGGGATTCTCCTCGATTCAAATTTTCGAAAGAGGAATTCAAAACCCATTTCACTGTCTCCGAGAGGGGCCGGGCACTCAGCATCACCCGGCTGAGGATGGAGGATGCCGGGACCTACTCTGTAATCATAAATGGAAATGTATTCACCTTCACCCTCCAGGTGTACAGTAGGTGATTTTTCTGTTGTTTTGTGGGTTTTACACTAAAAAAAGAGAGAAATTTCTGACCCCCCTGTGCCCCCAGGGGAGCTGCCAGAGCCCACGGTGACCTGTGAGGCCCAGGACTGCTTGGGCAGCACCTGCCTCATCGCCCTGAACTGCTCCGTGCCCGGAGATGGCTTTGGGAACGTCTCCTACACCTGGACAGGGTGGGGTCTGTGGTGGGAAGAGAAGTCAGCGGTGCTGGCACTCGTGGATAAATCCTCCTGGGAGAACCTGGAGCCGCTGAGGTGCACGGCACGGAACGCCGTCAGCATCAGGAGTGTCACTGTCACCAACCCTGGGAGGCTGTGCCCAGGTGAGAGCCGGGGACAGGGACAGGGAAAGGGGCACTGGAAGGTGGGGTGGGAATGTTTGGGATGGGATGGGCTGATCTCACTTCCCATGAGGGTGAGGGAAAAATCGGAGGAAAGGTGAGATGGGCTGATCTCGGTCCCCTGAGAGCCTGGGAAAGGTTGGGATTGGGATTGGGATGGGCCTGGGAAGGCAATGTTTGGGTTGGGCTGGGCTGATCCCGCTCCCCTGTGAGCCAGGTGGGGATTTGGGGATTCTGGAATTCTCCCACCGCTGCTTCTGCCAAGCTGCTCATCCTCGTCCTGAGGAGTTCCTTTGCAACCCAACAAATGTGGGATTTGGGGGATTTGGGGGATTTGGGGGATTTGGGGGATTTGGGGATTTTGGGATTTGAGGATTTTGAGAATTTTGGGGATTCTCCCGCTGCTGCTCCAGCCAAGCCGCTCGTCCTCATCCTCTGCCCTGGCTGGGATCGAGTTCTCCTGGATCGAGGGATTGGGGAGGGGTTGGAGGCCAAATTCCCGACGCCAGGAAGAGCCAGATTGATTTTGGGATCTTCTCCCTTTTTCCAGGCGCCCCCTCCAGCAGCGGGATCGGGATCGGGGTCACAGTTGGGGTCACAGTCGGGGTCACAGTTGTGATCCTGGTTGTGATTTTATTGGGTTTCCTCATTTTCCTCCACAAATCCCAAGGTGAGATCGGAAAACCATCCCTGGAGCCCTGGGGAGGAGGGGGGACCCTGGGAGGGGCCAGAGCCGGGATGAGGCAAATTTTGGGTGGATTTGGGGCAGATTTGGGGCAGATTTGGGGCAGATTTGGGGCTCTCCTGACTCAGTCTTATCTCCCTGCCGTGGTTTAACCGATTGTTGGAGTTTCAGTTGCGGGACAGCCCGCGGGCTGTGGGTGTGGTTCCCTGTGGGGTGGAGCCAACCCCCTGGCTGGGTTTGCAGAGCCAATCAGCTGTCTGGGTTTGAAGACTGACACACATTCACATTGTGGTGGAGCATATTTAAAGATGAACAAAACTGGGGAAAATCTCTCTTACTTCTGCCCTTCCAACAGGTTACTGGCCATGGCGCCGGGTCGGCAAAGCAGCTCAGTTGAGATCTCTGCCACTGCTGGACGAGGCCATTGGGACTGTCTCGACACTGCAAGTTGGCCGGGACCTTCGCCAGGACTGTCCACAGACCAGCTCTGACCATCACCAGGACCAGCCACAGACCAGCTCTGACCATCACCAGGACCAGTCACAGACCCTCTCTGACCATCACCAGGACCAGTCACTGACCAGCTCTGACCATCACCAGGACTGGCCACAGACCAGCTCTGACCATCACCAGGACTGGCCACAGACCAGCTCTGACCATCACCGGGACCAGTCACTGACCAGCTCTGACCATCACCAGGACTGGCCACAGACCAGCTCTGACCTTCACCAGGACCAGGCACAGACCAGCTCTGACCATCACCAGGACCAGCCACAGACCAGCTCTGACCATCACCAGGACCAGCCACAGACCAGCTCTGACCATCACCAGGACCAGTCACAGACCAGCTCTGACCATCACCAGGACCAGTCACTGACCAGCTCTGACCATCACCAGGACTGGCCACAGACCAGCTCTGACCATCACCAGGACCAGCCACAGACCAGCTCTGACCATCACCAGGACCAGTCACTGACCAGCTCTGACCATCACCAGGACCAGCCACAGACCAGCTCTGACCATCACTGGGGTCAGCCACAGACCAGCTCTGACCATCACCAGGACCAGCCACAGACCAGCTCTGACCATCACCAGGACCAGCCACACACCAGCTCTCTCCATCGCCGGCACTGGCCACGGACCAACTCTGACCAACGCTGGCAGCGGCCACGGACCAGGTCTGACCAACGCCGGCACCTGACATGGAGCAACTCTGACCCACACTAGCACTGGCCACGGACGAGCTCTGACCAACGCCGGCACCTGACATGGAGCAGCCCTGGCCGTCCCCAGGACACGCCATGGACCAGCGTGACTCACTCCGTGTCCTCAGGGACCACCTGGCAGGAACCAGACACAACGTTCTCTCCCATGGAGACACTTGTAGACATGAGCCCTTCAGCACTAGAGAACTCTGAAAATAATCAATTCCTCTTACCTGAAGACAAACAAACCTCCGAACACCAATTCCCTCCCCGAGCGAGGAAAAAGAAAAGGGTGAAGACACGCAGAGAAAACGCCCTGGGCACGGTGGGGTCGGTGAGGAAGGAGCCAAACCCTGGACCGGAGGGCTCTGAGGAGATGCCTCAGCCTGGGGCCGAAAGCCCGTTGTGAGGCTGTGCTGAAGATACATTTGCTGTCTCGGGGTCTGTGTTTCACTGTAACTCACGGAATGCGCCGGGGAGGGGATGTCCCGTTCCAGCCACAGCCGCCGGCAGAAGCGCCGGCCCTGGAATGAGCAGATGGAGCTGTGGCCCAATGAGAAGTTTGAGCAGGGAGAGATGAGGATGAGCAGAAACCTCACCCCAAAGAGAGAAGAGGCAAATCCTCTGTCCCCAGAGACGGGCTGAAAGAACTTTTGTTTTCACGCTGGAGCAGCCCATCCTTAGAAAGAGCCCCCAGTTGTTGACACGGCCCAGGGACGCGCATAAAGGAGAAGTTCTGATGAAGGTTCATTCTGACTTTCAAGTAATAATATTTGTATTCTGTGAACACTATTGTCAATAAAGCTCTGAGCCTGTTGTGCCCTCCTCCTCCTCACCCATGTCTCGCAGCAGGGAAGGAGTAAAGAACTCTGGTCAGGGGCTTTGGCCAGTGCTGAACCCTCTCCGTGACCGGTGCACGGGCGGGAAACACCGACTGGATTGGTGTTTCTGCCTGGCTACAAACTCAGACCCTCACGATGGACACTGGAGGTGTTTCTGCAGATATCTGAGATATTTCCATCCGTCAAGGCCCCTTAAAGCCACTGGGGAGACTTTTTTGTTGGTTTGTTGTTTTTTTTTTTCTCACACCAAAACCAACCCCACGTAATGGAAATGAAAGGAAATTAATGTGACATTTCCTGCCCTTTCTTTTCTGCTCTGCATCAAACCAACCCCTAATCGCGTGAGAGAGGTGAAAAATCCAGGCTCTAGATGAGATGACCGGGTGACAAAATTCCGACCCAAAATTAGAGTGTAACGATGATGAAAATCAGCCCCAAAATCCAGTGACAGGTGACAGAAATCAGCCCTAAAATCAGGCGACAGAGGTGGCAAAAGGCTCTGAGTGACCCGGGGCCACGTCCCCTGTGTGTCCCCTCCCCACCCCAGGTGGTCCCCGGGTGAGGACAGAGCTCCTGGTGCTGTCACCCACGGCTGTCAGGGGGCGGTGACACCTCGAGGGGCGCAAAAATCCGGAATTGTGAACTATCCTGAGGGGGAGGGATGTTCACATCCTGGGCCACAAGTGTGGCAGCTGGGACAAAGAGCCCAAAAATCAAATATTAACAAATAGTAGCAACTATCCAAATATTCACAAATACTCACAAATACTCACAAATATTCACAAATACTCACAAATACAAATATTCACAAATACTCACAAATATTCACAAATATTCACAAATATTCACACATATTCACAAATACAAATATTCACAAATATTCACAAATATTCACGAATACTCACAAATACTCACAAATATTCACCAACACCCAGCTCCTGCACAGATACCCCCAAAGCCCACCCTGCCCCTGCCAGCGTTGTTCCCTGGAATTCCTGAATTCCCGCATCCTTCCTCTCCATCCAACCCAAACCCTGGGCCCCCACCTGCTCCTCCTCTTCCTCCTTCTCCTGCTGTTCCTCCTCCTCCTCTTCCTCCTTCTTCTCTTCCTCCTCCTGCTCCTCTTCTTCTTCCTCCTCCTCCGTGTTTTGGAGAGGTTTTGGTTTCCTTTTGTCTCTGGGGACATCGCGGTGGCTCCGGTGGCCTCAGCCCCGACACGGCAGTGGCAGGATGGGGACGTTGGGGAGGAAGAACCGACCCCGAAATGCCCTTTCCAACCCCAAAGTCCTCCTCATTTCAGACCCCAAAATACTCGCTCCATTCCCAAAATCCTCCTCATTCCAAAGCCCAAAATACTCCTTTCAGACCCCAAAATCCTCCTCATTCCAGCCCCAAAATCCTCCCAAGGGTTTTTTTGGGGCCACGTCTCCGCGGCCTTGCAGAACCTGAAGGGGTTTCAGGAAAAAATGAAGGAGACTTTTTCCCAAGGGACGGAGAGCCTGGAAAAGGGGAATGGGTTCACACTGACAGAGGGGGAACCTGGGCGGGATTTTGGGCAGGAATTGTTCCCTGGGAGAGTGGGGAGGTCCTGGCTGGGTGATTCCATGGATTCCCCATCCCTGGGAGTGTCCAAGGCCGGGCTGGACAGGGCATGGACCCACCTGGGACAGCGGGATGAGCTTTAAAGTCCTTTCCCACCCAAACCAGTCCAGGATCTGGTTGAGGGTCACCCCGGAGATCCTAAATCCATGATATTCCCAAACTCCGATATTCGCTGGGATAACGCTCTCCAGGCTGGTCCCCACGGAGCACCTGAGTCATTTGTCACACACGTGGCCACGGTGACACTCTGCCTCCGCTGCTCTTGTGCCGTTCTCACCTTGGAAAATGAGGTAATTTTTCCTTTAAACTCTGTGGTTCGGGTGAGTTGACACCCCTCAAAGCCACCATCACACGCACATTCAGCCGCCCCCCAAAAAGCTGATAGGCTGCCGAGGCACTTCTGCCTTCTGGTTCCTCTCGTTATGACAATTTCCGGACTGCTGTGTCCCAGATCCTCTCTCTGCCCTCAGACACCCATGGAGGGGTTTTGGATCCAGCTCCTCGCCATCCTCACGCTCCTCACCCAAACCTGTGAGTGCCCCGTGCTCCTGCTCCCTCGGGAACCAGATTTTGGGGTGGGTTTTTGGGGTTTTAGGCTCAGGGGAGGGCGGGAGCAGCTGCGCGGGGTTGGGTTTGTGCCAGATGTTGGCATCTGGGGCTGCCGAGGGTCTCTGAGGTGTGGGTGGAGCCCAGGGTCCACCTCTGGTCCAGCTGTGTCCAGCTGCTGCCCGGGGAGCTCCTGGCACAGGTCATCCCACGGGGAGTGACCGCGGCCGGGTCGGGGCAGGGGGAAGGTTCCAGGAGGTGCAGCGGGAAAATTTAAAATTCCCTCCGTGATAAAAACCAGAGTTTTGACTTTCCTGGTCAGCTTGAAGGAAACAGGTGCAATAATAATAACAACATTATTAATAAAAAAGGACAATTAAGGAACAGAAAAAGCAAAAAAGGAAGTGCAGCATTCAGCTGAGTCCACAACCTTTTATTTCAGAGTTGTTTTCTTCACATTCCATTTCTACAGCTTCAGTCTGGTCAAATATTGGTATTTTTTCTCATAAACATATTCCTGTATTCTAGGAACTGTTTTGCATGGCCTGTTTTTGGGTTTGCCCTTTTTAGAGCACATTCAGTGTGTTTTTTGCTTCTGTCTTCGTTATCAGGGTTTGGTCTATAGTTTTTTTCAGATGAGAGATGCTGATAATTGATAAATTGATAGGCAGGGCTTTTTTTTTACATGTTTATTTGTGTTATTTTGGTCAAACAGACAATTTAATCATAACATACCAATAGCAGAGTTTTTATACATGTTTATTGGTGTTACTTTGGTCAAACAGAAAATTTAAGTGTATTTATCAATAGCAGAGTTTTTTTTTTACATGTTTATTTGTGTTATTTTGGTCAAAGAGACAATTTAATCATATTATATCAATAGCAGAATTTTTAAAAATTATTATTGGGTGTTTCCCTGACCAAACAGTTCAAGCAGCTATTACATCACTGCTGGCACTATGACTGATTTTCTTTACTGACAGCAGAAATAAAAACTGATATCCTCACCACAAAGTCATTAATCGTAAGAGCACACGCCTTGGAAACAGCCGATTTTATAATATGCATTTATAATGTACATTATAACACACATATCATAATGTTCATTATAATACACGTATTATAATGTACATTATAACACACATAAAATAATGTACATTATAACACACATATCATAATGTACATTATAATACATATATCAATGTACATTATAACACACGTAAAATAATGTACATTATAACACACATATTATAATGTACATTATAACACACATATTATAATGTACATTATTATGTCAATTAATAAATATTATAACGTTAATTAATAAGCATTATAACATACACCTCCTGACCCAAACCTCTCCAGAATTTTCTTCCAGCTGCAGGTGTGGGCCAGTGACAGTGTTTCACACCACAGCGACAGAGAATTTGACTTTAGAAGGCTAAAAATTACTTTTTTTTTTTTTTAAAAATGTATATATTTATATATACGTATATAATATATATAATATAAAAATATATATTATATATATATATTTAATATATGTATTTATATATTATTTTACACAGGCCAATTTGATTGGCAAAACAAAGTCAGATTTTGAAATTACATCAGTTGAACCAGAGGGACATGGAGAAGAAATCCCTCTCGGGCAAAGAAACGAACACAAAAATCCCAGTTTGTAAAAACGCATCTTTCGCTTTGAGAAAAAAAATTTTCTGGGAAAAGAGTTTTTATAAAAACTAGAAGGTTTCAGGTACGAAATGAGGGCTGCAGGCTGGGATTGGGGCAGCCTCCCTGAGATGGGGCAACCAAAGGGAACAATGGGGCAACCAAAGGGGGGAACCTGCCCCAGCCCCTCCCCTGGCCACGGGAACCTTCTAGAAGGTGTGGCCAGGTCCGCCTCTGATGCAGCCTCTGGCCCAGGTGTTCTCCTGCTCCACCTGCAGCTCCTTCTGCTCCTCGTGGTGTTTTGGCGGTTTCATCTGGTGGGTTTTTTTGGGGCTGAAAATAGAGAAATTGCGCAAGTTTCAGCCCTCCCTGCAGCCCCTGAGGGGGTTTATCGGACAAACCAGCTCATGGGGTTTTTAACAGCAAACTTCCTGTGAGGTTATCACCCCCAGCAGCTTTTTCCTTCCATGTGCTAGAGAGATTCCATTGTCCGTGTCCAAGAGGAGCCCGAGGCTGAGGGAGCCAAAAATTCCGAGCCGGGATCAGTTCCCTGTTAGAAAAATCGGGAAGAAACGCTCAGTTCCTGGTTTTTAACACGTGGTTTCACTGGAATTGGGAAGTGGAAAAAAAATTGATGAAATCGGTTCCTTCTTCTTTGAAATAGTGACATGGTCATGGTCACGACCAAGGTCATGGGGTGATCATGGGAGAGAAGGGATGGACCCAGAGGGGTCCTGGGGCTGGTCCTGGGGGTCAGCCAGAGGAGGGTGGGAGGGTTCTGGTTGCTGGGATGGTGAGATCCCACCTGGAATCACGAGATTCCACCTGGAATCACGAGATTCCACCTGGAATCATGAGATCCTACCTGGAATGGTTGAGAATCTACCTGGAAAGGTGAAAAATCCCAACTGGGATCGTGAGATTCCACCTGAAATTCTGAGATCTCACCTGGAAGGGTTGAGGGTACACCTGGAATTGTGGGATCCCATCCAAAATCTCGAGGTCCCCCCCCAGGCCTGGTGCCCTCACCCCAAAAAGGTCACGGAACTCTTGGAGCAGGTGCAGAGGAGGTCCCGGGGTCGGGAATGGACACAGGGAATGGTCAGTCTGGAGAATGGACACAGGGAATGGTCAGTGTGGAGAATGGACACAGGAATGGTCAGTGTGGAGAATGGACACAGGGAATGGTCAGTGTGGAGAATGGACACAGGAATGGTCAGTGTCAGGAATGGACACAGGAATGGTCAGTGTGGAGAATGGACACGGGAATGGTCAGTGTGGAGAAAAGGGACACAGGAATGGTCAGTGTGGAGAATGGACACAGGAATGGTCAGTGTGGAGAATGGACACAGGAATGGTCAGTGTGGAGAATGGACACAGGGAATGGTCAGTGTGGAGAAGACACCCTGCAGCCACCCCTGGCAGTGTCCAGGGCCAGGCTGGACAGGGCTCGGAGCACCCCGGGGTGCTGGAGGGCGTTGGGGATTTTTGGGGAGCGGCAGGAGAGGGTTGGAAGGCCCCTCCCAACCCAAACCTGTCCCCGATTGTCCCCCGAGGGGCAGCTGGAGGTCCGTGTCCTGCTGAGGTCACCCAGAGTGACCCTTCCCCTCCGGACCTTCCCATCTGCGGCTCCTGGGTCCCATTTCCCTTTTGGTTCCTCTCCTGGGGGTGGCCTCGTGCTCTTCCTCCTCCCAGGGACCCTCCCGTGAGCCCCCCTGAGACTCCAGACAGCCCCGGGCCCGGTGGGCTTCGTGCTCTGGGCTCAGAAACTCCCATCCCACCTCCATCCCACCCTCACCCCGTGTTCTGTCCCCACTTTCTGTCCCCAGGCAGCGCCAGTGACACCCCGGAGCTGATCGGGGCCGTGGGCGGGGCCGTGACCTTCCGCAGCCCCGACACAGTCACGGGTGGAAAGGCGGCATTCTGGATTTTTGGCAATGATCCCATAGTGACTGTGCTATTTGGGGATCCTTCCCAATCCATATTTTCAAAAAAATACAAAACCCGTTTCACTGTGTCCGAGGACGGCCGGGCACTCAGCATCTCCCCGCTGAGGATGGAGGACGCCGGGACCTACTCTGTGACCATTGATGAGGAAAAATCCACCTTCACCCTCCAGGTGTACAGTAGGTGCTTTTTGTGTTGTTTTGGGTGTTTTTAGACTAAAAAAAGAGAATTTTCTGAGCCCCCTGTGCCCCCAGGGGAGCTGCCAGAGCCCACGGTGACCTGTGAGGCCCAGAACTGCTCAGATGGGATCTGCAACTTCTCCTTGAGCTGCTCCGTGTCCGGCGCCGGCTTTGGGGACATCTCCTACACCTGGAGAGGGTGGGATCAGCGGTGGGAAGGACAGTCCCTGGGGTTCCCGGTGAATAAATCCTCCCTGGATGAGCTGGAGCCGCTGATGTGCACGGCACAGAACGCCGTCAGCATCGGGAGTGTCACTGTCACCAACCCCGGGGGGCTGTGCCCAGGTGAGAGCCCGGGACAGGTGGGAATTTGGGATGGCATTTGGAGTTGGGATGGGAATGTTGGGGTTGGGATGGGCTGATCCCGGTCCCCGAGAGCCAGAGAAAGATGTGGAGGGAAAAGTGGTTTGACCTGATCCCGGTCCCTTGAGAGCCCAGGAAAATTTGGGATTTGGGATGGGCTGATCTCGGTCCCCTGAGAGCCAGGTGGGATTTGGGGTCGGGATTTGGGATTGGATAGGATTGTTGGGGTCAGATTGGACTGATCCCGGTCCCCTGAGAGCCACGGGAAAGGTGGGATTTGGGGTTGGGATGTTGAGGTTGTGATGCGCTGATCCCAAGGTTGGGATTTGGGACGGGATTGGGATTGGATGGGAATGTTTGGGTTGGGTTGGGCTGATCCCGGTCCCCTGAGAGCCAGGTGGGATTTGGGTTTGGGGTGGGGATTTGGGGTCGGGATTTGGGGTGGGGATTTGGGGTCGGGATTTGGGGTCAGGATTTGGGGTCGGGCTGGGCTCGGGGTGCTGAGCTCTGACCCCTGTCCCTGTTCTCTCCCCTCGCCAGAAATCTCCACGCACCCTCCCGACCCCGGTGAGCTGCCACCCCTGTCCTTGTCCAGCTGTGTCCCTGAGTGTCCCTGCGTGTCCTCGAGTGTCCCCGGGTGTCCCCGAGTGTCCCTAAAAGTCCCCAAGTGTCCCCAAGTGTCCCTGAGTGACCCCAGGAGTCCCTGAGTGACCCCAAGAGTCCCTGAGTGACCCCTAGAGTCCCTGAGTGACTCCAAGTGTCCCTGAGTGACCCCAAGTGTCCCCAAGTGTCCCCAAGTGTCCCCAAGTGTCCCCAAGTGTCCCCAAGTGTCCAGAGCAGCTTTTCCATGTCCAGCCGGGGAGGAGGATCGGGATTTTGGGATTTTGGGGATTTGGGGATTTTGAGGATTTGGGGATTTGGGGGATTTTGGGGATTCTCCCGCTGCTGCTTCCGCCAAGCTGCTTGTCCTCGTCGAGTTCTCCTGGATCGAGGGATCAGGGAGGGGCTGGAGGCCGAATTCCCGAGGCCAGGAAGAGCCGGATTGATTTTGGGATCTTCTCCCTTTTCCAGGCGCCCTCTCCGGCAGCGGGGTCGAGATTTGGGTCTTAGTTGGGGTCGCAGTCGTGGTCATTTTGGTGCTTTTCCTCATTTTCTTCTCCAAATCCCGAGGTGAGAGGGAAAAACCATCCCTGGAGCCCTGGGGAGGAGTGGAGTGGATTTGGGGTGATTTGGGATGGATTTGGGGTGATTTGGGGCTGATTTGGGGCTGATTTGGGGTGATTTGGGGTGATTTGGGGCTGATTTGGGGTGGATTTGGGGTGATTTGGGGTGATTTGGGGTGATTTGGGGCTGATTTGGGGTGGATTTGGGGTGATTTGGGGTGATTTGAGGTGGATTTGGGGTGATTTGGAGTGGATTTGGGGTCATTTGGGGCGGATTTGGGGCGATTTGGGGCTGATTTGGGGCAGTTTTGGGGCAGGTTTGGGGGTGGATTTGGGGTGATTTGGGACATATTTTGGGTTGATTTGGGGCACATTTGTGGTTCTGATTTGGGTGAGTTTTGGGCAGATTTGGGGCTGATTTAGGGCCGATTTTGGGCTGATTTTGGGCCGATTTGGGGTTCTGACTCTGTCACCTCTCCCCCAGGCTGGAGGAAATTCCACCTCTCCCAGTCCAAGCCTTCACACCCAGGTGGGATTTTGGGAATTCCCTTTTCCTGCTGGGAATATTCAGGGAATCCCATTGAGGGGCGAAGGGGTCGCCTCCAGCGCCGCGGCTTCGGAGCTGAAGGGGCTGACCCCAAATTCCTGAAGCCCCATAAAAACCTGGGAATTTGGGGAAAAATGAAAGATTTTTTTGGGGGAAAAGCCGAGAATTCAACTCGGTCACTCAGGGTTAGGGCTGAGTTTATCCCAGACAAGAATTCCAGAATTTTCTGAGGTTGGAAAATCTCCTGAAAATGGGAAATTTAGACCCCAAAAAATGGGAAATTCAGACCCTAAAAACTGGGGTCTAAAGGACCCGAATCGGAGATTTTAAAAGGATTTAATTGGGGATTTTAAAGCGTTTAATTAGGAATTTTAAAGGATTTAAATCCTCCTTTCCCTCCCGCTCTGTTCCACCAGCAGCGAAGGAGAAATAAACGGATTTTATCCTCCAAAAGCAGCCGGGAATTTGGGATTTAAACCCAAAAAACCAGATATTTTTTGGGATTTCCTGTCCTTGGTGCTGGAATTTCATCCCAACCCCACAGCACGGGGAGGGAGGAGGAAAATTCCAACCTCCAGCACCAAAAAAAGGGATTTTAGGGCCAAATTAAAAGGGGGTTTTAGGGTCAAGATTTGACCCAAACCCGAATTCCCGAGGTTGAGATTCCCTCAGGAGCTTCCAGGGGGGATTTTCTGCATCCCAAAAATCCCAAAATCCTGAGTTTTTCACCCATTTTTGCAGCGACCACGGTTTATGCTGAGGTGGGACTGTCCCATCAGGTGAGTCTGGGTTTGGGGACACCTTGGGGACACTTTGGGGACACTTTGGGGACACTTTGGGGACACCCTGGGCAATTCCTGCTTCCAAATTCTGGGAATTCCCAGCTGGAGGTGACCCAAGAACACCCAAACTCACCCAAAACCCTCCCAAAAAACTCTTCCAAAGGGAAGCATCAGAGAAAAAAACTGGATTTTTTGGGTGGGGTTGAAAGGTTATAATAATAAATTATTATTATTAAATTATTATATTCCAAAACCATCCCAGGAAGGTGCAATCAGGATTTGGGATGGGGAAACAATTCCGAGGGATCTCTGGATTTGGGATTTTTTTTTTTGTCTTTTTTTTGATGCCCTAAAACACTTTTAAAATCTTTTTTTTTTTTTTCTCTCCTTTTCTTGGACCCTTTAAAGCACTTTAAAAATCCTTTTATTCCTCCCTTTTTTTGACTTTCAAAATTCTTCCCCCCCCCAAAAAAACCCACTTTTTAAATCCTTTTTTTTCCCCCTAAAACACTTTTTAAATCCTTTTTTTTCCCCCTAAAACACTTTTTAAATTCTTTTATTTCCCCTAAAACACTTTTTAAATTCTTTTATTTCCCCTAAAACACTTCTTAAATTCTTTTTTTTTTCCCCTAAAACACTTTTTAAATTCTTTTTTTTTCCCCCTAAAACATTTTTAAATCCTTTTTTCCCCTAAAACACTTTTTAAATTCTTTTATTTCCCCTAAAACACTTTTTAAATTCTTTTTTTTTTCCCTAAAACACTTTTTAAATTCTTTTTTTCCCCCTAAAACACTTTTTAAATCCCTTTTCCCCCCTTTCCAGCGCATCCCGAACGGAATTAAACCCACCCCCGCGGGTGTGGAATCCTCCAGCACCATTTATTCCCTGGTCAAACGGCCGCAGCAGGTGAGGTGGGGGTGACCCTGTCATTGTCCCTGTCCCCTCGTGTCACCGTCCTCAGTGTCCCTGTCCCTGGCTCCAGACCCCACGGAAAATTCCAGGGATTTCTCTCTCCGTGTTGGGATCAGCTCCCAGGACCCCAAACCAAACCCGTGTCCCCCTTTTTTTGTCCTCCAGGTGGAAAATGGCGCCGTGACCGGCCTGGAGCTGGTCTAGAACCACCTGGAACTGGCTTTAAAGGTTCTGGAGCTGGTCTAGAACCACCTGGAACTGGTTTTAAAGGTTCTGGAGCTGCTCTAGAACGACCTGGAACTGGTTCTAAAGGTCCTGGAGCTGGTCTAGAACGACCTGGAACCGATTTAAATAATTTTTATCTGGTTTAGAACTACCTGGAACCGATTTAAATAATTTTTATCTGGTTTAGAACTACCTGGAACCGATTTAAATAATTTGGATCTGGTTTAGAACTACCTGGAACCGATTGAAATAATTTTTATCTGGTTTAGAACTACCTGGAACCGATTTAAATAATTTTTATCTGGTTTAGAACTACCTGGGACTGATTTAAAGGACCTAGAATTGTTCAAGAATGACCTTGAACAGTTTTAAAAACTTGGGAAGTCTTTTAAAGCTCTGGAGCAGTTTTAAAAGGCCTGGACCTGGTTTTTAAGGACCCAGAACTGATTTAAAGGACCTCGGAGTGGTTCTGGGACAACCTGGACCAGAATTTAAAGGACACTGAATTAGTTTAAAAGCTCTGAGGCTGTTGTAAATAACCTGGAACTGGTTTAGAAGAACCTGGAGCTGGTTTAGAAGGATCCAGAACAGGTTTAAAGGATTTAACACTGATCTAGAATGACCTGGAACTGATTTAAAGGACATAAAGTTGGTTTAAAGCTCTGAAGCTGTTTTAAAGAATCCAGATCTGGTTTAGAAGGATCCAGAACTGGTTTAAAGGATCCAGAAGTGGTTTAAAGGGTCCAGAAGCGGTTTAAAGAATCTGGAGTTGGTTTAGAAGAACCTGGAGCTGGTTTAAAGGATCTGGAGTTGGTTTGGAGGATCCAGAAATTATTTTAAATATCTGGAGCTGGTTTGAAGGATCCAGTTTCCCTCTCAGCAGCATTAATGTGGGATTTCCTGGAGGATTTGGGAACCTTTCTCCTCAATTCTGGGACATTTCTCCTTGACTTCGGGATCTCCGGGAAGATTTTGGGACATTTCTCCTCGATTTTGGGATCTTTCTCCTCGATTTTGGGATCTTTCTCCTCGATTTTGGGATTTCAGGGAGGATTTTGGGATTTCAGGGAGGATTTTGGGATATTTCTCCCCGAAATCCCAAAGTTCTCCAGGACCATCAGCTCCAATCCCACCCAAACCAAGGACCACTTTGGACACCTCCAGGAATTCCGATTTCTGTGTAAAAACTCTTTTTCTGTGTTTTTCAAGGAATCTCCTCAAGGATTTTTTTTTTTTTTTTTTTTAAACTTCAAAAATAAAAAAAAAAAGAAAAAAAAGAAAAAAAAGGCAAAAAAAGACAAAAAAAAAAAAGACAAGGAATTCTCTTCGGAATTCTGATTGTTTTTGCAAATCCTTTAAAGCTTTTTTTAATCAATGCTCTCAGAAGACACTTTGTAAATATTTTTCTTTTCTCTTCTTCTTCTTTTTTTTTTCTGTTCTGTTGCATTTTTTGGACTCCTGCAAAAAAACTTTCTGTGAACAGGAAACAACCACAGGAAGCCAAATGGAGGAACCACAAAAACTTCTCCCTATCGAATTTCGTGTGGTTTCAACACCTGCCTCCTTCCCCCGCCTCCTGCCCCCTCTACACTTTCCGGCACTTTCTGCCGATTTTTAATGTCTTATTAAAAAAAAAAATTAATTTTTATAACCTCATCAGTCGCTGCAGGGACAGGATTAAAGATTTGGGATGATTTGGGAGATTTTTCTCTCTCTTTTTTGCTGCTAACACTCCTAAAGCATCTATTTATTCAAATGTCCCAGATGGGATTTTGCAACAGATCTTCGATTTTTTTTTCTGTTTTCTCCAAAACGCCTCATTCACTTCCAAAGTCACCATTTAAAACTTGAGTAAGAAATTAGATAATAATAATAATTTGAATTCCAGCTTCGTTCCTCTGTCCTGTCCCGTGGCCTTTTCTAAGTGAAAGATTATTTTTGTCTCAGTGTTTTGTACCATAATTCGTCAAGTTGGGATCAGAATCTTCGATATACAGCTCGTTGTTACATATAATAATTATAATTGTGTATATATAGAGAGAATGTAATTTAATTACAATGATTTTAATTCCAGTTGAATTCCACTCTCAGCAAGGTGTGTCCAGTTGTGGGCCTTTTTCTAACTCAAAGATTATTTTTTTATCTCAGAATTTTGTAACAGGCTTTTGCCCGGTGGTGATTTAAAACTTGAACAATAAATTGAATAACAAACTAATTAATAATAATGATAATAATTTGGATTCCAGCTCAGTTTCTCTCTCAGTGATGTCTGTCCAGTCCCGTGGCCTTTTCTCAGTTTTTTTATCTCAGAATTTGCTCTCGGGGGCACAAAAACCCTGAGAGATTTCTGTCCGGTTTGGGGAATTCCCACAGGAATTTTGGGGAATTCTGGCAGGAATTTGAGAATCCAAGGGATTTATCCACGGGATTTATCCATGGGGTGGAGAAACGGATCCATGGGGTGGGGAAATAAATCCATGGGGTGGAGAAATAAATCCATGGGGTGGGGAAATGGATCCATGGGATGGAAAAAAAAAATTCAGTGGGGTGGAAAAATGACCCGTGGGGTGGAGAAATTATTCCATTGGACGGGGAAATAATTCCATGGGGTGGAAATTAATTCTATGGGGTGGGGAAATGAATCCATGGGGCGGAAAAATAAATCCAGGGGGTGGAGAAATAATCCCATGGTGTGGAAAATTAAATCCATGGGATGGGGAAATGAATCCATGGGGCACAGAAATAATTCTGTGGGGCACAGAAATAATTCTGTGGGGCACAGAAATAATCCCGTGGGGCGCAGAAATAATTCTGTGGGGTGCAGAAATAATTCTGTGGTGCACAGAAATAATCCCGTGGGGCACAGAAATAATTCCGTGGGATGGAGAAATGAATCCATGGGGCACAGAAATAATTCCATGGGGCACAGAAATAATCCCGTGGGGCACAGAAATAATCCCGTGGGGTGCGGAAACGCCCCCCCGGGGGGTGCAATCTCCCCCGCCCCTCCCCCGATTTCACCACCTTGGCTCCGCATCCCAAAAAAGGGGAAGGAAGGAGCTGTGGGGTGGGGCCCAGGGGCCGCTATGGGGCCGAGGGCTGTGGGGGGCTTGGGGGGCTTCTGCCTGGCCCTGCTCTGCTCTGGGGCCGGTGAGTGGGGCCGGGGGGACCCCGGGGGGACCCCGGGATGTGGGGCCGGGATTTGGGGCCGGGGGGACCCCGGGGGGACCCCGGGATGTGGGGCGGGGATATGGGGCAGGGGTTCAGGGCTGAGATGTGGGGCTGGGGGGGATCCCGGGATTTGGGGCAGGGATTTGGGGCCGGGGGGATCCAGGGGGGACCCCGGGATGTGGGGCGGGGATATGGGGCAGGGGTTCAGGGCTGAGATGTGGGGCTGGGGGGGACCCCGGGATTTGGGGCCGGGATTTGGGGCAGGGGGAACCCCGAGGGGACCCCAAGGTGTGGGGCCATCATATGGGGCAGAGATTTGGGGCAGCGATTTGGGGCTGGGGGGACCCCGAGATGTGGGGCCGGGATGAGGAGGAGGAGGAAGAGGAGGAGGAGGAAGCTCAGGAAGGTCCTCTCAGGGTTTTCCCTTTGGGTTAAACTCGCCTCTGTTGAGCTTTTGAGAATCCTAAAGAAGGTTTTGGGGATCTCCTGAGCTGTCCCCAAACACCCCAAATCCGGCCCGATTCACCCCAAAAAAGGGATTTTTGAACCGTTTTGGGGTCGGTTTTGGTGGGTTTTGGTCCAGGAAGGGCCACAAATGAGATTTGGAGGATCCTGGTGGGTCCTTCCCGCCCCCATCCCGTAATTCCGGACCCAAATTGGGATTTTGGGGGATATTTGGGGGTTATTTTGGATTTTTGGGGATAATTTTGTGATTTTTTTTTTTAATATTATGGGATATTTGGGGATTTTTGGGGGGGGATTTTTGGGATATTTTTGGATTTTTAAGTGGTTTTTTGTTGTTTTTTTGTTGTTTTTTTTTTTTTCCTGAGGATATTTTTGGATATTTTGAGATATTTGGGAATATTTTAGGGTTTTTTTTTGGAGTTTGCTAGATATTGATTTAAAATCCGTAAGAATCCACAAAAAACCCCCACAAAAATCCGTTAAAAACTCATCATAAATCAGTTTTAAAAAAATCAATAAAAATCCGAGAAAATCCATTTAAAAATTATCGTTATTTAAAGATAATTTGAAAAAATATCCATAAATTAAAAATTTTATTTTGAATTTAAAATTTATTTATTTTAAAAACAAATATCCCATTCCCAGCTCTGGGTTTCCAAGAGGAGGAGCCCGGCGACGTCACCGAGGCCACCCCAGAGGTGACACCGGGGCCACCAGGGCCACCAGGACAGGCCAGCGAGGTCACCACGGGGTCAGAGGTCACCACAGGGACAGAGGTCACCACGGGGACAGAGGTGACAGCGAGGTCAGAGGTGACAGCGAGGTCAGAGGTGACAACGGGGACAGAGGTGACAACGGGGACAGAGGTGACAACGGGGTCAAAGGTCACCAGCAGCCACCCTTGGAGAGGGGACACGGAGGTGACATCGGAGGGGAACCGGACACGTGAGTGACGTGGGGAAGGGAGGGGACATCACCCTGGGGACCTGCCACCACCCCGGGGTGTCCAACCCCCCCTTTCCCTGTCCCTGTCACCCTCCTGAGGGACATGCCACCACCCTGGGCACCTGTCACCACTCTGGAGGACTCGTCACCATCCTGAGAGAGGTGCCACCACCCTGGATTTGGGATTTGTCACCATCATGAGGAGATGACGCCATCTTGAGGGACCTGTCACCTTCCTGAGGGAGGTGCCACCATCTTAAGGGACCTGCCATCGCTCTGGAGGAGCTGTCACCCTCCTGAGGGTGCTGTCACCACCCAAAGGACCTGTCACCCCCTGGGATGTCCCTGTCCCCATTTCCCTGTCACCCCCGGGTCACCCCTGTCCCCACAGGAACGTCCCCGGGTGTCCCCGCCCGGTTCTGGTCCCCGGTGCTCTTCGTGCTGCTGGCGCTGCTCGTGCTCTTTGTCACCTACCACAGGACCAGGGACAAAGGTCAGCCCCAAAAAACCCCGAAACATCCCAAAGCCACCACCCCAAAACCTCCAGAGGCCACCACCCCAAAACCTCCAGAGGCCACCACCCCAAAACCTCCAGAGGCCACCACCCCAAAACATCCCAAAGCCACCACCCCAAAACATCCCAAAGCCACCACCCCAAAACATCCAGAGGTCACCACCCCAAAACCTCCAGAGGTCACCACCCCAAAACCTCCAGAGGTCACGACCCCAAAACATCCCAAAGCCACCGCCCCAAAATAATCAGAAATGCCCCAAAAGATCCAGACGTTACGACCCCAAAACCTCCAAAAACGCCCCAAAACGTCATTGAGATTTCGGGGGTGGGAAATTGAGATTTTCCCTTTTTTGGGGGTGGGAAATTCAAAGTTTGGGACAGAAAACCCGGGATTTGGGGACAGAAAATGGGGATTTTTTGGGGCAGAAAATTCAGGTTCTGGTTGGAAAATCTGGGATTTTTGGAGTGTAAAAACGGGATTTTGGGGTGGAAGATGCAGGTTTTGGGGTGAGAAATTGGGATTTTGGGTCGGAAAATTGGGATTTTGGGTCTGTTCTGGTGGCAGGGATCCGGGATCTGGCCACGAGCGGCAGCGACTCCTCAGGTGAGCCCTGGGGGTTACTGGGAGCAACTGGTTTTACTGGGATATTCTGGGTTTGTGGGATATTTTGTTTTATTGGGGTATTCCGGTTAACTTGGATTTGTTCATTTTATTGGGGTGTTTTATTTTATTTGATTTGGATATTTCGTATTTTATTTTATTGGGATATTTTGTTATGTCGGGGTGTTTTTTATTGGGGTGTTTTATTTTATTGGGGTGTTTTATTTTATTGGGGTGTTTTATTGGGTTATTTTTTTTTTATTGGGGATATCTTGATTTTACTGGGATTTTATTTTATGGAGATATTTTAATTTTACTGAGATATTTTCTTTGTTATTTTAATTGTGACGTTTTGATTTTACTGGGATATTTTCTTTGATATTTTATATCTTTAATCCCAAACCCTTCCTTTGCAGATTTGGGAGCTCTGGTCCAGCCCCACGTCCACGAACCCGCCCCAAAAACCCCCAAAATCCCCAAAACCCCGACCCTAAAGGTGAGTCCAGCCCAAACTCCCCCAAAAAAACCCCAAATCCCGGCCCTACAGGTGATCCCAGGGTGGGAAAACTCCTGGGAATTGGGAAAGGGCAAAGCCCGGTCTGGAAAGGGTTAACCCGGGGTGTGAAGGGTTAACTGTCACATTCCTGTCCCTTTCCCAGAAGGATCCGAAGGACCCCGAGATCGAGACCTCCTTCGGCCCCACAGAGCCCGGAACTGTGGCCCCATAGAGCCCAAATCCCATAAATCCCATAAATTCCATAAATCCCGTAAATCCCATAAATCCCATAATTCCCAAAAATCCCTTAAATCCTTTAAATCCCCAAAATCCCAAAGCCTTGGCCCCACAGACCCCAAAACTCCGGCCCCATAGAGCCCAAATCCCTTAAATCCCATAAATCCCACAAATCTTAAATCCCATAAATCCCGTAAATCCTTTAAATCCCGTATATCCCAAAGCCTCGGTGCCACAGACCCCAAATCCCATAAATCCCATAAATCCCATAAATCCCGTAAATCCCAAAAATCCCAAACCCTTGGCCCCACAGATCCCAAAATTCCAGCCCCACAAACCCCAAACTCTTGGCCCCATAAACCCCAAATCCCTTAAATCCCATAAATCCTTTAAATCCCATAAATCCCATAAATCCCCAACCCTTGACCCCACAAATCCCAAATCCTTGGCCCCACAAATCCCAAACTTTTGGCTCCTTGAGAACCGAAATAAATTTTCTGAAAAGAAAAAAAAAAAAGTCAAAACAGGTTTATTTTATTAAAAAAAAATTCATTAAAATTGTACAATTTTAGCTCCTCTATTTAAAAATAAAATAAAAATAAGACAACAACTAAAAAAATCCCCCCTCCAAAAAAAACAAAAAAACCCAAATGAACACCAACGGAACAAAACGAAAAATAAAAATCCCTACAACTGCAAAAAACCCGTGAAAAAGGAAAAACAACCCCAAGTTTTTTTATTTTTATATATTAAAAACCATTAATTTGACATTTTACAGCTTTCTACAGGCATGCACCAAAATAAAAACCAAAAAAACAATCTCGGCTCTGAGGGAAAAACAAAACCCCAAATCACCCCCAAAAAACCTAAAAAGAAACCCAAAAAAAGGGATTTTTCAACTGCCAAAATTCCCAAAAATTGGGAATTCTCGATCCTTCCCCGCTTTAATCCCAGGAAAATCCATCCAGGTTTTTTTAATTTATTTTTTTGTAGGAAAACGCCCCAAAAGGGCTGGAAAATTTTTGGGAGCAGCAGGAGAGAAGGGGGGAGGGGTTAAAATTCCACATCCCCCCCCAAAAAAAATTCACCCCAAAAAATTTCCACCCCTTAAAAAAATTCCCCTAAAAAAAATTCCCCTAAAAATATTCCCTAAAAAAATTCCCCCTCAAAAAATGGGATTTTCCTGGAATTTGGATAAAGGGATGGATCCCCCCAACCCCCCCAAAAAAATTCCCCCCAAAGAATTTCCACCCCTAAAAAATCTTCCTAAAAAAATCCTAAAAAATTCCTACAAAAATTTTCCCCAAAATTCCTAAAAAAATTCCAAAAAAAAGTCCCCCAAAACCTGGGATTTTCCTGGAATTGGGATGAAGGGACGGATCCCTTCCCGTTTTGCTACTGGGGAATCCAAATTCCCCCTTTTTTTTTTAGTGCTCAGGATAAAGTTGACCCCAAAATCCGACCCCAAAAAACTCTCTAAAGACCCCAAAATTTGGAGAAAAACCCCCAAAAAATCCACAAAATTTTGAGGAAAAATCCCCAAAAAACCCCCAAAATTTTGAGAAAAAATTCTCCAAAACCCCCAAAATTTTGAGAAACCCCCCCCAAAAAATCCATAAAATTTTGATAAAAAAACCCCAAAAATTTTGAGCAAAAAGACCTCCAAAATTTCAATGAAAAACCCCCCAAATCCACAAAATTTTGAGGAAAAACCCCAAAAAATCCACACATTTTTGAGGAAAAACTCTCCCAAATTTTGATGAAAACCCCCCCGAAATCCACAAAATTTTGAGGAAAAACCCCAAAAAATCCACAAAATTTTGAGGAACGACCCCCCAAAATTTCAAGGAAAAAACCTCCAAAATTTCCATGAAAAACCCCAAAATTTCAATGAAAAACCCCAAAATTTCCATGAAAAACCCCAAAATCTTTGACCGAAACCCCCCCAAAAAACTTCCCCAGAACCCCCCCAGAATTCACACCGAGGTCTCGGACTGCAGCCTCATGATGAACTTGTGGGATTTGGGGTCCACGAACTCCTCGGAGAGTTTGAAGCAGGGGATTTTCCTGGCCGACACCACGAGGCTGAAATCGTGCCGCTTGAGGACGAAGACGGCGCCGTCCCTGAGGCCGCTGGTCACCGGCTCCTCGCTGACCAACGTCCACTGCTTGGCCAACCAACGCTCCTTGTGGTACTGGATGGTGGGGCCCGACGTCAGGTACCGCTCCAGGAACGCCTGGGGGGAAAGGGACACGGGGGTGGGGTTGGTCAAAGGGTTTTTGGGGTTTTGGGGTTTTTTTTTGGATGAAAAAGAAGTTTCTGTGCTGTTGGTTTAGGGTTTTGTTGGAGGAAAAAGGGTTTTCCATGGTGTTGGTTTGGGTTTTTTGGGTTTTGGGGTCATCGAGGTGTGGGTGAGCCTCAGTTGGTCAGGTACCGCTCCAGGAACGCCTGGGAGGAGAAGGGACACGGGGGTGGGGTTGGGTCAAAGGGTTTTGGGGGTTTTTTTGGGTTTTTTGGGAGAAAAAAGGGTTTCGGGGTCATCGAGGTGTGGGTGACCCTCAGTTGGTCAGGTCCCGCTCCAGGAACGCCTGGGACCAAAAAGGGACAGGGGGGTGGGGTTTGTCAAAAGGTTTTTGGGGGTTTTTGGAGGAAAAAGGGTTTCTTGTGGTGTTGTTTTGGGGTTTTTTTGGGAGGAAAAAGGGTTTTGGGGTCATCGAGGTGTGGGTGACCCTCAGTTGGTCAGGTACCGCTCCAGGAACATCTGGGATGGAAAAGGGACACGGGGAGGTCAGTCCTCCATGGGGAGGGTTTGGTCAGAAGGTTTTTGGGGTTTTGGGGGGTTTTTTTGGAGAAAAAAAACCTTGATCAAACCCCGCCCCCAAAACACCAAACCCCGCCCCAAAACCGGCTCAAACCCCACCCCGAAACGGCACCTTTGGGTCCATGTCGTGTGTGATGCAGAACTCGAGGTGCTGCAGGATGCTCTCCATGGTGGGGATCAAACCCCAACCCAAAAACTGATCAAACCTTCATCCCAAAACGGATCAAATCCTGCCCCCAAAACCCCAAACCCCGCCCCAAACCCAAACCCCGCCCCCAAAACCCCAAACCCCGCCCCAAAACCGGCTCAAACCCCGCCCCCAAACGGCACCTTCGGGGTCATGTCGTGGGTGATGCAGAACTCGAGGTGCTGCAGGATGCTCTCCATGGTGTGGAAGGGCTGCTGCTTGGTGGTGCGCAGGTATTTCTGCATGGCGCGGGCCATGGAGGCGAAGATGGCCTGCGCGGCCTCGCGGGGGTCCATCACCTCCCGAGGGTTCTTCTGCTCCTCCTCCTGCAGCCGCTTGATGTGCGTGAAGGCCTCCTCCACGGCCACCACCAGCCTGGGGGCACGGGAAAAGGGTTTGGGGTGCATTTGGGATGGAAAACCCCGTGCATCTGGGATGGGGAATCCCATGGAAATTGGGATGGAAAACTCATTGGAATTGGGATGGGGAATCCCATGGAAATTGGGATGGAAAACTCATTGGAATTGGGATGGGGAATCCCATGGAAATTGGGATGGAAAACTCATTGGAATTGGGATGGAAAACCCCGTGGATCTGGGATGGGGAATCCCATGGAAATTGGGATGGAAAACTCATTGGAATTGGGATGGAGAATCCCATGGAAATTTGGATGGAAAACTCATTGGATTTGGGATGGAGAATCCCATGGAAATTTGGATGGAAAACCCCGTGGATCTGGGATGGAGAGTCCCACGGAAATTTGGATGGAAAACTCATTGGAATTTCGTTTCCGCACCCTTGGGCCAAACTGGGATCACCCTCCCCTAAAACTCCCCAAAACCCAAAAACGAGGATTCCCAAGGTGGGGAACCCAGGGATATTTTAATTTTTATGTTCCCCCTCAGTACCGTTTCCGCACCCTTGGGCCAAACCGGGATCACCCTCCCCTAAAACTCCCCAAAACCCAAAAACGGGGATTCCCAAGGTGGGGAACCCAGGGATATTTTAATTTTTATTTCTTCCCCTCCGTACCTGGCCTGTCATTTCCGCTCCCTTGAGCCAAACCGGGATCACCCTCCCTTAAAACTCCCCAAATACCCAAAAAACCCAAAAATGGGGATTCCCAAGGTGGGGAATCCAGGGATAATTTTATTTTTATATTTCCCCCCCGTACCTGGCCCGGCGTTTCCGCACCCTGCGCTCGTGCTCCGCCTCCTCGTAGTAGAACTCGTTGTGGCCGTTGTCGCGTCTCCGCGCGGCCGCCGCCATCACCGCCCGCGGCTGCCCCGACGAGTTGTTGGTGGAGTTTTCTGCCCGGGGAAAGGGAAAAAGGGTCTGATCCGGAGGGGAAATCCTAAATCTTGGAGGTCTCCATCCCCCAAAAAAAAATCCGGGGAAAAAAAAAAAAATTTGCCCCCCCCCCCAAAAAAATTTGCCCCAAAAATTCCGCCTGAAAAAAAAAATTCTCCGGAAAAAATTCCGCCTGAAAAAAAGGTTTTGCCCCCCCTCCCCTAAAAAAAATCTGCCTGAAAAAGGAAAATTTCACCCCCAAAAGAATCCGCCTTAAAAAAAAAAAAAAAATTCTCCCTGAAAAGAATTCTGCCTGAGGAAAGAAAATTTCGCCCCAAAAAATTCCGCCTGAAAAGGGGATTTTACCCCCCCCCCCAAAAAATTCCTCCTGAAAAGAAAATTCCACCCCAGAAGAATTCTGCCGGAAAAGGAAAAATTTGGCCCCCAAAAATTCCGCCTGAAAATGAAAAAAAAATTCTCCTCAAAAAATTCTGCCTGAAGAAAGAAAATTTCGCCTCAAAAAATTCCACCTAAAAAAGAAAATTTTGCCCCCCCCAAAAAAAAAAAAAATTCTGCCTGAAAAGGAAAAATTTGGCCCAAAAAAAATTCCACCTGAAAAAAAAATAAAAATTCCACCTGAAAAAAAAAATAAAAATTCCACCTGAAAAAAGAAAATTTTGCCCCCAAAATTTCTGACTGAAAAAGATTTTATCCCCCCCAAAAAAATTCTGCCTGGAAAGAAAATTCCACCCCAGAAAAATTCTGCCTGAAAAAAAATTAAAATTGCCCCAAAAAATTCTGCCTGAAGAGGAAAAAAAATTTCTGGAGAGGAATTTAAGGACGTGGATGAGAAAAACCAGGAGGAAATTGAGGAAAAATGGGAATTTTCTCACCCTGTCCCAGGGAAAACCTTTAAAATCAGAAAAAATAAGAAGGAATTGAGGGAAAAATCAGAATATTCTCGTCCTCTCTGAGGGAATAAACCTTAAAATCGAAAAAAAACCCAGGAATTGAGAGAAAAATCAGAATATTTTCATTCTCTCTGAGGGAATAAACCTTAAAATTGGGAAAAAAAAACAGGAATTGAGGGAAAAATCAGAATATTTTCATTCTCTCCCAGGGAATAAACCTTAAAATTGGAAAAAAAAAAAAAAACCGAGGAATTGAGGGGAAAACGGGAATTTTCTCACCCTCTCCCAGGGAATAAACCTTAAATATGGAAAAAAACCAGGAGAAAAATGGGAATTTTCTCATCCTCTGACAGGGAATAAACCTTAAATATGGGAAAAAAACAGGAGAAAAATGGGAATTTTCTCATCCTCTGACAGGGAATAAACCTTAAATATGGAAAAAAAAGGAAAAAAAAAAGGGAATTTTCTCATCCTCTGCCAGGGAATAAACCCTAAATATGAAAAAAAACCAGGAAAAAAAAATGGGAATTTTCTCATCCTCTGCCAGGGAATAAACTTTAAATATGGAAAAAAAAACAGGAGAAAAACTGGGAATTTTCTCATCCTCTGACAGAGAATAAACCTTAAATATGGAAAAAAACCAGGAGAAAAACGGGAATTTTCTCATCCTCTGACAGAGAATAAACCCTAAAATTGGACTAAAGCCAGGAATTGCTGGAAAGTTGGGAATGTGCTCACCCTCTCCCAGGGAATAGAGCTTAAATATGGAAAAAACCAGGAGGAATTGAGGGAAAAATCAGAATATTTTCATTCTCTCTGAGGGAATAAACCTTAAAGTTGGAAAAAAAAAACCAAACTGAGGAATTGAGGGGAAAATGGGAATTTTCTCATCCTCTCCCAGAGAATAGACCTTAAATATGGAAAAAAACCAGGAGAAAAATGGGAATTTTCTCATCCTCTGACAGAGAATAAACCTTAAATATGGAAAAAAAAAAAAAAACAGGAGAAAAACGGGAATTTTCTCATCTTCTGACAGGGAATAAACCTTAAATATGGAAAAAAAAAACAGGAGAAAAATGGGAATTTTCTCATCCTCTGACAGAGAGTAAACCTTAAATACGGAAAAAAAACCAGGAAAAAAAAATGGGAATTTTCTCATCCTCTGCCAGGGAATAAACCTTAAATATGGAAAAAAAAACAGGAAAAAAAATGGGAATTTTCTCATCCTCTGCCAGGGAATAAACCCTAAAATTGGACTAAAGCCAGGAATTGCTGGAAAGCTGGGAATGTGCTCACCCTCTCCCAGGGAATAGACCTTGAAGCCGGACGTTTTCTTGGCCAGCACGGCCTTGGGCAGGTTGAGCAGCGCCGGGTTGTAGACGGGGAAATCGTGGTAATAATTCTCCAGGATCCACACGGCCGCGCGCTGGATGCTGCAGGGGCGATCATGGGGATTTTTTATTATCATTTATTTATAGATTATATTTTTATTACGTAATTTATTGGTAAATTTTATTTTATATTATTGTATAAATAATATGTATATTATATTATAATAATGGGGGTTTATTAGAATTTATTATAAATGGGAATAAGGAGCGGGAAGTCGGGAATGTGGGGGAAAAGAAATTGGGAATTTGGGGAATGGGAATTCGGGAATGTGGGGGGAAACTGGGGAATAAATAAATGGGAATTTGGGGAATGGGAATTCGGGAATGTCTGCGCCCACCAAATCCATTTTCTCTGGGACGAACACTCCCAGCTCCCTCAGGACTTCTCCAACCTGACCATCACCACCTTTTCCATGGGAAAAAAACCCAAAATCCCAAAATCCCACCTCAGGAACCACCACCAAACCTGTGTCCAACAAACCCATTTTCTCTGGGACAAACACTCCCAGCTCCTTCAGGACTTCTCCAACCTGACCATCACCACCTTTTCCATGGAAAAAACCCTAAAATCCCACCTCAGGAACCACCACCAAACCCGTGCCCACCAAACCCGTGTCCTTTTTCTCTAGGACAAACATTCCCAGCTCCTTCAGGACTTCTCCAACTTTCTCCTCACCACCTTTTCCATGGAAATTTCTCCATTCCCACCTCAGGAACGACCACCAAACCTGTGCCCACCAAACCCCGTGTCCCTTTCCTCTGGGACAAACACTCCCAGTTCCTTCTCCAACCTGACCATCACCGCCATTTCCATGGAAATTTATCCATTCCCACCTCAGGAACAACCACCAAACCTGTGCCCACCAAACCCGTGTCCTTTTTCTCTACGACAAACACTCCCAGCTCCTTCAGGACTTCTCCAACCTGACCATCATCATCTTTTCCATGGAAAAAACCCCAAAATCCCACCTCAGGAACCACCACCAAACCCGTGCCCACCAAACCCATGCCCACCAAACCCCGTGTCCCTTTTCTCTGGGACGAACACTCCCAGCTCCTCGGGACTTCTCCAACCACAGAAATTCCCCAATGCCCACCTCAGGAACGACCACCTGGACGCACCAAACCTGTGCCCACCAAACCTGTGCCCACCAAACCTGTGTCCACCAAACCCGTGCCCACCAAACCTATGCCCCACCAAACCTGGACCCACCAAACCCGCACCCACCAAACCCCGTGTCCCTTTTCTCCGGGACGAACACTCCCAGCTCCTTCAGGACTTCTCCAACCACAGAAATTCCCCAATGCCCACCTCAGGAACGACCACCTGGACCCACCAAACCCGCGCCCACCTGAGGTGCCCCACGTTGTAGAAGCGGCTGGCGCCGTCGGCCGAGCGCACGGCCTTGAGCGTGAACTGTGGCTGCAGCTGCCGCAGCTCCAGCAGCACCACGGCCAGGTAGTGCACGAAGAGCAGGGCGTCCACCAGGGACACGGCGAACTGCACCACGCCCCGGTAATCCCGGTCCCGAGAGTCCAGGATCCTGACCCCGTAGAACAGCCAGTAGGAGACCACCAGGAGGAAGACCAGCACCATCAGCATGGCCCTGAAGACGAAGACTCGAGGGAAGAAGGCTTTGGGACGCCGGAAGAACAAGGCCCAGCTGCCCAGCAGGAGGATGAGGAGTTTGAAGGCCACCGAGATGAAGAGCCCCTCGCAGGGGGTGCCGCAGGGCTCCAGCTCGTCCCTCCACAGCAGCTGAGGGAGGAGGAGGAAGGCCAAGGGGGTGAGGAAGGCCAGCAGGGCCAGGGCCACGCCCAGGGCCACGCCCAGGTGGCGGGAGCAGTCCAGGTGGGCGCTGTCCTCCATGTCCTTGGCGATGCGCGTGAGGTCATCGTGGGAGATGCTGTGCTCCGACGTGCCCGTCACCACCGTGGTGGTCTCGCCCCAGTTGTCGTCCTGGGGACGGGGGGACAAGGGACAGGGGACCTTCAGAGGGGTGGCTCCGTGTCCCACCTGCCCCAGGGGGCCTCCAGGAGCTCCCAGGTGCCATTTTGGGGACACTCCAAAGGGTGGCTCCGTGACTCACCTGTCCCAGGTGACCTCCAGGACCTCCCACCCACCACAGCTCCTAACCAAGAACGTCCCCACTGTCACCCTGGGCACATTCCAAAGGGGTGGCTCCGTGTCCCACCTGCCCCAGGTGACCACCTCCAGGAGCTCCCAGCCACCACCCAGGTGTCATTTTGAGGAGGGGACATTCCCTGCTCCAAACCCCCAGCCCACCTCCAGGGCCTCCAGGCTAGGAACATCTCCATTGTCACCCTGGGGAGGGGACAGGGGACAGGGGACCTTCAGAGGGGTGGCTCCATGTCCCACCTGCCCCAGGTGACCACCTCCAGGACCTCCCAGCCACCACAGCTCCTAACCAAGAACGTCCCCACTGTCACCCTGGGCAGGGGACAGGGGACAGGGGACCTTCAGAGGGGTGGCTCCGTGTCCCACCTGTCCCAGGTGGCCTCCAGGACCTCCCAGCCACCGCCCAGGTGTCATTTTGGGGACACTCCAAAGGGTGGCTCCATGTCCCAGGTGGCCACCTCACCTCCAGGACCTCCCACCCATGACATCTCCAAGCCAAGAGTGTCCTCGTTGTCACCCTGGGGAGGTGACAGGGGACATTCCAAAGGGTCACTCTGTGTCCCACCTGTCCCAGGTGACCTCCAGGACAGGGAATTTGGGACAAATCCTCAAAATTTGGGGCAAATCCTTGAAAATTTCGGGTCAGATCCATCGGGATTGGGAGTTTTCCAGCCCCTGGGGTTTTTTTTTTTCCTGTTTTTTAAATTTTTCTCCTTTTTTCCCTCCCCAGACCGGCCCCGACCGGTTTGACGGGAATTCCTGGGGAATTCCCGGGGGGGAAATCCCAAATCCTGCCCAAAATCCCGCCCTTGGGAATCCCAAATCCCACCCCAGGGAATCCCAAAATCCCCAAATTCGGATTTCCTCAGCCCCCAGGAACCCCAAAAATCGGGATTTTCTCACCCCTGGGAATCCCCAAATCCAAAAAAACTATATTTTCTCCCTTTGGGGAACTCCAAAATCCCCAAATTCTGGATTTTCTCCCCCTGGAGAACCCCAAAATCCCCAAAATTTATCTTTTCTCCCTCTGAGGAACCCCAAAATCCCCAAATGAGTTTAGATTTTCTCACCCTGGGGAACCCCAAAATCCCCAAATTTCCCAATTTTCTTCCCCTGTGGAATCCCAAAATTGAAAAAAAATTTGAATTTTCTCCCTCAGGGGAATCCCAAAATCCCAAAAATTTATATTTTCTCCCCCTGGAGAACCCCCAAAAATTTCTATTTTTTCACCCTGAGAAATCCCAAAATTCCCAATTTTCTCCCCGCAGGGAATCCCAAAATTCCCAATTTTCTCTCTCTGGAGAACCCCAAAATCCCAAAAATTTATATTTTCTCCCCCTGGAGAACCCCGAAACCCCCCAAATCGGGGATTTTCTCCCCCGGGGGAATCCCCAAATCCCCCGAATTCCCAGTTTCTCACCCTGTCGTCCCCGCCGCGGGTGGACTCGTTGTCCAGCAGTGGCTCCCCCGGGGTTTGGATTGTCACCGATTTGTCCCCACGGGTCCCCTCCCGGCTCTTGGAGCGGTGACGCTCCCGGCGCTCCCTGGGGGGGAGAGAAATGGGGAAAAAATGGGGAAAAACGGGGAAAAAAGGGGGGAAAAGGGGGGGAAAGAGTGGGAGGAAAATGGGGAAATACTGGGGGAAAAAACTGGAGGAAAAAGGGGGAAAAAAAGGGGGGAAAAATGGGAATAAAAGGGGAAAAAAGCGGGGGGAAAAGTAGGAAGAAAAATCAGGGAAAATGTGGAGAAAGAAGTGGGAAAAAAAACCAGGAAGGGAAAGGGGGAAAAGCACGGGAAAAAAGTGGGGGGAAAAGTGGGGGAAAAAAATGGGAAAAAATCAGGGAAAAAATCAGGGAAAACTCAGGAAACAAAGCGGGGGAAAAATGGGAAAAGAATGGGGGAAAAAAAATCGGGAAAAAAAGTGGGGAAAAAACACGGGGAAAGAAAGGAAAAAATAACAAGAAAAAAATGGGAAAAAAGTGGGGAAAAAGTGGGAAAAAAGCGGGACAAAGTGGGAAAAATGGAAAAAAGTGGGAGAATGGGAACGAAGCAGGAAAAGAAGCAGGAAAAGAAGCAGGAAAAGCAAGTTGGGGAGGGGGAATTTGGGGCTCCTCACCTGTGCTTGCGGGAGCCGCGGGAGTGGCCGGATTTGTAGGAATATCCCGAATATTGCGACTCGTTGTCCATGTCGTGACGGGGCCAGGCTTTTCCCCTCTCGGGGCTTTGGGGTTTCGATTTTGGGGGTTTTTTCCTCAGCCCCAGGGGCACCTTCAGCACCTCCAAGGTCACCTTGACCTTGAGGGGCTCAATTTTGGCGCCTTTGGGTGGGGGCGGCCTCGGCTCGGGAGAAAAGGACGTGGTGGCCTGAGGGGACAGCGGGGACCGTCACTGGGGCTGCACCTGGATGGACCTGGATGGACCAGGACGGACCAGGATGGCCTGGAATGGTCCAGAACGGCCCAGTATATCCCAGTATATCCCAGTATGGTCCAGGACAGCCTAGAATGGCCTAGAACAGCCCAGTATATCCCAGTATGGCCCAGTATGGCCTAGAATGGCCCAGTATATCCCAGTATATCCCAGTATGGCCCAGTATGGCCCAGTATATCCAAGTATGGCCCAGTATGGCCTAGAATGGCCTAGAATGGTCCAGTATGGCCCAGAATGGCCTAGAACAGCCCAGTATATCCCAGTATGGCCTAGAATGGTCCAGAATGGCCCAGTATATCCCAGTATATTCCAGTATATCCCAGTATGGCCTAGAATTGCCCAGGACAGCCTAGAATGGTCCAGAACGGCCCAGTACATCCCAGTATATCCCAGTATATCCCAGCATGGTCCAGAATGGCCCAGTTTGGCCCAGTTTGGCCCCGTATATCCCAGTATATTCCAGTATATTCCAAGATATGGCCTAGAATGGTCCAGAATGGCCCAGTATATCCCAGTAGGGCCCAGTATGGCCTAGAATTGCCCAGTATGGCCCAGTTTGGCCCAGTATATCCCAGTATGGCCTAGAATTGCCCAGTATATCCCAGTATATCCCAGTATATCCCAGTATGGCCTAGAATGGCCCAGTACGGCCCAGTTCGGCCCAGTATGTCCCAGTATGGCTCAGTATATCTCAGGATCCCATCGGATGATCCCAAAAACTCCTCCTGAGGAATTCTGGGTACCCCAAACCCCCCTGGATCCACCCCAAGGGATCTGGGATCCCCTTGGATCCTCCTCCCGCCTTTTCCCGAGGGTTTTTTGGGAATCCACGGCCCCCAGACCCCCCAGTCCGGGAGGCCCCGGAGGTTTTTCGGGAACCATCCCGGGTTTCCATGGGAATTCCCAAAAACATTCCTTCATCCCCTTTTCCCAGGGCCGGGGCCGGGGGGAGGGGCGGGAATGCCTTTGTCCCGGAATTCCCGAGGATCCCGCGGGGTTTCCATGGCAACCGAGGCCTTGGCCTGCTCCAGGACATGGCAACGGCCACGGGGCTCCCAGTATGGCCCAGTATGGCCCAGTGTGGCCCAGTATGGCCCAGTGTGGCCCAGTACAGCCCAGTATGGCCCAGTACGGCCCAGTACAGCCCAGTGTGGCCCAGTGTGGCCCAGTAACCCCAGTAAGGGCTGGATCCTGTCCCAGTCCATCCCAGTCCACCCCAGTCTATCCCAGTCCATCCCAATCTATCCCAGTTCCCTCCCAGTCCACCCCAGCAGACCCCAGTAACTGACCGGGCGGTTCCGGTTCTGTTTCCGGTTCTGTTTCCGGTTCTGTTCCCGGTTCCGGTCCCGGTTCCGGCGGCTCCGTCCCGGCGCTCAGCGAGGCCTCGGGCGGGGCCGGCAGCGGCCTGGGGCCCGGCATGGGGGGTCAGGGCACGGGGGGCACGGCCTGGGGCTGGGGACAGAAACGGCAATTCTGGAGCTTTTCCCTATCCCTGGGATCCCCAAATTCCCGGAATTCCCGGAATTCCCGAGGCCCGCCGGTTCCAAAGGTCTGTCAGCGCCTCATCCTGAGAATTCCCGGATTCGGGGAGCTCCTGGAGCTCGGTGATTCCCACGGATTTCCCCGATCCTGTGGGTTCCTGAATCCCATGGATCACCAAATCCTGCAAATTCCCAAATCTCCAAATTCCCAAACCCGCGAATTCCTGATCCCCGAAATTCCAAATCCCGGGAATTCACAACTCCACCGATCCCCAAATCCTGCAAATCCCCAAATTCCCAAACCCGCAAATTCCCGATCCTGGAAATTCACAACTCCACCAGTCCCCAAATCCCCAAATCCCCCAAATTCCCAAATTCCCAAATTCCCAAACCTGTCAATTCTTGATCCCGGAAATTCCAAATCCTGCGAGTTCTTGAATCCCACAAATTCCCGACCCCTCCGATTTCAAATCCTGCAAATTCCTGAATTCCGCCAATTCCCAAATCCTCTGAGTTCCCAAATCCTCTGAATTCCCAAATCCCGCCAATTCCAAATCCCGCCAATTCCCAAATCCCACCAATTCCAAATCCCGCCAATTCCAAATTCCGCGAATCCTCGAATCCCGTGAGTTCCAAATTCCAAAAACTCCAAATTCTACCAACTCTCGAATCTTGTGAATTCCAAAATCTCACCAATTTCAGATTTTGCCAATTCTCGAATTCCAAAATCCCAAATCCCACCGATTCCCAGGCTCCAGGATTTCCCACCAATCCTGGGAGTTTTTTCCACAAATCCCTGGATTTTTCCGGGTGTTTTGAGGTCTCTCGATCCCTTCTTGTGGATCCAACACAAATAAATTTGGGATTTTCCACAAATCCCGGAGGATTTTCCACGAATCCCGGGATTTTCCCAGGTGTTTTGAGGTCTCTCAGCCCCGGCTCGAGGATTCGGCCAAAACAAATTTGGGATTTCCACAAATCCCTGGATTTTTCCGGGTGTTTTTGAGGTCTCTGGACCCAAATAAACTCGGCATTTCCCAGGAATTTTCCGGCAGTTTTTCCGAAAGGGAATTTGGGGGCGATTCCAGCTCCTCGTTCCGGCACAGAGGGGAAAAAAAAACACCCAAAAAAAAAAAGAGGGATGATTTTTTTTTTTCTCTTGGAATCTTTTCCAGCCGAGCCGGTTCCACGAGCCGGGAAAAGCCGGGAACGCCGGGAGCCAGAGCCGGATGCAAAAGAGGAGGAGGAGGAGGAGGAAAATTCCCATTTTATTTTGGGTTTTTTTTTAATCCTGGGATGATCAAAGCTCCCCAAAAAACCCCCCCGGCGCCGCCGAGGCTTCGCCATTCCCGACGTCTTCAAGCCCAGGCTGGAATATTTTTATTTTTATTTTTATTTTTATTTATTTTTTTTCCCCCTGGGATCAAAGATCCCACGTTTGGGATTCAAATATTCCCTAAAAAAAAAAAACAAAAAAACCCCCAAAAAACCCAAAAAAAAACCCATCAAAAAAATAAAAGGAAAAAAAATTAATTAAAAATAAAAAATTAGGTCCCAAAGCGTTTCCAGATGATGAAAAAAAAAAAAAAGCTCCTTGGAGAGGGAGAATTCCAAGAGGAAAATTCGGCTGCTGGCGGCTCCGGGGCTGTGGGAAAGTCGGGAAGGAGTTTTCCCAGGGGAAGAAAAACCAAAAAAATCCCATTTGGAATCCGGGATTTCCCGCTCCTGGAGGAACCGGGAGCGAGGCGGCAGAATCCAAAAATCCCTTTTTTTTTTCTCCTGGAGAATCGAATTCCACAATCCCAAACTCCCGGGAATTGTCCAGGTTGGGGAAGAGCTCCGAGGTCACGAGCTGGGATCCGGAATTCCCGGAATTCCTTTGGAATTCTCCAGGGATGAGGAACCAACCCTTCCCTGAGCCCCTCCTGATGATTCCCGACCCTTTTTCCATGGAAAAATCATCCCAAATTTCCAGCCCCGGCCCAGCTCGAGGCCGTTCCCTGGGATCAGATCCCAAATCCCCCCTGGAGGATCCCAAATCCCCCCTGGAGGATCCCAAATCCCCCCCGGAGGATCCCAAATCCCCCCTGGAGGATCCCAAATCCCCCCCGGAGGATCCCAAATCCCCCCTGGATCCCCCTTTGCTCCAGGCTGAGCTCCCTCAGCTCCCTCAGGAATTCTCCAATCCCATTTTTCCAGCCCCGTTCCCATCCCGGGATTTTTCCCGTTTCCTTTTCCCACCCCTGGATCCAACAGCGCCGCAGCAGCTGGAAAATCCAATCCTGGAATCCCCAAATTCCCGGCAAAAGTTCCCGAATTCCCGCCCTCCACAGGCCTAAATTCCCCAGGAATCCCTCGGGATTCCCTGGGAAAAATCCTGAACTCCCAGGGAATTCCCTGGAAAAATCCCAAATTCCTGGGGAATTCCTCAGGGTTCCCTGGAGAAATCCCAAATCTCATCTCCCCCCGTCCTTTCCCTAAATCCCCCATCCCAAATTCCCAGGGAATTCCCTGGAGAAATCCCAAATTCCCGAAGAATCGCTCAGGATTCCCAAGAGAAATCCCAAATTCCCGAAGAATTTTTTCAGGATTTCCTAGAAAAATCCCAAATTCCGGGGGAATTCCTCAGGAGAAACGCCCAATCCCATCTCCCTGTCCCTTCCGAGGACACCCCAAATTCCCAATCCCAAAGGAATTCGGGAAGGACAATCCCGGAAATCCCTCGGAATTCCGACGTTTTCCTCCAGGGGAAATCCCCAAAATTCCTGCCCCAACAAAAAGGATCCCCACCCTCAGGATCGGGATTTTTTTGGGATTTGTGGAAATTCTCCTCAATCCTCCCAAATCTCCATCGGCCCCAAATCCCAAAAAAACCCCAACCAGAGCAGGGGCGAGATCCAGGAATTCTGGGATTTTCCCCTCAGGAATTCCTGGGATTTTGGGGGTTGGGAATTTCCCCCAAATCCCTTCCCAGGGTTTTTTTCCCCTGAGCATCCAGAGAAGAAATCCCTTAAAAAATAATCCCCAAAATCCTAAAAATTCCCAAATGGAGTTGGATCCGTTTTCCCTTTGTCGGCCAGGAGCTGAGGGGGAAAAAAAAACCCCAAAAATCCCAAAAAAAACCCCAAAACCCAGGAATTCTCATCCCAAAAATCCTCTGGGATAAAAAACGGGTGACCCCAAATCCGCCCCTCCCCCGTCCCCCTTTGTGGCCGTTAATTGTTAATGGTTAATTAATTAAAATCCCCGGGATCCTGTGAGAGCCCCAGAGACCCCCGAGGCCTCGGCCACGAGGGGGTTAAATTATTCCGAGCTTTAATGATCCTGAATTTTAATTAATCCGATTTTTAATGATCCCCATTTTCTAAAAATCATTTCGATTTTTAATTAATCCGATTTTTAATTCTTCCGATTTTCTAAAAATCATTTCGATTTTCAATTCTTCCGATTTTTAATTCTTCCGATATTTAATTATCCTCAATGTTCATTATTCCGATTTTTAATTATTCTGATTTTTAATTATTCCGATGTTTAGATTTTAAATTATTCTGAAATCTCTTTTTTTTTTCTTTTGTTTTGGGGTTGGTTTTTTTTTTAATTTTGTTTTTTGTGGGATTTTTTGGGGTTCGCTTTGGTTTGTTTTGGGGTTTGTGGGTTTTTGTTGAGGGTTTTTTTTTGGTGGTTTGTGGTTTTTTGGGGTTTTTTGGGTTTGGGTTTTTTTTTTTTTTGGTTTTGGGGTGATTTTTTTTTCTTGTTTGTTTTTGGGAGGTTTTTTGGGGGGATTTTTTAAAAAATTTCTTTTTTGTTGTTCTGTGGCGTTTTCCCCCCGGCCCGCGGCTCCTCCGGGGGAACAGAAATCCCCAAAATCCCCAATCCCAAAAATCCCAAAATGAAATCCCAGATCCCCAAATCCCAGAAGTCGCAGAAATCCCAGAAATCCCAGAAATCCCCAAATGAAATCCCAAAATCCCCCAAATCCCCAAATCCCAGAAATCGCAGAAATCCCGAAATCCCAGAAATCCCAAAATCCCAAATCCCAAAATCCCAAATCCCAAAATCCCAAATCCCAGAAATCCCAAAAATCCCAGAAATCCCAAAAATCGCAGCTGGAGCCGCGGGAAGCAGCTCGAAGGGACCGGCCCGGGGACACTGGGGACATCGGGGGACAAGGGGGGACATCGGGGGACATCGGGGACAATGGGGACAGCGGGGGACAGCGGGGGACATCGGGGACACTGGGGGACACTGGGGGACAAGGGGGAGCCCCGGACACTGGCATGGGGACATCGGGGAGGGGACGGGGACAGCGGGGAGGGGACACCGAGTGACAATGGGGGACACCGAGTGACAATGGGGGACCCCGCGCATGGCCTGGGGACACCGCGGAGGGGATGGGGACAATGGGGGACACCGGGAGGCATCGGACACCGGGGAGGACATTGGGAGAACCGGGGGACAATGGGGGGACACGGGGGACAGCGGGGACTGGGGAGGGGACTGGGGACACCGGGGACAGCCCGCAGGTGACAGGGGGATGCGGGTGACACTGAAGGACATCGAGGGGACAGCGGGGACACCGCCGGAGGGTGATGGGGGGACATGAGGAGACACGGGGGGACACCCCTCAGGTGACAGGGACACCACAAAGCCACCCCACAGGTGACAGGCGACACCCCAGGGTCCCCTCCTCAGGTGATGAAGGACACCGAGGGACACCCCACAGGTGACAGTGCCACCCCAGGGCCACCCCTCAGGTGAGAGGGGACACCCCAGGGACCCCCGTCAGGTAACGAGGGACCCCGGCGGACACCAGCGACACCCCTCGGGTGACAGGAACACCCCTGGGTGACAGTGGCACCCCAGGGTCACCCCTCAGGTGACAGTGACACCCCAGGGTCACCCCGCAGGTGTCCCCGGGCCGCTCACAAAGCGCTCGGAGCCCGCGGGGGCTGGGGGGTCCCGGGGGGTCCCGGGGGGGTCCCGAGGAACCCGGTGCCAGGAGGGGCCCCGGGGTGTCCCCAGGGTGTCCCCGGGTGTCCCAGGGTGTCCCCAGGGTGTCCCCGGGTGTCCCCAGGGTGTCCCCAGGGTGTCCCCAGGGTGTCCCCCCCCACCCCGGCTCCCCCGTGTCCCCTCCCCGGCAGCAGAAGCGGCGGCGGCTCCGGGGCCCTCGGGCGGGGACGAGCCCGGCGCAGCGCGGTCCGTGTCCCTCCCGGGGCTCGGGGGGGTCGGTGCCGCGTCCCCGAGACCCCAAATCCCCAAAATCCCCCCCAAAATCCCCCAAAATCCCCCCGAATCCCCCGGGGGACACTCACCATCGCCGCCGCACCTTTGTGCGCGTCCCCCCGGCGCCGAGAGCCCAGAGCCCGGCGGAGGAGGAGGAGGAGGAGGAGGAGGAGGAGGAGGAGGAGGAGGAGGAGGAGGAGGAGGAGGAAGAAGAGGAAGAGGAGGAGGAGGCGGAGCCGCCCCCCCCCGGCCCCGTGCCCGCCCCATTGTCTGCGCTCCGCGGCCATTGTCTGCGGCGGGGGGACAGCGGGGACAGCCCGGGGACAGCGGGGACAGCCCGGGGACAGCCCTGGGGACACCCCGGGACACCCCCTGGGACAGCCCTGGGACAGTCAGGGACACCCCCGGACACCCCCGGGACCCCACGGGGACACCCCCTGGGACACCCCAGGACACCCCGGGGACAGCCAGGGACAGCGGGGACAGCCCGGGGACAGCCCTGGGGACACCCCGGGGACACCCCCTGGGACACCCCCAGACAGTCAGGGACACCCCCCGGACACCTCGGGACACCCCGAGAGAGCGGGGACACCTCGGGGACAGCCCTGGGACACCCCGGGACAGCGGGGACAGCCAGCGACCCCCAGGGACTGTCAGGGATCCCCCCCAGGGACACCCCCCGGGGACACCCCCGGACACCCAGGGACAGCCAGGGACAGTAAGGGACACCTCCCGGACACCCCGAGAGAGCGGGGATACCTAGGGACAGTCAGGGACCCCCTCGGGGGACACCCCCCGGGACCCCCAGGGACAGCGGGGACCCCCTCCAGGGACACCCCAGGACACCCCTGGATAATCAGGGACACCCTTGGGACCCCCAGGGATCCCCCCTGCGACACTCGGGGACACGGCGGGACACGCGGGGACCTCCCCCGAACACCCTGGGGACACTCGGGGACCCCCCGGGATCCCCCCCGGGACACTCGGGGACCCCTCCCCTGGAACTCGGGGACCCCCCGCTGGGAGCTTTGGTGTCCCCACGTCCCCCGCACCTGAGGGTGGGGAGGGCAAAGGGGACCCCAAAACTGTCCCCAAAGGAGTCCCAGCGTCCCCAAATTACCCCCCCAAAGGGCTCTCAGCCCCCCAAATTGCCCCCCGGGGCTCCCGGCTGCTCCCACCTTTGGGTGGGGGTTTGGGGTTTTTGGGGTTTGGGTTCTGAACCCCCATAAACCCCCCGGAAAATCCAGTGGGGTCGGGGTCCTGGGGTTTGGGGGGTCCCGGGGAGGGTCCCCCAGGTTTTGGGGTTCTGGGGAGGTCCCTCCGTGTTTTGGGGGTCCCGGGGAGGGTCCCGGGTTTGGGGGGTCCCGGGGAGGGTCCCGGGGTTTGGGGGTCCCAGATTTGGGGGTCCCAGGGAGGGTCCCGGGGTTTGGGTCCTGGGGAGGGTCCCAGATTTGGGGGGTCCCAAGGAGGGTCCCGGGTTTTGGGGTTCTGGGGAGGTCCCTCCGTGTTTTGGGGGTCCCAGGGAGGGTCCCGGGTTTGGGGGGTCGCGGGTTTGGGGGGTCCCGGGGAGGGTCTCGGGTTTTGGGTCCCGGGGAGGGTCCCAGATTTGGGGGTCCCGGGGAGGGTCCCGGGGTTTGGGGGTCCCGGGTTTTGGGTCCCGGGGAGGGTCCCCCAGGTTTTGGGGTTCTGGGGAGGTCCCTCCGTGTTTTGGGGGTCCTGGGGACACCCAGGGGGGTCCCGCACCTTCCCCACCCCCCGGGGAGGGACCCCAAATCCCCCCAAAGGCTCTGGGGGGGTCCCGCAGGGCGGAGCGCGGGGGGAGGCGCAGCCCATCCCCGGAACAGCCGGCGGCAGGGGGCGGGGTGGGAACGCTCAGGCCACGCCCCCAGAACAGCCGCTCGCAATGGGCGGGGTGGGAACGCGCCGGCCACGCCCCCACGCGGTGCTGACCAATAGGATGGGCGGGACACGCCCCCCCGCGCGGCGCTGACCAATGGGGTGAGGCGGGGAGGGAGAGCGGCGCTGCCATTGGTGGGATTGAAATGCGTGAGAGGGAGCGACGGGGAGGGAGGGGCCAATGGGGACGGGGGGGGTCTGGGGATTTGGGGGAAATTTGGGGATTTGGGGTTTTTTGGGGGAAATTTGGGGATTTTGGGAAATTTGGGGTTTTTGGGGAGATTTTGGGGGAAATTTGGGGGGATTTTAGGGGGGATTTTGGGGGAAAGTTGGGGATTTTGGGGAGATTTTTTGGGAGATTTGGAGGAGATTTTTTGGGATTTGGGGAGATTTTGGGGGAGATTTTTTGGGAGATTTTGGGGGGATTTGAGGGGATTTTGGGGTGGGGGATTTGGGGTGAGGGGAGATGGGGATCAATGGGGTGAGAGGGGAAAGGGGGGATTTGGGGTTAATTTGGGGGATTTGGGGTTAATTTGGGGGGATTTGGGGTTAATTTGGGGGGGATTTGGGATGAGGGGGGATTTGCGGGGATTTGGGGTTAATTTGGGGGGATTTTGGGGTTAATTTGGGGGAGATTTGGGATGAGGAGGGATTTGGGGGGATTTTGGGGTGGGGGAAATGGAAACGTGGGAATTTTTTGGGGGGGTGTTTGGGGTGAGGGGGGATCGGGGGATTCGAGGATTTGGGGTGAGGGGATTTGGGAAGGTTTGGGGGGAAATTGAGGGGAATTTGGGGAGAATTTGGGGGGATTTGGGGAGAATTTGGAGGAATTTGGGGCGGAGGCTCCTGCCCACCCCATTGTCGTGGGGTCTGTTGGGGGGTCCCGGGGTGATTTATGGGATTTGGGGGTCCCGGGGTGATTTATGGGATTTGGGGGTCCCGGGGTGATTTATAGGATCGCTCCTTTGGGGTCAGCATCCCCAAAAAACCGGGAGATTCCCTGATTTTTATCCCAAACGAATCAGGAATTCCCTGCATTTTTTTTTTATCCCAAACCCAGGAGCAATTCCAGGATTTTTCCCCCAAACCCAGGAGGATTTTCCCAAGGAAAAGCCCCGTGGGACATCCCGGCAGGAAGTGGGGTTTTCCAGAGGGACGGAAAGGGCGGGAAAGGGTTGGAAATAGGGGGAAAAAATGTGAAATAGGGGGAAAAAATCGGGAATAGAGGGAAAAAATTGGGAATAGAGGGAAAAAATTGGGAATAGAGGGGAAAAATGGGGAATAGAGGGGAAAAAATTGGGAATAGAGGGAGAAAATGGGGAATAGGGGAGAAAACCAATGAGGAATAGGGGAGAAAAAATGGGGAATAGGGGAGAAAAAATGGGGAATGGGGGGGAAATGGGAATAGAGAGGGAAAATTTGGAATAGGGAAGAATTGGGAATAGAGGGGGAAATCGGGAACAGGGAGAAAAAACGGGGAATAGGGAGAAAAAATAGGGATTGGGGGAAAATATTTGGAATAAAGGGGAAAAAATCGGGAATAAAGGGGGAAAAATTTGGAATAAAGGGGAAAAAATCGAGAATAAAGGGGGAAATTTGGAAGAGGGAGAAAAAAAATGGGGAATAAAGGGAGGGAAATGGGAATAGGAGGGAAAAAATGGGAATAGAGGGGGAAAGTGGGAATAGGGGGGAGAAATGGGAATAGAGGGGGAAGGGAAAGGGGATTGCTGCGGGAGCGGCGGGAGGACAAAGGGACAAAGGGACAAAGGGACAAAGGGCCGGGGGCGAGTTGCCCATTGTGCCGCCGGAGCCCCGCGGGGAGAGGACACGGGGACACGAGAGGGGCTGGGGTCTGCGGGACCGGGAGAGTGACCCTAAAGGGTTTGGGAAAACTGATCCTAAAGGGTTTGGGGTCAGCGGGATGGGGAAAGTGATCCTAAAGGGTTTGGGAACGGGGAAACTGATCCCAAAGGGGATTGGGAAAACTGATCCTAAAGGGGACTGGGAACGGGGAAACTAATCCTAAAGGGGATTGGGAATGGGGAAAGTGATCCTAAAGGGGCTGGGGGTCTGTGGGATGGGGAAACCGGCCCTAAAGGGGATTGAGAATGGGGAAAATGACCCTAAAAGGGATTGGGAAAACTGATCCTAAAGGGTTTGGGGTCTGTGGGATGGGGAAAGTGATCCCAAAGGGGATTGAGAATGGGGAAAATGACCCTAAAGGGATTTGGGAATGGGGAAAACCGGCCCTAAAGGGTTTGGGGTCAGCAGGACAGGGAAAGTGATCCTAAAGGGGATTGAGAATGGGGAAAATGACCCTAAAGGGTTTGGGAACGGGGAAAGTGATCCTAAAGGGGTTTGGGAATGGGGAAACCGACCCTAAAAAGGGATTGGGAATGGGGAAAACCGGCCCTAAAGGGATTGGGAATGGGGCCAGGGCCTTTTCCTTTCCCCCCTCCCTCAAAAACCCACAAGGACACAGCGGATAAATGAATAATAAATAATAATAATAATAATAAATATTAATTGATAATAAATACCCATAACTCTCAATCAATAAATTAATCCCATAAATAGTCTCGTGGCAGCGACAGGAGGGATGGGGGAGGCTTTGGGGGGGAAAAAATCCGGTTTTCCGGGAATTTCAGTTCCAGTTCCTCTGGGAATTCCGGCTCCGACCTTTTGGGATTTGCTGTCCCAAATCCCTGGGAATTGTGGCTCCATTCTCTTGGGAATTTTGGCTCCATCCCCCTGGGAACTGCAGCTCTGACCCCTGGAATCCGCTGTCCCACACATCCAAGAATTGCTGCTCCAACCTTTTGGGATTCGCTGTCCCATCCCTCTGGGAATTCCCAATCCCTCGGGGAATTGTGGCCCCAAAGCCCTGGAATTTGCTGTCCCATCCCTCGGGGAATTTTGGCTCCGTCCCTCCAGAAGCCGTGGCTTCATCCCGCTGGGAATTGCTGCTCCAGTTGCTCTGGAATTGCAGCTCCAAACCTCTGGAAACGGCTGCTCCAAACCCCTGGGAATTGCTGTCCCATCCCGCTGGGAATTGCTGCTCCAGTTCCTCTGGAATTTGCTGCTCCAAGCTTTTGGGATTTGCAGCTCCAAACCGCTGGAATTCGCTGCCCCATCCCTCCGGGAATTGCAGCTTCATCCCTCCGGGAATTGCTGCTCCAGTTCCTCCGGAATTTGTGGCTCTGAACCCTGGGAACTGCTGTCGCAGCCCACTGAAATTTGCAGCTCCAATTCCTTTGGAATTGCTGCTCCAAACACCTGGAATTGCTGCTCCAGATCCTCTGGAATTTGCGTCTCCCAACCCCTGGGAACGGCTGTCCCAGTCCTCCAAGAAACGCTGCTCCGACCTTTTGGGAATGGCGGCTCCAGATCCTCTGGAATTGCTGCAAATCCCTGGGAATGGCGGCTCCAAACCCCCGGGAATGGCGGCTCCAAAGCCCTGGAATTTGTGGCTCCAAAGCCCTGGGATTTGTGGCTCCAAAGGCCTGGAATTTGCTGCTCCGGTTCCTGTGGAACGGTGGCTCCAAAGGCCCCGGAGCAGGGCGGGGTGGGCACACGGACAGACACACGGACACAGGGATGGACACAGGGATGGACACAGGGATGGACACACGGACACAGGGGTGGACAGATGGACACAGGGATGGACACACGGACACAGGGATGGACAGACGGACACAGGGATGGACACATGGACACAGGGATGGACACACGGACACAGGGATGGACACAGGAATGGACACACAGACACAGGGATGGACACATGGACAGGTGACCAGGTCACACGTCCAGGACACGGTTCATGTTGGAGGTGTAGCAGATGGACACACGGACACGGGGATGGACAGGTCACACAGATGGTCACACAGATGGTCACACATCCATGACGTGGTTCAGGTAGGAGATGTAGCAGATGGACACATGGACACAGGGATGGACAGGTCACACAGATGGATAGGTCACACGGATGGACACAGGGATGGACATAGGGATGGACAGGTCACACAGATGGACACACGGACACAGGGATGGACAGGTCACACGGATGGACACAGGGATGGACAGGTCACACGGATGGACAGGTCACACGGATGGACACAGGGATGGACACAGGGATGGACAGGTCACACAGATGGTCACACAGATGGTCACACGTCCAGGACGTGGTTCAGGTAGGAGATGTAGCAGATGGCCAGCCGCAGGATCTCGATCTTGGACAGTTTTTTGTCGGGGGGCAGCGTGGGCAGCAGCCCCCGGAGCTCAGCGAAGGCCACGTTAAAGGCCTCCACTCGGACGCGCTCCCGCGTGGCGTGAGCCGTGCGGTACTTGGCCGTGGCCCGGCGCCGCCGCCGCCGCTCCTCCCGGCTCAGGCCCTCGGTTCTGGGCTGCTCCCGGCTCAGGCCCTCGGTTCTGGGCTGCTCCCGGCTCAGGGGCTCGGTTCTGGGCTGCTCCCGGCTCAGGGGCTCGGTTCTGGGCTGGTCCCGGCTCAGGGGCTCGGTTCTGGGCTGCTCCCGGCTCAGGGGCTCGGTTCTGGGCTGCTCCCGGCTCAGGGGCTCGGTTCTGGGCTGCTCCCGGTCCAGGGGCAGGTCCCGATTCAGGTTTGGGTCCCGATTCATGTTCGGGTCCCGGTTCAGGGGCAGGTTCAGACCCCGGTTCGGGTCCCTGTCCCTGTCCCTGTCCCTGTCCCGGTCCCTGTCCCTGTCCCTGTCCCTGTCCCAGTCCCTGTCCCTGTCCCTGTCCCTGTCCCTGTCCCTGTCCCAGTCCCTGTCCCTGTCCCTGTCGCTGTCCCTGTCCCTGTCCCTGTCCCTGTCCCTGTCCCTGTCCCTGTCCCTGTCCCGGTCCCGGTCCCGGTCCCGCAGCGGCTCGGTCCCCGCCGTGTCCCCGGCGGTGTCCCGCTGTCCCGGGGCCGTGCGATGGCCCAGGGCGGAGAGCTCCGAGCTCAGCATCAGCGGCACCGAGCGGAGGGGACGGGACTGGAGGGATCCCGGGGCCTGGGGACGACTTCGGGGGGTTTGGGGACAATTCTGGGGGGTTTGGGGACAATTCTGGGGGGTTTGGGGACAATTCTGGGGGATTTGGGGACAATTCCAAATGGATCCCGGGGGTTTGGGGACAATTCTGGGGGCTTTGGGGACAATTCTGGGGGCTTTGGGGACAATCCTGAATGGATCTCAGGGATTTAGGGATGATCCCGAATGGGTCCCTGGGCTTTAGGGACAAATCTGTGGCTTTGGGGACAATTCCGAACTGATCCCGGGGGTTTGGGGACACCCCTGGAAAAGGTGGTCTCGAGGATTTGGGGTCACCTCCGAGTGTTTTGGGGTCACATCCGAGCTCTTCCCAGGGATTTTGGGGGTCACCCCTGAGCCAATCCCAATGATTTGGGGTCACCTCCAATCCCGGTGTTTTTGGGAACCCTTAAATCCAATCCCGATGTTTTTGGGGTCACCTCCGATCCAATCCCAGGGATTTGGGGTCACCTCTGAGCCAATCCCAATGTTTTTGGGGTCACCCCCGATCCGATCCCAATGATTTGGGGTCACCCCTAATCCGATCCCGTGTTTTGGGGTCACCCTCTGAGCCAATCCCAATGATTTGGGGACCCTCCAATCCGATCCCGTGTTTTGGGGTCACCTCCAATCCGATCCCAATGTTTTTGGGGTCACCCCCGATCCGGTCCCGTGTTTTGGGGTCACCCGAGGCGGCTGCTCCCCGGATTTGGGGTTCCCATCCCCGGGATTTTCCCTCCGCGTCCTCCCGTCACATTCCGGCCGGGAATCGGGGAATTTCCCTGGGCAATTCCCAGTTTTGGGATCGAAATTCCCGGGGACACAAATCCGGGAAAGGAGCCGCGGGCATCCACAGGGATCCCGGGGATTTGGGGTTTTGGGGGGGTTTTTTGGGGTTTTTTTTTGGGTTTTTAAGGTTTTTTGGGGGGTTTTGGGGTTTTTGGAGTTTTTGGGGTTTTGGGTTTTTGGGAGTTTTGGGGTTATTTTGGTTTTGGGGGTTTTTGGGATTTTTTGGGGGGGGGTTGGGGGTGTTTTGGGGTTTTTGGGGGTTTGGGGTTTTGGGGTTTTTTTTGTTTTTTGGGAGGTTTTAGGGGGTTTTAGGGGTTTTGGGGGTTTTGGGGGGGGGTTTGGGGTGTTTTGGAGGTTTGGGGTTTTGGGGTTTTTTGGGGGGTTTGGGGGTTTTTTGGGGTCAGGAAGCAGCTCCGGAGCTCTCAGGGGTCGGATCCCGACGGGTCTGGAGAAGGAAAAATCGGGAATTTCAGCTCTGGAAAAGAAGGATCAGGAATTTCAGCTCAGGGGGGGATGAGGGGAAAAAAGGTGAAAAATCGAGGAGTTTTTAAAATAAATTAAAGAGTTTTTAAAGTAAATCAGGGAGTTTTTTTCATTAAATCAAGGAATTCTTAAATAAATCAAGGAATTTTTAAATAAATAAAAAAAATTAATCAAATAAAGGAATTTTTAAATGTATCAAGGAATTTTTTAATAAAATCAAGGACTTTTTACAGATCTAAAGGAGTTGGGCTTTTTTTTTAAATAAATCAAGGAAAAATTTAAATAAATAAAAATATTAATTAAATTAAGGAATTCCCGCTCCTGACGCCTTTCTGCCTGATTTAATTTTATTTTCTTTCGGGAAAACCTTCCCCATTCCCAAGCCCAGCCCCTCCGAGGATTCCTGCTCCCGCTTTTCCCGGGAATTCTCCCCCTTTTCCCTCCATTCCCAACCCCTGGAGGGACAAAATTCCAAAGGGAATTTTCCCTCTCCTTTGCTCCCAAACGCTCCCAGGGGAATTATTTCAATCCCATTTTTTCCAAGGGGGGTTTAAGAGCCAAACCCCGGCCGTGGGATCGAAGGATTTTCCCAGGAATTTGGGAATGGGGTTAATTTTTTTTAACCCATTCCCGGGGAATTTAGGGCCGAATTCCCCATTTTTTTAACCCATTCCCGGGAATTTGGGGCCGAATTCCCAGTTTTTTTAACCCATTCCTGGGGAATTTGGGGCCGAATTCCTGTTTTTTTTAACCCACTCCCGGGAATTTGGGGCCGAATTCCCAGTTTTTTTAACCCATTCCCGGGGAATTTGGGGCCGAATTCCCGTTTTTTTTTAACCCATTCCCGGGGAATTTGGGGCCGAATTCCCGTTTTTTTTTAACCCATTCCCGGGAATTTGGGGTCGAATTCCCGGTTTTTTTTTAACCCATTCCCGGGGAATTTGGGGCCGAATTCCCAGGTTTTTTTAACCCATTCCCAGGAATTTGGGGCCGAATTCCCAGTTTTTTTAACCCATTCCTGGGGAATTTGGGGTCGAATTCCCGAGGTTTTTTTAACCCATTCCCGGGAATTTGGGGCCGAATTCCCAGTTTTTTAACCCATTCCCGGGAATTTGGGGTCGAATTCCCGAGTTTTTTTTAACCCATTCCCGATCCCTGGATGAAATCCTCCTTACCCCCAAAATCCCGCAGCATTCCCGAGGTTTTTCCTGAGGCTTTTCCCGGCGTTTGGGATCCTTTGGGCTCATCCGTCCACGGAGAAAAAACAATAAAAAAAAAACCCCAAAAAAACTTTCCTGGGATTTTCCCCAAGCGCCGGGATGGAAATTTGGGACTAAATGCCGGAATTCTCCGGGAATTCTCCTTCTCCTCCCCCCGAAATTCCCAATTTATCCCGCCCGGGCCCGAGCCCGGAGCCTCATTGGCCTCTCCCCGCTGCTCCCTCCCCTTTTGGGGCTGTTTTTTTATTCCTCATAAATATGGAAATTGGGGAATTCGGGATTCCATTGGCCGCTCTTCCCACGGCAGGGGAAAAGGGGAAGGGGAAAAGGGGGGAAAGGGAAAAAAAGGGGGGAAAGGGCAAAAAAGGGGGAAAAGGGGAAAAAGGGGAAAAAGGGGGAAAGGGGAAAAAAGGGGGAAAAGGGAAAAAAAGGGGGAAAAGGGAGAGGGGAAAAGGGGAGAAAGGGAAAAAAAGGGGGGAAAGGGGAAAAAGTGGGAGAAGGGGAAAAAAGGGGGAAAAGGGAAAAAAAAGGGGGAAAAGGGGAAAAAATGGGAGAAGGGGAAAAAAAGGGGGAAAAGGGAAAAAGGGAAAAGAGAAAAAAGGGAAAAGGAGAAAAGGGAAAAAAGGGCAAAAAGAGGAAAAGAGGGAAAAAGGGGAAAAAAGGGGGGAAAGGGAAAAAGGGAAAAGGGAAAAGAGAAAAAAGGGAAAAGGGAAAAAAGGGAAAAAAGGGAAAAAAGGGAAAAAAGGGAAAAGGGAAAAAAAGAGGAAAAGAGGGAAAAAGGGGAAAAAGGGGAAAAAAGGGGGGAAAGGGAAAAATGGAAAAGGGAAAAGAGAAAAAAAGGGAAAAGGGAAAAAAGGGAAAAAAGGGAAAAAAGGGAAAAAAGGGAAAAAAGGGAAAAAAGGGAAAAAAGGGAAAAAAGGGGGAAAAGGGAGAAAGGGAAAAATGGAAAAGGGGAAAAAAGGAAAAGGAGAAAAAAAGGGAAAAGGGAGAAAAAGTGAAAAGATAAAAAGGGAAAAGGGGAAAAAAGGGAGAAAGGAAAAGAGGAAAAGGGGGAAAAAGGGAAAAGGGGAAACGGCGACAGCTGCTCCCGGGGCTGCTTCCCGCCGGGAATTGGGGAAAAGGGCCGGGAAAAGGGGGAGAGAACCGGGAGAGGAATCCCCGTCCTGGAAAATGGGAATCGGGACCCAAAAACCGGGAAAAGGGACACGGGAAACGGGAAAAGGAGCCGGGAAATGGGAAAAGGGATCCCAAAAATAGGAAAAGGGCCCCGAAAAGCGGGAGAAGGGCCCCGGGAAGTGGAGGAGGAGCCGGAATTCCCGGCGGGTGCCGAGGCCCCGCAGCCCCGAGCAGCCCCCGGGGTCCTTTGGGATCCCCCGGAATTCCCGGCCCCTAAATCCCGGGAAACCCACCCGGGATGGGGAGGGGAAGGCGGGAGGGAGGAAAATGGGGAATAACCCGGAATAACCTGGGAATAACCTGGGAATAACCCGGGAATGACCCGGGAATAACCCGGGAATAACCCAGAATAACCCGGGAATGCCCCGGGATGGGTTCGGGATTGGCCCGGGACACCCCGAGACACCCCCGGCCTCGTGTCCCCGTGCGCGGCGCGGAGCCGCTCCTGGCCCTGCCCTTGTCCCCATGTCCCCGTCGCTGTCCCCATCCCTGTCCCTGTCCCTGTCCCTGTCCCCTCTCTCTGTCCCCATCCCCTGTCCCCTGTCCCTGTCCCCATCCCTGTCCCCATCCCTGTCCCCATCCCCTGTCCCCTGTCCCTGTCCCCATCCCTGTCCCCATCCCCTGTCCCCTCTCTCTGTCCCCTGTCTCTGTCCCCATCCCCTGTCCCCTCTCTCTGTCCCCTGTCTCTGTCCCCATCCCCTGTCCCCTGTCCCTGTCCCCATCCCTGTCCCCATCCCTGTCCCCATCCCCTGTCCCCTGTCCCTGTCCCCATCCCTGTCCCCATCCCTGTCCCCATCCCCTGTCCCCTGTCCCTGTCCCCATCCCTGTCCCCATCCCCTGTCCCCTCTCTCTGTCCCCTCTCTCTGTCCCCATCCCTGTCCCTGTCCCCATCCCCTGTCCCCTGTCGCTGTCCCCATCCCTGTCGCTGTCCCCATCCCCTGTCCCCTGTCGCTGTCCCCTGTCCCTGTCCCCCCTCCCGGTCCCGGTGTCGCCGCGGTGTCGCAGCTGCGCCCGGAACGGGCCCGGAGCCGCCGGCGGCGACACGCGGGGCTCAGCTGGCGACAGCGGGGACAGCGACAGCGCCAGCAGCGCCAGCGGGGACAGCGGGGACAGCGACAGCGCCAGCAGCGCCAGCGGGGACAGCGGGGACAGCGATGGGGACAGCGCCAGCAGCGCCAGCGGGGACAGCGGGGACAGCGATGGGGACAGCGCCAGCGCCAGCAGCGCCAGCAGAGCCAGGGGACAGCGGGGACAGCGACAGCGCCAGCAGCGCCACGGCAGCGACAGCGGGGACAGTGCCAGCAGCAGCGCCAGCAGAGCCAGGGGACAGCGATGGGGACAGCGCCAGCAGCAGCGACAGCAGCGCCAGCAGAGCCGGGGGACAGCGATGGGGACACGGCCAACAGCGACAGCGGGGACAGCGACAGCGCCAGCAGCGCCAGGGACAGCGACAGGGACAGCGCCAGGGACAGCGACAGGGACAGAGGGGACAGGAACAGCGACAGCAACACGAGATGGGGACAGGGAGGGGACAGGGGATGACAAGGGGACAAAGCGGGGACAGGGAGGGGACAGGAACAAGGACAGAGGCAGGAGCAGCAGCGCCATGGCAGCGCCAGGGGACAGCGACAGAGGGGACGGGGACAGAGGGGACAGCGACAGGGGACGGGGACAGGGAGGGGACAGGGACAGGGACAGAGCAGCAGAGCCCGGAGCGGCTCCCGGAACATTCCCGGTGCAGCCGCATCCCAAACCCCAAACCCCAAACCCCAAATTCCAAATCCCAAATCCCCCAAATCCCAAATCCCAAATCCCCCAAACCCCAAACCCCAAATCCCAAACCCCAAATCCCCAATCCCATCCCAAACCCCAAAAGCTTTTCCCGCTTTTCCTTCCTCCTGTCGGGAATTTCCCGTTGGGATGGGGAATGGCGGCGCTCAGGTGGGGACAGCCCCAGATCCCAGAGATCCCAGGGATCCCAAAATCCCAAAAATCCCCAAAAATCCCACAGATCCCAAAAATCCCCAAACCCCCCAGACCCCAGAGCTCCGGGAACGCCCCGTGCTGCAGTCGGGATTTTTGCTCATTCCCAATCCCAGAAATTCCCAGAATTTCCCTCATTCCCAATCCCGGAATTCTGCCCATTCCCAGTTCCAGGAATTTCTGGGAATTTGCTCATTCCCTGCCTCTTTTGCCTCATTTTCCCTTTTTTCCCCCCAGCAATTCCCATTTTTCTCCTGCTTTTCCCAGGTTTTCCCAGCTCTTCCCCACAGCATTTGGGATTTGGGATTCTCCAGCCCATTCCCATTCCCATTTTTTCCCCAGGAATTCCCAGCCCTTTTCCACGATTTTTTTGGGATCCAAATCCCACCCCAAATTCCTGGAATTTTTCCCTTTTTAAATTTTTTTTTGAGGTTTTTTTTTGTGGCTCCCCCCGAGGGAAAAAAAACCCCGGAATTACCGGAAGTTCCTTGGGAATTCCGTGGATTTATTTCAAATATTTACAAATCCCAGGAAAAAAAAAAAAAAAAAGGGAATTTTTCCATTGGGACATTCCCAGACCCCGCCGGGATTCCTCCCAATTCCCAAAAAATTCCTCCCAATTCCCAAAAAATTCCTCCCAATTCCCAAAAAACTCCCCCCCTTCAGCCTTCCTTTGGCTGGGATTTGGGAAAAATCGATGGAATTCCGGGAAAATTCCGGGAAATTTTCATTCAGGGACTCGAATCCAAACGGGAATTTTGGGAATTTCTCACCCAGAGCAGAGGATCCAACCCGGAATTTTGGGAATTTTCCACTCAGGACACCTGGATCCAACTGAGAATTCCAGGAATTTTTCACTCAGGGCATTGATCCAACCCGGAATTTTGGGAATTTCCCCATTTCCTGGGAACACCTCTGGAATTTCCAGCTCCGGGGGGAGATTCCTGAGGGTGATCCCGACTTTGCCAGGAGTTTCCCAAGGGAAATTCCCAATTTTTCCAGGCCCATTCCATGGAGTTTTCTGAGGGAAATTCTTGAGGTTTTCCAAGGAGAATTCCCGGGTTTTCCAGGCCCATTCCATGGAGTTTTCCAAAGGAGAATTCCCATTTTTTCTGGGCCCATTCCTGAGGGTGATCCCAGGTTTTCCCGGCCCCATTCCGTGGAGTTTTCCAGAGTGAAAATCCTGGTTTTTCCAGCCCTGTTCCATGGAGATCTCCAGAGGTTTTTCCAAGGAGAATTCCCGGTTTTTCAGGCCCCATTCCATGGAGTTTTCCAAAGGAGAATTCCCGGTTTTTCAGGCCCCATTCCTGGTTTTTCTTGGTTCCATTCCATGGAGTTTTTCCAGAGGAGAATTCCCATTTTTTCTGGGCCCATTCCTGAGGGTGACCCCAGGTTTTCCTGGTCCCATTCTCGGATTTTCCATGGACAATTCCTGGATTTCCAGGCGCTCAGTACCCGCCGGGGCCATTCCCAGTTTTCCACACAGAATTCCCGGTTTTCCATGGCCAATTCCCGGTTTTCCAGGGGCTCAGTAGCCGCCGGGGCCGGGCTCCGGGGGCCCGAAGAGCACCGAGGCCTTGGAGCTGATGAGGAACGTGCCCAAAAGGGACAGGAGCAGCACCAAGAGCCCCAGGGCCAGCGTCAGCAGCTGGAAAACAGGGATTTGGGAATTTCAGATTGGAATATTGGGATTGGGGATTGGGGATTGGGGATTTGGGGATTGGGGATTTGGGGATTGGGGATTTGGGGATTTGGGGATTTGGGGATTTGGGATTTGGGATTTGGGGATTCGGGGATTTGGGATCGCTGGGATCAGGGCCAGCGTCAGCAGCTGGGAAAACACAGGGAATTCGGGATTTGGGATTGGGAATTTTGGGGATTGGGATGAGCCCAGGGTCCCTCCCCCTGTCCTCTCTGTGTCCCTGTCCCTCTCTGTGTCCCTTCTGTCCCCACAGTCCCCTGGGTGTCCTCAATGTCCCCTCAGTGTCACCTCCATGTCCCTGCTGGCCACCAGGAAGATCCTGGCACAGATGTCCTTCCAGCGGCTCTGTGTCCATGTGTCCCCAGTGTCTGTCCCTCTGTCCCCTGGGTGTCCCCAATGTCCCCTGGGTGTCCCCTCTGTCTGTCCCTGTGTCCCCACTGTCCCCGTGGGTGTCCCCAATGTCCCCAGTGTCACCTCCATGTCCCTGCTGGCCACCAGGAAGATCCTGGTGCGAATGTCCTTCCAGCAGCTCTCTGTCCCTGTGTCCCCAGTGTCTGTCCCTCTGTCCCCTGGGTATCCCCACAGTCCCCTGAGTGTCCCCAGTGTCCCCAGTGTCACCTAGTCTCCTAGGTGTGTCACCTCCATGTCCCATCCTGGCGCGGATGTCCTTCCAGCGGCTCTCTGTCCCTGTGTCCCCACTGTCTGTCCCTCTGTCTGTCCCTGTGTCCCACTGTCCCCAGTGTCACCTCCATGTCCCTGCTGGCCACCAGGAAGATCCTGGCGCGGATGTCCTTCCAGCGGCTCTCCGTCCACGTGGAGAAGTCGGCCGAGTCCCAGCGGCGCAGCTCGAAGGCGGGGGACAGCGCCGGGGACAGGCGCACGCCGGAGCGGACACAGCCCCCGGAGCCGCGGCTGGAATTGGCGCCCGGGGAACCCTGCACCCACCAGAACTCGAACAGCTGGGGAAAAACGGGAATGAGACGGGGATGAGACGGGAAAACGGGATTAGAGATGGGAAAATGGGGATTAGAGCAAAAAAAACGGGAATGGGAGATGGAAAAACGGGAATGAGAGACAGAGAAATGGGAATGGGAGACAGGAAAATGGGGATTAGAGATGGAGAAGCGGGGATTAGAGATGGGAAAACGGGGATTAGAGATGGAGAAACGGGGATTAGAGATGGGAAAACGGGGATTAGAGCAAAAATACGGGAATTAGAGATGGGAAAATGGGATTAGAGACAGAGAAACGGGAATTAGAGATGGGAAAATGGGATTAGAGCAAAAAAATCGGGGATTTGAGACGGGAAAATGGGAATGAGGACTGGAAACCGGGATGAGAGTTGGGCTCCGGAATGCCACCCCAAAACCCATCCCAATCCCGTTATCCCTGACCCCAAACCCCAACATTCCCACATTCCCAGGGCTCACCTCGGGCTGCATTCCGGGATTTTCCCGGGATTCTGACCCCAATCCCAAATCCCTGACCCCAAATCCCAAATTCCTGACCCCAAATCTCAAATCCCTGACCCCAATCCTGTTATCCCTGACCCCAAATCCCAAATCCCTGACCCCACTCCCGTTATCCCTGACCCCACTCCCGTTATCCCAGGGCTCACCTCGGGCTGCATTCCCGGGATTTTCCCGGGATTCTGACCCCATTCCCATTATCCCTGACCCCACTCCTGTTATCCCAGTGCTGACCTCGGGCTGCATTCCGGGGAATTTCCTGGGATTCTGACCCCAATCCCAAATCCCTGACCCCAAATCCCAAATCCCTGACCCCACTCCCGCATTCCCGGGGCTGACCTCGGGCTGCATTCCCGGGATTTTCCCAGGATTCTGACCCCATTCCCATTATCCCTGACCCCAAATCCCTGACCCCAATCCTGTTATCCCAGGGCTGACCTCGGGCTGCATTCCCGGGATTTTCCCGGGGCTCTGGCACTCCTCCCGGCTGAGGTTGACCCTGGTGCCCGTCAGGTTGCCCAGCACGGCCTGCAGCAGCTGCGTGGTGTTGGTGGGGCTGGAGACGGCCACGTAGTGCTGGGGAGAGGGGCCTGGGAAACAGGGAAAACACCGGGAATGGGAATGGGATAATGCGAAAAACCACGGGATAATGGGAGCGGGAACGGGGATAATGGGATTGGGAACAGGAGAAATGGGAATTCTGGCTGGAGACGGCCACACAGTGCCGGGGAGAAGGGCCTGGAAAACAGGGAAAACACCGGGAATGGCGGGAAAAACCACGGGATAATGGGAGCGGGAACGGGGATAATGGGATTGGGAATGGGAATAACGGGATTGGGAATGGGATAATGGGAGCGGGAATGGGATAATGGGATTGGGAATGGGAATGATGGGAATTCCGGCTGGAGACGGCCACGTAGTGCTGGGGAGAGGGGCCTGGGAAACAGGGAAAACACCGGGATTGGGAATGGGATAATGCGAAAAACCACGGGATAATGGGAGTGGGAACGGGGATAATGGGATTGGGAATGGGATAATGGGATTGGGAATGGGATAATGGGATTGGGAATGGGATAATGGGATTGGTAATGGGAATAACGGGATTGGGAATGGGAATAACGGGAATTGTGGCTGGAGACGGCCACGTAGTGCTGGGGGGAGGGGCCTGGGAAACAGGGAAAACACCGGGAATGGCGGGAAAAACCACGGGATAATGGGATTGGGAACGGGAATAATGGGAGTGGGAATGGGATAATGGGATTGGGAATGGGATAATGGGAGTGGGAATGGGGAAAATGGGATTGGGAATGGGAATAACGGGAATTGTGGCTGGAGACGGCCACGTAGTGCTGGGGGGAGGGGCCTGGAAAACAGGGATAATGGGATTGGGAATGGGATAATGGGAAAAACCACGGGATAATGGGAGTGGGAATGGGATAATGGGAAAAACCACGGGATAATGGGAGTGGGAATGGGATAATGGGATTTGGAACAGGAGAAATGGGAATTCTGGCTGGAGACGGCCACACAGTGCTGGGGAGAGGGGCCTGGAACAGCGGGAAAACACCGGGATAATGGGATTGGGAATGGGATAACGGGAGTGGGAATGGGGAAAATAGGATTGGGAATGAGAAAAACAATGGGAAAATGGGATTGGGAAAAATGGGATTTGGAATGGGAAAAACGGGATTGGGAATGAGAAAAACAATTGGAAAAATGGGAAAAATAGGACTGGGAACAGGAATTCTGGCTGAGAAAATGGGAATTGAGGCTCAGGGGAATGACAGGCAGGGGAAAATGGGAATTGAAGCTGGAGAATGAGGAATTCCCGGCGTTGGCTCACCCAGGATCCCCTTCTGGTCAGGTTTGATCACGGATTGGAACCAGGAATTGTTGGAGTTGATCAGGAATCCATAGAGGAGCCGAGTGACCTGGGAAAACCACGGAATTCCATCAGGATAAATCCCAGAATTCCCTCGGGGAAATCCCAGAAATCATCAGGATAAATCCCAAAACTCCATCAGGGAAAAGCCCAGAATTCCCTTGGGGAAAAGCCCAGAATTCCCAACGACCATTCCCAACAAACATTCCCATCATTTCCAACGAGCGCTCCCGTCACTCCCGTTGTCATTCCCGTTGTCATTCCCGTTGTCACTCCCGCTATTCCCGCTGTCACTCCCGTTGTCATTCCCGCTATTCCCGTTGTCACTCCCGCTATTCCCGCTATTCCCGCTGTCACTCCCGCTATTCCCGCTGTCACTCCCGCTATTCCCGCTATTCCCGCTGTCACTCCCGCTATTCCCGCTATTCCCGCTATTCCCGCTGTCACTCCCGCTATTCCCGCTATCACTCCCGCTATTCCCGCTGTCATTCCCGCTGTCATTCCCGCTGTCATTCCCGCTATTCCCGCTATTCCCGCTGTCACTCCCGCTATTCCCGCTGTCACTCCCGCTATTCCCGCTGTCACTCCCGCTATTCCCGCTATTCCCGCTATTCCCGCTATTCCCGCTGTCACTCCCGCTATTCCCGCTGTCACTCCCGCTATTCCCGCTGTCACTCCCGCTATTCCCGCTGTCACTCCCGCTATTCCCGCTGTCACTCCCGCTATTCCCGCTGTCACTCCCGCCATTCCCGCTGTCAGTCCCGCTATTCCCGTTGTCATTCCCGCTGTCACTCCCGCTATTCCCGCTGTCACTCCCGCTATTCCCGCTGTCACTCCCGCTATTCCCGCTGTCACTCCCGCTATTCCCGCTGTCACTCCCGCTATTCCCGCTGTCACTCCCGCTATTCCCGTTGTCACTCCCGCTATTCCCGTTGTCACTCCCGCTATTCCCGCTGTCAATCCCGCTATTCCCGCTGTCACTCCCGCTATTCCCGCTGTCACTCCCGCTATTCCCGTTGTCACTCCCGCTATTCCCGCTGTCACTCCCGCTATTCCCGTTGTCATTCCCGCTATTCCCGCTGTCACTCCCGTTATTCCCGCTGTCAATCCCGCTATTCCCGCTGTCACTCCCGCTATTCCCGCTGTCACTCCCGCTATTCCCGCTGTCATGCCCGCTATTCCCGCTGTCACTCCCGTTATTCCCGCTGTCAATCCCGCTATTCCCGCTGTCACTCCCGCTATTCCCGCTGTCACTCCCATTGTCACTCCCATTGTCACTCCCATTGTCACTCCCGTTGTCACTCCCGTTGTCACTCCTGTTGTCATTCCCGTTGTCATTCCCGTTATTCCCGTTGTCATTCCCGTTATCCCACCGTCCTGGGGTCGGCGCGGATGCTCTCGGTGCCGGAGGTTCCCCCGGCCAGAGTGAACAGGGTCCGGGCCACCAACGTCCCCACCTGGGCCAGCGCCTGCGGGGACACGGCACAGCGGGATTGGGGACATCCCAATGGACATCTGGGATTGGGGACATCCTGGATTGGGGACATCCCAATGGACAGCGGGATTGGGGACATCCTGGATTGGGGACATCCCAATGGACAGCGGGATTGGGGACATCCGGGATTGGGGACATCCTGGATGGGGGACATCCCAATGGACAGCCGGGATTGGGGACATCCTGGATTGGGGACATCCCGGATTGGGGACATCCTGGATTGGGGACAGCAGGATTGGGACAGCGGGATTTGGAACATTCTGAAATCCTCCGGATCCCAAAACCCAGTACCAGAAATCCCAGGAATTTCCACCTCCCAAATCCCAGGAATCCTCCAGATCCTGAATGCCAGGAATTGCCTAGATCCCAACTCCCAGGAATCCCCCTGGATCCCAAATCACTGGATCCCAAATCCCAGGAATCCCCAAACCCCAGGAATCCCCAAACCCCAGGAATCCGGGAATTCCGGGGCTGTGCCGTGACCTGGGCGGTGTCGGTGACGAATTCCAGCCTCTCCTCGGGGCTCATCCCCTCGGGATAACGGATCCCGATGTTCTCGGCCGTGTCGTAAATGCTCTGGAAATACCTGGGAGAAAACACAGGGAAAATCCCAGATTTCTGGGAATTCCAGGATTTTACCTGTTTACAATCCCCAGAATTCCTGGGAATTCCAGAATTTTACCTGTTCAGAATTCCCAGAATTCCTGGAATTCCAGGATTTTACCTGTTCAGAATCCCCAGAATTCCCAGATTTTACCTGTCCCAGCATTCCCAGAGCTCCCAGAATCCCCAAATTTCTGGGAATTCCTGGATTTTACCTGTTCAGAATCCCCGGAATTCTGGGATTTTCCCTGTCCCAGCATTCCCAGAGCTCCCAGGGCCCCAGGAATTCCGGGAATTCCGGGATTTTACCTGTTGCTGAACTGGGCCCTGTGGTCAGTGAGCACCACCCCGGGAATGTTCCGGACCCTCAGGAACCTCTGGAATGACGACGGGGGGAGGGGCTGGGAAAAGCCGGGCTCCTGCACGGAAATGCCGGGAATGGCCGAGCTGGAATTCCGCAGGGCCGAGAGCAGGGTCTGCACCTGGGGAAAAACAGGGAAAAATGGGAATTCTGGAGGGTGGAAAGGAGGGTCTGCACCTGGGAAATAGGGAAAAAACGGGAATTCTGGGAATTCCGCAGGGCCGAGAGCAGGGTCTGCACCTGGGGAAAAACCGGGAAAAATGGGAATTCTGGAGGGTGGAGAGGAGGGTCTGAACCTGGGGAAAAACTGGGAAAAATGGGAATTCTGGGAATTACAGAGTGTGGACAGGAGGGTCTGCACCTGGGGAAAAAACAGGAAAAATGGGAATTCTGGAGGGTGGAGAGGAGGGTCTGAACCTCGGAAAAATGGGAATTCTGGGAATTCCAGAGTGTGGACAGGAAGGTCTGCACCTGGGAAAAGAGGGAAAAATGGGGAAAAAAATAGGAAAAAAACTGGGAATTCTGGGAATTACAGAAGGCAGCCAGCAGGGTCTGAACCTGGAAAAGGCTGGGAGATTTGGAACATTCCAGGCTGGGATTTTCTGGGATGGGATTTTTTGGGATGGGATTTTTTGGGATGGGATTTTTTGGGATGGGATTTGGAACATTCCCAGGGTTATTCCAGGCTGGGATTTTCTGGGATGGGATTTTTTGGGATTGGGAACATTCCCAGGGTTATTCCAGGCTGGGATTTTTGGGATTGGGAACATTCCCAGGGGAATTCCAGGCTCACCTGGGCCTCCACGGATCCGTTCTGGCGGGAGATGGGATCCGTGTGCATCCACAGCACCGAGTCGTTCCTCAGGGCCACCTGCAACACAGCCAGGGAAATCTGGGAATTCCAGGGGAAATCTGGGAATTCCAGGGGAAAAGCGAGTCCCAGAGAGGGAATTCCAAGAAAAACCCAGGGAATTCCAGGGAAAACCCCAGTAAATTCCATGGAAATGAAACCCCAGGGTGGAGAATTCCAGGGAAATGGAGCCCCAGGAAAGGAATTCCAAAGAAAATGTGAGGAAATTCCATTGAAATGGAAACCCCAGAGAGGGGATTCCAAGGAAAACTCAAGAGAATTCTCAGGGAATTCCAGGGAAAATTCAGGGAATTCCATGGAAATGGAGCCCCAGGGAGGAAATTCCAGGGAAAACTCAGGGAAATGGAGCCTCAGGGTGGGAATTCCAGGGGAATCTCAGCGAATCCCAGGGAAAACTCAGGGAATTCCAGAGAAAAGTCACGGAATTCCAGGGAAAACTCATGGAATTCCCAGGAAACAACCCCCCCCAGAGGGAATTCCAGCCGCAGGGATCCCCGGGAACGTTTTTCCCCCCGGAATTCCCGGACCTGGCCCAGCTCCAGCACGGCGCCGACGTTGTGCAGCCGCAGCGGGAACTTCTCCTGCTCCATGTCAAACACCAGCCGGGAGCTGCCGATGTAGTCAAAGGTCTCCTGGGAAAAACGGGAAAAACGGGAATGCCGGGAGAATCCGGGAATGCCGGGAGAATCCGGGAATGCCGGGAAAATCCGGGAATGCTGGGATAATGCTGGGATAATGGTGGGATGGGACAGGGAAATCCTGGAATGCTGGGAAGGGATAAAGGGGAAAAGGGAAGATCCTGGGATGCTGGGATGGGAAAGGGGAAAAAAGGGAAAAAGAGGAAAAAGGGGAAAAAGGGAAAAATTCCTGGAATGCTGGGCCGGGAAAAAGGGGAAAAATGGGAAAAGGGAAAAAGGAAAAACAGGGAAAAAGGGGAAGGGAAAAAGGGAAAAGGGGGAAGGGAAGGGAAGGGAAGGGAAGGGAAGGGAAGGGAAGGGAAGGGAAGGGAAGGGAAGGGAAGGGAAGGGAAGGGAAGGGAAGGGAAAAGAAGGGCAGGGCAGGAAAAGAAAGGAAAAGCAAAAGAGAGGAAAAGGAAAAGGAAAGGAAAAGTGACAGGAAAAGAACAAGGAAAAGGGAAAGGGAAAAGGGAAAAGGGAAGGGAAAAGGGAAGGGAAGGGAAGGGAAGGGAAGGGAAGGGAAGGGAAGGGAAGGGAAGGGAAGGAAAGGAAAGGAAAGGAAAGGAAAGGAAAGGAAAGGAAAGGGAAGGGAAGGGAAGGGAAGGGAAGGGAAGGGAAGGGAAGGGAAGGGAAGGGAAGGGAAGGGAAGGGAAGGGAAGGGAAGGGAAGGGAAGGGAAGGGAAGGGAAGGGAAGGGAAGGCAGAGGCCAAGGCGAGGCCCGGGCGGTCTCACCCCCTGGAAGAAGACGAAGAGCACGTTCCGGGGCAGGCGCTGGGCCCCGGGAGCCGCCTGCAGCGCCTCAGCCGCCGCCAGCAGAGCCACAAAGGAGCCCACAGAGCCCTCGGCCCCCGGGGCCACGTTCCAGAAAAACGAGTGGCTGTCCACCTGGAACAACAGGGAATTGTGTACAGAACATTCCAGAAAAATGAGGGGTGTCCACCTGGGAAAGAGGGAATGACACAGGGAATGTTCCAGAAAAACCAGGGGTGCCCACCTGGGAAATGGGAACGAGGGAGGAAACATCCCACAAAAATGACTTTTCCTGGGATTTTTCCCAGGATTTCCCAGGAATTTTCTGGGGATTTTTACCACGATTTCCCCAGGATTTTCCCCACGATTTTCCCAAGAATTTCCCCAGGATTTTCCCGAGGATTTCCCCAGGATTCCCCAGGATTTCCCCAGGATTTTCCCGAGGATTTTCCTGAGGATTTTCCCGAGGATATTCCCAGGATTCTCCCCAAGATTTCCCAAGGATTTTCCCGAGGATATTCCCAGGATTTTCCCGAGGATATTCCCAGGATTCTCCCCATGATTTCCCCAGGACTTTCCCGAGGATATTCCCAGGATTTTCCCCACGATTTCCCCACGATTTTCCCGAGGATTTTCCCAGGATTTCCCCAGGATATTCCCAGGATTTCCCCTGGATTTTCCCGAGGATATTCCCAGGATATTCCCAGGACTTTCCCGAGGATTTCCCCAGGATTTTCCAGGAATTTTCTGGGGATTTTTACCACGATTTCCCCACGATTTCCCCATGATTTTCCCCACGACTTCCCCGGGATTTCCTGAGGATATTCCCAAGATATTCCCAGGACTTTCCCGAGGATATTCCCGGGATATTCCCGGGATTTCCCCGGGATTCCCGGGCACTGACCCTGGTGGTGGCCAGCACCAGGCGCTGCTCAGGCTCCACCTTCCCCGAGGCGTTGAGGGGCTGCAGCGAGCTCCAGACGTTGTAATCCAGCAGAGGGTCACACACGATCTCTGGGGGAAAGCAGGGAAAAAAAACAGGGAATTCTGAGAAAAATGGGGGAAAACAGGGAAAAGGGAAAAACCAGGAAAATCTGGGGGAAAAAACAGGGAAATTCTGGGGAAAAACCAGGAAATTCTGATAAAAAACACGGAAAAACCCAGCAAATTCTGGGGGAAATCGGGGAAAAAAACCAGGAATAAAGGGAAAATACCAGGAAATTCTGGGGAAAAAAACCAGGAAATTCTGGGTGAAAAAAACAGGAAATTCTGGGAAAAAAAAAACCAGGGAATTCTGGGGGAAAATGGGAAAAACCCGAGATATTCTGTGGGAAAAATCCAAGAAATTCTGGGGGAAAACAAGGGAAAAACCCCAGGAAATTCTGGGGGAAAAACCCGGGAAATTCTGGGAAAAAATGGGAAAACCCAGGAAATTCTGGGGAAAAATCCAAGAAATTCTGGGGAAAAACCCAGGGAATTCTGGGGGAAAATAGGGAAAAATCGAGGGGATCCAGGCTGGAATCCAGGAAGGGAGGAGAAAAAGCGTTTGGGAAGAGACAGAAACATTCCAGGGCTTGGAATAACACCAAAACCGAGCCCAAACCACCAAAATCCCCCAAACTCCCGGGGAAAAAAAAGGGATTTCCATGGGAATCGTCCCCAAATTCAGGAAATTTTTGGGAATTTTTTGGGAATCCTTTGGGAATTTTTTGGGAAGCTCTTTGGGAATTTTTGGGGGCATTTTTTTGGAATCCTTTGGGAAGATTTTTTGGGAATCCTTTGGGAAGTTTTTTGCGAATTTTTGCGGATTCTTTGGGAACGTTTGGGGAATTTTTGGGGGAACTTTTGGGGAACTTTTTGGCCATTTTTTGGGGGGAATTTTCTGGGAATTTTGGGGGAATTTTCCCGGAATTATCTGGGAATTTCCTGCGAGTTTTCTGGGAATTTTGGGGGAATTTTCTGGGAATTTTCTGGGAACTTTCTGGGAATTTTCTGGGAATTTCCTGGGAGTTTTCTAGGAATTTTGGGGGAATTTTTTGGGGGAATTTTTTGGGGGAATTTTCTGGGAATTTTCCGGGAATTTCCTGGTAATTTCCTGGGAATTTTGGGGGAATTTTTTGGGGGAATTTTGGGGGAATTTTCTGGGAATTTTCTGGGAGTTTTCTGGGAATTTTCCCAGAATTTTTGGGGAATTTCCTGGGAGTTTTCTGAGAATTTTTCCAGAATTTTCTGGGAATTTTGGGGGAATTTTTGGGGAATTTCCTGAGAATTTCCCGTGAATTTCCTGGTAATTTCCTGGTAATTCTGTGGAGCCCCTGGCCACATCCCGAGGCGCAGCAGCCCACCTGGGTTGATGCTGAAGGCGCTCTGCAGGGAGCTGCGGCGCATGCAGGTGACGGTGCTGGCGGCGGCGTGCATGTGAGCCTGCAGCTGCAGCGCACACAGCGGGAACTGCGGCGCTGCACCGGGGCCGGGGGGAACGTTGTGGGCACGGAAACACTGCAGAGGAAAGAGCACAGGGGGAAGGGGGTCAGGGATTGTTTTATGGGTTTTGGAAAAAATTTTTGGGGGGTTTTTGGGGGGATTTATTGGAATTTTTTTGGATTTTTTTTTTTTTTGGAATTTTTTAAATTATTTTTTGAATTTTTTAAATTATTTTTTTAATTTTTTAAATTTTTTTTTTATTTTTAAAGGGCTTTTTAGATTTTTAAAAAAAAATTTAAATGTTTTAATTGCTTTTTTTTTTAATATTTTAAAGGTTTTTTTTAGATTTTTTTTAAAAAAAATTAAAATTTTTTTTGGATTTTTTTTCGGGATTTTTTATTTTTAAGGGGTTTTTTCGATTTTTAAAAATATTTAGATTTGTTTTTTGATTTTTTTTTGGAATTTATTTGAAATTTTTTTGGATTTTTTTAAATATTGTTTTCCATTTTTTTTAAGTTTTGGGGGATTTTTTACACATTTTTTTCTTTTTTTTTTTAATTTTTGGTGGTTTTTTTTTTTGAGGGAATCTATTTGATTTTTTTGGATTTTTTTTGATTTTTTAAAATATTTTTTTTAACTTTTTAATTTTTTGGATTTTTTTTTGATTTATTAAAATACTTGTTTTGGATCTTTCAAAAATTTTTTTTTCTATTTTTTATTATTATTTCTCCCTTTGGATGTTTAAGGGGGGGTTTGGGGAATTTCTTTTTATATGGTTTTTTAAAGATTTTGGGGGATTTTTTGGGGGAGAATTTGTTTGATTTTTTTTGATTTTTTAAATAATTTTGGGGGGATTTTTTTCTTTTTGTTATTATTTTCTTGGGGTATTTATGGGGGATTTGGGGAATTTTTTTGGCTTTTTTACATTTTTTAAAAAATTTTTTGGATATTTTTTGGGGGAATTTGATATTTTTTGGATTTTTTTGAGGTCTTTTTTCAGATTTGGGGGGGGATTTTTTTTTAAATTTTATTTTTGGGGGGGGCATTTTACAAACCCTTTAAAACCTTTTCATCGATTCTGAATCGATTTTATCGGATTTTCATAAATTCCTATAAACCTAAAAAAAACAGATTTTAGAGAATTCTCACAGACATCCATGATTTTTACAAATCCTGATGTACTTAAAATAAATTTTAACAGATCTGCAATAAATTTTAACAGCTCTCCACGATCCTTCTGAACTCTCAGAGATCCCTAATAAACTTCAAACGGATTTTTTCCCCTTTTCCCCCAGGAAAAACTCCAATTTCCCCCCCAAATTCCCGAATTTTGGCACCTCTTTGATCACTTGGGTCTCGTTGGCGTCTTCCAGCAGGAAAATGGGGAAAGGGAAATCCTCGTAGGAGATCCCACTTCCCCCAGGGTTCCAGAGGGATCCATTGCAGTGAGCGAACTGGGGGCCGTAATCCTGGGAATAGACACCTGGAACGGGGCAAAAACGAGATAAAAATCATCCAAATTGGGTTAAAATGGGGTTAAAATGGAGAAAAAATGGGGTAAAAAGGCTTAAAATTGGGTTAAAAATGGGGTCAAATGGGGTCAAATGGGCAGTGAGCAAACTGGGGGCTGTAATCCTGGGAATAAACACCTGAAACGGGGCAAAAATGGGGGAAAATGGGCAAAATTGGGTTAAAATGGGTAAAAATTAGGGGGAAATGGGGTTATAATAGGGTAAAATGTGGAAAAATGGGGAAAAAACAGGGGAAAATGGGGTAAAAATGGGGTAAAACCAGGGAAAATGGGGGGAAAATGGGGCAAAACCAGGGGAAAATGGGGTAAAACCAGGGAAAATGGGGTAAAAACAGGGAAAATGGAGTAAAACCAGGGAAAATGGGCAATGTGAAGAGAAAAATGGGGAAGAAGCAGGGGAAAAAAAGGGTCTTTTCTCACCAAATCCATCGTTGGGACACTTGAGGCCTGGGGAGAATCCCTGGGCAGGGGCAGGAGAGGCAGCGGCCACAGCCAGCCCAGAAATCCGGGACGAGCCCTTGAGCTGCAGCAAAACCTCCCTGGGAAAGGGGAAAAGGGCTGGGGTTGGACATTTATCCAGGAGGAATGGAAATTCAGGGATCAATCAAGGGAATTCAGGAAAAAATCCCGGGGTTTTAACTCTGGAAGGGTCAAAAATGAGGAGGGAAAAAGCAGCAAGGAGAAAATTCCAGGCTGCAAAAGTGGGAAATTTCCCCTGAGCTGCAGCAAAACCTCCCTGGGAAAGGGAAAAAAGGGCTGGGGTTGGACATTTATCCAGGAGGAATGGAAATCCAGGGATCAATCAAGGGAATTCAGGAAAAAATCCCGGGGTTTTAACCTTGGAAGGGTCAAAAATGAGGAGGAAAAAGCAGCAAGGAGAAAATTCCAGGCTGCAAATGTGGGAAATTTGCCCTGAGCTGCAGCAAAACCTCCCTAGGAAAGGGCCAGGAAAAAGTGAAATTTATGAGTAAATCAAGGGAATTCAGGGAAAAAATCCCCGGATTTTAATTTTGGAAGAATTTTCAATGGTTAAAAATGAAAAAAAAGCAGCAAGGAGAAAATTCCAGGCTGCAAAAGTGGGAAATTTGCCTTGAGCTGCAGCAAAACCTCCCTGGGAGAGGGAAAAAAAGGGCTGGAATTAAGGATTTACCTGGGAAAAGGTGAAATTTATGGGTAAATCAAGGGAATTCAGGGAAAAAAAAATCCCTGGATTTTTATTTTTGGGAGGGTCTGAATCAGTGGGAAAATCAAAAGGAGAAAACTCTGGCTGCTTTGTCCAGGGGAAGGAGCCCTGGGGTTCATCTTTAAATAAAAAAATTTTCATTTTGAAGTTTTAAAAAGGGTGGATAAACCATCCCAGAGCTTTGGGAACACCCCCAGGGCAAATGCCACCAATAAATAAATCACAAAAAATGAACTTTAGGGCAGAATTAACCCCTGAAGTGACCAATCAGACCAGAAATGCTCCAACCCCACACTTTGAGGGATGGAGAATTGGGGAAAAGGGGATCCCAATTCCAATTTGGGGGTCCTCAATCAACCTCACACTTTGGGAGCTGGAGGAGTGGGGAAAAGGGGACCCCAGCCCAAATTTGAGGCCCAAAAAACCCCACACTTTGGGGGATGGAGGATTTGGGGTCCCCAAAACAACCACACACTTTGGGGGATGGAGAAGTGGGGAAAAGGGGACCCCAGTCCCAGTTTGGGGTCCCCAACCAGCCCCACACTTTGGGGGATCCTATCCCAAATTTGGGGTCCCCAAACCCCACACTTGGGGGGATGGAGGATTGGGGACAAGGGGACCCCAGCCCCAATTTGAGGTCCCAAAAAAACCCCACACTTGGGGGGATGGAAAATTGGGAAAAGAAGATCCCAGCTCAAATTTGGGGTCCCCAACCCACCCCACACTTGGGGGGATCCTACCCCCAATTTGGGGATGGAGAAGTGGGGAAAACGGGACCCCAGCCCCAGTTTGGGGTCCCCCAAACCCCACACTTTGGGGGATCCTATCCCAAATTTGGGGTCCTCAACCAACCCCACACTTTGGGGGATGAAGGGCTGGGGACAAGAGGACCCCATCCCCAATTTGGGGGTCCCCAACCCACCCCACACTTTGGGGGATCCTATCCCCAGTCTGGGGTCCCCCAAACCCCACACTTTGGGGGCTGGAGGAGTGGGGACAAGGCCACCCCATCCCCAGTCTGGGGCCCCCCGAGGTCCCCGAGGCACCTGGAGAAGAGGTGTCCCTCCAGCAGCACCATGTAGGGCGGGTTGGGGCCTTTGGCCAGGGCCCACTCCAGGTCCTGCTCCTGCTCCACCACGTGGATCACGCCCGTGTCCCCGCTCAGGGAGGCTGCGGGGAACCAGGGGGTTATCCCGGGGATCCCCCAAATCCTGGGTGTTCCAGGGAAAAACGGGACAGGGGGAGGAGGGGAAGGGCAGCGGGATGGGAGTGTGGGATTTGTCCCCCCAAAATTCCCCAAATTCCCGGGATCTCGTGGCTCTCCCACTGCCAGATCACCAGGAGGGTCCCTCACACCCCTCAGAATTCCCAAAATTCCCGAAATTCCCGGGATCCCCATCGATCTCCCACTGCCAGGATCACCATGAGAGCCCCTCACACCCCTCAGAATTCCCAGAATTCCCAAAATCCCCGGGATCCCCGTCGATCTCCCACTGCCAGGATCACGGGGAGAGCCCCCGCCCCGCCCAGAATTCCCGGAATTCCCGAATTCCCGCATCCCCGGGCGCTGACACTGGCAGCCGATCTGGTGCGTGGCGTTGAGCAGGCGCACGCAGGGCGCGGTGCGGTTCAGCGGGATGTAAATCTTCCTCTGCACCGAGTTCCCCAAACACGGACCTGGAACACCGGGAATAGCACCGGGAACGGGATCAGGAACACCGGGAATGGGGTTAGGAACACCGGGAATGGCACCGGGAATGGCACCAGGAATGGCACCGGGAATGGCACCGGGAATGGCACCGGGAACGGGATCAGGAACACCGGGAGTGGGGTTAGGAACACCGGGAATGGCACCGGGAATGGCACCGGGAATGGGAATGGGGAAAACGAGGAAATAATCCTTCCCCGGTTTTTCTAACCCTCGGGGCACCGAAACCTGGGAATGGGCTGCGGGAAAAGAGGGAAAAGTCCTGTTCCCGGGTTTTAACCTCGGGGGGATCCGGAGTCAGCCCAGGACCCCCCAAGGCTCAAAGGGGACCCCAAAAGGGTCAAAGGGGACCCCAAAAGGGCAAATAGAGACCCCAAAAGGGCAAATAGAGACCCCAAAAGGGTAAATGGGGACCCCAAAGGGGCCGATGGGGACCCTAAAAGAGTCAAAGGGGACCCCAAAAGGGTCAAAGGGGACCCCTAAAGGCTCAAAGGGGACCCCAAAAGGGTCAAAGGGGACCCCAAAAGGGTCAAAGGGGTCCACAAAAGGGTCAAAGGGGACCCCAAAAGGGTCAAAGGGGACCCCAAAAGGGTCAGCCGGGACCCCCCAAGGCTCGAAGGGGACCCCAGCAGTGCCCCCGGGTGACCCCGACCCCTCCCCGCCCCATCAGGACCCCCCAAACTCCCCCTCCCCGCCCTCCCTGAGGCCTCACCCGCCGCCAGCGCGGCCACGAGCAGCGCACGGAGCATCCCCAGGGAGCTCCGGGCCATTCCTAAGGAATTCCGGGTCATTCCCAGGGAATTCCCGACCATTCCCGGGAAATCCCGGCCCGGCCCCGCCGCCATCGCTCCCGGCGAGCGCCCCACTTCCGCAAAGCCGGCGGAAGTGACGTAGCGGAAGCGGCGTCCCGGAAGTCCCGCCGTTTCCGGGGCGGCCCCGCGGTGCCGACGTGGAGGTTCCGGGTTGAGGCCGGGCCGGGCTGGAACCATGTTGACCAAATTCGAGACCAAATCGGCGCGAGTGAAAGGTGAAAACGGCCGGGAAAAGCGGGAGGAAAGCGGGAGAAAAGCGGGATCGAGGGGACGGGACAGGCGGGGGAGCGGCGGGTCTGAGGGGACGGCGGAATTCCGGCCCGGAGGGAGCGGAGGGGGAAGGGAACGGGGAGTCCTGAGGGAGCTCAGCCTGGAGCAAAGGGGGATCCAGGGGGATTTGGGATCCTCCGGGGGGGATTTGGGATCCTCCAGAGGGATTTGGGATCCTCCAGGGGGGATTTGGGATCCTCCGGGGGGATTTGGGATCCTCCGGGGGGGATTTGGGATCCTCCGGGGGAGATTTGGGATCCTCCAGGGGGGATTTGGGATCCTCCGGGGGGGATTTGGGATCTGATCCCAGGGAACGGCCTCGAGCTGGGCCGAGGTTGGAAATTTGGGATGATTTTTCCATGGAAAAAAGGCTCGGGAACCATCAGGAGGGGCTCAGGGATCCCCAGCCCTGGAGGGAATTCCTGGAGATTCCTCGGGCTCATCCTTAAGGAAAGAGGGATCCAGGTGGGGCTCGGGAATTTTTCCATGGAAAAAGGGTTTGGGAAGCAGGGGAAGGGGCTGGATCCCCGTCCCTGGAGGTTTCCATGGAATCTCTGGGATCTGGGCTGGGCTTTGAGCTTTTCCCGGAGGTTTCCTTCTCTTTGCCTGCATTTTTCTCCCTTTTTTTCGCTACTTCTTCCAAAGTTTCCCCCTGGTTTTTCCCAGGATTTTCCCCCCATTTTTCCCATTTTCCCCCATTTTTCCCCGTTCCCCCCCTTTTTTTCGCCGGTTTTCCCCATTTTATTCCCATTTCCCCCCATTTTTCTCTGTTTTCCCCCATTTTTCTCTGTTTTCCCCCATGTTTTCCCCATTTCCCCCATTTTCTCCCCTTTCCCCCATTTTCCCCTATTTTATTCCCCTTTTCCCCCCTTTTTCCCTCTTTTATTCCCATTTTCCCCCTTTTCTCCCATTTTCCCCCATTTTATTCCCATTCCCTCATTTTTCCTCCTTTTCTCCCATTTTTCCCCGTTTTTCCCCATTTTATTCCACTTTTTCCCCATTTTCCCCTGTTTTATTTCTCCCTTTTCTCCCATTTCTTTACCCTTTTTCCCCATTTTTCCCCCTATTTTATTCCAAATTTCCCTCATTTTTCCCCCTATTTTATTCCAAATTTCCCTCATTTTCCCCCCATTTCCCCCCTATTTTATTCCCAATTTCCCCCATTTTTTCTCCTATTTTATTCCAAATTTCCCTCATTTTTCCCCCCATTTTTCCCCCCATTTTATTCCCAATTTCCCTCATTTTTTCCCCTATTTTATTCCCAATTTCCCTCATTTTTCCCCCCCATTTTTCCCCTATTTTATTCCAAATTTCCCTCATTTTTTCCCCTATTTTTCCCCCATTTTATTCCAAATTTCCCTCATTTTTCCCCTATTTTATTCCAAATTTCCCCCATTTTTTCTCCTCTTTTATTCCCAATTTCCCTCATTTTTTCCCCATTTCCCCCATTTTTTTCAAATTTCCCCCATTTTTCCCCCCATTTTACTCCCATTTTTCCCCATTTCCCCCCCATTTTATTCCAAATTTCCCTCATTTTTCCCTTATTTTATTCCAAATTTCCCTCATTTTTCTGCCATTTTCCCCCCATTTTATTCCAAATTTCCCCCATTTTTTCTCCTATTTTATTCCAAATTTCCCTCATTTTTCCCCCATTTTCCCCCCATTTTATTCAAATTTCCCCCCATTTTACTCCCATTTTTCCCCATTTTCCCCCCATTTTATTCCCAATTTCCCTCATTTTTCCCCCATTTTTCCCCTATTTTATTCCAAATTTCCCTCATTTTTCTGCTATTTTTCCTCTATTTTATTCCCAATTTCCATTATTTTTCCCCCATTTTATTCCAAATTTCCCTCATTTTTTCCCCCATTTTATTCCCAATTTCCATCATTTTTTCCCCTATTTTATTCCTAATTTCCCTCATTTTCCCTCCCATTTTTCCCCCATTTTATTCCCATTTTTCCCGTTTTCCCAGGGCTCTCCTTCCACCCCAAGAGGCCCTGGATCCTCACCAGTCTCCACAACGGCGTCATCCAGCTCTGGGACTACAGAATGTGCACCCTCATCGACAAGTTCGACGAGCACGACGGTGATTCCAGGGGAAAATGGGATTGGGGATTCCTGGGATTGGGGGAAAAAATTCCTGGGAATTGGGGGGAAAATCCTGAAAATTTGGAGGAGAAATGACCAAAATTTGGGGTAAAAATCACGAAAATTTGGGAGGAAAATCCTGAAATTAGGGGGAAAAATCCTGAAAATTTGGGGGGAAAATCCTGAAAATTTGTGGGGGAAATCCTGAAATTTGGGGGGGGAAATCCTGGGAATTGGGGGGGAAAAAGTCCTGGGAATTTGGGGGGAAAATTCCTGAAAGTTTGAGGAAAAATGACCAAAGTTTAGGGAAAAAATCCTGAAATTTGGGGGGAAAATCCTGGGAATCTGGGGAAAATTTCCCAGAAATTTGGGGAGGGAATCCCGAAAATTTGGGGGGAAAATCCCAAAAATTTGGAGGGAAAAATCCTGAAAATTTGGGGTATAAAAATCCTGAAAATTTGGGGGGGAAAATCCCTGAGATATTTTTTGAGAATTCCCGGGATATTTTTGAGAATATTTTTGGGAATTATTTTGGGATATTTTTGGGAATCCCCCGGGCTATTTTTGGGAATATTTGGGGAACATTTTTGGGATATTTTTGGGATATTTTTGGGATATTTTTGGGAATATTTTTGGCAATTTCTGGGATATTTTGGGGAATATTTTTGGGAATTCCCAGGATATTTTTGGGAATATTTTGGGGATATTTTTCGGAACATTTTGGGAATATTTTTGGGAATATTTTTGGGAATATTTGGGGAATATTTTTGGGATATTTTTGGGAATATTTTTGGGATATTTTTGGGAATATTTTGGGCATATTTTGGGAATATTTTTGGCAATTTTTGGGAATATTTTTGGCAATTTTTGGGAATATTTTGGGAACATTTTGGGAACGTTTTGGGAATGTTTTGGCAATTCCAGGCCCGGTGCGTGGCATCGATTTCCACAAGCAGCAGCCGCTCTTCGTCTCCGGGGGCGACGATTACAAAATCAAGGTGACCCAAAATTCCCAAATTTCCCCCCAAAATCCCCCTGGGAGGAGCCTGGGCCCCTCCTGAGCCGGGATTGGCCGGAATAAACCTTGGGATTTGGGATTTGGGGGAAAATCTGGGATTAAAAATTGGGTTAAAGAGGGAAATTTGGGAATAAATGGAAAAAAAAAGTGGGAATTTTGGTTTGTTTCCCTGGTTTTGGGGCTGGATTTTGTCCAGGGTGGGAATTTTTGGGGAATAAAATTTGGGATTTGTGGATTTGATGGGGAAAATCTGGGATTAAAGTGGGATTAAAATGGGAAATTTGGGGAATAAATGGGAAAATTCCTGGGAATTTCATGGATTTGAAGGGGCAGAGCTGAGGTTTAAAATGGGATTAAATCGGGAAAAACGAGGAGAAAATTGGGGAATGAACAGGAAAATTCCTGGGAAAATTCGGGAATTAGGGGGTCCTGCTGCCCTGGGCTGGGGCTGGGCCTCTCCTGGGCTGGAACTGTGGGAATAATTCCTGGGATTTGGGAATAACTCCTGGATTTGGGAATTCCAGGTGTGGAATTACAAACTGCGCCGTTGCCTCTTCACCCTCCTGGGGCACCTGGATTACATCCGGACAACCTTCTTCCACCACGTGAGGAATTCTGGGAATTCTGGGAATTCTGGCATTAATCTGGGAATTCTGGGATTAATCTGGGAATTCTGGGGTTCTCCTGGGAATTTTAGGGCTTCTGGGAATCCAGGAATTGTCCTGGGAATTCCAGGGTTTATGGGATTGTCCTGGGGTTATCCTGGGAATCCCCAAGTTCGACCTTCTTCCACCACGTGAGGAATTCCGGGATTTCTGGGATTAATCTGGGAATTGTGGGGTTATTCTGGGAGTTCTGGGAATTCTGGAATTGTTCTGGGAATCCAGAAATTATCCTGGGAATTCCGGGATTGATGGAGTTAATCTGGGATTATCCTGGGAATTCCTGGGAATTCTGGGGTTATCCTGGGAATCCAAATATTGACGTGGTTTGTTTTTTTTTTTTAATTCCCGTTTTTATTTTTTTTCCTGCTCTTATCTTTATTTCAGTTCCTGTTTTTATTTCTATTTCTGTTTTTCCTTCTGTTTCTATTCTGGTTTTTTTTTACTTTTATTCCTGGTTTTATTTTTATCCTTTAATTTTATTTTTCCCGCCGTTTTTATTTTTGTTTGCGTTTTTATTTCAGTTTCGATTTTTATTTCGGGGTTTTATTTCTGTTGTTGTTTTATTTTTGTTTTTATTTTTACTTTTATTTTTATTTTTATTTTATTTTTATTTTATTTGTGTCTGTGTCTCTCCCCCAGGAGTACCCCTGGATCCTGAGCGCCTCCGACGACCAAACGATCCGAGTGTGGAACTGGCAATCCCGGACCTGCGTCTGGTGAGGGCTGGGATCATGGGAATTCTGGGAATTCTGGGAATTCTGGGAATGCCTTTGGGGTTTCTGGGAATTCCTTTGGGATTTCCTGGGAATTCCTCCGCAATTTCTTCCAGAATTTCCTCTGGAATTTCCCTGGGATTTCTTGGGATTCCCTGGGGTTTCCTGCAGAATTTCCTCCAGAATTTCCTGGGAATTCCTGGAATTCTCTCGGGAATCCTCTGCAGTTTCCTCCAGAATTTCCTCTGGAATTGCCCTGGGATTTCCTGAGATTTCCTTTGGGATTTCCTGAGATTTCCTTTGGGATTTCCTGGGAATTCCTTTGGGATTTCCTGAGATTTCCTGGAATTCCCTCAGGAATCCTCTGCAGTTTCCTCCAGAATGTCCTCCAGAATTTCCTGGGATTTCCTCCTCAATTTCCTCTGGAATTTCCCTGGGAATTCCTGGGATTTCCTGCAGGATTTCCCTGGGATTTCCTGGGAATTCCTTTGGGATTTCCTGGAATTTCTTCTGGGATTTCCTGGGATTTCCTCTGGGATTTCCCCCTGAGATTTCCCTGGAGTTCCTCTGGAATTTTCATGGAATTCCCTTTGGATTTCTCCAGAATTTCCTCCAGAATTTCCTCCAGAATTTCCATGGGATTCCCCCCAGGATTCCCTGGAATTCCCCCAGGGATTCACATGGAATTCTTTCCCGTTTTTTATGGAATTCTTTCCCTGTTTCTATGGAACTCTTTCCCTTTTTTTTTTATGGAATTCTTTCCCCGTTTTTTATGGAATTCTTTCCCCGTTTTTTATGGAATTCTTTCCCCTTTATTTAGGGAATTTTTACTCGTTTTTTATGGAATTTTTACCCGTTTTTTATGGAATTCTTTCCCCTTTATTTATGGAATTCTTTCCCCTTTATTTATGGAATTCTTTCCCCTTTATTTATGGAATTCTTTCCCCGTTTTTTATGGAATTCTTTCCCATTTTTTATGGAATTTTTTCCCCGTTTTTTATGGAATTTTCCCCCATTTTTTATGGAATTCTTTCCTGTTTTTCATGGAATTCTTTCCCCTGTTTTTTATGGAATTCTTTCCCGTTTTTCATGGATGTTTCCCCCGTGTTGCCAGCGTCCTGACGGGACACAACCATTACGTGATGTGTGCCCAGTTCCACCCCGGGGAGGATCTGGTGGTGTCGGCCAGCCTGGACCAGACTGTGAGAGTGTGGGACATCTCCGGTGAGATTCCGGGGAAAAACGGGAAAATCCGGGAAAATCCGGGACTGGGGCTGGGTTTGGGATGGTTCTGGGGAAAAAAACCGGGAAAAAACGGGATAAAAGCTGGGAAAAATGGGATAAAAACCAGGGGTGGGAATGGGGAAGGATCAGACTGGGAGGGTTTGGGATATCTCTGGTGAGATTCCTGGGAAAAATGGGAAAAAAATGGGATGAGAACTGGGTAAAATGGGGCAAAAGCTGGGAAATTCTGGGATTGGGGCTGAGTTTGGGACATTTCCAGGGAGATTTCTGGGAAAAAAAACCCCGAAAAATCGGGATAAAAGCCCGGGAATGGGGCTGGGTTTGGGATGAGAAATCCCAGAAAAAACCCGGGAGATCCTCGGGAAAAGGGAACGGAGAATTCCTGGGGGGAAATTTGGGATGATTTTTCCATGGGAATAGGGAAAAGGAGGGAATTCCTGGATGAATTCCTGGAGATTCCTGTGGCTCATGCCCAAGAGAAGAGGGATCCGGGTCGGAATCAGGAATTTTTCCATGGAAAAAGGGTCAGGAATCATCAGGAAGGGCTCAGGGATCCTCATCCCTGGAGATTCCCACAAAAAACTTCTTGGAGGGGGGAAAAAATAATGGAAAAAAAAAACCCCTTTGGAATTGCCGGATCCTGCTGCTGATCCCTGGGATTCCCCCGGGTTTTTCCTGCGTTTTTCCCTGATTTTTCCTGGGATTTTCCGGGATTTCCCCTCCCCAGGGCTGAGGAAGAAGAACCTGTCCCCCGGCGCCGTGGAGTCGGACGTTCGCGGCATCACCGGCGTCGACCTCTTCGGCACCACCGACGCCGTGGTCAAACACGTGCTGGAGGTACCTGGGATTCCCAAAAATCCTGGGAAAACGGCCCGGAATCCTGGGAAAACCCTGGGGAAATCCATGGGAAAACCCCAGGAAACGGGGGAAGATGGAGTCAGAAGGAGTTTTCCCTGGAATTTTTCCCCCATTCCCGGATTTTTCCCCGGAATCCCAGGGCCATTCCCACTGGTTTTTTTTTGGGAATTCCCGGTGTTTTTCCCGCTCCCATTCCCAGATTTTTCCCTGGAATCCCAGGGCCACAACTGGGGCGTGAACTGGAATTCCTGGTGCTGTTTTCCCCTGGAATTCCCGGTGTTTTTCCCATTCCCAGATTTTCCCCCAGAATCCCAGGGCCATTCCCACTGGTTTCCCCTGGAATTCCTGGTGGTGTTTTCCCTGGAATTCCCAGTGTTTTTCCCGCTCCGATTCCCGGTTTTTTGCTGGAATCCCAGGGCCATTCCCAGTGTTGCTTTTCCCTGGAATTCCCGCTGTTTTCCCCGTTCCCATTCCCATTTTTCCTGGATCCCAGGGCCATGACCGGGGCGTGAACTGGGCCGCCTTCCACCCCTCCATGCCTCTGATCGTGTCCGGGGCCGACGATCGCCAGGTGAAGATCTGGAGGATGAACGGTGAGAAAAACCGGGAAAAATCCCGGAATTCCAGATGGGAGGGGTTAAAGTGGGAATTCTTCCCCATTCCCGGGATTTTCCTGCTTTTTTCCCCTGTTCTGGGGAGGGTTTTATCCCCATTTTTTCTCCCCATTTCTCCCCTTTCCCTGAGGTTTCTCCCCATTCCACTCGAGGTTTTTTTTTCCCATTTCTCTGGGATTTTTTCCCGGTTTTTTTGGGGGGGTATTTTTTTTCCCCATTTTTCTGGGATTTTTTTTCCCATTTCTTGGAGTTTTTTCCCCATTTTTCCCCCTGGATTTGCAGAGCCCAAGGCCTGGGAGGTGGACACGTGCCGGGAGGTGTTTGGGTGGTTTTTCCCTATTTCTTTGGGATTTTTCCGTGTTTCTTTGGGATTTTATCCCATTTTTTCAGGATATTTCCCCATTTCTCTGGGATTTCTCTGGGATTTCTCTGGGATTTTTCCCGTTTTTCCATGTTTTCCCCTTGGATTTGCAGAGTCCAAGGCCTGGGAGGTGGACACGTGCCGGGAGGTGTTTGGGTGGTTTTTCCCCATTTCTTTGGGGTTTGTCCCCATTTCTCTGGGATTTTTCCCCATTTTTTCAGGATATTTCCCCATTTCTCTGGGATTTCTCTGGGATTTCTCCGGGATTTTTCCCGTTTTTCCATGTTTTTTCCCTGGATTTGCAGAGTCCAAGGCCTGGGAGGTGGACACGTGCCGAGGTCACTACAACAACGTCTCCTGTGCCGTGTTCCACCCGCGCCAGGAGCTGATCCTCAGCAACTCGGAGGACAAAAGCATCCGGGTCTGGGACATGTCCAAGAGGTGGGGGAGCCCCTGGGGATCCGCGGGGGGTCCCGGAATTCCCGGAATTCCCGGAATTCTCTGCTCTGTGTTCCAGGACGGGGGTGCAGACCTTCCGCAGGGACCACGACCGCTTCTGGGTGCTGGCGGCGCATCCCAACCTCAACCTCTTCGCTGCCGGTGGGTGCGGCCTGGGAATTCCCACTGGGAATTCCGACTGGGAATGGCAGGATTTGAACTGGGAAATGCTGGAATTCCGACTGGGAATGGCGGAATTTGAACTGGGAATGGCGGGGTTCCGACTGGGAATGCCAAAATTCCGGATAGGAGTCCCAAAATTCTTGATGGGAATGCCAAAATTCCAACTGGGGGTGCCCTGGAATTCCCGGTGTAATTCCTGGTGTAATCCCTGGTGTTTCCCAGGTGTAATTCCCGGTGTTTTTTCCCTGGAATTCCCGGTGGTTTTGGGTGTAATTTCTGCTGTAATTCCGGCTGTAATTCCCGGTGTTTTTGTTTGTAATTCCCGGTGTCATTCCCGGTGTTATTCCTGGTGTTTTTGGCTGTAATTCTGGCTGTGATTCCCGGTGTTGTTTAGGCTGTGATTCCGGGTGTTTTTGGCTGTAATTCCGGCTGTGATTCCCGGTGTTTTTGGCTGTGATTCCCGGTGTTTTTGGCTGTAATTCCGGCTGTAATTCCGGCTGTGATTCCCGGTGTTGTTTAGGCTGTGATTCCGGGTGTTTTTGGTTGTAATTCTGGCTGTGATTCCCGGTGTTTTTGGCTGTGATTCCCGGTGTTTTTGGCTGTCATTCCCGGTGTTTTTGGCTGTAATTCCGGCTGTAATTCCGGCTGTAATTCCGGGTGTTTCCCCAGGCCACGACGGCGGCATGCTGGTGTTCAAGCTGGAGCGGGAGCGGCCGGCGCTGGCCGTGTGTAATTCCCGCTGTAATTCCGGCTGTGATTCCCGGTGTTTTTGGCTGTAATTCCGGGTGTTTTTGGCTGTGATTCCGGGTGTTTTTGGCTGTGATTCCCGGTGTCATTCCCGGTGTTTTTGGCTGTAATTCCCGGTGTTTTTGGCTGTAATTCCGGCTGTAATTCCGGGTGTTTCCCCAGGCCACGACGGCGGCATGCTGGTGTTCAAGCTGGAGCGGGAGCGCCCGGCTCTGGCCGTTCACGGGAACTCGCTCTTCTACGTCAAGGATCGATTCCTGCGGCAGCTCGACTTCGGCAGCTCCCGGGACGTGGCCGTGATGCAGCTGCGCAGGCACGGGGGGGCACGGTGTCCCTGAGTGTCCCCAAAATGTCCCCAAAGTGTCCCCAAAATGGGCCCCAGAGTGTCCCCAGAGTGTCCCCAAAATGTCACCAAAGTGTCCCCAGAGTGTCCCCAAAATGTCACCAAAGTGTCCCCAAAATGGGCCCCAGAGTGTCCCCAAAATGTCACCAAAGTGTCCCCAAAATGGGCCCCAAAGTGTCCCCAGAGTGTCCACAAAGTGTCCCCAAAATTGGCCCCAGAGTGTCCCCAAATGTCCCCAAAATTGGCCCCAAAGTGTCCACAGAGTGTCCACAAAGTGTCCTCAAAATTGTCCCCAGAGTGTCCCCAGAGTGTCCCCAGAGTGTCCCCAGAGTGTCACCAGTGTCCCCAGAGTGTCCCCAGAGTGTCCCCAGAGTGTCCCCAGAGTGTCCCAGAGTGTCCCCAAAATTTGCCCCAGAGTGTCCCCAAAATGTCACCAAAGTGTCCCCAGAGTGTCCCCAAAATTGGCCCCAGAGTGTCCCCAGAGTGTCTCAGAGTGTCTACAAAATTGTCCCCAAAATTTGCCCCAGAGTGTCCCCAAAATTGTCCCCAAAGTGTCCACAAAATGTCCCCAAAATGTTATCAAAATATCCTCAAAATCATCCCCAAATCGTCCCCAAAGTGTCACCAAAATGTCCCCAGAATGTCCCCAAAATGTACCAAAATGTTACGAAAATATTCCCAAAATATCCCCCAAATGTCCCCAAAATGTCCCCAAATGTCCCCAAATGTCCCCAAATCCCGCTGGGATCCCATAAAACCCCAAACCCCGTGAAGTTCAGAGGGGAAAAAGGGGATTTAAACTGGGAATTGGGGATTTTTGTGGCCTTGGGAGGGAAGGTTCTGGGCTGGAGGAGTTTGGAGCCTCCCCTGGAATTCCGGCCGGAAAATCCCGACATTCCCGAGCTTCTTCCATGGAAAATAATCCCAATTTTTTCCCTGCAGCGGCTCCAAGTTCCCGGTGTTCAGCATGTCCTACAACCCAGCCGAGAACGCCGTGCTGCTCTGCACCGTGAGCCAAGGCCCTGCTCTGGGGAGGAAATCCTGGGAAAACCCAAATCCTGGGAAAAATCCTGGGGAAAAAACTCCAAATTCTGGGAAAATCCTGGGGGAAAAACTCCAGATTCTGGGAAAATCCTGGGGAAAAACACCAAATTCTGGGAAAATACCCAAATTCTGGGAAAAATCCTGGGAGAAAAACTCCAAATTCTGGGAAAATCCTGGGAAAAACACCAAATTCTGGGAAAAATCCTGGGGAAAAAACTCCAAATTCCGGGAAAATCCTGGGGAAAACCCAAATTCCGGGAAAATCCTGGGGAAAACCCAAATTCCGGGAAAATCCTGGGGAAAAAAAACCAGATTCTGGGGAAAATCCTGGGGGGAAAAATCACCAAATTCCCAGATTTTTTGGGGGGCAGAATCCCTGAAATTTGAATTTTTTGGGGGCTAAAACCCCCTCAAATGTCACATTTTTTGGGGCAGAATCCCTAAAATCCTCTATTTTTTTAAGGAAAATCCCCCCAAATCCCAGATTTTTTGGGGCACAATCCCTGAAATGTGAATTTTTCCCCCCTGCAGAGAGCCAGCAACTTGGAGAACAGCACCTACGACCTGTACAGCATCCCCAGGGACACGGACTCCCAGAACCCTGACGGTGGGTGGGCCCCAAACCCCCCCAAAAATCCCCCAAAATCCCCAAAATCCCAAAAATCCCAAAAATGCCCACGGTGGGTGTGGCCTGGAATCAAAAAAATTGAAAAAAATCCCCCAAAATCCTAAAGAATCCCCCAAAAAATCCCCCAAATAATGCCAAAATCCCCACGGTGGGTGTGGCATCAAATCCCCCCAAAAATCCCCCAAAATTCCCAAAATCCCAAAAATCCCAAAAATGCCCACGGTGGGTGTGGCCTGGAATCAAAAAAATTGAAAAAAATCCCCCAAATTCCTAAAGAATCCCCCCAAAATCCCCAAATAATCCCAAAATCCCCACAGTAGGTGTGGCCTCAAATCCCCCCAAAAATCCCCAAAAATTCCCAAAATCCCAAAAATGCCCACAGTGGGTGTGGCCTGGAATCAAAAAAATTAAAAGAATCCCCCCAAAATCCCCCCAAATCCTAAAGAATCACAGAAAAATCCCCCCCAAAAATCCCCAAATCCCCACGGTGGGTGTGGCCTGAAATCCCCAGAAAAATCCTAAAAAAATCCTAAAAATATCCCAGAGAATCCCAAAAAAATCGCCCAAAAATCCTAAAAAGATCCTAAAAAAATCCCAAAGAATCCCAGAATTCCCCAAATCCCCGCGGTGGGCGTGGCTCAAATCCCAAAAAACATCCCCAAATCCCGGGAATTCCGCCCTCACCTTTGATTTATCCGGAAAAATTCTCTTTTTTTAACCCACTTTTCCTTTTATTTCTCCTTAAAAATCCCTTTTAAAATCTCTTTTTTTACCCCAAAAATCCCTTTTTTTGATCCCATTTCCCCTTTTATTCATTCTTTAAAATCCTTTTGTCAACCCAAATTTTCCCCTTTTTCCATCCCTAAAAATCCCTTTTTTCTCTTCTTCTCCTTAAAAAAAATCCCATTTTTAGCCCCATTTTTCTCTTTATTTCCCCTTGAAAATCCCTTTTTTCGACCTCATTTCCCCCTTAAAATTCTTTTTTTAAGCCCCTTTTTTCCTTTTATTCACCCTTAAAAAAATCCCATTTTTAACTCCATTTTCCCCTTAAAAACCCCATTTTTAACCCCATTTTTTGTTTTATTCACCCTTAAAAATCCCTTTTTTTAAAACCCATTTCATCTTTATTTATTTTTCTAAAAAATCCCTTTTTTTACCGCATTTTTCCTTTTGTTTCTCTTTAAAAAAACATTTTCAACCCCCATTTGCCCTTAAAAATCCCTTTTTAACCCTATTTTTTGTTTTATTCACCCTTAAAAATCCCCGGTTTTTAAAACCCCATTTTTCCTTTTATTTCTCCTTAAAAACCTCATTTTTTAAACTCATTTTCCCCTTTTTTCTCCTCTAAAATCCCTTTTTAAACCCCATTTTTTGTTTTATTGACCCTTAAAAAATCCCTATTTTTTAACCCCATTTTCCTTTTTATTTCTCCTTAAAAATCCCATTTTTAACTTCATTTTTTGATTTATTGACCCTTAAAAATCCCCCTTTTTTAAACCCCATTTTTCCTTTTATTTCTTCTTAAAAAGCTCATTTTTTAACCCCATTTTCCCCTTTTTTCTCCTTTAAAATCCCTTTTTTTAAACCCCATTTTTCCTTTTATTTCTCCTTAAACCCCCTATTTTTTAACTCCATTTTCCCTTTTTATTTCTCCCTAAAAATCCCTTTTTAACCCTATTTTTTGTTTTATTCACCCTTAAAAACCCCCTTTTTTTAAACCCCGTTTTCCCTTTTATTTCTCCTTAAAAACCTCATTTTTTAAACTCATTTTCCCCTTTTTTCTCCCCTAAAATCCCTTTTTTAACCCCATTTTTTGTTTTATTGACCCTTAAAAATCCCTATTTTTTTAACCCCATTTTCCTTTTTATTTCTCCTTAAAAATCCCATTTTTAACCTCATTTTTTATTTTTTTGACCCTTAAAAATCCCCCTTTTTTAAGCCCCATTTTTCCTTTTTATTTCTCCTTAAAATTCCCTTTTTAACCCTATTTTTTGTTTCATTCACCCTCAAAATTCCCTTTTTTATCTCTTTTTTCCCCTTAAAAACCCCATTTTTTTTTCTCCTTTTTTTCCTCCTAAAAAATCCCCTTTTTTAAACCCTCCCAAATCCTTTTTCTCCCCCCGTTTTTTTTGGCCCCTTTTCCCCTTTAAAACCTCTCCCTGATCCATATTTTATCAGGAATTTTCCTCTCCCTTCCCAAATTTCCCTCCAGCTGCAGCTTCTCTGCCTCTGCCCAGAACTGATAAATTTTGGGGACGTTTTAGGACCGAAAAAAACCCCCTAAAAACATCAACTCCAAAGAATTATTTCCTTTATAAACCCCGTCAATTTGGGTTTTTTGGGAGGAATTTACGACTCGGAGCCGTTTAACGGGATGAAAATTCCTGAATTATCCTTTTTTTTTGTTCGAAAGGGATAAAATTCCAGCTGCTGCCTCTGTCAGGAAATGCAGGAAAATAAAACAAATTCGGGGTTTTTTGGGGATTTATGGGTTTTGGGAAGGGTTGGAAAAGGGAATTATTGCCCCGTTGGGGTGGATTTGGAGACAAAGAACGAGAAAAAAAACCAAAAAATTCCAGTTTTTTTTTGGTTTTTTGGGAAGTTTTTTTCCAGCTGGGATATTGGGAAGATCCATCAAATGCTCGGGTTTGATGGAAGGAGCAGCTGAGTCCCCAAAAAAACAGGGAAAAAGGAAAATTCCACAGGCACAGGAGGGAGAAGAGAAAGGTTTTTTTTGGGGAAAAAACTCAAATCTGGGAATTTGGGGAGAAAATCCATTATTTTGGGGGGAAAACCCTCAAATCCCTGAGTTTTTTGGGAAAAATCCCTCAAATCCCTGAGTTTTTTTGGGAAAAATCCCTCAAATTCCTAATTTTTTTTTTTTTAGGGGGGAAAACCCTCAAATGCCACATTTTTAGGAGGGAAAATTCCTTCAAATCCCAGATGTTTTGGGGGAAAAAATCCCTCAAATCTCCCATTTTTTTGGGGACGGAAACCCCTCAAATCCCAGAATTTTGGAGGGAAAATCCCTCAAATCCCTGAGTTTTTGGGGACAAAACCCCTCAAATCCCACTTTTTTGGGAAGGAAACCCCTCAAATCCCACCTTTTTTTTGGGAAAAAACCCTCAAATTCCACTTTTTTCTGGGGAGGGGAGAAAAATCCCCACAAATCCCATTAATCCCATCCCAATCCCATCCTGTCCCATAGACCCCATCCCATAAACCCTGTAAACCCCATAAACCCTGGTGTGATTTGGGGTTTGATTTGGGATTTTTGGGATTTTTGGGGTCTCAGCTCCAGAGGAGAAGCACTCCTCAAGGCTCACAGCCTGTGAGTGGGACAGGACCCCATAAATCCCATAAACCCCATAAACCCTGGTGTGATTTGGGATTTTTGGGGTCTGATTTGGGGTTTTTGGGGTCGGATTTGGAATTTTTGGGGTTTTTGGGGTCTCAGCTCCAGAGGTGAAGCACTCCTCAGGGCTCACGGCCGTGTGGGTGGTGTGGAACCCCATAAACCAAATAAACCCCACAAATCCCATAAACCCTGGTGTGATTTGGGGTCTGATTTTGGGTTTTTGGGGTTTTTGGGGTCCCAGCCCCGGAAGGGAAGCGCTCCTCGGGGCTCACAGCCTGTGGGTGGGACAGGACCCCATAAACCCCATAAACCCTGGTGTGATTTGGGGTCTGATCTGGGGTTTTTGGGGTCCCAGCTCCAGAGGGGAAGCGCTCCTCGGGGCTCACGGCCGTGTGGGTGGGACAGGACCCCATAAACCCCATAAACCCTGGTGTGATTTGGGGTTTTTGGGGTCTGATTTGGGGTTTTTGGGGTCCCAGCCCCGGAAGGGAAGCGCTCCTCGGGGCTCACGGCCTGTGGGTGGGACAGGACCCCATAAATCCCATAAACCCCATAAACCCTGGTGTGATTTGGGGTCTGATTTGGGATTTTTGGGGTTTTTGGGGTCCCAGCCCCAGAAGGGAAGCGCTCCTCGGGGCTCACGGCCGTGTGGGTGGCTCGGAACAGATTCGCCGTCCTGGACAGGATGCACTCGGTGAGAATCCCGGGAAATCTGGGAAATTGGGATCACAGGGATCAGGTGTGGGCGGGGCTGATCCCAAAAATAAGGGTTGGGATCACAGGGATGGGATCCAGGGGAGCTGATCCCAAAAATAGGTTTGGGATTGGGATCACAGGAACTGGGATAACGGGGTTTGGATCCAGAGGGTCCTGATCCCAAAACAAAGGGTTGGGAAAAACCAGGAATGGGGCTGGAAAAGGGAATGGAGAATTCCTGGAGGGGCTCAGCCTGGAGCAAAGGGGGATCCAGGGGGGATTTGGGATCCTCCAGGGGGGATTTGGGATCTGATCCCAGGGAACGGCCTCGAGCTGGGCCAGGGTTGGAAATTTGGGATGATTTTTCCATGGAAAAAGGGTCGGGAATCATCAGGAGGGGCTCAGGGAGGGTCAGGTCCCCATCCCTGGAGGGAATTCCCGGGATTTGGGTTGGGATTGATGCTCCTGGAGGGATTTTCCAACCTCCAAAACCCCAGAATTCCAGGGGAAAAAAAAAAAATCCAGATTCCCAACTGTTCAGCCTCAAAAAAAAATAAAAGAGGGAAAAATCCCAGGAAAACACCAACCTCAGAGGGCACGAAAATCCCTCAAAAATTCCCTAAAAATCCCTAAAAAATTCAAAAAAATCCCTCAAAAATTCCCTAAAAAAAAAAAAATCCAAAAAAACCCCTAAAAAATTCCCAAAAAAATCTCCTGGCATTCCCTTTCCCTGGTGGGGCCAGATCCTGATCAAGAACCTGAAGAACGAGATCACCAAGAAGGTTCCTGTCCCCAACTGTGACGAGATTTTCTACGCGGGCACCGGGAACCTCCTGCTCCGGGACTCCGACTCCATCACCCTCTTCGACGTGCAGCAGAAAAGGTGGGCACTGATGGGAATTTCTGGGAATTTCTGGGAATTCTTGGGAATTTCCTGGGAATTTTTGGGAATTTTCAGGGAATTTTCTGGGAATTTCACACCTAAATCCTGATTTTTTTTTTGACAAAATCCCTTTTTTCCACCCTAAATCCTGGGCTTTTTTCCATAGTAAATCTTTATTTTTTTCTGCACCAAACCCTATTTTTTTTTCACTTTAAATCCCTTTTTTTTTCCACCTTAAATCTGTTTTTTTCACCCTAAATTCCATTTTTTTCACGCTGAATCCTGTCCTTTCCACCCTAAATCCTAAGGTTTTTTCACCCTTAATCCCAGTTTTTCCATCTCTAATCTCCTTTTTCCTACCCTAAATCCCATTTTTTTAACCCTAAATCCTCTTTTTTTTCCCCCCCAAAATTCTGGTTTTTCCCCACTAAATCTTGTCTTTTAAATCCTAAATCCTGCTTTTTTTCTGCACCAGATCCCCCTTTTTTCACCTTAAATCCCATTTTTTTCTACCCTGAATCACTTTTCTCACCCTGAATCCCATTTTTCCCACCCTAAATCCCGTTTTTTCCCCCTCCAAATCCTTCTTGTTCCTGTGGAAAGCTGGGAAGGGCCGGAAAAGGGATCTGCTGGGGGATTTGGGGATCCACTGAGGGGTTTTGGGAATCCTCTGGGGTTTTTTGGGAATCCTCTGGAGTTTTTTGGGAATCTATGAGGGGTTTTTTGGGATCCATGGAGGTTTTTTGGGGAATCCTCTGGAGGTTTTCTGGGATCCATTGGTGGTTTTTTGGGATCCTCTGGGTGTTTTTTGGGATCCCCTGGTGGTTTTGGGATCCCCTGGGTTATTTGGGGACCTGTTGGTGGTTTTTGGGATCCAGGGGTGGATTTTGGGGCGTTCCCTGATCCCCAATCCGGGTGTCCTCCAGGACTTTGGCCTCGGTGAAGATCTCCAAGGTGAAGTACGTGATCTGGTCGGCCGACATGTCGCACGTGGCCCTGCTGGCCAAGCACGGTGAGTGCTGGGGAGACCCGGCCTTGTAGGGAAAATCCCAGGGTTTTTATGGAAAATCCCAGGGTTCTTATGGAAAATCCCAGGGTTTTTATGGAAAATCCCAGGGTTCTTATGGAAAATCCCAGGGTTTTTATGGAAAATCCCAGGGGTTTTATGGAAAATCCCTGGGTTTTTAATGGAATATCCCAGATTTTTATGGAAAATCCTAGGGTTTTTAATGGAAAATCCCAGGGTTTTTAATGGAATATCCCAGTTTTTATATGGGATTTCCCAGTTTTTAAATGGAATTTCCGTTGTCATTCCCGTCCGTTCCCGTTGTTGTTCCCATTATCATTCCCGTTATTCCCATTGTCATTCCCATCCCCGTTCATTCTCATCCCATTCCCATTATTCCCGTTGTCCTTCCGTTGCCATTCCCATTATTCTGCTGCCATTCCTGTCGCTGGTGTCATTCCTGTTATTCCTGTTGTGGTTCTTGCTGTCGCTATTCCCATTCCCATTCCATTCCTATTTCCCATTCCATTCCCATTCATCCCCATCCCCATTCCCATCCATTCTCATCCGCATTCCCATTGCTATTCCCATTGCTATTCCTGTTATTCCCATTATTCTCATTATTCTCATTATTCCTGTTATTCCCATTCCTGTTTCCCATTCCCGTTGCCATTCCCGTTATTCCCACTGTCATTCCCGTTCCCATTCCCACTGTCATTCCCATTCTTCCCATTGCCATTCCCGCTGCCATTCCGTCATTCCCGCCGTTCCCGTTCCCATTCCCATTATTCCCATTCCCGCCGTTCCTGTTATTCCGTTCCCATTCCCGTTCCCATTCCCGTCATTCCCGTCATTCCCGCCGTTCCCGTTCCGGCGGCAGCCATCCTGATCTGTAACCGGAAGCTGGAGTCGCTGTGTCAGATCCATGAGAACATCCGGGTGAAGAGCGGCGCCTGGGACGAGAGCGGCGTCTTCATCTACACCACCAGCAACCACATCAAATACGCCGTCACCTCGGGGTAACGGGATAACGGGATAACGGGATAATGGGAATGGGATAAAGGGAATGGGATAATGGGATAACAACCACATCAAATACGCCGTCACCTCGGGGTAACGGGATAACGGGAATGGGATAACGGGAATGGGATAATGGGAATGGGATAACAACCACATCAAATACGCCGTCACCTCGGGGTAACGGGATAACGGGATAACGGGAATGGGATAATGGGAATGGGATAACGACCACATCAAATACGCCGTCACCTCGGGGTAACGGGATAACGGGAATGGGATAACGGGAATGGGATATCAACCACATCAAATACGCCGTCACCTCGGGGTAACGGGAATGGGAATGGGATAACAACCACATCAAATACGCCGTCACCTCGGGGTAACGGGATAACGGGATAATGGGATAACGGGATAATGGGAATGGGATACCAATCGCATCAAATACGCCGTCACCTCGGGGTAACGGGAATGGGAATGGGATAATGGGAATGGGATAACAGGATAATGGGATAACGACCACATCAAATACGCCGTCACCTCGGGGTAACGGGAATGGGATAACGGGATAACGGGATAACGGGAATGGGATAACAACCGCATCAAATACGCCGTCACCTCGGGGTAACGGGATAACGGGATAATGGGATAACGGGATAACGGGAATGGGATAACGGGATAATAACAACCACATCAAATACGCCGTCACCTCGGGGTAACGGGAATGGGAATGGGATAACGGGAATGGGAATGGGATAACAACCACATCAAATACGCCGTCACCTCGGGGTAACGGGAATGGGATAATGGGATAATGGGAATGGGATAACAACCACATCAAATACGCCGTCACCTCGGGGTAACGGGATAACGGGATAACGGGATAACGGGAATGGGATAACGACCACATCAAATACACCGTCACCTCGGGGTGGGAATGGGAATGGGATAACGGGATAACGGGATAACAACCACATCAAATACGCCGTCACCTCGGGGTAACGGGAATGGGAATGGGATAATGGGATAATGGGAATGGGGAATGGGATCTCTGGGATATCCAGATCTCCCCGGGATGGCCGGGCGTTCTGGGAATTCCCAGGAATCCCGGGACGTGACCGGGAACGTCCCTGTCGCAGGGACCACGGGATCATCCGCACGCTGGACCTGCCCATCTACGTGACACGGGTGAAGGGCAACAACGTGTACTGCTTGGACCGGGAGTGCCGGCCCCGCGTGCTCACCATCGACCCCACCGAGTTCCGCTTCAAGCTGGCCCTCATCAACAGGAAATACGACGAGGTCGGGGATTTGTGATTGGGGGGAAATCTGGGATTGAGGGGAAATCTGGGATTGAGGGGAAATCTGGGAATGAGGGGAAATGGGGTTGGGAATGGGGGAAAACCACAGGTGAGCCCCGTGTGCTGACCATCGACCCCACCGAGTTCCGCTTCAAACTGGCCCTCATCAACAGGAAATACGACGAGGTCGGGGAATCTGGGGAATCCAGGGAATCTGGGATTGTGGGGAAATCTGGGATTGAGGGGAAATGGGGTTGGGAATGGGGGAAAGCCACAGGTGAGCTCTGTGTGCTGACCATCGACCCCACCGAGTTCCGCTTCAAGCTGGCCCTCATCAACAGGAAATACGACGAGGTCTGGGATCTGGGAAATCTGGGATTGTGGGGAAATGGGGTTGGGAATGGGGGAGAAATGGGAGAGTGAGCCCCGTGTGCTGACCATTGACCCCACCGAGTTCCGCTTCAAACTCACCCTCATCAACAGGGGATAGGACGAGGTTGGGGAATCTGGGATTGGGGGGGAATCTGGGAATGAGGGAAAAATGGGAGAAAATGGGAGAAAATGGGGTTTGGAATGGGGGAAAACCACAGGTGAGCCCCGTGTGCTGACCATTGACCCCACCGAGTTCCGCTTCAAACTCACCCTCATCAACAGGGAATACAATGAGGTCGGGGATTTGGGGAATCTGGGATTGGGAATGAGGGGAAAATGGGAAAAATAGGGTTGGGAACGGGGGAGAAATGGGGTTGGGACTGGTGGGTCAAAATCAGGAGTGCCAGTCCACTGAGTTCCAGTTCACCCTCACCCCCATCAACAGGAAATACCACGAGGTCTGGGAATCCGGGATTGGGGGGAAAAGGGAAAAGCTGTTCCTGAGGGATTTGGGATTCAGGGGGTGGCAAAGCCTTTCCCAAGGCCGGGATGAGCCTTTCCCGAGGATTTGAGATTTGGGATCAGGGGCTGTCAAAGCCTTTCCCAAGGATGGACTGAGCCTTTCCCGAGGATTTGGGATCTGGTATCAGGGGCTGACAAAGCCTTTCCTGAGGATGGACTGAGCCTGTCCTGAGGATTTGGGATTTGAGATTTGGGATCAGGGTCTGGCAAAGCCTTTCCTGAGGATGGACTGAGCCTTTCCCAAGGATTTGGGATCTGGGATTTGGGGCTGCCAAAGCCTTTCCCGAGGATGGACTGAGCCTGTCCTGATGATTTGAGATTTGGGATTTGGGGCTGGCAAAGCCTTTCCCGAGGCCGGGCTCAGCCCCCCCTGAGTGTCTGGGGTTGTTTGGGGTTGTTTGGGGTGTCCCGCAGGTGCTGCACATGGTGAGGAACGCCAAGCTGGTGGGACAGTCCATCATCGCCTACCTGCAGAGGAAGGGCTACCCCGAGGTGGCCCTGCACTTCGTCAAGGACGAGAAAACGCGCTTCAGCCTGGCGCTGGAGTGCGGGAACATCGAGGTCAGGGGGGATTTGGGGATGTTCTGGGGAAAATTGGGGTGTTTTTGGGGAAAAAAGGGATTCAGCCTGGCGCTGGAGTGCGGGAACATCGAGGTCAGGGGGGAACGGGGACATTCCTGGGGATTTGGGGATGTTTGGGGACACAGATACACTTCAGCCTGGCCCTGGAGTGCGGGAACATCGAGGTCAGGGGGGATTTGAGGATGTTTTGGGGATGTTTGGGGATGTTTTGGGGACACAAAACATCAGCCTGGGAAGTTTGGGGTTGGATGTTTTGAGGTGTTTTGGGACATTCCCTGGCACAGATCGCCCTGGAGGCAGCCAAGGGCTGGGGGACGTGGCCCTGCTGCAATCCCCGTTCCCATTCCCCAATCCCAATGTCTCTAACCCCATTCCCAATGTCCCTAATCCCTGGAATTCGGGAATTCCCTGGCACAGATCGCCCTGGAGGCAGCCAAGGCCCTGGATGACAAGGGCTGGGGGAGGTGGCCCTGCTGCAATCCCCATTCCCCAATCCTGATCCCAATCCCTTTAACCTCATTCCCAATGTCTCTGACCCCATTCCCAATGTCCCTAATCCCTGGAATTCTGGAATTCCCTGGGAATAGATCACCCTGGAGGCAGCCAAGGCCCTGGACAACAAGGGCTGGGGGATGTGCTGGGATTCCCCTGCTGCAATCCCCACTCCCCAATCCTGATCCCAATGTCTCTGACCCCATTCCCACTGTCCCTAATCCCTGGAATTCGGGAATTCCCTGGCACAGATCGCCCTGGAGGCAGCCAAAGCCCTGGACGACAAGGGCTGGGGGATGTGCTGGGATTCCCCTGCTGCAATCCCCATTCCCCAATCCTGATCCCAATCCCTTTAACCTCATTCCCAATGTCTCTGACCCCATTCCCAATGTCCCTAATTCCCGGAATTCTGGAATTCCCTGGCACAGATCGCCCTGGAGGCAGCCAAGGCCCTGGACGACAAGGGCTGCTGGGAGAAGCTGGGCGAGGTGGCCCTGCTGCAGGGGAACCACCAGGTGGTGGAGATGTGCTACCAGCGCACCAAGAACTTCGACCGCCTCTCCTTCCTCTACCTCATCACCGGGAACCTGGAGAAGCTCCGGAAGATGATGAAGATCGGTGAGTTCCCGGCGGGAAATCTGGGAAAAGCTCCTGGGATATGGGAAGGGAACGGCGGGATCCAGTGAGGAAAACTCCTGGAAAACTCCTGGGGTTTGGGAAGGGAATGGTGGGATCCAGTGAGGAAAACTGGGATCTGGGAACAGCGGGATCCAGTGAGGAAAACTCGTGGAATTCGGGAAGGAGGGGATGGAGACTCCTGGAAAACTGGAATTTGGGAAGGGAACAGCGGGATCCAGTGGGGAAAACTCTTGGAATTCAGGAAGGAGGCAATAGTGGGATCCAGTGGGGAAAACCCCTGGAATTCAGGAAGGAGGGGGCAGTGGGATCGAGTGGGGAGAACTCCTGGAAAAACCCCTGGAATTCGGGAAGAAGGGACTGGGAGAACTCCTGGAAAAACCCCTGGAATTTGGGAAGGGAACAGTGAGATCCAGTGGGGAGAACAACTGGAAAAACCCCTGGAATTGTGGAAGGAGGGCCCGGGAGGCCTCCTGGGGCAGTGGGATGACCATTCCCGTGTCCCGATCCAGCGGAGATCCGCAAGGACATGAGCGGGCACTACCAGAACGCGCTGTACCTGGGGGACGTGGCCGAGAGGGTGCGGATCCTGCGCAACTGCGGCCAGAGTGAGTCATTCCCAGGGGAATTCCGGGAATTCCGGGAGTCATTCCCGTGGGAATTCCGGGAATTCTGGGAGTCATTCCCATGGGAATTCTGGGAATTCCGGGAGTCATTCCCATGGGAATTCCGGGAATTCTGGGAGTCATTCCCGTGGGAATTGCGGGAGTCATTCCCGTGGGAATTCCGGGCACAGGGAATTCCCGAATCTGACAGGAAGTCCGGGCACAGGGAGTCCTTCCCATTGGGAATTTCGGGCAGAGGAATTCATTCCCACTGGGAATTCTGCCCCAGGAGCTCAGGAAAGGCTCTTGGCTCCCCAAGCACCTCCGTTATTCCAGTGGCCACTCCCGTTTTTCCAATGGCTATTCCCAGTATTTCAATAGCCATTCTTGGTATTCCAATGGCTATTCCCAGTATTTCCCATTATCCCAGTGATTAATTCCATTATTCCAGTGGTCATTGCCATTTTTCCAGTGGCCATTCCCAGTATTTCCTGAGGTCATTCCCAGGGTCATTCCCGTTATTCCAGTGGCCATTCCCAGTTATTCCCCATCATTCCCGAGGCCATTCCCAGTATTTCCCATCATTCCCGAGGCCATTCCCATTTTTCCAATGGCTATTCCCAGTATTTCCCTTTGTTCCAGCGATCACTTCCAGTATTCCAGTGATTATTCCCATCATTCCTGTGGCCATTCCCAATATTTCCCATCATTCCCGAGGCCATTCCCAGTGTTTCCCGAGGCCATTCCCAGTGTTTCCCGAGGCCATTCCCGGGGCCATTCCCGTTTTTCCAGAGTCCCTGGCGTTCCTGACGGCCGCCACGCACGGGCTGGACGAGGAGGCCGAGAGCCTGCGGGAATCCTTCGATCCCGAGAAGGAGACGGTGGGAAAACACCGGGAAAACAACGGGAAAATGCTGGGAAAACAATGGGAAAACACCGGGAAAACACCGGGAAAACAATGGGAAAATACCGGGGAAATGCCGGGAAAACAATGGGAAAACACTGGGAATGAGAGAGGGAGGACGGGGATGGGGGAAATCCTGGGAAGCTCCTGGAGTTTGGGATGGGAGGAGTGGGATCCAGTGAGGAAAACACCTGGAATTTGGGAAGGAGGGAATGGCAGGGATGGGGGGAAATCCTGGGAAACTCCTGGGATTTGGGAAGGAGAGCAGGGATAGGAGGACTGGAAAACTCCCAGAGTTTGAGAACAGTGGGATCCAGTGGGGAGAACTCCTGGAAAACCCCTGGGATTTGGGAAGGAGGGAAGAGTGGGATTCATCGGGGAGAACTCCTGGAACTTGCAAAGGGAACAGTGGGATCCAATGGGGATGGAGCTTCTGGAAAACTCCTGGGATTTGGGAAGGGAAGAGTGGGATCCAGTGGGGGGAACTCTTGGAAACCTCTGGAATTTGGGAAGGAGGGGATGGGAGAACTCCTGGAAAACTCCTGGAATTTGGGAAGGAGGTGACAGTGCTGCAGGAGCAGCTCCTTCCTGAGCCCAGGGCCGGGATCCCGGGGCCCCAGGGGATTTTCCCAACGTTTCCCTGTGGATCCCAGATCCCGGCCGTGGATCCCGAGGCGCGGCTGCTGCAGCCCCCGGCGCCCGTGCTGCCCCTGGACACCAACTGGCCCCTGCTGACCGTGTCCAAAGGCTTCTTCGAGGGCTCCATCGCCGGGAAAGGTGGGAATTCCCGGGATTCTGCCATTCCCGGATTCCCCGGGGCGTTGGGGATCAGCAGGGGGGAGGTTTTCCCAGTGAAAAACCCAGGGAATGGTCAGGGAATGGGGAAATGGGGAAGGAGGTGGGATGGGAGACCCTGGGAATGGGATCAGGACTGGGATCGAGCCCTGGGAATGGGATCAGGATCCCGAGGATTTGGGATTTGGGAATTGGGGCTGGCAGAGTCCTTCCCGTCCTTCCCATGGGGGAAGTCATGGAATGATCAGGGCTGGGAAAAATGGGATTGGAGAATTCCTGAGGGAGCTGGAGGAGCTCAGGCTGGAGCAAAGGGGGATCCAGGGGGGATTTGGGATCCTCCAGGGTGGATTTGGGATCTGATCCCAGGGAACGGCCTCGAGCTGGGCCCGGGTTGGAAATTTGGGATGATTTTTCCATGGAAAAAGGGAAAAGGAAGGAATTCCTGGATGAATTCCTGGAGATTCCTTCGGCTCATGCTCAAGAGAAGAGGGATCTGGGTCGGAATCAGGAATTTTTCCATGGAAAATGGGTCAGGAAGGGCTCAGGGAGGGGCAGATCCCCATCCCTGGAGGTGTCCGAGGAATCCCTGAACATCCATCCCGCCATCCTGGAACTCTCCCCACCCTCATAAACCCCAAAATCCCACCCGAGGCAGTGGCAGGGTGGCGTTTTCCCCTGCTGGGATTCTCTCCCGAGGGATTTTCCATGCTGTTTTTCAGGGAAAGGAGGAGCCCTGGCCGCCGACATCGACATGGACGCCGTGGGCACCGAGGGCTGGGGCGAGGACGCCGAGCTGCAGCTGGACGAAGGTGGGACAATCCCGGGATTTTCCTCTTTTCCCTGGGGAAAACTCCCTCCCCTGGCCCCTGGGAGCCCTCTGGAATTCCCTGCCCTTCCCTGCAGACGGATTCGTGGACGCTGGCGAAGGATTCGGAGAGGAAGGAGCGGGAAAAGGGCAGGAGGAAGGAGGAGGATGGGAAGTGGAAGAGGATTTGGATCTTCCCCCCGAGCTGGTAGGAGGATCCTGGGCTGAATTCCCTGTTCCTTGGGGAATTTGGGAAGCAGGGAATGTTTTTTTTCTGGGATTATCCAGCCGGGATTTCAGCTGGAATTCCGGGATTTTCCCCTCAGGATGTCCCCACCGGCCCCGCAGGAACGGCTGAGGACGGATTCTTCGTGCCCCCCACCAAAGGCACCAGCCCAGCCCAGGTAAAATCCTGGGAAAACCAGGAATTTCCTCCTTTTCCCCTTCCTTTTTGGGAGTTTTTTGGGAGTTTTTTGGGAGTTTTTTGGGGGGATTTGGGAGCCCAGCGTGGGAATTCCGTTGTGGGAGCTCTGCCCATCCCAATCCCACCTGGATTCCCTTCCCTCTGCCCCAGGTGTGGTGCAACAACTCGCAGCTGCCCGTGGATCACATCCTGGCAGGATCCTTCGAGACAGCCATGAGGGTGAGCTCCCCTGGGAATCCTTCATGGGAAAGCCAAAAAATTCCCTTTTCCCCTTTTATTTTCCCTGTTCTACCCCAAATCTTCTCTCTGTGTCCATTTGGGGAAATCCCATCCCAATTTTCCTGTGGATACGACCCAAAGTGAGGCTTCACTGCTGCCTGATCCAGCTTTTCCCCACCAAATCCATGATTTTTTTTTTTAATTTTATTTCTTTTTTTGTTTGTTTGTTTTTCCCCCTGCAGCTGCTCCATGACCAGGTGGGAGTGACCAACTTCGGGCCCTACAAGCAGCTCTTCATGCAGACCTTCTCCCGAGGCAGGACGACATTCCAGGCGCTCCCCAGCCTCCCTGCCCTCTACGGATTCCCACACCGCAACTGGTGAGCGCCTCTGCCACATTCCAGGCCTCCCCCGGGCTCCTGGGAATGCTCTTCCCGGGGGAAAATCCGGGATGGATGAGGCTGGGGGTGAGTCTGAGCTGCGGGTGATTCCTGTCAGGGATTCCTTGGTGCCTCCAGGGATGGGGAGGAGCCGGAATTCCCGGTTTGTGGAGAGATCTGGGAATTGTGCAGGGAGCAGGGTTTGGGTTTGGGGCTGAGCTCGGGGTGAAATCCAGGGAATGTCCAGGGCTGGGTGCTCATGGAATGAGGGGCTGGGAAGTGTCCAGGGAATGGAGCAGTGGGAAAAGGGAATGGAGAATTCCTGGGGGAGGTGGGAATGCTCAGCCTGGAGCAAAGGGGGATCCAGGAGGGATTTTGGGATTCTCCAGGGGGGATTTTGGGATTCTCCAGGGGATATTTGGGATCTGATCCCAGGGAACGGGGCCAGGACAGGAGGGAACAGCCTCGAGCTGGGCCCGGGTTGGAAATTTGGGATGATTTTTCCATGGAAAAAGGGTTGGGAATCGTCAGGAGGGGTTTGGGGAGGGGTTGGATCCCCACCTCTGGAGGTTTCCAAAGGAATTCCCAACCTGGCCGCTCCTGGAATTCCACCCCAGCCACACAACCCTCTGATCACTAAACCCCAAAACTGATCCCTGAAATCTCAAAATGGATCCCTAAAGTCCAAAACCTGGTCCCTAAAATCCCAACACGGATCCCTAAAACCCACAAATGGCTCGCTAAAATTCCTGAACGCTTCCCTAAAATCCCCAAAATGGATCCCTAACATCCCAATACTGATCCCTGACATCCCACAATTGATCCCTGACATCCCAAAATGGATCCTTGACACCCCAATACCGATCCCTGACACCCCAATACCGATCCCTGACACCCCAATACCGATCCCTGACACCCCAATACCGATCCCTGACACCCCAATATCTATCCCTGACCCCCCAGGAAGGAGGCCAGCCCCAAGAATGCACTCCCAGCCGTGGGGCTGAGGCTGACGGAGCTGATCCCTGAACCCCACAGGGGATCAATGACACCCCACAGTGGATCAATGACACCCCACAGTGGATCAATGACACCCCACAGTGGATCAATGACACCCCACAGGGGATCAATAACACCCCACAGTGGATCAATAACACCCCACAGGGGATCAATAACACCCCACAGTGGATCAATAACACCCCAATACCTATCCCTGACACCCCAATACCTATCCCTGACCCCCAGGAAGGAGGCCAGCCCCAAGAACGCACTCCCGGCCGTGGGGCTGAAGCTGACGGAGCTGATCCCTAAACCCCACAGTGGATCAATAACACCCCACAGGGGATCAATAACACCCCACAGTGGATCAATAACACCTATCCCTGACACCCCAATATCTATCCCTGACCCCCCAGGAAGGAGGCCAGCCCCAAGAACGCACTCCCAGCCGTGGGGCTGAAGCTGATGGAGCTGATCCCTGAACCCCACAGGGGATCAATAACACCCCACAGGGGATCAATAACACCCCACAGTGGATCAATAACACCCCAATACTGATCCCTAACACCCCAATACCTATCCCTGACACCCCAATACCTATCCCTGACCCCCAGGAAGGAGGCCAGCCCCAAGAACGCTCTGCCAGCCGTGGGGCTGAAGCTGACGGAGCTGATCCCTAAACCCCACAGTGGATCAATAACACCCCACAGGGGATCAATAACACCCCAATATCTATCCCTGACCCCCAGGAAAGAAGCCAGCCCCAAGAACGCACTCCCAGCCGTGGGGCTGAAGCTGACGGAGCTGATCCCTGAACCCCACAGTGGATCAATAACACCCCACAGTGGATCAGTAACACCCCAATACTGATCCCTAACACCCCACAGTGGATCAATAACACCTATCCCTGACCCCCAGGAAAGAAGCCAGCCCCAAGAACGCGCTCCCGGCCGTGGGGCTGAAGCTGACGGAGCTGATCCAGCGCCTCCAGCTCTGTTACCAGCTGACCACGGCCGGGAAGTTCGAGGAGGCCGTGGAGAAGTTCCGCCTGATCCTGCTCAGCGTGCCCCTGCTGGTGGTGGACAACAAACAGGAGATCGCCGAGGTGAGCGGGGGATCACGGGGGAAATGGGGGGATTCTGAGGGGGAAATGGGGGGATTCTGAGGGGGAAATGGGGGGATTCTGAGGGGGAAAATGGGGGGATTCTGAGGTGAAAACATGGAAGTTCTGAGGAGAAATTGTGTGATTTCTGAGGGTGGAAATGTGGAATTTCTGAGGGGAGGAAATGTGGAATTTCTGAGGGGAGGAAATGTGGAATTTCTGAGGAGAAAATGTGGCATTTCTGAGGGGAGGAAATGTGGGGAGATCTGAGGGGGAAAATGGGGGAGTTCTGAGGAGAAAATGTGGGGAGATCTGAGAGGGGAAATGTGGGATTCCTGGCCTGGAAAACGTGGAATTCTTCAGGGGGAAAAATGGAATTCTTGAGGTGAGAAATGTGGAATTCCTGAGGAGGGCAATGTGGGAATCCTGAGAGGGGAAATGTGGGAATCCCTGATGAGAAAACCGTGGAATTCCTGGGGTTAAACACAGAATTCCCATGGGGTAAATGTGGGAAAACGGGGGATCCGTGGGGATCCTGGAAAACACGGAATTCCTGAGGGGTAGATGTAGGAAAAGGGGGGATCCTGGCCTGGAAAACATGGAATTCCTGAGGGATAAATGTAGGAAAAGGGGGGATCCTGGCCTGGAAAACACGGAACTCCTGAGGGGTAGATGTAGGAAAAGGGGGGATCCTGGCCTGGAAAACAAGGAATTCCTGAGGGGTAGATGTAGGAAAAGGGGATCCGTGGCCCTGTTGAGGCCCTGAGGCCCGCTCCACCCCACAGGCCCAGCAGCTGATCGCCATCTGCCGCGAGTACATCGTGGGCCTCTCCATGGAGATCGAGAGGAAGAAGCTGCCCAAGGAGACGCTGGAGCAGCAGAAGAGGAGCTGCGAGGTGAGAGGGAAACACTGGGGAGTTCTGGGGGGAAATGTGGGGAGTTCTGGGGGCAGACACTGGGGAGTTCTGGGGGGAAACACCGGGGAGTTCTGGGGGGAAACACTGGGAATTTCTGGGGGAAAATGGGGGAGTTCTGGGGGTGAAAGACTGGGGAGTTCTGGGGGGAAATGGGGGATTTCTGAGGGGAAATGTGGGGATTTTTGGGGGAAAAACACTGGGGATTTCTGAGGGAGAAAATGGGGGAATACATGAGTGGAAAACGTGGGAATTTCTGAGGGGGGGAAACGTGAGAATTTCTTAGTGGAAATGCGGGAATTTCTGAGGTGAAAAGTTAGGGATTTCTGAGGGCAAATAGGAGAATTCCTGAAAGGGGGAAATGTGGGATTCCTGAAAGAGGGAAATACAGAATTCCCGAGATGGGAAAAAATCTGCAAAATTCACAATTCCACCTTTGGCACCAACGCAGCGGTGCTGAAAAGCAGAATCCCCTGTCCCAATCCCATTATTCCTGAGGATTCTGACCCTGTTCCCCGTGCTCTCCCTGCAGATGGCCGCCTACTTCACCCACTCCAACCTTCAGCCCGTGCACATGATCCTGGTGCTCCGCACCGCCCTCAACCTCTTCTTCAAGCTCAAGAACTTCAAGACGGCCGCCACCTTCGCCCGGCGCCTGCTGGAGCTGGGCCCCAAGCCCGAGGTGGCCCAGCAGGTGAGACTGTCCCCAAATGGCCCTGTCCCGAAATGTCCTTGTCTCCAAATGGCCCTGTCCCCAATGGCACTGTCCCCAATATCACTGTCCCCAGTATCACTGTCCTCAATGGCACTGTCCCTAAACCCAGCAGGTGAGACCCCAAATGGCCCTGTCCCCAATGGCACTGTCCCCAATGACTCTGTCCCCAAATGGCCCTGTCCCCAATATCCCTGTCCCCAAACCCTCGGTGAGTCCCTGATGTTAGAAACGCCCCGTCACCCCATTTTTGGGGTGTCCTTATCCCCAAACCCCCATGTTCCAAACCCCCTCTCTCACTGCATTTCGGGGTGTCCCTGTCCCCAAACCCTCGGATGAGTCCCCTATATTCCAAACACCTCCATGACCCCATTTTCGGGTATCCCCATCCCCAAACCCCATGACCCCATTTTGGTGTCCCCATCCCCAAACCCCATGACCCCATTTTCGAGGTATCCCTGTCCCCAAACCCCTCTGTGACGCCATTTCAGGGTCTCCCCGTCCCCAAACCCCATGACCCCATTTTCGAGGTATCCCTGTCCCCAAACCCCTCCATAACCCCATTTTGGGGTGTCCCTGTCCCCAAACCCCATGACCCCATTTTGGTGTCCCCATCCCCAAACCCCTCTGTGACGCCATTTCGGGGTCTCCCTGTCCCCAAACCCCATGACCCCATTTTGGTGTCCCCATCCCCAAACCCCATGACCCCATTTTCGAGGTATCCCTGTCCCCAAACCCCTCTGTGACGCCATTTCAGGGTCTCCCCGTCCCCAAACCCCATGACCCCATTTTCGAGGTATCCCTGTCCCCAAACCCCTCCATAACCCCATTTTGGGGTGTCCCTGTCCCCAAACCCCATGACCCCATTTTGGTGTCCCCATCCCCAAACCCCTCTGTGACGCCATTTCAGGGTCTCCCTGTCCCCAAAGCCCATAACCCCATTTCGGTGTCCCCATCCCCAAACCCCATAACCCCATTTCGGTGTCCCCTCCCTGTGTCCCAGACACGGAAGATCCTGGCGGCGTGCGAGAAGAACCCCAGCGACAGCCACCAGCTGAACTACGACCAGCACAACCCCTTCGACATCTGCGCCGCCTCCTTCCGCCCCATCTACCGCGGCAAGGCGCTGGAGCGCTGTCCCCTCAGCGGCGCCTGCTACGGGCCCGAGTTCCGGGGACAGATCTGCCGGGTCACCACGGTGAGGGGGGCACTGGGGTCTGGGAGTGTGGGGAGGGGTTTGGGTGTCCTTAGAGGGGTAAAATTGGTGTTGGAGTTCCGGGGACAGATCTGCCGGGTCACCACGGTGAGGGGGCCCGGGACTGTGGGGTGGGGTTTGGGTGTCCTTATGGGGGTAAAACTGGTGCTGGAGTTCCGGGGACAGATCTGCTGGGTCACCACGGTGAGGGGGCCCGGGACTGTGGGGTGGGGTTTGGGTGTCCTTAGAGGGGTAAAATTGGTGTTGGAGTTCCGGGGACAGATCTGCTGGGTCACCACGGTGAGAGGGGCCTGGGAGTGTGGGGTGGGGTTTGGGTGTCCTTAGAGGGGTAAAATTGGTGTTGGAGTTCCGGGGACAGATCTGGTGTCACCACAGTGAGCGGGGCTTGGGGCAGGGGAGGTGGGCCTGGGAGTGTGGGGTGGGGTCTGGGGGGTCAGGGATGTCCCTTATGGGGGAAAATTGGTGCTGGAGTTCCGGGGACAGATCTGGTGTCACCACGGTGAGGGGGCCTGGGGCAGGGGGAGCCGGGCCTGGGAGTGTGGGGTGGGGTCTGGGTGTCCTTAGAGGGGGAAAATTGGTGTTTGCTGGTCTATGGGGTGGGGTTACTGGAGTTTGGGTGTCCTTATGGGGGTAAAATTGGTGTTGGAGTTCTGGGGACAGATCTGCCGGGTCACCACGGTGAGGGGGCCCGGGGCAGGGGAGGTGGGTCTGGGAGTGTGGGGTGGGGTTACTGGGGTTTGGGGGGTCAGAGGTGTCCTTATGGGGGGATTTGGGGGGTCAGGGGTGTCTTTAGGGGGGTGTTTGCTGGTCTGTGGGGTGGGGATTGTTGGGGTTTGGGGGGTCAGGGGTGTCCTTGGGGGGACATTTTGTGTTGGCTCCTCTGTGGGGTGAGGGATTTGGGTTTTAGAGGGGTTTGTGGGGTCAGGGATGTCCTTAGGGGTGTTTGCTGCTCTGTGGGGTGGGGATTATTGGGGTTTTGGAGGGGTTTGTGGGGTCAAGGATGTCTTTATGGGGGAAACATTGGTGTTTGCTGCTCTGTGGATTGGGGGATTTGGGGTTTGTGGGGTCAGGGATGTCCTTAGGGGGCCAAAAAACTGATGTTTGCCAATTTGCTCCTCTAAATCCCAAATTTTCCCCCCTAAATCCCAAATTTTCCCCCCTAAACCCCAGATTTGCCCCCCAAGCCCCAGATCTGTCCCCTGACCTCTCTGTGTGTCCCTGCAGGTGACAGAAATCGGGAAGGACGTGCTGGGGCTGCGCATCAGCCCGCTGCAGTTCCGTTAGGGATTCTCCTGGGGGAGGCAATTCCCGCCCCCAATCCCTGCCCTTGGCCATTCCCAGCCTCTTTTCCCTGCTTTTCCCCACCCTGGAATGCCACATCCAGGTGGGAATTTCCCCCCCCTCACATCCAGCAGGAATTTTTGGCTCTGTTCCCGGTTTTTCCTGCGCTTTTATCCCGGATTTTTTTCCAGAGGGGGAGGAAAGGGGCGGCTCTTCCCCAATCCAGCCCCTGCTCCTCTCCCAATCCCCAAAAACCCCTCGGGAAACCCGGGATTTGGCTGGAAACCCCAAATCCAGGGAAATCCTGCTCCCTCTGGCTCCGTGTCCATGGACTCCTTGTACTGTCACTTGTTAATGAGCTGCCCTCATTAATAAAGTTCATTAATCACCTCCGTTGTCCTGGTTTGCAGCTGGGGACACACCAAAAAACCTGGGATTAATCCCTTTTCCCACCTCTGCTGGGAGAGCTGGGAACTCTCCAGAGGATGGGCTGGAATGGTGGGTTAATTAGCGGGCTGTGTTAATTAGTGACGTGGTGAGAAGGAGGAGAATTCCCAGTTTCCCAAAGGAATGGGAAAAATCCAGATCAGGCCATGGGGTTTGGGGCAATTTTGGCCCTTTTTGGGTGAGTTTGGGGAGGAGGGAAAAAGGGGAAATGTTTCCTGTGTTCCTCCTTCTGCTCCTGGAGATCCCCAAATTCCTGCTGGGATCCCCAAATTCCTGCTGGGATTCCCAAATTCCTGCTGGGATCCCCAAATTCTTTATGGGATCCCCAAAATTCCTGCTGGGATCCCCAAGTTCCTGCTGGGATCCCCAAATTCCTACTGAGATCCCCAAATTCTTTATGGGATCCCGAAATTCCTACTGGGATTCCCCAAAATTCCTGCTGGGATCCCCAAATTCCTGCTGGGATCCCCAAAATTCCTACTGAGATCCCCAAATTCCTGCTGGGATCCCCAAATTCCTACTGAGATCCCCAAATTCTTTATGGGATCCCCAAATTCCTACTGAGATCCCCAAATTCCTGCTGAGATCCCCAAATTCCTACTGAGATCCCCAAATTCCTGCTGGGATCTTTAAAACTTCCCACTTTAAAACCCTTTTATTTATCCGTAAAAAGCACGAGGAGGGAAAAAAACCAAAAAACTAAAAAAACAAGGGGGATTTGACCATTCCATGAGATGCTCCCGGTGGGATCTGGGGCGGATCCCGGCCTCAGGGTTTGGGGGATTTGAGGACCAGGGAGTCGTGGCAGGCCACGGCGATGCCCCCGATGAGGTTGAGGAATTCCTGGAAATCCAACTGCCCGTCGCTGTTCAGGTCCAGCTTCTTCATCATCCTGTCCACCACGCCCGGGTCCTTCTGGTTCTGGGCAAGAGGGAAAAAACATCCGGGATTTGGTGTGGGAATGAGGGGAAATTCCCTGCCCCAGGGGAAGGGACGGGAGCTCAGGGAATGCTGGAGAGGTTTGGGGTGGGAAATCCTGGAATAGCCGCGTTCCCACGATCCCAGCCCCATCCTGGGGACCCCCTGGGTCATCCCATAGATCCCATCCCATAGATCCCATAGATCCCATCCCATAGATCCCACAGATGCCATGGATCCCACAGATCCCATCCCACAGATCCCACCGCTCCCATGGATCCCATTGATCCCATTGCTCCCATCCCACAGATCCCACCGCTCCCATGGATCCCATTGATCCCATAGATCCCACCCCACAGATCCCATGGCTCCCATGGATCCCACTGATCCCATAGATCCCATCCCACAGATCCCATCCCACAGATCCCACTGCTCCCATGGATCCCATTGATCCCATAGATCCCATCCCACAGATCCCATTGCTCCGGTGGCTCCCATGGATCCCATTGCTCTCATGGATCCCATTGGTCCCATCCCACAGATCCCATTGCTCCAGTGGCTCCCAGCCCCCAGACCCCCCAGCCCCCGTGTCCCCGTGTCCCGTGTCCTGTATCCCCGTGTCCCCATGTCCCGTGTTCCCGTGTCCCCGTGTCCCCGTGTCCCGTGTCCCGTGTCCCATGTCCTGTATCCCCGGTCCTGTATCCCCGTGTCCCGTGTCCCCATGTCCCCATGTCCCGTGTCCCGTGTCCTGTATCCCCGTGTCCCCGTGTCCCCGTGTCCCGTGTCCCGTGTCCCGTGTCCCGTGTCCTGTATCCCCGTGTCCCCGTGTCCCATGTCCCGTGTCCCCATGTCCTGTATCCCCGTGTCCCGTGTCCCCATGTCCCCATGTCCCCGTGTCCCGTGTCCCCGTGTCCCCGTATCCCCATGTCCCGTATCCCCGTGTCCCGTGTCCCGTGTCCCGTGTCCCCGGTACCTTGGTGAAGGCGGCCAGCTCGGTGTCCATGAAGGAGCGGAATTCCCTCTTGGAGAGGGCGCAGGCGTCGCCCTCGCGGCCGGCGTAGCGCTGGAACACGGCCAGCAGCGACTCGATGCAGCGCTCCGTCTCCGTGGGCTGGGGGACACCGGGGGGGCTGGGGTCAGGGGGACAGAGAGACCCCTCGGGACAATTCCAGTGACAATTCCAGGGATTTGGGGTCAGGGGGGACAGAGAGACCCCTCGGGACAATTCCAGGGACAATTCCAGGGGCTGGGGTCAGGGGGGACAGAGAGACCCCTCGGGACAATTCCAGGAGTGATTCCAGGGGTTGGGGTCAGGGGGGACAGAGAGACCCCTCGGGACAATTCCAGTGACAATCCCGGGGGTTGGGGTCAGGGGGGACAGAGAGACCCCTCGGGACAATTCCAGGGACAATTCCAGGGATTTGGGGTCAGGGGAGACCCCTCGGGACAATTCCAGGGACAATTCCAGGCACAATTCCAGGGGCAATTCCAGGGATTTGGGGTCAGGAGAGTTCCCTCTGCCCACTCCAGGAGCAATCCTGCTCTTTGGAAGAAGGGGAGGGAGTCCTGTGCCCATTCCAGGAGAAATCCTGGGGAGGTTTTTTTGGGAATGAGGGAAAGGCTGGAGGAGTTCCCTCTGCTCATTCCAGGAGCAATCCCGGTTTTTTTGGGGGATGAGGGAGGAGCCTCCTGTGCCCGTTCCAGCTGTGCCAGGAGCAATCCCAGATTTTTTTTGGATAAAAGAAGGGCTGGAGGAGTCTCCTGTGCCCATTCCAAGTGTGTCAGGGGCAATCCCGAATATTTTGGGAGCAGGGAAAAACCCCCTCTGCCCATTCCAGCAGTTCCAGGAACAATCCCGGTATTTTTTTTCGGGATAAGGGAAAGCCTGGGAGGAATATCCCGATTTTTGGGGGCTCGGCCGGACCCGTTCTGCCGCATTTTTCCCTGGATTTCCCTGGAAGGACCCGGAGCGGGAGCGGCTCCCGGAAAATCCCCGGGGGAACGGCCCCGCCCTTTGGATCGGGCACATTTTTGGGAATTAATCCCATTTTCCCCCCCTTTCTCCCTCTATCCCCGGATTTTTCCAGTTTTTCCCCCCTTTCCCCCCCTGTTTTTAGCCCGTTTCCCCCCGGGTTTCACTTTTTTCCCTGTTTTTCCAGATTTTTCCCTTTTCCCCCCCATTTTCCTCCCAATTTTTGCCCCCCTCTTCTCCCCGTTTCCCCCCCATTTTCCGCCGGTTTTTTTCCTCTTTTCCCCAGATTTTGTTCCTGTTTTTCCCCATTCTCCTCCCTATTTTTGTCCCCATTTCCCCCCCATTTTTCGCCGGTTTTTCCCCTGTTTTTTCCATATTTTTTCCTGCTTTTCCCCCATTTCCCTCCCGCTTTCTGCACCTCTCTTCTCCCCGTTTCCCCCCCCCTTTTTTCCCTGGAAAATTCCTTCCCTCGCTCCCATTTTGGGGCATTTCTTCGGGGAAAAAAAAAAAAAAAAAAAAAAAAAAAAAAAAAAAAAAAAAGTATATATAAATATAAAAATCTCATTTTCCCCCTCCCGCATTCCCCAAAACTCGCCCCGAAATTCCCAAAAATCCCCCCCAAATCCTCACCATGGCTGGCGCAGGCTGCGGGCTCCGCTCGGGGTTGGAGTTGCAGGAAGAAGTGAAACAAAAAAAGAAAAAAAAGCCGAAGTTTCGGAGCCCCGCCCGGGCTGAGTCAGCGCCGGGGCCGTTGGGCAATTCCCGTTCGCAGCGGCTCCTCCCGAACCTCCGGAATGTGCCCGGCCCTGCCCGTGCGTGATCCTGGATCGTCCCCAAAGTCCTGCTCAATTCCCAAATTCCTGCTCAATTCCCACATTCCTGCTCAGTTCCTGCTCCGTGATCCTGGATTGTCCCCAAAGTCCTGCTCGGTTCCTGCTCCGTGATCCTGGATTGTTCCCAAATTCCTGCTCAATTCCCAAATTCCTGCTCAGTTCCCAATCCCGGGCATTCCCAAATCCGGTTCTGTGTTCCCTAAACCCTGGATTGTCCCCAAATTCCTGCTCAATTCTCAAATTCCTGCTCAATCCCTGCTCAATTCCTTCTCAGTTCCCAAAGTCCTGCTCAATTCCCAAACTCCCGCTCAGTTCCTGCTCCGTGATCCTGGATTGTTCCCAAATTCCTGCTCAATTCCCAAACTCCCGCTCAGTTCCTGCTCCGTGATCCTGGATTGTCCCCAAATTCCTGCTCAATTCCCAATCCCGGGCATTCCCAAATCCTGTTCTGTGTTCCCTAAATCCTGGATTGTCCCCAAAGTCCTGCTCAGTTCCTGCTCCGTGATCCTAAATCCCAGGTTGTTCACAAATCCCGGTTTATTCCCAAATCCCAGGTTGTCCCCAAATCCCAGGTTGTCCCCAAATCCCAGGTTGTCCCCAAATCCCAGGTTGTTCCCAAATTCCTGCTCGATTCCCAAATTGAAAAGGGGTTTGGGGGGAATTTTCTGGCCCAAAAAAAATCTTCCTGGAGACGCTGGAGCTGTGTCACTGTCCCTGTCACTGTCAGTGTCAGTGTCACTGTCACCGAGCCCTGTCAGTGTCACTGAGCCCTGTCAGTGTCCTGTCCCTGTCCCCAAGCCCTGCAAGTGTCACCAAGCCGTGTCACTGTCCTGTTCCTGTCACTGTCACTGTCAGTGTCACTGTCACCGAGCCCTGTCAGTGTCCTGTCGCTGTCCCCTCCCTGTCCCATCCCTGTCACCCAGCCCTGTCAGTGTCACTGGGCGGTGTCACTGTCCTGCTCCTGTCCCTGTTACTGCGCCCTGTCGGTGTCACTGAGTCCTGTCACTGTCCTGTTCCTGTCACTGTCCCTGTCACTGAGCCCTGTCAGTGTCACTGAGTCCTGTCACTGTCGTGTCAGTGTCAGTGTCAGTGTCAGTGTCAGTGTCAGTGTCACTGTCACTGTCAGTGTCACTGAGTCCTGTCACTGTCCTGTTCCTGTCACTGTCACTGTCACTGTCAATGTCACTGTCACCGAGCCCTGTCAGTGTCACCGAGCTGTGTCACCCTCCTGTTCCTGTTCCTGTTCCTGTCACTGGCCCTGTCACTGTCCCTGTCACTGTCCCTGTCACTGGCCCTGTCACTGGCCCTGTTTGGGGGCTGAACTGGGAATGTGTGACCCAAACTGGGAATGTGTGACCCAAACTGGGAATGTGTGACCTGAACTGGGAACGTGTGACCTGAACCGGGACCCAAACTGGGAATGCCTGACCCAAACTGGGACCCAAACTGGGAATGTGTGACCCAAACTGGGAATGTGTGACCCAAACTGGGAATGTGTGACCTGAACTGAGAATGCCTGACCCAAACTGGGACCCAAACTGGGACCCAAACTGGGAATGCCTGACCCAAACTGGGACCCAAACTGGGAATGCCTGACCCAAACTGGGAGCACCTGACCCCCCCGGGCCCCTCCCAGCCCTCCCCTCCCTGCGGAAGGTGACGCTCGGAGCCGCTGCAGGAATCAGCCGTTTATTCCCGTTTTTCCATGCGACAAATGGGAAGGAAAAGGAAAAGGAAAAGGAGGAGAAGGAGAATCCCCCACCCAGCACCAGCACCCTGCGGCCACTCCAAACCCCTGAGCTGCAATTCTGCTGGAATCAAGCTGAAAAAAGTGATTTTTTTGTGTGTGTATGGTTGTTTTTTTCCCCCATCCTCGAGGATTTCCAGGCCCCAAAATCAGGATTTATTTTGAATCTGAATTTTGAATTTTGACGTGAATATTTCACGCCGAAAATAAAGGGTTTATTTTGAATTTTCACCTCTCCTGAGAGGAGAGGCCGAGGGGGGGGAGAACCTGAAGTGACACCCCAGGGTGCAAAAGAGGACAAGAGGGACCCAAGGACTCCAATTAGAGCAGAAAAAAAGTGATTAAATATCGAGGGGACACCCCCAGCAGGGAGGTGGGAACTCCAGATCCCAGAGGGGGAATCTCATTCCCAAACCCCTCTGGACACCCCGGGATCCTTGGGAGCTGGGAATGGGAGCAGGAATGATCCTCCAGTGGATCCAGAGAGGTTCTGGGGAGAGGCAAATCCCCCTCAGGAGGTTTTGGATTCATCCCTGGGGCGGCTCGGGGGCTCCTTTGAGGGTTCCTGGCCCTTTTTGGTGCCACCATCCCGAGAAATTTGGGAATCGCCACCGGGATTCGTGTCAGGTTCCTCCTCAGGGACCTCCTGACCCTCCTGAGCTCCCTCTCTGCGGCTCTCTCCGGGATCTTTTTGGGATCCCTCACCCTGGGGTTGATCCCGCTGCGCCTTGGGGATCTCCTGGGATTTCACTCGCTCTCCTTTCACCGCCTCCAGCTGGGCGGGATCACGGGGAGCTCCATCCTTCCCGGATTTTCCAGAAGTTTCCGGGTGCTCCTCGGGGTTTTCCTGGGCTTTCAGGGGTGGCTCGGGGTGGCCGGGTGGCCGTGGGGACACGGAGCAGGTGCGGACGCTGACGGGCTGGCCGGGCTGGTGGCACACGATCTGGTAGGTGGCGGCTTTGGGGTCGTCGGCGTTCTGGAGAACGTGCACCAGGTAGGCCACGGTGGGAGGGTCCACGGGCTCGGGGAGGAGCTTGACCTCAGGGCGGAGCTCGGGGTCAGCGGGGCGGTACCGGACCCTGAGGTCACTGACGGGAACATCCCGTCCTGGGGGACACAGATCGGCCGTGTCCACGTCCAGGGTCTGGTAGGGGCAGGGCTCCTCTTCCAGCACCAGCTCCTCTTCCTCTTCTTCCTCCTCCAGCACGTCCAGCCTGAGCTCCTCACGTGTCTCCGTCTGGTCACTGGGGGTCACTTCGGCCGTCCTGGGCAGTGCGCGGCCACTGCGGCGCTCAGAGAGCTCCAGCTCCTGCTCCTGCTCCACTCTCCTCCCCCTCAGGGACTGTTCCCTCTCCCTCCTGGGGCAAATTCTCCTCTCTTCTTCCTCACACTCACGGGGTCGTTCTCTCCTCCTCAGCTCCTCCCGTGGTTCCCGGATCTCTCGGCGCACTTTGACCTCAGCCTCTGCTGCTGCCACCGAGGTCTCTCTTCTCCTCTCAGAAATTTCTCGTGCTCTCCTCCCATCAGCTCCAACCTCACGGGTTTCACACTCTCGTCTGTCCCGTGCCCGGCGCTCAGACACCTCCAGCCCCAGCTCCTGATCCTGCTCCACTCTCCTCTCCCTCACGAGCTCTTCCCTCTCTCTCCTGGGGAAAATTCTTCTCTCTTCTTCCTCCTCACAGGGTCCTTCCCTCCTTCTCAGCTCCTCTCGTGGTTCCCGGATCTCTCGGCGCACTTTGACATCAACTTCTGCTGCTGCCACCGAGGTCTCTCTGTCCCTCTCGTACCTCAGAGTTTCTCTCTGTCTCCTTCCATCAGCTCCAACCTCACGGATTTCACGCTCTCGTCTGTCCCGTGCCCGGCGCTCAGACACCTCCAGCTCCAGCTCCTGATCCTCATCAATTCTCCTCCTTCTCACGAGCTCTTCCGTCTCTCTGACCCGGGAAATTCTCCTCTCTGGTTCTCTTTCCTCACATTCACGGGGTCGTTCTCTCCTTCTCAGCTCCTCTCGTGGTTCCCGGATCTCTCGGCGCACTTTGACCTCGGCCTCTGCTGCTGCCACCGAGGTCTCTCTTCTCCTCTCAGAAATTTCTCGTGCTCTCCTCCCATCAGCTCCAACCTCACGGATTTCACGCTCTCGTCTGTCCCGTGCGCGGCGCTCAGACACCTCCAGCTCCAGCTCCTGATCCTGCTCCACTCTCCTCTCCCTCACGAGCTCTTCCCTCTCTCTCCTGGGGAAAACTCTTCTCTCTTCTTCACACTCACGGGGACACTCTCTCCTTCTCAGCTCCTCTCGTGGTTCCCGGATCTCTCGGCGCACTTTGACCTCGGCCTCTGCTGCTGCCACCGAGGTCTCTCTGTCCCTCTCGTACCTCAGAGTCTCTCTTTCTCTCCTCCCATCAGCTCCAACCTCACGGATTTCACGCTCTCGTCTGTCCCGTGCCCGGCGCTCAGACACCTCCAGCTCCAGCTCCTGATCGATTCTCCTCTCCCTCACGGCCTCTTCCGTCTCTCTGACCCGGGAAATTCTTCTGTCCTCCTCACACTCATGGGGTCGTTCCCTCCGTCTCAGCTCCACTTGTGGTTCCCGTTCCCGGATCTCTCGGCGCACTTTGACCTCGGCCTCTGCTGCTGCCACCGAGGTCTCTCTTCTCCTTGCAGAAATCTCTCGTTCTCTCCTCCCATCAGCTCCAACCTCACGGATTTCAAGCTCTCGTCTGTCCCGTGCCCGGCGCTCAGAGACCTCCAGCTCCAGCTCCTGATCCTGCTCCACTCTCCTCTCCCTCACAAGCTCTTCCCTCTCTCTCCTGGGGAAAATTCTTCTCTCTTCTTCACACTCACGGGGACACTCTCTCCTTCTCAGCTCCTCTCGTGGTTCCCGGATCTCTCGGCGCACTTTGACCTCAGCTTCTGCCACCGAGGTCTCTCTGTCCCTCTCGTACCTCAGAGTCTCTCTTTGTCTCCTCCCATCAGCTCCAACCTCACGGATTTCACGCTCTCGTCTGTCCCGTGCCCGGCGCTCAGAGACCTCCAGCTCCTGTTCCTGATCGATTCTTCTTTCTTTCACAGCCTCTTCCCTTTCCCTGACCCGGGAAATTCTCCTCTCTGGTTCTCTTTCCTCACACTCACGGGGACACTCTCTCCTTCTCAGCTCCTCCCGTGGTTCCCAGATCTCTCGGCGCACTTTGACATCAACTTCTGCTGCTGCCACCGAGGTCTCTCTTCTCCTCTCAGAAATTTCTCCTGCTCTCCTCCCATCAGCTCCAACCTCACGGATTTCACGCTCTCGTCTGTCCCGTGCCCGGCGCTCAGACACCTCCAGCTCCAGCTCCTGTTCCTCATCAATTCTCCTCTCCCTCACGAGCTCTTCCCTCTCTCTCCTGGGGAAAATTCTTCTGTCTTCCTCACACTCACGGGGTCGTTCCCTCCGTCTCAGCTCCACTTGTGGTTCCCGTTCCCGGATCTCTCGGCGCACTTTGACATCAACTTCTTCTGCTGCTGCCACCGAGGTCTCTCTTCTCCTCTCAGAAATTTCCCGTGCTCTCCTCCCATCAGCTCCAACCTCACGGATTTCACGCTCTCGTCTGTCCCGTGCCCGGCGCTCAGACACCTCCAGCTCCAGCTCCTGATCCTCATCAATTCTCCTCCTTCTCACGAGCTCTTCTGTCTCTCTGACCCGGGAAATTCTCCTCTCTGGTTCTCTTTCCTCACACTCACGGGGACACTGTCTGCTTCTGAGCTCCTCTCGTGGTTCCTGGATCTCTCGGTGCACTTTGACCTCGGCTTCTGCTGCTGCCACCGAGGTCTCTCTTCTCCTTGCAGAAATCTCTCGTTCTCTCCTCCCATCAGCTCCAATCTCACGGGTTTCACGCTCTCGTCTGTCCCGTGCCCGGCGCTCAGACACCTCCAGATCCAGCTCCTGCTCCTGCTCCACTCTCCTCTCCCTCACGAGCTCTTCCCTCTCTCTCCTGGGGAAAATTCTTCTGTCTTCTTCCTCCTCACAGGGTCGTTCTCTCCTTCTCAGCTCCTCTCGTGGTTCCTGGATCTCTCGGCGCACTTTGACCTCTGCTTCTGCCACCGAGGTCTCTCTGTCCCTCTCGTACCTCAGAGTCTCTCTTTGTCTTCTTCCATCAGCTCCAACCTCACGGATTTCACGCTCTCGTCTGTCCCGTGCCCGGCGCTCAGACACCTCCAGATCCAGCTCCTGATCGATTCTCCTCCTTCTCTCCGCCTCCTCCGTCTCTCTGACCCGGGAAATTCTTCTGTCCTCCTCATGCTCACGGGGACATTCCCTCCTTATTGGGTCCTGTCGTGGTTCCCGTTCCCGGATCTCTCGGCGCACTTTGACATCAACTTCTTCTGCTGCTGCCACCGAGGTCTCTCTGTCCCTCTCGTACCTCAGAGTCTCTCTCTGTCTCCTCCCATCAGCTCCAACCTCACGGATTTCACGCTCTCGTCTGTCCCGTGCCCGGCGCTCAGACACCTCCAGCTCCAGCTCCTGATCGATTCTTCTCTCCCTCACGGCCTCTTCCGTCTCTCTGACCCGGGAAATTCTTCTCTCCTCCTCACGCTCACGGGGTTGTTCCCTCCGTCTCAGCTCCACTTGTGGTTCCCGTTCCCGGATCTCTCGGCGCACTTTGACCTCGGCTTCTTCTGCTGCCACCGAGGTCTCTCTGTCCCTCTCGTACCTCAGAGTTTGTCTTCTTCCATCAGCTCCAACCTCACGGATTTCACGCTCTCGTCTGTCCCGTGCCTGGCGCTCAGAGACCTCCAGCTCCAGCTCCTGATCCTCATCAATTCTCCTCTCCCTCACGGCCTCTTCCGTCTCTCTGACCCGGGAAATTCTTCTGTCCTCACGCTCACGGGGACATTCCCTCCTTCTCAGCTCCTCTCGTGGTTCCCGGATGTCTCGGCGCACTTTGACATCAACTTCTTCTGTTGCTGCCACCGAGGTCTCTCTGTCCCTCTCGTACCTCAGAGTTTCTCTCTGTCTCCTCCCATCAGCTCCAACCTCACGGATTTCACGCTCTCGTCTGTCCCGTGCCCGGCGCTCAGACACCTCCAGCTCCAGCTCCTGTTCCTCATCAATTCTCCTCTCCCTCATGGAATCTTCTGTCTCTCTTCTGGGGAAAATTCTTCTGTCTTCTTCCTCCTCACAGGTTCCTTCCCTCCTTCTCAGCTCCTCTCGTGGTTCCCGGATCTCTCGGCGCACTTTGACCTCAGCTTCTGCCACCGAGGTCTCTCTGTCCCTCTCGTACCTCAGAGTCTCTCTTTGTCTCCTCCCATCAGCTCCAACCTCACGGATTTCACGCTCTCGTCTGTCCCGTGCCCGGCGCTCAGAGACCTCCAGCTCCAGCTCCTGATCCTGCTCCACTCTCCTCTCCCTCACAAGCTCCTCCCTCTCTCTCCTGGGGAAAATTCTTCTCTCTTCTTCACACTCACGGGGACACTCTCTCGTTCGCAGCTCCTCTCGTGGTTCCCGGATCTCTCGACGCACTTTGATGTCAGCCTCTGCTGCTGCCACCGAGGTCTCTCTGTCCCTCTCGTACCTCAGAGTCTCTCTCTGTCTCCTCCCATCAGCTCCAACCTCACGGATTTCACGCTCTCGTCTGTCCCGTGCCCGGCGCTCAGACACCTCCAGATCCAGCTCCTGATCGATTCTTCTCTCCCTCACTCTCCCTTTTCTTCTGGGATCATCTCTTTCTCTTCTCTCCTGCTCCTCCCGGATTTCCCTCTCCACATCTTCCAGCTCCCTCCTCCTTCTCTCGCACTCCCCGAGCTCGATCTCTAACGGTTCCTCCAGGTATCCCTGGTGCGGCCGCCTGGACCGGGCACATTCCAGCTCCTCCGCCCGGCAGTTTCTCCTCCCTCCCAGCTCTCTTTGTTCCACCTCTGCCCGGCGGTGGCCGCTCCTCTCCTCCCGCGGCCGGTTGTCACCTCCTCCATCTGCTCCTCGCGGCCTCTGGCTCCTTTCATCCCTCCCCAGCTCCCGGCGGCTCCACCGGTCCTGCCGACTTTGTGGTTCCCGAGTTTGCTGCCTGCCCGTCCTCACGTCCTCCGGTGGTTGTTCTTCCTCCTCCTCCTGGAATTCCTCCCGGTTTCTCCTCTCCCGTTCCTCTCCCGGGCGCTCCGGCTCCAGGAGCTGCCGTTTCCTCCTCCGGTCGCCGAGCTCCTGGCTCCGTTCCCGAAGGATCGGCTCCTCCCCGCGTGGTTCCGCCTCATTCCCGCCCTTCCCGCCTCGTTCCCGCTCATCCCTCCTCCTCTCTTCCAATATTTCCACCTCCCCTGACACCCTGAGGTCTCGTTGCAGCTCGACTTCGCGGTTCTTCTCCCAGATTTCGCGCTCTACTTCTTCCTCCTCCTCCTCCTCCTCTTCCTCCTGGAGGTGCCGGCGGTTCGTTCTGCTCCTGGATTCCGGCTCCCGGAGGGATTTTCCGCCGGTGGGGAGTTTCGTTCTCTGCACCAGGAACGGAGCCCTGGGCTGGAAGAAGAAGCAGCACTTGGCCACCCGGAACACCAGGAGGAGGAACTCGTTGAAGTCGATGTCGCCGTCGCCGTCCCACTCCAGGAACTGCAGGATCTTCTCGAGGGTCTGAGGGTCGTGAGGTTTCTGCAGGGAAAAATAAAAACACAAGGTGGGGAGAAAAAAAATGGGTTTTTTTTGGCTCCCTGCTCCTTGAGAGAGAAAGGCAAAAAATGGGAATAAATCGCAGGATTTCTCCTTCCACGTCTCATGATTTCACTTTCGGGGCTCAGCGGCAGCCTGTGGGAATTCGTTCCCCGTTTCCCTGCCTGTTCCCTGGCTGCAGCTGAGCAGCTCTCTCCTTTTTATTTTTGGGATTTCTCCTTCCACAGGGCGGATTTCCATGAAGGAAATCCAAACCTCCCCCTGTCCCCAGTTCATTCCGGAGCTTTTGCCCTTTTCTCTGTGGCAAAATCCATCCAGAGGAGTTGTGGGAGCATCACGGAGTGCCAGGATTGGGAAAGAACTCCAAAATCGAGTCCAACCTGGGATCCACCAACCCAGACCAACATCCTGGAGTTCCCTGGGTATCTCCAGGGACGGGAATCCAATCCTCCCTGAGCCCCTTTCTGAGGCCTTTTCCCTTCTCCAGGAGGGATTTTCCCAAATTTCTCACTCTGTGACTCCCCTGGCCCTGCCCAAGGCTGTTCCCTCTTGGTCACCCAGAGGAATCTCCAGGGATTCCTGGGACATCTCCAGGGATGGGAATCCGGCCCTCCCTGAGCCCCTTTCCGAGGCCTTTCCCCTTTTCCAGGAGGGATTTTCCCAAATTCCCCACCCTGAGCCTCCTCTGGCCCAGCTCGAGGCTTTTCCCTCCTGTTCCCTGGGATCAGATCCCAAATCCCCCCTGGAGGATCCCAAAATCCCCCCTCCTGGATCCCCCTTTTCTCCAGGCTGAACATTCCCACCTCCCCCAGGACCCTCCATTCCCTTGGTGAACCCAACCCTCGGCGGGACCCTCCCCGTTCCCGTTCCCAGAGGAGATTTTTGGGGTCCCCAGCGCTCACCACGAGCCCGTCCCCGAATTCCCTGTGGATGAGCTCCCTCATGCTCCGGCGGCTCAGCCCGGCGCCCCGGGAGTGCTGCTGGAAAACACCGACGATGGCGGCGACGCTGTCCAAGAACGGGGACATCCTGAGGGTCTGGAGCGAGCCTGGAGGGGACAGCAGGGGACATCAGGGGACAGGAGGGGACAGCAGGGGACATCAGGAGACAGGAGGGGACAGGAGGGGACAGCAGGGGACATCAGGGGACATCGGGGACAGCAGGGGACATCAGGGGACATCAGGGGACAGGAGGGGACATCAGGAGACAGGAGGGGACAGGAGGGGACAGGAGGGGACAGCAGGGGACATCAGGGGACATCGGGGACAGCAGGGGACATCAGGGGACATCAGGGACATCAGGGGACAGCAAGGGACAGGAGGGGACATCAGGGGGACATCAGGGGACATCATGAGACAGGAGGGGACAGGAGAGGACAGGAGGGGACAGCAGGGGACAGGAGAGGACAAGAGGGGACAGCAGGGGACAGCAGGAGACAGGAGGGGACAGCAGGGGACAGGAGGGGACCGGAGGGGACATCAGGGGACATCAGGGGACATCAGGGGACAGCAGGGGACGGGGGCGGGGTTTGAGGTTATTAATGCAGAAATGTTAAAGGTTTGTTCCCACCGGAATTCCCCACGGGAAAGGGCGGAGCTGGAGGTGGGAGGTTGGAAGTGGGTTGGACACGATTGGCTGGAGGGAGGCGTGGAATGTGTGAGAAGGAAGGTGATTGGCTGGAGGGGGCTATGGAATGTATGAGCAGGAAGGTGATTGGCTGGAGGGAGGCATGGAATGTATAAACAGAAAGGTGACTGGATGGAGGGAGGCATGGAACATATAAGCACAAATATGATTGGATGGAGGGAGGTGTGAAATGTTTGAGCAGAAAGGTGATTGGCTGGAGGGAGGCATGGAACATATGAGCAGAATGGTGATTGGCTGGTAGAATGCATAGACAGTGTAGGAGCAGAAAGGTGATTGGATGGAGGGAAGCGTAGACAGCAGAGGAGCAGAATGCTGATTGGATGGTGGAACACGTGGACAGAGCAGGAGGAGAAAGGTGATTGGATGGAGGGAGGTGTGGAATGTATGAGCAGAAAGGTGATTGGATGGTGAAAGGCATGGAATGTATGAACCGAAAGGTGATTGGATGGAGGGAGGTGTGGAATGTATGAGCAGAAAGGTGATTGGCTGGTAGGATGGTGGGCAGCATATGAGCAGAAAGGTGATTGGCCGGTGGGACACATGCGCAGCCGCCCTGCAGCTGGGCCAGCCAATGGGCTCCCTTCGCTCTGTTGAGTTCCGTCGTGTCAGACTTTGGTTTCGCTTGTGTCAGGTGGAGATTAAAGGTGTCAAAAGGGGCGGGATTTTTACACCGAGCCAATCGCTTTGTCCCCATCGCTGCGGGACAGGACCCAGGGGATCCCCTTGGGAAGAGGGAGGAGAATTCCCAACTCCGCATTCCGGGGTTTTAGTGGGATGGGGAGTGGCCAGCGACGCCTTTCGGGGTGACGTCGGAGCGGGAACGGTGACGGGGCCGCGGCCGTGGGGTGGTGGTGACTCAAGAGGTGCCCCCGGCTCCTGCCCCGTGGGGTTTTCCCATGGGATAATCCCTTGGAATGAGCCCCAAAGGTGGCCCAATCCAACCCTTCTGCTCTCCACGGAGCTTCTCCTCTCCAGCTCTCCCAAGTTTTCCTTGGAGCACCTCCATGGCCTCATTCCAGGATGTTTCCAGGATCCATCCCGGTAGAGGAGAGGAGTTTTGACCCAACCCGAGACAAGATCTGGGGCCGAGACCTCAAAAGCTGCGCCAGGAAAAAAACCTCGGAGGCCTCCTCCTCCTCCTCCTTCCCTCCCTTCCTTTTTCCTTGTGGGATCCCCCAAACCTCCAGGCCGGGAACATCCGTGCCCGATCTGATCCCGGGGAATTCCCGCCTCCGGAACGTGCCCGGGCACACGAGCGCTCCCTGACCCATGGAACCCAAATTTCCGTGGGATTTCCATGGGATTTCCATGGGATTTCCATGGGATTTCCATGGGATTATGGAAAAGGAGCCACTTGTCCAATGGGAGACCTGGGAGCTGACCCCCACACCCTGAACTTCTCCCAAATTCTCTTCCCTCATGGACAACCCAATAATTCCAATGGGGAGAAACCCCTCGAGATTCCCAAAAAACCACCGGAAATGACGCCCTCATCCACTGAGAACCCCAGAGAAACACCAATGTTCCCAACAAAGGGAATATTCCCAAGAAAAGGAATGTTCCCAGCAAAGGGAGTGTTCCCAATATTCCCAACAAAGGGATTATTCCCAACCAAGAGACTATTCCCAAAGTCAATATTCCCAGTATTCCCAATATTCCCAACAAAGGGATTATTCCCAACAAAGGAATTATTCCCAACAAATGGAATATTCCCAATGTTCCCAACAAATGGAATATTCCCAACAAAGGAATTATTCTCAATATTCCCAACAAATGGAATATTCCCAATATTCCCCAACCGAGAGAATGTTCCCAACAAAGGAATTATTCTTGATACTCCCAACCAAGAGAATATTCCCAATATCACCCCAACCAAGGGAATATTCCCAACAAATGGAATATTCTCAGTATCACCCCAACCAAGGGAATATTCCCAATATCCCAAACCAAGGGAATATTCCCAACAAATGGAATATTCCCGATATCACCCCAAACAAATGGAATATTCCCAATATAACCCCAACCAAGGGAATATTCCCAACAAATGGAACATTCCCAATATCCCCCAAACAAACGGGAACATTCCCAATATCACCCCAACCAAGGGAATATTCCCAATATCACCCCAACCAAGGGAATATTCCCAATATCCCAAACCAAGGGAATATTCCAAACAAATGGAATATTCCCAATATCACTCCAACCAAGGGAACATTCCCAATATCCCCCAAACAAACGGGAACATTCCCAATATTCCCCACCCCAAGGGAACTCTCCCGAGGGGAACCACTCACCCAAATCTCCGTCGGGACCGAGCGAGGGGGTTCCTGGGGAGCCGTGTGGGGCCAGGGGAGCTCCGGGGCCTCCTTTTATCGGGTCCCCGTCGGGGTTTGGGGAGAAGGAGCCACCCTTTGTGGAACGTCGGCCCTGATTCATCCTGGGCCGAGCCCAGTCCCAAACGGGTTATTTTGGCTTTTATCAACCCTTCCCCCTTAATCATTTTCGGCCCCGAAATAGCAGCGGCTCTTCGGCGCCGGTCCCTCCTAATCCCGGTTGTTAAAAAAAATAAATCTCCTTTTTTTTATCGTCGCCTTTCGGGTTTTTTTGGTTTTTTTATTTTTGGAGAGGTTGAAAGAAGAAGGAAAAAAAGAATCTGGAAGGAATCCAGGGGATAAATGGGAGGGCGGATTTCGAGGTGAATATTTGCGTTGTGGGTGGGAGTCGGCGTCTTTTAAAAAAAAAACCCACATCAAAACGGGGAATTAAGGCTCCAATGGAATTCATTAAAGCCATTAAACTCATTTAAATGGGATTAATTAAATTCATTAAAAGAAGGAAATTCGGGCGCTGGTGGCGACAGAGCTCAGGGATAATCGGGATTTTTACGATCCATGAGATTGGATTTGGGAGTTTTGTTTTTTGGTGTTTTTTCCCTTTGGAATTTCAAGGCTGCGGGAAAATTGCAGCCCTAAAATCTGGGTGGGATCCTCCCCAAAATCCCACTGATTTTGACTGAATTTGACGCCCTGGTGAAGTTTTATTCTTCATTTTTCCTTCCCACTAACGAGTGTTTGGCCGACATGAAATATATAAAAATATATAAAAAATATAAATATATAAAAATAAATATATATATAATAAAGATTAAGATAAAGATAAAGATATAAAATAGATATAAAAATAAACCATCCAGAACCATTTAGAAGTGATTAAATTAAGTTTTAAATGCGTTTTTAAATGAAGAAATTCAAATGAGCCGATGATTTTTCACTGAGAAAAAAACATGATAAAATTCCTGATTTTTAATTGGGCGATTTTAATTTCGACTTCTCCCGATTTTAATTCAAAATAAAAGCAGAAACTTCTGCTGAGAGCTCGATTAAAGCTGAATTTCCTCCGGCTGCCCTCGGGTGTGTAAATACCTCACAATCTCCTGATTTCTTTTTAATCTGATCTTTTAATTAATTAAAAGATTAAATAAATTAATTAATTGGATATTTAAAGTTTAATTTTTTTCAATTTAATTTAATTTCTATATTTTAAATTTTAAATTGAATTTGGTTTTTTAATTTTAATTTTTTTGTTTTTTTAATTTTGAATTGAATTAATTTTTAAATGAAATAATTTAATTTAATTTAATTTTTAATTGAATTTTTAAAAATTCTCCTCAGCATTTTGAAGGAAACCAGGAAAATTCCAGAGCCTGAATTTTGAGGTTTGGAGGTGACGACGACATCACATCTGAGCAGGAACTCATCCCACAGCCTCGCCCCTGGGTGTAGGAGCCCAATTAATTAACACCAGCTAATTAATAACCTCAGGCACACTCAGCCCAATGTTCATTTTTGGGGTTTGGTTTATTTTTTTTAATTTTTTTTTTTACACTCGGATTAAATCACCCCTGGTGCAAATTAAGCCCCACCTTAATGACACCCTTGGGAGGCTGTAATTATCTGTGGGGGTCATTATGCAAATGAAGGGGCGGGGCTTGGTGGCCCGTAACTGTCTGGGAACCGCCCTGGGAAATGTTCCTGGGCTGGGGAGAGTTTTCCTGGGATTTGGTGACGGTTCCTGGGATGGGACAACGAGGCTCCGGGCACGTCCTGGATCCTTTTTTTAATCCTGGATTTTTCCCACAAAAAAACCCCCCAAAAATTCTTTTCCTAAAGCTCCAGGCACCAAATCCCTTTTTCCTGCTGGATTTTCCCATCCTATCTGAGGAGAGGGTTGGGAACTGAGCAGAAATTGAGAATTAATTGAGAATTAATTGAGAATTAATTGAGAATTAATTGAGAATTAATTGAGCAGGAATTGAGAATTAATTTGAGCAGAAATTGAGAATTAATTGAGCAGGAATTGGGAATTAATTGAGAATTGATTGAGAAAGAACTGGGCAGGAACTGGGGCAGGAATTGAGAATTAATTGGGCAGGAACTGGGAATTAATTGAGAATTAATTGAGAATTAATTGAGCAGGAATTGGGCAGGAAAGGTGATTTTAATTTGGTGATTTTGGCGATTTTGGTGTTTTTTGATGATTTTGCTGATTTTGATGTTTTTTTGAGGTTATTTTTACCACCCCGGGGTTGGGTTTGGGGCGGGGCCGGAGCTCGGAACGGGTTTGGTGAGAAGGGAGGGGAACAAAGGAACGAGGAGGAGGAGGAGGGCGAGGAGGGGGATGAAGATGGAGAGGATGAGGATGAGGAGGACGATGAGGACAAGGATGATGAGGACGGTGAGGATGAGGAGGATGAGGATGATGAAGATGATGTGGATGAGGAGGATGATGAGGACAGGGATGATGAGGACGGTGAAGATGATGAGGATGATAATGAGGATGCTGAAGATGATGAAGATAACGAAGATGAAGATGATGGTGAAGATGGGAATTGTGCCTGGTCCAGGGTGGGGCTGGAAATATCCAGGGGAAAATGGGAATGGAGAATTCCTGAGGGAGCTGAGAGGGGGCTCAGCCTGGAGCAAAGGGGGATCCAGGGGGGATTTGGGATCCTCCGGGGGGGATTTGGGATCTGATCCCAGGGAACGGCCTCGAGCTGGGCCGGGGTTGGAAATTTGGGATGATTTTTCCATGGAAAAAGGGTGAGGAACCACGGGAAGGGCTCGAGGAGGGGTTGGAGATCCCCCATCCCTGAAGGGAATTCCCGGGATTTTGGGTGACCCCAGGTGGGATTTGGGGATCCCGGGATGATCCTGGATGATCCCAAATCTTCTCCCACAGCGCCCCCAAGCGGCTCCGGGAGCGGGGCCTGGATCGCCGGGAATGTTCCGGGATTTGGGATTATTTGGGATTTGGGGGTTGGGATTTGGGATTCGTGATTTGGGATTTGGGATTTGAGGTTCAGGATTTGGGATTTGAGGTTTGGGATTCAGGATTTGGGGTTTGGGGATTTAGGATTTGGGGTTTGGGATTTGGAGTTTTATTTTATTTTATTTTGCATTATTTTATTTTATTTTATTTTATTTTTTATTTTGCTTTTCATTTCATCCCTTATTCCAGGTTTTTTGATCCCTTTCACTGCAGTTTTTTTATCCAGGTTTTTGAAGGTTTTATTCCGCATTTTTTTAAACCCACACTTATCCCCATTCCCTTCGCTCTTCCCCCGCTGAGATTTACAAAAATCCACCCCAAATTCCAACTTTCCCATTTATTTATCGCACTCCTTTTTGGGCAATCAAAACGAGACGCTAATTAAGAGACGATTGAAAAGGAAGACTAATTAAGAGATGATTGAAAAGCAGCTTTTTTATTCTTTTGTGGTTCTTTTTTTAATTAGTTTTTGTGGGTTTTTTAAACAACAATTAATTCGTTTTTGTGAGTTTTTAAATCAACAATTAATTCATTTTTGGTTTGGGTTTTTTTTTTAACCTCACCCGAAACAATTCGGGAAAATTCCTTCTGGAAAAGGGAAAAAAGGGCTTTTTGGGGAAGAGGCTCAGGGGCCACAATTAATTCGGATTTTTGCTTCTTTTTTTTTAATCCCATGTGAAATAATTTGGGAAAATTTCTTCCCGAAAAAATTTTTTAGGGAAGGGGCTCAGGGGCCAAAATTAATTCATTTTTTTCCCTTTTTTTTTTTCCAATCCCACCTGAAACAATTTCAGGGAAAATTCTTCCTGGAAAAAAAATTTTTTTGGAGGGGGGAAAGAGGCTCAGAGATCCCCCTGAATTCCTTCCCCCCGCGGATCCCAATCCTAGTTTTTGGGCCGGAAGCAGCCGTGGCAGCGGGCCAGGCAGCGCTCCACCACGGCCGCGGTGCGGGACGCGGGACGGGAACGGCCCCGGGGGGATCCGCTGTCCTTGGGGGGATTCCCGGTTCCCTGGGATTGGGGAATCCCAGTTTGGGGGGCACAGGGATCCATGGAAATCCCAGTTTGGGATCCACAGGGATCCATGGAAATCCCAGTTTGGGACACACAAGGATCCACGGAAATCCCAATTTGGGGTGGATCCGTGGAAGTCCCAATTTGGGGCACGCAGGGATCCATAGAAATCCCAATTTGGGACGCACACGGATTCACGGAAATCCCACTTTGGGATCCACAGGGATCGATGGAAATCCCACTTTGGGATCCACAGGGATCCCTCGGGATCATTCCCTGAGCCAAATCCAAAACCTCGAGGGTGCAGAGCTCCGGAACCACCACGGGAAATTCCGGAGGATTCTTTCCTGGAGAAATCCGCTTTTCCAAGGAATTCTTTTCCGGGAAAATCCTTTTTTCCAAGGAATTCTTTTCCGGATCCTCGGGGCCGGAATCAGGGGGGCAGAACTCCACAGCCAGGATGGATTTCTGCAGCGGGAACTTCATCAGGCACATCCCGGGAGTGTCGAAGGTGAAGGATTCCTCCTCTCCGGATTTCTGCGGGATTTCTGCGGGATCCCCCCGGGAATTCCCGGGACAAGGGTCCTGGCAGGGACATAAATCCACCTGGGAATTCATCTCCCTGCAACGACGGAGAGAAAAAGAATTAATTTTTTATTATCCCAGAAGATAAAAAAATAACAATTTTTCTTATCTTGGAAGATTAAAAATAACCATTTTTGTTACCCTGGAAGAGAAAAAGAACAATTTTTTTTATTATCCTGGAAGGTGAAAAATGACAATTTTTGTTACCCTGGAAGAGAAAAAGAACAATTTTTATTATCCTGGAAGATTAAAAAAAGACAATTATTATTATCCTGGAAGATGAAAAATGACAATTTTTGTTATCCTGGAAGAGAAAAAGTGCAATTTTTTATTATCCTGGAGGATAAAAATGGACAATTTTTGTTATCATGGAAAAGAGCAATTTTTATCTCCATTTTTTTCCCCCTTTCTCCAGGTTTTTTCCTGCTTTCTCCAGGTTTTTTTTCCCCCTTTTCCCTTTTAAACCTTTATCCCCGAGGAAACTGAGCACCAGAAATCCCCCTTTTTTTTTCCCACTTTTCCCGGGAATTTAATCCAGAAAATGATCCCAAGGAAACTCACCCGGGTCAGGAATTTGGGACAGAGGCGGCAAAGTTCTCCAGGGATTTTCCTGGTGGGAAACTGGGATTTTCCTGGTTTATTCCTGGGATATTCCTGGTGTTATCCCGAGATGTTCCTGGGATGTTCCTGGAGTTATCCTGAGATGTATTCCTGGGATTTCCCTGGTGTATTCCCTGGATATTCCTGATGTTATCCCAGGATGTTCCTGGTGTATTCCCGGGATTTTCCTGGGATGTTCCTGGTGGATTCCTTGGATGTTCCTGGGATTTTCCGGATGTTATCCCGAGATATTCCTGGGATATTCCTGAGATGTTCCCGATGCGTTCCTGGGATTTTCCTGGAGTATTCCTGGGATTTTCCTGATGTATTCCCAAAACGTGTCCCTGGGATTTTCCTGGGGCGTTCCTGATGTTATCCCAGGATATTCCTGGTGTTATCCCGGGATTCTTCTGGTCTGTTCCTGGGATTTTCCTGGTGTGTTCCCAGGATTTTCGTGGCCTGTTCCTGGGTGTATTCTTGGGAATATTCCCAAAGTGTTCCCAGGATATTCCTGATGTTATCTCGGGATTTTCCTGGTCTGTTCCCGGGATTTTCCTGATGTTATCCTGGGATGTTCCTGGGCTGTTCCTGCTGTTATCCCGGGATATTCCCGATGTTATCCCAGGCTGTTCCCGATGTATTCCTGGAATTTTCCTGGTGTATTCCCTGGATTTTCCTGGTCTGTTCCTGGGATATTCCTGCTGTTATCCCGGGATTTTCCCGATGTTATCCTGGGGTATTCCTGGTATTATCCCGGGATTTTCCCGATGTTATCCCAGGCTGTTCCCGATGTATTCCCGATCCTCCTCCCCCGGAGCTCCCCACGGCCTGGCTCCGCCTCCCCGCCCGGGTCTGATTTGCATAATTAATTTTAATGACGAACGCCCATTATCCAGCTGAGCTCGGGGGGGAATTTCAGGAGACGCCGGGCAGGAATTTGGGAAATGAGCGGATTTCCCCTCCCGGCTGACCCAGGGCAGGAATGGGATTTTTTTGGGATAACATCCTGTGAGGTCCTTAAGGGATGTGGGATTTTGGGGGGAATTTTTTAATTTTCTGCCACGTCCGACCCCCTTTTTTTTTTTTTTTTTTTTCCCTGCCCCAATTTTTTGTTTTTCCAACCGCTGGAAACGCTCGTGGTTGTTTCCCAAAAAAATTCTGAGTCAAATCCCACGTGAGGAGTAGGAAGGTGACCCCCAAAAAGTGACCGTCGCCTCTTTTTCCTCTTTATTTTACCCCAAACCTGCTGAATTCCACCCGGATTTTTTGAGTTTTATGAATTTCGCTCACCTGGAAAATTAAAAAAAAAAGTAAAAAAAAAAAAACAACAAACAAACAAACAAAACAAAAAAAAAACCCAAAAGTGAATTAAATCTGTTCCCTTTCCCTCAATCTAAAAATAAAGTGAATTAAGTCTGTTCCACTTCCCCCACTCCAAAAAAAAAAAAGTGAATTAAGTCTGTTCCCACCCCCTCCCATCAAAAAAAGAGTTGTATAATCTTTGGCTGAGGACTGATTTGGGCAAGAAAATCTCTTTCTTGGATGAAGTTTGAGCAAAAAAAGCCAAAAAATAAAGGAATTTTTTCCTGTGTCCAGCAGCGAACTCCCAACCCAAGGAACCGTGAACCCCGAATTTATTTATTTCGAGGAAATCACCCCCCAAAAACCCCCAAAATTTATTTATTTCAAGAAAATCACTCCAAAAATATCCAAATTTGGAGGGAGAAGAGCCCCAAAACCTCATTTTTGATCCCTTGGTGGAACTTAAAATTTAATTTTTTTTCCTCGGAGGGGACGTCGAGATTGAGATTTTAATTTAATCCAGGTTTTAATTCTGGGGTTTTTTTAATCTTTTTTTTCTCCATCCAGGAGGATCCAAAATTTTTTTTCTCTCTTTTTTTTTTATTTTGCTTTTTTCCTCTCTGTTTTTTCACCCAGGGGAAATTTTTGGGTGTTGAGCGGAGCTCAGGTGACTCCGGGCTGGGTGAGCAGAGAAGAAGGAATTAATTCGGAATTAATTCATCCCGGAGCCTTTGATGTCCCGGGAGAACTGGTTGGGTTTGTTTGTCTCTTCCTTCTTTTCCAGGTTTTCCTCAGCAGCAGCTTTTCCCTTCTCCGAGTTTTATTTTCCCTTCTCCAGTTTTATTTTTTCACCTTTTCCATTTTTTTATTTCCTTCTCCATTTTTTCCCTTTTCCATTTTTTCCTATTTTTCCCCTCTCCATTTTTTTCCTTTTCCGTGATTTTCCCTTTTCCTTTTGTTTTTCCTTTTCCATTTTCCCTGTTCTCCAATTTTTCCCCTTCTCCATTTTTTCTCTTTTCCATTTCTTTTTCCTTTTCTATTTTTCCCCTTTCCATTTTTCCGCTTCTCTATTTTTCCCTTTTCCATTTTTCCCTTTTCCATTTTTTTCCTTCTCCATTTTTTCCCTTTTCTATTTTTCCTTTCTCCGATTTTTCCCCTTCTCCAGTTTTATTTTTCCCCTTCACCATTTTTCCCTTTTCCATTTTTTTCTTTTTCCATTTTTTCCCTTTTCCATTTTTTTCTTTTTCCATTTTGTTTCCTTTTCCATTTTTTCCCATTTTTTCCCCTTTTCCAGTCGTTTCTCCCTCCTCCATTTTATTTTTTTTTGATAACTTTATCAGCTCCTGGCACCAGAAATCGGCAAAAAAAGAACACTGAGGCCGAAGGGAAATTCATCCTCTTCATCACCTGGTGGAGCTGGGCCAGGAGAAATGTGGGGAATTCCCCTGGAGAGGAAGAAAAATTCCATCAAGGAATCGAACAAATCGACATTAAAAAAAAAAAAAAAAAAAAAAAAAGAAAAAAAAAAAATGAAAAATCAAAAAATTTTGGCCCCAAAAAAATAATAATTAAAAAAAAAAGGTCAGAGGCAGCAGGGCAAAGATGGGAAAAATCATGGAAAGGAGCTGGAAAAATGGGAATGGAGAATTCCTGAGGGAGCTGAGAGCTCAGCGTGGAGCAAAGGGGGATCCAGGGGGGATTTGGGATCCTCCAGGGGGAATTTGGGATCTGATCCCAGGGAACAGCCTCGAGCTGGGCCCGGGTTGGAAATTTGGGATGATTTTTCCATGGAAAAAGGCTCGGGAATCATCAGGAAGGACTCAGGGATCCCCATCCCTGGAGGGAATTCCTGGAGATTCCTTTGGCTCATCCTCGAGAAATGAGGGATCCAGGCGGGAATCAGGAATTTTTCCATGGAAAAAGGGTCGGGAATCATCAGGAGGGGCTCAGGGAGGCTCAGATCCATCCCCGGAGGTTTCCAAAGGAATTCCTGGAGATTCTTTTGGCTCATCTTCAGGAAAAGGAGGATCCGGGAGGAATTTTGGGATCCTCCAGGGGGAATTTGGGATCTGATCCCAGGGAACGGGGCCGGGGGAGGCTCAGGGTGGGAAATTTGGGGATTTTCCTCTCCTGGAGCTTCTTGAAATCATCCAAAAATGTTCATGGGGAGGCTCTTCCCCACTGAGGGGGGTCGAGGGAAAAAAATTAAAATATAATTTAAAATGTAATAATTTTATTATTATAATAATTAAATTAAACATTAAATTTAAAATATAATAAAATTAGTATTATACTAATGACATTTACTATTAAATTAAGAAGATAATAATAATAAATGTAAAATATAGTCAATTTAATATTTTGATAATTAAATTCAACATTAAAAGACAATACATTTAATATTACATCAATTACATTAATATTAATTTTAAAATAGAATAAAGTTAACATGCTAAAATTTTTTTTTTCCAAAACACATTTTTTTTGGTTGACAAAAATGTTGTGTTTTTTTCCAAAAACACCTTTTTTATATTGACAAAAATGACGGTTTTTTTTCCCCCAAAACACCTTTTTTGGTTGAAAAAAATGGGATTTTTTTCCCCCAAACCACCTTTTTTTTAAAAAAAAAATTTATTTATTTTATTTTCCAAGAGTTTCATCCCGAGGTGAGGAGGGAATTTTTTCCAGGCTGCCTCATCCCCTCCTCAGGGAAAAAAAAAAAAATCCCCGGACCTGAAATTCCTCCAACGTCCCCAACCCTGAGCGACAATTCCGAAAAAAAAAAAAAAAAACCCAAACAAAACAATAAAATTACAACGTGGAGCTGGAAATAATTAAAGGATTGGAGAGGAGCAGGTCTGGATTAATTAAATATTTTGATTTTCATACCCCTGAGGTGGCTCACATCCGGAGCCCAAATCCTATAAAAGGATTTCCCATTTCTCCCGTTCCCCTCAAACCAGGGTTTGGTTTCACATTTTATTTTTTTTGGCCTTCGTTTGGTGGAGAATTGGGTAAGTCCAGCTCGGGGGTTTTGGGTGGGTTTTTTTGTTTGTTTGTTTTTATTTTTTAGTTTGGAGCCGTGCAGGAAGCAAAATGAGGAGATTTAAATTTTAAATTAAAAGACTTTTGAATTTCCTGCTTGGTTGGGTTGGGTTGGAGTTTTTTGGGTTTTGTTCGTTTGTTTTGTTGTTGTTGTTGTTTTTTTTAATTTTCTTTTTGTTTTGTTTTGTTTTGTTTTGGTTGGTTGTTTTTTTTTTGTTTGTTTGTTTTTTGAGGTTTTTTTGTTTGTTTGTTTTTTGTGTTTTTTTGGGGTTTTTTGTTTTTATTTTCCTTTTGGAGCCATGCAAAAAGCAAATTAAAATACTTAAATTTTCGCTTGGTTGGGTTGGTTTTTTTTTTTTGTTTTAATTTTCCATTATTTTTGGTTTTTTATTTTTTTATTTTGGAGCCGTGCAGGAAGCAAAATGAGGAGATTTAAATTTTAAATTAAAAGACTTTTGAATTTCCTGCTTGGTTGGGTTGGTGGTTTTTTGGTTTCGTTTGTTTGGTTTGGTTTTTTTTGTTTTAATTTTCTTTTCTTTTCTTTTTGGTTTTTATTTTCATTTTGGAGCCATGCAGAAAGCAAATTGAAAGACTCTTAAATTTCCTGCTTGGTTTGGGTTGGTTTGGGTTGGTTGGGTTTTTACTTTTATTTTAATTTTTGTGTTTAAAACAACCTGAAATTTAAATTTTCTCCCTTTTCCTGCCTCCAACCTCCCCCCCCCCAAATATGTCATAAAAAAGGGTTCCCTGGGGAAAAAAATTATTTAATTTTGGTGCACAAAACAACTTAAAATTTAAATTTTCTCATTTTCCTTCCTCCAACCTCCTCCCCGAAATACGTCGTAAAAAAAGGGTTCACTGGGAAAAAAAAAAAAAAGATGATTTAATTTTTATGTATAAAACAACCTAAAATTTAAATTTTTTCCCTTTTCTTCCTCCAACCTCCTCCCCGAAATACGTCGTAAAAAAAAGGATTCCCTGGGGAAAAAAAAAAAGAAAAAAAAACAAAAAAAAACAAAAAAAAAGAAAAAAAGAAAAGAAAAAAAAAGAAAAAAAGAAAAAAAAAGAAAAAAAAAGGATTATTTAATTTTTATGCACAAAACAACCTAAAATTTAATTTTTTCTCCATTTTCTGCCTCCAGCCTCCCCACCTTTTCCCACCCCCCCCCAAAAAAAAACCATGCGTCGTGCCACGGGCTGCCCGCTGAGCCAGCTGTGCCTCCCTCCTCCCGCCGTCCTGGCCAGGAGCTTCCCGGCGGGATCCATCCAGAACTCCCGCAATTCCTGGAATTCCCAGAACCTCGGGAGCTGCTGCTGCTGCTGCCACCCCGGCACCACCACCGTCGTCAGCCTGGGGGGTTGCGGGTTGGTGGCCTCCTCGGGTGTCCCCTCGTGTCACCAGGGGACGGCCGGGTGTGTCACCGGCTTGGGGACAGTGCGCCGTAAGCCGCCGTGCTGCTGCTGCTGGGTGACGGAGTGCGGGCAGGAGGTCACCAGGTGTGTCACCGCCGCGCGTCAGGGTCCGTGCGGGCAGGAGGTCGGCAGGTGTGTCACGGCGTGTCAGGATCTGTGTCCTCGGGAGGTCGCCAAGTGTGTCACCACGTGTCAGGATCCGTGTTCCCAGGAGGTCACCAAGTGTGTCACCACGTGTCAAGATCCATGTTCCCAGGAGGTCACCAAGTGTGTCACCACGTGTCAGGATCCGTGTTCCCAGGAGGTCACCAAGTGTGTCACCACGTGTCAGGATCCGTGTTCCCAGGAGGTCACCAAGTGTGTCACCACATGTCAGGATCCATGTTGTAAGGAGGTCACCACGTGCACAACCACATGTCAAGATCCGTGTTGTCAAGAGGTCACCAAATGTCTCACCACCTGTGTGGACCCCTGTTGTCAGGAGGTCACCAAATGTGTCACCACGTGTCAAGATCCCTGTTGTCAGGAAGTCACCAAGTGTGTCACCACGTGTCAGGATCCGTGTTGTAAAGAGGTCACCAAGTGTGTCACCACGTGTCAGGATCCGTGTTGTAAAGAGGTCACCAAGTGCACCAGGACATGTGTGGACCCGTGTTGTAAGGAAGTCACCAAGTGTGTCACCACCTGTGTGGATCCATGTTGTCAGGAGGTCACCAAGTGTGTCACCACGTGTCAGGATCCGTGTTGTAAGGAGGTCACCACGTGCACAACCACGTGTCAAGATCCATGTTGTAAAGAGGTCACGAAGTGCACCAGGACATGTGCGTACCCGTGTTCCCAGGAGGTCACCAAGTGTGTCACCACATGTCAGGATCCGTGTTGTCAGGAGGTGACCACATGCACCACCACGTGTGTGGATCCATGTTGTCAGGAGGTCACCAAGTGTGTCACCACGTGTCAGGATCCGTGTTGTAAGGAGGTCACCACGTGCACAACCACGTGTCAAGATCCCTGTTGTAAGGAAGTCACCAAGTGTGTCACCACGTGTCAAGATCCATGCTGTAAGGAGGTCACCAAGTGCACCAGGACATGTGTGGACCCGTGTTGTCAGGAGGTCACCAAATGTGTCACCAGATGCCAGGATCCCTGCTGCCAGGAGGTCACCAAGTGTGTCACCACGTGTGTTGATCCATGTTCCCAGGAGGTCACCAAATACGTCACCACGTGTGTGGATCCCTGCTGCCAGGACGTCACCAAGCGTGTCCCCGTGTGCGCGGAGCCGTGTGGCAGGAAGGTCCCCAAGGTCCTCACGCCGTGTTTCGAGCCCGGCTGTAAGAAGGTGACCAAGTGGAGCAGCCCCTGGGTGATCCCGTGGTGCAGGAAGGGGACCAAGGCCAGATGTGGGGACACCTGCCCCAAGAAGGGGCCCAAGTGCAGCTCCAGATGTGCAGACCCGTGTCACAAGAAGGTGCCCAAGTGCCAGGACCCCTGCTGTGTGACCAGGTGTGACCCCAGGTGTGACCCCAGGTGCGGCCCCAGGTGCGTGGTGGACCCGTGCTGCCAGGAGGTCACCAAGTGTGTCACCAGGTGTGCGGATCCCTGTTGTAAAGAGGTCACCAAGTGCAGAACCAGGTGTGTGGACCCGTGTTGTCAGGAGGTCACCAAGTGTGTCACCACGTGCCAGGATCCCTGTGGCAAGGAGGTCACCAAGTGTGTCACCGCGTGTGTCGATCCCTGTTGTCAAGAGGTCACCAGGTGTGTCACCACCTGCCGAGATCCATGTTGTCAGGAGGTCACCAAGTGCAGAACCAGGTGTGTGGACCCGTGTTGTCAGGAGGTCACCAGGTGTGTCACCACCTGCCAGGATCCCTGCTGTGCCACCAGGTGTGCCACCTGCTGCCGGGAGGTCACCAAGTGCACCACCAGGTGTGCTGATCCCTGCTGCCAGGAGGTCACCAGATGTGTCACCACCTGCCAAGACCCCTGCTGCCAGGGAGTGACCACCTGCCAGGGAGTGACCACCTGCCAGGGAGTGACCACCTGCCAAGACCCCTGCTGCCAGGGAGTGACCACCTGCACCACCACGTGCCAAGGTCCCTGTGGTGTCACCAGATGTGCCACCAGGTGTGTGGATCCCTGCTGCCAGGGCGTGACCACCTGCCAGGACCCCTGCTGCCAGGATGTCACCAGATGTGTCACCACCTGCCAGGGAGTGACCACCTGCCCCACCACGTGCCAGGGAGTGACCACCTGCCAAGGAGTGACCACCTGCCAAGACCCCTGCTGCCAGGATGTCACCAGATGTGTCACCACGTGCCAAGGTCCCTGTGGTGCCACCAGATGTGCCACCAGGTGTGTGGATCCCTGCTGCCAGGGAGTGACCACTTGCCAGGACCCCTGCTGCCAGGCGATGACCACCTGCCAGGGAGTGACCACCTGCCCCACCACGTGCCAGGGAGTGACCACCTGCCAGGGGATGACCACCTGCCAAGACCCCTGCTGCCAGGATGCCACCAGATGTGTCACCACGTGCCAGGGAGTGACCACCTGCCCCACCCCCTGCCCGGCCCCGTGCCGTGTCCCCACCTGTGCCACCCCTCAGCCCGTCCAGGTTGTCACCAGGTGCTCCGACTCCTGTCCCACCACCTGCGTCACCCAGACCTGCCCCGTGTGCGGCCGCTGCTGCTGCCCCAAACCCGGGGCTCCCTGAGGGGGGACCCCCCCCAAAGGAGACACCCCTCAAAAGGAAGAGGAAAATCTTAATTTTTATTGTTTTTCCCCCAGGAGGTTCTGCCCCGTTCCCGCCGTTTTTAACCCCAAGAAAAAGCGCCTTTCCTCGCGGGATGTGACCGAGAGATTTTTGTGCCCCCGGGGGTTGTTCCCTCCGCTCCCCCGGGAGAGAGAATCCTCTTCCAGGGATTCCCCTTTTCCAAGGATTCCCCTTTTCCAGGGATCCCCTTTTTCCAAGGATTCCCCTTTTCCAGGGATCCCCTTTTTCCAAGGATTCCCCTTTTCCAGGGATCCCCTTTTTCCAAGGATTCCCTTTCCCATGGATTCCCCTTTTCCCATGGATTCCCCTTTTCCAGGAATTTCCCTCTTCCCGAGGGCTCAGCCTGGAGAAAAGGGGGATCCGGGGGAAATTTCGGGCTGTTCCAGGGAGGATTTGGGGTTTCCCTTCCTTCTTTTTCCTTTTTTTCCTTTCCGCGTCTGAAGAAATAAAAGGAACGATCTCGACCTCGGCCTCGTGCGTTTCCTTCCTCCTCTCCCTTCCTTTTTTTCCTTTTGTTTCTTTTCCTAAAATCTCGGTTTTTGTTATTAAAAAAAAATTGCTTTGGGGAGGTCTCAGCGGGATGTAGGAACGGCCCTGGGATGGGAGGGACACACAGCGGTCATCAAATCCTGCCCAGGACATCCCAAAAATCCCTGGGAGAGCTGTCCCTGAGCTCTGCTGGGTTCGGGGTGGGGTTTGGGTTCCCCGGGATCAGCGCTCGCTGGGGTTTTGGGAGAAGCTTTTCCCCAAATCTGCCCCAATTCCCACCCCTGGCCCTTCCCTCGGCCCTGAAATCCCAGATCAATATCCAAAATTACAGATAAATCAGTGTCTGATGTCCCAGATCAATGTCCAATATCTCAGATCAATATCCAAAATTACAGATAAATCAATGCCTGATGTCCCAGATCAATTCCTGATAACCCAGATAAATCAATATCCAGTACCGCAGATCAATATCCAATGCCCCAGATCAATATCCAATACCCCAGATAAATATCCAATATCCCAGATCAATGTCTGATATCCCAGATAAATCAATGTCCAACATCCCAAAGAAATCAATGTCCAATACCCCAGAGAAATCAATATCCTATATCCCAGATAAATCAATGTCTCTTATCCCAGATAAATCAATATCCAATACCCCAGATCAATATCCAATACCCCGGATAAATCGATGTCCAACAACCCGGATAAATCAATATCCAATATCCCAGATCAGTGCCTGAAATCCCAGATAAATATCCAATATCCCAGATAAATATCCAATATCCCAGATAAATATACGATATCTCAGATCAATCAATATCCAATACCCCAAATCAATCAATATCCAATACCCCAGATCAATACCTGGTCCCCCACTCATCCCCACGGGCTGCACAAACCCCTTTAAACCCCCCCAAAAAAACCGAATTTCTCTCGCTCTCCTCCATCCTCCCTTGGCTCCCTCCTGATCCCAAATTCCCGGGATTGTCCCGGGATTGTCCCGGGATTGTCCCGGGAGGATCTGGAGGAGAAAATCCCGCCGGGAATTCGGGCGGGGGCGGCTCCAGACGGGGCGGGAACGTCTGGGATCCGCCAGGGATGTCCCGAGGGCCGGGGATGATCCTCCCTCGGTTCCTCTCCAAAATCCCTCCAAAATTCCCCCAAAACTGCCCTAAAACTCATTTAAAACTCAGTTAAAACTAATTTAAAACTCAGTTAAAATTCCTCTAAAATTCCTCCAAAACTGCCCCAAAACTGCCCTAAAACTCATTTAAAACTCAGTTAAAACTCAGTTAAAATTCTTCTAAAACTCCTCTAAAACTCATTTAAAATTCTTCTAAAATTCCTCCGAAACTAATCTAAAATTCTTCTAAAGCACCTACAGAATTCCTGTAAAACTGCCCTAAGACTTATCTAAAATTCCTCTAAAACGACTCCAAAATTCCTCTAAAACTCATTTAAAACTCCTCTAAGACTCCTCTAAAATTCCCTCAAAACTGCCCTAAAATTCCTCGAAAACTGCCCTAAAACTCCTCCAAAACTCCTCTAAAGTTCCTCCAAAATTTCTCCAAAATTCCTGCAAAATTCCTTTAAAACTCCTCTAAAACTTCCCTAAAACTTCTCTAAAACTCCTCCCAAATTCCTGTAAAATCCCTAAAAATTCCTTAAAATTCCTCCCCTGCCGCTCCCAAGTCCTGCAGTTTTCTGGGAAGGAAAATGTAGGTTTAAAAAAAAAGGTTTGGGGTTATTTTTTGTCCCTTCTGACGGGGTGTTTAATGCTTCATAAAATTCGGATTTAAATGGTCAAGCTCTAAAATTTCTAAACCAAAAATCGTATCTAGTAAAGTAAAAAAAAATAAATAAAATAAAATAAAATAAAATAAAATAAAATAAAATAAAATAAAATAAAATATAAAATAACCCAAAATAAAAACCAAATAATAATAATAACAATAAATTTGATAATAATAAATTTAATAATTACAATAATGACAACAATCGTCACAATAACAATAATAATAGTAATTTTTATTTGGTTTTTTTTTTTAATCTGGAGGAAATCCAGAGACTTTTTTTCCCCCTAAAAAAACCCAGAGAAAAATCAAAGCAAAGAAGTCAAAGAGCTAAAAGAGGTGAGGAAATATTATAATTAATTTTTTTTTTTTTCCATAACCGCAGCCAGTTCCTCCTGGCCAGGGGTTAATTACCCAGGTGCTAATTGTCGTTCTTAGCTGAGCAATCACCTTCCGGAGTAAACAGGAAAAGAGCTCGGTGGGATTTGGGTTCCTCCGGGAATGGCTGGATCCCAAATAATTATCCCAAATAATGATTATCCCCAAAAATTATCCCGAATTACCCCTGGGGCACGGACTCAGCTCCATGTGAGCCTTGATGTGGCCTCTCCTCATCCTCCCGCCATCCCAAAGATTCCAGATCGGCGGAAAAACGTAGGAATAAATCCTCTTTTTTTTTGTGAGGATCAGTGGGAAAACGTGAGAATATTTTTTTTTTTTTTTTTTTTTTTTGTGAGGATCGATGGAAAATATGGAAATTTTTTTTTTTTTTTTTTTGGTCAGGATTGGCGGAAAAATATGGGAATAAATTCTTAGTTTTTTCTTCGAAGACGGGTGCAAAAAAGTGGGAACAAATAAATTTTTTTTGCTAGGGAAAACGGGAATCCTGCCCAGGGCTTGGAGGGGTTGGTGTCCAGATCTGGATAATCATGGAAAGAGAAACATGGAAAATATCCCGGGATGGGAACGGGGCTGGAAAAGGCTCTGGAGAATCCTGAGGGAGCTGGAGGGGCTCAGCCTGGAGCAAAGGGGGATCCAGGGGGGATTTGGGATCCTCCGGGGGGGATTTGGGATCTGATCCCAGGGAACGGCCTCGAGCTGGGCCCGGGGTTGGAAATTTGGGATGATTTTTCCATGGAAAAAGGGTCGAGAACCACGGGAAGGGCTCAGGGAAGGGTTGGATCCCCATCCCTGGAGGTGTCCCAGGAATTCCTGGGATTTGGGCTGGACTCGACGCTCTGGGAGCTCTTTCCCAACTTCCAAGATTTTGGGAATCCTGGAAAAAATCTTCGTCTTCCTTCAGCAGAAGATGGGACTGGAGCCCCTTGGAGCCGGGGCGGAATTCCCTGATGGAATTGCCTCGGGAACGCCGGGAGGAGTCACCAGAGCCACCCACGCCCCATGTGACAACTCCCGTGACTCCAATCCCCCACAAACGGAGATTCCCAAATTAACCCCAATTAGTGATAACGACCCAAACCCCGTGACGTCGGATCCCGACTCCCGTGACTCCACAAACTCAATGGAAATTCCCAAATTAAATTAATCCAAATTAGGGATAACGATCCAAACTCCGTGATGTTGGATCCTGACTCCAGTGACTCCAATCCTCCATAAACTCAACGGAGATTCCCAAATTAACCTTAATTAGTGATAGCGACCCAAACGCCATGACGTTGGATCCCAACTCCAGTCCCTCACAAACGTGATGGAAAATTTCAAATTAACCCTAATTAGTGATAACGACCCAAACCCCGTGACGTCGGATCCCGACTCCAGTGACTCCAATCCCCCACAAACCCAATGTAAATTCCCAAATTAAATTAATCCCAATTAGGGAAAACGACTCAAACCCTATGATTTTGGATCCCAACTCCAATCCCCCACAAACGTGATGGAAATTTTCGAATTAAATTAACCTAAATTAGGGATAATATGGAAATTTTCTAATTAAATTAACCCAAACCCCGTGATGTCGGATCCCAACTCCAATCCCCCACAAACGCAATGGAAATTCCCAAATTAGCCCTAATTAGGGATAACGACCCAAACCCCGTGATGTCAAATCCCGTTTACGTCCCTCCCCCGAATTAACCCTCTCTTGGAAGGCCCCAAATTTCTCACTAATCATAATTAACAACAGGGTGTAAAAACTACTCGGGGTAGAAAGGGAGGTGCGGAGATGGTTCTGAGGTGAGATAATGAGGAGCTGTTCCGACCGGAATGTGGGATATTCCTCACGGAAATCACGAGCTGGGAGCTGCTCTGGGGCAGGGAAAAGAAAAAAAAAATTCCACACCCAGCAGCTCCAGAAGGAGAAAACCAGGAGGGAATAAAAATAAAATAAAAATAAAATACAAAAATTCCGCTCCCAAATCCGAGATCTGTTGCGTGGAGTTTCTCCTCTCGTGGCCAAGGAGATGTTGAAGATCTTGGAAAAAATTCCAATTTAGACCTCGGAAAATTGCAATTTACCTCCAGAAAATCCTCTGGAAGCAATGGGAGCTGCTTGATTGGGTTTTGAGGTGGGGTTTTTCCCCTTTTTTTCCCCTTTTTCCCCTTTTTTCCACCTTTTTCACCTTTCCCCCCCTTTTTTTCGCTTTTTTCCTCCCTTTTTGTGATGGTCACGTTCCCACACGGTGTTGGGAATTATCTGGGAGAAGCGTGGGGTTTTCCATAATCAGCAATAAGATGAAATTTAAATAAAATAACAATTTAATAAAATAAAATTAAAATTTAATTACAGTTGTAATTTTTTTTAATTAGAAAAAAATCCCATTTAAACCAGAGCACTTTTGCACTTTTCGGGGGGGGGTAAAACCTCTTTAAAATGAGGATTATTTTGCCTTGAACACCTCGAAATGTTCCTCAAAGCACCTGGAGTTGTGTCCCCGTTGGGATTTACAAGCACTGATGGCGTCAACCCCTGGAAAGGAACAGGTTGGACGGATGAAATAATTTAATTTATCAGGCAAACCTGACAAATTGAAATCATCTATAAATAAATCATTATAATTCAATAATTGAATTGAAAGAATTTAATTTATCAGGCTCAAAGTCTCGTGGGAGCGCTGGAGGATCCATTGTGCCTTTCCATGAGAATTAGGACGGGCTATTTCTCATAATAAATCCAATTAATTATCCACCTCCCCTAATAACACCGTTGGAAAAAAAAACGAACCCCACCTACCAAAACCCGACATTTATGGAAATAAGGTTGTGGAAATCAACGCATTAAAGCCCTTTCTGAAAAACCAATTAATTCAACAACTGCTTGGTTATTATTTTTGGTGTGTGTGTGTGTTTTTTTTTTTTAATTACCCAATTTTTTAAATTATCCAATCATTCCCGTTGGGAATGATTGGGATGGGAGCTGAGGCTTGCTCAGCATCACCTGCTTTCCTGGAAGAAGGCTTTCCACTAAAAAAAAAACCCCGTAAATTAAGATGCAAATATGCAAAGTATGTGGAGGTGGAGCCTGCCGGGGCAGTTTGTGGTCACTTGTCCATCCCCTTGGGCTCCCGCGTTTCCGGGGCTGACGTTGCTCCGGCCATATAAAAGTTTGGGATTTTGGAGGCTCCCGCCAGTTTCTTTCGGCTCCTCCGTCGTTCGTCGGCACCTGTGATCCGGGTAAGTCCTCCTGGGTTTTATCAGGGGAGTTGTTTTAAATCAGGATTTATCTCGTGGAAAACTGAGTTTATTACGGGGTCGCTTCTTGGGATTTGTGCTGGAAAAATCCCCCCCGGGGGTTTTTGGGATTTTTGGGGGGTTTTATTTTAAGGTTTGCTCTGCCTGGAGGGGTTTGGAGATGTCACCTACTCCAAAAAAAGAAACCAACCCGTGGTTGCCTCTCCTGTTCCTGTCCTGGTTAATTTATTCCTGCCTCGTTAAGGCTGGGAATTAAATAAATGGAAGTTGTGGAGCAGCTCCTGGGACTTCAAACAGGATGGGTGAGAAGGAGCTGGAAAATCCCTGCAGGCAAAGCCCAGAGCAAGAAACGAGTTGGAAAATGGGAGTTGCGGCCTCTGGGCCAACCCTTCCCTCACGGAAGGATGAGCCCCAAAATCCCACCCCACCCCCCAAAAAACATTCCACCGATGTCCCAGGAGGATCATCAGGATGGGAGAGTTGGGAATGTGGAGCCTTTTCCAGGAGCTCCAGAAGGGATTTTTCCTCAGGAATCGGAGAGGCGGGAAATAATGGGGAATGGGTTAATACTGAAAGACGGGAATTTTAGGTTGGATATTGGGAAGAAACTGAGGGCGGTGAGGCCTTGGCTCGGGTTTTTCCATGGATTCCCCATCCCTGGAAGTGTCCGAGGCCTGGCTGGACAGGTCTTGCAGGAATTTGGTCAGGGCTGGAAGGAGATGTTCTTTGAGATTCCCTCCCAAGCCAAACCACCGCATGATTCCGTCGGGATAATGGCGGGATTTGTGGCCTCTGGGCTCTGTGGTTGGGAATTCCCAGCACGGGGTGGGGGATGTGCTGAGGATCTGATAAGGAGGAGATAAGCCCTGGAGTGTCTGCTGGTGGAGCTGAGGGCAGGAGGAGTTGAAAAATTTTTTTTTTCGGTTGTGGCTTCTACAAAGTTGGGCAACCCCGTAAAATTCAGGATTTTTTTTTTTTAGGAAGTGAGGCTTCTTCCTAATGGGTTCCCAAATTCCATAAATTCGTCTGGCGGTCTGAGCGTTTGTGGAAATGATTCCAACAATTCAAAATTTCAACACATTCTCGACGATTCAAATGAATTTCAACAAAATTTCAATGATTATTAATTAGACTTGCTATGACCTTTTTAAAAAAAGAATTGGTTCCTTCCCAAACTGCCACGATTCCAGAATTCCGTGGGATTATCCCGGAGCTGAGCCGGGGCCACTCCCTGAAGGGTTGGACTTGGTGATCCCTGAGGGTCCCTCCCAATTCCAGACCCCAGGAATTCTGGGCACACGCGGCTTTTCCTTAAATCCCTTAAATTTCCCTAGATTCCTTAAAATTCCTTAAATTCCCTTAAAATTCCTTAAATTCCTTCCCTCAGCCCAACTCAAACCCACCGAGTCCTCACACCGCGAGTCGCTCTTTAATACGCGTAATCCTGATTATTTTCTTTTTGTCTCTTCCCCGGCTTTTCCCCAGCATTTTTTTCCAGAACCCAGGAATCCTGGGCACAGACGGCTTTTCCTCAAATTCCTTAATTCCCCTAAATTCCTTAAATTTTCTTAATATTTTTTTTCCCCTCAGCCCAACACCAACCCACCGCGAGTCGCGCTTTTACGCGCATAACCCTGATTATTTTATTTTTGTCTTTTTTTCCAGGTTTTTCAGCTTTTTTTCCACCCCCCTCCGGCTTTATCCCATCTTTTTCTCCAGGATGTCCTACTACTACGAGCAGTGCAAGCAGCCCTGCCTGCCGCCCGCCATCTTGGCGCAGAAATGCGCCAAGTGCCCTCAGCCCTGCGCCACCCAATGCGTCGAGGTCTGCCAGGCCCCTTGTGCCACCAGCTGCGTCCCCCAGTGCGTGGACACCTGTGCCACCCAGTGTGCCACCAGCTGCGTCCCTCAGTGCGTGGACACCTGTGCCACCAGCTGTGTCCCTCAATGTGTGGACACCTGTGCCACCAGCTGTGTCCCTCAATGTGTGGACACCTGTGCCACCCAGTGTGCCACCAGCTGTGTCCCCCAGTGTGTGGACACCTGTGCCACCAGCTGTGTCCCCCAGTGCGTTGACACCTGTGCCACCCAGTGTGCCACCAGTTGTGTCCCTCAATGTGTGGACACCTGTGCCACCCAGTGTGCCACGACTTGTGTCCCCCAATGTGTGGACACCTGTGCCACCCAGTGTGCCACCAGCTGTGTCCCCCAGTGCGTTGACACCTGTGCCACCCAGTGTGCCACCAGCTGTGTCCCCCAGTGCGTTGACACCTGTGCCACCCAGTGTGCCACCAGCTGTGTCCCCCAGTGCGTGGACACCTGTGTCACCCAGTGCCCTGAGCCTTGTGCCACCAAGTGCGTGGAGCAGTGCCAGGCTGAGGTTTGCAGCACCAAGTGCGTGGAGTCGTGTGAGACCGTGTGCCTGAAGCCCTGCTGATCCCGATCCCGATCCCGATCCCGATCCCGGGGCTCCGGTGACCCCGTGAGAAGTTCCGGGATGGACAAAATGGCGCAGACCCATCGGCGACGCAACGAGGATTCTCCTGCTCTCATCGTTCCGCGTTTTCGTCTTAAAAAAATGTCTTCGTCTTGAAAAATGTCTTCGTCGTAAAAAACGTTTTTGTCTTAAACAATGTTGTTTTGTCTTAAAAAATGTTTCCTCCCTGATGGATTCACGTTTTCATCTTAAAAAAAATGTTTTCATCTTGAAAAATGTTTTTGTCCTAAGAAATATTTTTGTCTTAAAAAACGTTTCCCCTCTGAGTGTTCCCCGTGTTTTTGCTCCTGCTCCTTTTTTTTTTTTTGGGAAGTGCTGCTCACAACTCTTCCTGAGATTCCCAATGTCAAAATATTGGGAATTCTGGTGGGAAATGTCGGTTTTCCTTGGGAATTCCCGACGTTTTAGCGTTTGGAATGTCGGGAAGTCGCCGTCAGCAGCTGGTGGTGGAGGATGTCGAACTCTTTTTCCCCTTCCCCTTCTTCCTTCTGTATCTCAGTCTCATAAATTCCCCGTGCAGCAATAAAAAAAAATGGCCACGACGGCAACCGGGTGTCTTTTGTGTTTTTCTCCCCATCAAAATTAAATTAAATTAATCAATTAAGGAATTAAAGTGTTTGGGGAGGGGTTTGCGCCTGAAGTAAAAAAAAAACACAACAAAAAAGTTTTAAGGCTGAGAAATTTCTTTCTAATCCTACGAGGAAATAATGGTCTGGTCAATCCTTTTCTGAGGGATTAATTGAAATTATTGGCAGAATTTCCACTTTCAGATGGAATTCTGTTCCTCACAGCTCGGGGTTTCGCAGGCAAATCCTAGAAATTCGTTAAAAGGCGAATTTAGGTGGAAAAAGGCCTTAAATTAATAAAGGAATTGAACATCTGAATTTAAGTGGAAGAAAGCCTGGAATTAATAAAGGAATCGAACGTCTGGAATTTTAAATAAAATTCAAATGCGAAAAATTTAAATAAAGTTTAAATAAAAAATAAAAATAAATAAAAAAAGAACTAGAACTGGAACTAGAACTAAAAATAAAAATAAAACAAAAATAAAAATAAAAAAAAATAAAAGTAACATAAAATAAAATTTAAATTCATCTTTATTCCTGATTACCTGGAGGCTGAAGGGCACCCCATTATCCGGAGGGAGTTAAAACCATTAAAAGCCCCCCCAATTTAATTTAAATTCAGTTTTAATTGAATTTTAATTTAAAATCCAATCTCCCACTGTGTCTTTCCTCACCCCTGGCTCGGCGCCGGCCACGCCATTCCATCGTCTGGGAATGCTGAAAAACCTCTCCCCACCCACCCCCTCATTAGGGGAAGGGTGGGGAATATTTAATCAGGAGGAAAGAAAAAAAAAAAATAAAAGAGGAGATATTTATTTTTAGGGGCGTGCCGGCGCCCGTTTCCAAATCGCATTTTTTAATGTGAGGGTGGGAGCGGGTTCCTCTTTGAGTCGCTGGTGACACCCAGGGAGGTGACACCGAGAGGTGACACCGAAATGTGACACCCAAAGAGGTGACACACCCTCGGACGGGGATCACTGGAGGGCAAAAAAAAAAAAAACAAAAAAACCCACAAAAAACATGTCTGGGGGAATTTTGGGGAGCAGGTTTTGGAAATTTTTTTGGAAATTTTTGGAAAAGGTTTTAGGAGTTTAGCAACCCCAGAGTCGGAGCGGGAATTCCCACGGGAAAATGGACAAAAAGTGAGGGATTTCTTAGGATCAGAAATTCCGGGCAAAATGAGGATTTTTCGCTTCAAATTCCTCCAAATTTGGGAAGTTTTCCTTCCTTCCATTCATTTTTATTTCCTGGGAATCTCGAATTTTAACAAGTGTGGGTTTGGAGGGAAAAGCTGAGCTCCAGGAGAAGCTCCAAGAAAAGCCAGGTAAGAGAAAGTGGAAAATAGGGAAAAAATCTGTGGATTTGGGAGTTTTATCAGGGAAAAATCCTTTGGTGACAATCCCGACGTTGGATACCAACCCAAATATTTGATAAATATTGCCAATATTCGATGAATATTCCCAGTATTTCATGATATTCCCAATATTTGGGGATTCAGGGATATCTGGAGATGCAGGCTCTGGAACGTCACTTTTGGGTTTTCTCAGAGGCCTGGGGAAGGTTTAAATCATGAATCGTGACCAAAAGAAAAAAAGAAAAAAAATTAAATTTCTGATTCAGGAATCACCTGGACAAATCTCAAAATTCCAACCTGAAATCCCGAAAAATTCCCCCAAATTCCAGCCCAAAATATCCCCAAATTCCAGCCCCAAAATCCCCAAATTCCACCCCAAAAATCCCCAAATTCCAAACCCAAAAATCCCCAAATTCCAAACCCAAAAATCCCCAAATTCCAACCCCAAAAATCCCCATGATCCTGATCTGTGGCCTGGAATTTTTCCCGCCTTTTTTTTTTTTTTTTTCCTTTGGGAACAGAGATCAGCTGGAAAATCCAGAGGAAGTGGTTGAAAGGACGTCACGTGATCCAAGAATTTCCTGTGGTCAAGTTGTGGTGGAATTGTTGGGATTCCCGGGATATTTGCAATAAATGAGGGATATTTCATCAGGCGCCGGGAGGAGGAGCCTGGAATTTTTTCCTCGCGTCTTGAGAAGGGAAAAAAAAAATAAAATTCCTGTTTTTTTGGGTGGGAAATGGCAAAATTCAGTTCCAAACCAGAATCCCAAGAGCTGAGGGAGATTCCCAACCCCGCTGGGATTTCTGGGGATTCCTCCGGGATTCCCCAGCCAAAATTATCCCAAAAATTCATTTGTGGGGTCTCTGCCCTGGACAGGGTGAAATATTAATAAATTGTTAATAAATTGTTAATAAATAAGGGGTAATAAACCGTCAATGAATTGTTAGTGGATTACCAGTAAAATGTTAATAAAATATTTTGAAATGTTTATCATTGACTAAATTGGTTAATGATGAATTGGATAAATAATAAATTATATTTAGAATAAGGACATTTAAACTTTATATTACATTGCATTACATTGTATTATTTTATATTCTTTCATATTATTTATTATTGCTTTATATTATTTTATATTGTTTTATGTTGTATTAGATTAGATTAGATTAGAAATATATGTATAAATTAAATACAAAATTAAATAACAATTAAATAAACACTTACTATTAACATCATTATAAAAAGTCCAAACTTAATATTTAACCATGAATGTGTCATTAAAGAAATACTTCGTAAAACACCAATAAATTTTTAATAAAAATATAGATTACATGGTAATTAAATTAATAGTGATATATAAAAACATCAAAATTTTAATAATGAAATATAAAATACATAAATAGATTAACAATGAAACATTGACCGACTACGAATAAATTATCTACGGAACGTCAATAAATTAATAACGAAACCCCAATAAAACATAAATAAATTCATCATGAACCGCCGACCAACTGCGAATAAACGGACAATAAATTATTGACGGAATATCATAAAATGAATGACGAAACATTAATAAATTAATGATGAAACTCGATGGACTCATCCTGGGATGGGGAAATCTCCGCCAGACTTTGGCTTCGGGGTTGTGAAACATTCCGGTCACCGAGTTTATCCTGCGGGGGATAAAAGCGGCTCCTTGGGGATCTCCACACCCTCAGCGGCTCCTCCTCGGCTCCCTCCTCCCGCAGGACACCCAGGTGAGTCTTTACCTGCCCAGGTGAGGCGTTTTTGGGCAAAAAATTGGGTTTTTCCATTGTTTTTTGTCATTTTGGGGCTCCCTACCTCACAAAAATTCTGCCCACAACCGGTGGAAATGATGGAATTTTGGGGGGTTTTGAGGCTCCAGTTGGAGGTTTGGGATGTTTTTGTCCTTTTCTCCCCAGGTGAGTCTTTACCTGCCCAGGTGAGGCGTTTATGGGGAAAAAAAATTGGGTTTTTCCATTGGTTTTTGTCATTTTGGGGCTCTCTCTCTCCAACCCCCAAAAATTCTGCCTGTGGTGGGTGGGAATGATGGAATTTTGGGGGGTTTTGTGGCTCCAATTGGATGCATTGGGATTTTTTTGGTCCTGGAATGAGGATCGGAGGTAAAACCCGCCCAAACGAAACCAAGGAGACAAAACGATCCGAGGGTTTTTTCCTTCTTTCCCTCTGCTCATTTTTTATTCCCTGGGAATCATTAAAAAATGTGAGTTTTGAGGAAAATCCGAGCTCCAGCAGAAGCTGCAGGAAAAAGCCGGGAAAGAGGAGAGGAAAAGTGGGAAAAATCTCAGGATTTGGGAAGCTTTGACCAGGAAAAAATCCTTTGGTGACAATCCCGGTGTTGGATACCAACCCCAATATTTGATAAATATTCCCAATATTTCATTTTGTTCCCAATATTTGATAGTAGTTCCAGTACTTGATAATATTCCCAGTATTTGATACCAATCCCAATATTTAATAATATTCCCTATATTTGATAATGTTTCGAGCAAAGGAAAATTCAGTTTTATTTTTAATTCGAGCAAAAAAAAAAATTCGATTTTATTTTGAAATCTGAGCAAAAGAAAATTTTATTTTAGTTTGAAATTCGAGCAAAATAAAATTGAATTTTATTTTGAATTTTTTTTTTGTTTTTAGGCTCGCCCAGGATGTCGGAGCAGCAGAAGCAGCAGCAGCAAATCCCGGCCCAGTGCCAGCAGAAATGTGGGGCCATTCCCAAAGGATCCCAGAAAAATCAGGTTTCCCAAGGCCAAGTTTGCCAAAGTCAGGCTCAGGCGGGCGTGAAGAACCCCCAGCAACAGCAGCAGCAGCAGCAGAAATGCTCCAAGCAAAAATAGCAGCAGAAATCCCAAAATCCAAAAATAAAATCTGAATTTTCCCAGACCTGCAGCCGCCTGCTTTGCCCTCCAGCAAAAAAATTAACCTCGTTAATGACGAAATGGGTTTAATTAAGCTTAAAAAATTATTATAAATCAGTTAATTTCATTAATCACGCGTGATTTCCCTTTTAATTCCGGGGTTTAATTCGGGATGTGGTGCAATAAAATGATGGAACGGCCTCGTGGTGTTTTTTTTTTTTCCTCCAGTTTTTACTTCTCTTTTTAAAAAAATTTTCCTACCCCAAAAAAATCAGATTTAAGTTAATGCAAAGGCTGGCTTTGGCAAGCTGAGCCTCGTCATTTTTATTCCATTAACTTGGAGTAAAAATCCCCAAAACTCGGAGTAAAAATCCCCAAAACTTGGTATAAAATCCCCCAAAACCCGACACCAAAAATCCCCCCATATTGGTAAAAAACTCCCCAAAATTTGGTATTAAACTCCCAAAATTTGGAATAAAACTCCCCAAAACCTGGTATAAACCCCCCAAAACTTGGTATAAACCCCCCCAAATTGGTACCAAACCCTCCCAACACGGAGAGAAGAAATGCAGATCACAAAAGTGTGAAAAACACGAATTTAGCACAGCGCAGAGCAGAAAATGGTGAAATTTTGGGGGTTTTAGGATGGAGGTGAATGGGGAGACAAAATGGCGGATTTGGGGCGGGGCCTTGGGGCCTTCTCCTTGGCCGCCATCTTGTGACGGGTAATACATGTTATAATAATGATATAAAATATATAAATAATAATAATATTACTATATAAAATAATAATATATTTGTATTACAATATATTGTATATAGTATATATAGTATAATATATAAAATAATGTATATTTATATTAGATAGCATATGGTATATATGATATATGAAATATCATATATGATATAAAACATATTACATATTATGTATTTTGTATTGTGATATATGATATAAAATACATTATATATTATGTGTTTTATATTGTATATCATATCATATATATCATATATCATATAATAAATATGTGGGTTTATGTTCATCAAATTTTGTTTACCAACTGGGAGATAGGATTATATAATTATATATTATATATTTTCACATACATAAAAATGTATATCTAATATTACATATAATTTATATTAATAATAATGTAACAATATAAAATTTTTTATATCCGGATTTTTAAATTAATTTCTCTTGATAAAATCTGCTGAGCATTTATTATTACGATAAACAACGTGAAAAACCTTGAAAAAAAACAAGACCTTGAAGACATGATTCCATTTATTTTTTTTATTAATATTATTATTTTTTTTTCCCCTCTGGGTATTCCAAAGCCGCGGGATTTTGGGGGGGAAAAAAGGAACAGGAATTTTTTGGGAACTGCTGGAATTCCCGACGGGAATTCCCCCCACTGTTAGTAAAAGGATAAAAACGTTTTAAAAGCTCTGCAAAGGGTTAAAAAAACCCCCAAAACCCCAACAAAAAACCAACCTCCAAAAAAAAACCCAAAAAAGAGGTTTGGAAAAACCTCTGCATGAGGAAAAATTCGGGATTTCCCTTTTATTTCTGCTCCAGGGGAGCGAATTTCTAGGGAAGTGAGCGCTGCTCCGGGATTTCCTGGAATTCTTGGTTTTTTTCTGGGATGGACACTGGGATTTCCTGGAATTTCTGCTTTTCCTGGCAACAAGGAATGGCCACAGGGACTTCCTTGAATTCCTGTTTTTCCTGGGAACACGGGACAGGATCAGCTTGTTTTTCCGGGATGGACACCGGGATTTCTTGACATTCCTGCTGTTTTTCCGGAATTTCCTGGAGTTCCTGTTGTTTTTCCGGGATGGACACCGGGATTTCCTGGAATTTCTGTTTTTCCTGGGAACACGGGACAGGATCAGGGATGGACACCGGGATTTCCTGGTGTTCCTGAGGTTTTTCCGGGATGGACACCGGGATTTCCTGGAATTTCTGTTTCTCCTGGGAACAAGGAGTGGGCACTGGAGTTTCCTGGAATTCCTGTTGTTTTTCCGGGATGGTCACCGGGATTTCTTGACATTCCTGTTTCTCCTGGCCACATTCAACGGGTTCAGGGCACGAAACTGGGATTGGGACAGGGATTTCCAGGGATTCCTGCTTTTCCTGGGAACACGGGACAGGATCAGGGATGGACACCGGGATTTCCTGGTGTTCCTGTTTTTCCTGGGCACAAGGAATGGATTCAGGGCATGAAACTGGGATGGGGATTTCTTGGCGTTCCTGCGGTTTTTCCTGGATGGACACGGGGATTTCTTTACATTCCTGTTGTTTTTCTGGGATGGACACCGGGATTTCTTGGCGTTCCTGTTTTTCCTGGGCACATGGAATGGATTCAGGACACGAAACTGGGATTGAGACTGGGATTTCCTGGAATTTCTGCTTTTCCTGGGAACACGGGACAGGATCAGGTTCTTTTTCCGGGATGGGCACCGGGATTTCCTGGAATTCCTGTTTTTCTTGGATGGTCACCGGGGTTTCTTTCCATTCCCGCTGTTTTTCCGGGATCCCTTCGTCCTCCCGGCAGGATTTCCCCTCCTGGGCCGGGAGTTGGGTTTGGTGCTCCTGAGGTCCTGGATTTTCCCCTTTCCCAGGTTCTGGGATGGATTTTTGGGGAATTTGGGGGCATTGAGGTGGTTCAGGTACTGGATTTTCCCCTTTTCCCATCTCTGGGATGGGTTTTTCTGGGATGTGGGGGTGTTGGGGCGGTTCAGGTACCGGATTTTCTCCTTTTCCCATCTCTGGGATGGATTTTTCTGGGATTTGGGGGTGTTGGAGTGGGCTGGGTGTGGGGCCGGGTTTGGCCAGGCCCGGGGGCAGCGTCAGCTCCTGTTTGATTTGGGTCTGGTTCAGAGACATCTCTGCGGGACAACGGGATGGCCTGAGGGGGAAAGAGGGAATAAAATATAAAATAATATAAAATATAAAATGTAAAATATAGAATATAAAATATAAAATATAGAATATAAAATATAAAATATAAAATATAATTGAAACCACAATAAAAAATAAAATAAAATAAAATAATAAAATAAAATAAAGTAAAATACGGGAATTTTTTGCGTTACTGGGAGGAGGGTGACACAATTATTAATTATATTACATCCTATTATATTATATTGTATTATACTATATTCACTATATAGAATATATAATATATATTTTATAGTTTATATAAATTACATATATTATATAGTAGTGTATATAGTATATACTATATATCTTATATGTAACGGATATTTTATACGTAATATTATATAATATTAAAAAAATCTATTGATTTTAAAATAATTAGAATTATAAACAATTATTAATAAGTTTTTAAAATATTTTTTTATTATTTGAAGTTGTTTTGTTTGGTATTTAGTATTTAGTATGTAGTATAATTATTTTAATTATTATTACTACACTACTACTACTACTACTACGTGTTGTTATTATTATTATTATTATTTAAAAATAGGCTAAATCCAAATATTTCAGGACCTTTGACGTGACAGAAAATAATAATAAAAAAGTAAAGAAATAAAAAGAAAAAAAGGAAAAAAAAAGGAAAGAAAAAGAAAAAGGAAGGAAAAATAGAAGAAAAATAAAATCTAAAAAAAGAACAAATAAATGTGAGGCCAAGGGGATGCTTTGGACTTCTAAACTTCAAACAATTCCAACTTTTTGCCCCTCGATTTTCAGCTTTTCTCCGGAATTTGGGGATTTTTGCAGCGAGCCGAGAGTTAAAATTCAGAGAAAATCCCTCCCATCGCTCCGCTCAAATTTGTCTGGAAGGATTTGAGCTCCTCCCTGAGGCCGCGAGAGGAAAAATTCCTCTCTTCCCTTTTGAAAATTTTATTTTTTTATTTTTACATCTGATAAAACCTCAATTAAATCATCAAGTCTTTAATTTAGATTAAAGAGCGCCCTCGTGCTGCCACATTTGCCTTTTTAAATTTGTTTTTTTTCCTTCCCCAAGGAATTTTTTTGGTGATTAAAAATTAAATTACTGGATGAAAATTGATTTTTTTTTTTTAATTTGGGTTATAAAATCACAATAAAATCCATTTGGCGAGAGAGGATTTGGTGCCTTTCCCTGGAACCCACAGAATTCCATCCCACCCCTGCCTCAGGACGGGTCTAATTTAGGATTTAATTACCCCCCGATTTAGGCTCGGCCTTAATTTGCCTCCCGGAGCCGTTTCCAACCGCCCACAAATTCCCTTTCCAGGAACCCTCCGCTGATCCCAAAGCCAAAATTTCCTGAAAGGCTCTGCCCGGGGAGCAGAACCCCCAAAATCCCCCCCAAAATATCGGGATTTTTCAGTCCCAAATATCTCCAAAATATAGGGGTTCTCAGTCACAAATATCCCTCCAAATCTCAGGATTTTCAGTCCCAAATATCCCCCAAAATTTCAGGATTTTCATTCCAAAATATCCCCCAAAATTTCAGGATTTTCATTCCCAAATATCCCCCAAAATTTCAGGATTTTCAGTCCCGAATATCCCCAAGAAATCTCAGGATTCGCAACCCCAAAACTCCCTGAGGAGTCTCAGGATTCCCAATCCCAAACCTCCCCCAAAATCTGGATTCCCAATCCCAAATATCCCCCCAAAATTTCAGCATCCTCAATCCCGAACCACCTCAAAAAATCTCAGAATTCTGAACCCCAAACCTGCCCAAAAATTCCAAGATTTTCAGCCCCAAACCCCCTCAGAATTCTGAATCCTAAATATCCCCCAAAATTCCAGGATTTTCAGCCCCAAAATCCCGGGATCTCCAACCCCAGATATCCTCAACCCAAAAATCCAGGATTTTCAGCCCCAAACCTCCCCAAAATCTCGGGATCCTCAACCCCAAATAGCCTCCAAAATTCCAGGATTTTCAGCCCCAAATATCACCCAAATTTCCAGGATTTTCAGCCCCAAAATCCCGGCATCCTCAACCCCAAATACCCTCCAAAATTCCAGGATTTTCAGCCCCAAACCTCCCCAAAATCTCGGGATCCTCTACCCCAAACATCTCCCAAAATTCCAGGACTTTCAGCCCCAAATATCACCCAAAATTCCAGGATTTTCAGCCCCAAAATCCTGGGATCTCCAACCCCAAATACCCCCCCAAAATCCCAGGATTTTTCAGCCCCAAAATTCCAGAATTTTCAGCCCCAAAATCTCGGGATCCTCAACCCCAAACATCTCCCAAAATTCCAGGATTTTCAGCCCCCAAATCCCGGCATTCTCAACCCAAAATTCCAGGATTTTCAGCCCCCAAATCCCGGCATCCTCAACCCAAAATCCCAGGATTTTCAGACCCCAAAATCCCAGGAATTTTCAGCCTCAAAATCCCAGGATTTTCAGCCCCCAAATCCCAGGATTTTTCAGCCCCCAAATCCCGGGATCCCCAAACCACCTCCCCGGCCTCACCCAGGCGGCGCCGAGGGGAGCAGCGGGAGCGGAGCCGGTGCCGGAGCCCAGGAGATTTGGGATCTTTTATAGGGTTTGGGAGCTCCGGGAACGAGTCCGGCTGGCCCCGATGAGCTCACGGCTCTTTCACAAGAGCCCGGCCCCGCCGCATTTCACACGTAGGCGCTTCCCAGGGAGAGGATCCCGAGTTCATTCCCTGGTGAAATGTGGATTTTTTTATCCTCTGGAAAAAAAAAGATTCCAGGGGGGGATTTATCCCCTGCATAAATCTCAGGGGATTTCTTCCGGGGGAAAAAAAAAATATCTAGGGAATTTATACAGGATTTTTTTTTTTTTCCTCCTCTGGAAAAAGCTTTGGAGAATTTATTCAGTGGATAAAGTTTCAGGGGATTTATCCCCTGCATAAATCTCAGGGGATTTCTTCCTGGAAAAAAAGATCTAGGGAATTTATACAGGAATTTATTTTTTATTTTCCGCCATAGAAAAGGCTTTGGAGAATTTATTCACTGGATAAAGTTTCAGGGAATTTATTCCCTGGATGAAGTTTCAGGGAATTTATCCCCTGCATAAATCTCAGGGGATTTTTTTCCCCTGGAGAAAAAAGATCTAGGGAATTTATACAGGATTTTTGGTTTTTTTCCTCCCCTGGAAAAAGCTTTGGCGAATTTATTCAGTGCATAAAGTTTCAGGGAATTTATCCCCTGCATAAAGCTCAGGGAATTCCTACCTGGATAAATCTCCAGGGAATTTCTCCCCTGGAAAAAAGCTCAGGGAATTTATCTCTTGAATAAAGCTTCAGGGAATTTATTCCCTGGAAAAAAGCCCGGGGTCATTCCACGGCTAAAATCTCCCCTCTGATATCTGAAATTCCTGGGATTTATTGGGAATTCTCATCCCAATCCATCCCGGGGTCATTCCACAGCTAAAATCTCCTCTCTGATATCTGAAATTCCTGGGATTTATTGGGAATTTGGGATAATTTGTGCTTCTGTCCTCTGCTCTTCATCAATGAATCCTCCAAAGTGGGATTTATTTGGAGCAGGGATGGGTTTTCCTGGGAAAGACTTCCTGGATTTCCTTCAGCTCAGACGGATTTCCTGGAAATTCCAGGGATTTCTTCCTGGAAAAGGAGGAATTCCCAGTCAGGGCCTGCCCAGGGAGGTTTTCCAAGGAATTCCTGGACACACCTCAGGGCCTCTGGAAAGGTGTCAATCCATCAAAAATTTGGCTCGATGATTTTGGAGGGTTTTTCCAACTTTTCCCACCTCAGTCATCCTGGAATTCACTGAGGGAACTGAGCTGATCTTCAGGATTTTTATTTTATTTTATTTTTTTAAACAATATTGAAAGGGGTGGGTTTGTTTTTTTTTTTTCCCCACCCGAATGGAATTTGGGGGGAAATTCCAGACCCCGTGGAATTCCGGAATGGGATTTAGAAATTCTCCAGCCTAGGTGTGAGATAAAGGGGAATTTCTTCTCAGGATTCCTAATTCCTAATCTCCCCAAAAATCTCGGGATTTTGAATCTCAAATATCCGCAAAATCTCAGAATTCTGAACCCCAAATATCTCCAATAATCTCAGAATCCTCAATCCCAAATATTCCCCCAAAAATCTTGGAATTCTCAACCCCAAATTTCTCCAAAAATCTCAGAATTCCCAACCCCAAACCTCCCCAAAAATCTCAGAATTCCCAACCCCAAATATCCCAAATAATCTCAGAATTCCCAATCCCAAACCTCCCCCAAAATCACGGGATTCTCAACCCCAAATATCCCAAATAATCTCAGAATTCCGAATCCCAAACCTCCCCAGAAATCTCAGGCCCCCCAATCCCAAATATTCCCAAAAATCTTGGGATCCCCCACCCCAAAATCTCCCTGTGGAATCCTGTGTGCAGCACATTCCCTGAGGATTATTCCATCTTAAAAAGAGAATTTCTGGAGCTGGAAAACCCTCAGAAATCCCATCCCAATCCCCCAAATCCGCGAGATCCATCGGGAGCTGTGAGGGGAGGACGAATTCCCGCTCTGGAGACGCCGCCGTGTCCCAACCCCAACCCCAGACGGGGAATTTTGGGAATTTCGTCACCTTTTGGTCACCCCGAGGGAGGTTTTATCAGATGGAGATCCCGACTGGCTGATCCGGTCCTGAACCATCTCCCGGAATTCCTGGGCAGAGCCTGGAAACGTGGAGAAACTTCCTCTCATCCTCTTCCTCAAACCGTCCTCCGGAATTCCAGAAAATTCCGGGGTTTTCTGCCCCGTTGTTTTATTTCCTCAAGGTTAGATGGGGCCCACGGAGAAATCCGGGATAATGGGAATTGCCATGGGAATTGTGCCTGGGTTTGGAAGGGGATGATCCCAAAGGTCCTTTTCCAACCCGAACCGCTCCATGATCCTTGGGTTGTTTTCCTGGATTTGCCGACCTCATTATTCCGGGATTTTGTGTTTCTGTCGTTCCACCATTCCGTGATTCCCTGATCCTCTCATTCCATGGTTTTCTGATTCCCTGACTCTGTTATTCCATGATTTTCTGTTTCTCTGACTCCATTATTCTATAATTTTCTCATTTTATGATGCTACAATCCTTTTATTCCATGATTTTCTGATTCCGCGATCTTCTGATTCTCTGTTATTCCAAAATTTTATGATTCTATGATCCTTTAATTCCATCTTTTTGTGATTTTCTGATTCTCCGACTCCATTATTCCATGATTTTCTGATTCCTTGATCCTTTAATTCCGTGATTTTCCCATTCCTCCATTTCCTGATTCTCTGATTCCCCGATTCCCTATTATCCCACAATTTTCCATCATTCCACCATTTTCCCATTCCATGACCCCCCAATCCCACGATTTTCCCATTCTCCGACCCTCCACCATTCCCTAATTCTATTTTCCCCACCATTTTGTCATTTCCCTGACCCTGTTTGGTTTTTTTGCCCCGCCAAGGAGCAAACAGAGAATTTCACCACCTCCAACCTTCCACCTGGATTTTTGTGCAACATTCCCCAGGGAATTCTCCATTTTTTATTTCAGCCAGAAAAAAAAAAAACCCCAAAAAAACAAACAAAAAAAAACAAACAAACAAACAAAAAAAAAAAAACCAGAAAAAAAAAAAAAACAAAAAAAAAAAAAAAAAAAACAAAAAAACCCCCAAAAAACCCAAAAAAACCCAAAAAAACCAAAACAGAACAAAACAAAACAAAAAAACAAACAAAAAAAAACCCCCCAAAAAACCAAACCAAAACAAAACCCAAAAAACCCCAAAAAACAAACAAACAAAAAAAACAAAAAAAAAAAAAAAAACACCCTTTTATATATGTATATATAAATATATAGAAATATTCCTGGAATATCTCGGTGCCAAATTTAAACCCTGAAGTTGCGACACCCAGGGAATTAAACACAAACGCTGGGAGGGAGAGACCTGACCCCAAACCTAATCCTGAACCCGATCCTAAACCCCGTCTGGAGATCAGGAGATGCAGCCTGACCTCAAACTGGTTTGGATCCAGTCTGGGAATGGCCCCAGAGGTCACTGAGCTGCAATTTCAGCATAAAAATTCTGAATATTTCTGATTTAAACTGGTTTGGATCCAGTCTGGGAACACTCCAGAGGTCACTGAGCTCAACCTCAGCACAAAAATTCGGGATATTTTCTAATTCCTGAATTTAAACTGGGTTTGGATCCAGTCTGGGAACGCTCTGTCTGAGCCCTCTGGATTCAGGAGTTTGGAGCAGACGTTGGAGGATCCAGTGGGAATTTTTTGTCATAAAAAATGGATTTTTTTCCCCCTAAATTCGGGATTTTTGGGCACACAGGGGAGGACCCAGTGAGAATTTTTTTCTGGAATAAAATTGATTTCCCCCCCCCCTAAATTCAGGATTTTTGAGCACACAGGGGAGGACCCAGTGACAATTTTTTCTCTAGAAAAAATGGATTTTTTCCCCCTAAATTCGGGATTTTTTGGGCACAGGGGAGGATCCTGGGGACCTTTTGCCCCGCTGGATTTCAGCCGTGACTCAGGAGCTGCGGAACCGGCCCGGCCTCGCCCTTTGCCTCCTTGTTGTGTCCAGCTCCGGGCTGGACTCATCAAACAAAAGGTTTAATTAGCAGCTGCTGGATGACTTAATTAGCACCTCCAGCAGCGTCTGCCGGGGTCGGGCTGGGGCCCGTCCTGGAGCAGCTCCACGGCTGGAGAAGTTTTGGATTCCCTGGAAGTGTCCAAGGCCAGGCTGGATGGAATTCTGGAATGGTTTGGGTTTGGAAAGGACCTTAAAGCTCATCTGGTCCCAAATTGAGTTCCAATTCCAATCGGAATTCCAAGTTCCAATCCAAATTTGGGACTGGAATGAGCTTTAAGGTTTGGAATTCTGGAATTGTTTGGGTTTGGAAGGGACCTTAAAGCTCATCTGGTCCCAAACTGGGTTCCAATTCCAATCGGAATTCCAAGTTCCAATCCAAATTTGGGACTGGAATGAACTTTAAGGTTTGGAATCCTGGAATGGTTTGGGTTTGGAAAGGACCCTTAAGGATCCTCCTGTTCCAAATGGAGTTCCAATCTCAACTGGGATTCCAAATTCCAATCCAGTCCCAAACTGGAAGTGGAGTGGTTTGGAATTCTGGAACGGTTTGGAATTCAGGGATGGTCTGGGTGGGAAGGGAGCTTAAAGCTCATCCAGTCCCAAATTGGGCTCCAATTCCAATTTGAATTCAGATTCTGGAATGGTTTGGGTTTAGAAAAGATCTTAAAGTTAATCCAGTCCCAAACTGGGTTCCAATTCCAATTGGGATTCCAAATTCCAATCCAGTCCCAAATTGGAACTGGAGGAGCTTTAACCTTTGGGGTTCTGGAATGGTTTGGAATTCTGGTCTGGAATTCAGGAATGGTTTGGGTTTAGAAAGGACCCTGAAGCTCATCCAGTCCCAAATTAGGTTCCAATTTCAATTGCGATTCCAAATTCCAGTCCAGTTCCAAATTTGATGATCCCAAACAATCCCAGAATCCCAAATCATCCCATGATCCCAAACCATCCCATGATCCCAAACCAATCCCATGATCCCAAACCATCCCAGAATTCTGGGCACGGGCCAGGCAGGGACCAAAGGGGACCTGTCTCAGACACTCTTAATTATTAATCTGTAATTAAAGAGCTGCAAATGAGCTGCAAGACGAGAAATCTCCTCTCATTAAGAGCCCCAAATTCCCGATTTTGGCGATTTTACAGCGCTCAGGGCAAAAAAAAAAATCAGAGAGAGGATGAAACTCCTCACCCGGGTCACCCTGAGAGGGTTTAATGACTTAATTAACTCTCGGTTTTGTTAATTAGGAGCTCTTTTGGTCTGGGCCAGGCCCGGGGGGGAGGTTAAACCTGGATTTAGGGTCAGGAGAACCCCGGTGACTTTTCTGAGCTCAGGTTTTTTTGTGGGGTTCATCCCCTCCGCTGGGATTGGGAGAAAACGGCGAGCCCGGGGTTGTGATTTTAATTATTTTAATGACTTTAATGATTTTAATGATTAACTCTCACCCCCGGTTCATGGAACTCACGGAAAGGAGTAAATCCAAGAGAAATCCCTTTTTAATTTTAATTTTAGTTTTTATTTTTGGGAGCTCAAAGGCTGATAATGGCCTTTCCCTGCTGCACCAGGAGCTGATATTCCATTAAAAATGGGATTTTTAAAAAATTTAAAAAATTAAAATTTAATTATTTTTTAATTTAAAAGTTAATTTTTTTTTTCCTTTTTCCAAGAGGTCAGGGAAGGCTGAACCGTGTCCTTGTATCCCAAATCCCTCCCAATTCCCTGCCCCTGGAAAAACAGATCCTGGAAAAAGCTGGGAAAGGCTGAACTCGCAGCGAGTTCATCACCCCGGCGGGGAAAATGGAGCAACGGGGGAATTGAGTTCTTTGATGGGATGGGGAAAGTTGTGGGGTGGTTCCAGTGAGGCAACCGGGGCCCTGCGGGGGGAAATTAGCGCCGGGAATTAATTAGCAGGAGGTTTTTAAGGAGAGAAGAAATCAGGGCTAAATTTAGGCTGGGAATTAAGCGGAGGTTTTCGAATAGAGAATAAATTTGGGCTAAATTTAGGCCAGAAGTTAGCAGAGGTTTTCAAGGAGAAGGGGATGAAATTGAGACTAAATTTAGCCTGGGAATTGGCAGGAGGTTTTTAAGGAGAGAAGAAAATATGGATTAATTTAGACCTGGAATTAGCAGGAGGTTTTTAAGGAGAGAAGAAATCAGGACTGAATTTAGGCTGGGAATTGGCAGGAGGTTTTCAAATAGAGAAGAAATTATGGATCAATTTAGACCTGGAATTAGCAGGACGTTTTCAAGAAGAGAAATTATGGATTAATTTAGGCTGGGAATTAGCAGGAGGTTTTCAAGGACAGAAGAAATCAGGAATAAATTCAGGGCAGGAATTAGGAGGAGGTTTTCAAGTAGAGAAGAAATCACGGATTAATTTAGGCCAGGAATTAGCAGGACGTTTTCCAGGAGCAGGGAAGAAATTGAGACTAAATTTAAACTGGGAATTAGCAGGAGGTTTTCAAATAGAGAAGAAATCATGGATTAATTTAGACCTGGAATTAGCAGGAGGTTTTCAAGGACAGAAGAAATCAGGAATAAATTTAGGCCAGGAATTAGCAGGAGGTTTTTAAGGAGAGAAGAAATCAGGACTGAATTTAGGCCAGGAATTAGCAGGAGATTTTCAAGAAGAGAAAAAAAAAAACCCGACAGATTAATTTAAACTGGGAATTAGCAGGAGATTTTTCCAGGAGCAGGGAAAAAAATCAGGACTGAATTTGGGCTTTCCCGAACTTTGGGCTGGAGCTTGGGGAGGATTTTTGGGGAAGGATTTTTACAGCCGAGTGTCCCAGACCTGAGCAGGAAAAGTTTTATGGGAATTGTCCTGATCCCGGGCAGCTTGGGAGTCGTGGAATTATTCTGGAATTATTCTGGAATGGTTTGGGTCGGAAGGGGATTTTAAAAAAAGGGATCTTAAAAATCATCTCGTTCCCACCTCCAACCGCGGGACAACTTTTGCTGTCCCCGGTGGCTCCAGGTTGGAATTGGACATTCCAGAGGTGGAAAAAAAATCCATGGAATTCCTTGGATTCCCAGCCAGGGGAACAATTCCTGCCCCCAAAATCCCATCCAAATTCCATCCCTCTGATCCCATTCCCCTCTCCCTGAGGAAAAAAAAAAACCCAAATCCCTCTGGAGCTTCCCTGGAGCTGCTGCAGATCCTGCGAGAGGCACGAAGGGTTTGGGACGAGCCAAATCCAACTTGGAAATTTTTCCTGGAGACGGGAGAGAGGGAGGATCCCAAGGGAGGATCCCGAGGGAGGATCCCAAGGGAGGATCCCAAAGGATTTTTTTTTTTTTCCAGGGATTTTCTTCCCTGAGCAGGGCGATGCTGCGCTCTGCTGGTTGGGGACACTCGGGAGCCTTGGGGACATCCCGATCCTGTGTCCCCTCCTGGGAAAAAAAAAAGGGACATTGAGGAATTGGGGAATGTCCAGGGATGGGAATGGGAAAAATGGGAATGGAGAATTCCTGAGGGAGCTGGGGGAGCTCAGGCTGGATCGAAGGGGATCCAGGGGGGATTTGGGATCCTCCGGGGGGGATTTGGGATCCTCCAGGGGGGATTTGGGATCTGATCCAGGGGGATTTGGGATCCTCTGGGGGGGATTTGGGATCCTCCGGGGGGGATTTTGGGATTCTCCGGGGGGGATTTGGGATCCTCCAGGGGGATTTGGGATCCTCCAGGGGGGATTTGGGATCCTCTGGGGGGGATTTGGGATGCTCCAGGGGGGATTTGGGATCTGATCCCAGGGAACGGCCTCGAGCTGGGCCCGGGGTTGGAAATTTGGGATGATTTTTCCATGGAAAAAAGGGTCGGGAATCATCAGGAAAGACTCAGGGATCCCCAGCCCTGGAGGGAATTCCTGGGATTTTGGGGATGGTTCCTGACCTCCAGGATTTTATTGTGTTTTTTTTCCCCTCACCTGGAAGCCGCCCTCAGGTGAAGGAGGAGGGAAAAAAAATCCCTAAAAAAAATTAAAAATAAAACAAACTCGAGAGGAGGAGCCGGGCGGGGCCGGAATGAGGCTTTGGGAAGGGCGCCGCGCCCGAAAGAGAAATTTTGGCAGCAGAACAAAGGGAGAGGAAAACAAATTAAAAAAAAGAAAAAATAAAAAGGAAAAGAAAAAAAAAATTGGCCCTTTTGGGGGTTATTTTTCCGTTCAAAATGAACCCATAGAGGTGCTGAGCAGGTTTTTAGTGACTTAAAAAATTTCCTCTTCTGTTTTTTGGGGTTATTTTGTGTCTCAATGAACCCACGGAAAAGATGAGCGGATTTTAAATGATTTAAAAACCTCAAATCTGTTTTTTTCTGAGGGTTTTTTTTTTTTTCAGTCTGTGCAAAAAAAGGAACTGAACCAGTGAGAAAATCCCAAGTTTTTTTGAGATGTTTTTTGAGGGTTTTTTTGAGATTTTTTTCATTTTTGGGTTGACCAAATGAGAAAATCCCAACTGGTTTTTTTGTTTGTTTTTTTTTTTTTTTTGGAGTTTTTTTAATTTTGGGGTTGAACCACTGAGAAAAACCCACGTGGGGTTTTTCTAGTGGGTTTTTTTGAGAAGATTTTTTTAATATTTGGGTTGAACCAGTGAGAAAATCCCACGTCGTTTTTTTTTTTTTTTTTTTTTTTTTTTGTTTTGTTTTTTTGTTTGTTTGTTTTTTTTTTTTTTTTTTTTTTTTTTTTTTTTTTTTTTTTTTTTTTTTTTTTGAGGAGGAGGTTTTTATTTTTGGTGTTGAACCAATATGAAAATCCCAAAAATCCCACATGATTTTTTTTTTTTTTTTTTAGGATTTTTATTTTTATGTTGAACCACTGAAAAAATCCCATCCAAATTTTGGTGGTTTTTTTTTTTTTTGTTTGTTTGTTTGTTTTGTTTTGTTTTTGGGGGGTTTTTTTGTGGGTTTTTTTTTTTTTTTTTTTTTTTTTTTTTTGAGGAGGATTTTTATTTTTGACTCGAGCTCTGCCGCTGTCACCTGAGAGTCACCGGAGTCACCTTCCCGCCAGGTGACAACCCTGGGGACAGCCCGAGGTGACAAAAACTTCCTCCCGCCAGCCCCGTGTGACTTCCCCCGTCATCGCCTCCTTATCTCCTCCTTATCTCCCAGCCACAAAAACAGGAATATTATTATTTATTATTATTTTTAAAAAGGAATTAAAAATCTGCTCAGCGCCTTCGTGAGTTCATTAAAAAAATGGAAAAAAAAGGAGATAAAATTTTTAAGTCACTAAAAATCGGCTCGGCGCCTTCGTGGGTTCATATTTAACACAAAAATAACCCCAAAAATCAGAAGATTTTTTTTTTTAAGTCACTAAAATCCTGCTCAGCGCCTTCGCGGGTTCATTTTGAACACAAAAATAAGCCCCAAAATCCAGAGGCTGATTTGTTTTGAAGTCACTAAAAGTCTCCTCCTGGTGATGCCGAGCAAAGCCTGGCCCTGGCCACACCAACTCTGGGAGAATTTGGGGATTTTTATGACGTATTACTAATTTATTATTTATTAAATATATATTATTAATTTTCATTGCTTTTTAAAATTTTTATTTTTTATTTTTATCACTATTATTTTTTAATTTTGTTTTAAATTTCATTCTTTCTTTGTTAAATATATTTAGCATTACTTATTACTCCTTACTTATTAATAAATATATTGAATATATTGAATATATTGAATATATTGAATATATTAAATATATTAAATATACTAAATATATTAAATAAATTTGCTTTATTATTTATTATTTATTATTTATTATTTATTAGGAAGGTTTTGGTGGATAATGAGCTGCACCCATCACATGGAGGAATTTATTTCCCTGTTCTCCCTCAGCAGATCCAAATCCGCACCCAAAATTTGGCCAAAAACCTCCAAAATTTGGCCAAAAACCTCCAAAATTCGGCCAAAAACCCCCAAAATTTGGCCAAAACCCCCAAAATTTGGCCAAAAACCTCCAAAATTTGGGCGTTGAGGCGAAACCGCAGCGCTGGAGAATCCCACGGGAAAAAATTGGGAAAAATTCCATTCCCAGAGATGGAAAAAACCCCCAAATCCCACAAATCCAAAGGGTCCAATCCCCCCCAAAAAACAGCTCCGGGGGGAGGCTGGAGCTGCTGGGGATGCCAGGGGAGCATTAATTACATTAATTACCCCGTGTTAATTAGCCTGGGAAGGTGACACGGAACCCACTCATTGTCCGGGATGAGTCACCCGAGGGATCGACTCGTCCCTATAAAAACCCGCCGGGATTTGGGATTTGGGTCGCCGCTGGAAGCTCCTCCCGGGCCTCCCCAGGGAGCCGGGTGAGGATTGGGGGATTTTCGGGGAAATCTCTGGAATTTGGGGGATTTTCGGGGAAACCTCTGGAATTTGGGGGATTTTCGGGGAAATCTCTGGAATTTGGGGGATTTTTCAGGGAATTTCTCTGGAATTTGGGGGATTTTTCAGGGAATTTTCAGGATTCCCGGAGCGAGGATGGGGAATTTGGGGGGGAATTTTCGAGGAATTCTGGAATTCTGGAGTGGGGATGGGGATTTAGGGGATTTTCAGGGAATTTGGGGAATATTCAGGGAATTCTCTGGATTCCCAGAACAGGGATGGGAATCAGGGGGAAATTCTCCATCCTTAAAAATGTTGAAGGGAGAGTGGGGCAGGGTTTGGGGTGTGGGGTTGGGGTTTTGGGGATTTGGGATTTAGGGTTTTGGAATTCTGGGGTTTTGGGGTTTTGGGATTTAGGGTTTGGAATTCTGGGGTTTGGGGATTTTGGGGTTTTGGGATTTTGGGGGTTTGGGATTTGGGGATTTGGGATTTGGGGGTTTTGGGGTTTTGGGATTTGGGGATTTGGGGTTTTGGGATTTGGGGATTTGGGGTTTTGGGGATTTGGAATTTTGGGGTTGGTGGATATGCGGGGTGGGGTTTGGGAAAAAATAGCGGCTGTTTTTGGGGTGGGATTGGTGAATTCCAGGGGGAAATCCGAGATGGTTTTAGGAAAAATAACTCCTGATTTTGGGCTGGGGGTCGCTGTTTTCCAGGGACACGTCCCCACCCGTGTCCTTCCCATCCCGCCGCGCTGTCCCCAAGATGTCCTGCTACCTGCACCAGCACCCCGTGCCGCTGTCCCCTGGTGTCCCCTCCCTGTCCCAGCGGTGTCACTCCACCACCTGCGTCCCCCAGGCCACCCTCGGCCTTGTCCCCCTGCAGCGGGCCGCGTCCTCCAGCCTGTGCCACCAGCAGAGTGTCACCTGGGCCGTGCCACTCGCCAGCAAGGTGACAACGTCGGTGCCACACCAGCTGGGGGTCACCCAGACTGTCCCCAGGGGGGTGACAACGTCGGTGCCACACCAGCTGGGGGTCACCCAGTGTGTGCCACAGCAGCTGCAGGTGCCACAGCGGCGCCCACCTGCGCCACAGCAGCAGAAGGTTGTCCCCAGGTGTGTCACCACCTGTGTGCCGCAGCAGAGTGTCACCGGTGTCACCCAGTGCGTGCCACAGCAGCTGGAAGTGCCACCTTCCCAGTGTGTGCCGCAGCAGCAGAAGATTGTCCCCAGGCAGGTGACAAGCTGCGTCCCCCAGCAGCAGAAGATTGTCCCCAGGTGTGTCACCACCTGCACGCCCCGGCCGCCGTTTGTCACCCAGGGGATCCCGCAGCAGGGTGCCGCCAGGTGTGTCCCCCAGCAGCGTGTCACCGTGTGTCCCCAGCGGGGTGTCCCCAGGTGTGTCACCTCCTGTGTCCCCCAGCAGCGCGCGGCGCGGGGCGTCTCCTACCAGTGGGTGACAGTCCCCCGGCAGTGGCAGAGTGTCACCCCCAGTGTCACCCAGCAGTGGCAGAGTGTCACCCCCAGTGTCACCCAGCAGTGGCAGAGTGTCACCAGCAGTGGTGGCACTCAGCAGTGGCACGGCAGGTGTGTCACCAAGTGTGTCCCCCAGCAGTGTGACAGTGGCGGGGTCAGCGTTTGTGTCCCCCAGCAGAGTGTCCCCGAGGGTGTCCCCCAGCAGTGTGGGACAGTTTGTGTCCCCCAGCAGGGTGTCACCCAGTGTGTCCCTCAGCAGAGTGTCACCCAGTGTGTCCCTCAGCAAGGTGTCACCCAGTGTGTCCCCCAACAAGGTGTCACCCAGTGTGTCCCCCAGCAGAGTGTCACCCAGTGTGTCCCCCAACAAGGTGTCACCCAGTGTGTCCCTCAGCAAAGTGCCACCCCGTGTGTCCCTCAGCAAAGTGCCACCAAAGGTCTCCCCAAGGGTGTCCCCAAGGGTGTCCTCAAGGGTGTCCCCAAGGGTGTCCCCAAGGGTGTCCTCCAGCAGCATGGGACAATCTGTGTCCCCCAGAAAGGTGTGACCAAGTGTGTCCCCCAGCAAAGTGCCACCAAATGTGTCCCTCAGCAGTGTGGGACAGTTTGTGTCCCCCAGCAAAGTGTGACCAAATGTGTCCCCAAAGGTGTCCCCAAAAGTGTCTCCCAACAGTGTGGGACAATCTGTGTCCCCCAGCAGAGTGTCACCAAAGCTGTCCCCCAACAGTACAGGACAGTTTGTGTCCCCCAGCAAAGTGTGACCCCGTGTGTCCCTCAGCAAAGTGCCACTAAAGGTGTCCCCAGTTGTGTCCTTCAGCAGTGTGGGACAATTTGTGTCCCCCAGCAGAGTGTCACCCAGTGTGTCCCTCAGCAAGGTGTCACCCAGTGGGTCCCTCAGCAGAGTGTCACCCAGTGTGTCCCTCAGCAAAGTGCCACCAAAGGTGTCCCCCAGCAGCATGGGACAATCTGTGTCCCCCAGCAGAGTGTCACCAAATGTGTCCCCCAGCAAAGTGCCACCAAAGGTGTCCCCCAACAGTACAGGACAGTTTGTGTCCCTCAGCAAAGTGTCACCCAGTGCGTCCCCCAGCAAAGTGTCACCCAGTGTGTCCCCAAGGGTGTCCCCCAGCAGCATGGGACAATCTGTGTCCCCCAGCAGAGTGTCACCAAATGTGTCCCCCAACAGTGTGGGACAGTTTGTGTCCCTCAGCAGAGTGTCACCCAGTGTGTCCCTCAGCAAAGTGTCACCCAGTGTGTCCCTCAGCAAGGTGCCACCAAAGGTGTCCCCCAACAGTGTGGGACAATGTGTGTCCCCCAGCAGAGTGTCACCAGATGTGTCCCCCAACAGTGTGGGACAGTTTGTGTCCCTCAGCAGAGTGTCACCAAATGTGTCCCCCAGCAAAGTGCCACCAAGGGTGTCCCCAAGGCTGTCCCCAAGGGTGTCCCCAAGGCTGTCCCCAAGGGTGTTCCCAAGGGTGTCCCCCAGCAGTCGGGGGCAGTGAAGATCTCCAGCCACTCCAAGAAATTCCGCTCGGCCCCCAAGTGGCCCTGGTGACACGGAGGGTGACGGGGACAAACGTACGAATATTTTATATTTATATAAGTATGAACTTAAATAAACATTCGTGTCCGACCTCTGATTAAAATCTTGAGTTTCTGCCTCTTGGTGTTTTTTTTTTAATTCCATTTTTTTTAAAAGTGTATTTAAGCATTATTTTAATTATTTTATTAATAATGAAACATTAATAATTGATATATTTAAGTAATGCGACGTATTTATTTAACGTGAAATATTTATTTAACGGGAATGTTTATTTAACAGAAAGATTTATTTAATATTAAATATTTTAAATCGGGACTATTAAATATTTAAAATGATCAAATCCTGGAATTCTTTGGGTTTCAGGGACTTTTTAGATCCACTTAAAATTGGGATAAAAATCCTGGAATGGTTTTTGGGATTGAAAAGGAACCTGAAATCCCAAAAAATCCCATCCCACAGGCACGGACTTTCCCTTATCCCAGCCTTGGACATTCCCAGGGGTGAGAAATCCATGGAAAAACCTGGGACAAGATCCAGGATTTATCCCAAATATCCCAAATAAACCGGCCCAGGGAATTCTGCGATGGTTTGGGGTGGAAAAGGAACCCGAAATCCCAAAAAAATCCCCCCAAATCCCACCCCAATCCCACGGGCAGGGGCAGTCCCTTATCCCAAATGGATCCAACCAGGCCTTGGATATTCCAGGGGTGGAAAAATCTATGGAAAAACCTGGATTGAGGAACAATTCCTGCCCCCTAAAATCCCCTCCAAATTGTGCCCTGTCCCTACAATTCCTGAGGGAAAATCCCTCTCCAGCTTCCCCTGGAGATCCTGGGAGGGGCCATTCCCAAAAATCCCCCAAAATTCCGCAAAATTCCCCGAAATTCCGCAAAATTCCCCATAATTCCCCGAAATTCCCCGAAATTCCCCATAATTCCCATGACTTTTCCCGTGGAACCTTCCAGAAAATCCTTCTGAGGCGAACAGGGAAGGGCGGGTCCCACTTTTTGGGGTCACGGGGATTTCGGGGACGTTTCGGGGTTGGCGCCTGACTCAACCGTGCCTCAGTTTCTCCCGGCTTTTAATTGGGAATAATTAAAAAAAAAAAAAACCCTCCCCCTTCCAATATCCCAGAAACCACCGGGAGATGAAAGGGCCTGGAAAATGTTAATTAAGGAGGTCACTAATTAAGGAGGTTTTTAATGGCAGGTCACAAGAGGGGGGAATTAGCAGCTCTCCTTGATCCCGAGTTTTTCCCCGAAGGATTTGGGATCGTAAAAACCTGGATTATTCCAGGCTCTGACGCTTGTTTATTCCCCAAAAAAATAATAATAAAAAAAAATTAGGTGAAGGGATTAAAAATTTAATTGTTGTTGTTCAGGGGAGGGAGAATCCATAAAAGGAAGAAGGAATCCGGGCTGGGGTCGGGATTTTTTCCTGGAGCCCTCGGAATTTTTTGGGATGGGCCTGGAAAAGGAATGTCCCTGTCCCATCCCTGTCCAATATTTTAAAAATCCAATATTTGGGAAAAAAAAATCTAATAATCCAAAATTCTGGTATTCCAAAATTCCAATATTCCAATATTTAAAAAAACCCATAATCCAATATTCCAATTTTCCAATTTTTTTGTTGTTTTTTGGGGGTTTTTTTGGTGGGTTTTTGGGGGCAGGAAATGAGAATTTTGTGGGATTTTTGTGGTTTATTTTGGGTGAGGTTTTTTTGGTTTTGGGGGGATTTTTTTTTGTGGGGATTTCTGGGTTTTGGGGGGTTTTTTGTTGGATTTTTTTTTTTTTTAATTGGGATTTTTTAATGGGACAAAGAGGGACCCAAAGCAGGAAATGGGAATTTTTGGGGGGGTTTTATTTTTGGGATGAGCCCGTTCCCTTCTCCCCTTTTGTGGTGCCAGTTAAAGCGTCTCCTCTTTGTGACGGGGAAATTTTTTGGGAACTACCAAATCCCGGGAAGGAATTTCCGTGTCCCAATAATTATGGGATGGCCTCGAGTCCTTCCTGGGTTGACTTTCAAAGGGATTTTCCACCACGGGAATGAGGAATTCCTGCTTTCTTTTTTCGGGGGGTAAAAATTTGTGGGTTTTTTTGAGTAAAAATTTGATTTTTGGAGGTGGTTTTTTGGGGTAAAAATTTGGTTTTGGGGGTTTATTGGGGTAAAAAAATTGATTTTTGGGAGTGGTTTTTTTTGGTGGGTAAAAAATTGATTTTTGGTGGATTTTTTGGGGGTAAAAAATGGATTTTTTTTAGGGTCCTTCTTTTAGTAAAAATTTGAATTTTTTTTTTGCTGGAATGTCAGGATCGAAGATGATTTTTCCAAGATTTTATTTGGGCTTTTTCCTGCTCCAATTTTTTTTTTTTTTTTTAGGATCCAGCACATCCCCTTGAGGAGCCGCACGTGGGTTAAACAAAAATTAAATTAATTAAAGCCTCGCTCGAGCCCAACCCAGAATTCTCCCCGGGGCCATTTTGAGCTCCCATAAAAACCCGGCCGAGGTCGGGATTTTCCCGGGCACTTCCCTCCGGATTTTCTCCTTCATGACCAGGGTAAGTCCTGCAAATTTACCCCCAAAATTTAATTTTTGGTTGGTTTTTTTTAATTCCTAAATGAGGAAAAAATCGGGAGGGATTTTGGCCCAAATGGGATTTTTTTGGGAGGGTTTTTTGGGATTTTTTCGGGATTTTTTTAGGATTTGGGTCCATAAAGGGAATTGGAAGCACTGAGGCAGCTCCTCCGAAGGAAACGGAGAAATTCGCTGCTGCTTTTAGTATTTTAATTTAAATTATATAATAAATTTAAAATGATATAAAATGATATAAAATGATATGAAATTATATATATATAAATAATGTATATATAAATAATATATGCATAAACAAGATAGAAAAGTAATATATATATAAAAAGGAAGGGGAGGAAAAAAAGGGGGGGGGAAAGAAGAAAAAAAGAAGAAAAGAAAAAGAAAGAGAAAAAAAAAAACCCAGGAAAAAAGGAAAGGAGAGGGAAAGAAGAAAAAAACAAGAAAGGAAAATAAAATCACAAAAAACAAACAAACAAAAGGGAAAAAAAAAGAGAAAGAAACAAAAAGACACAGACAAAAAAAAAAAAAAAAGAAGAAGAAGAAGAAGAAAAAAGAAAAAAAGAAAGGAAAAATAGAATAAAATAAAATAAAATGGTAAAATAAAATAGTAAAATAAAAGAAAATCTAGATTTTAAAATAAAAATAAAATAACATAAAATAGAGTAAAATCAAAGAACATAAAATAAAAATAAACGTAAATAAATAAAATCTAGATAATAAAATAAAATCCAGATTGTAAAATAAAATAAAGCATAAAACATAAAACATAAAACATAAAACATAAAGCATAAAGCATAAAACATAAAACATAAAACATAAAACGGAATAGAATAGAATAGAATAGAATAGAACAGAACAGAACAGAACAGAACAGAACAGAACAAAACAAACTAAAATAAAATAAAATAAACAGCGATTTTCCCTCAGGGCCCCAGCGCTGCCCCAGCCCCTTTCATGACCCCAAATCTCTTTACGGGATCAGAGTTCCAGAAAACCCCAAAACCTGCCCCGAGCCCGTGGCCACCCCCGAGACGTCCACTGGGCGCCTCTTTCATCTCCCCGAGAACTGAAATGAAAAGGTTGAACCCGGGGAAGGTTCTGGAAGGGTTGGCACGAACCGGCCGGGGCGGAAAATCCGGATTCGGTTCCGGTTTGTCCAGGGCAGAGCCAAGGGACGGGAGTTTTGTTCTCTCCGCTCCCAAACCCAGCCCAGTGAGTCACGAAACGGCGAGTTCGGGTGATGGATCACCCTCAAAAGTTGTGCTTTTGGGGTTTTTTTCGGTTGGAAATAATTGTATTTTTTGGGTATTTTTTTGTCGGAAATAATTGGGGTTTTTTTGTTGAAAATAATTGGGGTTTATTTTGGAAATAATTGTATTTTGGGTTGGTTTTTTTTTTTTGAAATAATTGCATTTTGGGGGTGTTTTTTTGTGTTGAAAATAATTGTATTTTGGGTTTTTTGTTGAAAATAATTATATTTTTTTAAAATAATTGTATTTTGGAGGGGTTTTGTTGAGAACAATTTTTTCGTTGGAAATAATTGGGGTTTTTTGGGTTTTTTTTCATTGAAAATAATTGTATTTTTGTGAGTTTTTTTTTTTTTTTTTTCCTCTTGGAAATAATTGTAATTTTGGTGTGCTTTTGTTGAAAATAATTGGGGTTTTTGGGTTTTTTGCTTATTTTTTATCCCCGCAGGTCTGAGGCCGCGCTCCGCCATGCACTGTCCCACTGGGCACCTCCTGCCCGGCCCCAAATTCATCACCGAGCTCCTCCCACCTCACCCCGAACCTTTCGCCAACACTTGTCACCCTCTGAGCATCACCAAGAGCCCGGTGGCGGTGTCACTTTGGTGTCCCCAAAGCGCCACCACCGCTGCCACCGCCATGTCCAAGAACCTGGTGGCGTCACCGTGGTGTCCCCAAAGTGCCACCACCGCTGCCACCGCCATGTCCAAGAACCTGGTGGCGTCACCTTGGTGTCCCCAAAGTGCCACCACCGCTGCCACCGCCATGTCCAAGAACCTGGTGGCGTCACCTTGGTGTCCCCAAAGTGCCACCACCGCTGCCACCGCCATGTCCAAGAACCTGGTGGCGTCGTGTTGTCCCCAAAGTGCCACCACTGCTGCCACCATGCCCAAGAACCCGGTGGCGGCGTCGCCTTGGTGTCCCCAAAGTGCCACCACCGACGCCGCCATGTCACTGCTGCCGTGCCAACCTCTGATCCAAAAGTGCCTCTTGCTGGATCCTTGCGAGACCACCCAGCTCCTGCCCGCCCCGAGGGTCTCCGGCGTCCCCCAAATTTCGGGGGGTCCCCGAAGGGACAAGAAGCGGGTGGCCCGGAGCCTCCCGCCCTGCGCTCCGCCTTGTCCCCAACCCTCCCGCCTTCGTTTTCCGCCCTGCGGGATCCGCTGCTCGTCCTCGGCCTCCTGCTGCGGTCAGTGCGGCTCCGGCCGAGTGACCAAATGTCCCCCGAGGTGCGCGGAGGTGACGGGCGGTTACTCGCCGCCTCTCCGAGGTGTCACCGAGTGTCCCCCGCAGCGTCACGCCTTCCTGCGGGATTACCTGCCCGCTGAGGAGGTGGTGGCACCGCACAGGTGCTCCAAGGGGTACCCCACGCAGGAGTTTGTCACCTGCTGCTACTCCTCGGAGCAGAGGTTGAGTAGCGCCGGCGGGGCTGTCAGGGGGACAGAGGAGTGTCCCCAGGTCAAGGGAGTGACCAAGGAGTGTCCCCCGCTCAGGGGAGTGACCAAAGAGTGTCCTCCACTCAGGGGAGTGGCCAAGGAATGTCCTCCGCTCAGGGGAGTGACCAAAGTGACCAAGGAGTGTCCCCAACTCAAGGGAGTGGTCAAGGAATGTCCCCAGCTCAGGGCGGTGACCAAAGGGACCAAGGAATGTCCCCAGCTCAGGGGAGTGGTCAAGGGGACCAAGGAATGTCCCCAGCTCAGAGGAGTGACCAAAGTGACCAAGGATTATCCCCAGCTCAGAGGAGTGACCAAAGTGACCAAGGAATGTCCCCAAATCAGAGGAGTGACCAAAGTGACCAAGGAGTGTCCCCAGCTCAGGACAGTGACCAAAGTGACCAAGGAATGTCCCCAGCTCAGGGCGGTGGCACTGCTGGAGGGGACAAAGGGCAGGAGCTGCTCGGCGCAGCAGCTCAGCCGGTGCCGTTGTCCCCAACACCTCCGAGGGACCCCCCGACCCTCCCGACTGACCACTGCCGGGGTCAAGCGCTCCGGACACTCCAAGAAAAGTCGCTGCGCTTCCAAGTGGCTCTGGTGAATGAGGAGAGGGAATTGAGCCCTGGTTTGGGGTGATCCTCCCTCCATGGAGCCAAAATTTGGGGTGATCCTCCCTCCATCCTTTGGGTCCATGGAGCCAAAATTTGGGGTGATCCTCCCTCCATCCTTTGGGTCCATGGAGCCAAAGTTTGGGGTGATGCCCCCTCCATGGAGGTGAGATTTGAGGTGATCCGTCTTCCATGGAGCTCAAATTTGGGGTGATCCCCCTCTCCATGGAGCCCAAATTTGGGGTGATCCCTCCTCCAAGGACCCCAGATTTGGGGTGATCCCCCTCTCCATGGAGCCCAAATTTGGGGTGATCCCCCTCTCCAAGGACCCCAGATTTGGGGTGATCCCCCTCTCCATGGAGCCCAAATTTGGGGTGATCTCTCCATGGATTCCAGGGTTGGGGGGATCCTCCCTCCATCCTTTGGATCCATGGGGCCAAAATTTGGGGTGATTCCACATCTATGGACCCCAAATTTGGGATTATCCCTCTTTCCACAGATTCCCCCTCCACGGACCCCAGATTTGGGGTGTCAATTCCCACTCCAGCCCCCCAGATTTGTTTTTTCCCCCCCATATCGTGCCCACATGAAGCTCACAGAGCCAATCCCCCATTTTAATCGACCCCAAATTCGGATTTTCCAGCCCCGGGAAGGTGTCGGGGTGTCTGAGCCACCCGGAACCTCAACCCAACAATTGTGACAAAATTCGTGTTCGTTTTTTACCGTCGTGGGATCAATTCCACTCTGGTTCTACCACGTGCAATAAACTCACAATAAATTCCTGCTCTCTGCCACGTTTATTTTTCTTATTTTAAAACAGTTTCTAATTCCTATTTTTGGGGAAAAAACCCCAAAACCAAAAACCAAAAATACCCACAAAGACAACAAAAAAACCCCAAAACAACCCCCCCCCAAAACCAACCAAATAAACAAAAAAAACCCCCAAAACCGAATTTTCCCCTGTTGTTGCAGCACTAATTTGTGTAAAATAAAGGAAATAATCAGAATTTTAGGGCTGGGTTCATTAGCACGGATTTACTTTTGGGAGGGGATGATGTTCCTTCACAGGAATTCTTAATTCCTTCCCGGAACCTGTTTCCACTTTTCCCGGTGCTCCAGGCCTTTGGAAAAAAAAATAAAAATAAAAAATAAAAAGTAAAAATAAAAATAAATTAAAATAAAAGTAAAAGTATAAATGAAAATTAAAATAAAAGTAGCAATGAAATCTCTCCCCATGTCCCCTTCAGCTCCTGCAGTGGGGGGTCACCCCAAAGCTTCTCCAGGATGAATATTCCCAATTCCCTCAGCCTTTCCTCCTGGAGGAAAACAAAATTTTAAAAAACGGAGGAAAAATAGAGGAAGAGGCGACGGGAAAAACCCCAAAAATCGCCTGGGGCCGGTGCTGCCGCCTTGTGGTGACAGGGGAGAACCGTCCTCGATCCCCAAAAATTCCATCCTCGAACCCCAAAAATTCCATCCTCGAATCCCAAAAATTCCATCCTCCATCCTCGCTTCCCGAATTCAGGTGGTAATTCCCACTACAAGGACAATTTCTTCATATCAAAGTACGGTTTTAAGCAAATCCAAACTTGTTTTAAAAATTATAATTATTATTATTGTTTTCAACCTCAGAAAAGACTCGCAGTCACAAATTTTATAATAATTCATCCTAGAACCTTAGTAATTTTTTAATATTCTTTGTATAAAAATATATAGTAAATATATTTAATATATATATAAAAATAATATATATTTATATATTAATAAATAAAGATATACAATATATAGTATACACAAATATAAATATAAATATAAATATATATATATATATATATATATATATATATATAAATGTAAATGAATCCCCATTTTGGGTGGGTTTGGATGCTCTGCACATTAAGCGGCATTGGAATAAAAATCCCAATTTTCCCAGAGATTTTTTTGTGGTTTTTGTGGTTTTGGGTGTTCTTTTTTTTCATGGAGGAAAACTCCAAGCAGGGATTGGTTCAGGAGCCTCCAAGAGATCCGTGGAATTCCCAAAGGACGTGAAACAAATAATAAAAATTTATAATAAATGATAAAATATTCCCAGAAATCTGCAATAATCCCGAGCTCAGCTGGGCTGGGCCTCGATTGGGAAGGAGGAATCCCAACCCTGAATTTTTATTTTTTTTTATTTTGGAAAAAACTCTGCGACAGCCTGGAATTGTCCTTTTTTTTTTTTTTGTGACGAGATGAGCAAAATTATCCCGATAATGAGGTTCCCACACAACCGTGGGGGCGTGTCCAAGCCCATCGGGAATATTCACGATATGCAAAACTTTTTCTCCTCGGAATATAGATTAGAAAATTATCCCAGAAGAAACAAATCCAAACCCCTCAGGGCCCTCTGGAATATTCCGCCGGGAGGGAAACGCCTCTTCCAAACATAAACAGGATGTTGTTCTCCTGCCCGACTCCGGGTTATTTTACATATTCATTAAGAAAAAAAGAATCAATTTCTCATCAAAAAAATCGCCCCGAAATTGGGTCTGAAGAGGTTCCAGTTCAGCCAAGGGGGGGATTTTCGGGAGCAGGGATTGATTCCTGGGAATTTCCAGATTGTCCAGGGAATGTTGGGATTGTCCAGGGAATGTTCCAGAGCCATCCCAAAAATCCCGAGGTTTTTTTGGATTTTTTGGGATCCTTTCCCAGCTGAAGAATTCCCAAATCACCCCAAGAATTCCATAAAAATCCCAATTAGTTCCCTGAAACCTCCATTCCGGAATCCTGAGATTCTCTCGGCCCCGAGGATCCACCCAAATCCTCGGGAAATTGACAAAATTCCGTGAAATTCTTTAATTTTCCCAAGGTTCTACGGGATTAAAATTAATTTTTTTTCCTCAAATTTGAGGAAATTTCGAGGCGTTTTTAGCCCGAGGAAAAATTGGGATGGGAAGTTTGGAGCCAGCTGGGATAGCGGGAATTGACAGCGACAGGGAAAAGGGTTGGAACAGGATGAGATCAAATCGGGGAAATTTAATATTTTAAATTTCCAAAACCATCCCAGGGATTAGAAATGCAGGCCAAAAAAAAAAAAAATAAAAACAAACCGAAACAAAACAATATGAAACGAAATTAAATTAAATTAAAACAAAAGAAATGACATGAAATAAAATAAACCAAAACAAAATAAAATTAATAGGAGGGAATTTACTTTTCCTTCGAAAAACCCAATGGGAATCCTTGAGGGGGGGATTCCGCAGCAGGAATTCCCACGGCGAAGGGAATAAACAACTCCCCCCCCCAAAATAATTAGAGTTAATTACGATTATTACACATGAGGGGAAGGGCAATTAAAACCTCGCGCCCAAAGGGTGCCTCAACTTCCTGGAAGTTGGGGGGGTTCTTTATAAAACTCCGGGAATTTGGGGCTCCCGTCTGGATGTTCCTGTGGATTCCTTCCCGGAATTCTGGTGAGTCCTCTCTCCCTTCCCTTCTGTAATTAGGGGGAAATGGAATAAATAAATAAATTCGGGTTTTGAGGGGATTTTGTGGCTCCAAAAAAATTCCAAAGGGGATTGTTTTTTATATATATATATATATATATTTATATTTATATTTATATTTATATTTAATAGATATATAAATTTTCTCTATTTTTATATATACAATATATATTCTATTTTTCTCTATTTTTAATATTTATTTTTCTATATTTCTATATTTTTATATATATGATAATACATATACGATAACATACGTTTGTATAAATGTATACATAAATATATAGATAAAGCATTAAAAATATTTAATACTATATAGTACTATGTAATACTATAAAGTGATTATATATATATTTTATACTATATTATAATACATATATATTTATACTGTATAGTGATTATATATTTTTTATTTATATGTAGTATATGTATACTAATATATATATATAATTCCTGCTGGGAATTTATTTTGTTGGATAATTTGGGGCTTGAGTCCAGCCTGAGAAACAGGGACTGGAATTCTCGTTAAAATCCAAACCAAATAATTTCTGCTGGAATTATTGTCAATTAGCGCTCAATAACAATAAATGTCATCTCAGTTTTTTAATTCCGGTGGGATTTGGGATGAGCTTGTCGTAAAAATCATGGAATGTTTTGGGGTGGGCGGGATTCTAAAGATCGGGATGCTCAGCAACATTTTATCCATATTTTTCTGTTAAAAAATCAGAGAAAAGCCTGGGATTTCCACCCCCCCCCCCCAAAAAAAAATATTTATAATTCATTAACCCGATTAATTTTCTATGGGATAAAATGGGAGGGAAATATTTGTTTTCTCCTCATTTTCCTGCCGGAACGATCCAAACCAGAGCCAATTTTCCCTAAAAAGTTCCTTCTCCCCAGTTTCCAACCGTCCAGGAAATTTCTTTGGAGCAAAACCCCGTTTTTAGTAACAATTTTGGGGAGGAGAAACCCCAAATTCTGTTGTTTTCCCACCAAAAAAAAAATCGGGGAGTTCTCCGAAAAGAGCATTTGATCCTCATCCGATAAATAATGGGATTCCCCCAGATTTTTCCAGCAGAATTTTTGGAGAAAAAAACAAGAATTTGATGACTTAAGCCAAGACCTTACCTCCCAAGGAGCCTCTGGAAGATCCCGGATTCCTCCAGCGATAAAAAAGAAATTAAGGAATTTTTATCAGGAATTATCTACATCCCACAGGTAAAAAAAAATCCCAGGAGATATTCAGGAATTAATTCCATGGGAATTAAAAAAAAAAAAAAATCTGGGCACCAAAATTCCCTGTGGAGTTCTGGAATTCGTCTGGAGAAAGGATTTTTTCTGCCAGAATTCCGGGGATTTGGGGATTTTCAGGGACTCGGATCCGGAGCCGGGAGCGATCCCAGGCTCTGGAATTTGCTCTGGGTAATTATCCCAGCGAGGGTTGGGCACGTTGAGATAAACAAATTATTGGGAAGGGATGGAAAATCCTGGAATTGTGGCCTGGATTAAGCCAGGGTTGGGTTGGTTTTTTATTTTTGGGAAAAGGCGGGTGGGGAAAAGGGGGAACTGAGTTTGGGGGGGTTCGGTTTCGAGGTAACTTTTTAAAAAAATTAAATGGATTTTTTTTGAAAAAAAAACCAAACTGAAATGAAAAATTAAGTTTAAAAAATGAAAAAGTTAATGTTTAAAGGTTAAAAGAAGCAATTGAAATGAAAATACAAAAATTCAATTAAAAATTCAATATTCTTTTGGAGACTGACATTACGAATTAAATAAAAATTTGACAAACTGATTTTTAAAAAATGAAGTAAAAACGTATGTGACATGAAATTTGGTAATTTCTTTAAAAAGACAACTAAGAAATGAAACAAAATTCTAAAAAACTGTATTTAAAACCTGATGAACAGTTTAAAAACAACAATGGAAGTCCAATAGAATGAAAAAAAAAAAAGATTAAAAAACAGAATGAAATCTAAAAATAACAATGGAAAAAATTAAAATGTTGAATTTTAAAAACACAACAAAAAATTAAACAGAAGTGTAAAACATAAAATGAAAGAACGAAATACATTTTTAAATGAAATCAAAAATATTTAATCAAAAATACAACTAAAAATACAATTAAAAATACAACTGAAAATACTACCAAAAATACAACTAAAAATACTCCTTTAAACACAACTAAAAATACAACTAAAAACACTATTTTAAACACAATTAAATTGCACTAAAAATGCAATCAAAAATTGGATTAAACAAGAAACAGACATTAACTAGAGCAAGATTTATTTTTTTTTTTTTTCAAATAACCGGGAATAAACTCTTTTAACTCCAGGACATTTTTGGCTGCTGTGGCTGCAGGTTCCGCTGGATTCTTCCCCAGATGTGCTCGGAATTCCGGGGGCCGTGTCCGAGGCCCGAGGCCGAGGCCTCCAGCCAGCCCTGCGTGGTTTCCTGCGGCGCCTCCCGCGTCATCATCTTCCCTCCTCCCGTCCTCATCACCTTCCCCGGGCCCATCCTTAGCACCTGTCCCCAGGAGACCGTGCTGGGATCCTCGGGAATTCCACAGGGAGTTCCAGAGGGAATTCTAGAGGGAATTCCAGAGGGAGGAGCGGGAACCTCCTTGGGATCCCGTGGAGCGGAATTCCAGCGTGGCGTCCCAAAATTCATCTCCAGGCCTGTCCTCAACGTGGATCCGCAGGAGAACGTGCTGGGATCCCCGGGAATGATGTTGGGATCTTTGGGAATGCTGGAGGGAGGAGTGGGAACGTCGCGAACCTCCCGGAGATCCCGCGGAGCACAAATCCCGATTTCCGCGGGTTTCATCCCGAAATCCGGCCCCCGGCCAGCGTCGCGCTGCTCTTACATTTTTAATTCCCGTTGGATCCATCCCTGCCGGAGGAGCGGTTTTGGGAACCAGCAGCCGGGCGGGAATGGGGGCGAGGAGAAAATTCCAGACCCGGAAAAGTTGGGAACGGAAGACGCAAATGAAGAAAAAGAGGAGAAAGAGGTTCTGGAAGTGTGAGGCAGATCCAACCCCCATCCAAATTCCTGGAGGCTCCTCCAAAGGAGATTTGGGAATTTTAGTTCGGCTTAAATTGGGGTTTTTTTTTTAATGGTTTGGGTTTTTTTTAATTGGGTATTTTTTTTCCCCCCTCAGACATTCCTAAACGGTGGAATGAAGCTGCCGTTAAATTCCATTTTCTGCAAATTTTGGGATTCTGGTTTATGGGAACAATTTCTCCGTGTTTGGTTTTTTTTTCCCCCCGTGGTTTTCCAGAGAAATCGAGATTGAGGGAACAACCCAAATGTGGTCAGACCCGACAAAGCCTTTCCCTGCCAGGCCTAATTAATTCCTTTTGTGGGAATTACTCACCAGCAAATTCCCTTTTCCTTGGCGTAAACACAAACACGATCCCAGCTTTCGCTTTCACCGCAGGGAAGTCGGGAATGGGGAACAAACCAATCTCCTCGTATTTAATTTTAATAAAAAGAAAAAAAAAATTGCAGGAATTAATTACTTTTATATAAAAATTAACCCAGAAATTTGGCAAAAAAAAAAAAAAAAAAATTGGATTTTCCAACTTGGAAGTGTCCAAAGCCAGGTTGGAATAACCTGGGATAGTGGGAAGTGTCCCTTGCCCATGGATCTGAATGACCCCACCCAAAATTCCAGGATAAAAGTGAATAACCTTCGTCTGGACCTGTGTCTTTTATGCCTTATTTTATTTTATTTTATTTTATTTTATTTTATTATCATATCCTATTTTATCCTATTTTATTTTATTTTATCTTATTTTACTTCACATTACTTTATTTTACTTTGTTTTATTTTATTTTATTTTATTTTATTTTATTTTATTTTATTTTACTTTATTTACTTTTATTTTATTATATCATATTTTATTTTATTTTATTTTATATTTTATCCTCCTTCTCCTCCCTTCCCAATAAAACTATTCTGCATTATCACAGTGGCTTCCTGGTTTTTCCTTTCCAGGGAAATTTCTCCTAACTGGGAAATCTGGATAAATTCCAATTCCCTGAGTTGTTTTTTGGGGCCGGGGAAGTTTGGGACCAGCCCTTGAACGTTTGGAATTTTGGAATTCCTCAGGATCAGCTCCTGGGACCAGCCCCAATCCTTCAGAGGGAAAAGGGATTTGGGAAAACCTGTTCAAATATTTAAATTTATATTTAATTTTAAAATCTCCTAAACAGCCGGAAGGAAGAATTCCAACCTCTGGGGTTGCTTTTTCCATGTTTTTTTTCCGTATTTCGCTTTCCCCATTCCCACCCACCTCACCCAGGTGGGACACGGGAAGTTTTTTCCACGCTCCCAAATCCCCGCGAACCCGTTCCTGCAGAAAAAAAAACCCAAAATCCTCAAATATTCCCTGAAATTTTATTCCCTTTGCATTTCGGGAGCTCCCAAAAATCCCTTTGTTTATCTGGGCCCTGATTTCCCCATTCCCACTGATGATGTAATGACCCCAAAGGTGATGTAATGATCTCAAAGGTGATGTAATGATCCCAAAGGTGATGTAAAACAACCCCAAAGGTGATTTAATGATCCCAAAGGTGATATAACGACCCCAAAGTTGATGTAATGACCCCAAAGTTGATATAATGACCCCAAAGGTGATGTAAAATCACTCCAAAGGTGATGTAAAAAGACCCCAAAGGTGATATAACCACCCCAAAGTTGATATAATGACCCCAAATGTGATGCAACGACCCCAAAGGTGATGCCACGATCCCAAATTTTGTAGGAACAGCCCCGTGAGCCACGAGCAGCTCAGGGATCCCACGTTCCTTGTTTGGCTCTTGGAGGAAAGGTTGGGAAAATTCCGGCAATGAGGTCACGGGTGGGGCGGAGCCCGAGACCTCGGGGTTGACTCATCAGGGCTCCACCCCATCCAGAGCTCCAGGAGCTGGACAATCTCCAGTTCCATCCGGGGTCCAGGAAAAGGAGGAATGGGAATTATTCCCTTTTATAGGTTTTGAGGTTTGTTTTGTGGTTTTTTTTTAAAGATCCTGGAATTGTTGGGGTTGGGAATGAGCTCCAAGGTTGAGTCAGAGCTGTGCCTGATCCCAGAAAAATGTCTGGAGATTCCTGGGACACATCCAGGGGTGAGGATCCAACCCCTCCCTGAGCCCCTTCTGAGGCCTTTTCCCTTTTCCAGGAGGTTTTTCCCCAAATTTCCCACCCTGAGCCTCCCCTGGCCCAGCTCGAGGCTGTTCCCTCCTGTTCCCTGGGATCAGATCCCAAATCCCTCCTGGAAGAGCCTAAAATTCCCTCCTGGAATCTCCTCACTGAGGCTTTTTTGGAGAAGAATCAGCAGCTTTTCCACCAAGAACTCAGAGCTGGGTCCCCTTTGGATCAATTTCATCCCTTTTGGATCAACCTGATCCCTTTTGGATCCACCTGATCCAATTTTTTTCTTCTCTCTGAGCCCCACAGGACTTTTTTGGATCCATTCCCTGTTTTTTTTTCCACCTCATCAGTCTTTCAAACTCAACATTCTCCACCCGTCTGCCTAAGATGGCGATTTTTTTTTTATTATTTTATTATTCGTTTATTTATTATGATTATTATTTAGATTTGCAGCCCAGAAAACCAAGGCTGCGTCAGGAAATCCTGGATTCTCCTGCCAATTTGACTCTTTTTATTCCCCTTGCCTCCCACAAACCCATCCCACCCCTTCCTCTCCCACCATTCCCATATTATTTTTATGGCTTCCTCTGTTCCTCCTCCTGGGATTTTCACGATGGTTTGGGGTGGAAAGGACCTCCAGGATGATCCAGATCCCTCGTTCCCTTCCCCATATCCCACAAACTCCTCCTCTCAGCCCTTTCCCTTTCTTCCCCCTTCCCAGCCCCAGTAAAATCCTCATTTATTAGAGGGAAAAGCGGTGCCCAAAAATTGCCCCAAGCTGCCCGCAGGGTTCTCCCTCAGAGGGTGGATCTGAGGCTGGGGCACACCCGGTTATTAATAGAGTTATTCCCAATAACCCCTCATTAAATTCCCAATATTGCACGGCAGCAAAATTCGGGATGAGGTCAGGGAGATCAAGGCTTGGCCCAGGCCCAGGGGGCGGCTTTTCCTTTTTTAAATCCCTTTTCAGGCCTAAAAATCATAAAATCACAGAGTGGTTTGGGGTTGGGAAGGGAAAAATCATTTTATTCCAACACTTTTCCATTATCCCAGGATGCTCCAACCCGGCCTGGGACAATTCCAGGGATGGGAAATCCATTCCAGGCCCTCACAGGGGATAATTTTTACCCTAAACTCAACTTAAATTTCCCTTTTTTCAGCTCAAACCCATCCCCCCTTTTCCCATAACCACAATTTTCCTGGCGGATTCCGGGAAGCAAAGGAGAGCACCGGAATTTCTGATGGGTTTTTTATTCAGGCTGAATCTTTATTCAAGCTGAACCTTGGGCTTTGTTGAGCTGGATTAATCAGTGCTGTACAAATAATTGAGGGGAAAAAAATTCCCAAATATTTCCTCCGGTTAACAAAACTCCACGGGTTAGTTTTTGTTTGTTTGTTTGTTTTTTGGGGGGGTTTTTGTTTGTTTTTTGTTTTTTTTTTGTTTTGTTTTGTTTTTTTGGGGGGGGTTTTGTTTGTTTTTTGTTTTGTTTTTTGTTTTGTTTTGTTTTTTGTTTTGTTTTGGTTTTTTTTTTTTTTTTTTCCCTGGGAAAACGTCCCTTTTCCCCTCCTTAAATCCCAGCTACAAATTCATTTTACGGGGTTTTGCGCCAACAGATTCCGGGTTTTAATCCTGGCAGGAACTCCGAGGAAGCTGCCAGGTTTTTCTTGCTGAGGCGAGCAGCTTTAATGAAGCAACGAAGGCAAATGAAGATTTTAATTAATGTCTTTCTCATTAGTGGGCGATTAAGTTGGGCCTTAGCACCGGCACGCCTCGGTGAGCCATGGGGCGGCGTTGGCTCATTCCACAGGCGCTAATGAAGCATTAAAATTAATTGTTTGCGAGGGGTGGAGCTTTCGGGGATGCCCCAAATAACCCCAAAACTTCAGCCGTGAGCACCCGGTTCCCCGAGGAGCAGATCCCGCAGCTCTTTGGGTTCCCAAAATCCCTGGGGCTGGGAAAGAATTCCAGGGTCTCTGAGTCCGAGCTGTGCCCAATTCCCACTGGGTCATCCGGAGGAATCTCCAGGAATTGTCTGGACACCTCCAGTGATGGGATTCCAAACCCTCCCTGAGCCCCTTCCGAGGCATTTTCCCTTTTCCAGGAGGTTTTTTTCCCAATTTTCCCACCTTGAGCCTCACCTGGCCCAGCTCGAGGCTGTTCCCTTCTGTTCCCTGGGATCAGATCCCAAATCCCCCCTGGAGGATCCCAAATCCCCCCCTGGATCCCCCTTTGCTCCAGGCTGAGCTCCCCCAGCTCCCTCAGGATTCTCCAGAGCCTTTTTCCAGTCCCTCATTCCTGGGATTTTCCTGTTCCAGCTCTTTCCCCACTCCCGGGATCCGCAGAATCCCAAAATCCCTGGGGCTGGGAAAGAATTCCGAACTCATCCAGTCCGAGCTGTGCCTGATTCCCACTCAGTCATCCAGAGGGATCTCCAGGAATTCCTCGGACACCTCCAGGGATGGGGATCCCTGAGCCCTTCCCGTGGTTCCCAACCCTTTTTCCATGGAAAAATCATCCCAAATTTCCAACCCGGGCCCAGCTCGAGGCTGTTCCCTGGGATCAGATCCCAAATCCCCCCGGAGGATCCCAAATCCCCCCCGGAGGATCCCAAATCCCCCCCTGGATCCCCCTTTTCTCCAGGCTGAGCCCCTCCAGCTCCCTCAGGAATTCTCCATTCCCATTTTTCCAGCCCCGTTCCCATCCCAGGCCACGCTCCAACTCCTCCGTGAAGGTCAAATCCTCTTTCTCCTCATTTCTGAGGGTTTGGGGTTGGGCTGAGCCTTTACCTGAGCTCTTTGTCCACTCCTGGAGGCTCCAGGACCTCAAAAAAACACCCCCCAAAAACACCAAAAAAACTTCAGGGATTTTTGGGATGGTTCAGTGCAGGGCCAATGATGATCCTTGATGGTTCCACTTCCACCTCGGGATATTTTGAGATCCTGGAGGTCACCTTGACGTGGAGAAGGTGATTTTTGGGGTGGTGGCCACCCAGGAGGGACACTTGGCCCAGCTTTTAAATAAAATTACACCCAGACACTCCGGGCTGTAATTCCCTCGAGTTTTATCCGGGGAGGAGGGGGGAAATTAAAGATTTAAACGAGACGCTTTTTTTTTTGTTTGTTTGTTTGTTTGTTTTGCAAGATGAAAAGATTTCATTTAAATGAGAATTTGGGTTGTCGTCATCGTTCCTGGAGCTGCCAGCAAATCTCGTTGGGTGGTGGGGAAGGGTTCCTCAATTTCCGGGGGTTATTTGTGTGTTTAATTCTTTAATCGCCGCCTTCCGTGGCACAAAAATGTCCCCAGACGTCTCCAGGAGGGAGGAAATCTGAATAAAAATGGGGTTTTGTGCTTAAAATTCTGAGGGGTGAGGCTGAGGGGAGCAGCAGGAAATGGGAGGGTGCCAAAAAGTTGATTTTTTTAATGGGGTTGTGCAGAGGGAATCGTATCAGACATGGACATAAATTAATATAAATGATCAGAAACGGACAGAAATGAAAATAAGTCAACATAAATTATCAGAAACGGACATTAAATGACAGAAAATATTAGATGGGGACAGAAATGAAAATAAAATAACATAAACGGATATAAATTATCGGAAATGGATATAAATCATCAGATACGGACAGAAATTAAAATAAATGGACATAAATTATCAGAAATGGACATAAATGGACATAAATGGATATAAATGGACAGAAATTGACAGAAATTAAAAGACATTAACATAAATGAACAGAAATGGGCAGGAATGAACAGAACTGAGATCCTGCTCCGCCCTGAGCAATAAAACAACGCCGAAAACACAAATAATTAATAAACGATTTGCGGTGATTTAATTTAATCCCGTATTTCCCCTCCCATCTCACAACCACCCAAAGGAAAAAAAAAATATAAAAACAACCCCCAAAACATCATCCCTTTTCTTTGGAACTCGGATATTTCCAGGCCACAGCTCCAAAAAAACTACCCCAAACCTGAGACTGCGGGGGTCCGAACCAGAATTTTTTTTAACCTGTTTATTTTCCTGCCCCAAAACATTTTCCTGATAAAATCTGTGGAGAGAGGAAGATGAGGGTTGGGGATGATGTTCCGCTCCGATCTGGGCTAATGACACTGATCCTTCTCCGCCAAGAGAAAATTATAGGGAAGGGCCAAAAGCCGCCGCAGCGGCTTCCTCTGATTTCATCTCCCCTATGCAAAGGAGGCGGGAAGGATCAGAGCAGAGCCCTGGAATTCCCAAAGCCAGAAAATCAATTTACGGGCCACGACGACAACAACAAACAGCGATGTCAACAACAACAACAACAATGACGTCAACGTGCCAGGAGGAGAAAAAAAGGGAAAAAAAAAACCAACCCAGGGTGAGGAATCTGGCAGATAAAATCTCTGGAGTTGGTTTGCTCGAGGTGAGTCTGGAGCTCCTCGGCCTCCAAACTGCTGCTCTTTGAATTTTTTATTTTTTTAAATTTTTTTTTTAATACTTTGGGTTTTGGTTTTTGGTTGGTTTGAGTGTTTTTTATTTTTATTTTTTTTTCCTGCAAATCCTTCGCAGAAAAAAAAACCCCAAAAAAATTCCTGATTTTTTTGTTTTATTTGTTCGAATTTACATTTCCAGAAGGATTTCTCTGCCAGCTGGGAAGGGAGTTTCTCTCTTTCTCTTATCTCTTCAGGGACTCTTTGATCCGGGGCAGGTTCAGGGGTTGTGAAAGGAGTTTTGAGCCCGTGCCAGGGGTTTACATTTGAGATCTGATTTTTTTTTTTTTTTATTGGAAGGATCTCCTTGGAATATCAGCGCTGTGAAATTCCAAGAAGGAAAAGATCCCATTGAGAAAAAAAAAAAAAAATCCCCAAATTCCAGAAACCAAACCCTTGAGATTTTTTGGGGGACAGTTTTGTGCTTTTAAACCGATTTTTTTTTCTCCGTTGGAAAAAAAACCTCCGAGACAATGGGACGAGGTTCTTACGGGCTTCTCTCAAATATTTGGGTTTGGTAACTCCCGGAATTGCCTCAGCTGTCAATCACTGTAATTAATAGGTGCTTTTAATTGCCGCGAATTAAGTGAGTCAGAGTGTTCTGTGCTGCTCATGCGGCTCCTTTGCTCATTAGATCGATTCCAGAACCTTGAAATGTAAATAAAATCATTTGTTTGGGGCTTTGATTTTTGCGTTTTCCTTTTGTTTTAATAATTTGCCTGAGAAGGAAGAGGGTTGGGGTTTTTTTTTTTAATGTAAATGTGAACATGGAAATCACATTTTCATCATTTTTCCAGGCCTTGGGGATTTATTTGTGCTGATTTTGTGGGCCTGGAGTTCAGGAAATGTTTGCTCTGGGTCCTCTAATCCTAAACTAAATTCCTCTCCTCATCTTGGTCTCTAAAAAAAACACATCCCCAAAAGAAAATTAAATATTTTTTTTTCTCCCGGTTTTTAGTATTATTTTATGTGTTTATTCTGAACGGGAATGACCCTTGAGATGAGGAATTGCTGATAAAATATAAAACCCTGAACGAGTGGCTTTTATTTAGCTGAATTTTTTTGGTGGAATTCTTGTCCAGGAATTGCTTTGGCACCTCAGAATTCCTACTTGAGGGGTGAAAAGGAAATTACCTGTTCGAAGGACAGCTCCAAGAACACAAATTATAACTTTAAACATAAATATAAATTTTAAATTCCATAAAAAAACCCCAAGGAGTGAACAGAGAGTGACCACAAGTGCACACAAATTGAATATATTAGGGAAAATCCGAATGTTTTAGGGAAAATCCACCTGCTTTAGGGGAAATCCACCTGCTTTAGGGGAATCCACCTGTTTTAGGGGAAATCCATCTGTTTTAGGGGAAATTCTCCTCAGTGGATGAAGAGATTCCCATTGAAGGCCCTGGAAAGGTGAGGCACCTGCAGTGCCCTGTGTGGGATTGGGAATTAATGTCCCAAGTCACAAAACCCATAAGAAAATCATGGACTGAACACAAAAAAATGAATATTTTAGGGGAAAATCCCCCTCAGTGGATGGAGAGATTCCCACCAAAGGTCCTGGAAGGGTGAAGCACCTGCAGCGCCCATAAATTCCATAAAAACCCCCAGACTGAACACCAAGTGAACACGAAAAATGGATATTTTCGGGAAAAATCCCCCTCAGTGAAAGGTGAAATTCCCACCCAAGGCCCTGGAAAGGTGAAGCACATGCAGTGCCCTGTGTGGGATTGGGAATTAATGCCCCAAGTCACAAATCCCATAAGAAACTCACAGAATGAGCACAAAAAATGAATATTTTCGGGGAAAATCCCGCTCAGTGAAAGGCGGAATAAGCACAAAAAATGAATATTTTCGGGGAAAATCCCGCTCAGTGAAAGGCGGAATAAGCACAAAAAAATGAATATTTTCAGGGAAAATCCCGCTCAGTGAAAGGCGGAATTCTCACCCAAGGCCCTGGAAAGGTGAGGCACCTGCAGCAGCGCCCTGTGTGGGATTGGGAATTAATGCCCCAAGTCACAAATCCCATAAGAAACCCATGGATTGAACACAAAAAATATGAATATTTTCGGGGAAAATCCCGCTCAGTGAAAGGCGGAATAAGCACAAAAAAAATGACTATTTTCGGGGAAAATCCCGCTCAGTGAAAGGCGGAATTCCCACCCAAGGCCCTGGAAGGGTGCAGCACCTGCAGCAGCGCCCTGTGTGGGCCCGGAGGAATTATCTCCTAATCCCGAGGCGTTATCAAAACACTCGGGACGAACGGGGGAGGCAAGAGCCAGAGGAAAAACAATTCCATTTCACAAGGGGGGGGTTGCGTCAAGGTGTCTCCCGATTTCCTCTCCCCGTGATGGGATATAAAAATGCTCCTGGCTGTCCGCCCCTGGAGCTGCCTCCCGCTGACTCGTCCTCCTCACTCCGCCGGGTAAGTTTGGATTTAACTGATTCAGCTCTTTAATTAGAGGTAATTTGGTTTATGGGGAGAGCTTTGATCTGTTTTATAGCCCTAAAATCAGGTGGTTTGTTTTTTGTTTTTTTTTTTTTTTAACCTCCAAAAGGCGGTGATTAGAGAACTAAAATCAAGAATATAATAAATACAATATAATAAATACAATATAATAAATATCATAATAAATCCGGAATGGAGGAATTCTTCCCCATCCTTCCTCTGGGAACATTTTTTTAACCTCTAAAAGGCAGCGATCAAAGAGCTAAATTGAGTGGGGAAAGGGAGTTGTAAAAAATGCTGATGGGGGAAAAATTTTTATAGGAAAATTGGGGGGTTTATCTGTGGAGAATTTATTTATTTATTGATCCCACGGCGATCGGGGTGGGATTGATCCCCGAAAGGAAGAGGGAAGGGAATGAAAAGGATCGAGAGGTTCTTCCCAGAATTCATTCTGGGAATAGAGTCTGGACAAAAAAAACCAAAGAGGAGCTTCGGGGTGACCCAATTGTGACCTTCCAGGACCTGAAGGAGCCAAAAGGAACACGGGGAGAGACTTTTTCCTCTAAAAAGCGGCTATTAAAAAACTAAAATCAGAAATATAGTAAATATAATATTATAAATAATATAATAAATCCGGAAGGGAGGAATTCTTCCTCATCCTTCCTCTGAGAACATTTTTTTTTTTTTAAACCTCTAAAAGGTGGCAATTAGAGAACTAAAATCACTAATATGATAAATAATATATTAAATCTGGAATGGAGGAATTCTTCCTCATCCTTCCTCTGGGAACATTTTCTTTAATCTCTAAAAGGCGGCCATTAAAGAAGTAAAATCAGAAATAACTCCAGAGTGGAGGAATTCCTCACCATCATTCCTCTGGGAACATCTTTTTAAGCTCTAAAAGGCGTCCATTAAAGAACTAAAATCAGAAACAACCCTGGAAATAAGGAATCCTTCCCCATCCGTCCAACCCTCTGGGTTGGAATTTGTGCTTTTAGCGGCCTGGGACATTTTTTCTTTTCCTCTCTCAGGTTGGATTGGGAAGGATGTCCTCCTACGGCCAGCTGCTGAGCGCCCACTGCGCCTCGCCCTGCGAGGTGACCTGCGGCCAGCCCTACGTCGACTCCTGCAGCCAACCGTGCGTGGCCTCCTGCGGGGACTCCCGGGCCATCGTCTACGCCCCTCCGGTGGTGGTGACATTCCCGGGGCCCATCATCAGCTCCTGCCCCACCGAGAGCATCGTCGGCACGTCCATCCCCGAGATCGGCGGGGGAATGGGGTCTGGTGGTGGTGGGATGGGGTCTGGTGGTGGTGGGATGGGGTCTGGAGGTGGTGGGATGGGGTCTGGAGGTGGTGGGATGGGGTCTGGAGGTGGAATGGGATCCGGAGGTGGGATGGGATCAGGAGGAGGAATGGGATCCGGAGGTGGGATGGGATCCTGTGGGGGAGGAATGGGATCTGGAGGTGGGATGGGATCAGGAGGAGGAATGGGATCCTGCGGGGGAGGAATGGGAGGGGGCTCCCACGGCGGGGAGGGCTCCTGCGGGGGCGGCATGTCGCGACTGGGGAGCCTCTATCGCGGCTCCTATTCCTCCGGCTACGGTTACGGCTACGGCAGGAATTACTACCCCTATTTTTCCCGAGGCTACTACAGGTCTCGCTACGGGAACTACGGGCCTTTTTAACCCTTTTTTTAGGGACAACAGAGGGAAAAATTATATATATATAAAATAAATAGGATGCGAAGTATCGGGAATTCCAAGCGGTCTCCGCCCCAGCTGATGAGGTGGGAGCCGGGGCTGTTTGGATTTTGCTGTGCTTTATCCAAGGTTTAGGATCCCCACGTTCCCTCCCTCTGATCCCTCGCTCCTTTTGTGCCCCCCCTGAACCCGAGGAGTCAAACCAGTGGCGGGGACTTGGCTGGAAAAAAAAAAAAAAAAAAGAATGTTTTGGAAGGACTATTGGAATAATGGGAATGCTGAAATGCTGGGAATGCTGGAGCTGGAATGCTGAAATGGAAACGCTGGAACGGGAATTGCTGAAATGGGGATTCCGTCCCTTGTCTCCGCGCTGCCTCATCCCAATTTTTGTTTGTATTAAAGCCCCTTGTTGCATCACAGCCACTGGTTCCGGCTTTTTATTTTTTTTTTGGTTTCTCCACGGTTTCAGTCACAAAACGATTAATTCTCACCAGAGGGGAATTAATCCCACTTTAAAGAGAATATAATTAGTCTGAAATTCCTCAGCAAGACATTTTCCCTTTCTGATCTATTCCACATTATCAAAAAAAAAAAAACAAAAAAAAACCAGAGAATGATTTCCACTAGGGGAAATGCACTGGTGCAGCTCCCAGTTAAAACCAGTTTACCAGTTGGGGCCAGGGTAATGGGGGATTGGGATGTTCGGGGGTGACCTCGTTTTGTGGGGGTCAAAGGCTGGACTTGCCGACCTTGGAGTTTTCTCCAGCCTGAACAATCCCGGGATTCCGTGGGAAGGAAATCAGGAGGCTGCCAGTGCAATTCGGAAAGGTTTTTATTCTTGAAATAAAAAGACAGAAATAAATGAAATAGAATAAAACAGAGCAATTTTTTTGGTGGCCCAGGGGGCAGCCGGGCCACCCCCGCGGGTGACAAAAGCCACTTCACAAGGTGAACACTGAGCCCTTTGCAGAATTCCCCACCTGGAAATTCTGAAGCGTTTCCACCCCACCACCAAGGACACGGGAAAAGATTAATTAATCAATTAATGAAAGAGTTCCAGGAGAGACGTCATCATCCCACGGGACAACGCTTGATTGAGGATGAGGCACAGGCAGGAGGAAGGCGTGGGTGCACTTTCGGAATTCCAGGCTTGTGGATCCAGATCTCGGATTTTCATCTTCTGGGTGGTTTTTGGGTTTAGGAGGAGCCCCCCAAAATGGATCCGCGGCGGCCAATCCGGGACCTCCGGCCGTAACAGGAGCCCCCAGACCCAAAGGCACCCCCAGACCCAAAGGAACCCTTGGGCCCCCCAGGGAACCCACAGGACCCACGGGAATTCTGCACCCCAAAGGGACCCCCGAATCCAAAGGGACCCTCAATCCCTGAGGAGCTTCTGTAGCCAAAGGAGCCCCCAGACCCAAAGGAACCCCCAGACCCAAAGGAACCCCCAGGTCCAAAGGAGCCCCCAGACCCAAAGGAACCCCCAGACCCAAAGGAACCCCCACCCCTGGCCAAGCCCCCAGGCCCAAATGACCCCCCAACCCCATAGGATTCCTCGGAGATGTTTGGGATGGGAGCACCAAAAACGATGGGATGAGAGGCTCCCACCACGCTCTCCTGGGAGCAGGTGCTGAGGGTGGGGCCCGGGAAGGTGAGGACCACGGGAGGAGGGAAGACCACGGCTCTGGAATCCCCACAGGAGGCCACGCAGGGCTCCAGGCTCCTGCTGTAGGCGCAGGGCTGGGAGCAGGTCACCTCGCAGCCCTGCAGGCGCTCGTTGGACACGTTGGACATCATTTCTCCGGGATTTGGAGAGGGTCAAGCTGGAGGAAGGAAATGGGCAGTCAGGTTCCCCCAGTATGAACCAGTTGGGTTTTGTCCTTCTCCCAGTCCCACCTTGCCTCACAGATTCCCCATTTTTCCTGCTGTTTCCTTCATCACCCTTCTCAGCTCTTCCTTTTCTACCACCACAACTCTTTTTCTTCTGAATCTCTCCCCCCCCAAAAAAACCCCCCCAGTCTTCCTCTTTTTCTCCCTGGGGCGGAACTACCTGATCCTTAAACAATTCCCTGCCCAGAAAAGTCCCAACAATTCCCTTTTCAAGGAAATTCACAAGATTCGCCTTCAGAAAATCCCCAAGAAAAAAAAAAAATCTTCCTTGCTCTGCTCTTCCCTTTCCCCCGACTTTTTTAACCCACTCTTCTCTCCTTCAGCTTTTCTAAAACTGATGGAATTTTGCGAGATTTTTAAAAAAAAATAAAAAGGAAAAATTTTAAAGTATCGAGGAGTGCAATGAAGTCAGACTCACCTCGTCGTCTGGAAGGGAATAAAATCAGCGGAGCTGCAAGAATGCAAAATTGCTCAGGTGTCTCCCCTTTTTATCCCGTTTTTAGACAATGAGGAGGACGTGAAGTCACCCATCGTTTGCCAAATCCTTATCACTTACAAAGGGAAAAGATCCCTTTAAGCCCCGCCGTTGTTTTCATTTTAATTCATAATTGCTTCCTTTTAACTCCTTTTGTTTTCGTTTTAACTCACAAATTGCTTCATTTTAACTCGTTTTGTTTTCGACTCACAATCACCGATCGTTTCCAGCCCCGCTTTGAGTGACACGAACCCGACAACCCCAAAATTCTCCTTTTGTGTGGAGAAACCCTCTCGGCATCGTTCTGGTTCCAAAGGAAACAGGAGCTGATCCTGGGGTTTGTTTTCCCTCGGTGACACGCAGCAAGGTGTTTCCCCACCTGTCACTCACACAAATCGGGGTGACAACCCCGGATTTGGGTCCGATCCCTCCCAAATGGGATCACCCGACCTCGGATTTAGGGGTCAGGGCTCTTTGTAATTTTTGGGTTGAGAGGGATGAGGCAGCAAAAAAAACACGTTTGCGAAGGGGTTGGAGTGACGCGTGAGGTCCTCTAAGCCCTGAAACCTCTGAGTAATTCCTAATCAAAACTCATTTTGGGGACGCTGAGCTCAGCGTTGTCAGCGGGATGTCACCAGCGCACGGCCCTCCGAGGCGGATCCCAAACCCCGAACCTTGGGAATCACCTCGGTTGGAAAAACCAAGGTCATCGAGCCCAAAATTCCCCCCACTGGTCACTCAGAGGTCACCAAGTCCAAAATTTGGTCACCCGGAGCGATGTCCAGCCTTTCCTCGGACACCTCCAGAGGATGGACACTCCAAACCCCCCCTGGACAGCCCCTTTCCCAAAAGGAAAAAAAAATTCCTCCTGGAATTCCTCATGAGAGGGTTTGACCTCCGAAATGATCTCCTCATCATCGAGGCAAGCAAGTTCTCCAGTGCAGACTTGCAAGGTTGAACGCGTCCAGGCCTCACTTAAATCATTAATTAATAAAAATGAAATGATTTAACAGGCGTGGAGGTCAGGCTCCGCTGTAAATCAAATCATCTCCCGGGATATTGCACGGGAAACCCGGGCTGTAAAATCCCCACACAATGGAAAAAGGCGAATTTTACGATACCACGCTCAGGCTGTATATGTCGAGGGTTGATTCGTTAATTGGAAACGATGAGAATAATTGCAGGCGTTAGAGGAGTCACACAGAGGGGGGGAAAAAAAAATAAATTGGAATTTGGGAAGGGTGAGTGGTTTTATGGGATGTTTCATACCCCAGGAGCTGCCTCCAAAGGGGTATAAAAGCAGGAGCAGCTCTGCAGTCTCCTCAAACCTTCTCCTGACGTTCTCCTGCTACTCCAGGTGAGTTGGATTGAGGCTGATCTTTGCTCTCTCTCATTCTCTCCGACAAAGGCTCCTTCTGGGATTTTTGGGGGATTTTTTTTAGCCGGGAGACGTGGCAGCGAAATCCTGATTTTTGCCGGAGTCTCACTCTGGCTGGGGCACTAGGAGGAAAAAAAAAAAAAGAATTTGATATTTAAAGACAGGATTTTTGGGGGTTATTTGGATTTTTTTTTTTTTCCTTGCGGCTTTCAAAGCTCCGGGTGCAAATTTGAAGAATTTGAGAAACCAAGTGCCAGGTGTCCCAGGACAGGAGGGTTTGAGGGAGGAGGTGAAGCCACCCCTTGATCCCAGGTCCAGTTCTGCATCCCCCAATTCAGAAAGGACATTGGAAAAGGGTCTGAAGAATCCTGAGGGAGCTGGAGCGGCTCAGCCTGGAGCAGAGGGGGATCCAGGGGGGGATTTCGGGATCCTCCAGGGGGAATTTGGGATCCTCCAGGGGGAATTTGGGATCTGATTCCAAGGAATTGGGCCAGGACAAGAGGGAACGGCCTCGAGCTGTGCCAAGGGAGGTTCAGGGTGAGAAATTGGGGAAAATCCCTCCTGGAAAAGGGAAAAAGGCCTCTAAAGGGGCACAGGGAGGTTTGGATTCCCATTCCTGGAAGTGTCCAAAGAATTCCTGGAGATTCCTCTGGATGACCAAGAGGGAACAACCCTGAGCTGTGCCAGGGGAGGCTCAGGGTGAGAAATTCAGGAAAATCCCTCCTGGAAAAGGAAAAAAGGCCTCAAAAGGGGCACAGAGAGGTTTGGAGTGTCCAAGAACTCCCTGAAATTCCGTGTGAACAGGCTGGGATCAGACACAACTCAGCTCTCTAGGTGCTCTTCCCCAACATCAGAGGACCCCAGAATTCCACGACAATTCCCTCTGGGAGGGGCTGTGACATTCCCTGACCCCCGTTTTTCTCTCCCTCCAGCTCTTCCTCCAGCAAACCAAGAACCATGAGCTGCATCAGCTCCCGGTGCCTGCCTGGCTGTGAGGTGGCCTGTCCTGAGCCCTGTGCCTACAGCAGAGGCCTCGGTCCTTGCGTGGCCTCTTGTGGGGACTCCACAGCCCTGGTCTACGCCCCACCAGTGTGGATCACCTTCCCCGGCCCCATCCTGAGCTCCTGTCCCCAGGAGAGCATCGTGGCTTCATCCATGCCCCAGTCCTCTCCTGGGATGGGGGGTTCCTCAGCTGGCCTGTCAAGATTTGGGGGGTCCTATGGGTCTGGAGGTTCTTATGGGTCTGGAGGTTCTTATGGATCTGGAGGTTCTTATGGGTCTGGGGGTTCCTATGGGTCTGGGGGCTCCTATGGATGTGGGAGGGTGATCTCCTCTGGATGCGGGGGTCCTTCCTCCTCCTCCTCCTCCTCGGGGGGCTGCTTCCTGCGGAGGTTCTACACCAGCGGCAGCAGCCGCGGGTCCCGCCTGGGGAACTGAGGAAGATGAAGATCCGCGGGGAGCCCAAGAGATCAAAAAACAACCCCCCCAAAAAAAGGTCTCAGATCCTCCACCTGCTCTTGGAGATGGTGAAAACATCGACCGGAGTCACCCCGGCTCAGGAGCTCTGGACCCACATCTCTTCTCCCCTGCGTTTTCCCCTGCTTCGTGTTTAATTAACCGCGGTTAATCACCCTCCGGAGCCCGCTCCTTCTTGTTCCATTGTGCCGAGAGAAGAAAGAAAGAAGAAAAAAAAAAAGAAAATAACAGCTTGAAAAGCCTGGAGTTTGCCCAAGCTCTGACAGGAGAAGAACAATGGGTGGAAAGTGGATTTTGTTTTTTTGTTTGTTTTTCTTGGACGGTGAAGCTGAAGGGGAGGAGTGTCCGCTCGGTGTCATCCCTGTATCCCATTAAAATCCTCCTGCATCATCATCATCATCACGATTTGTCGGGATTTCCTTTCTCTGCCTCCTCGGTCCCCGTCCTTCCCCTCTGCCTCCTCCAGAGCAGCAATTAAGGGTTTTATGATAATTGGGCGGTAATTGTTGAAACAATCAGGGTTGTGAAACCGAGGGTTGGATGGGGAACCGGGAATTTGAGCCCAGAGGAGTTCAGGGGGTTCAGAGCTCTCAGGATGGACAGGTGAGGGGTGGGATGTAAAAACTGGTTTTATGCCCTGGTTCAGCTCAGCTCTTCCCTGCCGAGGGATCTGTTCATCCCGGGAATGGGAAAAATTCCTGGAATTGTAAAAATCCCTTCCAGGGATTGTGATTCCTGGAATGGTAAAAATTCCTGGGATGGTAAAAATCCCCTCCAGGGATTGTGATTCCTGGAATGGTAAAAATTCCTGGGATGGTAAAAATCCCTTCCAGGGATCCTGTTCATCCCTGGGATGGGAAAAATCCCCTCCTGGAGGCTGGGAAAAGATCTCCAAGGTCATCGAGCCCAACTTTTGCTCAGTCTCCACCTTCCACCAGAGCAGTGTCATGTCCAGTCCTTTCTCGGACATCTCCAGGGGTGACCACTCCAAATCTCCTCCCTGGAAATGCCTTCAAAGGGTGTTTTTTTTTTTTTTTCCTTTTCCAGGAGGAATTGTCCCAAATTTCCCACCCCTCGAGGCTGTTCCCTCTCCTCCTGTTCCCTGGGAGCAGAGCCCGGCCCCATCCAATCTGTCATCACGTTTAAAAACAGTTTTTAGGAAGTTTTTTTTGAGATTCCCCTGTGGGATTCTGAGGTTTAGGAAGCCCAGGCAGTTTTATTTTTTTTTTTTAATATATATTAAAAAGAATGAATAAAATGCAAATAATAATTAAAACATAATGAAGATATATAAAAAAAATAAACAATAAAAATATAAATAATAAAATATAAATAATAAAATATAAAGAATAAAATATAAAGAATAAAATATAAAGAATAAAATATAAATAATAACTAAATATATATTTAAATATAATTAATTAAATACCAGTAATAAAATATAGATTATAACATATAAAATAATAAAAATAAAAAAAATAAAAAAAGAGAGAGAGAGATGGAAATCGGAGGATTTGGGGATGGGAACTGAAGGAAATCCACCAAAACAAACCCCAAACCTCTCCCTGATTTCTGAGCTGTGACTCTGAGTTTCAGAGTGGCTCGTTCAGTGCCAAAACCCTTCAAAGACGTGGAGAAATTCCCGCCGGCTGTGGCATCATCCGAGAAAACGATTTTATGTGACAGCAAAAATGTCACCGCGCTGTGCAAGAGAGGATTTCCCAAGGCAGGAGGAGTGACACAAGAGCACAAATCCCCGCCCGTCGCTGAATTTTCCTGTCCTTATTGACAGAGAGAAGCCCGAGAGAGCCCCAGGCCTAAAAACGGGATTCAACCTAAAAACCCGGATTTATTCCCTTGGGAAAACAGGGGAGGGAGAGCGGGAGCTCCTTTACTCCCAGAAAAAAAGTTTAAAAAAGTTTTTAATATTTTATATTGGTTTATATTTTTAATATTTATAATAATGGTTAATATTTATAATAATGATTAATATTTATAATAATGGTTAATAATAATAATAATGGTTAATAATAATAATAATGGTTAACTCGAGAAGGAGGAGGAACTGAAACACACGAAATTTCAGGGAAAAGAAAGATTTCCATTAAAGATTCCGGCTTGGAAAATCGAATTTTTGCTCTCTGTTTAACCAGAAAAAGGGTTTAATTTTTTTTTTTTTTTTTTTTTATTGACAGCTCGGGACATAAATACAAAATTAGATGACACACGGCTGAAGTTGCACAAATTCCGCGTGTGCTTAAAGAGGTTTAGGAGTTTTAATCTGCCATTAATTTAATGATAGCACGCCATAAATTCATCGGCTCCCAGCAAAACATTAATGGGGCTGAAGGAAAGGGCTCAATTGGAAAATAATTGGGTAATTTGTTGGCAATTTCGGCAGAGCTCTGGAGAGAGGAGGCAAAAAATCCCACAGAATTCCAGCTCAGCAAATCCAGGGACGTGTCACAGGGTGAATGAAACCAGAGCCCCAAATTGCTGTTAAAAGTGGCCTGAAAGTCACCCCAAAATTTAGGACAGGAGGATTTCAGCTGCCTCAAGGTGGTTTCCAAACGAAGGGTTTGTAGGTGAGAAGGTGGAAAAGAAAAATGAGGGGGAAATTGGGATGTAAAAGAGGTTTAATGGGAAAAATTGATGGTGGAAAATTTGTTTTCTACTCCTCAAACCCAGCACTGAGTGGGATAAAAGGGCCTGGTTCTCATCCGGGACCTTCCAAACCTCCCAAATTCCTGGAGCCACCAACCCTCCAAAATTCCTGGACCTTCCAACCCTGGCCAAGCAATGAAAGGTGTCGTGACCAGGAAATGGAAATAAATAAGAATTATTCCAGAAGTTTGGGATGGAAAATGCCAGAGGGAGCTGAGGAGGCTCCAACCCTCCCAAATTCCCGGATTAGGCAAAAAAAAAAAAAAAAAAAAAAAAAAAAAAAAAAAAAAAAAAAAAAAAAAAAAAAAAAAAAAAAAAGAGTTGGAAAAAGGAGTTACAAGGAAAAGAAAAAAACAACTCCAAACGAAGGGAATTTGAATGCAAGAGAAGTTTAATGTCAGCGAAGCGCTCGGGGCAGAGTCACACGCAGGGAACAGTACGAAGGACCTTCCCTGGCGCTTTGGGAAGCGCCGCGGACGCACCAAGGCCGGAGGAGGCGATTCCTTGGATGTCCCGGGCCCGCGGCTCCTTCCCCGGGAGCCGAGCGCAGCCCGGGGCCGCTGCCCGCACCGCCCGCGCCGCCTCACCAATAGAAGGAGCCGCAGTTGCCTCCTCCGAAGCTCCCGGAGCCGGAGCTGCCGCCCCCGAAACCGCAGGAGCCGCCCCCGAAGGAGCCGAAGGATCTCCTGCCCCCAAAGGATCGGCGACCCCCAAAGGATCCACCCCCGGAGCCCCCAAAGGATCGACCCCCGAAGCCACAGGATCCGCCCGTGGAGCTGCCGCCCCCATAGGAACCCCCAATTCCCCCATAGGAACCCCCAATTCCCCCATAGGAACCCCCAATTCCCCCATAGGAGCCCCCAATTCCCCCAGAGGAACCCCCAATTCCCCCATAGGAACCCCCAATTCCCCCATAGGAACCCCCAATGCCCCCAGAGGAACCCCCAATTCCCCCAGAGGAACCCCCAATTCCCCCATAGGAACCGCTGCCCCCATAGGAGCCCCCATAGGAGCCCCCAGATCCCCCAAATGATCCCCCAGAGCCCCCAAAGGAGCCCCCAGAGCCCCCAAATGATCCCCCAGATCCCCCAAAGGAGCCCCCAGAGCCCCCAAAGGAGCCCCCGATGGCTCCCCCGGAGCCCGAGGGTCCCGCGGCCCCCGAGGGGAAGGAGGTGCCCACGACGCTCTCCTGGGGGCAGGAGCTGAGGATGGGCCCCGGGAAGGTGACGAGCACGGGCGGAGGGTAGAGCACAGCCCGGCTGTCCCCGCACGAGGTGACGCACGGCTGGCTCCAGGCGTCGGCGAAGGGCTGGGGACAGGACACCTCGCACGGCGACGAGCAGCCGCTGCTCACCATCGCTCCTGAAGACATCTCTGGGGCTCGCACAGTCACCTGCGACAGCACGGAGATCACAGCTGAAAATCCCCCCCCCGAATATTCCCGATGGGGAAAGGAATCCTGCTCCGGGGCAGGAAATAAAAACGGGGAGGGATGGCGCCGGGAGCTTTCAGCCTCCTGAGGTTGGACATTTCTGCTCCTGACAAAAACACTCACGTGCTGGAGATACGCGTTCCTTTCCCGAGGGAAGGACAAATTAACACGCTCCTGAGTTGGCCACTGCGCTCACGGAGGTGTTCCTCTCGTCCCCCAATCCCTGAGCAAACCCCAAACCCCACTGAAACCCCAAACCACAACAAACTTCCTCCTCCTTTCTCCTCTCACAACCCGACGGGCGAGCGCGGCTCTTTCGTGTCCTCCGGCGACAGAGGCAGGAGGAGAGTTTGGGGACAGTGGCCGTTGTCCCTTTCCTGCCTTTCCCTGCCGCTTCCCAAAGGGTTTCCTGCTGCCCCGGCAGCGCCGGGGATCCCGGGGGGACAAAGCCAAACTCCGGGAGGGGCCTTGGGAAGCTGCTCATCATCCCCAGGGGTTCGCTGGGCCCGGGGGAGAGAAAAGTCGTGCTGCTGCTCACCAACAACCTCCGAGCGATCCCAGAGCCCCGGGAAATTCCAGCCCTGGAACTGATCCCACGGCCGCCCGCAGGGATGGGGATTTGGGGTTGGAAAGCCTGGAAAAGGCTCCCGATGGAATTGCTGGGAGCCACAGGAGAGCCCAAACCTGTCCCGGAGACACATTTTGGGATGGGGAGGAACCGGATAAATCCTGACTACAACGCCCAAAATTCCAGGTGGAAAAAGAAATCCTGCTCTGGTGCCTTCCAGGGGCAGGAAAATTGGAAAAGAAGAGCTTGGAAAGGCTCCTGAAAACATCTTTTGGGAAGGAAGGGGAAAAGACAGAAAAAATTTTCCTGTGTTCACGCAGAGGACAGAGATGATCCAACTCACCTGGCCTGGAGAAGTCTAGAGACGAGGAGAATCCGCGGATGGAACTGCAGAATTCCAGGAGCTCTTTTATACTTCTCCCGACCCCACAGTGGGACGGGAGCCTCGCTTTTGTTGCAAGAGCTTCCCACGCCTCACCAAACCGTGTTTTGCTGGCTGGATTATTTCATTAATTGTCCTAATTGTTCTCCTAAAGTGACGTGATAAATCCATTATTAATCCCAAGTCACGTTCCGAGCCCTGCAACCCCTTTGGGTTTGGTTCCATTTGTTCCACATTCCGACCCCTCTCTCCTCCAGGACAGTCACCTGGGAGCTGGAGTCGCCCCTGGAGTTGAAGCTGGAATGAGTTTAAGTCCATTTGAAGGGTTTATTGATCAATAAATAGGTTTGGTACACCATATTTCACTTCCCATCCCCAAAAAATTCGGATCTTTTCGTGGGGGGAGCTGATGGAAGCGCCGCCACTTCCCAGGGAGCTGAACGGGAGAACCAGCAGCAGGACGCAGGATTTTGGTGTATAAATCGATAATTCCCCACCCAAGTGGAGGAACCCAGAAAGTCTGACGTTGATCGAGGAGGAATTGCTGACTGGCAGAGCTGTCAAGGCCGGGGATGTCACTGGGGCCTGACGGGGCTTGTCCGGGTTCTGTTGCAAGATCCCAACCCCGATATCGGCTCCTGGTGTTTTCTGTTTTCCAATCGGGTCAGGCAACGCCAGAAGTGCTGGGAGTAGGAGTTATGTGAACACCCAGAAGAAACCTCTATCGCGACAGAAATGCGGGATATCGGGGTGATCTCGCAGAATCTCGGGGTTGTTGAGGCTGGGAAAGAGCTCCAAGGGTCACGGAGTCCAAGCTGCGGCCAATCCCCAGCTGGTCACCCAGACCAATGTCCAGGTGTTCCCTGGACACCTCCAGGGAGACTTTTCCAAGGCCTGACCACCCATTTCCAGGAAAAAAAAAAAAAGGGATTAAATTCCAGCTCCAAACTGGAGTCGCTTCTGCAGCTCCCACTGAGAATCAAATATGGAATCTTGAATCTCAAAGAGGGAATCTCGAATCTCAAAGAGGGAATCTCGAATCTCAAATAGGGAATCTCGAATCTCAAATAGGGAATCTTGAATCTCAAATACAGAATCTCAAATCTCCAATGTGGAACCACGAATCTCAAATCTTGAATCTCAAATGTAAAGATCTCAAATCTCGAATCTGGAATCTCAAACCTCAAATCTTGAATCTCGAATCTCGAATCACAAATATGGAGTTTCAAATCTCAAATCTGTAATATCAAATCTCAGATCTCAAATTTCAAATCTTGAATCTCAAATCTCAAATCTTGTATCTCAAATCTCAAACCTCGAATCTCAAATCTCAAATATCATATCTCAAATATCGAACGTCAAATCTCAGATAACAAATCTCACATCTGGAATCTCAAATCTCAAATCCCTTCAGCTGGCTGGATTAATAAAGGAGATTTGGCCTGGAATTCTCTCCTCCTGTTATTCATTTCTGCCTTTCACCAAATGAGCTCTAAACCCCTCAAAACCTCAAAAAGCGTTTGTGGCTTCCTCCTCAAAAAAATAACCCTGGCCAGACTTGAGATGCTTTTATTGTATTTTAGATGGAATCAGCTTCATGCACTCAAAAATGTTTAATTTTTTTTTCTCTCCAGTGATGAGTCCCGGACACGTGTCTCCCCGGAATATTGCAGCAGTCCCAAAAGGGGACAAAAGCAGAATTAGGTTAATTAAGTTGACAAAAGGAGAATTATGAAAATTAAAGCGACAAAAGGAGAATTACCGTAATTAAATGCTCTCACACAGGGCATCCCGTGGATGACAATGAGCACCCAAAGAATTAATTTAAGTCCTTTTTTACGAGTTCCTTAGGTTAAACACGTATTAAAAAAAAATTACCCTTCCCATCTGAGGATTTATAAAGACAAAATCTGTGGATTTTCCCAATTCTGGATTTCCAGAGAATTTTCTACAGGACAGAAAACAACTCCCCTGAGAAATTTTTGCTGAGGGGATTCCTGATCCTTCCCCTCCTTCCACACCAATCCCCAGGTCAAACCAGGTCAGGAAATGTCACAAAAAATAATCTGAAAAAAAAAAAAATTATTAAAGGATTAAAGGAAACCGAAGGGTGTGTGCAGGTATTGGCTGATGAGGAGTTGATTTACCAACCATTAGCACTTATCGAAGCAATTATTACAATTACAAGGCGCTTATACAGCAAAAAAAAAAAAAAAAAAAAAAGTGTCGCTGGGGATGTCCCAAAGTCGTGTCGCAGGTCCTGGAAGGGTATAAAAACTGGGATTTTCCTCCAGCCTCTCCAGAATATCCGCCTCACTCCTGTTTTCCCTGCGAGCCCGGTGAGTTCTCCGCTTCTAATTCTATTTTTTAGTCACTGGGATGATGCTGTCGGTGCTGAATGGGGGAAATAATGGAAATAATTCCATGCCAGAGCTCTGAAATCAGCTGGAATATCGACTTTTTGGGCTCTTTTGCCAGCCAAATAATTCCGTTTTATCGATGGGCAGGGAGGTTGTGGGGTTTTTTGTGGCAGGGATTTCGGGAGATGAAGATCTCAGAATGTGAGGCTGCGTCGCTCCCAACCACAAAGGGAAAGTGTTAATTAAACCCTGATTATTTATTAGGACAACTTAACTAACTTAACTACCCCGAGCTCGGCTTTTACACAGGACGGAGGGAAATGAGAAGAGATCTCGTATTTATGAGGCAATAATCCCTTCAAGGAGGAAATGACAGATTTTTATCGTCCCGGTGATTGTGCAAAGATCTCTCTGAATATTTTAGTTTTACCTCCCCGCGCAGCGCCACAGTTCTCTATCATAAAAAAAAAAAAAAAAAAAAAAAAAAAAAAAAAGTTTTCAGGAAATTTTCTGAATTATTCTTTTCCAATTTTCCTGCTCGTGGAAGGCACCAGAGCAGGATTTCTTTTTCCACCTGGAATTTTGGGCGTTGTAGTCAGGATTTATCAGGTTCCTCCCCATCCCAAAATGTGTCTCCAGGACAGGTTTGGGCTCTCCTGTGGCTCCCAGCAATTCCATCGGGAGCCTTTTCCAGGCTTTCCAACCCCAAATCCCCATCCCTGCGGGCGGCTGTGGGATCAGTTCCAGGGCTGGAATTTCCCGGGGCTCTGGGATCGCTCGGAGGTTGTTGGTGAGCAGCAGCACGACTTTTCTCTCCCCCGGGCCCAGCGAACCCCTGGGGATGATGAGCAGCTTCCCAAGGCCCCTCCCGGAGTTTGGCTTTGTCCCCCCGGGATCCCCGGCGCTGCCGGGGCAGCAGGAAACCCTTTGGGAAGCGGCAGGGAAAGGCAGGAAAGGGACAACGGCCACTGTCCCCAAACTCTCCTCCTGCCTCTGTCGCCGGAGGACATGAAAGAGCCGCGCTCGGCCGTCGGGTTGTGAGAGGAGAAAGGAGGAGGAAGTTTGTTGTGGTTTGGGGTTTCAGTGGGGTTTGGGGTTTGCTCAGGGATTGGGGGACGAGAGGAACACCTCCGTGAGCGCAGTGGCCAACTCAGGAGCGTGTTAATTTGTCCTTCCCTCAGGAAAGGAACGCGTATCTCCAGCATGTGAGTGTTTTTGTTCGGAGCAGAAATGTCCAACCTCAGGAGGCTGAAAGCTCCCGGCGCCATCCCTCCCCGTTTTTATTTCCTGCCCCGGAGCAGGATTCCTTTCCCCATCGGGAATATTCGGGGGGGGGATTTTCAGCTGTGATCTCCGTGCTGTCGCAGGTGACTGTGCGAGCCCCAGAGATGTCCTCAGGAGCGATGGTGAGCAGCGGCTGCTCGTCGCCGTGCGAGGTGTCCTGTCCCCAGCCCTTCGCCGACGCCTGGAGCCAGCCGTGCGTCACCTCGTGCGGGGACAGCCGGGCTGTGCTCTACCCTCCGCCCGTGCTCGTCACCTTCCCGGGGCCCATCCTCAGCTCCTGCCCCCAGGAGAGCGTCGTGGGCACCTCCTTCCCCTCGGGGGCCGCGGGACCCTCGGGCTCCGGGGGAGCCATCGGGGGCTCCTTTGGGGGCTCTGGGGGCTCCTTTGGGGGCTCTGGGGGCTCCTTTGGGGGCTCTGGGGGCTCCTTTGGGGGCTCTGGGGGCTCCTTTGGGGGCTCTGGGGGCTCCTTTGGGGGATCTGGGGGATCCTTTGGGGGCTCTGGGGGCTCCTTTGGGGGATCTGGGGGATCATTTGGGGGCTCTGGGGGATCACTTGGGGGAATTGGGGGTTCCTCTGGGGGCTCCTATGGGGGCTCCTATGGGGGCAGCAGTTCCTATGGGGGAATTGGGGGTTCCTATGGGGGAATTGGGGGATCCTATGGGGGAATTGGCGATTCCTATGGGGGAATTGGGGGTTCCTCTGGGGGAATTGGGGGTTCCTCTGGGGGAATTGGGGGTTCCTATGGGGGAATTGGGGGCTCCTATGGGGGAATTGGGGGTTCCTATGGGGGAATTGGGGGTTCCTATGGGGGAATTGGGGGTTCCTATGGGGGCGGCAGCTCCACGGGCGGATCCTGTGGCTTCGGGGCTCGATCCTTTGGGGGCTCCGGGGGTGGATCCTTTGGAGGGCGCCGATCCTTTGGGGGCAGGAGATCCTTCGGCTCCTTCGGGGGCGGCTCCTGCGGTTTCGGGGGCGGCAGCTCCGGCTCCGGGAGCTTCGGAGGAGGCAACTGCGGCTCCTTCTATTGGTGAGGCGGCGCGGGCGGTGCGGGCAGCGGCCCCGGGCTGCGCTCGGCTCCCGGGGAAGGAGCCGCGGGCCCGGGACATCCAAGGAATCGCCTCCTCCGGCCTTGGTGCGTCCGCGGCGCTTCCCAAAGCGCCAGGGAAGGTCCTTCGTACTGTTCCCTGCGTGTGACTCTGCCCCGAGCGCTTCGCTGACATTAAACTTCTCTTGCATTCAAATTCCCTTCGTTTGGAGTTGTTTTATTCTTTTCCTTGTAACTCCTTTTTCCAACTCATTTTTTTGCCTAATCCGGGAATTTGGGAGGGTCGGAGCCTCCTCAGCTCCCTCTGGACTTTTCCATCCCAAACTTCTGGAATAATTCTTATTTATTTCCATTTCCTGGTCACGACACCTTTCGTTGCTTGCCCACGGTTGGAAGGTCCAGGAATTTTGGAGGGTTGGTGGCTCCAGGAATTTGGGAGGTTTGGAAGGTCCTGGATGAGAACCAGACCCTTTTATCCCACTCCGTGCTGGGTTTGAGGAGTAGAAAACAAATTTTCCACCACCAATTTTTCCCATTAAACCTCTTTTACATCCCAATTTCCCCCTCATTTTTCTTTTCCACCTTCTCACCTACAAACCCTTCGTTTGGAAACCACCTTGAGGCAGCTGAAATCCTCCTGTCCTAAATTTTGGGATGACTTTCAGGCCACTTTTAACAGGAATTTGGGGCTCTGGTTTCATTCACCCTGTGACACGTCCCTGGATTTGCTGAGCTGGAATTCTGTGGGATTTTTGCCTCCTCTCTCCAGAGCTCTGCCGAAATTGCCAACAAATTACCCAATTCGGGAGGTTTGGAGCCCCCCCCCAGCTCCCTCTGGACCTTTCCCCATCCCAAACTTCTCAAATAATTGATATTTATTTCCATCTCCTGCTCGCAGCACCTTTTGTTGCTTGGCCAAGTTGAAGCCTGAAATCTTTTTCCAGCTGGGATTGTTCCACTTCCTCATCCCCGATTTTGCTTTATCCACGTAAATAAATAAAAAACAGGCAGGAGAAGGGATTCGTTCCTGTGTGAGCCGGTCCCAAAGCTCCCTCTGGAGCTGCTCCATGGAAAGGAATCGGTGCCGGGAAGGGCAGAGGCGGCTCCTCCCGGAGGAGAATTCCTGAGGCTGGAACCTGCCAAGGGATGAGGACCTGGAGCTGGAAATGCCCCAGAGAAAGCAAAAAAACAGGAGAAATGCTGCAGGAGGGAGGAAGAGGAGGAGGAATCCTCCTGGCAGGGCTGGAAGGAGCTGGGAAGGAATTCCAGTGTCTCCAAACTTTTCTGGAGCTGCCAGAAGATTCTGGGTTGGGCTGCTGCAGTAAAAGCAGCTCCTGACAGATCCTGCTGAGCCTGGTCCTGGTCCTGGTCCTGGTCCTGGTGCCGGATCCCGGCCCAGAGGAGGCTCCAGGGTGGGATCCCAGGGATGGATGGAGCAGCTCTGCTGGGAGGAAAGGCCAGCACAGCCGGGATCGTCCAGCCCTGGAGAAGCTTTGGGGTGACCTCAGTGTGGCCTGGCAGGACCTGAGGGGACCACGAGGAACACGGGGAGAGACAATTCCCGAGGGATGGAGGGACAGGACAAGGGGGAATGGGTTCAGACTGACAGGGAGGGGGTTTAGGTGGGATTTTGGGGATAAATCCTTCCCCGTGAGCGTGGGGAGGCCCTCACAGGGGATATTCCATGTATTCCCCATCCCTGGAAGTGTCCAAGGCCAGGCTGGAGCACCCTGGGGTGGTGGCAATGTCCCTGCCCATGGCAGGCCGTGGGATGAGGGGATTTTTAAGGATTTTTAACCATTCCATTTCTTCAATTCCTTTAAAATCCTCTCGGGGTGCCCATCCCAACTTCCCAGCTCTGGAATTTTGTGTCAAACTCAGCTGAGGATCAGGTTGACAGCGCAACCCCCAGGACCTGCCACCCCAAACCAGGTGGTTTTGAGCACCCCCAAATTTTTGATTTGCTGGGCTCATCTCCCGCCTTTCCTCCTCACACACAAAACATTTATTTTTTTGCTTAGTTTTGTTGATTTTCCTCCCGACCTCGGCGCTCCACCTTTCCTCCTCATCCACAACATTTTTTTTTCTTTGTTTTGTTGATTTTTTGTCCTGACCTCGGCGCTCTCCTGGAAGCAAAACCATTCCGGAGGCTCCCCTTGGGCAAAAAAAGCCCTGGTTGGGAATTTGGGAAATGCTGTGAGGAAACAGCTCGGGGATGGTTTTTTGCAAACACCCACTCACGTTTTATCCATGCAAAACCTCTCTCTGAAGTTAATGACAGGCCGGGGATATATTAAACCATATTTAATATTGAATCATAGCGTCCCTGCCAGAGAAATGTGTCAGGGCCACCACCCACGTGGTTTTGCCTGACTCAGAAAACACCTCGGGGGGAATTTCGGATCCTTCTTGTTCTTTAGGATCAAACAGCCCGGCCGTGTGTTTGTTTATCCTAATGACACCGTTTCAATCCACTCGGGACAAACGCTCCCCTGCCCCAAATCAGGGCGTATTTGGGGGTTTAAATGGGATTTTCTCACCTCTCGGCGTGCCGTGAATTTCTGGAACTCTTCGTCCTCTGCGTCCAAAGTCGTTCTGAGTGACCTTAAATAAATCAGGGTTTTTTTCCCCTGTTTTTATTTTAATTTTCTTTGGTGGCTTCTCCCTTCACTCACCCCGAGCTTCCCACACTCCTCCAAGATCCAGCATTTTTCTGGTGACCAAAACGCCAGGAAAGATGCTCACCTTCCCCAAACCGGGGCATATTTGGGGATTTAAATGGAGTTCTCTGAGCTCTCAGGTGAATTTCTGCTTCACCCCCAACACAAATTTGGGCTGGAACTCTTCATCCTCTGCATCCAAAGTTGTCCTGAATAACCTTAAATAAATCAGTTTGGGGGTTTTTTTTCCTGTTTTTATTTAAATTTTCTTTGGTGGCTTCTCCCTTCACTCACGCCAATCTTCCCACACTCCTCCATGCTCCAGCATTTTTCTGGCGACCAAAACCACCAGGAAAGGAACTGGGGCTGGAATGATTTATCCCATACCAGGATCCCTCTGAACCATCCCACTTTTCCCAAAAAGGACTTTCCCCTTTCCGATTTTTTTTTTTTTTTCGTGTGTGGCAGACGAGTTTTGTCCTGAACCAGGGCTCCCCCGGCCACATCAACTCCCAGTTCTGTCTTAAATCCCCAAATTCCAGGTTTTTTAGGGTTGGAAGTGACCTCTGGAGATCCCCCAGGGGCAGGTGACACAGGGACACATCCTCGTGGGTTTGGGATGACTCCTGAGAAGGAAAAAAAATCACAGTTTTCCCGCTCCCTCAGCAGTAGTTCTGCGGGAAGAAATTCTCCCTCACGCCGAGGAGGAGCTCCTGGAGTTTTGGAATTTGGGATGAGTGGGATCCCGGGCTCGGACACCAAACGAGGAGCCAGAGCTCAGCCAGGAGTGGCCACTCCAGTCTGGCCATTCCCATAAACACGTCCCGACAAGTTTGGGAACGCTCGTGGCTAATTCTGGGTTAGGCTCTGCTGCAGTCTCAGAGGCCAGGAAAACAAATCCTGGGAATTAAGGAGCTGCAAGGACCAGCCTCGCAAAGCTGGGGACATCCCACAAAGCCGAGCTCAGCCCGGGGTTTTCCACCCCACAGGAATAAAATCTGAGCATTAAAAACTCTGAAATGAGAAGAATTCCGGGGTAGGGGGGCCCAAACGACGGCGGTCACGTGCTGGCGAGAAACGGGTAATGAACACAAACAGCGAGCAAAGCAGAGCAATTAGCGTAATTACCCCCCTCAAATTTGGTTTGGGGAGTAATGGGACCTAATGCTCAAATATGACGTCGTTTTCTTGCATCAGCCTGGTGGTCCGGCCGGGGATATAAAAACCATTCCTGACTCAGGGAGCTTCCAGCAGGTCCTGTCGGCTTCTCCTCGGTGAACTGAGTAAGTTTGATCCTGATATAAATTCTTCCTAAAATAACAAAACAAAAGGAGTCTAATTAAAGAAAAAAAAAAATGTTTGCATTTAGCTCAGGGCCGGATTTTGGATTCTTGTCTTGGCCGTTCTGGAAGACAATTCAGTTTATTTTCATGGAATAATCAAAATGGTTTTGGTTATTCATCCAGAAGCGCTGCGGGATCGGAGTTTAAAAGCGTATTTGCAAATCTAGATGATATCAAAAGCATTTAATTCCATTGTTTCACGGAAACTTAATGGATACAACCTTTGGGTAACCTTAAATACCTTCCACATGGGAGTTCGGGGGCGGTTCCGACCTTGTGGCTTCTGATTTTTATCTGATTTTGGGCAGAGCTGGCGTGGGAAATTTAAACTCGAGTTTTGGAAATATTGAGATGGGCAGAGCTGCGGATGGAGCATCCCTGTGGACAAAACCCCAATTTTCTACAGAATTCTTGGTTTTCCTACGGGAATAACCCCAAAAAAAGTCGGCTTGGGAAGCAGCTTTGGGTGATTTTTTGTTCTGTTTATGCAAAGTTTTGGTTTCATGCAAAGCGAGAATATTCGAATCCGCTCGGGGTGTTTTGTGATTTTTGTTTAGGTCTGGTTTTCAGCTGTTCCTTCCCTCTGGTTTGGTCTCTGCTCGGGGTGAAGCCAAGGACGGGGAATTCGGAGTTGTGGCAGATTTAAAGGGTGGGAAGCTCAGGAGAGCACCTGGATTAGGGTTTCGAGTTCTGGGTGAATAATTCACATTTGGAACGGGGAAAGAAAACAAAAATGGCCTGAGTCAAACTCAGCCCCACCCAGCTAAAAAAACCAAACAAATACTCACCCGGGCTGAACCCGAAATATTTAATTTAATCTGCAACAACAGATTAAGCGGCTCCTTCTCTTGGTGCTTTTGAGGTGGAATTTTGGGTAAGGCTGAAACAACAACTCGAAAAGGATTTTTGTGCTGTTTTCCAAATCCCCGCTCTTAAATTCAAATTTAATTTCAAAACAAGGAAGAAGGTGGGGAGAATTCAGCCCAGGTTTGGGAAGGGTTTTAATCCCTCTGAAACTTAAATTTGGGCCTTAAATTCAGTTTTTTTTTCAGAAACTTAATCCTGGGAATTTAACTTTGGGAAACTTAAATTCAGTTTTTTCCTCTTGACCTTGCAAAAGGTTTTTATTGGATTTTCTGAGTGAGTTTTGTGCTGAGATATCTGTGCCCAAGGCACCTGTTATGAACTGGCCGAGCTAAATCCATAATTATTGGTGTCCTTATGGATTAATTCCATCATAGGGATGATGTTCCTTGGATTTTTATCTTCTTAGCCCGGGATTTGTCCGGATTTGGTCCAGTGAAATCTCTGGTGTTGTCCGTTCCTACAGTGGTTTATGTGTTTACCCTCATTTTACTGAGCTCCGCCTCCGGAGCCCAAATTGCACAGGAGGAAACAGATCTGAATTAAACAACAGCCCCAAAGGGGTCATTTGGTGTCCCCAAAGGGGTCATTTGGTGTCCCCAAAGAGGTGGTTTGGTGTCCCCAAAATAGGTGGTTTGGTGTCCTCAAAGAGATGTTTTGGTGTCCCCAAAGAGGTGTTTTGGTGTCCCCATAAGGTCGTTTAATATCCCCAAAAAGATGTTTTGGTGTCCCCAAAGAGGTTATTTGATGTCCTTAAAAAAAGCGGTTTGATGTCCCTCAAAGAGGTCATTTTGGGTCCTCAAAAAGGTTATTTCATGTCCCCAAAAGAGGTGGTTTGATGTCCCCAGAAAGCTTATTTGATGTCCCCAAAGAGGTTATTTGGTGTCCCCAAAGAGGTTAATTGATGTCCCCAAAAACCTTATTTTATGTCCCCAAAGAGGTGTTTTGGTATCCCTAAGGGGGTGGTTTGATGTCCCCAAAAGAGGTGGTCTGGTGTCCCCAAAAGGTTATTTAATATCCCCAAAAGAGGTGGTTTGGTGTCCCCAGCTCTGATGTTCCCAAAGGGGCAATTTGATGTCCCCAAAGCAGTGTTTTGATGTCCCCAAAAAGGTTATTTTATGTCCCCAAACAGGTGTTTTGGTGTCCCCAAGGAGGTGGTTTGACATCCTCAAAAAAGGTGATTTGTTGTCCCCAAAAAGCTTATTTCACATCCCCAAAGAGCTACTTCACTGTCCCCACCTCTCAATCCCACCCCACCACCTCCTGACCTCTGACACCTGTCCCTTTGTCCCCATCCTTGCAGGTCCAACCCAACCTCGAGATGTCCTGCCAGAAGACCGCGTGCGCCGAGCCCTGCCCGGACCCGCGCGCCGCCGCCTGCACCGAGCCCTGCGTGGTGGCCTGTCCCGACTCCAGGGTCATCATCTTCCCTCCGCCCGTGGTGGTCACCTTCCCGGGCCCCATCCTCACCACCTTCCCCCAGGAGACCGTGGTGGGCTCCTCCGAGTCTGCCGAGCTGGCCGGGGCGTTGGAGACGGGCGTGGCCATCGGGACGGGCCAGAACGGTCTGGAATGTCTGGATTTCGTGGCCAAGTGTGACCCTCCGTGTGTCGCGCCGTGCGCCGCGCCCTGCGTGACCCCGTGTGCCGCGCCCTGTGTCACCCCGTGTGCCACCAAGTGCGCCCCGCCCTGTGCCGCGCCTTGTGCTCCGCCTTGTCCTCCACCGTGTGCCCCGCCCTGTGCTCCACCTTGTCCCCCACCTTGTGCTCCGCCCTGTGCCCCGCCCTGTGCCCCACCCTGTGCCCCACCCTGTCCTCCACCCTGCGCCACCAAGTGCGCCCCGCCCTGCCCCACCCCTTGTGCCACCAAGTGCGCCCCGCCCTGCCCCGCCCCTTGCCCCGCCCCTTGCCCCGCCCCTTGCCCCGCCCCTTGCCCCGCCAAGTGCGTGACCAAGTGTGTCCCCACCTGCGCCACGCCCTGCGCCACGCCCTGCGCCACGCCCTGCGCCACCAAGTGCGTCCCCGAGCGCTCCTACACCTTCTCCACCCGCTGGAAGCACCCGTGCCAGAGAGGGCTCTGCAAGAAGATCTGAGCAGGATCGGTGTTTTTGGTTTTTTGGGGCAAAAACGACCACGGAAAAGAACGAAGGAAAGAAGAGAAGGAATTTGGAACGTGACCCGAGGGATGCCGGAGAAGGAAACGCCGCTGGAAAAACCAGGACCTCTGCGTTTTGAAGTCTAGGATAGAGCTTTAGGTTTTTAGTTCAGGCTTTTTTTTTTTTCTTTTTTCTTCTTTTTCTTCTTCTTGGGGCTTTGCGTCTTCTGGCCTGTGCTTTTGGGGCTTTCTCTGCCCAGCTCGACGCCGAGCGTGGATCGGAACTGAGGGATTTTGGGGAATTGTGGGGATTGGAAGGTCTCGGCAAGTGTCAGGGGAAGGGGGCGTCGGGCTGGAGCGGGTGATGTCGATTTTGGGGTGATTTTGGGGTGATTCTGGGCTTTTCTCAGGAGTCGGCTCCTCTCTTTTTTTTTGTTCTGCATGATCCTCTCTGCCAATGTTCGACTCCACTTTTGCATTCCCATTAAAACGCTGCCGCATCAAACCCGTTTTTCCCGAATTTCCCTTTTTTTCCCTCTGCTCCTTTTGGGCTCTCTTGGGGACACTCAGCCTTGGGCAGAGGGACAGGCCTGACCTCCAGGCTTTTCCTGGATGGCTCCAAACTCCACTGGAGGGAAAATTTAAGGTTCAATTTCTGGGATAAAATATTTTATTTCTAAAAAAAACAACCTGACTCTGCATTTTCTGGGATAAAATATTTTATTCTTTTAAAAAAATCTTGCTCTGCATTTTCTGGGGATAGAATATTTTATTCCTAAAAAAACCCCCTTTTCGGGATAAGATATTTTATTCCTAAAAAACCCCTGGCTCTGCGTTTTCCAGGATAAAATATTTTATTCCTAAAAAAACAACCTGGCTCTCCGCACTTTTTGGGATAAAATATTTTATTCTTCAAAAATAGGATTTTCTGCATTTCTCTGCATTTTCTGGGATAAAACCTTCAGACTGCAGCAGGAATTTTCATTGTCCTGTTTGGTGATCTTATTATTATTATTTTTTTTCCTCTCGAAGCAAAAGGAACTGAACCAACGCCCAAATCTTTCCTCTACATTTCTGCATCCCAAATTTTCCTTTTTTTCTTTTTCTTTTTTTTTTTTTTTTGCTTTATCCAAGGACTTTTTTTCCTCTGTCAGGGAGGGACCTGGAGCAAAATCCCAAATTCCAGGAGCGGATCTTTGCAGGGAAATTAATTTGGGATTCCGGGGAAATTTGGGATTCCAGGGGAATTCGGAATTCCAGGGGAATTTGGGATTCTGGGTGTGTCCTGCTCATCCCACCCCAAGTTGTTTTTTGTCCTAAAGATGACGTTGGGTTCATTCTTCCCTAATGGACAGGTTGGGGATGGAATTTGGAATTCCGGGTCATTATCCCGCCCCGAAATATCCTGGAACAAAGAGAAGAAGGAGGTTCCAGAACATTCCAGGGGTGTGTTACTCCTGGAGCTGGAATTTTAATTTCATGTTGTTTGGGTTGAGTGGCCGAAGAGTGGAATAATTGTTATTTGGGAAAGAAAAAAAGAAAAACAACAACAACAACAACAACAAAAAAAAAAACCCAACAAAAAAACAACAACAACAACAACAACAACAACAAAAAAAAAAAAAAAAAAAAAAACGAAAAAGGAAAAAGAAAAAAGGAAAAAGAAAAAAAAAAGAAAAAAAAAACCCAAAGACCCAAAAAACTCCCCAAACCCACTAAAAATCCCCAAAACAACAACAAAAAAACCTCAAAAAAGCCTCCACAAAAACCAAAAAACCCAAGCACAAAAAAACTCAAAAACCACCAAAACCACAACCAAAAAAACCCTCAAAACAAGCAAAAAACAACAAAAAAACCCCACAAAAAAAAAAAAAAAAAAACAAAGAAACAAAAAAAGAATTTTCATCATTTCACCATTTCACACTTTTCCTATTTCTTTATCTACTCCGAATATTTTTATTTTGTCTTTCAGTAAACGGATGATTTTTCCACCCTAAAGTTGCTCTTCTTTTGTTTTATGGCGTCAATAGCCAAGAAAAAAATTAAAAATCAAAAGAAAAATAGAAATAAAAACGAAATAATAAAAATAACTTTAAAAATATTAAAATGAAAATAAATAAATAAAAACTTTAAAACCCCAACCAACCAAACCACCAGAAATAAAACAAGTCTAGACCCAGGATGAGATAAACATCGGGGCTGGGATAAATTTCCAGCCGGGAAATGAGCTCAGGCAGGAATTTGGGCTGAGGAGTTTCCGTGGATCCTAAACATTTCCCGTAGATCCTGATCAATTCCCATGAATTCAGGACAATTCCCATAGATCTTGAACATTTCCCATGGATCCTGGACCATTTCCCATGGATCCTGACCATTTCCCATGGATTTCTGACCATTTCCCATGGATTCTGACCATTTCCCATGGATCCTGACCATTTTCCATGGATTCTGTGCAATTCCCATGGATTCCCAACATTTCCCATGGATCTTGGACCTTTTCCTACGGATTCTGAACAATTCCCATGGATCCTGAACAGTTTCCACGGATACTGACCATTTTCCATGGATTCTGTGCAGCTCCCAGAGCCGTATCCAGAGGATCCATAGGAACAGAAAGACCTCCCGTAATTGCAGGGAAAAAAACCCCCAAAATTCTGGATTAAAAAGCACAAGAAAAACTCTGGATTTTGATGCACGGTTGGTTTAATGACAAAGGAGGGAGAGAAATATCAAGGTGAGGATGGGAAAACATCGGGTGGGGGGAAAATGAAGGAAAGGATCCCTCCAGGGCTGGGAATTCCACAGGGAATTCCTCCTGGAATCCCACGGGAAGGTGACACGGCCTCATCCCACCTCCAGCTGGGCCTGGATCACGGACAGGACGATCCTCAGGTGGAATTTTACAGGAACCGTCAGGTGAGGATGGGAAAAAAAATTAATCAGAAAAGTGGAATTTACAAAAGCTCAGGGGGCTGAGGATGCTCCAGGATTCCTGGATTCGCCCCGTGGTGGATCTTCGCTCCTTCCCTGCTCACCCCTGGGATATTTAACAGGGCCTGCAGCTCCCAGAGCCGTACCCAGAGGATCCGTAGGAAGAGAAGCACCTCCCGTATCTGTAGGAGCCGTAGGAAGCCCCAGAGCCCAGGAAGTTTCCGGAGCCCAGGAAGGTTCCGGAGCCCAGGAAGGTTCCAGAAGGTGCTGAGGATCCCACCACGCTCTCCTGGGGGCAGGAGCTGAGGATGGGCCCCGGGAAGGTGACGAGGACGGGCGGGGGGTGGATGACAGCCCGGCTGTCCCCGCAGGAGGTGACACAGGGCTGGCTCCAGGCGCAGGCCACCGGCTCGGGGCAGGACACGGCGCAGGGCGCGGAGCAGCGGGAGCTGAGCTGGTTGGAGAATGACATCCTGGCAGGAGAGAGCTGGGGAGGGAAGAGAGGAGATTTTTTTAAAATGTATTTTTTTCTGGGTTTTTTTCTGATTTTTTTCTTTTTTTTTTTTCTTATTTTTTTTCTTTTTTTCTGATTTTTTTCTGATTTTTTTTTCTGGTTTTTTTTCTTTTTTTCTGATTTTTTTCTGATTTTTTTTCTTCTGTTTTTTTTTCTTTTTTTTTTCCCTGTTTTTTTTTTCTGATATTTTTTCCTGATTTTTAAAATATTTTTCTGCTATTTTCTCTCTCTTTTTTTTTTCCTGATATATTTTTTTCATGATATTTTTCTGATTTTATTATGATTTTTTTCTGATACTTTTTCCTGCTATTTTATTTTTTTTTTCTCATTGGCAGGAGAGAGAGGACAAGAGAGAGGATTAGAAATCAGGAGATATTTTTTCTGATTTTTTCTGGGGTTTTTCTGATTTTTTTCCATTTTTTTTTCTCCTTTTTTTTAAATATTTTATTTATTTTTCTGATGATTAACTGGTATTTTTCCTCTCTTCCCCTTCTCCCTCTCCTCCCTCCAAAAACTCTACATAATCTCAGATTTTTGTCTGTCTTCTCCTTGTCCCTCCTTCCCTCCCTCCCAAGCATCTCCTCTGGAAAAACTCAGATTTTTCCCTTTTTTTCCACTTCACCCTGTCCCTGTCTCCTCCCTCCCTCCCAACCACCTGCTCTGGAAAAAACCTCTGATTTTTCTCCTCCTTTCCCTGTCCCTTTCCTTCTCCTTTCCTCCTCCTTCCCATGCAATTCCTCCTCCAAAAATTCAGTTTTTTCTCTTTTTTTCCTTCTCTCAGTTTCTTCCTCCCTCCTTCCCGAGTAGTTTCCTCTCCAAAATATCAGATTTTTCTCTTTTTTCCCTTCTCCCATTTCCTCCCTCCCTGCTTTCCAAACTGTCCCTCTCCAAAAAAAAAAAAAAAAAAATCAGATTTTTCTCTTATTTTCCTTCTCTCAGTTCCTCCTACCCGTGCAATTCCTCCTCAAAAAAATCAGATTTTTCTCTTTTTCCCTTCTCCCAGTCCCTCCCTCCCTCCTTTCCAAACAGTTCCTTTCCAAAAATTCAGATTATTCTCTTTTTCCCTTCTCCCAATTTCTCCCTCTCTCCTTCCCAAGTAATTCCCTCTCCAAAAAAAAAAAAAAATCAGATTTTTCTCTTTTATTCCTTCTATCAGTTCCTCCTTCCCGAGTAATTCCCTCTCCAAAAATTCCGATTTTTCTCTTTTTCTTTCCCCTTCTCCCTCTCCTTCCTTCCCTCCCAGTCGATCCCCAGACCCGGAGCATCCCCGGACTCACCGAGATCCCGAAGAGGAGCCGAAATCTTGGGAATTGCGGGACTGCGATGGGAGGAATCGGGACCGGGAGGTTTTTATCCCATCCCGGGATGGCCCCGGGGGGAATTGAGACATCCCGGGTTGTTTCCCAACTCTCTTTTATCCGCCTCGGGACAATTATCGGTTTCTCCCAACACCCTCCGGTTTCTTCCTCCTTTGTTTTGGGGTTGCTTTTTTTTTCTTTTTTTTTGAGGAGCGGTTTCATTTCCTGCATCGGTTCTGCTGATTTGGCCAAATTGGTTAAAAAAAAAAAAAAGAAATCCGGGAATGAATGTATTTATTTTATTTTATTGTATTTTATTTTATTTTATTTTATTTTATTTTATTTTTAACGGTTAAAATTTATTGCATTTATTGCATTTATTTTAATTTATAAAATTAAAGTTTATTTTATTTATTTTATTTATTTTTTTAATTTTAAAAAATTAATTTATTTTATTTCATTTAATTTTTAAAATTTATTTTATTCATGTTATTTTATTTATTTGTGGAATTGCTCCACAGGCAGGGACAGCTTCCACAGATCAGGTGGATCCAACCCAACCTTGGACATTCCAGAGGTGGGGAATCCATGGAAAAACCTGGGATAGGATCCAGAATTTATCCCTAAAATCCCAAATAAACCAGCCCCGAGAATCCTGGAATGGTTTGAGATGGAAAAAGAACCTTAAATGTCCTTTTAAAGGATCTCCCACAGCTGGATCCAACCTGGCCTTGGACATTCCAGGGGTGGAAAATCCATGGAATTCCTTGGATTCCCTCCCGGGGGAACAATTCCTGAGCAACTGAACAAATAATCCTAAACAAATGAATAATTGTTCAGTTTGGTAATTGCCAATTGGTAATAACCAATAAATCTGTAATTTATTGGTAATTCCATAAAGGAGAGGGATTTCCCAGAGTAAAAAAAAAATCACATTTTCCTTTGGAAATTCGGGTGTGGGAAAACGCAGACACACAACAGGAAATTCAATCCATGACTGAGTGGAGAGGGAGGAATCTGGACCAAAAATCTGCTGAAGCTGCAGCCAAACCTCTGCTTCAGCTGGAGCTGGACATTCCTAAGTTTTTTTCCACGGATCCCTGACCCTGCTCACCCCGAGTGACTTCTCTTTACTCAGCAGATTCCCTAAAAACTTGGACGTGGATTTTCCTCCTGGAAAACTCCCACTCAGATATTTCACGGCGCTCCAGGTTCTGTGCCTGGGGTCGTTCTGGTTCCTCTGAAAATTCTTTTCTGAATTTTTTTTTATATTTTTCTGAAATTCTTTTTGAAAATTCTTCTCCCCAGGGAGAATTTTTCTGTAAACAGGAAAAATGTAAATTTTTTTTTTGTGTCAACTGCACCTCATGTTATTAATTCCTTTTCCCGAAGAATGAATTCCTGGGAAATTCCTTTTTGATTTCTTCTTCCTCTGGTCTGACCAATAAAAGTCAGGTTGAGGTTTATCATTAATTATGGGGTTATTGTTGGTTTGGAGATTTACTTTTCATTTTTGGGGTTTACTGTTCATGGGGGGGGGCATTTTTGTGTCATATTAAACCCATTAAATAAAGATTTTTTTTTGTCAGTCTGGAGCACCTAAAACCCCATTAAGTAAAAATCTTGCCAGCCTGGAGGACTTAAAAACTCATTAAATAAAGATTTTGGCAGCGTGGAACCCCTAAAACCCATTAAATAAAGATTTTGCTGGTCTGGAGCACCTAAAACGCATTAAATAAAGATTTTACTGGTCTGGAGCACCTCAAACCCATTAAATAAAGATTTTTCCAGCTCGGATGGGAACCAGGAGGATGGAAACCAGCTCTTCCAAAACCCCAAATTCCATCAGACGAACCGGAGTCACTGTGGGTCAACCACGGGAGGAATTGCACAATTCCCTTTTCCTCGGAAAAGAAAATAAATCCGGGGTGGGGTCGCGGCTGTGTCAGCGCCCGGCGCTGACGGATCAAAGCTCTGAGCAATCCGTGAGGCAATCCCAGAAGTCGGAAAAAAAAAAAAACCCCATAATAAGAATTACAACGAAAACAAAAAATTAAATCATTAGTTACTCCTGAGTAACGCCGCGGTTGTACCAACAAGCGATAATTGCCGAGCGGAATAACGACTTGATCTGGGGGCGGCGAGAGGTGGAGGGAATTTTTGTGGGATCGTTCATCGGGGCCCGTGGATGTTTCAGCTCCAGCTGATTGCCCAAGAAAAGGTATAAAAACCTTCTCGGTTCTGGGGTTGCTCCACACAACCCTCCTGATCCGCTCCGAGCTCCGCCAGGTGAGTCCGAGCCTGGAATTGTCCCCTGGGACTGGCGGGATAATCTGAGCTGAGCCTTGCTGGGATCCAGGACTGTGGGGTCAGGGCAGGAATTTGGGGTTTGGGGTTTACTGTTGGTTTGGGGTTTACTGTTGGTTTGGGGTTTACTGTTGCTTTGGGGTTTACTGTTAGTTTGGTGGTTTATTCTGAATTTTGGAGTTTAATGTGAATTTTGGGGTTTAATGTTAGTGTTTACTTTTCATTTTGGGGTTTGCTGTTAGTTTTGCGGTTTGCTGTTAATTTGGGGTTCACTTTTCATTTTGGGGTTACTGTTAATTTGGGAGTTTACTTTTCATTGTGGGGTTTATTGTTAGTTTTGTTGTTTGTTGTTAGTTTTAGGGTTTACTTTTCATTTTGGGGTTTACTTTTAATTTTGGGGTTACTGTTAATTTGGGGGTTTGCTTTTCGTTGTGGGGTTTACTGTTAGTTTTGGGGTTTGCTGTTAGTTTTAGGGTTTACTTTTCATTTTGGGGTTACCGTCAGTTTTTCCGATGGGTGAACCCATAAAAACATTCCCCGGAAGAGCCAAACCCTCCTCCCAAGATCCCCGGGATAAAGGGATGGTTTGGTTCCATGGGTTTATTTTTTCTTTTTGAGGTTTACTCTTCATCTTGGTGTTTACTGTTAGTTTTGGGTTTCCTGTTAATTTGGGGGTCTACTTTTCTTTTTTGGGGTTTACTTTTCATTTTGGGGTTACTGTTAGTTTTGGGGTTTATTGCTCATTTTGGGGGGCATTTTTGTGCCACATTAACTCCACAGTCAAGAGTCAGGAGAAACGGGAAACAATGACACGACAAAATGGAAAAACCCAAATTCTGAGCCTTTTTGTGACCTTTCCCCTGTCCCTTCTCTCCCTTCCCAGCCCAACTTCCATCCAACCAGTCTCTTCTGCCTCAGGTTCCTGTGCTCCAGCCTCATCCCAGAATCCCAGAAGATGTATTCCTACAGCCAGAGCTCCGTGTCCCGCTGCTCCGCGCCCTGCGCCGTGTCCTGCCCCGAGCCGGTGGCCTGCGCCTGGAGCCAGCCCTGTGTCACCTCCTGCGGGGACAGCCGGGCTGTCATCCACCCCCCGCCCGTCCTCGTCACCTTCCCGGGGCCCATCCTCAGCTCCTGCCCCCAGGAGAGCGTGGTGGGATCCTCAGCATCTTCTGGAACCTTCCTGGGCTCCGGAAACTTCCTGGGCTCCGGGGCTTCCTACGGCTCCTACAGATACGGGAGGTGCTTCTCTTCCTACGGATCCTCTGGGTACGGCTCTGGGAGCTGCAGGCCCTGTTAAATATCCCAGGGGTGAGCAGGGAAGGAGCGAAGATCCACCACGGAGCGAATCCAGGAATCCTGGAGCATCCTCAGCCCCCTGAGCTTTTGTAAATTCCACTTTTCTGATTAAGTTTTTTCCCATCCTCACCTGATGGTTCCTGTAAAATTCCACCTGAGGATCGTCCTGTCCGTGATCCAGGCCCAGCTGGAGGTGGGATGAGGCCGTGTCACCTTCCCGTGGGATTCCAGGAGGAATTCCCTGTGGAATTCCCAGCCCTGGAGGGATCCTTTCCTTCATTTTCCCCCCACCCGATGTTTTCCCATCCTCACCTTGATATTTCTCTCCCTCCTTTGTCATTAAACCAACCGTGCATCAAAATCCAGAGTTTTTCTTGTGCTTTTTAATCCAGAATTTTTGGGGGTTTTTCACCATTTTGGGTGAGCGTGGCAGGGTTGGGTTTTTTTGTTTGGTTGGTTTTGGGGTGGTTTTGGTGGGGGGTTTTTGTTGGGTTTTTAGGTCATTTTGGTTTTTCTGCGGGTTTTGGGGGTTTTTTTCAGGGTTTTTTTTGTTGGGGTTTTTTTGTTGGGTTTTTTGGTGGTTTTTGGTTGATTGGTTAGTTTGCTTTTGATTGGTTGGTTGGTTTTTTGTGGTTCGTTTTGTTTTGGGGTGGTTTTTTTTGGCGCCTTTCCACACCCGGAAGGCGCCCCGGGTTCCTTTCGGGGGCGGTGACACACTACAACATTCCAGGAGGGATAAAAATGCTTTTTGGAACTCTCCCAATTCCACCCGGATCCTCCCTCAGGGCCCTTCCCCATTCCCAAGGAAAGTCAAACACGGATTATTTGGTGTCTCAATGTCTGCCCCCAGGGCTGAGATTTAATTCCAATTCCAATTTTATGGTTGGTTTTGGTTTTTTTTTTTCGTTGTTTAAAAAGAGCCCGTGGGTGTGGAGAAAAAACCTTCCTTGGAAAACTTCCCTTGGAAATTCCCGCGGGAGTTTTTCAAGGAAAGGAAGATTTTTGGTGGAATTCTGTGAGTTCCTTGAACTTTCCCCTTAAATAAATGAAATTAAATGAAATAAAATAAAGGGAAATAAAATAAAATAATTAATATTAAATTAAATTAAATTAAATTAAATCAAATAAAATTAAATTAAATTAAAAGAAGTTTTATTAAAAGTGTTCCCTGTAGAGCAAAGGAAAGGTGGGGAGGTCCTAGCACAGCTTTTCCAGGGAATTTCTGGCTGCCCCATCCCTGGAAAACCAGAAATTTCCTGGAAGTGTCCAAGACCAGGCACAGGCAAAGGAGTCCCGGGATTGAAAAGAAAAAAGAAAGATATTCTCGGGATTGAAAAGAAAAAGGAATTCCTGGGATTGAAAAGAAAAAAAAAATAAATTCCCGGGACTGAAAAAAAAAAAAAAGGAATTCCAGGGATTGAAAAGAAAAAGGAAATTTTCTCGGGAGGAGGAAAACTCTCCTCCCGAACCCCAGAGGTCACTGCACCCTCGTTTTAGCCCGAGCTCAGCCCCGGCACAAGGGAAGAGCTGTTAATTGAGATGTAATTAGCAGCTGACTCATTAAAGGTGCCTGAGCCGGATCCCCGCTCAGGACAGATCCTGATTAAACCTCTGGTTTAGTTTTTTATTTATGTATTTATTTAATTAATTAATCTCTGGATTAATTTTTTTGTTTTGATTCCTGTATTTTATTTAATGAGTAAAATGTTTATTTATTGAGTTTTTTAAGGTACTACAGACTGGTAAAAATTTTTATTTAATGAGTTGGTTTTTTTGTTGTTTTTTTTTTTAACCTTCCAAGGATGGAATTATATTATATTATATTATATTATATTATATTATATTATATTATATTATATTATATTATATTATATCATATCATATCATATTATGTTATATTATATTATATTATATTATATTATATTGTATTGTATTGTATTGTATTGTATTGTGTTATATAGTATGGTACTATATAATATAATATTATACATTATATTATATTATATTATATTATATTATATTATATTATATTATATTATATTTATATTTATATTTATATTTATATTTGGGAAATCAAGGAAATTTGGGCTATGCTCCTCCTCGGGGAGCAGCTCATTGGCAGATCAGTGGGCAAATGGAAAAAATGGGGGGAAATCGGGGAAAAAAAGGGAGAAAAAGTAAGGGAAAGGGGGGAAAAAAGGAAAACCATGAGGCTGCTGTGTGATGCAATGAAATTTTAATGAGCAAGAAACTCCCATTTGCAAAGCCAGAGATCACAGAAGGCGGAAAATCCATTCCCGGACAATTTCAGGGAAAATCCATTCCCGGAAAATTTTGGGTGACATCCATTTCAGGGAAAGTCCGACCAAAGTCCTGCTTTGTCTGGCTGATGTCCAAGGATATTGATCATCGTAGGTGAAATCAATTGGGAATGGGCTGTCCAGTGAATTGGGAATTCTGGAATTGGGAATTGGCTGTCCCACATTGGATCAATCAATTGGGAATGCCAGAATTGGGAATCGGCTGTCCCATAAATTGGGAATGCTGGAACAGGGAAGGGGCTGTCTAATAAATTGGGAATGTTGGAACTGGGAATGGGCTGTCCCACGTTGGATCATTCAATCGGGAATGTCGGAACGGGGAATGGGCTGCCCAATAAATTGGGAATGCTGGAATAAGGAATGGGCTGTCCCACGTTGTATCAATCAGTCAGGAATGCCAAAACTTGGAATGGGCTGTCCCACGTTGGATCAATGAATCGGGAATTCCAGAACAAGGGAGCCAAAAGCAAACGAGGAGGTGCCGAACAAGAACCAGGAGGAAAGATCAGGAACGCTCGAGGGATCCGCGGAAACGCCGACCCCTCATCCTCGTGCCCACGGATTTGGGATATCCCAGAGGAAAACTGTCCCTCAGCAGGGCCCGCAGGAGCCGCGCAGGAGGCGGCTGAAGCGCCGGGAAGAGGCCGGAGCACAGATCCCATATCCAGAGCGGGCTCCGTATCCTGGGAAAACCCCGGAGCCGTAAACACCCCCAAAACCCAGAGAACCCCCAAAGGCCGGCGCTCCGGAGGATCCCACCACGGCCTGCTGCGGGAAGGAGCTGAGGATGGGCCCGGGGAAGGTGACCACCACGGGCGGCGGCTGGATGAGGGCGGTGGAGTCCGGACACTGCCGGACACAGGGCTCGTTGCAGCTGTTGGCCACGGGCTGAGGGCAGGCGATGCCGCCGGACGTGGGGCAAAGGTCGTAGCAGGACATTTTCTACGGGAGGAGAAGCGGAAGTTTCTGGAAGGCAGAAAAAGAGAGGATGAAATCTGAGGGGGTGAGGAAATGGGACTGGTGGAGGTTGGGGGGATTGGGGAATATGGATGGGAAAGGGTTTGGTGTTGGGAAGGGTGGGATGGAAATAGGATGGAAATGGGATGGAAATGGGAGGGGATGGATGGGATGGGATGGGATGGGATGGGATGGGATGGGATGGGATGGGATGGGATGGGATGGGGCAGAAATGGGATGGAGATTGGGATGGGATATGATGGAGATGGGGTGGGATGGGATGGGATAGAAATGAAATGGGATGGGAAGGGATGGAACGGGATGGAGTGGGATAAAGTGGGTTGGGATGGAAATGGAATGGGATGGAATGGAATGGAATGGAATGGAATGGAATGGAATGGAATGGAATGGGATGGAATGGAATGGAATGGAATGGAATGGAATGGAATGGAATGGAATGGAATGGAATGGAATGGAATGGAATGGGATGGAAATGGAATGGAATGGAATGGAATGGAATGGAACGGAATGGAAGGGGATGGAACGGGATGGAACGGGATGGAATGGAATGGAATGGAATGGAATGGGATGGAAATGGAATGGAATGGAATGGAATGGAATGGAATGGAATGGAATGGAATGGAATGGAATGGAATGGAATGGAATGGAATGGAATGGGATGGAATGGAATGGGATGGAAATGAGGTGGGATGGAGATGAAGTGGGGTGGAAATAGGATGGAGTGGGATGAAACAGGACAGAGATGGGATGGAAGGAGCACAATTAATTCCTTCATCAGATAAAAATCTGGATTTAAGACTGTTTTCCTGCTGGATATTTGGGCATAAACCCTTCGGTATAAGAATTTTTTTCCCAGTAAAAAAGTAGAAATGTTATTTTATTCACTAGGTCAGAGCACCAGTCTACTTTTCTTCTTTTTGACCATGGTGAAAATAATTAAGTTATTAAACATATTTATATTTTTATGTATCTGTAAATGAGTAGAATTAAAATAAACTCTACAGCTGGATCATTTCACAGCTCAGGACACGGACAAATTTCCCCAATTCAGCCTTGGGCAGAAATGCAGGAAAATTCAGCAATTTTAAAGCTTGTGCCATCCTGCATTTTCACTCTGCTCTCAGCCCAAGAATGGCCAAAACCAAAAAACAGCGGGTGAGAAAAAAATAAATTCCTAAATAAAAAAAAAAAGGCCTCAAACCCTGGATTTGGCTCCTAAAGCCTTGCAGTAAAATACTTGCCAAGATACTACAGAAATGAAAATTTAAAGAATAAAAAGAATAAAGGAAAAACAGAGTCCTGAAAATTAACATAATAGATGCAAACAGCGACTATAAATAAATTTAAAAACCAAATATAAATTTGAGATATATATATATATAAATTATCTATATAAAAATATAAATAAAATATAAATTTGAGATACATAAACATTTAAATTTTAAAAATCAAAAAAGCAAAGGCGTCCTGGAGCTGGGGCAGGAACGAAAAGGCCAAAGGACTCACCTGAGGGAGAGGAGAAAAGGAGCAGAACGATGGAAAAGCTCCGAGGAGCTGCTGCTTTTTATACAAACCCTGCGACGCCCCGGGGCTGAACCGAGCCCCGATCACTCCCCAAAGTGACGAAATCCTCTTGCAAAACCAACCCCCGAAATCTCGGCCCAGCACATTCCATCTCCCGGCTCCCTTTCATCTCCATCCCACCCAGCGGGAATTAAAATCCCAATTTGCTGAGTGGCGCTTCCTTCATTAGCTTCCCCCTTAATGATTTTAATCAGAGAGTCAGAACCTGCTGCCCTGGACGGGTTTGGGGTTAAGGGGTTCCCTCTGGGTCTCGTCATCGTTGTGGGAATTGTGGGATTTATCACGATTTACCCCAATTCCAGGGGCTGGGATTGGGGAAAATTCCCAGTTTTCCCTCAATACCACTTAGTGTTTTATTATATAGAGTTACTATATATATTTTTAAATATATATTTATTTTTTTATATTTATTATATATTTTTACTTTATTTGTTTATTTATTTAATATATTTACTTGATTTTTTTATTATATATATTTACTATATGTATTTTAAGATATATATTTAAATTTTACATTCATTATATATATTTACTATATTTCAGCACCTAAAACAGAGTTTAAATCATTTTTTTTTCCTTTTTTTTTTTTTTTTTCCTGGAGCAATGCCAGCGTGTTTTTCACACCAGGTCCCACCTCAAACCCCCTTCATTTGCTATGGATGGGTTGTTAAATAAATAACATTTAATTAAATAACATTTCTACCAAAGTTACGCTGAAATTGGGAGTTTCTTTCCCCTGCCCAAACTTCAGGATGTCCCCAGGGGATTACAAGAATAATCTCCCCCTCCCCAAAATTCCAAATATTTTTTGGGTGTGGTTTTTTTTCAGCACTTCCCAAACCCTCCTTAATGGTTTATGTGCGAAATGGGGTGTGATTATTGCAATATAAATATGTGGTTGTGTTCTAACAGCCCAGTATTTTGAAACATAATTAAAATCAGTCTTATTATTAAAAATAAAATGTAAAAAAATTTTTTTTCCAAGTGAACTCTTCCTCTTTACCAGCTGAAGGTTTCTCGCCTCAGGATTTCAGTGTATTGTGTCATATAATTTAAGTTTTCATTTATTTGGGATGAATCCTTCATTGCTGATGCTTTAATTCATATTTTGCTCTGTTGGTAGGCTGAAAATCTGGGAGACAAACCACAAATCTTAATGGTTTAAAAAGCATCTTAAATTCCCTCTGAAAAATGCCGAATGGTTTTTGGTCGAAACCTAAATTCCAGCTACACCTAAAAGTTGCTGATTCCACCAGGAAGACACCGAGGCTCTTTATCAATTTTTTTTTTTTAATCTGCCAAGGGTGAGAAAGAAAAAGGAAAAAAAAAAATCTTGCACCTTCAAGCAGAAGAAAATGATGATTAAAGCCTGAGCCAGCACCATGATGTCAGCTAATGAGAGGCGAATAAATGAGGCAGCAAAATCCTCACTGTCATCCCCAAATGCTTTTTTTTTTTTTCATATGGAACGTTACCAGGCCAATTAAAGCAGCCCTGAGATGACAGGAAATCCTTGAGCTGTAATTTATATTTCATGCAGTGTCAGAATTCTGAACCAGCTCATAAACAAAAAATATTGAGCAAAAAAATCAAAAAGCCTGTTTCGTCACTGCTGGGGCGACCCGGGTGTGATAAATGAGTTAATGATGGGAGCCTGGGGCTCCCCTCCTCGAAACTGCCGCTGGGGATTCCACGGGATCCCGAAATTATTTCAGGTGGAAAAAGGGCTCCAAGGTCACCGAGTCCGCGATGGGGCCAATCCCTACCACCAACAACTTGTGATTCCTTGGACACCTCCAGGAGTGGAGATCCAAACCTTCCGGAGCTCCTTCCGAGGCTTTTTTCCCTTTTTCAGGAGGAATTTTCCTAGATTTTCTACCTTGAGCCTCCCCTGGCACAGCTCCAAGCTGTTCCCTCTTGGTCATCCAGAGGAATCTCCAAAAATTCCTGGGATATCTCCAGAGGTGGGAATCCAAATCTCCCTGAACCCCTTTTGATGCCTTTTCCCCTTTTTCAGGGGAATTTCCCCGATTATTTCACCCTGAGCCTCCCCTGGCACAGCTCAAAGCTGTTCTCTCTTGGTCATCCAGAGGAATCTCCAAGAATTCCTGGGACACCTCCAGGGATGAGGATCCAAACCTCCCTGAGCTCCTTCCGAGGCCTTTTCCCTTTTCTAGGAAGGATTTTCCCCAAATTCCCCACCCTGAACCTCCCCTGGCCGAGCTCGAGGCCGTTCCCTCCTGTTCCCTGGGATCAGATCCCAAAATCCCTCCTGGAGGATCCCAAATATCCCCCCCGGAGGATCCCAAATCCCCCCCTGGATCCCCCTTTTCTCCAGGCTGAGCCCCTCCAGCTCCCTCAGGAATTCTCCCTTCCCATTTTTCCAGCCCCGTTCCCATCCTGGGATTTTCCAGCCCCTCGATGTCCCCAAGCTGAATTTTTCTGACTGATTCTTCAGGTCCTGGCAGGAGGTAGAAAGGTTTTTCATGATTTTTCGGGTCCTGGAAGGAGGTAGAAATTCCCCTCTCCTCCTGTCATTTGGATACCCCTGGGGAAGCTCCGGGTTCTGCTGGGATTCGTTCAATTTTCCAGAGACAATGAATAAAATAAACGATAATAAATAAAAATAAAAATAAAAATAAAAAAATAAAAAAATAAAATAAAAAAAAATAAATAAAATAAAATAAAATAATTTTTCCAGAGGCAATGAAATAAACTCCAGATTTTTTACTGCTTTTTAAGGTAATACCTTTTTAAATTCACTTTTTTCCTTCTGTTTCTGGTCAGAAATTCTCTAAATATGGCGATGTTTAACAATTATTTTTTTTTTTCTACAGGAAAATTCACACCCCGGGATCTTTTGGCAGCTGAGGGAAGATAAAGGAATATCTTGTGGCAGATAAGGGAGACTCCTGGTGAGATAAGGATCTGCCTGAATCTGTTCTGTGCTTTGCTGATGGCATAAGAAGATAATTACATTTACACTGCAACGCTTTTGTTGGGTTTTAGGCTATTTATAAACCACAGACACAAATTCTGCTTCTATTTAATACATAAATAAATTAAAAATAGCCAAAGGAGTCTCAAATGAAGTGAAAGGCTGAGGAAAATGGGAATTTTTCCAGCCTGGAGAAGGTTCTTAGGTGGTCTAAATGTGACTTTCCAGGACCTAAAGAGGGGTCTGGAGTGACAGAAAAAGGGGAGAAATGGGTAGAAATTACCAGAAGGGATTTTTAGGTGGGATATCGGGACTCATATAAAAGAGTTTTGGAGAATTTATGTTCCACAGTGAATGAATTTTACTGAATTTATGTTTTACTGTAAATGAACTTCGCTGAATTTATGTTTCAATGTGAATGAATTTTACTGAATTTATGTTTCAATGTGAATGAATTTTACTGAAATTGTAAAACAGCCCCGTGGAAGGTTCTCCGTGGAGATTTTCCCCCTCTGGACAGGGTTTGCTCCACGTTTTCCTCCTGCAGAGCAGGGAGGTTGGCAAACTCCGGGTGGGTGAAGACGACACAAAAAACCCAACGCGAGGATTTTCAGTGATGCAACAGAGTTTTAATGAGAACGAAAAGAACACAAAACAACAACGGGTAACGACATCAGCGCCCTAAATGCAGGCAGAGCCTGAAAAACACCTCGGTCTGTCACTGCATTCAGCCCCGGGGGTAATAAAGGTGAAGATAAGGAGGAATTGAAACCATGGAAGCATCAGGAAGAAATGGAAAAAGAAGGAAAATCTTCATTTTTTGCATTTCCGGTGATTCCTTATTTCGGGATGTTTCCGCAGGGTTCAGCAGGAGCCCCAGAAGCCGCGGCCGTAGCGGCCGTACCAGGAGGAGTAGGGGCTGCAATAACCAGAGCCAAAGAACCTCCCGGAGCCATAGAGACCCCGGTAACCCCCACAGGACCCCAGACCCCCATAACCCCCATATCCATAACCCCCGTAGCCATAGAGACCCCCGTAACCCCCGTAGCCAAATCCCCCGTAGCCCAGGGATCCCCAAGAGCCCAGCGAGGCCCCGGAGGCCGCCAGCACGGGAGCTCCAGCAGATCCCACCACGGAATCCTGCGGGAAGGAGCTGAGGATGGGCCCGGGGAAGGTGACCACCACGGCGGGAGGCTGGATGAGGGCGGTGGAGTCGGGGCACTGCCGCACGCACGGCTCGTTCCCGCTCTCGGCCAGGGGCTGGGGACGCAGCACGCCGCAGCCAGAGGACGGGTACAGGTCGTAGCAGGACATCTCGCAGGGCTTGGAGGTCGGCAAAGGCTGAAAAGAAAGACAAAAATCCCAAATTCAGCGATTCACGTTAAAATGACAAAATGGAGCGTGACGCTGTTTTAGACTACAACACAGACTTTGAGATTTAGAAGGCTGGAAATGACTCTAATTGTTGGGATGTGGTTTTTCTTTTATGCTATTCTATACAGACCGATCTGATTCTTGAAACAAAGGCAAATTTCTACATTCCCATTGGTCAGACCAGAGGGACATCAAGAAGGAGTCCCTCTGAGGAAAAGGAATGAATAACATAGCTACAGTTTACAAAAACATTTCTCCTGTTTACAGAAAATTCCCCGGGAAAGCGAATTTCAGAAAATCAAAACACCTCAGGCACGGAACCAGGGCTACAGGAGTGTTCTGAGTGTTCCCCACTTTCCAATCTCAGAGCTTTCTTCTTCCAAAAAGTGTCTCGTGGACCCGATATTTTCTGAGCCTGAGCTCTTCCCGAGGGAAACTTTCCATCAGTTTTTCTTTTTCCCCAAAACAACCTTGTCTATATGATATTCCTTTCCAGGCAGAAATTCCTCCTGTGCTCAACCTGCATCACCTGTCAGGAAATCGTGGAGAGCCAGAAATTCTCCCTGAGCCTCCTTTTCTCCAGGCTGAGCTTCCTCCTCTCAGTGCTGACTGACCCTTGAGCTTCTACCACATCCACACAGACTAGAAAAACGAGAACTTCCATTATATAACCCATAAAAAAATTCTGTGTTGGCTGAACGGACCTTTCTGCAAGGTTCTGGAACCTGCTCTGGTAATTCTTCTGATTTCTACTAAGAAGAAAAAAACAATTTTTACCATTTCAAACTCATCAAAACCACCACAAAACAATCCAACTGTTCAGAATCTTAGACTCTATCTGGACAATCCCATAATCTGCTTGATAAAAGCCGGCAGAGAAGAGAAGCTGGAATTTTCCAAGGGAAGAGAATCCCTCGGAATGGTTCTTACCTTTCTCACGGAGCTGAGCGGAGAGAGGAAGGCGAAGTGAAGATCCTCGACTTGGGAGAAGCTTTTTATACCATTCCCCAGAGGCCGGGGATCATCTAAAGGTGCAATTTGGGGATGTGGATAATTGGGGCAAACCCCAAACGACAACGCAGGTGTCCTCGGAGTTCTGCTGACTCTCCTGTTTGTTTCTCTGGCCCCGAGTCTCGTGAAACGTGATAGGGGCGTTTCGTCAGAGAACCCTCTTTCATCTGGAACGGGGACAAAGTCACCCTGGCTCCTGTTATCATCCCGTCCGTAATTCCTGGCAGGAATTATCCCAACGCTCTTACGGGGCTTCTCCGTCATTAATGGCAAAAACCCGTCAGCTGGTTTGGGGATCACCCGGTGTGCAGAGCTTTTTTCCATTTTAAATACATATATATATATATATATATGGAGATAAAAATTATTTTTTATTGTTTAAGAAGAGGATTTATATTTATTTATTTGTATTTATTTATTATTTATGAGGACCTTGGGGTGGTCGTTTTTATCATTTTTGGCCTCAACGGCCCAGTGTGAGAACAATATTGAACCCAAAGGAAAGCGTCCTGTGGTGGTCCTTAAATTTGTTTTGTGACAGAACCGTGGGATTTATTTGGGTTGGAAAATCCTTTCAAGACCATCGAGTCCGAGCTGTGACTGACCCCCAACCCAGGCCATTCCCTGTTTTCCTGTCCCTTGTTCCCTGGGATCAGAACCCCATCCCTGGAATTGTTTTGAATAAAACACATCTCCTTAAATTCCATGTTTTATTCAGATTTTTTTTTTTTTTTTTTATTTCGAGTTCTTTTTCATTGGGGAAAAAAAAACAAAACCTGAAGGGGAACACACCCTCCCCCAGAGTATTTGGCCTTGAACTGATCATCCCAAGGACACGAATATCTGCACTGAGGTGTTTGACCGTGATGTCATTCCATAATTGTGAGGCACCCAAATCCAGCTCCGTGCCTTTAATCTACAGGATTTGCATGGACTTGCTCCCCGGAAGCTTGAAAAGATTATTGCCCAAAAAACCCCCCCAAAAGGCTGAGAACCCCACCTCACCATTTAGGGATCATCTGTGGCGTGGAGTCGCCAACATTAAAATGTCCCCTCCATAAATGAGGCGAGATGGAGCCTTTGCGTCACACATCCCGAATTCCTGATCGTTCCCTCACCCCAGAAACCACCAGCTCAGCCCTGTTTGGGATTTATGACTGGTGTATCACAGGAGCTCGTGAATTCCTAAAGACCCGAGGCAATAATGCAAAGCATTTCTGTCGCATTTTGACTTTTGCACCAGAAAACCCGTTTTTCTTACAAACCCCCATGTTTCCTCAGGCCGTTTTTCCTACAAAACCCCACGTTTCCTCAGGCCTGTTCAATGTTCTCAGGCACCATCTTTCTCCCAACAACATCAGTCCGTCAACACCTGGGAAAAGCCTCTTCAGGACCTCCAACCCCTTTGTGGTTTTAGTTAACTTCGTGAATTCCTCCCTTGTTCATCCCCTAAACCCAAAAAAGCCTCAGGAAGACAAAAGTTCCTCTCTGTCTCCTCCACGGAACTCTCTGGACTCAGCCAAAATTCAGGATTTTGCTTTTTTTATTTTCTCTGCTCGGGATTAAATTCCAGGGTAATTTGTGATTCCGAGAAAACCCATGAGCCGTTCTCCAGGTGTTCTCCAGTTAATACCAGGAGGAGCTGGCTTGGCCATTCCTGATGCAATTCCAAGGAAGCTGACAGGAATAACGCCAGGTAATAATTAATTTCTTCACACACACCCCCCCCCCAAAGTTCGTCACAAGATGAAAGAATTGTAATCTCTCAGGTGATGTTTGGGTCGTTATTACAAACAAATTTGAAAGGCCTCGTAAACGCCAATAAGGAACCCAACAATTTCGTCATCCCGACGGTTGCACGAGTTTGAAATTTGCAAGAGATGCTGATCTGGTCCCTCCAGCTGATATAAAAGCTCCTCTGTTCTCCTCGTTCCTCCAAACGCTTCCCTTGACCTCTTCAAGACTTGGGTAAGTCTGAATTTCCTCTGTTGCTCTCCGCGCATATTTTTTTATGGTTGGCTTCAACTCGAGTTGATGCCCAACATCCTTTTTGTTGGAACTGGAGTGGGATTGGGAAGGATCGAGGACTTTTCTGTCTCTGGGGTGGCAGAAAAGAGTTTTCAGTGTGGGGAGCCCTGTGGAGTTCTGGGGGGTCAGGAACGCCGGATCTTGGGGCAATAGGATGGTGCTCTGAGGGGGCTGGATCCCCTTCCCGATGGAGCCAGGCTAGGAGAGCTGGGAATGATCAGCCTGGAGGAGAGGAGATTGTGTGGAGACCTCAGGGCACCTTCCAGGATCTGCAGGGGCTCCAGAAAAGCCTTTTCCTCAGGAACTGCAGGAATAGGACACAGGGTCTGGGGTCAGGGTGACAGAAGAGAAATTTGGGTTGGATATCAGGAAAAACGCTTCCCTGTGAAGGTGGAGAGGCCCTGGCACCGGATACTCCGTGGATTCTCCATCCCTGGGAGTGTCCAAGATCAGTTGGGACATGTCAAAATCAGCTGGGATGGTGGGAGGTGTCCTTGTCCATGGGACAGAGATGATCTTCAAGGTCTCTTCCCACCCAGATAATTCCAAGGTTCTCTGGTTCAGTCCTAAATAATTAAATAAGTTGGACTTGAGCCGTTTGAGTCACTTCCAGCTGGAGGAAGCCTGAGATTCCCTGCTCCTCATTTCGATACCTTTAACCCATCTCGAGGTTTGCACGAAAGGTTCAAGGTTGGACAAAGGTGTGTCTTTAATTAACACGTGATAAAGTCGTTTGCGTGAAGGTTCTCTCCTTCGCCTCCTCGCTTTCAAGCTCCTCCTCAAGCCTCTGTTAAGGATTTACAGAAAGTCGTTAGAGATTGGCTCTTTATAGTCCTGTCAAACGCTTTTCCGGGAAAGCCGGGCGCTCACAATCCCATAATCTGCTGTTCCCTCGGCTCTCAGCAGAATTGGGATGAGTGGGAAGACCAAGCTACTGTAATTAAGTCCTCCATAAGCTCATGCAAACCTGCTGAACCCAAATCCGAGTTTTCCTGATGACTCACCCACAGCGACCTTGGGACAAAGTCACTTTGCTCTCACCGCTTTTGCCTCCTGGTTTTCGTTGCAATCTGGAGAAATAAGTCGTAGTTGTTTTTCAGGATGTTATGAGGGACAGAGTTTTCCAAAAACATTTCCCACTTGGCTCTCGTGCGTGGAGAATTTTCACCCTTTAGAGAGTTTTCCCCCTGTAGAGAATTTTTGGAAAAAATCACGCTTTTTGGGAAAAGGGAGTGCTGATATTACAAAGCGGGGAACACCCAGAACACTCCACTTGTTACTTTTTGTTTTATTTTGGGTTTTGTTGTAGTTGTTGTTAATTTATTTTTATTTTATTTTGTTTATTGTTATTTTTAATGCTGAATTTCGAAATTTTAGCCATTGGCTAAGTGACAGAAATAGCAAACAACGCCTTGGGAAAGGAATAAGTTTACACAAGGTTGTTTTGGGGAAAAAGAAAAACTGATGGAAAGTTTCCCTCGGGAAGAACTCAGGCTCAGAAAATATCAGGTCCACGGGACACTTTTTGGAAAAAAGAAAGCGCTGAGACTGGAAAGTGGGGAACACTCAGAACACTCCTGTAGTCCTGGTTCCATGCCTGAGGTGTTTTGATTTTCTGAAATTCGCTTTCCCAGGGAATTTTCTGTAAACAGGAGAAATGTTTTTGTGAACTGTAGCTATGTTATTCATTCCTTTTCCTCAGAGGGACTCCTTCTTGATGTCCCTCTGGTCTGACCAATGGGAATGTAGAAATTTGCCTTTGTTTCAAAAATCAGATTGGTCTGTATAAAATAGCATAAAAGAAAAACCACATTCCAACAATTAAAGAGTCATTTCCAGCCTTCTAAATCTCAAAGTCTGTGTTGTTGCAGTTTAAAATACTGTCACGCTCCATTTTGTCATTTTAACGTGAATCACCGAATTTGGGATTTTTGTCTTTCTTTTCAGCCTTTGCCGACCTCCAGCCAGCTGCGAGATGTCCTGCTACGACCTGTACCCGTCCTCTGGCTGCGGCGTGCTGCGACCCCAGCCCCTGGCCGAGAGCGGGAACGAGCCGTGCGTGCGGCAGTGCCCCGACTCCACCGCCGTCATCCAGCCTCCCGCCGTGGTGGTCACCTTCCCCGGGCCCATCCTCAGCTCCTTCCCGCAGGATTCCGTGGTGGGATCTGCTGGAGCTCCCGTGCTGGCGGCCTCCGGGGCCTCGCTGGGCTCTGGGGGATCCCTGGGCTACGGGGGATTTGGCTACGGGGGTTACGGGGGTCTCTATGGCTACGGGGGTTATGGATATGGGGGTTATGGGGGTCTGGGGTCCTGTGGGGGTTACCGGGGTCTCTATGGCTCCGGGAGGTTCTTTGGCTCTGGTTATTGCAGCCCCTACTCCTCCTGGTACGGCCGCTACGGCCGCGGCTTCTGGGGCTCCTGCTGAACCCCGCGGAAACATCCCCAAATAAGGAATCACTGGAAATGGATGGATACAATCCTGACCCCAGAGGAGATGTTGTGACCATGGCCACCCCTCTCCGGTGTCCACACAACTCCTCCTCGATTCATTCACCTCCTATTTGTCATTTTCTGGGCTTTTTTGTTGTGGAGTTTTTTTCCCCATCTGTGTGTGTGTGTAATATGTGGGATAAAACGGTAATTTATGTTCTTCTGAAATGTAACTTCATTGTCCAGCTGAAGAGAAGCAACCACAGAAGGAGCTGCCTGTGCTCTGATAATCTTCGTGTTCTTTTTCTGTGAATGCTTTTTTTTTTCCTCATTAAAGCGATTCTGTTGTGCAAAAAAACCTCCCAAAGTTTCAGTTTTAATTTCTCTGGCTGTGGGTTTGCAACATTTCTCTCTGTAGAGAAGTGGGGGGAAAATTCATATCCTTTCGACAGGCTGAGGTTCAGACTTTAAAACCACCTGGAATGAAATCAATCACTGTTCCTTGATCCAGAATTTGGGAGCAGGAATTCTCCCTCCCTAGCTGTACTGGGCCACAAAAATAACATTACAACACCATGGAATGGGTTGGGTTTAAAAGACCCCAAAGATCTTCTCCTCCCAGCCCTCACCATGATCAGGGACTCCTCCCACCAGACCAGGTTGCTCCAGCCTGGAATTGGAAACTTCCAGGGATGAGGCAACCAGGAATTCCCAGGAAAACCTGTGCCAGGGACTATCCATCCCCACAAGGAAAAGATTTCTTCCCAAAATCGAACCTAAATTTGCCCTCTGTCAGTTTGGTCCATTCTCCCTTGTCCTGTCACTCCAGTTCCCAAGGAAAAGTAACTTTTTTCCAGTTCCCCTGTAGATCCTGGAGGGTGGAATCTCACCAGGGCACATAAAAAGGGGGGATTTGCTCGCAGGTTAATTTTAATTTTCCCAGGTCCTCTCTGCTCCAGCTTTTCTTGCTGGTGTGAATGAATCCCCGAAGGTTTTTCTGTCAAAAAACCACCCAACACTTTACATTTCACGACTATCCAGAAAGATTTCAGATTTAAAAGTTCCACTCTGCGGCCCAGAAGACTTATTTAAGGATTTGGCAGGAAATTGATTTATCTTCCTGCCGAGGTTATTCCTGAGGACAGAGTTCAAATATTTGACTGAGGAAATATTTGAGTCAGAACCAGAAGCTCGAAGACATGAAAGCTTTACCTGGAAGAAATTCATACTGAAACCTAATTTTTCCCGGTTTTTTGGGCAGGACATTCCTCTCCATATTTTAGGGACAGGTTGGATGAACCTTTAAGATCCCTCCCAACCCAAACCATTCCATGACTGGAATTTTTTTGGCTGTTTTAGGATATTTTAGGCTGTTACTGACACCTGCACAGGCGAGGCTTCCCCAAAAGCAAACAGCAACGGTAAAAACAGGGGGAAAGAACACCAGATTATGCCAACTTTGATGCAATAAAACTTTTAATGGCAGCAAGCAAAGCAATGAATTGCAGAGTCTCCGATAAACAGGGAACTCTTCTCCAGCCAGAGGCACATTCGCATGTGACTGATTCGGCTTCTTTTCCAAATCCCAGCTGTGGATGTGAACAAGCAGGACCCATTCCAAGCCCCTTTTGTTCCCGAACAAAACGGGAACACAGAAACGAGGTGGGAGAAGATTTAGGGCAGGGAGCTGAAAGAGGAGGAATTCAAGAGGGGCCCGAGCGGCCACAAATTGGTGGTTTTGGGGATGGAGCAGGTGGTTCCGGGGTCTTCAGCTGTGAAACCATCACGTTTCAGCTGCTGGTGGGACCTCACTCGGGATTTTCCCCTCAGGGTTTAGCAGGAGCCGCAGCTGCCGCGGCGGTAGCGGGAGAAGCCGAAGGATCTGCCAGAGCCATACAGACCCCGGTACCCCCCACAGGACCCCAGACCCCCATAACCCAGGGATCCATAGCCCCCATATCCATAGAGACCCCCATAGCCCAGGGACGAGCCCCCACAGGACCCCAGACCCCCATAACCCAGCGAGGAGCCCCCATACCCATAGAGACCCCCATAGCCAAATCCTCCATATCCCCTGGAGCCAAATCCCCCAAAGCCCAGCGAGGAGCCCCCATATCCATAACCCCCATATCCCACAGAGCCAAATCCCCCAGAGCCCAGGGATCCCCCAGAGCCCAGCGAGGCCCCGGAGGCCGCCAGCACGGGAGCTCCAGCAGATCCCACCACGGAATCCTGCGGGAAGGAGCTGAGGATGGGCCCGGGGAAGGTGACCACCACGGCGGGAGGCTGGATGACGGCGGTGGAGTCGGGGCACTGCCGCACGCACGGCTCGTTCCCGCTCTCGGCCAGGGGCTGGGGACGCAGCACGCCGCAGCCAGAGGAGGTGGAGCACAGGTCGTAGCAGGACATCTCGCAGCTGGTTTGGAGGTTGATCTAGGAAAGACGATGGTTTGTGTTGATTTTGAAGGAATAGCGAACTTTGGGCTGAGCTGGAGCAGCCCAGGGGTGTCATGAATAAATCTGGGAAGTCAATGTGATTCCTATTCCTGGTTTTTCTCCTATCCCTGTGACCTCCGGGCTACTCTTGGCTTCAACTACATCTGCACTCCACCCCTATCTTCGAATTTCCAGACCACATAATTCTTTCAGCATTAAATTACTCTTAGCCAACCATTTCTACTCAGATTTTTTCTTTCTTTTTGTAAACCCAACCAAAATACAGACACATACAGAGGTTATTCTTTATCTCCTGAAGCACAGGCAAGGAACCCTTTGCAGCGCTAAAATAATACAAGTTTGGGGTTCAAAACCACTCAATGAACCCTTCTCCCATAGATTAATGAGAAATTAAACACCAAATATCCCTCAGAGCAGCCCGACCACAAACAGATTTCTGGACAGGAAGTTTCAATTGAGAGAATTCGGAGAGAAAATCGACTTACCTGGTTCACAAAGGCAGGACAGGTGAGAGAAGAGGATGGAAGGGCCTGGTGCAAGGCACCTTTTATAGAGCTCCCTGCCTGCCCACGGGGCACCTGATGATGCTCCAGCTCATAATTAGGTCCCAACCCCAAATTGCAGGGAGACACATAATTCCTCAAAGTGCTGAAATTGTCTTTGCTTGATTGCTGGTGCACTTCAAACCCACACATGGCGTGAGGTGCACATTCCACCCCGGGCCTCTATTGTCTCTCAGGGCTTTATTGTGGGGGATTTTTTTTTTTTTTTTTTTTATGATCCCATTGCTCTCCTCAGCGTTAGGGGAGGAAATAAAGGTGAGTGGATTTATTTATGAGTCCAGCACGATTAAGATGATTGAAGGGCACTCGTGGTAAAGCTCCCTGAGTGTGATCAGCAGGAGACGTGGAGCCAAGGGGGTTTGTTTTAGGAGTTCAGATGAGGGCTGGGGACAAAGAACAAAGGGGGAAAAACCCATTGGTTTTTGCAGGCTCGGCATTTCTCCCTCCACCTACTCAGGGCAAGGCAAACACAATAATCAGGAGCATCTTTGGATGGACTTTGTGTCATAAAATGCCATCATGAGATGGTTTGGGTTGAAAAAGACCTTGAAGACCATCCCCATGACACGGGCAGGGACACCTTCCACAGACCAGGTGGCTCCAAGTCTCGTCCACCCCGGCCTTGGACACTTCCAGGGATGGGGAATCCATGGAATCACCTGTGCCACCCTCACAGGGAACGACTCCTTCCCAAAATCCCACCTTAACCTCCCCTCTGTCAGTTTTAATTCACTCCCTGTTTTCCTGCCGTTTCAACACTTAAAAGAAGTCTCTCCCCATGTTCCTCTTTAAACTGTCTCCTGGTTCTCTTTCAGTCCCTGGAAACAGAGAAATATTTCACCTGGCAGGCACAATTCCACAGAAATTGAGTTTTCTGGGTTGTGTCATCCAGTTTTCCTTTCATTTCTCATGTTTTCCCCTCTTATTTTTTACATGTTAGTGACACAACGTTCTGTGTTTTAAATAAAAATTAAAAAAAAAAAAAAGGATTTTATTCATAAGGTCAAAGGCAGGAAGGTCAATGCTATAAACCAAGAGCTGATTGTGGGGAAAAAAAAAAACCCAAGTGGCCTCAATTTATCCATTTTAATGTGATAATCTCTTGTAATTGTGGGGTGTTTACACACCCAGGGACAGGTTTTTATATAACTCTGACACAGTAGGAACAAGCCAGTAATGGCTGTTCAGGAGATATTTGAAAATCCCTTGGAATGTTCTCGTAAAACTTTGACATGATTCTTTTATTTTTTTTTTTCCCCGAGGAGGATAATGGCTCGGAAAAATCCTCACATGTGTCTCCAGATTTGGAAAAAGCTCATAATTTGTAACTAATGCGTGGCGTGAAGATAATCAGGTGGGTGACGATGATAACGACGATAATGACAGAGTAGGACAAACCCGTGGTGTAAGCACCGAGACAGAAACCTCAGCAAATCCAACATTTGCTTTTCCCAGCAGATTTCCCAGCACCTCGTAATTGCTCTGTGCTGAAAGATGCCGTCAAGGACGGGATTAGCTGCAAGATCATCTTTATAAACAAAGGGGTTTTTTTTATTTCCACTACAGCTAAATTTGGGGGTTCTCCTATGTAGAATCGTGGAATGGTTTAAAGTTGGGAAGGACCTCAAGGAACATCTTTTTTTCACCTCCTGCCATGGACAGGAACACCTTCCACCATCCCAAACTCTTTGAGCACTTCCAGTGATGGAGCAGCTCAATGAAACATAAATCCAATTATTAATTCAACATACACTCTGATTATTCCGTTCTAATCCTTAAGATCATAATTATTTAGGACTAAAAATAAAATAACCATTCAGATCTGAACTTGAGTTTAAGGGTCAGAAAACACATAAGACTCTTCTGGATTATTTGTGTCCCCAAACCATTTTATGATTTTTATAATTTCCGTAGATGTCTGAGCATAATTGTCCCCTAAGACAGGTCAAGAATATTTGTGTATAAACAGCTCAGCACACGGAAAAACTGATACCAATCCATGAATCACGAATTTCAGGACGAAAGATGCACCGATTTCACCCATCAGCATCTCGGATCAAAGGGCCTGGCCTGACGTAACGCGATAATTGGAATCAAGAATAAACACAAACAGAAAGAGCAACAATTTCATCACTTTGGGGAGCAACCAATACAATTATAAAAAATGTTCTGTGTCAACTAATGAGCTGCCCTGAGCCCTCAGGCAACTCTGAACTGTATAAAAGCTGTTTCCACTCGGGGTTCTCCCAAACATCTTCCCTTCACTCCTTCTTCCCAACGACTTGGTAAGTCTGGAGCTGCCCTTTGCTGCTTTTGGAACCCTTTTTTTGCTGCTTTTTGGAACCTCTCTTTGCTGTACAATTCATCTGGGGTGCTCCCTTCCACTGGGGACTCACAGGCAAAAATATCAGGTGAAGAGAGGAACCTTGCCAAAAACCTTATGGAGAGGCTGCTCTCTGCTTTGGTGGTTCCAAACCAAACCGAAATTTTGCCATCTGAAAATTCTGTTGGGTTTTGGGTTGCCTCCACCAGTTGCATCCACAATGTGGCAAGCTGAATGTTTATCCCTATCCCCTCTGCTCGGTTAAATGGGTGACTGGAAATGATTTGGAAAGCTTTATTTATTATTATTATTATTATTATTATTATTATTATTATTATTATTACTTAAACCTTCCTGGTTCTCAGGGAATTGTTCAGTTTAGAGGCAAACCTGCCATTAGATCCGGTTTGTTCTATTACAAATCGCCCAAAATACTTTTAATCCAAGATAAACGGGCATAAACACCCCAAGAGACCAGGGACTGGCTTGGAGTAGGACACAGAGAAGAACAGAGAACTGTTTAAAACGCTCTGTAAGAGATATATTTAAGGTTAAAAGGGATCCTGGAGGGAATGTGAGGAGTTGAAATGTGAAGAATTTTCCAAAAGAGTTCGTAGCCCAAAATCAAAACCCTGGGGTGTAAAGGTCATTGTCGGCGTCTCAAATCCAAATTTGATCCAAATTTGGGACAATCACGTTTGCAATTCCCTTGTGATGGTTTCATCCAGGAAGCGAATCTGAGCAAACAATGAGCTCTAATCCCTGTTCTGACAAGGATCAGCACAAAGGAGATCAGTGGAAATGAGGAGCCAGTCACCAAATCCTGAATAACAACACGCTCCACTCCTGGAGTCCTTGCTGATCCCCTGACTCACCAAAGTGCTCCAGCAGATGATTTTGGCTGTCCTTCCTCAATTTCCACCTTTAAGAGAGGCGGGGAAATCGTGGTGATCAAAGGGCTCCTGTGTGGGGACAGGCAGCCAACTCCAGAGCCTTTTTCTGGAGGTAAATAACATCTTGTGCTTGCCGGAATCAACTCCTGCAGATCGACCTCAAGATCTGATCTGGAAATTCAAAGCTAGAGCTGAAGAGTGCAGATGTGGTGGGTTGAGTGTTGGACTGAAGCCAAGAGTAGCCCGGAGGTCACAGTGATAGGAAAAAAACCAGGAATAGGAATCACATTGACTTCCCAGATTTATTCATGACACCCCTGGGCTGCTCCAGCTCAGCCCAAATTCGCTATTCCTTCAAAATCAACACAAACCATCATCTTTTCTAGATCAACCTCCAAACCAGCTGCGAGATGTCCTGCTACGACCTGTGCTCCACCTCCTCTGGCTGCGGCGTGCTGCGTCCCCAGCCCCTGGCCGAGAGCGGGAACGAGCCGTGCGTGCGGCAGTGCCCCGACTCCACCGCCGTCATCCAGCCTCCCGCCGTGGTGGTCACCTTCCCCGGGCCCATCCTCAGCTCCTTCCCGCAGGATTCCGTGGTGGGATCTGCTGGAGCTCCCGTGCTGGCGGCCTCCGGGGCCTCGCTGGGCTCTGGGGGATCCCTGGGCTACGGGGGATTTGGATACGGGGGATATGGGGGTTATGGATATGGGGGCTCCTCGCTGGGCTTTGGGGGATTTGGCTCCAGGGGATATGGAGGGTTTGGCTATGGGGGTCTCTATGGGTATGGGGGCTCCTCGCTGGGTTATGGGGGTCTGGGGTCCTGTGGGGGCTCGTCCCTGGGTTATGGGGGTCTCTATGGATATGGGGGCTATGGATCCCTGGGTTATGGGGGTCTGGGGTCCTGTGGGGGCTCATCCCTGGGTTATGGGGGTCTGGGGTCCTGTGGGGGGTACCGGGGTCTGTATGGCTCTGGCAGATCCTTCGGCTTCTCCCGCTACCGCCGCGGCAGCTGCGGCTCCTGCTAAATGCAAGGGAAAAACCCCTCAACTCGGCAAACGGCACCTCTGGACCCTCCCCTGATCTCCCGAGGGAGGGACACCGAGCCAGATTTCACTCCAGACCGTGGGGTCGGAACCCCTCCAGAAATTCTCCTTTTTTGTTTCCTCCTCCCTTTGTTTGGTCTCCCCTTCCCCGCCGAGTGTTCGGCTCCACCATCCGCTGGCTTCTCCCTCAAAGTGCTGCCTCCTGACACGAGGGAGCAGCTCCCCCGAGGGACAACCTGCCTGACTTTGCCTCACCTGTTCTTGCAATAAAAAAAAAAAAATATCCTGCATCCAACAGCCGCCTCTGTTTTTTCCTGTTAAACCCCGGAATGGGATTCGGGGCTCCCTCTCCTCCCCATCACAACCAGACTGAGATGCTTTGGGTCAGAGCTGCAGCTGACAGTCCTCCCTGCCTTACACGGATTAATCCAGTTGTCAGACTTCCAGTATTTATTCCAATTATTCCCATTCAGTTTGGCATTGGGACAGGGAAGAGTCACACCCCCAAGGCTGTCAGAGCACAAGGACAGCACTCTCAGGCACAGGGTGTGAATTTTGGGATGCCTGTGTAGGGCCAGGGGTTGGACTCAATCCCTGTGTGGCCCTTCCAACCCGGGATATTCCAAAGTTCCTTTTTTTATAAGTGGTTAATTTACTGATTGAACTCCTTTTAATTTCGCTTCTTCCAGGCGATGTTTTAGGAATCATCCGCCTGCCTTCAAAGACAAAGCTAAAAAACACTGCCCCGAGTTCTGCCAAAGCACGCTCTGAAAAGGAAGGATAGGAGGAAGGTGAACAAAGGGAAGTAATTTTTGAGATAGGTATCTGATGAGCAGAGATGAGGCACTACCTTCCCTTTTTTCATTAATCACTGCCATGATAAAGTTGCCTCGGGGGAGGTTTGGCTGAACCTGTCAGCAGGTGAGGTAAAAAGAACATGAACTGGTGCATTAGAGAGGATTTAGCTCTTCCTTCACCGGGACTCTTCCAAAGAAAATGTCTTGATCAGTGTCAAGGAACAGCAAATCTTATTTTTCACAGGTAATTTCAATATTCTTCCTCGTAAGGGACTGGAATCAATTATTAAGTTATCGATTTATTACTAACAGTCAGACGGCTGTAAGTAATAAATTGAGATGGAAATCAGTCCCTGGTACTCGTGAATGCAGCTTTATTTTCAGAATACAAAAGTTCCTTTTTATGGGCGAAAAAACACTTGTTTGAGAATATTTTGACAAAAAAAAAATCACGGAATTGTTTAGGTTAGAAAACACCTTTGGGATCATCCAAGATGCGCCTGATCCCCACCTGGTCACCCAGCCCAACATCCAGGAATTCCTTGGACATCTCAAGGGATGGGAATTCCAAACCTTCCTGAGCCTTTTTCCAAGGCCTGGCTGCCCTTTCCAGGAGGAAATTCCTTCGTCCAACCTGAGCGTCCCCTGCTCCATCTCCAGAACCTCTCCCCTGACAGGTTCTGGCCTCTCTGCCAGCTTCATGCTCCCTGTCTCCTCTTTCCTCTCATCCAGGGCAGCTCCTGCGACAACTTTTACAAAACCCAGCTGCTTTTCGCTCCGTTTCTCTCCCGATCTTCGCTTCCACCCGCAGCCTCCAAGAGGTGCTGGGTGTAAATCACGAGCCCAGCCGAACACCTGAGCTGCCAAATTTCCCTCACTCAGCGAGGCAGTGCCGGGCAGGCACCGGCTTAATTAGTTGTTGTGTAAGACAAGTGCTAAGCCCGAGATAACACCCCTGGAGAGAGCCTTTAACACCTGGAGAACAGCGATTACACAGCTTTAATTCGGGCTGGATGCCTGCTCGGGGTGAGCTCACGTCTGATTGTGAAATCTGACGAAGGGCTGACCTTTCTCTCAGTGTCTACTGCAGGGTGGAGAGAGTTTACTCCGTTCCTTGCTCAAGGATTCGGTCTGGAAAAACCTCTAATTATTCATCTGCGTTCCCGGCATTGGCACATCTTTTTGGGAGCCCTGATAAGAGAAAGCTGAGTGGCACTGGGCAGGAGGGAATCGGAGTTTCGGACTGGAAAAACGAGGTGGCAGAACTGCTGGGAGCAGCAGGAACGGAGTGACCATCGTGGGCAGAGCCGGGTGCCTGCTGACTACGGGGAAACAAGGTGATGCAACGGCAAGGAAACTTTCCTGTCCCACCTTCCAGAATCCCAGGAACCAGGAAAACACCTCCAACATCATCGAGTCCAACCCAGGACCAATCCCCAGGTTCTCAACCAGCCCAGAGCACTGAGGGTCACATCCAGCTGAACCATCTGAGCCAAAACCACTGGTTCCAGTCACCTCTGTTGAGTTCCCACACCTTTCACAGTCACACGTGGATTCCTCGCTGCCTTTACCCCAGGTTTTCCAAGCAGTCTCAGTGATCTGGGTCCTTAAAATAATTTAATTGTGGTGCAAAAACAGAGTAATAGATGGAGATGGTGCCTCCAAGGAGGGACAAACATAAGGTGCCTTGGGATTTTATGCCCTCAAAGCCTGGGGACATCACCTACTGCTGTGACCGTGAGTGTCCAGTCACCTGGCTGGGTCACAGCTCCCTGTGCCCTTTAAATGCTCTGGAGTAAATACACTAAAAAACATAAAATACCAGAGAGACGTGATAATATAAGCGGAACCTGTGAAACCAAGGGAAACAGCACGCCCAATTTCCCTTTCGTTGCAAACTTGTCCCTGCTTGTCCAACACACAATGAGAATCCAGGAAAAACTAATGGAATTAACCCGAAGTTAACCAAAATGTAGAATACTAAGAGATACAAACAAAGCAGAAGTCACTTGACAGCTCCAAGGAGCAAAACCCACAAAATACAGGACAGTAAAAAATGGATGGATCAGAACCTGCCCTCCAGCAGTGAAGGGAACAGAACTCTAGACAAATACGCAGAGACACTGGAGTTGGATGCAGGAAAACTTTATTGAATAAGAAGGGGAGGAAAAACAGTGAGGGAGATGACGGTCAGGCCTCAGGCAGGCCAGGGGTCACGGGCTGCAGGAGGCCAGGGCAGCTTGTGCCCAGCTCAGCTTGTCCCTGCCGGGCTGAGGCGGCCGCGGGGGTTTGTGCCGGGCTGTGGCGGCTCTAGCAGGGCCCGCAGGTGTCCCAGAGCTTCTTGCTGTAGCGGGGCAAGGCGCAAGGGCTGCAGGCGGGAGCAGCGTAGGCTCTGCCAAAGGTGCAGAGGCCCCCCGAGGCCTGGGTGGCGCCGGCGCCGTAGAGGCCGCCCAGCCCCAGGGAGCCGCCAAAGGCCGGTGCTCCGGAGGAGCCCACCACGGCTTGCTGGGGGAAGGAGCTGAGGATGGGCCCGGGGAAGGTGACCACCACGGGCGGCGGCTGGATCAAGGCCGAGGAGTCGGGGCACTGGCGGGCGCACAGCTCGTTGCAGCTCTCAGCGATGGGCTGGGGCACGGCCACGCCGGTCCTGGGGGGGCACAGGTCCACGCTGGTTCTTGGGGGGCAAATGTCGTAGCAGGACATCTTGGTGTGACAGAGATGAGGCTGGAAGAGAATTCAGACAAACAGGGGTTAAAAGAGACACAGTGATCTCATTCAGCAGCACCCTGTTCCCACAGACCCTGAGCGGCCAAAGGCACCCAGCCTTGCCCACCGTGCCCAGCCCTGGCCCTGTGCCCTGCAGCCCCCTGAGAGCCCTGATCCCCAGAGGCAGAGAGCTCCCAAGCCCTGCCCGAGTCCCTGTGCCCGGCCCGGCTGCGTCTGTCCCGGCCCAGGGGCTCCTTCCTTGCTGTGGGCAGGAGGCTGAGCCGGGGCTGGCCGTGCCAGGCTGGTGCCAGCACAGGCTCTGCGGCGGCAGCTCTGGTGGCCAGGGAGGGCCCTGGGCAGCCCCTGGGCCAGGAGGCAGAGCCCCGCAGGCACCCACCTGGCCTTGGGCTGAGCAGAGGCAAGCGGCGGCAGTGGATGCAGCCCTGGCCCAGGACAGCGCTTTTATGGGTGGCCGCAGAGGCGGGGCAGGAGCTGCCCGTGCTGGGGACACGTGTGTGGGGCCAAGGCCCGGCCTCATCCCTGCTGCCACGGGGCTCTGCTGCTGCTGCTGCTGCTGCTGCTGCTGCTGCTGCTGACTCCTGCCTTTCCTGGCCGGCCCCAAGCTGCACCATCAGCCCCTGCAATTATCCCGCTGGCACGCTGCCACTGCCACCGCCTGGGCCACAGCAGCCGCCCCCAGGCAGCGCCTGCCCTGTGCCACCGCCTGTCCCTGATGGGCACAGGGCACGGCTGGGCCAAGGCCCGAGGAAAGGCAGCTCCTGGGGGGCCCTGCCTGCTCAGCACCGTGCAGCACGGCACAGTCCAGCAGAGCAGGGCTCCATCTGCCCCCGGGCACTGCCAGGGAGCTCTGGGACACAGGGGACAAAGGGCGCTCGTCCTTCCTGCCACGGGAGGCACTGGACAGCCAGCATGTCATTCCGCAAAGGAGGTGCTGGAAAACCTGTGAGGGTCTGGATGGTCAGGACAGAACTCGCAGGAGCTTGGACCATGGAAGGCATTTTTCCATCACAGGACAGCCCAGGGGAGCCAAACACAATCTGCCTGCTCTCAGAGCCCAGGGGGTTCTTTCAGATTGGGAAAAAACACCACACGTTCTGTTCCCCATCGTCACTGGGCAAGGAGCAGAGATGTCCACCTGGCCCAGGCTGATTCCAGCCCTGCCCCACCCCTGTGCACCATTAAAGTTGTTCCTGGAGCCAAATTCCTGGGTGCCAATGCTGCTATCAAGGATGTGAGGTGGCAGGAAGGACAAGATGGCTTGGGCAGCGGGAGGTGCTGGGCTGGCAGCTGGGGGATGCTGACTCAGGGAGGGGCAGGGGCCGCACAGCCCTGGTGTCAGCAGCAGCAGCAGCAGCAGCAGGGAGTGTCCCCTGAGCAGATTGGCCCGGCTGGAGCTGAGCAATGCTGGGGCTGCTATAAAAGCCGTGGCTGGGCCAGCCTGGGCCAAGCACTGCCCTGGCCACCTTCTCCTCCTCCTCCTGCTCGTGGACAAGGGTAAGTGTGCGAGCGCTTGTGCTGGCGGCTCCCTGCTGCAGCCCCGGCCCCTGTGGCTCGGGCGCTGCCCTGTGCTGCTCTCCTGCCACGGCTGCCCTCTCTTGCAGAGCACCCTCGCATCCCACGCCAAGATGTCCTGCTACGACCTGTGCCCACCAAGAACCAGCGTGGACCTGTGCCCACCAAGAACCAGCGTGGCCGTGCCCCAGCCCATCGCTGAGAGCTGCAACGAGCTGTGCGCCCGCCAGTGCCCCGACTCCTCAGCCTTGATCCAGCCGCCGCCCGTGGTGGTCACCTTCCCCGGGCCCATCCTCAGCTCCTTCCCCCAGCAAGCCGTGGTGGGCTCCTCCGGAGCACCGGCCTTTGGCGGCTCCCTGGGGCTGGGCGGCCTCTACGGCGCCGGCGCCACCCAGGCCTCGGGGGGCCTCTGCACCTTTGGCAGAGCCTACGCTGCTCCCGCCTGCAGCCCTTGCGCCTTGCCCCGCTACAGCAAGAAGCTCTGGGACACCTGCGGGCCCTGCTAGAGCCGCCACAGCCCGGCACAAACCCCCGCGGCCGCCTCAGCCCGGCAGGGACAAGCTGAGCTGGGCACAAGCTGCCCTGGCCTCCTGCAGCCCGTGACACCCTCCCTCTCAGAACCTTTTATGCCTTTTTTGGCACAATAAAGTTTTTCTGCATTCAAGTCCTGTCACTTTGTTTGCTTTTCCCAGCTCTTCAGTACTCCGGGATTGGGCGACTTTCAATTGTGGGAGGGGAAATGGCGGGTGTTGGATGCCCAAATGGACGTGGAACATGTCTCTTGAAGGGGAATGTAAAACAGAAGCTGGTAGGGGACAGTGGGTGTTGAAGTAGAGAAGAAAATGGAATCAAAATGGGCACTGAATCAAAAGATAGAGAATGCTTGGAAGTAGTGTGGTTAGGAGAAGGAGACGGAGCATAAGCAGAAGTAGAACGTGAAGGGGAAAAGGAAAGAGAAGATGAGTAAGATGAAGAAGGAAATACATGAAGACAGATATAGAAAGATAAAATGTTTGGTCTGGTGTGTCTCTCTGGACCCATGTCCTGGGTCTCGGCTAGCCCTGGCACTGGACCTGCAGTGAAAATACAGTTCCGTATCCTGGGATATATCCTTGATCCTGAGGGGTTTGTCCAACTGAAGCACGAACAGTGATAAGAAATAAAGAGAGGTCTCTTATGGGGAACTTTGGCAGGGGATTAATCAGCCCACACGAGACTCCTTCACACCCAGAGCGTTTGCCTACAAAAGCCAGTTCCTCTCTGAACAGCAGCTTATAAACGGGAGGAGCAGGGCGAGGGTTCAGCTTAAATTTAATGTTCAGAGACTAGTGAAGAGGAAGTCTCTCTCTGATTTAAGTCGCTGTCCATTTGACAGAGCCATGGTGGCACAGAGGGGCTGGAGGTCGCACAGCATTTTCCCCTGCCTGGCTCCCAGCTCAGGAGCCAACCCCATGTATTTGGAGCACATCTCCAGGTCTCTAACAGACCCTGATCTCATGGCCTGCAAGTGGTGGATCGGTCTGACTTTAGGCAGAGTGATTGAGGCTCCTCATTCTTGTCCTTGTCCTTGTCCTTGTCCTTGTCCTTGTCCTTGTCCTTGTCCTTGTCCTTGTCGTCCTCCTTGTCCTTCTCCTCCTCCTTCTCTTCCTCTTCTGGCTCTGGTCTGAATGCGCATTCCCAATGATCTCCTTCTTATCGGCCCAGTTAGCCTTGGATTAAATTTCTTCTCGAATTTAACCTCCCCTATGACAGTCCCTCTTATGCTTTCCCTTCCCTTTAAGTGACACGTTCCCTGGCCATCCCAGAAACAACATTTCCCCACCCACTCTTGCAACTCCATCAAGCCCAATGTGTACATGATTTCAGAAAAGACAAAGAGACAGGAATTGGATGCAGGAATATTTTATTTTGCCATGAAGGGGAAAGATTGGCAGTAAGAGGGAGGGCGGTCAGGCCTCAGGCAGGCCGGGTGTCACAGGCTGCAGGAGGCCAGGGCAGCTTGTGCCCAGCTCAGCTTGTCCCTGCCGGGCTGAGGCGGCCGCGGGGGTTTGTGCCGGGCTGTGGCGGCTCTAGCAGGGCCCGCAGGTGTCCCAGAGCTTCTTGCTGTAGCGGGGCAAGGCGCAAGGGCTGCAGGCGGGAGCAGCGTAGGCTCTGCCAAAGGTGCAGAGGCCCCCCGAGGCCTGGGTGGCGCCGGCGCCGTAGAGGCCGCCCAGCCCCAGGGAGCCGCCGAAGGCCGGTGCTCCGGAGGAGCCCACCACGGCTTGCTGGGGGAAGGAGCTGAGGATGGGCCCGGGGAAGGTGACCACCACGGGCGGTGGCTGGATCAAGGCCGAGGAGTCGGGGCACTGGCGGGCGCACAGCTCGTTGCAGCTCTCAGCGATGGGCTGGGGCACGGCCACGCCGGTCCTGGGGGGGCACAGGTCCACGCTGGTCTTGGGGGGGCACAGGTCGTAGCAGGACATCTTGGCGTGGGATGCGAGGGTGCTCTGCAAGAGAGGACAGCCGTGGCAGGAGAGCAGCACAGGGCAGCGCCCGAGCCACAGGGGCCGGGGCTGCAGCAGGGAGCCGCCAGCACAAGCGCTCGCACACTTACCCTTGTCCACGAGCAGGAGGAGGAGGAGAAGGTGGCCAGGGCAGTGCTTGGCCCAGGCTGGCCCGGCCACGGCTTTTATAGCAGCCCCAGCATTGCTCAGCTCCAGCCGGGCCAATCTGCTCAGGGGACACTCCCTGCTGCTGCTGCTGCTGCTGCTGCTGCTGACACCAGGGCTGTGCGGCCCCTGCCCCTCCCTGAGTCAGCATCCCCCAGCTGCCAGCCCAGCACCTCCCGCTGCCCAAGCCATCTTGTCCTTCCTGCCACCTCACATCCTTGATAGCAGCATTGGCACCCAGGAATTTGGCTCCAGGAACAACTTTAATGGTGCACAGGGGTGGGGCAGGGCTGGAATCAGCCTGGGCCAGGTGGACATCTCTGCTCCTTGCCCAATGACGATGCGGAACAGCACGAGGGGTGTTTGCTCCCAATCCGAATGAACCCGCTGGGCTCTGAGAGCAGGCGGATGGGCTCTGGCTCCCCTGGGCTGTTCTGTGATGCACAGATCCCCTCCATGGCCCAGACTCCTGCAACTCCTGTCCTGACCATCCAGACCCTCACAGGTTTTCCATAGACCCCTTTGCAGAATGACATGCTGGCTGTCCAGTGCCTCCCGTGGCAGGATGGACGAGGGCCCTTTGTCCCCTGTGTCCCAGAGCTCCCTGGCAGTGCCCGGGGGCAGATGGAGTCCTGCTCTGCTGGACTGTGCCGTGCTGCACGGTGCTGAGCAGGCAGGGCCCCCCAGGAGCTGCCTTTCCTCGGGCCTTGGCCCAGCCGTGACCTGTGCCCATCAGGGACAGGCGGTGGCACAGGGCAGGCGCTGCCTGGGGGCGGCTGCTGTGGCCCAGGCGGTGGCAGTGGCAGCGTGCCAGCGGGATAATTGCAGGGGCTGATGGTGCAGCTTGGGGCCGGCCAGGAAAGGCAGGAGTCAGCAGCAGCAGCAGCAGCAGCAGCAGCAGCAGAGCCCCGTGGCAGCAGGGATGAGGCCGGGCCTTGGCCCCACACACGTGTCCCCAGCACGGGCAGCTCCTGCCCCGCCTCTGCGGCCACCCATAAAAGCGCTGTCCTGGGCCAGGGCTGCATCCACTGCCGCCGCCTGCCTCTGCTCAGCCCAAGGCCAGGTGGGTGCCTGCGGGGCTCTGCCTCCTGGCCCAGGGGCTGCCCAGGGCCCTCCCTGGCCACCAGAGCTGCCGCCGCAGAGCCTGTGCTGGCACCAGCCTGGCACGGCCAGCCCCGGCTCAGCCTCCTGCCCACAGCAAGGAAGGAGCCCCTGGGCCGGGACAGACGCAGCCGGGCCGGGCACAGGGACTCGGGCAGGGCTTGGGAGCTCTCTGCCTCTGGGGATCAGGGCTCTCAGGGGGCTGCAGGGCACAGGGCCAGGGCTGGGCACGGTGGGCAAGGCTGGGTGGCTTTGGCCGCTCAGGGTCTGTGGGAACAGGGTGCTGCTGAATGAGGAGATCACTGTGTCTCTTCTAACCCCTGTTTGTCTGAATTCTCTTTCAGCCTCATCTCTGTCACACCAAGATGTCCTGCTACGACATTTGCCCACCAAGAACTAGCGTGGACCTGTGCCCACCAAGAACCAGCGTGGCCGTGCCCCAGCCCATCGCTGAGAGCTGCAACGAGCTGTGCGCCCGCCAGTGCCCCGACTCCTCGGCCTTGATCCAGCCGCCGCCCGTGGTGGTCACCTTCCCCGGGCCCATCCTCAGCTCCTTCCCCCAGCAAGCCGTGGTGGGCTCCTCCGGAGCACCGGCCTTTGGCGGCTCCCTGGGGCTGGGCGGCCTCTACGGCGCCGGCGCCACCCAGGCCTCGGGGGGCCTCTGCACCTTTGGCAGAGCCTACGCTGCTCCCGCCTGCAGCCCTTGCGCCTTGCCCCGCTACAGCAAGAAGCTCTGGGACACCTGCGGGCCCTGCTAGAGCCGCCACAGCCCGGCACAAACCCCCGCGGCCGCCTCAGCCCGGCAGGGACAAGCTGAGCTGGGCACAAGCTGCCCTGGCCTCCTGCAGCCCGTGACACTCGGCCTGCCTGCGGCCTCACCATCCGCTCTCTCACTGTTTCTCCTCACCTTCTTAATACAATAAAGTTCTCCTGCATCTAATTCCCGTCTCTTTGCCTGCTTTTCCAAACCCAGGAACACTTCAAGGCTGGCAGAGTTCCAGCAGTGCCAAACAAGTGTTGCCTGTTTGGGCAGGGAAATGGAAAATGGAATGCGAAACGGAGAGTTGAACGGAAGTGTGGAGGGAACAGTGGATGTTTAAGTGGGGAAGAGAATAGAATCAAAATGGGTACTGAATTAAAAGATAGCGAATGTACGGAAGTGGCTGATTTGGAGGAGAAGCAGGAGAAGGAGAATTAGAATTATGAGAGGGAAAATGAGAATGGAAGAAGAAAAATAAGGATAAGAGGAAGGTGGAGGAGAAGATGGACAAGAGGAAGGAGAACAGGGAGAAGGAGAAAGACAAAATGCGAATCAAGGAGAGAAGAAATATAAAGAGGGAATATAAAGAAGAAAACATAGAAAGGGAAAGAGGAGTTCATGACAAGGAAGTTTAATGGACTAGGTATACTGAGGGGGGATGTGTCTCTCTGATTTCAGTCATTGCTCCTTTAGCAAAGCCATGGTGGCAGAGATAGGGGCAAGATCTGACAGCCTTTACCCCTGGATGGCTCACTCTTTACATTTCTTCCTCTCCTTGTTTCTCATCTTTTCTTTCCTCTTCTGCTACTTCCGCTTGTCCTTCTTCCTCTTACTCTTGTTGTCCTGCCTGTCCTGATTCCTCTTCTGCTACCTCTTCTTCTTCTTGTCCTTCTGCTTCTCCTTCATCTTCTTCTGCCTCGACACCATCTTCTTCTCATTCCCCTTCTTGTTGTCCTTCTTCTGCTCCCTTTCCTTCTTCTGCTCCGAAAACACTTTGATTTCATTTTCTTCTCCACCTTAACAACTACTCTCCTGTGCCCTCATCTATTTGACCAACCCGTTCCCCTTCCATTTGCCATCTCGCTTGGAAAACCCAGCAGCCTTTTTGCCCTTCCAACTGCTGAGGTCCCCCAGGGCCAGAGTTTGGTAACTTGGGAAGACAATGCAAAAAGACAGGAATTGGATGCAGAAAAATATTTTATTTAAGAAGAGAAGAAAAGCAGGGATAAGGAGGGTGGTCAGGCCTCAGGCAGGCCGGGTGTCACGGGCTGCAGGAGGCCAGGGCAGCTTGTGCCCAGCTCAGCTTGTCCCTGCCGGGCTGAGGCGGCCGCGGGGGTTTGTGCCGGGCTGTGGCGGCTCTAGCAGGGCCCGCAGGTGTCCCAGAGCTTCTTGCTGTAGCGGGGCAAGGCGCAAGGGCTGCAGGCGGGAGCAGCGTAGGCTCTGCCAAAGGTGCAGAGGCCCCCCGAGGCCTGGGTGGCGCCGGCGCCGTAGAGGCCGCCCAGCCCCAGGGAGCCGCCAAAGGCCGGTGCTCCGGAGGAGCCCACCACGGCTTGCTGGGGGAAGGAGCTGAGGATGGGCCCGGGGAAGGTGACCACCACGGGCGGCGGCTGGATCAAGGCCGAGGAGTCGGGGCAGTGGCGGACGCACAGCTCGTTGCAGCTCTCAGCGATGGGCTGGGGCACGGCCACGCTGGTTCTTGGTGGGCACAGGTCCACGCTGGTTCTTGGTGGGCAAATGTCGTAGCAGGACATCTTGGCGTGACAGAGATGAGGCTGAAAGAGAATTCAGACAAACAGGGGTTAGAAGAGACACAGTGATCTCCTCATTCAGCAGCATCCTGTTCCCACTGCCCCTGAGCGGCCAAAGCCACCCAGCCTTGCCCACCGTGCCCAGCCCTGGCCCTGTGCCCTGCAGCCCCCTGAGAGCCCTGATCCCCAGAGGCAGAGAGCTCCCAAGCCCTGCCCGAGTCCCTGTGCCCGGCCCGGCTGCGTCTGTCCCGGCCCAGGGGCTCCTTCCTTGCTGTGGGCAGGAGGCTGAGCCGGGGCTGGCCGTGCCAGGCTGGTGCCAGCACAGGCTCTGCGGCGGCAGCTCTGGTGGCCAGGGAGGGCCCTGGGCAGCCCCTGGGCCAGGAGGCAGAGCCCCGCAGGCACCCACCTGGCCTTGGGCTGAGCAGAGGCAGGCGGCGGCAGTGGATGCAGCCCTGGCCCAGGACAGCGCTTTTATGGGTGGCCGCAGAGGCGGGGCAGGAGCTGCCCGTGCTGGGGACACGTGTGTGGGGCCAAGGCCCGGCCTCATCCCTGCTGCCACGGGGCTCTGCTGCTGCTGCTGCTGCTGCTGCTGCTGCTGCTGACTCCTGCCTTTCCTGGCCGGCCCCAAGCTGCACCATCAGCCCCTGCAATTATCCCGCTGGCACGCTGCCACTGCCACCGCCTGGGCCACAGCAGCCGCCCCCAGGCAGCGCCTGCCCTGTGCCACCGCCTGTCCCTGATGGGCACAGGGCACGGCTGGGCCAAGGCCCGAGGAAAGGCAGCTCCTGGGGGGCCCTGCCTGCTCAGCACCGTGCAGCACGGCACAGTCCAGCAGAGCAGGGCTCCATCTGCCCCCGGGCACTGCCAGGGACCTCTGGGACACAGGGGACAAAGGGCGCTCGTCCTTCTTGCCAGGGGAGGCACTTGACAGCCAGCATGTCATTATACAGAGGGGGTGCTGGAAAACCTGTGAGGGTCTGGATGGTCAGTAATGGGCCAGCAGGAGCCTGGATCATGGAGGGGATCTGTGCATCACAGAACAGCCCAGGGGAGCCAGAGCCCATCCACCTGCTCTCAGAGCCAAAGGGTTCTTTCAGACTGGGAACAACACCACTTGTGCTATTCCCCATCGACATTGGGCAAGGAGCAGAGATGTCCACCTGGCCCAGGCTGATTCCAGCCCTGCCCCACCCCTGTGCAACATTACAGTTGTTCCTGGAGCCAAATTCCTGGGTGCCAATGCTGCTATCAAGGATGTGACCTGGCCAGAAGGACAAGATGGCTTGGGCAGCGGGAGGTGCTGGGCTGGCAGCTGGGGGATGCTGACTCAGGGAGGGGCAGGGGCCGCACAGCCCTGGTGTCAGCAGCAGCAGCAGCAGCAGGGAGTGTCCCCTGAGCAGATTGGCCCGGCTGGAGCTGAGCAATGCTGGGGCTGCTATAAAAGCCGTGGCCGGGCCAGCCTGGGCCAAGCACTGCCCTGGCCACCTTCTCCTCCTCCTCCTGCTCGTGGACAAGGGTAAGTGTGCGAGCGCTTGTGCTGGCGGCTCCCTGCTGCAGCCCCGGCCCCTGTGGCTCGGGCGCTGCCCTGTGCTGCTCTCCTGCCACGGCTGCCCTCTCTTGCAGAGCACCCTCGCATCCCACGCCAAGATGTCCTGCTACGACCTGTGCCCCCCCAAGACCAGCGTGGACCTGTGCCCCCCCAGGACCGGCGTGGCCGTGCCCCAGCCCATCGCTGAGAGCTGCAACGAGCTGTGCGTCCGCCAGTGCCCCGACTCCTCGGCCTTGATCCAGCCGCCGCCCGTGGTGGTCACCTTCCCCGGGCCCATCCTCAGCTCCTTCCCCCAGCAAGCCGTGGTGGGCTCCTCCGGAGCACCGGCCTTTGGCGGCTCCCTGGGGCTGGGCGGCCTCTACGGCGCCGGCGCCACCCAGGCCTCGGGGGGCCTCTGCACCTTTGGCAGAGCCTACGCTGCTCCCGCCTGCAGCCCTTGCGCCTTGCCCCGCTACAGCAAGAAGCTCTGGGACACCTGCGGGCCCTGCTAGAGCCGCCAACAACAGCCCACCTGCCCCCTGCAAACCTCAGCCTCGCTCCTCCTCTCTCTTCTCCTCCCCTGCCCCTCTGCCCATCCCGCCTCTCCTGGCTCCTTCCTGTGCCCACATTCCAGACTCCTCCATGCTCCCACTGGACTCTTGCTGCTCTGTTCAACAGCCCCTGCCAGGGACCAGCCTGAAGGAGCAGCTCTGGGGAAGCCTGCAGAGAGACCCAGCCTATGCCTCGTGTGTCTCTGTCCAGTGTGTTCTTGGTTGTGCTTAAAATAAAACAATCCTGCATCGAATTCCTGCCTCTCTGGTGTTCCTCTCAGGGTTTGGGGTACAGGGCAGAGCTTCCTTGTCCTGCCCATGGGCACCAAGGGCCCCGCCAGGGCCGTGTCTCAGCCCCATCTTTGCCAGGCTGAGCTGGCTTTGGGCAGATGCCTCAGCCGCGGGAGCTCTCAGCACACACAGGGCCTTCAGAGGAACTCCAAAGACCATTTCTGAAAGTAGGCAGTTCTCCTTTTGGGCTGGACTTTTAGCTGACGGAACTTTCCAGACCTCCTGGTAATCTCTTCGGGGGTGGCATTTTTCTGGGGGGCTGGGAGCCGTGCTGGGGCACAGACTGCCAGTGCTACAGCCCCTTTGTGCTTCCACAGCTCTGGTGAAGGACTTGGTACAAAAATCAAATTAGGATGTTTCCCAGTCCTTTTGCCCTTTAATTAAAATTTCCTTTTCATAACTTCCTGGTGTTTGTCTTGATCTTTATCTTTGCCTTGGTCTTGGTCATGGTCATTTTGTGTTTGTCTGTGTCTTTTTCTGTTCATCTCTACCTTTGACTTTTCTCTCCTCTATCTCTTTCATTTCATGCACTGTTACCCACCTTCCTCTTTATATTTGTCCATCTTTTAGTTTCCATTTGCCCTCCTTCTCCTTTTCCTTCCCCTTCCCCTTCCCCTTCCCCTTCCCCTTCCCCTTCCCCTTCCCCTTCCCCTTCCCCTTCCCCTTCCCCTTCCCCTTCTCTTTCTCCTTCTCCTTCTCTTTCTCCTTTTATTCTCATTCTCCTCCATCTTGAAAATGTCCATTTCCATCTGCTTCCTACACATCTTGTCCTTAAATGAAACTTAACCACCATTCTCAGTATTTTTATTTTCTTTCACTTTTGTTTCCATATTCTTTTCTACCTTACCATCCTCCGGTGTCCCCTTCACTCTTTAGTTTTACTTTTCCATTCCCGTTCCATTTCCCAATCATCAATGGGCATCATAAAAACACAGTTCCCCTCCCACACCTGAAATCCCCCATCCCTGGGGATTCCTGACTTCAGAAAGGTAAACAAAGAAACAGGAATCAGATGCAGGAAAACTTTATTTAACTTAGGAAGGGCATTGGGGGCAGTGAGAGGGAGGGCGTTCAGGCCTCAGGCAGGCCGGGTGTCACGGGCTGCAGGAGGCCAGGGCAGCTTGTGCCCAGCTCAGCTTGTCCCTGCCGGGCTGAGGCAGCTCCGGGGGTTTGTGCCGGGCTGTGGCGGCTCTAGCAGGGCCCGCAGGTGTCCCAGAGCTTCTTGCTGTAGCGGGGCAAGGCGCAAGGGCTGCAGGCGGGAGCAGCGTAGGCTCTGCCAAAGGTGCAGAGGCCCCCCGAGGCCTGGGTGGCGCCGGCGCCGTAGAGGCCGCCCAGCCCCAGGGAGCCGCCAAAGGCCGGTGCTCCGGAGGAGCCCACCACGGCTTGCTGGGGGAAGGAGCTGAGGATGGGCCCGGGGAAGGTGACCACCACGGGCGGCGGCTGGATCAAGGCCGAGGAGTCGGGGCACTGGCGGGCGCACAGCTCGTTGCAGCTCTCAGCGATGGGCTGGGGCACGGCCACACTGGTTCTTGGTGGGCACAGGTCCACACTGGTTCTTGGTGGGCAAATGTCGTAGCAGGACATCTTGGCGTGACAGAGATGAGGCTGGAAGAGAATTCACACAAACAGGGGTTAGAAGAGACACAGTGATCTCCTCATTCAGAAGCGCCCTGTTCCTACAGACCCTGAGCGGCCAAAGCCACCCAGCCTTGCCCACCGTGCCCAGCCCTGGCCCTGTGCCCTGCAGCCCCCTGAGAGCCCTGATCCCCAGAGGCAGAGAGCTCCCAAGCCCTGCCCGAGTCCCTGTGCCCGGCCCGGCTGCGTCTGTCCCGGCCCAGGGGCTCCTTCCTTGCTGCGGGCAGGAGGCTGAGCCGGGGCTGGCCGTGCCAGGCTGGTGCCACCACAGGCTCTGCGGCGGCAGCTCTGGTGGCCAGGGAGGGCCCTGGGCAGCCCCTGGGCCAGGAGGCAGAGCCCCGCAGGCACCCACCTGGCCTTGGGCTGAGCAGAGGCAGGCGGCGGCAGTGGATGCAGCCCTGGCCCAGGACAGCGCTTTTATGGGTGGCCGCAGAGGCGGGGCAGGAGCTGCCCGTGCTGGGGACACGTGTGTGGGGCCAAGGCCCGGCCTCATCCCTGCTGCCACGGGGCTCTGCTGCTGCTGCTGCTGCTGCTGCTGCTGCTGACTCCTGCCTTTCCTGGCCGGCCCCAAGCTGCACCATCAGCCCCTGCAATTATCCCGCTGGCACGCTGCCACTGCCACCGCCTGGGCCACAGCAGCCGCCCCCAGGCAGCGCCTGCCCTGTGCCACCGCCTGTCCCTGATGGGCACAGGGCACGGCTGGGCCAAGGCCCGAGGAAAGGCAGCTCCTGGGGGGCCCTGCCTGCTCAGCACCGTGCAGCACGGCACAGTCCAGCAGAGCAGGACTCCATCTGCCCCCGGGCACTGCCAGGGAGCTCTGGGACACAGGGGACAAAGGGCCCTCGTCCTTCTTGCCACGGGAGGCACTTGTCAGCCAGCATGTCATTCTGCAAAGGGGTCTATGGAAAACCTGTGAGGGTCTGGATGGTCAGGAATGGGCCAGCAGGAGCCTGGATCATGGAGGGGATTCGTGCATCACAAAACAGCCCAGGGGAGCCAGAGCCCATTTGCCTGCTCTCCGAGTCCAGGGAGTTCATTCAGACTGGGAACAAACACCCCTTGTGCTGTTCCGCATCGACATTGGGCAAGGAGCAGAGATGTCCACCTGGCCCAGGCTGATTCCAGCCCTGCCCCACCCCTGTGCACCATTAAAGTTGTTCCTGGAGCCAAATTCCTGGGTGCCAATGCTGCTATCAGGGATGTGAGGTGGCAGGAAGGACAAGATGGCTTGGGCAGCGGGAGGTGCTGGGCTGGCAGCTGGGGGATGCTGACTCAGGGAGGGGCAGGGGCCGCACAGCCCTGGTGTCAGCAGCAGCAGCAGCAGCAGGGAGTGTCCCCTGAGCAGATTGGCCCGGCTGGAGCTGAGCAATGCTGGGGCTGCTATAAAAGCCGTGGCCGGGCCAGCCTGGGCCAAGCACTGCCCTGGCCACCTTCTCCTCCTCCTCCTGCTCGTGGACAAGGGTAAGTGTGCGAGCGCTTGTGCTGGCGGCTCCCTGCTGCAGCCCCGGCCCCTGTGGCTCGGGCGCTGCCCTGTGCTGCTCTCCTGCCACGGCTGCCCTCTCTTGCAGAGCACCCTCGCATCCCACGCCAAGATGTCCTGCTACGACCTGTGCCCCCCCAAGACCAGCGTGGACCTGTGCCCCCCCAGGACCGGCGTGGCCGTGCCCCAGCCCATCGCTGAGAGCTGCAACGAGCTGTGCGCCCGCCAGTGCCCCGACTCCTCGGCCTTGATCCAGCCGCCGCCCGTGGTGGTCACCTTCCCCGGGCCCATCCTCAGCTCCTTCCCCCAGCAAGCCGTGGTGGGCTCCTCCGGAGCACCGGCCTTTGGCGGCTCCCTGGGGCTGGGCGGCCTCTACGGCGCCGGCGCCACCCAGGCCTCGGGGGGCCTCTGCACCTTTGGCAGAGCCTACGCTGCTCCCGCCTGCAGCCCTTGCGCCTTGCCCCGCTACAGCAAGAAGCTCTGGGACACCTGCGGGCCCTGCTAGAGCCGCCAACAACAGCCCACCAGCCCCCTGCAAACCTCAGCCTCGCTCCTCTTCTCTCTTCTCCTCCCCTGCCCCTCTGCCCATCCCGCCTCTCCTGGCTCCTTCCTGTGCCCACATTCCAGACTCCTCCATGCTCCCACCGGACTCTTGCTGCGCTGCTCAACAGCCCCTGCCAGGGACCAGCCTGAAGGAGCAGCTCTGGGGAAGCCTGCAGAGAGATCCAGCCTGTGCCTCGTGTTTCCGTGTCCAGTGTGTTCTTGGTTGTGCTTAAAATAAAACAATCTTGCATCGAATTCCTGCCTCTCTGGTGTTCCTCTCAGGGTTTGTGGTACAGGGCAGAGCTTCCTTGTCCTGCCCATGGCTACAGAGGGCCCGGCCAGGCAGTGTCTCAGCCCCGCCTTTGCCAGGGTGAAGTGGCTCTTGGCAGATGCCCCGGCAGCTCTCAGCACACACAGTCCAGCAGCAGAGCTCCAAGGATTCTGCCTCGAGACAGAAAGTTCCTCTGCCTTTGGGAGATGTAGCCCGTGGCCTTTAGAACACCTCCAACCACTCAGTATACTAGCTGCGATGACCCAGGTCTGGCAGCATTCCAGTGGGAAAGGCTTCCTCAGTTCCAGGTCTCTTGTTCCCTGACAACTCTGCTGAGGTATACCAGCGTGAAAGCAAGGAAGTGACTTCTCTCTTCTGATGCTCTTCCATTTCCATTTCATCCTCAGTTTCCCTTTTCTTTTTCTCCTTCTACATCACCCTCCTCATGTTTTTCCCCGTTACTTTCATGTTTCCGATTTTTCTTTTCTTCTCCCTCCTCCCAGTCACTGCATTTTTCTATCTTTTCTTTTCTCTCTATCCATTGATTTCCATTTTGTTATCACCACCCTACCTCCTTCTTCTCATTCACAAACACTGTATCCTTACCCTTATCCTTTTTTTTAAATCCTTATCCTTATCCTTACCCTTACCCTTACACTTACCCTTACCCTTATCGTAATCCTTATTTGTATTTTGATTGTTATTTTTATTTTTATGCTTATCCTTATCCTTATCTTGAAACTAAAGCTTGTCCTCATTCTTATTCTGGAATTCAGCCTTCCTCTTCCTCACCTTCGCTTTCAGCATTCCACTTTTCATTTCTCCTCGAGCTTCCTCACGACTGTTCCTTCTGTGCTGTAATAATCCTACTTCTTTCATCCCCCATTGTCCTTTCCCTTCTCCATTCCGTTGCCCATCCCATGCCCTGAACAGTACCTGGCACAGAACCCAGCGCTGCTGCCCCTCGGCTTTGCACAGTCCCAGCAGGACACCAATCCCAGCCAGATAACGAGGGCCACAGACATGGCAAAATATCTGCCCCCCACTCTAAGAAGTCCTCTGTCCCCAGAGAATCCATGACTTGGGAAAATCAGGCTAAGAGACAGAAGTTGGATGCAGGAAAACTTTATTGAATTTTGAAGAGCAGTAGGGGCAGTGAGGGAGATGACGGTCAGGCCGCAGGCAGGCCGGGTGTCACGGGCTGCAGGAGGCCAGGGCAGCTTGTGCCCAGCTCAGCTTGTCCCTGCCGGGCTGAGGCGGCCGCGGGGGTTTGTGCCGGGCTGTGGCGGCTCTAGCAGGGCCCGCAGGTGTCCCAGAGCTTCTTGCTGTAGCGGGGCAAGGCGCAAGGGCTGCAGGCGGGAGCAGCGTAGGCTCTGCCAAAGGTGCAGAGGCCCCCCGAGGCCTGGGTGGCGCCGGCGCCGTAGAGGCCGCCCAGCCCCAGGGAGCCGCCAAAGGCCGGTGCTCCGGAGGAGCCCACCACGGCTTGCTGGGGGAAGGAACTGAGGATGGGCCCGGGGAAGGTGACCACCACGGGCGGCGGCTGGATCAAGGCCGAGGAGTCGGGGCACTGGCGGGCGCACAGCTCGTTGCAGCTCTCAGCGATGGGCTGGGGCACGGCCACGCCGGTCCTGGGGGGGCACAGGTCCACGCTGGTTCTTGGTGGGCAAATGTCGTAGCAGGACATCTTGGTGTGACAGAGATGAGGCTGGAAGAGAATTCAGACAAACAGGGGTTAGAAGAGACACAGTGATCCTCTCATTCAGCAGCACCCTATTCTCACAGACCCTGAGCGGCCAAAGCCACCCAGCCTTGCCCACCGTGCCCAGCCCTGGCCCTGTGCCCTGCAGCCCCCTGAGAGCCCTGATCCCCAGAGGCAGAGAGCTCCCAAGCCCTGCCCGAGTCCCTGTGCCCGGCCCGGCTGCGTCTGTCCCAGCCCAGGGGCTCCTTCCTTGCTGTGGGCAGGAGGCTGAGCCGGGGCTGGCCGTGCCAGGCTGGTGCCAGCACAGGCTCTGCGGCGGCAGCTCTGGTGGCCAGGGAGGGCCCTGGGCAGCCCCTGGGCCAGGAGGCAGAGCCCCGCAGGCACCCACCTGGCCTTGGGCTGAGCAGAGGCAGGCGGCGGCAGTGGATGCAGCCCTGGCCCAGGACAGCGCTTTTATGGGTGGCCGCAGAGGCGGGGCAGGAGCTGCCCGTGCTGGGGACACGTGTGTGGGGCCAAGGCCTGGCCTCATCCCTGCTGCCACGGGGCTCTGCTGCTGCTGCTGCTGCTGCTGCTGCTGCTGCTGACTCCTGCCTTTCCTGGCCGGCCCCAAGCTGCACCATCAGCCCCTGCAATTATCCCGCTGGCACGCTGCCACTGCCACCGCCTGGGCCACAGCAGCCGCCCCCAGGCAGCGCCTGCCCTGTGCCACCGCCTGTCCCTGATGGGCACAGGGCACGGCTGGGCCAAGGCCCAAGGAAAGGCAGCTCCTGGGGGGCCCTGCCTGCTCAGCACCGTGCAGCACGGCACAGTCCAGCAGAGCAGGACTCCATCTGCCCCCGGGCACTGCCAGGGACCTCTGGGACACAGGGGACAAAGGGCGCTCGTCCTTCTTGCTAGGGGAGGCACTTGTCAGCCAGCATGTCATTATGCAGAGGGGGTGCTGGAAAACCTGTGAGGGTCTGGATGGTCAGGACAGAGCTCGCAGGAGCTTGGACCATGGAAGGCATTTTTGCATCACAGGACAGCCCAGGGGAGCTAGAACCCATCCACCTGCTCTCAGAGCTCAGGGGATTTTTTCAGATTGGGAAAAACACCCCTTGTGCTGTTCTCCATTGATATTGGGCAAGGAGCAGAGATGTCCACCTGACCCTGGCTGATTGCAGCCCTGCCCCACCCCTGTGCAACATTAAAGTTGTTCCTGGAGCCAAATTCGTGTGTGCCAATGCTGCTATCAAGGATGTGAGGTGGCAGGAAGGACAAGATGGCTTGGGCAGCGGGAGGTGCTGGGCTGGCAGCTGGGGGATGCTGACTCAGGGAGGGGCAGGGGCCGCACAGCCCTGGTGTCAGCAGCAGCAGCAGCAGCAGCAGCAGGGAGTGTCCCCTGAGCAGATTGGCCCGGCTGGAGCTGAGCAATGCTGGGGCTGCTATAAAAGCCGTGGCCGGGCCAGCCTGGGCCAAGCACTGCCCTGGCCACCTTCTCCTCCTCCTCCTGCTCGTGGACAAGGGTAAGTGTGCGAGCGCTTGTGCTGGCGGCTCCCTGCTGCAGCCCCGGCCCCTGTGGCTCGGGCGCTGCCCTGTGCTGCTCTCCTGCCACGGCTGTCCTCTCTTGCAGAGCACCCTCGCATCCCACGCCAAGATGTCCTGCTACGACCTGTGCCCACCAAGAACCAGCGTGGACCTGTGCACCCCCAGGACCGGCGTGGCCGTGCCCCAGCCCATCGCTGAGAGCTGCAACGAGCTGTGCGTCCGCCAGTGCCCCGACTCCTCGGCCTTGATCCAGCCGCCGCCCGTGGTGGTCACCTTCCCCGGGCCCATCCTCAGCTCCTTCCCCCAGCAAGCCGTGGTGGGCTCCTCCGGAGCACCGGCCTTTGGCGGCTCCCTGGGGCTGGGCGGCCTCTACGGCGCCGGCGCCACCCAGGCCTCGGGGGGCCTCTGCACCTTTGGCAGAGCCTACGCTGCTCCCGCCTGCAGCCCTTGCGCCTTGCCCCGCTACAGCAAGAAGCTCTGGGACACCTGCGGGCCCTGCTAGAGCCGCCACAGCCCGGCACAAACCCCCGCGGCCGCCTCAGCCCGGCAGGGACAAGCTGAGCTGGGCACAAGCTGCCCTGGCCTCCTGCAGCCCGTGACACTCGGTCTGCCTGCGGCCTGACCGCCATCCATCTTACTCCTTCACTTCTCTTCTTAAATAAAAATATTTTCCTGCATTTAATTCCTGTCTCTTTGCGTTGTTTTCCCAAGTTACCAAACTCTGGGGCTGGGGTAGCCCGGCAGTGGGAAGGCCAAAGGTGATGCTGGGTTTGCCGGGGAAAACGGCTAATGGAAGGGGAACGGGTTGGTCTAATGGATGAGGGCATGGGAGAACAGATGTTAAGGCAGATAAGAAAATGAAATGAAAGTGTTTTAGGTGTAGAAGAAGGAAAGAGAGGGGTAGAAGGAGAACAAGAATGGGAATGAGAACAAGATGGTGTAGAGGCAGAAGAAGACAAAGGAGAAGCAGGAGGACAAGAAGAACAGGAAGCAGAAGAGGAATCAGGACAGGCAGGACAACAAGAGTAAGAAGAAGAGGAAGAAGGACAAGCAGAAGTAGAAGGAGAAGAGTAAAGAAAAGATGAGAAACAAGGAGAGGAAAAAATATAAAGCATGCGTCATCCGGGGGAAAAGGATTTCAGACCTTGCGTCCATCTCTGCCACCATGTCTTTGATAAAGGAGCAGTGACTGAAATCAGAGACTTCCCCCTCAGTATACCCAGTGCATTAAATTTCCTTGTCATGAACTCCTCCTCTTTCCCTTTCTGTGTTTTCTTCTTTCTATAACTTCTATATTTCTCCTTCTCCTTCATTCTCATTTTGTCTTTCCTCTTCTCCTTCTTCTTCCCCTTGTCCATCTTCTTCTCCTCCACCTTCCTCTTATCCTCATTTTTCTTCTTCCATTCTCATTTTCCCTCTCATAATTCTAATACTCCTTCTCCTCCATCTCCTCCAAATCAGCCCCTTCCTTACATTCGCTATCTTTTAATTCAGTTCCCATTTTGATTCTATTCTCTTCCCCACTTAAACATCCACTGTTCCCTCCACACTTCCGTTCAACTCTCCGTTTCGCATTCCATTTTCCATTTCCCTGCCCAAACAGAAAACACTTGTTTGGCACTGCTGGAACTCTGCCAGCCTTGAAGTCTTCCTGGTTTTGGAAAAGCAGGCAAAGAGACAGGAATTAGATGCAGGAGAACTTTATTGTATTAAGGAGGTGAGGAGAAACAGTGAGAGAGCGCACGGTGAGGCCGCAGGCAGGGCGGGTGTCACGGGCTGCAGGAGGCCAGGGCAGCTTGTGCCCAGCTCAGCTTGTCCCTGCCTGGCTGAGGCGGCCGCGGGGGTTTGTGCCGGGCTGTGGCGGCTCTAGCAGGGCCCACAGGTGTCCCAGAGCTTCTTGCTGTAGCGGGGCAAGGCGCAAGGGCTGCAGGCGGGAGCAGCGTAGGCTCTGCCAAAGGTGCAGAGGCCCCCCGAGGCCTGGGTGGCGCCGGCGCCGTAGAGGCCGCCCAGCCCCAGGGAGCCGCCAAAGGCCGGTGCTCCGGAGGAGCCCACCACGGCTTGCTGGGGGAAGGAGCTGAGGATGGGCCCGGGGAAGGTGACCACCACGGGCGGCGGCTGGATCAAGGCCGAGGAGTCGGGGCACTGGCGGACGCACAGCTCGTTGCAGCTCTCAGCGATGGGCTGGGGCACGGCCACGCTGGTTCTTGGTGGGCACAGGTCCACGCTGGTTCTTGGTGGGCAAATGTCGTAGCAGGACATCTTGGTGTGACAGAGATGAGGCTGAAAGAGAATTCAGACAAACAGGGGTTAGAAGAGACACAGTGATTTCATTCAGAAGTGCCCTGTTCTCACAGACCCTGAGCGGCCAAAGTCACCCAGCCTTGCCCACCGTGCCCAGCCCTGGCCCTGTGCCCTGCAGCCCCCTGAGAGCCCTGATCCCCAGAGGCAGAGAGCCCCCAAGCCCTGCCCGAGTCCCTGTGCCCGGCCCGGCTGCGTCTGTCCCGGCCCAGGGGCTCCTTCCTTGCTGTGGGCAGGAGGCTGAGCCGGGGCTGGCCGTGCCAGGCTGGTGCCAGCACAGGCTCTGCGGCGGCAGCTCTGGTGGCCAGGGAGGGCCCTGGGCAGCCCCTGGGCCAGGAGGCAGAGCCCCGCAGGCACCCACCTGGCCTTGGGCTGAGCAGAGGCAGGCGGCGGCAGTGGATGCAGCCCTGGCCCAGGACAGCGCTTTTATGGGTGGCCGCAGAGGCGGGGCAGGAGCTGCCCGTGCTGGGGACACGTGTGTGGGGCCAAGGCCCGGCCTCATCCCTGCTGCCACGGGGCTCTGCTGCTGCTGCTGCTGCTGCTGCTGCTGCTGCTGACTCCTGCCTTTCCTGGCCGGCCCCAAGCTGCACCATCAGCCCCTGCAATTATCCCGCTGGCACGCTGCCACTGCCACCGCCTGGGCCACAGCAGCCGCCCCCAGGCAGCGCCTGCCCTGTGCCACCGCCTGTCCCTGATGGGCACAGGGCACGGCTGGGCCAAGGCCCAAGGAGAGGCAGCTCCTGGGGGGCCCTGCCTGCTCAGCACCGTGCAGCACGGCACAGTCCAGCAGAGCAGGACTCCATCTGCCCCCGGGCACTGCCAGGGACCTCTGGGACACAGGGGACAAAGGGCCTTCGTCCATCCTGTCACGGGAGGCACTGGACATCCAGCATGTCACTTTGCAAAGGGGGTGCTGGAAAACCTGTGACGGTCTGGATCGTCAGGACAGGAGTTGTAGGTGTCTGGACCACGGAGGGGATCAAGGTATCACAGGACCACCCAAAGGGAGCCAGAGCCCATTCACCTGCTCTCAGAGTCCAGAGGGTTTTTTCAGATTGGGAAAAAACACCCCTTGTGCTGTTCTCCATTGATATTGGGCAAGAAGCAGAGATGTCCACCTGGCCCAGGCTGATTCCAGCCCTGCCCCACCCCTGTGCACGATTAAAGTTGTTCCTGGAGCCAAATTCCTGGGTGCCAATTCTGCTATCAAGGATGTGAGGTGGCAGGAAGGACAAGATGGCTTGGGCAGCGGGAGGTGCTGGGCTGGCAGCTGGGGGATGCTGACTCAGGGAGGGGCAGGGGCCGCACAGCCCTGGTGTCAGCAGCAGCAGCAGCAGCAGGGAGTGTCCCCTGAGCAGATTGGCCCGGCTGGAGCTGAGCAATGCCGGGGCTGCTATAAAAGCCGTGGCCGGGCCAGCCTGGGCCAAGCACTGCCCTGGCCACCTTCTCCTCCTCCTCCTGCTCGTGGACAAGGGTAAGTGTGCGAGCGCTTGTGCTGGCGGCTCCCTGCTGCAGCCCCGGCCCCTGTGGCTCGGGCGCTGCCCTGTGCTGCTCTCCTGCCACGGCTGCCCTCTCTTGCAGAGCACCCTCGCATCCCACGCCAAGATGTCCTGCTACGACCTTTGCCCACCAAGAACCAGCGTGGACCTGTGCCCCCCCAGGACCGGCGTGGCCGTGCCCCAGCCCATCGCTGAGAGCTGCAACGAGCTGTGCGTCCGCCAGTGCCCCGACTCCTCGGCCTTGATCCAGCCGCCGCCCGTGGTGGTCACCTTCCCCGGGCCCATCCTCAGCTCCTTCCCCCAGCAAGCCGTGGTGGGCTCCTCCGGAGCACCGGCCTTTGGCGGCTCCCTGGGGCTGGGCGGCCTCTACGGCGCCGGCGCCACCCAGGCCTCGGGGGGCCTCTGCACCTTTGGCAGAGCCTACGCTGCTCCCGCCTGCAGCCCTTGCGCCTTGCCCCGCTACAGCAAGAAGCTCTGGGACACCTGCGGGCCCTGCTAGAGCCGCCAACAACAGCCCACCAGCCCCCTGCAAACCTCAGCCTCGCTCCTCCTCTCTCTTCTCCTCCCCTGCCCCTCTGCCCATCCTGCCTCTCCTGACTCCCTCCTGTGCCCACATTCCAGACTCCTCCATGCTCCCACTGAACTCTTGCTGCTCTGCTCAACAGCCCCTGCCAGGGACCAGCCTGAAGGAGCAGCTCTGGGGAAGCCTGCAGAGAGATCCAGCCTGTGCCTCGTGTGTCTGTGTCCGGTGTGTTCCTTGCTTTGCTTAAAATAAAACAATCCTGCATCGAATTCCTGCCTCTCTGGTGTTCCTCTCAGGGTTTGGGGTACAGGGCAGAGCTTCCATGTCCTGCCCATGGGCACCAAGGGCCCCGTCAGGGCCGTGTCTCAGCCCCATCTTTGCCAGGCTGAGCTGGCTTTGGGCAGATGCCTCGGCCACGACATCTCTCTGCACACACAGGGCCTTCAGATGAACTCCAAAGATAATTTCTGAAAGGAGGCAGTCCTCCTTTTGGGCTGGACTTTTAGCTCAAGGAACTTTCCAGACCTCCTGGTAATCTCTTAGGGGGTGACATTTTTCTGGGGGACTGGGAGCCGTGCTGGGGCACAGACTGCCAGTGCTACAGCCCCTTTGTGCTTCCACTGCTCTGATGAAGGACTTGGGACAAAAACCAAATTAGGATGTTTCCCAGTCCTTTTGCCCTTTAATTCAAATTTCCTTTTCATAACTTCCTGGTGTTTGTCTTGATCTTTATCTTTAACTTGGTCTTGGTCATGGTCATTTTGTGTTTGTCTGTGTCTTTTTCTGTTCATCTCTACCTTTGACTTTTCTCTCCTCTATCTCTTTCATTTCATGTACTGTTACCCACCTTCCTCTTAATATTTGTCCATCTTCTAGTTTCCATTTACCCTCCTTCTCCTTCCCCTTCCCCTTCCCCTTCCCCTTCTCTTTCTCCTTCTCCTTCTCTTTCTCCTTTTATTCTCATTCTCCTCCATCTTGAAAATGTACATTTCCATCTGCTTCCTACACATCTTGTCCTTAAATGAAACTTAACCACCATTCTCAGTATTTTTATTTTCTTTCACTTTTGTTTCCATATTCTTTTCTACCTTACCATTCTCCAGTGTCCCCTTCACTCTTTAGTTTTACTTTTCCATTCCCATTCCATTTCCCAATCACCAATGGGCATCATAAAAACACAATTCCCCTCCCACACCAGAAATCCCCCATCCCTGGGGATTCCTGACTTCAGAAAGGTAAACAAAGAGACAGGAATCAGATGCAGGAAAACTTTATTTAACTTAGGAAGGGCATTAGGGGCATTGAGAGGGAGGGTGGTCAGGCCTCAGGCAGGCCAGGGGTCACGGGCTGCAGGAGGCCAGGGCAGCTTGTGCCCAGCTCAGCTTGTCCCTGCCGGGCTGAGGCGGCCGCGGGGGTTTGTGCCGGGCTGTGGCGGCTCTAGCAGGGCCCGCAGGTGTCCCACAGCTTCTTGCTGTAGCGGGGCAAGGCGCAAGGGCTGCAGGCGGGAGCAGCGTAGGCTCTGCCAAAGGTGCAGAGGCCCCCCGAGGCCTGGGTGGCGCCGGCGCCGTAGAGGCTGCCCAGCCCCAGGGAGCCGCCAAAGGCCGGTGCTCCGGAGGAGCCCACCACGGCTTGCTGGGGGAAGGAGCTGAGGATGGGCCCGGGGAAGGTGACCACCACGGGCGGCGGCTGGATCAAGGCCGAGGAGTCGGGGCACTGGCGGGCGCACAGCTCGTTGCAGCTCTCAGCGATGGGCTGGGGCACGGCCACGCCGGTCCTGGGGGGGCACAGGTCCACGCTGGTTCTTGGTGGGCAAATGTCGTAGCAGGACATCTTGGTGTGACGGAGATGAGGCTGAAAGAGAATTCAGACAAACAGGGGTTAGAAGAGACACAGTGATCTCCTCATTCAGCAGCACCCTGTTCCCACTGCCCCTGAGCGGCCAAAGCCACCCAGCCTTGCCCACCGTGCCCAGCCCTGGCCCTGTGCCCTGCAGCCCCCTGAGAGCCTTGATCCCCAGAGGCAGAGAGCTCCCAAGCCCTGCCCGAGTCCCTGTGCCCGGCCCGGCTGCGTCTGTCCCAGCCCAGGGGCTCCTTCCTTGCTGTGGGCAGGAGGCTGAGCCGGGGCTGGCCGTGCCAGGCTGGTGCCAGCACAGGCTCTGCGGCGGCAGCTCTGGTGGCCAGGGAGGGCCCTGGGCAGCCCCTGGGCCAGGAGGCAGAGCCCCGCAGGCACCCACCTGGCCTTGGGCTGAGCAGAGGCAGGCGGCGGCAGTGGATGCAGCCCTGGCCCAGGACAGCGCTTTTATGGGTGGCCGCAGAGGCGGGGCAGGAGCTGCCCGTGCTGGGGACACGTGTGTGGGGCCAAGGCCCGGCCTCATCCCTGCTGCCACGGGGCTCTGCTGCTGCTGCTGCTGCTGCTGACTCCTGCCTTTCCTGGCCGGCCCCAAGCTGCACCATCAGCCCCTGCAATTATCCCGCTGGCACGCTGCCACTGCCACCGCCTGGGCCACAGCAGCCGCCCCCAGGCAGCGCCTGCCCTGTGCCACCGCCTGTCCCTGATGGGCACAGGGCACGGCTGGGCCAAGGCCCGAGGAAAGGCAGCTCCTGGGGGGCCCTGCCTGCTCAGCACCGTGCAGCACGGCACAGTCCAGCAGAGCAGGGCTCCATCTGCCCCCGGGCACTGCCAGGGACGTCTGGGACACAGGGGACAAAGGGCCCTCGTCCTTCCTGCCACGGGAGGGACTGGACAGCCAGCATGTCATACTGCAAAGGGGGTGCTGGAAAACCTGTGAGAATCTGGATGGTCAGGACACGAGTTGCAGGAACCTAGATCATGGAGGGGATCTGTGCACCATTAAGCAGCCCTGGGCAGCTGTACCCCATCATCCTGCTGTCTGATCACAGGGGGTTCTTTCAGATTGGGAACAAACACCCCTCCTGCTGTTCCCCATCATCATTGGGCAAGGAGCAGAGATGTCCACCTGGCCCAGGCTGATTCCAGCCCTGCCCCACCCCTGTGCAACATTAAAGTTGTTCCTGGAGCCAAATTCCTGGGTGCCAATGCTGCTATCAAGGATGTGAGGTGGCAGGAAGGACAAGATGGCTTGGGCAGCGGGAGGTGCTGGGCTGGCAGCTGGGGGATGCTGACTCAGGGAGGGGCAGGGGCCGCACAGCCCTGGTGTCAGCAGCAGCAGCAGCAGCAGCAGCAGCAGCAGGGAGTGTCCCCTGAGCAGATTGGCCCGGCTGGAGCTGAGCAATGCCGGGGCTGCTATAAAAGCCGTGGCCGGGCCAGCCTGGGCCAAGCACTGCCCTGGCCACCTTCTCCTCCTCCTCCTGCTCGTGGACAAGGGTAAGTGTGCGAGCGCTTGTGCTGGCGGCTCCCTGCTGCAGCCCCGGCCCCTGTGGCTCGGGCGCTGCCCTGTGCTGCTCTGCTGCCACGGCTGCCCTCTCTTGCAGAGCACCCTCGCATCCCACGCCAAGATGTCCTGCTACGACCTGTGCCCCCCCAAGACCAGCGTGGACCTGTGCCCCCCCAGGACCGGCGTGGCCGTGCCCCAGCCCATCGCTGAGAGCTGCAACGAGCTGTGCGCCCGCCAGTGCCCCGACTCCTCGGCCTTGATCCAGCCGCCGCCCGTGGTGGTCACCTTCCCCGGGCCCATCCTCAGCTCCTTCCCCCAGCAAGCCGTGGTGGGCTCCTCCGGAGCACCGGCCTTTGGCGGCTCCCTGGGGCTGGGCGGCCTCTACGGCGCCGGCGCCACCCAGGCCTCGGGGGGCCTCTGCACCTTTGGCAGAGCCTACGCTGCTCCCGCCTGCAGCCCTTGCGCCTTGCCCCGCTACAGCAAGAAGCTCTGGGACACCTGCGGGCCCTGCTAGAGCCGCCACAGCCCGGCACAAACCCCCGCGGCCGCCTCAGCCCGGCAGGGACAAGCTGAGCTGGGCACAAGCTGCCCTGGCCTCCTGCAGCCCGTGACACTCGGTCTGCCTGAGGCCTGACCGCCATCCATCTTACTCCTTCAGTTCTCTTCTTAAATAAAAATATTTTCCTGCATTTAATTCCTGTCTCTTTGCGTTGTTTTCCCAAGTTACCAAACTCTGGGGCTGGGGGAGCCCGGCAGTGGGAAGGCCAAAGGTGATGCTGGGTTTGCCAGGGAAAACGGCTAATGGAAGGGGAACGGGTTGGTCTAATGGATGTGGGCATGGGAGAACAGATGTTAAGGCAGATAAGAAAATGAAATGAAAGTGTTTTAGGTGTAGAAGAAGGAAAGGGAGGGGAAGAAGGAGAACAAGAAGGGGAATGAGAAGAAGATGGTGTAGAGGCAGAAGAAGACAAAGGAGAAGCAGGAGGACAAGAAGAAGAACAGGAAGCAGAAGAGGAATCTGGACAGGCAGGACAACAAGAGTAACAAGAAGAGGAAGAAGGACAAGTGGAAGTAGAAGGAGAAGAGGAAACAAAAGATGAGAAATAAGGAGAGGAAAAAATATAAAGCATACGTCATCCGGGGGAAAAGGATTTCAGACCTTGCGTCCATCTCGGCCACCATGTCTTTGATAAAGGAGCAGTGACTGAAATCAGAGACTTCCCCCTCAGTATACCCAGTGCATTAAATTTCCTTGTCATGAACTCCGCCTGTTTCCCTTTCTGTGTTTTCTTCTTTATATACCTTCTTTATATTTCTCCCTCTCCTTCATTCTTATTTTGTCTTTCCTCTTCTCCTTCTTCTTCCCCTTGTCCATCTTCTTCTCCTCCACCTTCCTCTTATCCTCATTTTTCTTCTTCCATTTTCATTTTCCCTCTCATAATTCGAATACTCCTTCTCCTCCATCTCCTCCAAATCAGCCCCTTCCGTACATTCGCTATCTTTTCATTCTGATCCCATTTTGATTCTATTCTCTTCCCCACTTAAACATCCACTGTTCCCTCCACACTTCCGTTCAACTCTCCGTTTCGCATTCCATTTTCCATTTCCCTGCCCAACCAGGCAACACTTGTTTGCCACTGCTGGAACTCTGCCAGCCTTGAATTCTTCCTGATTTTGGAAAAGCAGGCAAAGAGACAGGAATTAGATGCAGGAGAATTTTATTGTATTAAGGAGGTGAGGAGAAACAGTGAGGGAGATGACGGTGAGGCCACAGGCAGGCGGAGTGTCACGGGCTGCAGGAGGCCAGGGCAGCTTGTGCCCAGCTCAGCTTGTCCCTGCCGGGCTGAGGTGGCCGCGGGGGTTTGTGCCGGGCTGTGGCGGCTCTAGCAGGGCCCGCAGGTGTCCCAGAGCTTCTTGCTGTAGCGGGGCAAGGCGCAAGGGCTGCAGGCGGGAGCAGCGTAGGCTCTGCCAAAGGTGCAGAGGCCCCCCGAGGCCTGGGTGGCGCCGGCGCCGTAGAGGCCGCCCAGCCCCAGGGAGCCGCCAAAGGCCGGTGCTCCGGAGGAGCCCACCACGGCTTGCTGGGGGAAGGAGCTGAGGATGGGCCCGGGGAAGGTGACCACCACGGGCGGCGGCTGGATCAAGGCCGAGGAGTCGGGGCACTGGCGGGCGCACAGCTCGTTGCAGCTCTCAGCGATGGGCTGGGGCACGGCCACGCCGGTCCTGGGGGGGCACAGGTCCACGCTGGTCTTGGGGGGGCACAGGTCGTAGCAGGACATCTTGGCGTGGGATGCGAGGGTGCTCTGCAAGAGAGGGCAGCCGTGGCAGGAGAGCAGCACAGGGCAGCGCCCGAGCCACAGGGGCCGGGGCTGCAGCAGGGAGCCGCCAGCACAAGCGCTCGCACACTTACCCTTGTCCACGAGCAGGAGGAGGAGGAGAAGGTGGCCAGGGCAGTGCTTGGCCCAGGCTGGCCCAGCCACGGCTTTTATAGCAGCCCCAGCATTGCTCAGCTCCAGCCGGGCCAATCTGCTCAGGGGACACTCCCTGCTGCTGCTGCTGCTGCTGCTGACACCAGGGCTGTGCGGCCCCTGCCCCTCCCTGAGTCAGCATCCCCCAGCTGCCAGCCCAGCACCTCCCGCTGCCCAAGCCATCTTGTCCTTCCTGCCACCTCACATCCCTGATAGCAGCATTGGCACCCAGGAATTTGGCTCCAGGAACAACTTTAATGGTGCACAGGGGTGGGGCAGGGCTGGAATCAGCCTGGGCCAGGTGGACATCTCGGCTTCTTGCCCAATATCAATGGAGAACAGCACAAGGGGTGTTTGTTCCCAATCTGAAAAACCCCCTGGGCTCTGAGAGCAGGCAGATTGTGTTTGGCTCCCCTGGGCTGTCCTGTGATGGAAAAATGCCTTCCGTGGTCCAAGCTCCTGCGAGTTCTGTCCTGACCATCCAGACCCTCACAGGTTTTCCATAAACCCCTTTGCAGAATGACATGCTGGCTGTCCAGTGCCTCCCGTTGCAGGGAGGACGAGGACGCCTTTGTCCCCTGTGTCCCAGAGCTCCCTGGCAGTGCCCAGGGGCAGATGGAGTCCTGCTCTGCTGGACTGTACCGTGCTGCACGGTGCTGAGCAGGCAGGGCCCCCCAGGAGCTGCCTTTCCTTGGGCCTTGGCCCAGCCGTGCCCTGTGCCCATCAGGGACAGGCGGTGGCACAGGGCAGGCGCTGCCTGGGGGCGGCTGCTGTGGCCCAGGCGGTGGCAGTGGCAGCGTGCCAGCGGGATAATTGCAGGGGCTGATGGTGCAGCTTGGGGCCGGCCAGGAAAGGCAGGAGTCAGCAGCAGCAGCAGCAGCAGCAGCAGCAGCAGAGCCCCGTGGCAGCAGGGATGAGGCCGGCCCTTGGCCCCACACACGTGTCCCCAGCACGGGCAGCTCCTGCCCCGCCTCTGCGGCCACCCATAAAAGCGCTGTCCTGGGCCAGGGCTGCATCCACTGCCGCCGCCTGCCTCTGCTCAGCCCAAGGCCAGGTGGGTGCCTGCGGGGCTCTGCCTCCTGGCCCAGGGGCTGCCCAGGGCCCTCCCTGGCCACCAGAGCTGCCGCCGCAGAGCCTGTGCTGGCACCAGCCTGGCACGGCCAGCCCCGGCTCAGCCTCCTGCCCACAGCAAGGAAGGAGCCCCTGGGCCGGGACAGACGCAGCCGGGCCGGGCACAGGGACTCGGGCAGGGCTTGGGAGCTCTCTGCCTCTGGGGATCAGGGCTCTCAGGGGGCTGCAGGGCACAGGGCCAGGGCTGGGCACGGTGGGCAAGGCTGGGTGGCTTTGGCCGCTCACGGTCTGTGGGAACAGGGCGCTGCTGAATGAGGAGATCACTGTGTCTCTTCTAACCCCTGTTTGTCTGAATTCTCTTTCAGCCTCATCTCCGTCACACCAAGATGTCCTGCTACGACATTTGCCCACCAAGAACCAGCGTGGACCTGTGCCCCCCCAGGACCGGCGTGGCCGTGCCCCAGCCCATCGCTGAGAGCTGCAACGAGCTGTGCGCCCGCCAGTGCCCCGACTCCTCGGCCTTGATCCAGCCGCCGCCCGTGGTGGTCACCTTCCCCGGGCCCATCCTCAGCTCCTTCCCCCAGCAAGCCGTGGTGGGCTCCTCCGGAGCACCGGCCTTTGGCGGCTCCCTGGGGCTGGGCGGCCTCTACGGCGCCGGCGCCACCCAGGCCTCGGGGGGCCTCTGCACCTTTGGCAGAGCCTACGCTGCTCCCGCCTGCAGCCCTTGCGCCTTGCCCCGCTACAGCAAGAAGCTCTGGGACACCTGCGGGCCCTGCTAGAGCCGCCACAGCCCGGCACAAACCCCCGCGGCCGCCTCAGCCCGGCAGGGACAAGCTGAGCTGGGCACAAGCTGCCCTGGCCTCCTGCAGCCCGTGACACCCGGCCTGCCTGAGGCCTGAACGCCATCCCTCTCAGTGCCCCTAATGCCCTTCCTAAGTTAAATAAAGTTTTCTTGCATCTGATTCCTGTCTCTTTGTTTACCTTTCTGAAGTCAGGAATCCCCAGGGATGGGGGATTTCAGGTGTGGGAGAGGAATTGTGTTTTTATGATGCCCATTGGTGATTGGGAAATGGAATGGGAATGGAAAAGTAAAACTAAAGAGTGAAGGGGACACTCGAGGATGGTAAGGTAGAAAAGAATATGGAAACAAAAGTGAAAGAAAATAAAAATACTGAGAATGGTGGTTAAGTTTCATTTAAGGACAAGATGTGTAGGAAGCAGATGGAAATGGACATTTTCAAGATGGAGGAGAATGAGAATAAAAGGAGAAAGAGAAGGAGAAGGAGAAGGAGAAGGAGAAGGAGAAGGAGAAGGAGAAGGAGAAGGAGAAGGAGAAGGAGAAGGAGAAGGAGAGCAAATGGAAACTAAAAAGATGGACAAATATAAAGAGGAAGGTGGGTAACAGTACATGAAATGAAAGAGATAGAGGAGAGAAAAGTCAAAGGTACAGATGAACAGAAAAAGACACAGACAAACACAAAATGACCATGACCAAGACCAAGGCAAAGATAAAGATCAAGACAAACACCAGGAAGTTATGAAAAGGAAATTTTAATTAAAGGGCAAAAGGACTGGGAAACATCCTAATTTGATTTTTGTACCAAGTCCTTCACCAGAGCAGTGGAAGCACAAAGGGGCTGTAGCACTGGCAGTCTGTGCCCCAGCATGGCTCCCAGTCCCCCAGAAAAATGCCACCCCCTAAGAGATTACCAGGAGGTCTGGAAAGTTCCTTCAGCTAAAAGTCCAGCCCAAAAGGAGAACTGCCTCCTTTCAGAAATGGTCTTTGGAGTTCCTCTGAAGGCCCTGTGTGTGCTGAGAGCTGCCGTGGCCGAGGCATCTGCCCAAAGCCAGCTCAGCCTGGCAAAGATGGGGCTGAGACACGGCCCTGGCGGGGCCCTTGGTGCCCATGGGTAGGACATGGAAGCTCTGCCTTGTACCCCAAACCCTGAGAGGAACACCAGAGAGGCAGGAATTCGATGCAGGATTGTTTTATTTTAAGCACAACCAAGAACACACTGGACACAGACACACAAGGCACAGGCTGGATCTCTCTGCAGGCTTCCCCAGAGATGCGCCTTCAGGCTGGTCCCTGGCAGGGGCTGTTGAGCAGAGCAGCAAGAGCCCGGTGGGAGCATGGAGGAGTCTGGAATGTGGGCACAGGAAGGAGCCAGGAGAGGCGAGCTGGGCAGAGGGGCAGGGGAGGAGAAGAGAGAGGAGGAGCGAGGCTGAGGTTTGCAGCGGGCTGGTGGGCTGTTGTTGGCAGCTCTAGCAGGGCCCGCAGGTGTCCCAGAGCTTCTTGCTGTAGCGGGGCAAGGCGCAAGGGCTGCAGGCGGGAGCAGCGTAGGCTCTGCCAAAGGTGCAGAGGCCCCCCGAGGCCTGGGTGGCGCCGGCGCCGTAGAGGCCGCCCAGCCCCAGGGAGCCGCCAAAGGCCGGTGCTCCGGAGGAGCCCACCACGGCTTGCTGGGGGAAGGAGCTGAGGATGGGCCCGGGGAAGGTGACCACCACGGGCGGCGGCTGGATCAAGGCCGAGGAGTCGGGGCACTGGCGGGCGCACAGCTCGTTGCAGCTCTCAGCGATGGGCTGGGGCACGGCCACGCCGGTCCTGGGGGGGCACAGGTCCACGCTGGTTCTTGGTGGGCACAGGTCGTAGCAGGACATCTTGGCGTGGGATGCGAGGGTGCTCTGCAAGAGAGGGCAGCCGTGGCAGGAGAGCAGCACAGGGCAGCGCCCGAGCCACAGGGGCCGGGGCTGCAGCAGGGAGCCGCCAGCACAAGCGCTCGCACACTTACCCTTGTCCACGAGCAGGAGGAGGAGGAGAAGGTGGCCAGGGCAGTGCTTGGCCCAGGCTGGCCCGGCCACGGCTTTTATAGCAGCCCCGGCATTGCTCAGCTCCAGCCGCGCCAATCTGCTCAGGGGACACTCCCTGCTGCTGCTGCTGCTGCTGACACCAGGGCTGTGCGGCCCCTGCCCCTCCCTGAGTCAGCATCCCCCAGCTGCCAGCCCAGCACCTCCCGCTGCCCAAGCCATCTTGTCCTTCCTGCCACCTCACATCCTTGATAGCAGCATTGGCACCCAGGAATTTGGCTCCAGGAACAACTTTAATGGTGCACAGGGGTGGGGCAGGGCTGGAATCAGCCTGGGCCAGGTGGACATCTCTGCTCCTTCCCCAATGTCAATGGGGAACAGCACGAGGGGTGTTTGTTCCCAATCTGAAAGAACCCTTTGGCTCTGGGAGCAGGCGGATGGGCTCTGGCTCCCCTGGGCTGTTCTGTGGCGCACAAATCCCCTCCATGATCCAGGCTCCTGCTGGCCCATTCCTGACCATCCAGACCCTCACAGGTTTTCCAGCACCCCCAATGCAGAATGACATGCTGGCTGTCCAGTGCCTCCCGTGGCTGGAAGGACGAGGGCCCTTTGTCCCGTGTCCCAGACCTCCCTGGCAGTGCCCGGGGGCAGATGGAGCCCTGCTCTGCTGGACTGTGCCGTGCTGCACGGTGCTGAGCAGGCAGGGCCCCCCAGGAGCTGCCTTTCCCTGGGCCTTGGCCCAGCCGTGCCCTGTGCCCATCAGGGACAGGCGGTGGCACAGGGCAGGCGCTGCCTGGGGGTGGCTGCTGTGGCCCAGGCGGTGGCAGTGGCAGCGTGCCAGCGGGATAATTGCAGGGGCTGATGGTGCAGCTTGGGGCCGGCCAGGAAAGGCAGGAGTCAGCAGCAGCAGCAGCAGCAGCAGCAGCAGCAGCAGAGCCCCGTGGCAGCAGGGATGAGGCCGGGCCTTGGCCCCACACACGTGTCCCCAGCACGGGCAGCTCCTGCCCCGCCTCTGCGGCCACCCATAAAAGCGCTGTCCTGGGCCAGGGCTGCATCCACTGCCGCCGCCTGCCTCTGCTCAGCCCAAGGCCAGGTGGGTGCCTGCGGGGCTCTGCCTCCTGGCCCAGGGGCTGCCCAGGGCCCTCCCTGGCCACCAGAGCTGCCGCCGCAGAGCCTGTGCTGGCACCAGCCTGGCACGGCCAGCCCCGGCTCAGCCTCCTGCCCACAGCAAGGAAGGAGCCCCTGGGCCGGGACAGACGCAGCCGGGCCGGGCACAGGGACTCGGGCAGGGCTTGGGAGCTCTCTGCCTCTGGGGATCAGGGCTCTCAGGGGGCTGCAGGGCACAGGGCCAGGGCTGGGCACGGTGGGCAAGGCTGGGTGCCTTTGGCCGCTCAGGGTCTGTGGGAACAGGGTGCTGCTCAATGAGGAGATCACTGTGTCTCTTCTAACCCCTGTTTGTCTGAATTCTCTTTCAGCCTCATCTCCGTCACGCCAAGATGTCCTGCTACGACATTTGCCCACCAAGAACCAGCGTGGACCTGTGCCCCCCCAGGACCGGCGTGGCCGTGCCCCAGCCCATCGCTGAGAGCTGCAACGAGCTGTGCGTCCGCCAGTGCCCCGACTCCTCGGCCTTGATCCAGCCGCCGCCCGTGGTGGTCACCTTCCCCGGGCCCATCCTCAGCTCCTTCCCCCAGCAAGCCGTGGTGGGCTCCTCCGGAGCACCGGCCTTTGGCGGCTCCCTGGGGCTGGGCGGCCTCTACGGCGCCGGCGCCACCCAGGCCTCGGGGGGCCTCTGCACCTTTGGCAGAGCCTACGCTGCTCCCGCCTGCAGCCCTTGCGCCTTGCCCCGCTACAGCAAGAAGCTCTGGGACACCTGCGGGCCCTGCTAGAGCCGCCACAGCCCGGCACAAACCCCCGCGGCCGCCTCAGCCCGGCAGGGACAAGCTGAGCTGGGCACAAGCTGCCCTGGCCTCCTGCAGCCCGTGACACTCGGTCTGCCTGCGGCCTGAACGCCATCCATCTTACTCCTTCACTTCTCTTCTTAAATAAAAATATTTTCCTGCATTTAATTCCTGTCTCTTTGCGTTGTTTTCCCAAGTTACCAGACTCTGGGGCTGGGGGAGCTCGGCAGTGGGAAGGCCAAAGGTGATGCTGTGTTTGCCAGGGAAAACGGCTAATGGAAGGGGACCGGGTTGGTCTAATGGATGAGGGCATGGGAGAACACATATTAAGGTGGATAAGAAAATGAAATAAAAGTGTTTTAGGTGCAGAAGAATGAAAGGGAGCGGAAGAAGGACAACAAGAATGGGAATGAGAAGAAGATGGTGTAGAGGCAGAAGAAGACAAAGGAGAAGCAGGAGGATAAGAAGAAGAACAGGAAGCAGAAGAGGAATCTGGACAGGCAGGACAACAAGAGTAAGAAGAAGAGGAAGAAGGACAAGCAGAAGTAGAAGGAGAAGAGGAAACAAAAGATGAGAAACAAGGAGAGGAAGAAATATAAAGCATGCGTCATCCGGGAGAAAAGGATTTCAGATCTTGCGTCCATCTCTGCCACCATGTCTTTGATAAAGGAGCAGTGACTGAAATCAGAGAGACACATCCCCCCTCAGTATACCCAGTGCATTAAATTTCCTTGTCATGAACTCCTCCTCCTTTCCCTTTCTGTGTTTTCTTCTTTATATACCTTCTTTATATTTCTCCCTTTCCTTCATTCTCATTTTGTCTTTCCTCTTCTCCTTCTTCTCCTTCCCCTTGTCCATCTTCTTCTCCTCCACCTTCCTCTTATCCTCATTTTTCTTCTTCCATTCTCATTCTCCCTCTCATAATTCTAATTCTCCTTCTCCTCCTTCTCCTCCAAATCAGCCCCTTCCGTACATTCGCTATCTTTTCATTCTGTTCCCATTTTCATTCCATTCTCTTCCCCACTTAAACATCCACTGTCCCCTCCATACTTTTATTCAACTCTCCCTTCAGCATTCCATTTTCCATTTCCCTGCCCAAACAGGCAACACTTGTTTGCCACTGCTGGAACCCCGCCAGACTTGAAGTCTTCCTGATTTTGGAAAAGCAGGCAAAGAGACGGGAATTAGATGCAGGAGAACTTTATTGTATTAAGGAGGTGAGGAGAAACTGTGAGAGAGAGGACGGTGAGGTCGCAGGCAGGCCGGGTGTCACGGGCTGCAGGAGGCCAGGGCAGCTTGTGCCCAGCTCAGCTTGTCCCTGCCGGGCTGAGGCGGCCGCGGGGGTTTGTGCCGGGCTGTGGCGGCTCTAGCAGGGCCCGCAGGTGTCCCAGAGCTTCTTGCTGTAGCGGGGCAAGGCGCAAGGGCTGCAGGCGGGAGCAGCGTAGGCTCTGCCAAAGGTGCAGAGGCCCCCCGAGGCCTGGGTGGCGCCGGCGCCGTAGAGGCCGCCCAGCCCCAGGGAGCCGCCAAAGGCCGGTGCTCCGGAGGAGCCCACCACGGCTTGCTGGGGGAAGGAGCTGAGGATGGGCCCGGGGAAGGTGACCACCACGGGCGGCGGCTGGATCAAGGCCGAGGAGTCGGGGCACTGGCGGGCGCACAGCTCGTTGCAGCTCTCAGCGATGGGCTGGGGCACGGCCACGCTGGTTCTTGGTGGGCACAGGTCCACGCTGGTCTTGGGGGGGCACAGGTCGTAGCAGGACATCTTGGCGTGGGATGCGAGGGTGCTCTGCAAGAGAGGGCAGCCGTGGCAGGAGAGCAGCACAGGGCAGCGCCCGAGCCACAGGGGCCGGGGCTGCAGCAGGGAGCCGCCAGCACAAGCGCTCGCACACTTACCCTTGTCCACGAGCAGGAGGAGGAGGAGAAGGTGGCCAGGGCAGTGCTTGGCCCAGGCTGGCCCGGCCACGGCTTTTATAGCAGCCCCAGCATTGCTCAGCTCCAGCCGGGCCAATCTGCTCAGGGGACACTCCCTGCTGCTGCTGCTGCTGCTGCTGCTGCTGCTGACACCAGGGCTGTGCGGCCCCTGCCCCTCCCTGAGTCAGCATCCCCCAGCTGCCAGCCCAGCACCTCCCGCTGCCCAAGCCATCTTGTCCTTCCTGCCACCTCACATCCCTGATAGCAGCATTGGCACCCAGGAATTTGGCTCCAGGAACAACTTTAATGGTGCACAGGGGTGGGGCAGGGCTGGAATCAGCCTGGGCCAGGTGGACATCTCTGCTCCTTGCCCAACGACGATGCGGAACAGCACGAGGGGTGTTTGTTCCCAATCTGAAAGAACCCGCTGGGCTCTGACAGCAGGCGGATGGTGTTTGGCTCCCCTGGGCTGTTCTGTGATGCACAGATCCCCTCCATGATCCAGGCTCCTGCAACTCCTGTCCTGACCATCCAGACCCTCACAGGTTTTCCATAGACCCCTTTGCAGAATGACATGCTGGCTGTCCAGTGCCTCCCGTGGCAGGAAGGACGAGGGCCCTTTGTCCCCTGTGTCCCAGAGCTCCCTGGCACTGCCCGGGGGCAGATGGAGTCCTGCTCTGCTGGACTGTGCCGTGCTGCACGGTGCTGAGCAGGCAGGGCCCCCCAGGAGCTGCCTTTCCTTGGGCCTTGGCCCAGCCGTGCCCTGTGCCCATCAGGGACAGGCGGTGGCACAGGGCAGGCGCTGCCTGGGGGCGGCTGCTGTGGCCCAGGCGGTGGCAGTGGCAGCGTGCCAGCGGGATAATTGCAGGGGCTGATGGTGCAGCTTGGGGCCGGCCAGGAAAGGCAGGAGTCAGCAGCAGCAGCAGCAGCAGCAGAGCCCCGTGGCAGCAGGGATGAGGCCGGGCCTTGGCCCCACACACGTGTCCCCAGCACGGGCAGCTCCTGCCCCGCCTCTGCGGCCACCCATAAAAGCGCTGTCCTGGGCCAGGGCTGCATCCACTGCCGCCGCCTGCCTCTGCTCAGCCCAAGGCCAGGTGGGTGCCTGCGGGGCTCTGCCTCCTGGCCCAGGGGCTGCCCAGGGCCCTCCCTGGCCACCAGAGCTGCCGCCGCAGAGCCTGTGCTGGCACCAGCCTGGCACGGCCAGCCCCGGCTCAGCCTCCTGCCCACAGCAAGGAAGGAGCCCCTGGGCCGGGACAGACGCAGCCGGGCCGGGCACAGGGACTCGGGCAGGGCTTGGGAGCTCTCTGCCTCTGGGGATCAGGGCTCTCAGGGGGCTGCAGGGCACAGGGCCAGGGCTGGGCACGGTGGGCAAGGCTGGGTGGCTTTGGCCGCTCAGGGTCTGTGGGAACAGGGTGCTGCTGAACGAGATCACTGTGTCTCTTCTAACCCCTGTTTGTCTGAATTCTCTTTCAGCCTCATCTCTATCACACCAAGATGTCCTGCTACGACATTTGCCCACCAAGAACCAGCGTGGACCTGTGCCCACCAAGAACCAGCGTGGACCTGTGCCCACCAAGAACCAGCGTGGCCGTGCCCCAGCCCATCGCTGAGAGCTGCAACGAGCTGTGCGTCCGCCAGTGCCCCGACTCCTCGGCCTTGATCCAGCCGCCGCCCGTGGTGGTCACCTTCCCCGGGCCCATCCTCAGCTCCTTCCCCCAGCAAGCCGTGGTGGGCTCCTCCGGAGCACCGGCCTTTGGCGGCTCCCTGGGGCTGGGCGGCCTCTACGGCGCCGGCGCCACCCAGGCCTCGGGGGGCCTCTGCACCTTTGGCAGAGCCTACGCTGCTCCCGCCTGCAGCCCTTGCGCCTTGCCCCGCTACAGCAAGAAGCTCTGGGACACCTGCGGGCCCTGCTAAACTGAACCCCAGTGTTTTTTCTGTCTGTCAGCAATGGAGAAATGTAGAAGTTTTTCATCCCAATGTTTGCCACCATTTCCCTTTTCTTTAAACGTCTTCCTACGCTTAGTGTTTTACTCTATCTCCGCTTTCGAGATGTAGGCCCTAATGTTCCCTCTTGTAAATTTAATATGTATAGCAATTTCATTTTTATTTCCTTATCTTTGAGGGTTTTTTAAAATGTTGTTTATACCAACATTATATCCTAATTACATTTATTTCATTGTGCTTGTTGAGAACTGCATGAGTTAAAAAATTCAGCTTCATTTTTTTGATTCTCTTTGTACCTCTCATTTTTCCTTTGTAGTCTTCGTGATTTATTGATGTTGTTCCTGCAATAAACTCTTTATGCATCGAATTTTTGTGTTGTTTTCACCCCTCTTTGTCTTAAACGGTGCTGAGTAGTCACTAGAGTTTTTGCCTGCTCATAACAGAGCAGTTCAGTTCGACCATTTCTGGTTGCTTAAATCTCTGGAGAGGAAAGGTCCTGGGATTGCTGGTGCCACTCTGAGAGGAGCAGCCTGTCCCGGATGACACAAAAGGGAAAGTAAGAGCAGGGCAGGGCTGAGTCTGGCCAAACCCAGCGGCTACAAACGATCTGATCAGGGCTGGAGGTTCCTGGCAGCTCCTCCCTGCTTGGCTGGCGCTGTTACTCAGCCCTGGGACATGCTCATTAAAACAACAAAAACAGGGAGCAGAAGTCATTACTCTGTGCTTTCCAAGTGCTCTCACAGCCCTTGTTCCTCAGAGGCTCCAGAAAAATCTGCAAATAGTTGGAGGTTTTCCCCACAGGAACCCACGTCCAAATAAATTTGGTCATTCAGAGAGCGCTGAAAACACGGTGGTTTTAGTGCAAAAGTGGACAGAGGCAATCACAGAATCATGGAATGGTTTGGGTGGGAGGGGATCTTAAAATCGTCTCGTTCCACACCCTGCCTTGAGCAGGGACACCTTCCACTACCTCAGGTTGTTCCAAGCCATTTTCAGCCTGGCCTTGGACACTTCCAGGGATGGGGAATACATGAAATATCCCCTGCCAGGGCCTCCCCACGCTCACGGGGAAGAATTTATCCCCAAAATCCCACCTAAATCCCCTCCCTGTCAGTCTGAACCCATTCCCCCTTGTCCTGTCCCTCCATCCCTCGGGAATTGTCTCTCCCCGTGTTCCTCGTGGTCCCCTCAGGTCCTGCCAGGCCACACTGAGGTCACCCCAAAGCTTCTCCAGGGCTGGACGATCCCGGCTGTGCCGGCCTTTCCTCCCAGCAGAGCTGCTCCATCCATCCCTGGGATCCCATCCTGGAGCCTCCTCTGGGCTCTCTGCAGCAGCTCCAGGTGTTCCCTGAGCTGGGAATTCCAGAGCTGGGGCAGGTGGGATCTCACCTGATCAGGGCAGAATCTCCCCCTCCCCTGCTGCCCACGGGGGTTTTGATGCAGCCCAGGAGAAATCGAAGGTTGGATTTGGAGGGAGTTTGTGCCCTGAGCCAGGGATGAGGCACACCTTGCCCTGACCGCCAGATTTATGTAAAATACAAATCAAGGCAAAGAAATTCCCCCCAGGCTGGGAGGTGTGAGAACAACTCAGTCCTTTTCTGCGCTTGGAGAATCTTTTTTTTTTTTCCTTCCCCTGCAGCAAACACAGGGAAATATGTTGGGGCAACAAGTAAAATAAAAACCTAAACCCAAATCCTTTATCACCTGCAGAGGAAATGGAAATATTGGGGTGAACCTGGACCACAACAACCCATCTTCATCGTAGGAAGTAAGAGCAGATATTTCATCTCTGGGGGGGATTTCTCAGGAATGACAAGAAGGGTCTATAAAATGCACTGGATACAGGTGGAAACCTAAAAGTTGTTCTATTAAAAATTACAGAAAAAGGGTAAATAATCACATTTTTTTAAATGGAAAATATAGTTGGAAATAAGACAAATAGAGCAAAGGTGGAATCTTAAATTCACAGAGGATTCAACCACGGATATGGAATGATTTTTATTTTTTTTAAAGAAAGAAAATATGAGCTGCAATAATTATTAACCCTTGACTTCCAATGGCACAAATCATGATTTAATTAAAGGAATGGCAGGCACCACCTTGTTTCCTGCACATTAAAGCAGCTGGGGTTGTGTAAGAGTGAAATGTCTAAATCACTCGTGTCATACAACACGGAACATTAGTTGGGTTGAACAGCAGATAATGACTGTTTGTGAAATCATTACGAAGTATTTTTCTCAAGAAGGGCCAGAGCAACTCTTGATAAGAGATACACCCATGACATTAAAGAAAAACCTTGATCTGCCTCTTTGATTTTTCCTTGGAATTGGCATCGCAGGACACTTGGCATGGGAACCTTCAGCACCACCAACCCTTTTGAAACTGAATTTTATTTCCCACTAAAACTTCTTCAGTTAAACAAAGTGATTTTTATGTGGGATTGATTCCAAACCCTCCTCTCGATGGAAGACTATTGGGGAATTGCTGAGTGTCCTGGATGATCTCAGCAGATATTCATGACCCCTTAAATCCATCTAAGACCAGCAAGGTCTCTTTAATTAGGGCTGGGAATGACGTTTATTCCTGGGCAGTCCTGGAATAAGCTGGTTTCTGCTTCTAATTAATTTATCAGATAATTTTAAAGGGCTGTTAAGGAAAAATGCCCATGTCAGCCAAAGACGAGTCTTACAAAATCTCGGAGCAGACAAGCTCATGACAAGGTTGTAAAAGGAAGAAGTAACGTGTGGAGTCAGCTTAATGAACATGGTAATTCCAGTGAGGTCACTCTAATGAAGCCAGAAGTTGCCAGCGCCAATTAAAACCAAAGATTAAAGAAATCAGGATGGTGAAACTGCGACATCGCATGATAGGAGAATGCGAACGAAATCAGAACTGCCACAAACTCCAAACTTTCCTGACTCAAAGCTGGTAAACAATTTCTTTTAGGCAGAACCCCCCACCCCAAGCAGGATTCCAAGCCCTCAGGAATGTTGGGATCCTCTATATAAGCTCCAGTGCCCGGGTCCATCCAGACACTTCTCGCAGCTCATTCCTCTTGAGGAGCTTAGTGAGTATCTTTAATTTTTTTTCTATTTATTTAATCAGAGCCCATACCACAGCAGTTGTAGAAGGTTCCTTTAGGAATGATCAGGTTTACAACAGCTTTGCATCGTTTCTGTCTGGAATTACTCTTAGTGAAGCCAGTGGGAAATGTGGGATTTGGGAGTCTGGGTATGAGCACAGAAACTCTGAGAAATTTGAGTGTTCCAAGCCAATTAGCAGCTTTAAAAAGGCACAGATAAAAACACTTATTTCATGTGATTATTTTAGTATTTTATAAAATTCAAGGCAAGAATTGAGACCCTTTTCGGGTCCATTCAGTGGCATTTTACGAGTCATAATAAACCCTCTTATTTCAAGGAAAGCCACATCTAATTCGGGGCTTTTTCCTGACTTTGGGGATGTTTATGGGAGATGGGACTGAGGTTTTTAAATTGTTCTTTGGGGCAGGCATTTCCAAAAGCTGAAAAACACAACCATGTGGGGCCAGAACAACGATAAGTCTCTGGGGTCTGCTCATTGTGGGGATGGCTTTACACAGGAAGAAATTTTTTGAACGAGGCATTCAGTGGGTGTGGACCATGTTGATCGAGGCAGAACATAAAACACAACAGTGTGATCCGGCTCGTTTTGAAAGTTTTCCTCATCAACTTCCTGTTTTTATAGATTTTCGTCTCCATCTGTCAAAAACCAATCTTCAAACCCGCCAAGATGTCCTGCTACGACATTTGCCCACCAAGAACCAGCGTGGACCTGTGCCCACCAAGAACCAGCGTGGCCGTGCCCCAGCCCATCGCTGAGAGCTGCAATGAGCTGTGCGCCCGCCAGTGCCCCGACTCCTCCGCCTTGATCCAGCCGCCGCCCGTGGTGGTCACCTTCCCCGGGCCCATCCTCAGCTCCTTCCCCCAGCAAGCCGTGGTGGGCTCCTCCGGAGCACCGGCCTTTGGCGGCTCCCTGGGGCTGGGCGGCCTCTACGGCGCCGGCGCCACCCAGGCCTCGGGGGGCCTCTGCACCTTTGGCAGAGCCTACGCTGCTCCCGCCTGCAGCCCTTGCGCCTTGCCCCGCTACAGCAAGAAGCTCTGGGACACCTGCGGGCCCTGCTAGAGCCGCCACAGCCCGGCACAAACCCCCGCGGCCGCCTCAGCCCGGCAGGGACAAGCTGAGCGGGGCATAAGCTGCCCTGGCCTCCTGCAGCCCGTGACACCCGCCCTGCTTGCGGCCTCACCGCCATCTCCCTCACTGTTTTTCCTCACCTTCTTAATACAATAAAGTTTTCCTGCATCTAATTCCTGTCTCTTTGGCTGCTTTCCTCAAACCGTGAAGTCCCAAGGGCCTCATCCAAGTGAGGAACTCCAGGCACCTCCTTCCCACACAAGAGTCAATATTCCTCCCAGAGGAAAAAATAAGGTCATGTGAAAACCAGAGAGACTTTTGTGCAGCACAAACAGGGGTTTAATATCAAAGAGAAGAGCAACAGCCGAGCGCGGGGAATCCAGGCGGTTCCAGGGGCAGCAGAGGATGCAGGAGTCATGCTCTGGGAGCAGGGTCTGGCTGGGGACCAGGATACAGAGAGGGGATGGAGGGACCAGGACACAGCCAGGACATGGAGGGCTCAGGGCATTCCCAAGGGATGGAGGTCGCAGGTCATTCCCAAGGGATGGAGGGACCAGGTCATTCCCAAAGGATGGAGGGCTCAGGGCATTCCCCAGGGCACGGAGGGCTCAGGGCACACCTGGCACTGCTGGGCACACTCAGATCACACTGCCCATGGCTCCTGCCCGCTGTCCCCATGACCTGGCCCAGGCTCCAGGGCTGCCACTGCCTCTGCGGGGGCTTTAGAAAACCCCACAGCTGCCGCGGCGGGACCTGCCCCATCTCTGGAAGCCGGGCAGGGAATAGCCCAGGCCCCGTGAGGAGAAGCCGGAGTTGTAGGACCTCCCACAATTGCCAAAGGAGCTCCCATACCCTCCGAGAGAACCTCCATAGCCCCCCTGGGAGCCCCCATAGCCCCCCTGGGAGCCCCCATAGCCCCCAAAGGAGCCCCCATAGCCACTGTCACCTCCATAACCCAGGGAACGGCCGTAGCCCTGGGAGCCCCCAAATCCAAGGGAGCTCCCATAGCCCCGGGAGCCCCCATAGCCTGAGAAACCCCCATAGCCCTGGGAGCCCCCATAACCCCCAAAGCCCCCATAACCTCCCAGCCCAAAGGAGCCCCCATAGCCCTGGGAACCTCCATAAGGTCCCCACCCAAAGGAGCCCCCATAGCCCTGGGATCCCCCATAACCTCCAGACCCAAAGGAGCCCCCGTAGCCCTGGGAACCCCCATAACCTCCAGACCCAAAGGAGCCCCCATAGCCCTGGGAACCCCCATAACCTCCAGACCCAAAGGAGCCCTCATAGCCAGAGGAGCCCCTCAAATAGCCCCGGGAGCCCCCATAACCTCCCAGCCCAAAGGAGCCCGGGGAGCTGCGGGAACTGAAGGAACGCTCCGGCCACACTGGGCCCGTCGATCCCACAACGCTGTCCTGCGGGAAGGTGCTGAGGATGGGGCCCGGGATGGTCACCACCACCGGCGGGGGCAGGATCAGCGCTCTGGAGTCGGCGCACTGCTGCACACACGGCTCGTTGAAGCTCTCGGCGATGGGCTGGGGGCAGCTCACGGCACACGACTCGCTGGGGCAGGACATCCTTCTGTGCTGGGGAGGCTGCAACGCACACCAAGAAAGGGCTTCCAGACTAAACTGGCTGAGAAGAATCAAAATTAAACTCCACGCCCTGAAATATCTGATCAATTCAAAGATTGTATCAAAGGAATCTCATTCTTGTGTCCACTCCATCTTTAACCTTCCTCTCACCACGATCACCCTTGCGAGAGAAATTCTGTGATGGATAAATCAAAGGTTTTGGGTCCAGAAATTTCCACCTGGCTCTGCCTGAGCTTTCCCATGGAAAATGTGAGAGCCCAGAGTTCATTGCTTTTCTCATATGATCACAAAATTCACATTCTAGGCTCTGTCTGCTGTCAAGATCCCCCGAGGTGTCACATATAGATGAAATTATCCGGTGTCATCTCTGGAGAATCCCACACTTTTACACTGTTACAAATCTGGGTTTATCTCTTTATAAATTTATTAAGAGCAGCTGAAATCTAGCAACGTATCTATAGGAAGTTAAGAAGTGTCAGGTACAAAGCAGCAATTTTTGTAGTTTCATATCCTTTCCCAAGCAGCCCTCTGCTTCCAAACCAGGAAATTTACCCTTATGGAACAAATATTCCCATAAGTTTGGAATGATCTCTCAGGTGTTTTTAAATTTTACAGTCACTCATTGGACTTAAAACGCCTGGGAAATGGTTATTTATTGGTTAATTAATTGTTATCACCAATGGCATGGTGAAAATTCACATTTTAGTCTATAACAGCCCTCTGAGACCCACAGTTTTTAAATCTGCCAATCAAAAATTGGAAATGGATGGGGGGAAAAAAAGAAGGATGCGGGAAAAAAGAAGGATAGGGAAGGACAGAAGAGCTCAAATCGGACTTACCCTGTGCTCACCGAGGCGAATAAGCTCAGGAGATGTGGATGGTGAGGCTCGGAGCTGTGGCAGCTTTTATACATCTCCCAAAGTGCTTACAAAGGACAAAACGCCCTCCGTGCCTCCTGTCCCACACAAAAAACAACCCTCGCACGGAGGGATTTAATTCTGCTGGCTTTGCACTGCCACTCCCCACGCAGGAACGGGCGTGAGGCGATGTCAGGACAGACTTGAGGGCATCGAGCTGGTGAATGATGAGGCGATAATCCCCATCATGAGCGCCGTCTTTAGAGGTTCGATGAGTTCACGTTTGTTAACTTCGTCTTTTTGAAACTTGGCGGGGGTTTTAAGTGAATCCTGTGAAAATCCATGGGAGCCGCACAGAAAGAGGGAGACGGGCATCAAAAATGGAGACAATTATCATTTCCACAAGCTTTAGAAATGTGAGGGGGTTTTGGGATCTGTGTTCGCAGCTCGAACACCGTGAATTGAGCTCAACAATTCCAAGGTGGAATTCCATTCTCTGCTGGCTTCGGAAGGTCACGGAGGCAGGTGACCCTTTTGGGGATGCTCCAGATCCTTCCAGGACCATGAGAGGCTTTGTGAACGCCCACTGGAAATTCATATTTGGTGTGTTAGGCACGAAATGACAGAAATGTCAGCACCCAAAGCTGGGCCAGGAGCGTCAGTTCAGAGACGTTTGGGCTCTGCGTCACGAGGCACAATTTCATGTGGACAAAATATTTACAGCTGAGAGTCCAAGAGCAGAGATTTCAGAACATCAGTTTGAGACCCCTTTTTTGCAGAACATTGATCGCTAAGCCTGAAAATTCAGATAATTTGCAACCAGGCATTTATTTCTCTCCTAAAATTTAAGATATTTCAGCAAAATTAAAGATAAGCTGCACCAAACTGACAGACAATGTACCTGTCATAATCATCCCAAACACATATTTAATAGCTAATAAACTAAAGAATTTGATATCCTGAATGAAAATTAAGTCATTGCCAGCACTGAAATTATTAATCAGAGGCTGATTAAGGAATCAAGAGGAGTGACATTGATTGATATTTTTAAATTACGCTGTTTCATAACAAGGGAGCTCCTAACTCAGAATAAATCCTCGTAACTCCCGGCCTTCATTTAATAGGATAATAACAGAAATTGCAAGCACTGACTATTAATGAGTATTTGTGAGGTAGCTTAAAGTCATTATCCTCCAAGTACCTCTCATTATCAGCAAATCCTGATGACACTTCATAAGCAGAGCTATTTTACAATTTAGAGGTAATTTATTGCCTCTCTTTTGCAATATCATAAAATTAGGGAAGAATTGCCAGAGGAAAGAAAAGAAATAACTGCAGGATGTCCCAGACTCATCCTAATTTTTTTTTTTTTTACTATTATTACTATTTTATTAAATTGTCTCTTTTTTTTTCAGTAGTAGACAGTACTTCCGGGAGTGGTGGAAAAGAAAATTAAGATTTTCAATGTGTTTCTAATTGAACTTCTGGAAGTCGAGGTTTCAAATGAAATGCTGGAATGTTTGGAATTAGCTTTAGGCTGAGGCCTCTTCTGGCTGTACCCATTTCTGCTTCCTTGGGGGCAGATTTATAGACTCATCCTACTAAAATATATTTTCATTTTTTTACTGCTTTATTAAGTTCTCTCTTTTTTTTCTGTAGTCAGTACTTCGGGCATGGGGGAAAGAAAATTAAGATTTTCAATGCGTTTCTAACTGAACTTCTGGAAGTCGAGGTTTCAGATGAAATCGTGGAATATTTGGGATTAGCTTTAGAGGCCAAGGCCTCTTCTGGCGGTACCAATTTCTGCCTCCTTGGGGACAGATTTATAGATGCCTACTCATCCACAGGGAGAATTCGTGTCCTCTCAGAGCTGCAATTTCAGGTCCAGTTGGGTGACCTCCACCTGGCGAAGGTGTCACCACAAAAAGGGCTCCACACCGTGGGAGAACTGACCATTAAAAACCTCCCAAACAAAACGTGACGACATTCAAATTGGACTGAAGCGTGACTGGCTTTGATCGATGACTCCACGAGCAGCCCCAAAGTTCCTCAAACCCCCCCGAAACTGGCCTCAGAAGGAGCTGATTGCCATCAGGGGTTGTGTCACAGCCACGCGAGTTTGGGAGGGACGGTGCTGAGGCGACAGAATCGAAGCACCCACTGCCGCGTTGGTTTTGTAATAAACGAGGACGGGAGGCACAGAGGGTGGGTTGGAGGAGGGTATAAAAGCTCACATCACCCACAGCCCTCCATCCACTGCTCTCCTTCCCATCCTCGCCGAGAACGAGGTAAGTGGTGTCCTCATAAAATCCGAATTACTGCATAAAGTCATTGAGCTTTTTTGCCTCTTCCTCTTGGCTACTTCTTCACTGGCTTAACACCTTTGAGTGAATCTTTGCCACAGGTTGTTACAGATTTCTTTAATTTATCCAGCACAGAATTTCTCTCGCAAGGGTGATTGTGGTGAGAGGAAGGTTAAAGATGGAGTGGACACAAGAATGAGATTCCTTTGATACAATCTTTTAATTTATCAGATATTTCAGGGCACGGAGTTTAATTTTGATTCTTCTCAGCCAGTTTAGTCTGGAAGCCCTTTCTTGGTGTGTGTTGCAGCCTCCCCAGCACAGAAGGATGTCCTGCCCCAGCGAGTCGTGTGCCGTGAGCTGCCCCCAGCCCATCGCCGAGAGCTTCAACGAGCCGTGTGTGCAGCAGTGCGCCGACTCCAGAGCGCTGATCCTGCCCCCGCCGGTGGTGGTGACCATCCCGGGCCCCATCCTCAGCACCTGCCCTCAGGACAGCGTTGTGGGATCGACGGGCCCAGTGTGGCCGGAGCGTTCCTTCAGTTCCCGCAGCTCCCCGGGCTCCTTTGGGCTGGGAGGTTATGGGGGCTCCCGGGGCTATTTGAGGGGCTCCTCTGGCTATGAGGGCTCCTTTGGTTCTGGAGGTTATGGGGGTTCCCAGGGCTATGGGGGCTCCTTTGGGTCTGGGGGTTATGGGGGTTCCCAGGGCTATGGGGGCTCCTTTGGGTCTGGAGGTTATGGGGGATCCCAGGGCTATGGGGGCTCCTTTGGTTCTGGAGGTTATGGGGGTTCCCAGGGCTATGGGGGCTCCTTTGGGTTGAGGGGCTCCCGTGGTTATAGGGGCTCCTTTGGGCTGGGAGGTTATGGGGGCTATGGGGGTTATGGGGGCTCCCAGGGCTATGGGGGTTTCTCAGGCTATGGGGGCTCCCGGGGCTATGGGAGCTCCCTTGGATTTGGGGGCTCCCAGGGCTACGGCCGTTCCCTGGGTTATGGAGGTGACAGTGGCTATGGTGGCTCCTTTGGGGGCTATGGGGGCTCCCAGGGGGGCTATGGTGGCTCCTTTGGGGGCTATGGAGGTTCCCTCGGAGGCTATGGGGGCTCCTGTGACAGTTGCGGGAGATCCTACAACTCCGGCTTCTCCTCACGGGGCCTGGGCTATTCCCTGCCCGGCTTCCAGAGATGGGGCAGGTCCCGCCGCGGCAGCTGTGGGGTTTTCTAAAGCCCCCCCAGAGGCAGTGGCAGCCCTGGAGCCTGGGCCAGGTCATGGGGACAGCGGGCAGGAGCCACGGGCAGTGTGATCTGAGTGTGCCCAGCAGTGCCAGGTGTGCCCTGAGCCCTCCGTGTCCTGGGGAATGCCCTGAGCCCTCTGTGCCCTGGGCAATGCCCTGAACCCTCCGTGTCCTGGGGAATGCCCTGAGCCCTCCGTGCCCTGGGGAATGCCCTGAGCCCTCCATGTCCTGGCTGTGTCCTGGTCCCTCCATCCCCTGGCTGTGTCCTGGTCCCTCCATCCCCTCTCTGTATCCTGGTCCCCAGCCAGACCTTGCTCCCAGAGCATGACTCCTGCATCCCCTGCTGCCCCTGGAACCGCCTGGATTCCCCGCGCTCGGCTGTTGCTCTTCTCTTTGATATTAAACCCCTGTTTGTGCTGCACAGAAGTCTCTCTGGTTTTTATTTCTCCTTTATTGTTTTCCTCCCGGGAGTAAAGCTTCCCCAGCGCGCTGAGGGTTCCTTCTCAGAGGATCTGCTCCGCTCCATTCCTTTAAAACATGGAATGGGAGTTTAATTGGGGCACTTAGCACGATGTCCAGGAATGTTTGTTCAGCAATTTGCCCGTCATTACCTTCCCCGAGGTTCTGAGTAATCGCTCTTGCTCTGAGGACTCCTGGTGACACCCGAAAGGCCCCTCAGTCACCACTCCGTTTAGCAAGTGATTAAGACATAATTGCATCCTTTCTAAGGCAGCAGAACAACAAAGGAAGAATGAGACTAAAGTTTTCTGGTTTTTTCGCTGGGTTTTAAATGTTCTGCCTGGGTTATTCAGCCTGAGGAAGAGAAGCCTTGAGGTGACCTGTTTTCACTTTCCAGTGTGTGAATGAGCCGACAAAAAGTTCGAGAAGAAATTATTTCCAAAGGCCTGGAGGGACAGGACGTGGGGGAATGGGTTGGAATTTCTGGAAAGGAGGTTTAGATGGGATATAAATGGGATATAAATATTTTTATGGGAATAAATTAAATAAAGTTTTGTTTGTAAAGCAGCTGTAGCTTTCCCACCTCTTTCCCCCCCCCAGGTGTGATTATTTCATATTATTCATACAGATATGAGACAAAATAAAAATAATCCCTACCAAAAAAAAAAAAATTACTCGTTTATATTTACCTGTGATTGTTTATATTTATCTGTGGTTACCTCCTCAGTAATTAGCACGGTATAACTTAAATGCAGCTCTGCTCGGTACCCACAATTCATGCACGGGCAAATTTCTCCCAGAGAACACTCCAAAGAGCAAGAGAGAGAGAAGGAAAACTGCAAACCACAAATTGCGATGCACCATCTATTTAATGAGCAAGAAGTGGAATTATAAACAAACAAAGAAAAAAAACACACAGGTGTAAGAAAGCAGAAAGTTTGAACACAGATTAAAATTAACCACGAATTAAAACAAACCCGTTTCAAGGCAGCGCTTTACAGCTGGACACCCAGCGACAATTGGAGTGACATTTTTCACCTCCCTGGCAGCACAGGAAGGCATCAAACAGCAAAGGCCGAGCTCCTGCAGCCCCGTGAGCTCAGGATAAAGCTGTGAGGGATCAGCAAGAGACAGGGCACGGGCTGAGATCTTGCATCCCACTTCCTGCTCATTCCCTTCCCGAGCCCATCCCGATGCTTCCTTAAGGCCCGCAGCGGTTGGAGCGCCGGGTGGACCTGCCATAAAAACCCCCCAAACCCGAGTACCCCAAAGCAGAGAGCCCCGAGGAGCCACCCGAGGAGATGGGGACTCCCCCAGCGCTCAGAGCATCCCCGACGGCGGCCGAGGCTGAAGATCCCACGGCGGTGTTCTGGGGGAAGGAGCTGAGGATGGGTCCGGGCAGAGTGACCACCACGGGAGAGGGTTGGATCACGTAGGTGGAGTCCTGGCACTGCCGGACACAGGGCTCGTTGCAGCTGTTGGCCAGCGGCGTGGGGCCGCAGGATGTGGGGGCACAGAGGTCGTAGCAGGACATGGCTGTGGCCGCAGGGAATTCTGGAATGGAAGCGTTAAAAACGAGGTTCGCTCTATCCCTGGTTTTGTGCCTGAGGTGTTTTTTTGGTTTTCTGAAATTCTTTTCCCAGAAAATTTTCACTAAACGAGAGAAGCGTTTTTGTAACTGCAAATTTGTTTCCGTTCTTTTCCCTAGGAGGGGTTTCTTCTCAATGTCCCTCTGCTCTGACCAATGGGATTGAAGAATGTGATTTGTTTCACCAATCGGATTGGTCTGTGTAGAACAGTATAAAAGGGCAACACATCCCAAAAATAAAAGGGTCATTTTTCAGCCTTATAAAGTTGGCTTTTTGGAAAACGTTAAAATGAATGTCTGGAGATGCATTTGCAAAACTGTTCACCAGATAAACCGTGTGTGAGAAAACTCTCCAAACCACCTGCAGCTTTTGTTAGAGCTCTCAGGAATTCATCGAGAAAAACAAATCTAAAACAAGAACAGGTGCCTGTTTCTCCTGCATGAATGATGTTAAAATACCTCTGCTTTTATTTCTGCTATTAACAGGAACTCAAACATCGTTTTAGAGCTAATATAATTATTAGGAGTGAGCTATCTGTCTGATGGAGATAACACCCAGTGAACACATGATGAAATTAAATGCTATTTAATTAAATAGTATTAATAATAATATTTAATTAAGTAGTATGACTATTTAATTAAATAGTAGACCCTGCTACTAATAAAGACCTTGCTAACTATCAGCATCTGCCATCTAAAGAAAGTATAGACCAAGGCCCAAACTGAAAGTAATTATAAAACCACAACCAAAAAACACTCACGCTCTAAAAAGACAGACCCAAAGAGTAGCTGTGCTAAACAGTTCCTAAAAAAATATAAATATGCATATATTTATACATATTTAGTTTATTTCTACACATTTAATTTATACATATGCTACAGGCTGATGTAATTAAAAAAAACATATATTTAAAAGATACATCCAAAAATGAAAAGTGTGCTCTTGGCTAAATGCCAAACACCCACCCATTTTAACCCTTTCTTTCTGTTCCTTATTATTTTTGCATTAAACTTTTTAAATATTAAAAAAAAAAAGGCAAGCAAAAAAAACCCTCATTTTTCACACAGAAATGAACTAGTCGTAATTAGTGGTGTGATCAAGCTGCGAGGAGCGCAGTGGGGAGTGGAATGAAGGGGTTGGTCTCGGCCTGAAAGCAAATTTTAGGGAAGCCCAAACCTCTCCTCACCACTGAGGGCAGCTCCACCTCCTCTCCCTGAGGTTTCTTTTCCCACCACACTCCTGCTGCAGTCCCGGAATGAGTGGGGAAGTGAGGGAGAAAAACAAGGGAAAACCGTGCCCCAAAATAGAGGGGGGGAAATTAAAAAAAAAAAAAAAAAAAAAATTCCTTCAGCAAGTAAAAAAATGAGGAGCAGGATTTTCACCGTGAGGGTGGCGAGGCCTTAGCAGAGGTTTTTTCTGAGCCAGGGATTTCATTTCTGGAGATGTTCAGACCCTCCTGCCCAAGAGTTTCCCTCTCTGCAGTCGTTCCAAACCTGCTTGGAGGCTTCACCTGCTCCGGGGGTCCCTTCCAACCTCGAATATTTTGTGAACCCATTCCCAGAGCCAAAAACTCCGCACGGATTTCCCAAATCCACCCTCAGCCGCTGAGCAACGCTCAGGCAGAGCTTGGAAATGAAAGATTTGGGTGACAGAAATGAAAAAAAAAACATAATCCGGGGGTAAAGCGCGCAGGAACAACCTCCACCCTCCACAGAATTCCCCTCCCTGGAGAAAATGAAACTTTTTCTGCCTCCTTGGCAGAAAAATAAAAGACAAAAGTCAGCAACAAGGCAGGAAAAGTGGGAAGCAGATCAGGACTTACCCTTTTCTCCAAGGAGAATAAGGCAGGAGTGGTTTTAGCTCCTCTGACCGGGCTGGTTTTATACTCTGGCCCAGAAAGCCCCGAGGAGCTGGGACACAAATTGTGTTTGTAGCTCATTAGCAGCCAATTGCTAACGATTCCTCATATGCAAAATTCCCCCGGCTGGGGGAATTTACTTTTCCTCTCTTGTTTGTGTTTTCTTGCCTGAATTTCATTTCCTCCCTGTAATGTATGCATTCCTCCGGAGAGGAATTTCTTTTATCTTCAAATCTTAACGAGCCCCCGGTTAATTCCTGGTCAGAGGCTGATTCATCTGGGTTACTCTGGAAATTATTTTGCATCCTAAGGAACCGTGACACAGACGAATGGAACCATCAGGAAAAGGCTCAGTGAAATTTTCCTGCAAAATCCCTTTCCCTCTGCATGAAAGGGGCAAGTTTTGGGCTCTGAAAAGGGCAGAAATTCCTATTTCTGCCTCAGAATCTCACCAAAGTCCTCTCAAAAAGGAGGAGAGGCACAAAACTAAGGGAAATAAAATCGTTAGAAAGCATTAAGAGCTGATTAAACTCCACCACTCTCGAAAGTACTGGGAAATGGATTATCTGAGGGAACAGGTTTTATTTTCTTGACTCAGCAGAGAGCATGAAAGAGGATCAGCATCTGATCTATCCCTTTATTATCCAACCACCACTCTCCCCTGACGGAATCCGAGACACAATTTGGGAACTGAGCGTCCAAGTCCTTCATCTCAGGAGTCTCCAGGTTGGGCTTTCCTCCCTACATCAAACTCCAGGACAGCGATTGAGGTCAGCTGGAGGACGCCTGGGAATTTGGGGCCGCTCAAAGACACTCAAAGCCTTCCCCAAGCTCATCTTTGGGGTCATCAAAGACGCCAAACCCTTTTACATCTGCCACTAAACTATTACTTTTGCCCTGCTGGGCCTTGCACCATTATGTAAAATTGTTCTTCAAATTAATGGCAGTTGTTTAGAGTCGTTTATGATGTTCCTGCTCGTTTTTTTTTCCCCCTCTTTGAAAGCCAATTCTGCCTTCCAGTTTGCACGTCTCTCTCTCTCTCTGCGTGCAGCAATTCCAGTTTCCTTTTCAAAGGCAATTCCCAGATTAAAAAGTAATTGCAGACAATGCAGGAGCAGACTGGAGGGCAGGGCTGAGCATTCCAGCCTCTCCTGGCGTTTCATCTCCGAGGTAGAGACAGGCAAATCAGCTCCCGGATTTGGGAGTATCATCCCCAACATCTCCTGGGAAATAAAGGCTGGTTGGAGACTTCTGAAGGGCGAGAAGTCTTCAAAGTTCTCCCCAAACATTTCCCTGGACCGCTCAGACATGCAAATGGGGGAGGAACAGCAAAATGGGCAGGGACGTGGGGACCCTTTGAACGTGACCAGGGGTTCAAAGGGGGTGGCCGAGAGATTCCTGATGGAATTCCTGATGGAATTCCTCAGACTTCCCCACCAGCTCCAGTCCTTCCTCCTTGTCCTTGAAGCACAGATCAGGATTTGCACAATTCCAGACTGGAACTCCTCTGGTTTGGGATGAGCCCCTTTAGCGACATGAAGGATGGAAACTCTCCCGTCCCTCAAGACTGAACCAGATTTTCCCAAAGTTCTCAGTGCATGAACAAAAATGTTTAAAAATTTGGTTGTCCAGAGAAGCTGTGGCTGCCCCTGGATCCCTGGAAGTGTCCAAGACCAGGTTGGATGGGGCTTGAAGCAGCCTGGGATAGTGGAAGTTGTCCCTGCCCATTTTTTAGATGATTTTTAAGGCCCCTTTTCCCACCCAAACCATTCCCTGGATTTCCTTTATAACAATAATTACCTATTGACTCTGAGAGCAGCTTGTGGTTTGAAAGCCAGCTCATCAAAGGTACAGAGATGATATTAAAAAAAAAAAAAAAAAAAAAAAAAAAAAAAAAAAAAAAAAAAAGAAAGCCCCAACTTCCACTTCTAAAGGTGACCCTGAGTCCAGCTTGTCTGTCTGGCTCCTTTTTCTCCTCCCAGGAGCCGGAAATTTTGGGATGAGCAGCGAAATCTGAAATCTCCTGGGGCACTTATCGAGGCTGGAATTACTCAGGACTCCAATTAAAACTCTCACTGCCAGGTGTGTGCCCCAAACTGCCAGAGACAAAACCCTAAACAAATCAGGATTTTGACTCATCCCCACTTTGGGAAGGTGGAGCCGGGCGCGATGGAGCCGGGAAGGTTTTAATGGATGTTTAATATTGAATGGATGCAAAACCCGAGGAGATGAAAGAGCGGCCTCGTGGGGTTGTGGGTTTTTTCCATCCGCGACCAGGACAAACCCAATAAAATAAACACAAACAGTAAACAAACCAATCTCCCTGCTGGGAACGAGGCCAAAGGCAAAGCAAACCCAACAATTCCTGCAGGGGACTGGGTAACAAAAGGTTCGGGGGTGTCTGGGATCATCCAGAAAGCCATAAAAGGTCTCCAGAGCTTTCCTGCCTCTTCCCTTCTCCCCATAAACCCACGGGAGATGCTGCAGCTCTGGCTTCACCTCTGCACAATTTCATGCTGAAATGGATTTTCACCGACAGACAAATATTTCTGCAAAAAAAAAAAAGCACCTCGTGATATTTTTATTTTTATTATTTCTATTTCTATTTTTATTTCTGTGGGAGCGAGTCGTTGCAGGTCTTCAGAAGAAATCCTTCCCCTGTGAAAAACATTGTGCCTAACACGATGTTCCCACTCATTTTCTGCAGCCGTGAATAAATCACTTTTTCACTGACCGCAAACCCGCCCAGATTTCCCTTTTTGTCCTCAGAATTGTGCTTTATTTGTTGCCACACCGAGTTTTAACCCCAAAAAGGCAAATTGGGACAGGAATGAGGGGGGAAGTGGTGCTCGAGGTTCGTGTTTTATTTTATTTTATTTTGAAGAGTTTGACCCTTCTGATGCGATTTCTGAATGCTTGGAGGAAACACTCCAACTCTGAGGGGAGTTTTTGTGCAATCCCAGAAGGGGTTTGGTTCAGTCCATGAGAAGGGAATGGCAAGAATAAGGAAATTAATTTTATCATGAGGAATATCCACCTGAACCTGTCCAAGGCACCTTCTCAGCAGTGCCTCAGCCACAATCCTTTAGACATTTTTTGGAATTCATCACCTTTGATCAGGGAACTGCTTCAGCTGAGATGGCAAAAAACCATTTAAATTAAACGTTTAATCCAGACCAAGCTCCTCCTGTAATAGAACATCAAACTGCCAGCTTTCCACTGTCTTCTGGTGTTTATTAAGAAACCTCCCCCCCCCCCCTCCTTAAAATTAATAATACTCTCATTTGCCTCCTTTAATTTCATCCCGCTAATGACTGCAGTCGGTCCAACCTCATCAGCATCTTTAATTACAGCTCAGCCTCGCTCTGGCCAGGCAGATGAAGACTCCGAGGGAGACTTTTCAGAGGGATCAGGAGTTTTATGGACCGGCAGGAGGCTGAGTCACCCCGGAGCCTTCAGGGGAAGCTTTCCAAACCTTCTTCCTTCAGGGAGCAAAGCTCCAGTGTCTAAAACAGCTCCTTATTCCCAGGAGGAGCAAAGCAGCACCTGGCAAAGCTCAGCTCGGCTTCAAACACCTCCAGAAAAGGCTGAGGACTAAAAATCCTTTAAATTTTACTCCTTTAATCTCTTGGTCTCGGACTTGTTTCCCAGCCCAGCAAATTCCAGAGGGGAGAAACATTTCCCATCCTCCCGTGTCTCCCCTCCTGGACTCACCCGGGGCTGAGCTCAGCTGCCAGGAGATGCTGCAGCCCCAAAACAGCTCCAGGCTGCCCCCAAAACCTGCCCCAGCTGCTGCTGCTGCTCTCCCTCCACGCTTCCCTGAGGAATCTCCCTTCTTTTGAAAGGCTTTTCCCAAGTGTCACGTCTTTAAAAATTCCCTGTGTCCCAGCAGGAGGCACCCACAGCCGGGTCCCTTCGATAAGAGGTCTGGGGCTTGGTTTTAAAAGTTTTCCACCATAGGAAGCTGACTCGTTCTCCTTTGAAATAATTTGTGCCGTGTTTTTTGGGAGTGGGGACTTCCAGAGGCGCTGGAAAAGGGGCTGGGAGAGCAAAGAAGGCCAGGCAGACTCGGAAGGTGATGCAGCACGAATTTAATGGGTTGAGGAAGGGAAGGAAGCAGTGTAAAAGTCAGGAATACATTTCCATGGTCCAGGGAGGACAGAACCCACTCTCATCCCCCTCGCAGCGACACACTCAGCAAGTGGAAACCTTCCTTCTTCATTAAGGAAGGGCCTGTGCTAATCCAGCCATGCAGAACAACTTATAACAATTAATATTTTGCCTATTAACAAATACAAAAAAAGAAAAAAAAACCCAATAAAACAAAACAAAACAAAACAACAAAACCAAACGAACAAAAGGCAGGACAAGACGCTCGATCGGAAATACGGAGCAAAGCACAAAACAAAAGACAAGCAAAAGGTTTTGGGGGAGATGCCAAACTCCCACAACTCCGGGCTGGGGGATTTGTGTCTCCTGTGGCATCCAAGAACCGTGAGCTCAGTCCTGCTGCAGGGACGGGGTCAAGGGGGGCTCAGCATTCCTGCTCAGCTTTTCCCCCCTCCTGCCTCAGTAGAAGCCGCTGCGGGAGGGGTTGTAGCGCCGGTTGTAGGGCCGGCTGTAGCCACCGCCCAGCCCGGGGTAGCCAAAACCCCCAAAACCCCCAAAAGAGCCCCCTGAGTTGATGGGGACCCCTCCAGCGCTCAGAGCACTGCCCACGGCCGCCGAGGCCGAGGATCCCACGGTGGTGTTCTGAGGGAAGGAGCTGAGGATGGGTCCGGGCAGAGTGACCACCACGGGGGACGGCTGGATGACCACGGTGGAGTCCTGGCACTGCCGGACACAGGGCTCGTTGCAGCTGTTGGCCAGCGGCGTGGGGCCGCAGGATGTGGGGGCACAGAGGTCGTAGCAGGACATGGCTGTGGCCGCAGAGAATTCTGGAATGGAAGCGTTAAAAACGAGGTTCACTCTATCCCTGGTTTTGTGCCTGAGGTGTTTTTTGGTTTTCTGAAATTCTTTTTCCAAAAAATTTTCTGTAAACAAGAAACATATTTTTCTAACTCTAACTGTGTTTACATTCTTTTCTCCAGGAGGGGTTTCTTCTCAATGTCCCTCTGCTCTGACCAATGAGATTGAAGGGGGCTGTCTTTGTTTCACCAATCAGATTGGTCTGTGTAGAACAGTATAAAAGGGCGACACATCCCAAAAATAAAAGAGTCATTTTTCAGCCTTCTGAAGTCAAAGGCTTTGTGTTGCTGTGGTGTACAACAGCGTCAGTAAATGTGGACCCGATATTTTCTGAGCCTGAGCTTTTCCCAAGAGAAACTTTGACGCTGTTTTACACCACGATGACACAGACTCTGAGATACAGAAGGCTGAAAAATGGTTTTTATTTTTGGGATGTGTCGCCCTTTTATACTGTTCTACACAGACCAATCTCATTGGTGAAACAAATCACATTCTTCAATCCCATTGGTCAGAGGAGAGGGACATCAAGAAGAAATCCCTCCCAGGGAAAAGGAATGAAAACAAAGTTTACAGTTTACAAAAACACATCTCCTGTTTACAGAAAAAATTTTCTGGTAAAAAGAATTTTAGAAAACCAAAACATTCCAGGCACAAAACCAGGGCTACACCCACATTTATCAGGACAAGAGCAGCTCCCCAGGGATCTGTCCAGGATGGAGAATTGAGAGGGAAATCAGGGGTTTTTGTGGGCTTTTAGATGAATTCTCTGCTCAGGCTGTGATGGGTCACACCACTCTGAACAGGCCAGAGAATTCACTGCTGAAATTTAATCCTTGGGCCCCAAAACTGGATAAAGAACCCATTTAATAAGAAACCCATTTAATAAAGAACCCATTTAATAAAGAAACCCATTTAATAAAGAACCCATACAATAACCCATTTAATAAAAATCCCTTAGCCATTTAGCCAATGTGGATAATTCATCGTTTTTATAACTCGCCACCAAGACAAAACTCCCTCTTTGGTCTAAAACCTGTGAGGGGAAAGAAACCTGTAAAATCAAGGCAAAAGTTCGTTGTATAAAGAGAATAAATAGTTTCAAACTCACCTCGTTCACGACGGCAAAGGAGGGAAGAGGAATGGCTGGAAGAGGCTGGAGCTGCTCAGGTTTTTATACCGAGTTTTGGGTTGTGATTTATGGGCCACGACTGATTACAGGGTTCTTGGGGCTTTTTTTTGCCTCGGTTATTTGTGTTTTTTTACTGCTTGGCTTCCTTATCTTGTGGTTTGTCTATCTGACCACAAGGCGCTTTCATCTTAAAAATATTCCGGGCCAGGTTCATTCCTGGGATTAATTCAGCAGGGTTTATTCAGCCTTCAAAACCCCTTTGGGATCTGCTAGGTGTCATTAAAGGAGATGAGGCCTCATTTGCATAACGCCGGGTGCCCTCCTCTGCAAGGTAAATCCTGGGGGAATTCAGGAGAATCGCAGATTTGGGGAGTCAAGGAGGATTTTGAGATACTTTTCACGGAATTCCAGGATCCTCGAGGTTGGAAAAGAACCTCCAGGATCATGGAGTCCAAGCTGTTCCCAATCCCAGGGTTGTCACCGGCCCAAAGTCCTTCCTTGGACACCTCCAGCCTCTCTAGGAGAGGAAAAGGGATTTTTTTTCCATGGAAAAGGGCTGCCCAGGGAGGTTTGGAGTCCCTGGAGGTGTCCCAGGGGGCATCGAGGGGTGACCATGTGGGGATCAATCACCAGTTGGGATTGATGATCCCGGAGCTCTTTTCCAACCTCAAACCCAGCCCTGGATACGGGGATTAACCCCCGAGGTTCTGGCTCTCTTGGCGCATCCACTCCCGAGACATGAAAATCACATTTAAATTAACCCCCCGATTTAAATTAGGGCTGTCTCCGTGGGGATCCCCTGGGAACAGAGTCTGGCTTGGCTTGGGCAGAGCTCCCTGAGGAACTTCAAAGTTTATCAGCAGCTTTAATCAGGTGCCACCATGCAAATGTCCCATCCCGGGCACATTTCGGATCCCTGACCTAGATCTGAATTCTTGTATTTTATTTAATGACACGTTGCCAAGATTTGGGGGGTGCAGGGCGGTGATTGGGCTGTGAGGTTGGTGTCATTGTTTCTATCTGCGGGAATTGCAGATGCTTTCTTTTAAATCAAAACGAAAAAGTTCAAGGTTTGGGTTGAGCCATCTCATATTTCAGGAGGATTCTCAAAAAAAAAAAAAAAAAAATTCCTTGGCTGTTTTTACCTGTACATTTCTCACTGTTTCTCCATATTTGAAGGAATTAGCAGATATTTTTAAAAAATATTTCCTCTCTAGGAGTTAGTTGAGGAATTAATTTGCATAACGCCATCCACAGTTTATCTTCATCTCCTTTTAAATTTTCCTCATTCTTTTTATTCCTCCTTCGTCCGAGCTTTGCTTGGAAAAAAAAACAGAAAACACGTTTAAAACCCAGCTGTGAATTTAAAAACAAGTCTGGCAACATTTTCAGAGCTGTTTGGAGCCTTCCTCGCAAATAATTACCATAAATATTGTTTTAACTCCGGCCTTTACACTATTGTATGCTCAGAATGACTTAATGGCCTGATTTTGAGATGAATTAAAGTGAGCAAATTAAGAGTTCCCAGATTTTTTGTCATCAAGGCCAGACCTAAATATTCAGATTATAATTCCGACTTTCTTGCATAATGTGAGAACATCCTCCTGAGACAGCACCTGCGAGTGACTGAACGTCTGAAAAAAAGAGATTTTTAATCAAAATGGAGCTGGGAGTTACTCACAGTCATCCCTGGGTAAAGTCTCCAGGCAAAGAAGTGACCCCAAAATCCGTGGACAAGCAGAGGGAATTTCCCTGGCCAGGGTGGCATCTGCAATTCGTTTTGAATTGTAATTAATTAGATTGTTATGAAGAATTAGTTCCTCAAAGGCTTGGAGCCTCAGTAAAACTCTTGCAGTTCCTGAGTTCCCTCCTCTGCTGAGATTTGATTTTTTTTTCTCAGTAATTCTGGACTGAGCTCGTGGGGGTTTTATGGAGCCATTTGAGATTCCCACCATAATCCAGGATAGTTCCAGAGCTGGACATGATTCCAGAATTGGACACAATTCCAGAATTGGACATGATTCCAAAACTGGACATGATTCCAGAGCTGGAGACAATTCCAGAGCTGGACACAATTCCAGAGCTGGACACAATCACAATCAAAGCCGCTGAGTCAGGAACACTCAAAAGGCTTCACCTAATTCAAGGTAAACACCTTCAGAAACTTTATTTTTTTTTACTAAGCATTTCTACAATTTATCTTCAGTAAAATTAAGCCAAATCTTCATCTCCTTAAAATCCTTTAACTCCTCCTATTTTCTCCACAAGGAAGTTCTCTCTTTTTTTCAGAGTCTTTTCTACAAAAAGGTTTTTCTACAAAGGGTTTTTCTACAAAATGGTTTTCTATAAAAGGAGGGTCTTTCTCCTCCCTCTCCTCAGAATCTCTACAACCCAACAACCCGTAATTTTTTAGATATGTTACAAAATTCATTCCTTCTGGTAGGAATCCCTCCCAAAAAAAAAAAAAAAAAAAAAAAAAAAAAAAAAAAATCGCTTCCCTTTCATCCGAAAAAACTGAGATAACCCAAGAATGCTTCCTCCTCCTCCTCCCCTCCAGGCACAGAAACTGCAGCTCTTGGAGGGGAGATCCCATTTTGGGATCTCATTTACAGCCTGGCAGGGTTTGCAGTTCCCTAATTAACACCTGGAGTTCCTCCGAGAGGTCGGGAGCCCTCGGATGGGGAACCAGGACTCAGCAACTCCCGTCGGTGGAGTTTCACGCTCTCCACACTCAATTAACACCTTTGCAGCTCCCGGGACAGGTGAGGCACCAAAGGGTTGACAAATTATTGCGCGAATTGAAATTTGTAGCGTTGTGTTGGAGCCCTGGGTGTGATGGAACAAAGGGTTCAGACGAACGCCGGGTCCCGGAGATGAAAGAAGCTTTGAGGGAGGTTTTTCATCTCACGCCAGGCTGGTTCATAAACCATGAGCAATTTAACTCCTGGGGACAACCCGGCCTTCTGCAGACATTAGCTGCGTAACTGTGGGTTATTAGAATGCCCCAAACCTTCCCAACAAGAGAATTTTTTTCTTTTTTCCCCCTTTTTTTCCCTCAAAACTGACTGGTTTGGTGGCTTCGGTGGCTGTTGCAAATCTAAATCAGATCTTGGACATGCTCTGAGTTCTCCACAATCCAGGCTGGACATTCCCAAGCTCCCACTGAATACTGATGATGTCCTCAGTGACCAATTTCACCACGAAAAATAAGAACAGGAGGGAAAGAGGGGAAAGAAAAAAACCAGCAGGAGACTCAGGAGATTCTGATAAAAGCATCATTTTATTAATCCCAATTTAATCCTCCAGAGGATTAAAGCCCTGCAAAGCACCTTCGGGGGTCGGTGTGGGGGGAAAGGCTCAGCTCAGGGGGGGCGTGATCCATGGGCAGAGCTCTTCTTCCAGCCCATCCTGAGAACCACATCCCACCCAGTCCCCGGGTTGGAAATTTTACACCAGGTGATACGGAATACACCGAGCAGCAGAGCTACGAACGTGCAGGAGTGAAACAGGAGTGAAACAGGAGTGAAACAGGAGTGAAACAGGAGTGAAACAGGAGCGCTGGCCTCGCTCCAAGGGCAGCTCGGTCCAGGTGGAGCTGGAAGATCCGTGGGCCATCTGACATGGATCTGACGTGGATTTTTGACACCGTGAGCTCAGTCCTGCTGCAGGGACAGGGTCAAGGGGGGGCTCAGCATTCCTGCTCAGCTTTTCCCCCCTCCTGCCTCAGTAGAAGCCGCTGCGGGAGGGGTTGTAGCGCCGGTTGTAGGGCCGGCTGTAGCCACCGCCCAGCCCGGGGTAGCCAAAACCCCCAAAACCCCCAAAAGAGCCCCCTGAGTTGATGGGGACCCCTCCAGCGCTCAGAGCACTGCCCACAGCCGCCGAGGCCGAGGATCCCACGGTGGTGTTCTGGGGGAAGGAGCTGAGGATGGGTCCGGGCAGAGTGACCACCACGGGGGACGGCTGGATGACCACGGTGGAGTCCTGGCACTGCCGGACACAGGGCTCGTTGCAGCTGTTGGCCAGCGGCGTGGGGCCGCAGGACGTGGGGGGACATCGCTCGTAGCAGGACATGGCTCGGGGTTGAGGTCTGGAAGAGAACAGGAGCACACCTGAGCGCCAGGTAAGGGCTGACGCCACACCCCGCATTCCGTTTATCACGACAGCGACTCCCCAGCGAACCTTTGAGCAGCTGAGGAGGAAAACCAAACTCTTAAATAAAGAAAGGCAAGAGGCTGAAATGCCCCCTGGGCTGTCCCCCGGGGGAAGAACTGGCAGGGGAACAAAAGGAACGAACCCGCGTCATTAATTTAATTGCTGGGGTTTTGATCCGGAGGGCCCCAGCAGGATTTAGGAGAGAAATCCTAAATGGAGCTGTGGGGAGAGTTCCACGGGCAGCTGGAAAAAGGAAAGGGAGGACTCGTTTCCAGGCCCCAGCTTTGCCTACAGAAAGGTACAAATTTCAATGTCGTTAAGCAGCCTTAGAGAGGAGGGCTTGGTACAAATTTCAATGTATTTAAGAAGACTTGGAGAGGTCTTTGAAATCCTTCCCAGAACGTGGATGTGAGGAGAGGGAGGAATTCCCTGTGCCCTCCCTGGGTCTGGTCCCACCACGGCAGCAAAACCAAAATTCTTTGATTTTTAAGGAGTGCTCAGCTCTGCTCTGGTTTTCCCCTTCTTCCCCTTTATCCCCATAATTCCACTTCCCAACATTCCAGGAGATGTCACTGTGCTCTGGAACAAGATTTCCACACCCAACTGACGTTCCAGGATGGAAAAGACCCTCCAAGATATAAAATGCTGCTCAAACATAACTGAGCTCCTGGATTTTCTGTTTTTAAAAAGGAGCTGGAGTTTAAAAGGACTTTTAAAGACCCCAGAGTTCCAACCCTTTGCACAGATATTCCACCCATTCAACTCGTTAACCTTTATTAGTTCTTATATTTTCTCTGTCATTTAACGTGTCTGAAATCTCACTTTTAAATAAATTTCCGCCACAAAATTCAAGGATCTCTATAACCAAGTCAGGACTCCAGAAATTCAACAGCAAACCCCAACTTTTTAAACAGAAAAATTCTCTCCTCCTCCCCCCCCCCCCAAAAAAAAAAAAAGAATCCAGCAACCAGCAGAACACTGTGAGGGAAAAAAATAATACAGATTATTAAAAGGCAAGAACTCAGCAAGCAGAGAAAGAGAAGAGGATTTGAACTAACCTTGCTCACAAAAGAGGAAAGAGGGAAGAGAAGTGGTAGGAAGGAGTTGGGTTGAGTTGGTTTTTATACCTCAGCCCTGATGGCCTGGGGACCACAGACAGCCTTTGTACCTGGAATTAATTCCCAACGAGTACGTCCTGAATGTCAAACCTCCCGCCTGATTAAATGTCTTTTCCCCCACTGCTCATTTACTTTGTTTTTATTTCCTTATCTTCTGACAGACGGATTCCGTCCCGCGGGTCTCGTCTCATCTCGGGAATTAGGGACCAAATTTATTCCAGGGCCACCTCTCAGTCACAACAAAATCCAGACTCCGGCGTATGTTTGACTTTAGTCACAAAGAAAAACACTAAGAATTGTCTACAATGCATAATTCATCTGTTCCAAGGCGTTCTTTTATTAAGGGTATGAGTGTAAACCCTTAATAAATTCCTGTCTCCAGCGATGGTCTGCCTCCAGCCGGGCGTCGGGACAACCTCAGCTCGGGGTTTGGGGAAGTTCCTGCCCTGAAGAGCACAGCCAGCCCCGGAATCCCACAGAACCCAGGCAGGGGAGTGCCAGAACTGTGGAATTCAGAGACAAATTGGAGCTTTATCACATCCAGTTTTTGGTTTTGTGCTATTAAATTCAGAGACAAATTGGAGCTTTATCACATCCAGTTTAGGATGGTTTTGTGGTGTTGAATTCAGAGACAAAAATTGCCATTTTATCACATCCAGTTTAGGATGGTTTTGTGGTACTGAATTCAGAGACAAAAATTGCCATTTTATCACATCCAGTTCGGGATGGTTTTGTGATATTAAATGTGGGTGGCACGGTTCGAGGCACAGCTGGGAGAACAAGGGGAGGTTTAATCCTGATTTATCAGTTCTTTTTACAAAGGGAACCCCTAAACCCCTTCTGCACCATCTCAGCTCACAGACGCCAGTGAGAATCGTGGAATCATGGAATGGTTTGGGTGGGAAGGGACCTTAAAGCTCATCCTGCTCCAATCCAACCTCCCCATGACCCCGGGTTGCTCCAAGCCTCATCCAACCTGGCCTGGAACAAAGAATTCCTTCCCAAATCCAACCTAAATTTCCCCTCTTTTAGTGTTACCCCCGTTTTCCCCCTGTCCTGTCACTCCAAGCCCTTGGAAATTCTCTCCCCACGTTCCTCGTTGGTTCCTTCAGGTCCTGGAAGGCCACAATTGGGTCACCCCAAAGCTTCTCCAAGCTCGGAAAGATCCTCAGAGATTTTACTTTTGGAGATGTGAACATTTTAATTGACAGTTGTCCGTAACTGGGTCAGACTGGGAATGGCACACAAAAGAGTTTTGGCTCCTCTTGGATTTGATCTTGGAGCCACAAGTGAGCAAATTGCTGAGGAGCTGGGAAAAAAAAAAAAATTGTCCTTATTACACTGTGCTTGACTTAATTTCACGTTGAGATTATTAGAGTCGGTCTAAAAGTAGCAGAAATTAAAAGCACCCATAAATTGGGAAGATGAAAGAATTTTTAATGAGTGGATGATGCTTCTCAGGCAATGCCAGCCTCAACCTAGACTGGAAAACAAAAGCAGGACGATTCCTTTATCAAGGAAAGTTTCCATTTGCAAAAAATGCATGTGGGAACTAATTAATGCCAAATTAAAAAAAAAAAAAAAAGAGAGAGAGAGAGAGAGAGAGAGAAAAGATGCTTCAATAACCCCACAAAGTTAAAAATATCTACATTTTGATCACACAGATTTTTTTTCCACCTTAACATCCAAATCATGTTGACATTCTTCAGAAATTGTCCCACCAATGATTTCAGGCGTTGCAGGTGACACATCAGACCCTTAAAGGCAGAAAATTCTGCTTGAAATAGAACCAAGCACCTCCACTTAATAAAAACTTCAACATCTTGCACAATCCCCCTGCCATGCTGGGCTGGGAATGTTCTAGAACATGGCTTTTTCTCTTTTTTCCCCCCTTTTTCCCCTTTTTTTCACTTTTTTTTCCTTTTATTTCCCTTTTTCCCTTTTTTTTCCTCTTTAGATCAGCAAGAATAAATTTCAGGGTTTATTTCCCCTCACCCAGACTCTTCAGTCTCCCAATTTCCCCTCCTTCACCCCTCGTTCTCTGTGTCCATTTGCATCAGGGGATTCATGGATAAAATGGATAAAATAAATAAAAATGGATAAAATGGATAAAATAGATAAAAATGGATAAAATGGATAAAATAGATAAAAATGGATAAAATAAATAAAAATGGATAAAATGGATAAAATAGATTAAATGATCTGTTGGTGGTAAATACGGAACACGTTTCCAAACCCCATATGCACGTTTTAATAAAAAAGAGATTCAAACTGACTTTTATGCCCCCACATTTTTTTTTAAATTGGTAACTAATTTAATTTCAATTCAACACCATCATAAAATGCTCACAGCACCAAAAACTCAGGTGCAACGTTTTTTACCAGTGAGTTCCACATTTGGGGCATCACTTCAATTGACAATAATTTCTTTTTATTTATAAAAATAACTAGAAAAAGCAGTCTTATCATAAATATCGGGGAAATTTTGGGATTTTGAGGTGATTCTGCAGGACCAGGGTCATTCCCAGTCAGGATATTTTAGGATTCCATCCCACCTTCTTCCTAAACTCCTCTTCACCCCACAGATTTGCAAATTTGGGAGTAAATAATTTTTAATAAATTTAAAGATAGTCACAAAACGTTTGAATGGAGAACTCCACCTCTTCTGCCTGTTCTGTGAAGATCTGGACCTCCTGAATGGCAGGAGCCTTCCCTCGAGCTCCTCAAATGTTTGTATCTCAGCTCCAGGACAGATTTAATTGTCAAATAGATTTTATTTCATGGCTTTCTTATTCTCGGATTTCCTTCGGTGGCCACCGTGGCAGGTGCTGCTTCTGCCATGTTAATATTCAGATATTATTCCGAATATTATTATATCTTAATTGAGATTCCTCGAGGGTTTGAAAGATGCTAAACAGGGCACAAGATGAACAATCCCTCAAGCTTAAAAACCACAATTGTGTTTTAAATATGTCAGTGGGATAAAAAAAATTGGGGGGAAAAAAATCCTAAAAAGTGAAATTTATTTGTGAACCTGTTCAGTGCTTCTTAGGAGTGTAAAAACCAGGGAAATTACTTTTTATCGGGTGTGTTGTGGTAACTTTTGGATGCACATTTTTCCTCTGTGAAGCCCTCGCAGAGATTTTCCCATAATTCTGCCCCAGGGGGAGAAAAACCACAATGAAACTCTGAATTGGATGCAACATCAGTTTAATGATAAAAAGTCAAAGAAGCATTCAGAAAAAAAAAAACAAAACAAAACTACACAACAAAGGGAAAATGTGTATTTATGAAAGGAAAAAGAAGCCACTGAAAACAATTCCAGCTGAGAGACAGCAAGCAAGACTCCACCTCCCCAAAACCCCTGGGTCAAACCCCTCCGCTGACCGCCGCCAACGGGAGAGTTCAAACCGCGTCAGCGCCAAACGCGCCACCGCGGAGACAAGGAAATTGGGGAAAGAAGGACTTTGGAGGCTGGAACGGGGCTGGCCACGGGTCTAGAGAGAACATCTCTCCTGGTCAGGAGGGTGTGAGGGGCTGTGGAAAGGCCGGGCAGCAGCTCCAGCCCCAGCCCGGCCCCTGGCTTGGCCCTTCCTGGGGGAGGCTCTGGCTGCACGTCCGGCCCGGCTCTAGCAGGGCAGGCACCTCCGGCCACAGTAGCGGCCACCAAGGCCAGAGAGCCCCGAGAGCCCAAAGCCCCCCGAGTTGATGGGCACTCCCTCCTCGCTCAGGATGCTGCCCACGGCCGCCGAGGTGGAGGAGCCCACGGCGGTGTTCTGGGGGAAGGAGCTGAGGATGGGTCCCGGCAGAGTGACCACCACGGGCGAGGGCTGGATGACCACGCGGGAGTCCTGGCACTGCCGGACACAGGGCTCGTTGCAGCTGTTGGCCAGCGGCGTGGGGCCGCAGGGCCGGCACAGGTCGTAGCAGGACATGGCTGTGGCCTCAGGAGCACCTGGGGAGAGGGCAGGGAGAGCACCCAGAGAGGTCAGGTACCCACGGAGATGATGCTGCTGGGCAGGAGGAAACACAACCTGGGCACAAGGGACAGCCCGGACAGGGAGGAAAGGAGGAATTCAACAGAACAGACCCCAAAGTGTTCCCTGTAAAGAAATCCCAACATCTCACAGCCTAGCAAAACCAGTAAAGAACAACCCTGTCCCCAGTAAAAAACAGTAAAACAAACCCCAGTCCCCAGGAAAAAACAACCACAAGAACCCGGTGAGAGCAGGATGGAGGAGAAAGACTTTAAGAAAAGAACAACAGAGAAGCAAAGATCCAACTGAGACCCGAGGAAAAGGAGTTGGGGAAGAGAAGAGTGAGGCCGAGGCCCTTGCAGCTCACCTGTGTCACCGAGGAGGAGAAGGCAGCAGAGCTGGATGAGGGCTCCTGCTCCTGCTCTGCCTTTTATTCTGTCCCACACAGCCCCGGGCCCCACGGGCACCCTCGGCACAATGGAACGCCTTTTCCCAAGCTCATCCCGCATGCAAAACATCCCCATTAGAGAAATGGGGACACTGCAACGCTGCTTTTTTTCATTTCCCTGTGCACGACATGCCCAGTCAGCCTCCCAGGCTCCTTTCAAGTTGCCAGGATTAGAGGCCAAAATGTGTCCCGAGGGGCAAAGCCACGTCAGCAGTGCTGGGTGATGCAGCCGGGGCTGAGGAGTGTCCCACATCCCAAATAATTCCAGCCCTTTGTCCTCCAGGGCAGGACTTTAAAGTGTTTCCTGATGATGGAGCCAAGCTCCTCAGGGCCCTGAGGCTCCAGGCTGGGCATTGTCCCATGAGGGTCAGTGCTGTCCCTCACCCTGAGTGACCATTCCAGAGATGGAGGGAAGGGAATGGAGAGGACAGTGACCATTCCAGGGAATGGAGGGGACAGTGACCATTCCTGGGAATGGAGGGGACAGTGACCATTCCAAGGAATGGAGGGGTCCAAGACCATTCCAGGGAATGGAGGAAAGGAAATAGAGGAGTCAGAGACCTTCCGAGATGGAAAAGATGGAATGGAGGGGTCAGTGACCATTCCAGAGATGGAAGGCAGGGAATGGAGGGGTCAGAGACCATTCCAAGGGATGGAGGGGCCAGTGACCATTCCAAGGAACGGAGGAGTCAGAGACCATTCCAGGGATGGAAAAAAGGGAATGGAGGGGTCAGAGACCATTCCAGGGATGGAAAAAAGAGAATGGAGGGGCCAGTGACCATTCCAGGGAATGGAGGGGTCAGAAACCATTCCGGGGATGGACACCACTGCTCTGGCCTCGGCAGGAGCCACCCATGGAGTATTGGAGTCGCCATCCCTGGAGGTGTCCAAGGGGAACCAGGACATGGCACTCTGCTCTGGACAAAGTGAGGATCAGGCAGAGGTTGGACTCGATGTTCTGGAAGAGCTGTTCCAACCTCAGGGATCCCTTGGGATGAGGGAGCATCCCCAGAGGAGTCCCGTGGTGCCAATGTCCAGCAGGATCTGCCCTGGAGGGGCAGGGACTGGCACCAGGCGCTCAGCAGGACACTCCTCAGCCCTGGCTGCATCACCCAGCCCTGCTGACGAATCATTTTCCCCTGGAAATGTTTTGGCCTCTAATCCCAGCACTTGAAAGGATCCCGGGAGGCTGACTGGGCACGTCCCGCACAAGGGAAATGAAAAGGCAGAGTTGCAGGGCAAAAAATAAAAACACTAATTTTTTGTAATTGGGATGTTTTGCATGCAAGATGAGCTGGGTAAACACGTTCCATGTGCAAAGACCGTCCCTGGGCCCGGGGCTGTGTGGGACAGTATAAAACACAGAGCAAGAGCAGGAGCCTTCATCCAGCTCTCCTGCCTTCTCCTCCTTGGTGAAACAGGTGAGTGCCTTCCTCTGCTTCTCTCGCTTTTCCTCTGCTTCTCTCTCTTCTCCTCTTCCTCTCCTGGCTCCAGCTGGGGCTTTGCCTCAGTTGTGTTTTGCTGGGATGGTTGGTGATTGTCTCCACTCTCTGTGCCACACTGGAGGGCAGTGGGAGAAGCTCCTGGCTGTGTTTTTAGGGCTCTCTTGGGGACTGCAGTTCCTTGTCCTTTCTATCTCTCTGTCCGCGCTGTCCCTTCTCCCCAGACTCTGCTCTTCCTCCTCAGAGCAGCACCTCCATCAATGTCTCACCTCTCTCGGTCTCCCTGCCCTCTCCCCAGGTGCTCCTGAGGCCACAGCCATGTCCTGCTACGACCTGTGCCGGCCCTGCGGCCCCACGCCGCTGGCCAACAGCTGCAACGAGCCCTGTGTCCGGCAGTGCCAGGACTCCCGCGTGGTCATCCAGCCCTCGCCCGTGGTGGTCACTCTGCCGGGACCCATCCTCAGCTCCTTCCCCCAGAACACCGCCGTGGGCTCCTCCACCTCGGCGGCCGTGGGCAGCATCCTGAGCGAGTCCGGGGTCCCCATCAACTCGGGGGGCTTTGGGCTCTCGGGGCTCTCTGGCCTTGGTGGCCGCTACTGCGGCCGGAGGTGCCTGCCCTGCTAGAGCCGGGCCGGACGTGCAGCCAGAGCCTCCCCCAGGAAGGGCCAAGCCAGGGGCCGGGCTGGGGCTGGAGCTGCTGCCCGGCCTTTCCACAGCCCCTCACACCCTCCTGACCAGGGCACAGGGAGGCAAACGTGGCCAGCTCAGGCTCCTGCTTGTCCTGCTTCCTCCTGCGCCGTCCCGGGCCCTGCTGTGCCCGGCTCTGCCGGCCCCAGGGGCTCAGCCCCAGCCCAGCGCAGCGGGCTCCTGCTGCTCCCGCTGTCCCCGTGCCTGGGGAGGGCACACCCGGGCTGTGACACTGCTGCCCAGGGCCCCAGCCCGGCCCGGGGCTCTGCACACCCTCTGCTCTCTTTCTGTCCTCACTCAACGCAATAAAGTTCACTCTGCATTGGAACTGGAGTCTCCTGGAGTTCCTGCCCCGCTGGGGTGTGCAGCCCGGCTGCTCCGTGGGGGGATGTGATGTCCTGGGGGGGTTTGGGTGGGGGAAGGGCAGGGATGGACTTTTCCCGCACCTGGGCAAGGTGAGACACCTCCAAGGGCCACAGTCCCTGCAGGTGCCATGGGGCAGGGGAGGGAGCGTGGCCTTGTGTGAGTGTGACCAGGGTGACCAGGAGGTGCCCCAGGGGACACCTGAGCCACGACAGAGGTTGGGCAACTTCCAGCTGATGAGTCAAAGCCCTGACTCGGTGGTTTCTGGGCCAGTTTCACCCACCTGCCCAAGGCCATGCTTGTGTTTCACCACCTCCAACTGCACCTTTCCCTCCCTTGCTCCAAGCTCTTCTCCCAAGCCCTGGATGCAGAGGGAGTCCGAGAGGAGCTGAGGTGACGTGTGCCCAACAGTGCCACTGCCAAAGTCAGCGTGATGTCCCAATTCCTTCTGCTGCTTCCTGTGGAGGGTTTCTCCCCAGGGAACGGGCAGTGCCTGGCCATCCTGTGGCACCTGTGGCACCTGTGGCACCTGTGGCCGTCCTGCAGCCATCCTGTGGCACTCAAAGGCTGCTCCTCTGCCCTATTTTGGGCTCCAATGTCTGAAATAAAGTGATCCCACCGAGTTCCTCTGCTGTGCAAACACCCTCCCATCCCTGTGTGAGCCAGGAGGGGACAGTGACAGCAACGGGGTCAAAATGTCACCAGGGAAGGGTGGTGACACCCCCAGGACACCTCTGGGTGAACCAGGTGGGTGAGGACACCCCGAGGCTTCATGGAGACCCTCAGTGGGGAGGGCTGGCTCAGGGAGAAGCAGAAAAGGCTGGAAATGTCCATGAAAGGCCAAGATTGAAAAAAAAAAGATGTTAAGGGAGTGATCTTTTGGGAAACCTTGGTGGTAATTGCCTGCCCGGAATTGCCTCATAAAATCTCTTACGCATTTTAGTGCACATTCTTTTGGGCAGCCAGAAAACCTGGGAGCTTTGGGAGGGTGCAAAAAGGTCCCATAAATATATATATTTAAAAAAACAACCCATAAATAATAATCTTGACTCCTGAAAGTTCATAATTCCAAAGCAGCAATATATAGAGAACAGGGTGAGGGATGGAAAAATGTCACTGACATAAAGAATTAAATCAATTCTTTGCATCATCTCAGTGAAATTTTTCTTGATTCCTCCAGCGGAACAGCAGACAGGATGAGCTGCCCTCATTTTTTATTTCCAAGGAGTTGAAGCATAAAAGGCAAAGAGTTCAAACGTTATTAAAGTGGAAATGCCGTGGATGGAAACGTGGTGTGTGTTTTGAAGGAAATCTCTGTCAGATCTGCCTTGCCACACCTGGGGTTTTTTCTTCTGAACGTGTTTGTTCAGGGAAACTTCTCCTGTCAACCTGAGAGCTCCCTTCATCCTCCTGGATGAAGGAATCTGGCTTGGACCTCTGGGAGTGAAGGTTTTTCTGTCTCTGATGGAACAGAAGTTTTGCTGGGACAGGAGTTTTGCCACGATGAGGGTGTCAGGGTGGTGCAGGTGGTGCCCAAGCAGGGTTGTCACAGCTCCCGGGGACACCAGCTCTTGTCTTGTCACAGGAGATGCAGCTCAAAACTCGGAATCCATCCCCTGACAGGCATTTTTGGGGACATCCTGGCCTCTGGTGCTCCCCAGGCTGGGTTTGCCAGCCCTCAGGTGTCCTGCTTGGAAACGTTCCCGAGTGTTTGGGGACATTGCGTAGGGTCTGGTCAGAGGCAGGGAGAGAAAAAGAAGTGGAGGGATGTCCGTGGGGAAGGGAAGAAGGAAGAGTTCTGAAGTCAGATGTTCTCATTAGGGGAGTATTTTTGGCAAGATAATGACCCTGACTAATATTTGTTGTTGAGAAAGCAGCGTCCTTCCTTCTGGAACTGTCCTGTTGTGCTGATTGGAGAACTCCAGGCGATGCTGAACGAGGTGAAGGGCAGAAGAAACGAGATAATTTCTTCTGAAGGCAACACGAGATCCCATGGAAAGTTCAGAACCCAGCCGTGTAGTCTCTCTGATGAATAAATGACGTCTAAGAGGGTTTGAAAGGCCTTGGAGTCACAGACAGCAACGTCTACGGCCAGTCCCCACCAAAACCAACCCTTTAATCCTGGGTTTATAATAAATAAAAAACTGCATTTGTTACTCCAAAGGCTGAGAGCTGCCTCAGGAGGGGAAGGTGCTGACATCACCTGGAAATACGGCACCACTCCACCCAGCAGGCTGAAAAACACCCTAAAAAAACCTTCTGGCCTCTAATGGTGGCAACTTGAAAGGAGCCAGTTTGGCTGAATGGGCACATCCTGCACAGGGAAATGAAAAGGCAGAGTTGCAGGGAACACAAACAACCTCCAGTTCGTTTAATTGGGGGGTGTTTTGCATAAAATATGAGCTTGTTGGTAAACACGTTCCCGGCGAAAAGGCGCGTCTGGGCCCGGGGCTGTGTGGGACAGAATAAAAGGCAGAGCAGGAGCAGGAGCCCTCATCCAGCTCTCCTGCCTTCTCCTCCTCGGTGACACAGGTGAGCTGCAAGGGCCTCGGCCTCACTCTTCTCTTCCCCAACTCCTTTTCCTCGGGTCTCAGTTGGATCTTTGCTTCTCTGTTGTTCTTTTCTTGAAGTCTTTCTCCTCCATCCTGCTCTCACCAGGTTCTTGTGGTTGTTTTTTCCTGGGGACTGGAGTTTGTTTTACTGTTTTTACTGGGGACAGGGTTGTTCTTTACTGGTTTTGCTGGGCTGAGAGATGTTGGGATTTCTTTACAGGGAACACTTTGTTCTGTTGAATTCCTCCTTTCCTCCCTGTCCGGGCTGTCCCTTGTGCCCAGGTTGTGTTTCCTCCTGCCCAGCAGCATCATCTCCGTGGGTACCTGACCTCTCTGGGTGCTCTCCCTGCCCTGTCCCCAGGTGCTCCTGAGGCCACAGCCATGTCCTGCTACGACCTGTGCCGGCCCTGCGGCCCCACGCCGCTGGCCAACAGCTGCAACGAGCCCTGTGTCCGGCAGTGCCAGGACTCCCGCGTGGTCATCCAGCCCTCGCCCGTGGTGGTCACTCTGCCTGGACCCATCCTCAGCTCCTTCCCCCAGAACACCGCCGTGGGCTCCTCCACCTCGGCGGCCGTGGGCAGCATCCTGAGCGAGGAGGGAGTGCCCATCAACTCGGGGGGCTTTGGGCTCTCAGGGCTCTCTGGCCTTGGTGGCCGCTACTGCGGCCGGAGGTGCCTGCCCTGCTAGAGCCGGGCCGGACGTGCAGCCAGAGCCTCCCCCAGGAAGGGCCAAGCCAGGGGCCGGGCTGGGGCTGGAGCTGCTGCCCGGCCTTTCCACAGCCCCTCACACCCTCCTGACCAGGAGAGATGTTCTCTCTAGACCCGTGGCCAGCCCCGTTCCAGCCTCCAAAGTCCTTCTTTCCCCAATTTCCTTGTCTCCGCGGTGGCGCGTTTGGCGCTGACGCGGTTTGAACTCTCCCGTTGGCGGCGGTCAGCGGAGGGGTTTGACCCAGGGGTTTTGGGGAGGTGGAGTCTTGCTTGCTGTCTCTCAGCTGGAATTGTTTTCAGTGGCTTCTTTTTCCTTTCATAAATACACATTTTCCCTTTGTTTTTGGTTTTGTTGTTTTGTTTTTTTTTTCTGAATGCTTCTTTGACTTTTTATCATTAAACTGATGTTGCATCCGATTCAGAGTTTCATTGTGGTTTTTCTCCCCTGGGGCAGAATTATGGGAAAATCTCTGCGAGGGCTTCACAGAGGAAAAATGTGCACCCAAAAGTCACCACAACGCACCTGTGATGACTTCTCACACTCAATAACGTTCACTCTGCATTGGAACTGGAGTCTCCTGGAGTTCCTTGTATTTTGGGTCCCCAGATGAAGCTGCTCCAAGGGTGTCATGTTCTGGGGGGTTTGGGTGGGATTGGAGGGAGCGTGGCTTTATGTGAGTGTCACCAGGATGTGCTCCAGGGGACATTTGGGTCAGGAGGGAGGTTGGACTTTGGGTTCCAGCTGATGAGGCAAAACATGGACCATTGATATCTCTGTGCAGATTTACAGGCGCCTTCCTAAAGCCTTTATTTCGTGCATTATATTGTGCATAAATTGTGCATTTCCAGCTACAAATGGCTGTTTTCTTTGCCTGCATCCAAGCCCTGGAGCACAGGGGACAACCCAAGGTCCTGAGGTGACACGTGGCACCCAGGGCAGGCGTGCAAAGAGAAATGCGAGTCCTGGAAATGGACTGAGGAGGGGTCACTCTTCCTGGAGGGATCCCAGAATCCTCAAGGTTTGGAAAAAAAAGCTCCAAGATCAAGTGGACGTCAATGTCAACGTCAATATCAATGTCACTGTCAATGTCAGTGTCAGTGTCACTGTCACTGTCACTGCTGCTGTCTCTCAGGTGAGGGGTCATTCCCCCTGTGTCTCCATCCCTGTCCCATATCAACATTACACACCCACCCTCAGTAGGTCCCCAAACCCTCTCCTGGCTCAAATGTCCCCTGGAGCACCTCCTGGTCACTCTGCACACTCCTGGGATGGGAGGGCGTTTGCACAGCAGGTAAAGAGACAGAGGAACTCGGTGGGATCACTTTATTTCAGACATTGGAGCCCAAAATCGGGCAGAGGAGCAGCCTTTGAGTGCCACAGGATGGCTGCAGGACGGACACAAGTGCCACAGGTGCCACAGGTGCCACAGGATGGCCAGGCACTGCCCGTTCCCCAGGGAGAAACTTTCCTCAGGAAGCAGCAGAAGGAATTGGGACATCACGCTGACTTTGGCAGTGGCACTGTCGGGCACACGTCCCCTCAGCTCCCCTGGGACTCCCTCTGCATCCAGGGCTTGGGAGAAGAGCTTGGAGCAAGGGAGGGAAAGGTGCAGTTGGAGGTGGTAAAACACAAGCATGGCCTTGGGCAGGTGGGTGAAACTGGCCCAGAAACCACCGGGTCAGGGCTTTGACTCATCAGCTGGAAGTTGCCCAGCCTCTGTCCTGGCTCAGGTGTCCCCTGGGGCACCTCCTGGTCACCCTGGTCGCACTCACACAAGGCCACTCTCCCTCCCCTGCCCCATGACACCTGCAGGGACAGTGGCCCTTGGAGGTGTCTCACCTTGCCCAGGTGTGGGAAAGGTCCATCCCTGCCCTTCACCCACCCAAACCCCCCCAGGACATCACATCCCCCCATGGAGCAGCCGGGCTGCACACCCCAGCGGGGCAGGAACTCCAGGAGACTCCAGTTCCAATGCAGAGTGAACTTTATTGCGTTGAGTGAGGACAGAAAGAGAGCAGAGGGTGTGCAGAGCCCCGGGCCGGGCTGGGGCCCTGGGCAGCAGTGTCACAGCCCGGGTGTGCCCTCCCCAGGCACGGGGACAGCGGGAGCAGCAGGAGCCCGCTGCGCTGGGCTGGGGCTGAGCCCCTGGGGCCGGCAGAGCCGGGCACAGCAGGGCCCGGGACGGCGCAGGAGGAAGCAGGACAAGCAGGAGCCTGAGCTGGCCACGTTTGCCTCCCTGTGCCCTGGTCAGGAGGGTGTGAGGGGCTGTGGAAAGGCCGGGCAGCAGCTCCAGCCCCAGCCCGGCCCCTGGCTTGGCCCTTCCTGGGGGAGGCTCTGGCTGCACGTCCGGCCCGGCTCTAGCAGGGCAGGCACCTCCGGCCGCAGTAGCGGCCACCAAGGCCAGAGAGCCCCGAGAGCCCAAAGCCCCCCGAGTTGATGGGGACCCCGGACTCGCTCAGGATGCTGCCCACGGCCGCCGAGGTGGAGGAGCCCACGGCGGTGTTCTGGGGGAAGGAGCTGAGGATGGGTCCAGGCAGAGTGACCACCACGGGGGACGGCTCGATGATGACCCTCGAGTCCTGGCACTGCCGGACACAGGGCTCGTTGCAGCTGTTGGCCAGCGGCGTGGGGCCGCAGGGCCGGCACAGGTCGTAGCAGGACATGGCTGTGGCCTCAGGAGCACCTGGGGAAGGCACAGGCAGAAGGTGAGGCACGGCCTCGGCAGGAGGAAGAGGAGAGCGCGGGGAGGAGGGACAGGGGAGAGGGAGGGAGGAAGGATCAGGATCCTCAGTGCCCTGCACTGAGCCCAAGAGCTTCTCCCTCCTCGTCCCAGCCAGCAGAGGCTGGGAGCAGGATGTGGGAGCCAAATTCTGGGCGGAAGCTGCAGAGCAGCAAGGCCAGAGCTGAAGACAAAGAGAAAGAGAAGGAGGACAAGAGGAAGGCAGAGAGAAAGAGGAGGAGAAGGACAAGAGGAAGGCAGAGAGAAAGAGGAGGAGGACAAGAGGAAGGCAGAGAGAAAGAGGAGGAGGAGATGGACAAGAGGAAGGCAAAGGCAATGAGAAGGAGGATAACAACAAGCAGAAGGCAAAGACAAGGAGAAGAAGAAGGAGAAGAGGAAGAGAAAGACAAAGTGAAGGAAAAGAACAAGATAAAGGCAAAGTGAAGGAGAAAGAGGACAGGAGGGAGGCCAAGGCCCTTGCAGCTCACCTGTGTCACCGAGGAGGAGAAGGCAGCAGAGCTGGATGAGGGCTCCTGCTCTCGGATGGGTTTTATACCGTCCTGGCCAGCCCCAGGGCCAGCCTTTGCTCATGGGATTTGTTTCCCAAGCTCATTCTGCATGGAAAACAATTCCTTTTTCCTTCTCCAACCTTTGATTTGGTGCTGCAACGCTCCCTCCCCGTTTCCTTGCTGGTGGCCATCCCCATTCCAACTCTGGGACCTCGTTTTATGTGACTTTAATTAGAGATCAAAGGCTTCTCATGGCCGGCATTGTTGATTCAGGTAATTTAGGCCTTCATGGCCATCCCCCTTGGAAAGCGACGTGTTTTTCCTCCTCTGTCTGGCAGTTTAGTCACTGCCCCATCTGTCTCGTGGCCATTTCCAAATTAAAACGATGCCAGACTCATCCCACACAGCTCCAGATTCGCACAGCATTTTGCATGTTTTGCATAAATGTAATTGCAGCTATTTTTCCCCGCGTTTTCAGATTGTGCCACATGTCTGGTTCTGGTCTCTCATTGAGAATGGAACTCTGGTTTAAATGAGAGCCTAATTAGGTCACAAACCCTGCGTGGCACCGATTTGTTTTAGTTTTTCAGTCAGCATTCAGCATTTCAGTCCAGAACTCACTGTTTCTAGTATATTGTGTCACTACCTTCGACTTGTGCGGAATCTCCAAGTGCATTTAATAACCAAAATCTGAATGTTTTTTAAAAATGTGGAGGTTTTTTTCCGAGTCATCTTCACACTTGAAGCCCTTTTTTGGGAATAATTTGAGAATAATTTGGGAATAATTTGGGAATAATTCCCCCTTGACCCTCAGAGCAACTTCTGTAAAGTCTCCAGGAGTGAGGTTTTCCTTCCCCCTTTTTTTTTTTTCTTTTTTTCCAACAGGGAGCTGAACTCTTGTTTCTCAGAGGAAATAAAACATTCAGCAGCTGGCGTTGGTTATGGGATACTGGGCAAATAGTTTCCCCTGGCCTAATTAGGGCTTCAATATGCTTGAGATTTCTGTCCTGGCCCCACAGAAAATATCCTGACAATGCTGCTGCAGGAAAGGAATGGGGACAATTTGGGAACACAGGGGTTGGTGGTGTCCCTGCAATTGCTGGGGACACCTAATTTCAGTTTATTTGTGGCCGTGCCCAAAGCCAGAACCCCAAATTGCTTCATTCAGGTGGCGCAGCCAACAATAATTTCTGCTCAACTCGGATAATTCGAGCGAGTAATTTTGGCTAACCAAGGGGAGGAAGTCTCCAGCTTCGATTTTTTCCTCCCCAAAACATTTCTGAGCAGAGAAATGTTTCGCTTTATTCATTAAAGCAGAGCTTGGCCCGTTGTGACTGCAGCAAAAAAAGCATTAAATTGACCATGGAGGGATAAAATGATTCCAGCAATAATTCAATCCCCAGAGTGGGGCTTTTATTTTTTAGAATTATTTTAAGATTTTAGTTCAGAGAAGGACCAAATTAACCAGGAATGCATCCTGTGATGATTGAGGCCGAAGAAACGATCAGTTTTGGGATGTAATCCATTCCAGGCCAGGTTGGATGGGATATTGAGCAACCTGATCCAGTGGGACCTGCCCCTGCTCGTGGAAGGAGAGTTGGAACGAGGTGACCTTCAAAGTCCCTTCCTCCCCAAACCATTCTGTGATTCCACAACCGATGGGAACTTTTTTGAAGAAGTATTTTTTTTAAAAAAAAAAAATCAAAAATAAAAAAGGACATTTCACTGGAAGCTGCCTCCCAGCACCGTCAGAGCCTCCACCTCTCATTTAGCTCCATCCCAAATTCCGAAGCCTCCGAGGTGTCTGTCTGCAGCTCCCCCGGGGCTGAAGGGACAATTGGAGCTTTGGCTCCTTGTGAAAGGGAAGAACTTCAAAGCCAAATCCCAAATATTCATTAAACGGTTGAGACACACACAAAGCGCCTCAGCCATGGAAATATTGCAGCCACTGCTGCGAAATTGGAATGGGGTTTTTTTTTGTCACCCAGGCGACGACGTCACCCGAAATTTGGTTACTCCCCGGGCAGACAGCATTTCTGACAGCGTCAGAAACCCAAGGTTATTAATTTTTTCATTAAAAAGTCGTTTTGGTGCACGGTAATGACCTCCCACGGAGCTTCTGGAACAGATCCAAGGCTGCCTGGGGACTCCTGTGACAATTCAGTGCAGCAGCACCGGGGACAGGACGAGGCGGGGATGGGGGGATTCTGTCCCGCTCAGGTGAGACCTCACCTGCCCCAGCTCTGGGAACACCTGGAGCTGCTGCAGAGAGCCCAGAGGAGGCTCCAGGGTGGGATCCCAGGGATGGATGGAGCAGCTCTGCTGGGAGGAAAGGCCGGCACAGCCGGGATTGTCCAGCCCTGGAGAAGCTTTGGGGTGACCTCAGTGTGGCCTGGCAGGACCTGAGGGGACCATGAGGAACACGGGGAGAGACAATTCCCGAGGGATGGAGGGACAGGACAAGGGGGAATGGGTTCAGACTGACAGGGAGGGGGTTTAGGTGAGATTTGGGGGATAAATCCTTCCCTGTGAGCATGGGGAGGCCCTCACAGGGGATATTCCATGTATTCCCCATCCCTGGAAGTGTCCAAGGCCAGGCTGGAGCACCCTGGGGTGGTGGCAATGTCCCTGCCCATGGCAGGGGGGGATGAGATGAGTGTTAATGTCCCTTCCATCCCAAACCATTCCATGATTTCCTGGGAGACTGACGGGAAATCTCCACGATAACACAAACCCAGGGAACGGATTTGTGACACCCAGGGAAAGGAGTTTATTTGCCTCTGCCTTGATCCAGGTTATTCCATTACTTATTAAGGAATTTATTCAATCAGATTAATTCCGTTATCGGGATTTAATTCATTACACTGTTGGGATTTAATTCATTACACTATTGGGATTTAATTCATTCCATTATCGGGATTTAATTCATCACACTTTTGGGATTTAATTCATTACACTGTTGGGATTTAATTCATTCCTTTATCGGGATTTAATTCATCACGCTTTTGCGATTTAATTCATTACACTGTTGGGATTTAATTAATTCCATTATCGGGATTTAACATGGAAATAATGAAATAATAAAAAGCCTCACGAGGCCAAAAATCGCTGACCTGATTAGGAGCTGATTAGCAGCCGAGCTCTGATCTGTTTATCTTTGAGGGTTTTCATTGCTCAACCCGCGGGTGTCTGAAGCCAATTCCACCCTCGGGATAATGACACGGGGACGTGCAGAGAGCCTTAATGAGCACTTGCGATGGGACATTTCGTGATCTGAGCCTCGGGGCTCTCCCCTTCCCACCTCGTCATTTAAAGAGGAAAAAAAAATAAAATAGAACAAAAAAAGAAATTTAGTGCTGCATTAAAGGAGAAATCTGGCTGTAGGCAAGGGCAGAGCTCGGGGGACATCAGGCACTTTCCCTGCCCCATCCCGTGGGGCTGAAAGCTGCAGATTTCGGTGAAATGCCCCCCAAAAAACGAGAGTGGGGATGAGGTTTTGGTCATCCTCGCACACTGGCAGAGCCTTGGTGCTCAAAGAAGCTTTTCAGAGGTCGAGTGCGCAGTGAGGGCGGCCAGAAATGTCCTTTTTTTGAAGGAAAAATAAATAAAATCTCAATTTCTCTGCGGGCAGAACAATTCTCTCAGCCTTTTCTGCATCCTCTCGGGGAGTTCCAGCAGCTCCAGCTCCTGTCCCAGGGCTGGAATTGGGAGTTCTCTGCTCCTTAATTTTAGTGCTCCTCCTGAAAATCCGTTCAGGAGGTGCCATTTCTCAGCAGAGCCTCATCGTTCCCGCTGGGAAAAGGTTTGGAGCAGGGAAAAAATTCCCTCCTTCCCTCCCCACCGCTGGGGCACCCCGAAATATTTGGAATATTGGGATATTTCAGCTGGAAAGGAGCTCGTGGTCCAGCCCCTTTCCCCAAAAATCATTCAATTTCCCGTTTTTATTCTTATTTCCCCTCCTTTAATGACTCATCGCGTTCCTGGGGCTCCTCTCTGGAATTATTCCCTGCAAAAAAAATAAAAAATAAAAAATAAAAATGGGTGACTCTGCAAAGTTCCCAAGGCAACGCCAGTCCCCGGGAACAGCCCCGGGAAGTTTGAGATTAAAGGATTTCAAAGCCCTTCGCGAACATTAATGATTTATTCATGTAAAAACACTCATTAGCAGCTTTTAGGGGATGCAGCAGGATGGCAGAAGAGAGTCACAAAGTCACCCTGAAGGACATGGCAAGGTTGGTAATCGACGTTCTCTGGTGATAAATGGGTATTTTTAGATGTCTGTAATGAAATATATAATTAAAAATAAATCTAGTGTATCTCTAAGTCTATGAATCTGTATTTATATAGAAAATAAAAATCTGTATATATGTAAAAAAAAAAAAAAAAAAAAAAACAACAAAAGCTGCTCGAGGCCCTCAAGGCTCAATCCCTAATTAAAACCCAAGGCTTTGTTTATGTCTTTCGAAACATGAAGCTGCCACTTAAGAAATCTGCAATTAGTGGGGCCTGCAAATTGCTCGCGATGGGGTAATGATCCCCCGGTCAGAAAATAATTCCTTTTTAATGAAAATCCTGCCTCAAAAATCGTCCCTTAGGAAGTGCTCGGCTCCCCAGGTATCAGTGTGGATTTTTCTGCTTTTTAATAGTAAAAAAGGGGCGGGGACAAGCCAAGCAAATAAATAATAATGATAAAAACGGGAGGGGTGAAGCTGTGGGAATTTTCTTAAATTAACTGAAATATTAAAATATTAATGAAGCCTTTTGTGTGTGTGTGTGAGGTCCTAATTAATTCCGGGTTAATTTTCCAGGATTGAGTTCTGCGTTCTCTCCTCGTGGATCACCCATTTGCATTTTCTGACCTTCCCACTCTGCTCGTGTTCCTTCCTCAGGGATGTTTTCTATCCCACGATTCCAGAAGAATTCTCCTTTATTTTTGGACTGCGAGGCTCAGAATTAAAAATGAAAAAAAAAAATGTCTATAATAAACAGATGAAATGTCTATAATAAACAGATGAAATGTCTATAATAAACAGATGAAAAAAAAATATCAAATAGCACACTGGGAGAACGTGGCTGCAACGGGGATTTTAAAAACAGAATAATTTATTAAAAACCGGGGCTGTGTTTACTGGCGAAGGGTTCCAATGGAGGAGAAGCCATTTCAGGACACGTCCCCAAAAGCGCTTCCAGAAGCACTCCCAGCTCCTCCCTTAATCCCTTCCAGAGCTTGGAACTACCACTCCTTCACCTCCCAGCTGATCCCTGGCTCCTGGGGACTTTTCACACGTCTCACGGCGGAGTCACCGTCCCTGGATGTGTGTAAAAAGAGACTGGATGTGGCACTCGGTGCCGTGGTCTGGTTGAGGTGTCAGGGATGGGTTGGACTCTGTGATCTTCACACAGAAATCACGGAATTCACAGAAATCACAGAATCGTCACAGAATTCACAGAAATCACAGAATTACAGAAACATAGAAATCAGTGAATCACGGAATCACGGAACTCACAGAAATCACAGAATTACGGAAACACAGAACTCACAGAATTCACAGAATCACAGAATTCACATCATTCACAGAATTCACAGAATTCACGGAAATCACAGAATTCACAGAATCATGGAATCACAGAACTCACAGAACTCACAGAACTCACAGAAATCACAGAAATCACAGAAACACAGGAATCAGTGAATCACAGAATCACGGAATCACATAAATCACAGAAATAACAGAAATCACAGAAATCACAGAATTCACATAAATTAGAGAAATCACAGAATTCACCGAATCACAGAATTCACAGAAATCACAGAATCCAGAATCACAGAATGACAGAATTACAGAAACACAGAAATCAGTGAATCACAGAATCACAGGATCACAGAATTCACAGAATTCACAGAAATCACAGAATTCACAAAAATTCTGTGAATTCTGTGATTCTCCTTCCCCCCAGGGATCCCAGCCAAAGCATCTCCAGGAGCTGCCGGGATTCAAATCTGTGGGAACGGGATAAAACGTGGAACGCGAGCGCCTGGAGTGACCTCTGACAATTCATCTGCCTCCTGCCCTTCCCTGCCTCCAACCCAGATAATAACTGGAATTAAAATCTGCCAAAGGCAACGGAAAAAATCTGGTCTGCCAGGGAAGGGCAAAGGAGGTTTTTAAATAGGGTTGGTTCTTTTTATTTCTCGAAAAAACAAAACAAAACAAAACAAAACAAAACAAAAAAAAAAAAACAAAACAAAACAAAACAAAACAAAACAAAACAAAAAAAAAACCACACCCAGAAAGAACAAAATTCCCCAGGAATCCCAAAATGTTCTGCAGCACGAGGGGCTGGGAAAAGGGAATGGGAGGGACATGAAGCACTGAGCAGTGTCTGGGGAGTGTTCACAGAATTCCAGGCTCAACAAAGCTGGGGAAGAGCTCCTAAATTCCTAAATCATCGAATCCAACCTCTGATGGATTAAACCTTCAGGTTTTATACGGATACAATTAATTATTGTCTTTAAAAAGTTGTGTGAGGAGGTTAAACGGCAAGAGGGAAGCCTTAATCTGTGGATCCTGAAATAAAATAAAATATAAAAATATTCAAATAGCAAAAAAAAAAAAAACCACCTCAAAATTGTAGAAATACAGAAATAAAAATATATAAATATATAAATATATAAATACATAAATATATAAAATATATAATAGAAATAGATAGAAATAAAGGAATATAAAACCGAAAATATTAAAAATTATAGAATAAAAAATATAAAATAAATATGAAAATATAAATATATACATTTGCGTCCCTTTATATCTTCCTAAATCACATTTCAGCTGAATGAATCCTGCTGAACAACTTCCATATCACCCTCGGCAGGTTCATTAAAGTTAAATCTTGGGACATTCCCACCTGCCTGGGACACTTCCAGGGATGGGATATCCACAATTCTCGTCCCTCTTTCCCAGGATTCATATTCCCAGCGACGTGCCAGGAAGCTGAGCTGCTTCCCTTTGTTCCTAATTATTATTTACTCTCCATTTCCCCTCCCAGCGTAAATTATCTGCAGCCTGAGAGGGGTCCTAAGGCAAAAAAAATGTTTGTGGGCAGCTGGGAACAAAAGAGTTCGGGCAGATCCCAAGCGATTTATGCAGATTTGGGCAATCAGGGACGCAGCACGGAGGTGGAATTGTGCTTTTAAGGGTGTCCCCAAATATTTAAGTGAGCCGCATCCCGGTATTCCAATAAGATTTAAATTAAGTTAAAGGGCGTCTTTTATGTAGTAAATAAATAAAATTGTCTGGGGACTGTTATACCAAAATGCTCCTGGACTCCCTCAGAAATCTCTTTCTGCAGGAATCTTGATTTCTCTTTTTATTATGACTTTTTTTTTTTTTTTCCTGTCATTGATTTCCTCTTTAACATCTTAATTAAAGACATTTTATCCATGTCTGGCTCGCTCAAAAATGTTGATAAGTGACCCACTCGCCCCTTTTCTCCAATGGTTTCATATTAAACTTATATTTTAATGGTTTTGTAATAAATTTGCATCTCTAATTTGTGTTGAATTAAGTTTTCACAGAGACAGAACAATTTCTTGCCTGCTTTTTCCCCCCACCTTAGTTCAGAAACCCTGGGTGGTTCCAACCTTCCCTTTCCCACAATTTCATCTTTTCCAACCCAAAAACTGAGGGGGAAAAATAAAATAAAATAAAAAAACCACCAAACAAATCAAACCGAGCCCGTGACTTCACCTTGAGTCAGGAGCCACAAGTCGTGGGTGGGATTTGGGTGCCTTTAATTGCACTGGGGTCAAACCCTGCAGAGCCCCGGGGAGCGAATCCAGCTGCTCCACTTCCACCCCATCCCGGGATTTAAACCCACAGCCCCGGCCAGAGGTGTTCCTTGTCAAAGGTTCATTGAGAATTATGGGACTGTGAATTTATTTTATTTTAATTTTAATTTTTTTTTTGCTCCTCATCCGTGGGTGTCCGGCTGTATAGGGGTAAAAACGATGCCCCTGGGAGTGTTTTTGGAATTTAAAATAATAATAATAATAATAATAATAATAATAATAATAATAATAATAATATAATGCACTGAGAAATTATTTTTAAAATTTTAAAAATTATAAAAATATTTTTTAAAAATATTAAAAATTAAAAAATATTTTAAAAATATTTTTTAAAATTTATAAAAACAATGCTGATAGGAAACGCTGCCTCTGCAGCTCCCTTTTCACAGAACCCGAGAGGGGAAACCCCACCACAAATAAAAGAACTCTTGATGAGGCCCCGAAATAACTGAAATGTGGTTAATTGGCAGCAGATCGAGCCCTTTTTTTGGCCCTTGAAAGGGCAAAGTGAATCCTGCCCGGAGGGGATCTGGGGGAAGCTCCGCGAGGGAACAAACACAAACAGGCAGCAAAACAGTTTCATTACTCGCAGAAGTTATGCAGGCAGCAAAGTTTGTTTTGCAACTAATTAAGACTTCATGCAAAGAGGGTGTCACATCCTCCAGGCGCTCCGGGGACGTGTATAAAAGCATTTGCTACGTAGAAGCCTCCTTAATCACTTTTCTTTTACTCTCCTCCTTGGGTGATCCGGGTAAGTCAATTTTGAATCAATTATTGAATTTTGAATCAATTATTGAGATTTAAATCAATTATTGAAATTTAAATCAATTATTGTTGTTGTTGTTATTGTTGTTATTATTATTATTGCTATCTGAATATGAAATGACAGGGCGAGCTCCTGAAAGGACGAGGGGGGTGTTTTTCCAGAAGGAGCCTTTTTATTATCCTTTAGTTTGGAGTAATTGAAGTTTTTTTACACTTCAGAGGGGAGAGCACAGAAAACTCCCTCTGAATCCTAAAGAGTCTCAACAGTTCCTCTGGTGCCCTTTTCATATTCTAAGGACTCGGTGTCATTAAAGAAATGATCATTTAAAATTTAATTTCCACGACGCTCTCGCCCTCAGCTGTCTTTCCAGGAGGCTCCAGGGTCTCCTAAGTGGGAGAACTCACCCTAAATATTTTCCCAATCCTACAGAGAGCAGAAAACAGATTTTTTTTCCTTACTCAAAATCCACTTTACTGCTGGCTTGGGTTAAAATATATTTATAGTTTTGAATTCCAAATGTAGGAGGGACACCCAAGTGCTCCTTTTCCACCTCTTTTCAGGAGTTCTGGGGTGAGCTTTTACAAATGGTGTGGAATCACTCGACCATCCCAACCCTCAGACCAATCTTCCTTTTACCCAAAACTAAAATCAGCCGTTTCAGATCCAGCTTTTCAGCTGGAAAAAAAAAAAATACTCCGTGGTCGCCTTTTCCTCACCTTCAAGTCTAAGGAGATTGGACTTGAATTAATAGGAAAAAAAACCCTCAGAATTCTCTGAGGACTGGGTTAAAATTGGTTAAAATTGGATGTTCAGGTGGAGACGTGAGAAGTTCTCCCCGGATTTTGTCTCCCCCACAGATTCCTGGGGTGAAGTGGGGACTTTTTTAGGAAATCGCTTCAAGGCCACCCTCTGCCAGCCCTTAATTTCTCCCCCAGCAGCTTCACGGGGACAAAACGAGGAAAATGATCCATTTCTCCATCCGTGTTTTCCTCGCCCAATGCGTGTGGGCACAATCCAGGGCAAGCACGGCCTTCAATCTGTAATTAAACAATGCCCAGGAAAAAAAAAAATAAAATAAATAAATCTGGCCTCGATACCAGGCTGGGTTTGAAGTGCTCTGGGATTTCAAATATCCAGCTGCTCCCTAATGAGGCCCATAAAAGATGGGTGGATCTCCAGCCTGGATCTCACTTGGAACTTGGGTGGGAGGAGGCCACGAGCTCCCAGCCTCCACATCTGGGATTTCAATGAGGATTAAAACCCGAGGTGAAAATCCGGGGTTGAGCGGGGAGTTGTTGTGGTTCCCACCGGAAGGAGGAGTGTGACGAGCACAGCGAAAATCCTGGGAAGAGAAGGAATAGGATAAAAAGCTTTTTTTTTTTTTTTTTTTTTTTTGGAGGGGGGGTTAAAAATGGTGATGGGGTGAAAAATATCTTTATATTGAAAGCCAGGGAGTTCAGTCAGGGAGGAAAAGAGTTCCTGGTTGGAAACCTCAACTGGACAAATTCGACTCCCACCTGATCTCTTTGGAATTCCCAATTTGCCATAAATCCCTGTAACTGCGTTACCGAAACCTGGCTGTTTAATGCAGATAATACGGGGCTATTTTCATTTTTCCCTCTTTTCCTGCTCATTTTCAGGTCTGCCCTGCCAAATTCAACTCCCACCTGCTGGGAATTCCCAACCCCAAGCTGTCATTCCCAATTCCAAGCCGTCATTCCCAATTTTTTGCGCAAACCCCCGTAACCGAATTACCAAAACCTCGCCGTTTAACACAGATATTACAATTTTTTTCCCCCTTCCCTTTTCCCCTCTTTTCCAGGCCTGCCCATGTCTCCCTTCCACGAGTGCTGCCTGCCCCCGGGGCTGGCGTGTCCCGAGCCTTTCGCCGTGACCCGCAACGAGACTTGTGTCATCAAATACCCCGACACCGTGGTGGACATCGTGGAGCCGGACATGCCGCCTTACTCGGTCATCTACCCCGGCCCCACGCTGACCACCTTCCCCCAGCAGACCGTGGTGGGCTCCACGGGCCTGCTGGACATCAGGAACCTCCTGGGCTCGCGGGGATTCCATGGGTTCGGGGGTAGGTGCGGGCCAGGCTCAGGTGTTAACGGCGGGATCTCTTTTTTTGACGCTTTTTTTCCCTCCTCACTCTTTTGTTGTGGAACTTGCAGGCCAACCTAAACCTTGCCTGGATATCTGTGGATAGGCAGAGCCGAGAAAGAACAACCCCCCGAGCAGTCAGAACAGAGCCCGACTTAAAAGTTTGTGGATAATGGATTGTAGAAGTGCCGAGCTCCCGAGGTTCCCATGGAGTCCGTAAATCCAGGGATTGCAAGGACTAGGATTTCCAAACTACGAGAGAAAACTGAAATTTCTTTATTGACCTCATTCCAAATTAGGACGAACCAAAGCCCAGAATTTTTCCAAGAAACCAGATTTTTAAAAAAAATAAATCTCTCTTTTTTTTTCTTTTTTTTTTTTTTTTTTTTGGTTTGGTTTGGTTTTGCTAAAAGCTGTGTGTCAATAAATTCGTTTTTTATGCCAACGCAGACGTTTTATTATCGATTTCTCTCAAAACACAAAAAAAAGAAAAAAAATTATAAAATCCACCCAAATGATATGACTGAAAAATTCTTGGGTTGTTCCAAAAAGAAATTTTACCCAAAATTCCTTTTCATTTGTGAATTTCGCTGAACCAGCATTTAAAAAGAAACAAATAAATCAGCTCTACTTGGCATTTCTGAAAATTAGGAATTTGTAGCTCCTTGCTGTGCTTTATTCCTGCTTAGCCCTCACCATGTAATGCTCTCCCAGCTTCCTTTCCTGTCTTTATCTCATTTAATGCAAGTCAAGGGGGGAAAAAAAAAACCCAAATCAAAATATTTACAGCAACTGTAAGAGCAAATCTCTTCTCAAAATCCTTCTGCTGAAATCTATGCCAATCGTGGGAGTGGGGATTTGTTGTGGATCCTCCGGGAATTCTTTGATTTTTATCCTTCCCAGCGAGTTTTGCACTTGTAAATTGAGCTTCTCATTCCCATTAAATGCTGTCATGCAGATGCACTTTTTGGGTTTTGCTCTTTTAGGATGGTTTGGGGCGGAAGGGACCCCCAAAGAAATCATCCAGTGCCACTTCCTGCCGTGGGCAGGGACATTCCCAGGTGGATCCAGCCTGGCCTGGGACACTCCCAGGGATGGGGAATCCATGGAATCACCGGGGCCAGGCCCTCACAGGGAAAAATTCCTCCCCAAATCCAACTCAAATTTCCCCTTTTTTGGTCCGAACCCACTCCCCTGTCCCGTCAGTCCCGTTCTGATGGAAAACTTCCTCCTCTACATTTTATTTGGAACTTTGGTGGGTCCCAAAATTGACTTTGGGGCCTTTTCCTAAGGCTCAACACACCCCATTGGGTTAATCAGGACTTGGTTAATCAGCATTTGGTTAATCAGCATTAACCGAAACTCAAAATCGATGAGATTTTGCCTTTTCCCAGAGTTCATCCCACCTGGATTTCAGGGTGAGATGCTGCTGCCTCCAAGTGCTGGGCCCAAAAAAACGCAGAATTTTTTTTGTTTGTTTTTAATTAATTGAAGGCCTGGAATGAATTTTCCAGCCGACTCACGAGGCTGTTCCCCAAAAATAGGGCAAAAATCCTGGGCCAAGCGTGTACAGGCAAGACCTGGGCACTGTCACCTCCCTGGGGCACCGGGCTGGGACAAGTTGGGCAAGGAAAATCTGCAACGTCTGAAAGAAATAAATACAAATATTTTATATTATTGTCAAGGACAATCCACAACGTGTGAAAGAAATAAATATAAATGTTATACATCGTGGGCAAGGACAATCTGCAACGTGTGACAGAAATAAATATAAATATTTTATAAAATGGGCAAGGACAATCTGCAAGGTGGGGACGTGCAGCTTAAAATGTGAAGGAAATAAATATGAATATGGATATATGAATATATGAATATATGTTCATATATATATTCATATATTAGAATATAGAAATAGAAATAGAAGTATAAATGGAAATAGAAGTGCAAATGTAAATGTAAATGTAAACATAAACGTAAATGGAAATAGAAATAGAAATACAAATACAAATACAAATACAAATATTCTATATTATGAATATATTGGCCAATTTTTGGTAAGTAATGAGTGATTAAGCTGAGAATTAACGAGCTCACCTTCCCGCACTGGAATTTCCAGGGAATCACGTTTCCACCGCCCACCCTCATCCTCCCTCCGGCGTTTTCTGTCCGCACCAATCCGCTAAAATCCTTGCAATCCCCGAAGGAAATCTGCAAAATCTGCTCTTTCCGCAGATCGGCCCCTGGATGATCCTTCCCACAGTAATGACCGAGGGTTGGGAACAACATTAATTATCTCCACAAACATTAATTATCTTTGTACACAAGCCTTGCAACACCTGCCCTTTGGATTGGGACATCCAGATGTTGGGCAACAGCTGCACTTTAGAAACGCGAGGATGGGGATCATTTTCCAGCATCGTTATTTTGCATTTTTTGGGTGTTTTTTTTTTCCTCCAAGAGTTGTTTGGAATTTTCAGCAGAGCATCCTCGGTGCTGGATGAAGGAATTGGCAAAAATTCCAAGGCGATGGAAGGAAGAAATTATTCCCTAGGGGGGCCTCCAAGTGTCCTCAAGGAAAGATTTTCAGGATTTTCCCAGTTTTTTAGGCGGGATTTCCACAGGCAAAGTGCGACTGGTGTGGAATTCACGCTGCGACCCAAACCCATAACATAAAATATATTTATTTTGGAATCAGCGCTTTCCAGCAGACAGAAAACCCTGGGAATGCTCATCCCCTTTTTCCCAGGGAGGAGAATTCCTGAGCCCCCCGGACATTCCTGGTTTTTCCCTCTCCGCTTTCCCCAAGGGCAGGACCAGCACTGACCCCTCCAATCCATCACATCCTGATTTTTCCCCTCATTCCCCAAATTTTTTATTCTCTTCGCAGCAGGTTTTTGGCTTTGCCCTCTCAAGGGACTTCCTGCCAAGGAGCATTTACAGTTATTTAGAATAAACAAACCCCAAATCCTCGTCTTTTACCCCATTTTTGCTTTTCCTACACTTGAATCAAACCACGCCTCATCAGACTCCGAATATTCAAATATCAGGCGATAGCATCACTCAGTTGAGCACAAAAATCTTCATTAATGAGGCTCGGTTAATAGTCCAGCCGCGGAGCATTTGATTTTCCATGAAATTCATCCCCCCCCCGGGGCAGGTCGGTGGGAGCAGAGGCTGGAATTTGTCACCCTGGAGGACAGAGGTGACATCGAGAGGGTGCCACACCCAGAAGTTCCTAAAAATGTCCCGCTGCTGCTCCTCCTCCTCCTCCTCGCGTCCTTTGTTTACATTCCTGCGGTTTTCACGTTCCTGCTCCCATTAAACGACTCGGATTTCCCTGCCCAGAGCCCTCCCGAAAAAAAATAAATGTGGGATTTCCATGGAGGGGTGGGGAAGGTGAATCTATCCTGGGAAAGATTCCAAAGGCAGGTGGGAATGATTCCAAAGCCGAGTGGACATTCCCACCATCCCGGGTGGCTCCAGCCTGGTCTGGGACACTTCCAGGGATGGGAAATCCATGGAATAACCCAAGCCAGGGAAGGATATATCAAAAATATCCCATCCAAACTGGCCCAGGGAGTCCTGGGATGGTTTAGGATGGAAAAGAAACCTTAAATCCCAAAAAATCCCATCCCAGTTCTGCAGGCAGGGACATTCCCTTAGCCCATAGGTGGCTCCAGCCTGGCCTTGGAACTTCCCAGGGATGGAGAATCCATGGAATAACCTAAGCCAGGGAAGGATTTATCCCAAATATCCCAAATAAATCAGCCCAGGGAGTCTTGGAATGGTTTGGGATGGAAAAGGAACCTGGATTCCCAAAAAAATCCCATCCCAGTTCCATTGTGACATTCCCACCGTTCCAGGTGGCTCCAGCCTGGTCTGGGACACTTCCAGGGATGGGAAATCCATGGAATAACCTGAGCCAGGGCCTCCTCATCCTCCCAGGGAACAATTCCTGCCCAAAATTCCACCCCTGACCCCATTCCCCGTGTCCTGTCCCTGCAGTTCCTGAGGAAAAATCCCTCTCCAGCTCCTCTGGAGCCACTCCCGGTGCCTTTTCCCAAGTCGGGGCATTTTCCAGGAAGGAATCAACCGGCAAAATCCCCTTTTGGGCTGTAAAACAAAAGGTTTGGGGCGACTGGGAGAAGGAAAATCCGGTGGGGAAACTGAGGCAGGCGGTGCAATGCCAGCCGGGGCAAGCAGAGGGAGACGCAAATTCATCCCGGGAATTGGGATCCGCGGCTCCGCCTGGCCCCGGGCTCCACTCAAACACCAAAAAACAGCATTAATTTACCCCAAAAAACCCCAGGAATGTAGGCGTGCTCTGAGCAGATTTTATGTTATTTATATAATTGAATTTGCTTTGCTGCCCTGGCCAAGGCAGCGTTTTAATTTTCTCGTAATTATATATTAGTGTATAAATATAAAACATTTATGTATTGTATGTGTGCACGATATTTGTACACAACGTGTATAATTTACATATATTTATACACCCTTATGCAATAATTACATTATATGTAATAGTTGTGTTTATTTATGTAATAGGTATATTTTGATATGTAATGTTTATATTTTTTATAGAATGTTTATATTTTTATATAGCAGTTATATCTATTTCTATAATAGTTATACCTTTAGATATAATTTTTATAATGTTTATATTTATATATAGTACTTTTATTTATTTCTATAATAGTTATATTTTATACATGTAATTTTTATAATGTTTATATTTATATATAATAGTTATTTTTATTTCTATAATAGTGATATTTTTATAAATATAATTTTATAATGTTTATATTTACATATAATAGTTACATTTATTTCTATAATAGTTATATTTTATATATAATTTTATAATGTTTATATTTACATATAATAGTTATATTTCTTTCTATAATAGTTATATTTTTATATATATAATTTTTGTAATGTTTATGTTTATATATAATAGTTATATCTATTTCTAAATAAAATAAGATAAAATATAAAATAAAATATAAAATAAAATAAAATGTAAAATAAAATAAAATAAAAATAAAAATAAAAAAAAATAAAATAAAATAAAGTATAAAATAAAATAAAATAAAATAAAATTTAAAAAAATAAAATAAAAATACAGGAATCCCTTCACTGGGCGAATTTGGGGATTTATCCCTGCCCTGGTGCTCTTAGGAATAATATAAATGTTAATGTTAATGTTAATGTCAATGTCAAGGTTAATAATAATAATAATAATAATAATAATAATAATAATAATCCCCACCGAGATCAAGTTGGGTCACTCCTTGTCCTCACCGCGGGGTCACCGCCTGGGATTTGGGGGGATTTGGGGGGATTTGGGGGATTCAGATTTTGGGATTATCCGACTTTCACCGCGCGAAATCTCAACTCCTGATGGTGCAGAACCGCGGCGGGGTGGCGTTAATTGCCTTAATTGCGTTAATGACTCGCTGTCACCAGCAGGATTCTGCTGACGCCGGGTTTGGTGCCGCTGATGTCAGCGGGCAGAAACCTTTTGAAGTGAGGCCACGGAGGGCTGAAAAAGCAGCTCCCACCCCCAAAAAAACAAAAAAAATAAATCCTCCCCTTTGATGATTATTCGTGGCTGATTATTCCTGACTCAGCCGAGCCCCGGGGCTCCGCAGCCTCCCAAAAAAACCGGTTTGTCCATAAAAAAAAAAACAAATTATTCCTCATTAAAAGGTGCCCCTGCCCTGCGCAGGGATGTAATTTTGGAAAAAAAAAAAACAAAAACTACTTTGGGATTTAATGTTTTGAGTTTGCAGTCTGCGAAATTCTCTTTGTTACTCACGGGGCTTAAAATTCACCTTAAAATTCGCCTTAAAATTCACTTTAAATCTCACCCAGGTGCGCCCCCGTCACGCTCCCGGCTCCTTTCAGCCCGGCCTCGGATATTTTCTTCATTTCGGTGGATTTCTCCTTAAAATCGCGGCTGAATTTTGCCGAAATATTCTGGCTGGGAGGGATTTAGGAGCACTTTTTAGGAGCTCGTGTTTTCTGTGCCGGGGTAAAAGGTGCAAAAATCAAAGCAGAGGATTTTCTAAAGGGTTTGGATTTATGGGAGAAGGGATTTCAGTCTCTTAATTCTGAAAAAAAAAAAAAATAGGGAAAGTTTTGAGAGCTTTTTTTTTTTTTTTTTTCCCAGGAATTCCTTAGCGGAGAAAAAAAAATTCCTTCCCAATATCCCGCTGAAACTTTCCCCTCCTCATAAAACGTGGGTGAAAAAGAGAAAATTCCCCGTGGGATTTCTGAATTTTCGGGGGGGATTTTTGGGGAGAGTCGATCCCGTTGTGCTCCAGGGAATTTTGATTTTTTTTTTTTTACCCCAGCCAGGATTTGGCTCCTGGGTTGGGAATTCCCAAATGCCAGAGGAAGGGGTGGAATCCTTTCAGAGGGCTGCATTTCACATTTGGGATTCAATATCACACTTTCTCCAGCTGCTTTCGTTCTCCTGGTGCAGAACAGGAATTTTGGGAGGCATCCTTTATTTTTATTTTTACTTTTATTTCTATTTCTGTTTTTCTTTTTTTTTTTTATTTTATTTTTATTTTTATTTTTAATAAGAGACGGAATTTATTTTTAAGAGACGCCTCCAGAGATCCCGCAGGGTTTCGGAGTTTATCGGGAATATTCCGGAGACATCAGGAAACCAAAAAAAAAAAAAAAAAAAAAAAAATAAAAGAGATTTCAAAGAGGATCTCAAAGTTTGTCATGCAGGGAAATCATCTCATGCTAATGACGTTAATGACACCCCGGAGGATCCGCGCTGCCGTGACCTCACAAAGAATAAATTATGGAAAGTGCTTCATCAAACTCCTCATTTTCAAACTTCACAATTGGCATAATTCACGAAGGGCTTCGTGTGTTTTTTGTTTTATTTTTTATTCCAAAGATAACCCCGAGCTTTGCTCTTTAGGTTTGCGCCCTGATTTTAGGAGCGCATCTGTAAATCCCGCCAGGATTATGGAAAAGAATCCCTGATTTAAATTTAAATAATTTCAATTTAAATGAGGCATGGACACAATTCCCAGTGTCGGGTTTTGCTTCCATCAGTAAAATCACCTTGGCGCTCCAAGATCCTTCTGCGCACTACACTTTTTAGACACGATAAGTTAAAAAAAATCATTAATTCTTGCATTTTTGGCATCTCAAGATTCCCCCTGCGCTCTCCAATTTTTAGCCATGATAAGCTAAAACAACCTCATTAATTCTCGGTGTGGTTTTGTTGGGTTTTTTTTTGGTTTTTTTTACCTCTTAATGAGACCAGGAGGGGAGAAAAGCAGGAAATTCAGAGATGAAAAGACCTGGCGGATTCCCCCATCTGCATTTTTTTAGGGGGGGGAGAGTTGTTATTATTGCCCAACGCAGATTTAGATAACCATCAACAGCGAGCAAAAAAAAAAAAATTATAATAAAAAACAAAACAATTCCCGCGACTCCAGCAGCGATTAAAATTAAAAGTAATTAAAACTCTTTACACAAAGGGTGTCTCAGCCGCCTCTGGGCAAATAGGGGAGGATTTAAAAAACCAGGGGAGGATTTAAATACCAGGGGAGGATATAAAAACCCTCAGCACATCGGGTTTTTTCCTCACTGCCTCTCCCGACTCCTCCTCTCCGCCTCTCTGAGTAAGTTTTTTCTCCTCTAAAAACATCGAGTTTCTTCTCTTTTTTTTTTTTTCCTTTTTTTTTTTTTCTTTTTTTTTGCATGGATTTCTCCTTAAAAATCGGGGCTGAAAGCTGCTTCAATATTCTGGGGTTTAGGATTTAGGAGTGGTTTTTCCTTGCAGGGAAAAATGGTGCAAAAATCAAAGCGGGTTTTTTTTTCCAGGGGGTTTGAATTTATGGGAGAAGGAGGGATTTTAGTCTCTTAATTCTGGAAAAAAAAATTAAAATATTTGGGGAAGTTCAGGGAATGGATTTAACTTCGCATTTGATTTTGTGGCACGATCAGGGAAGGGTTTAGGGTGGAAAACTCGGGGAAAATCCTCTTTGGAAGTGAGCCGTTTGGATTAAAATTAAATCCTTAATTTAATTGGAGCTGCATCAAGCTGCATCGACGATTGTGGATTATTAATGTACCTGCACCAGTAACTTTCGTTTCTCACTCTTAAAACTGATTTAAAACTCTGTTACAGAGATTAAATTCAGCATTCCTGTAGGTCAGTGCTGCTTCTAACTTGAGGGGATTTGGAGGGTCTTTTTTTCTTTTTTTCTTTTTTTTTTTTTTAAATTATGAGAAGGAAAAATTTGATTTACAATCTTTAAAAAAATATTCTGCGGCTGCACCGGGTTTTTTATGCGAGGATTTAACCTGAAGAAATAAACATTCATGAATAAATTCCCCCTAGGTGAAAATGTAATTTTCTTATTTGGGTTGACTATATCGCTATAGAAACATATATTATATTATATAAGTATTTTAATTATATGCTTCTCTTATTAAACGAGCATTTAACACTCCCATTTATTCTCAGCCTTTTGGGGATTTTTTTTTTCCTCCCCCCGTATTTTAAAAGAATATTTTCCTGCCTGTAAACAACAGGAATCTGCAAGAAAAATACAAAAAAAAAAAAAAAATTAAGCAAGGTGCTAGGCTGATTATTCCACGCTGAAATATGTGGGAAAACCGGATTTTTTGGGTTTTATTTCCCTGCGTGGGAGGAACAGGCGCGGTAGGAACGAGTTCCAGCGTGTCCTCGGGAATTCCTCCAAAGAGCCGGGAGGGTTTGGGGCAGGGCCGGGATTTGGGGGTGGATTTTTGGGGGGAGGAAAAAGGAGGAGTTTCTGTTCCCGGAGGAGGAGGAGGAGGAGAAAAAGGGGGAAAGTTCGAGGCAGGAATTCAGAATAAATCAGAGCGGAGAAGTGAAAGGCGGGCGAAAAAAATCCCGAGCCTAAATTATCTCAGAGGAGCCAAATGTCCATTAAAGGGGAAATCAATTACCTAAATTTATCGAAATTGTCCTGTAGAGGATCTTAAAAAGAAAAGTCAACAGCCAAGAGCGCAATTCTGGTCATTACCTTAATTAGCTCTAACGAGCCAAATGTCAACAAACAAGCGATCAATTTTTGTTCTTACCCGAAATATTTCTTGGAAAGTCAAGTGCTCAACTCCTGTTGTTTTTTTTGGGTTTGTTTTTTTTTTCTGAGTCGTCTCTACCGAGATCTCAGAGCAAAATGTCAATAAATGAGCGCTCGAGTGGAGTTTTGAATCTTGGTTTTCTCTAATGACCCCTCAGAGCCAAACCTCAATTAACCGAGGGTTTGACTCGTGTCTTTCTTTACATCAATTATTTCTGAATTATCTCTGGCCACCCCTTGGAGCCAAATGTCAATAACCGAGACCCGGGAGGAGTTGCTGGTTTTGGCTTTGGAGCTTTGGTGGGGTTTGGTGTGGGAGTTTTGGGTTTGGGGCTTTTTGGTTTGATTGGTTGTTGGTTTTTTGGGGTTTTTGGGGGGTTTCTTGTTGGTTTTGAGGGGGGATTGGTTTGGTTTTGGGGGTTTTTTTGGGGGGTTGTTGGTTTTTTGGGAGGGGTTGGTTTGGTTTTGGGGTGGTTTTTTTGTGTTTTTTTTTGTTTTTTTTTTTTTTTTTTTGTTTTTTTTTGGTTTTTTTTGGGGGTTTTTTTGTGTTTGTTTTTTTTTTTTATTTTTTTTGTTTTGGTTGGTTTTTGGGGGTGGGGGGTTTGTAGGTTTTTATTATTTTTTGTTTGTTTGTTTTGGTTGGGGTTTTGGATGTTTTTTGGGGTGTTTTTTGGGGTGTTTTTGAGGTTGTTTTTTTTTTTTTTTAACCCCTCGAATGCCTTGCAGCCTCTCTCCCTCTTCCAGCCATGACTTCCACCCAACTGTCCTGCGCCACCCCCTGCGAGCCGAAATGTCCCCAACCTCTGGCCAGCAGCACCAACGAGCCCTGCGTGGTGACCTGCGGCGACTCGCGGGTCATCATCTACCCACCACCCGTGGTGGTCACCTTCCCGGGGCCCATCCTCACCACGTTCCCTCAGCAAACCGTCGTGGGAGCCTCGGAACCCTCGGAGGTGACCTTGGCAGAGCCCCCGGCCCCTCTGCCCACCGATGTCACCTCCCGGCTGGAAGGGGACAAAGTGGCGGCTCCGGTGTTGGCCCGTCCCGAGCCTCGCTGCGCCCCCAAATATTCCTACACTTACTCATCCCAATGGACTCATCCCTGCAATTCCTACCGCGCCGGGAAGCGCTGGTAGAGGGGGGAACCAACCAACAGCAAGGGAAATTCCAGATTTAATTCCAGTTTTGGTTTGGGGTTGAGGCCGTGAGGCTGATCCGGCTCCTCCTGGGAGCTGCGGGAGCTCAGCCCCCGAGGAGGAGCAATTAATTGGTGTTTGCAGTTAATTTCTCCTTATTTTCCCTTAGTTTAGAGCTGCGGGAACTCAGTCCCCAGGACGGGCAGGCTCGTTTTTTGCAATTCCTCCTCGTTTTCCCTTAGTTTAGAGCGAAGGCAGCTTCGTGTTCGCAATTTTTCTTTATTTTCACTTAGTTTGGAGCTGCAGGAGCTCAGCCCCCGGGACAGGCAGGCTCGTTTTTGCAATTTATCCTCCTTTTCCCTCAGTTTAGAGCTGTTCTCCCGCAGCTCTCCAGAGCACTCATTCGCTTTCCGCCACGCTTTTGGCTTATCCTGGATTTTTTTTTTTTTTCTGGCTCTGAGCTTGGAGAGGTGGCTTTAAATGCTCGGAATTGCACACGGCAACGCCGCCGAAAAGGGAAATTAAATTCCCTTTTTTTCACAGGCGGCATCACTTGGATGCTGCTGATGATTTGCCAGAGCTGAACCCCTGGGACGATGCCCTTTGGATCCTGTACAGTTTTGTTGTACGATGGCAGGAAAGCTTCTCTTTCCGAATAAATTTTCTGTACCAAAACATGTTTTCTGTTTTCCTTGATGATGTTCTAAAAAAAAAAAAAAAAAAAAAAAAAAAAAAAAAAAAAAAAAAGGAAAAGAAAGAAAGAAAAAAAGAAAGAAAATGAAAGAAAAGAAACGAAACAAGTTTGGGTGGGAAATCTGGGAAATTCTTCCCCCAGAGGGTGCCCTGGCTCCCCAGGGAATGGGCACAGCCCCGAGGCTGCTGGAGGTCCAGGAGCCTTTGGAAAACACCCTCAGGGATATTTGGGGATTTTGAGATGTCTCTGCAGGGCCAGGGATTGGATTTAGATGATTCCTGTGGATCCCCTCCAGCTCAGGATATTTTATAATTCTATGATAATAAATTCCCTCATTCTGTGATAATAACTTCCCTGAAAATCTATTTTTTTATTGAACCTGCACCATTGCTTATCATCATTTATAATTATTCTGTTTCTTCTTGGAGTTTAGATATCACAAAACCCCAGGAATATTTTTTTACACCTTTAACATGAGCTGAACATTCCACACTCGCCAGGACCCTCCTGAAGGAGGCTCAAAAGGGCTCAGGTGAGGCTCAGCCTTTGGTTTCCCACGTCCTCCTCAGGGCTGAGCAAATTCCCCATCCCCTTTTCCCCCAGCCCAAAGCGAAATGTGGATGTTTAGGCGCAGGAATGTGCAGCCCACACCCGGCTCGCACCTGCCCCAGCTCAAAAAGCTCCTCTGGCAGAAATTCAGAGCGGCCACGAGTATAGCAAAAAGGATTCTCATGTCAGGAGGGTGAACCTGGTCAAAGAGATCCAGGAGATGCCCAGGATGGATCCAGCCTGGGCAGCAACAACCCTGGGAGAAGGATTTGGGGGTGTCCTGAGCTAAGCCCCCAGCGTGGGCAGCAGGGGATTGGGGGATTCTGTCCCACTCAGGTGAGACCCCACCTGCCCCAGCTCTGGAATTCCCAGCTCTGGGAACACCTGGAGCTGCTGCAGAGAGCCCAGAGGAGGCTCCAGGATGGGATCCCAGGGATGGATGGAGCAGCTCTGCTGGGAGGAAAGGCCGGCACAGCCGGGATTGTCCAGCCCTGGAGAAGCTTTGGGGTGACCTCAGTGTGGCCTGGCAGGACCTGAGGGGACCACGAGGAACACGGGGAGAGACAATTCCTGAGGGATGGAGGGACAGGACAAGGGGGAATGGGTTCAGACTGACAGGGAGGGGGTTTAGGTGGGATTTTGGGGATAAATTCTTCCTTGGGAGGGTGGAGAGGCCCTGGGATGGTTTTCCTAGAGAAGCTGGGATTGTCCCATCTCTGGAAGTGTCCAAGGCCAGGTTGGACAGGGCTTGGAGCAGCCTGGGGGAGTGGAAGGTGTCCCTGTCCATGGCAGGCGATGAAACAGGATGAGATTTAAGATCCCTTCCAACCCAAACCATCCCGTGGTTCCACGATCGGACATTTCCCACCATTGCTCAGTTAAGAGACTAATTCACAATCAGAATAAAGAAATCCATAACGAGAGAAATGTTTCATGCAATGCAGATTCTTTATTGCGGATGGAAAAGGGCCACAGGGCAGCGTCAGCGAGAGACAAACCAGCGCAGCACCAACACACTGGAAACACAGAAATCCTAAAGGCAGCAGCAAGGCCCATCCCGGGGCTCCACCCAGACATTCCCCCTGCCCAGGCCGGGCTGGGGGCTCGGGGCTGCCCAGGGCACGGCAGAGCCTCAGCCGAGGCTCAGCACAGCCCGCTGGGGTGGCACACAGGGGACAGCTCTAGAGGCAGCGCTGGCAGCAGCCCCAAAGGCACCGGGGCTCTGCAGGGTCACCCTGGCAGGTGACAGCCACCTGCAGCTCCCGGGGCTGCCGGGCCAGCCCTGAGCAGGGGCTGCAGCTTCACCCCAGCTCAGGGGCCACAAGGCAGCCGGGGCTGGGGCTGCACAGGCGGCACCGAGCTCCAGGGGGGGATTTGGGCTTTAGCAGGGTCCACAGAAACCCCCGAGGGACCTGGAACCGCGGCCGCAGCTGCCCCCAGAGCCCCCGTAGCCCCCACAGCTCCCATAGCCCCCATAGCCCCCAAAGCCCCCATAGCCCCCATAGCCCCCGTAACCCCCGGAGCCCCCACGGCCTCCAAAGGAGCCCCCGGAGCCGCTGGAGACGTAGGGAGCTCCTGCCGAGCCCACGGCGCTCTGCTGGGGGAAGGAGCTGAGGATGGGCCCGGGGAAGGTGACCACCGAGGCCGGCGGCTGGATGACCACCGTGGAGTCGGGGCACTGCCGCACGCAGGGCTCGTTGCAGGTGTCAGCCAGAGGGGCCGGGGTGGCCACCCCGCAGCTGGGGACACACAGGCTGGAGCAGGACATCCTTGGACAGGCAGGGAGAGCTGCAAGACAAGGCACAGCCACGGCTCAGGCCAAGGGCTCAGCCAAAATCCCTCCTGCCTCTGTCCCACACGGACCCCGTGTGTCCCAGGACAGGCGCTGCGTCGTCTCAGCCATTCCCAGCACGTCCCAGACACAGCTGAAATGGTTCCTGCAATCTCTCCCTGCCCTCACCATGCCCAGCTCTTGTCTGCCCATGGCAATGGAGAAAACCTCCCTCATCCCAAATCACCCGGCTCCCAGAGGACTCGAGTCCAGCGCTACAACCCCAACAGCCCAACCCTGCCCCGGGAGAGCTGGGGGAGCACGGGGACCAAGATTCTGGGGGAAATGCACAGCCAGAGACATCCTGGGAAAGGAGAAGCTGAGGAAGGCAGGAGGGAGGGAAGGCTCGGACTTACCACAACGATCAATGAGCAGAGTCGAGTGGAGGGAGCTGGATGCTGCCCTGTGGAGCCCCGGGACCTTTTATACACCCCACAGTGCCTGGGGCACCGGGCAGGGGTGGGGGAAAAGCCCCTCCTAATTAGCAATTCGAGCTGACGAGTTCCATGACACAGCTAATGATGGGGGACAGCCCTTGGTCATCCCCACATTGGAGATATTGGTGTGGATTGGTGCCCGTCACCCACGGGAGGTGATGGGAGGGACAGACCTGGCCCATCATTACATGACAGACACGGCACTGCTGCAGCTCAGCCAACAGCCCCAATAAACCCGGATCTGCCCCTAATCCCTCACTTTGCTCACTGAGAATCCCAAACAGCCTTTGGGGCCCGGCTGTGCCCAGCTGGGGCTGTCCTGGGGCCAAGGCCAGGGCCAGCCTGGCTCTGGGAGCTCGGCCAACACCCCCCAGACCAGACCTTGGGGACCAGCCGGGCAATCCCGGCCCACCAGGAGGGCTCGGCCACGACCCAGCTCACACCCACGGGGCTGCAGGAGCCACAGGGACCCGGCTCTGCCACTGCCCTGCTGCTCCTGCCGTGCTGACCCCTCTGTCACAGCTGTCCCAGCCTCTGGCCCACCGCTCTCCCCCTTCCCGATGGGTTTGGGGCTCACCCACCACTGGGATCTGTCCCCTCTGCTCTTGGTGTGGCCATCAAGGCAAAACGGGACATGGAAATCCCAAAGTCCACAAGAACCTTTGAGGGGGGCAATTCACAGACGTGTCAGGGCACCCGAAAACCTTGGCATGAACATCTTTTTCTGGCACTGGAAGTTAGTGGGATTTGGGAGAAACGTCGAGAGTGGCTTCTCCTTGTGCCCAAAGCTGCCTCTGTTTACCAGCCCGTAAAAGGCAGGTAATGACAGGGGGGATGACTGGGGCAGCGTCTCCAAGAGCTGCTGCAAGATGCCTGGAATTGTTCTGGGTCAGCAAAGTCGGGGATTAGGGCCAGATCAGCCTTTATTGGGGCTGTGAGTGCAGCTCCAGCACCGTGTCTGTCACGTAATGATGGCCCACGGCTCTCCCTGCCAGCGCATCTCTCTTGTCCACTCATCTCCACACCGACGGCCACAATGGGGGGATGACAGAATTCTCCTGCGTCCCTTCGCTTCATGAAGCTTTGGCAGCGTGCTGAATTCCTGATGACTGGGGGGTCCATCCCCGTCCCCTGGACGATGCCCCAGGCTCTCGGGGCTGTATAAAAGAGCCGAGCTCCCTGCACAGCTCCATCCACACTCCTGCCCTTCACTCCTCTCATCACTCAGGTAAGCGCAGCTCTCCGAGGCCTCTTGGGGAATGTCTCTCTGCCTCTCTCTCCACACAACTCCTTCCTCACACCTTTGCCTCATCTTCTTTCCCCGCCGTGTTTTCCAGAAGCCTTTCCCTGTCTCAAGGATGTCCTGCTGTGTCCCTTCCTGCGGCGGCGTGGCCACCCCGGCCCCTCTGGCTGACACCTGCAATGAGCCCTGCGTGCGGCAGTGCCCCGACTCCACGGTGGTCATCCAGCCGCCGGCCTCGGTGGTCACCTTCCCCGGGCCCATCCTCAGCTCCTTCCCCCAGCAGAGCGCCGTGGGCTCGGCAGGAGCTCCCTACGTCTCCGGTGGCTTCGGTGGCTCCGCTGGACGCCGCGGGGGCTCCGGGGGTTACGGGGGTTACGGAGGTTATGGAGGTTTCGGAGGTTTCGGCGGCAGCTGCGGCGGCGGCTCCTCCAGAGGCTGTGGGCCCTGCTAAGGCCCGGCCGGAGCGCGGCCACAGCCCCGGCAGAGCTCCGGGCACGGCCCCGGCACATCCCCACACGCCGTGGCCTGAAGGAAGGACATCCCTGCCCGCTCTGCCGCCTTCCTGCCCTGCCCGGAGCCCCGAGGGAGCCGCTGCCCGCTCCCGGCACGGCCCCGGCTCGGCTCCTGCAGCCACGGCTGGGCCCAGGGCCGGGACACGCGGGGAGCCCTCGGCCAGGGCCCCCCTTTCCTGCCCGGCGCCTCCTCCTGCCCCTGCACACCAATAAAAGCTGCCTCGCATTGCAACGTTCACCCGGCTCTCGTTTGCTCTTTGCTCTGCACCCATTACCCCTGAGCCCGGGCGGGTTTTCCCGGGAGGGTTCCGGGCTGCCCCGCTGGCACAAGGCACAGGAGAAGTGTCAGCAGCTGCCACGATTTGTCTTGCCTGTGCTGGACCACCCCGGGCCAGCAGCGGAGCTCCCTGAGCCGGGCCCTGCTCCTCTGCTCGGCCCAGGCCTCTCCCTGTGTCCCTGCCCAGCTCCTGCCCACTCCAGGCTCCTGCTCTGCGGCCTACCTGGCTCCCTTCCCGCCATGGGCATTCCCCAGAGGCTGAACAGAACCCCGGGTTCCGTTTCCAGCTCCCTTCCTGCCATGGGCATTCCCCCGAGGGTGGCCAGAGCCCCAGGTTCCGTTTCCAGCTCCCTTCCCGCCATGGGCAGTCCCCAGAGGCTGAACAGAGCCCCGGGTTCCGTTTCCAGCTCCCTTCCTGCCATGGGCATTCCCCCGAGGGTGGCCAGAGCCCCAGGTTCCGTTTCCAGCTCCCTTCCCACCTCAGGCATTCCCCGGCGGCTGCCCGGCGCCCCGGGGCTCTGGGAATTGATTTGGGGGACCGCTGGAGCCCCCCGAGTGTCCTCAGCCCAGCTCCGGGCTCTGGGGGTCCTGAGGCCGCAGGGCAGAGCGAGAACAGCCCCAGCACCGCTCCCGCTCCTCTGCTCCATCCCCGCTGACATTCCTGCCCCTACCACCGCCTCCTGCTCCCACTTTTCTGGCGGGTTCCGCTGCTCCTCGGAGTGCTGCTGGCCCTGCCTGGGTCCTGCTGCTGCTGCAGAAATCCTTCCTGGGGTCCCCAGTGTCACCCACCCCAGAGCCTGGGACGTGGCTCTGCCCAGGAGCAGCAGGAGGAATTCCCACAGCCCAGACCCCGCTGGCCCTTTGCCGCCCCTGCTCACACTGAATTACAGCCCCAAAACTGAAATATTATTAAATATTTTCTGAATATTCGAACCACTGCAATGATATGAATAGAGTATGAGATAATATTATCTAAAACTGATCTATATCAACTTAAAAAACAAACATGAAATGCAAAACCTGATGAGATTTTGCTGTCACTTTGATCTGGGGAAGAAATTTCCAGACATATCAATAGACAAAGGAAAGGACCTCAGGGCGGTGGGAACTCCAAGCTCCTGCTCCAAGAGCTTGGTGCTCCATGGCCCTGAACCCTGTGGTCACTGCATGGCCCGGAGTGGACACTGGGCAGTTTCTGCTCGGGTCTGTCCCCTCCCTTCCCAGCTGCCACCACCCCAGGCTGGACAGCCCAGCCAGCCTGGGACAGGCCGTGGCCATTCCTGCACTTCCCTGGTGGGAATCTCCTGCGTTTCCTGCAGCTGGGAGAACACGGGCAGCTGCCCGGGATGTGCTCCCCAGAGGCCACGGGATATGACAGCCTCAGATGAGACACACAGAACCAAGTGTCCCCAGGCTCTGAGGGCACTGCCAGGGCCATTCCAACAGCCCAACAGACACCCAGGACATCGGGGGCAGTGGGAAGAAGGAAAACCAGGAGTCAACATTGTAATGCAAGACAGCTTTTATTGCAGGGGGAGGGCAGGAGGGGCTGGGCAGAGGAGCAGGGTCACGGCCAAGGGCTTCCCGTGTGCCGGCCCTGGGCAGAGCTGGGTCACCAGGAGCAGCAGCCACGGCCAAGTCTCTGGGCTCAGGGCACGAGGAGCCCCGTGGGGCTGCTCAGGCGGGGCAGGGACAGGGCAGAGGTGCTTCCAAGCTGGCACGAGGCTCCCGAGGTGCGGAGCCCGGCGGTGCCGAAGGCGTTTCCTTGCACAGAGCGTCGGGTCGGGGTGTGCCGGGGATTCTCCTGGAGCTCTCCTTGGGCTGAGGCCGCGCTCGGCCTGGGGCTTAGCAGGGCCCGCAGTTGCCGTTGAGGTACCGGTGGCCGCTGCTCCAGCCCCCGTAGCCACAGCCCCCAAGGCCCCCATAGCCCCCGTAGCCGCCGTAGCCCCCATAACCTCCACAACCCCAACCCCCGTAGCCACCACGGCTTCCATAGCCCCAACCCCCGTAGCCACCACGGCTTCCATAACCCCAACCTCCATAACCTCCATAACCTCCATAGCCACCATAACCTCCGTAGCCCCAACCCCCGTAGCCTCCACGGCTTCCAAAGGAGCCTCCGGAGCCGGCTCCAACGTAGGGAGCTCCTGCCGAGCCCACGGCGCTCTGCTGGGGGAAGGAGCTGAGGATGGGCCCGGGGAAGGTGACCACTGAGGCCGGCGGCTGGATGACCACCGTGGAGTCGGGGCACTGCCGCACGCAGGGCTCGTTGCAGGTGTCAGCCAGAGGGGCCGGGGTGGCCACCCCGCAGCTGGGGACACACAGGCTGGAGCAGGACATCCTTGGACAGGCAGGGAGAGCTGCAAGACAAGGCACAGCCACGGCTCAGGCCAAGGGCTCAGCCCAAATCCCTCCTGCCTCTGTCCCACATGGACTCCGTGTGTCCCAGGACCTGCTCTGGATCATCTCAGGCATTCTGAACACAGCCCCATTCCACTGAAATGCCTGCTCAGATCCCTTGCTGCCTTCACCATCCCCGAGTCTTTCTTGCCCAAACAAATTCAGAAAAATTTGACATCCAAAGTGGATGGAACGTCCTCAACCTTCCAAAAGCTCTCAGCCCACGGGTATAACCCCGACCATCCTAACTCTGCACAAGGAGAGCAAGAGGAGCACACAGCCCAAGGTTCCTCGAGAAAGCCCCAGACAAAGGTTCCTTGAGAAAGCCAAGGATGAAGAAGGAAAGAGTAGGGAAGACTTGGACTTACCGAGTTGATAAGGCGAGTAGAGCGGTGGAAGGTGGATAGAGCTCTGTGAAACTCTTGGACCTTTTATACATCTCCGAAAGGGCCTGGGGCATCAGGAAAGGGAGCGGTGGCAAAAAAACACATAATTAGGAATTCAAGCTGACAAGCTTCATCAAAGAGATAATGTTGCAATACAATTATACACCTAAAACATCAGGGAGATATTGGTGTGGAAACGTGCCCTGGACTGATGGGAGGGACGGTCCTGGCCCATCATTACATGACAGACACGGCGCTGCTGCAGCTCAGCCCACAGCCCCAATAAACCCCAATCTGCCCCTAATCCCTCACTTTGCTCACTGAAAATCCCAAACATCCTTTGGGATCCGGCTGCGCCCAGGGCCTCCAAGAGGGCTCGGCCATGACCCACGGGGCTGCAGGAGCCACAGGGACCCGGCCCCGCCACTGCCCTGCTGCTCCTGCCATGCTGTCCCCTCTGTCACAGCTGTCCCGGCCTCTGGCCCACTGTCCTCCCCCTTCCCGATGGGTTTGGGACTCGCCCACCACTGGGATCTGTCCCCTCTGCTCTTGGCGTGGCCATCAAGGCAAAACGGGACATGGAAATCCCAAAGTCCATCAGAACCTTCGAGGGGGGGCAATTCACAGACGTGTCAGGGCACCCCAAAGCCTTGACATGTGTGGGAAATGGATCTGTGGATCATTTTCAAAGAAGGTTCACATAATGTGCATTCGTAGGCAAACTTTGAGATAAGAAATGCTGACTTAGAAATGCCGTGGAGTGGGATGGACATTGTTGAGAGTCTTTTGCTGGCACTGGGAGTTGGTGGGATTTGGGAGACATGCCGAGAGTGGCTTCTCCTTGTGCTGCCTCTGTTTACCAGCCCGTAAAAGGCAGGTAATGACAGGGGTGATGGCTGGGGCAGCGTTTCAAAGAGCTGCTGCAAGATGCCTGGAATTGTTCTGGGTAAGCAAAGTCAGGGATTAGGGCCAGATCAGCCTTTATTGGGGTTGTGAGTGTCTGTCACGTAATGATTGGCCACGGCTGTTCCTCCCATCACTTCCCTCACATCCAGGACACGTTTTCACACCTGTGTCCCCAGTGAGGGGATGCCATGGAATTATCTTGCAACATTATCTCTCTTACGATGCTTGTCAGCGTGAATTCCTAATTACTGAGCTTTTTTTTTTTTGCCACCACCCCCTTTCCTACACCCTCAGGCGCTCTGGGGTGTATAAAAGAGCCGAGCTCCTTGCAGATCTCCATCCACCACTCCTCCACTTCACTCCTTCATCAACCAGGTAAGAACAGCTCTCCGAGGCCTCTTGGGGAATCTCTTTCTCCTTCCATGCAATTCCTTCCTCACACCTTTGCTTCTTCCTGGGGATGTTTTCCAGAACTATCTGCCTGTCCAAGGATGTCCTGCTCCAGCCTGTGTGTCCCCAGCTGCGGGGTGGCCACCCCAGCCCCTCTGGCTGACACCTGCAATGAGCCCTGCGTGCGGCAGTGCCCCGACTCCACGGTGGTCATCCAGCCGCCGGCCTCGGTGGTCACCTTCCCCGGGCCCATCCTCAGCTCCTTCCCCCAGCAGAGCGCCGTGGGCTCGGCAGGAGCTCCCTACGTCGGAGCCGGCTCCGGAGGCTCCTTTGGAAGCCGTGGAGGCTACGGGGGTTGGGGCTACGGAGGTTATGGTGGCTATGGAGGTTATGGAGGTTATGGAGGCTATGGGAGCTACGGGGGTTGGGGCTATGGAAGCCGTGGTGGCTACGGGGGTTGGGGTTGTGGAGGTTATGGGGGCTATGGCGGCTACGGGGGCTATGGGGGCCTTGGGGGCTGTGGCTACGGGGGCTGGAGCAGCGGCCACCGGTACCTCAACGGCAACTGCGGGCCCTGCTAAGCCCCAGGCCGAGCGCGGCCTCAGCGCAAGGAGAGCTCCAGGAGAATCCCCGGCACACCCCGACCCGACGCTCCGTGCAAGGAAACGCCTTCGGCACCGCCGGGCTCCGCACCTCGGGAGCCTCGTGCCAGCTTGGGAAGCACCTCTGCCCTGTCCCTGCCCCGCCTGAGCAGCCCCACGGGGCTCCTCGTGCCCTGAGCCCAGAGACTTGGCCGTGGCTGCTGCTCCTGGTGACCCGGCTCTGCCCAGGGCCGGCACACGGGAAGCCCTTGGCCGTGACCCTGCTCCTCTGCCCAGCCCCTCCTGCCCTCCCCCTGCAATAAAAGCTGTCTTGCATTACAATGTTGACTCCTGGTTTTCCTTCTTCCCACTGCCCCCGATATCCTGGGTGTCTGTTGGGTGTTGGAGTGGCCCTGGCAGTGCCCTCAGAGCCTGGGGACACTTGGCTCTGTGTGTCTCATCTGAGGCTGTCACATCCTGTGGCCTCTGGGGAGCACATCCCGGGCAGCTGCCCGTGTTCTCCCAGCTGCAGGAAACGCAGGACATTCCCACCAGGGAAGTGCAGGAATGGCCACGGCCTGTCCCAGGCTGGCTGGGCTGTCCAGCCTGGGGCGGTGGCAGCTGGGAAGGGAGGGGACAGACCCGAGCAGATACTATCCAGTGTCCACTCCGGGCCATGCAGTGACCACAGGGTTCAGGGCCATGGAGCACCAAGCTCTTGGAGCAGGAGCTTGGCGTTCCCACTGCCCTGAGCTCCTTTCCTTTGTCTATTGATATGTCTGGAAATTTCTTCCCCAGATCAAACTGACAGTAAAATCTCGTCAGGTTTCGGATTCATGTTTGTTTTTTACGTTGATATAGATCAGTTTTAGATAATATTATTTCATATTCTATTAATATCATCACAGTGGATACAATGTGTCCAATATTCAGAAAAAAAAAAAAAATTTAATTTTGGGGTTGTAATTCAGTGTGAGCAGGGGCAGCGAAGGGCCAGCAGGGTTTGGGCTGTGGGAATTCCTCCTGCTGCTCCTGGGCAGAGCCACGTCCCAGGCTCTGGGGTGGGTGACACTGGGGACCAGGAAGGATTTCCGCAGCAGCAGCAGGGCCCAGGCGGGGCCGCGGAACCCGCCAGAAAAGGGGGAGCAGGAGGCGGTGGCAGGGGCAGGAATGTCAGCGGGGATGGAGCAGAGGAGCGGGAGCGGTGCTGGGGCTGTTCTCACTCTGCCCTGCGGCCTCAGGACCCCCAGAGCCAGGAGCTGGGCTGGGGACATCGGGGGGCTCCAGCGGTCCCCCAAATCAATCCCCAGAGCCCCGGGGCTTCGGGCAGCCACCGGGGAATGCCTGAGGTGGGAAGGGAGCTGGAAATGGAACCCGGGGCTCTGTCCAGCTGCTGGGGAATGCCCATGGCGGGAAGGGAGCCAGGTAGGCCGCAGAGCAGGAGCCCGGAGCGGGCAGGAGCTGGGCAGGGACACAGGGAGAGGCCTGGGCCACGCAGAGGAGCAGGGCCCGGCTCAGGGAGCTCCGCTGCTGGCCCGGGGTGGTCCAGCACAGGCAAGACAAATCCTGGCAGCTGCTGACACTTCTCCTGTGCCTTGTGCCAGCGGGGCAGCCCGGAACCCTCCCGGGAAAACCCGCCCGGGCTCAGGGGTAATGGGTGTAGAGCAAAGAGCAAACGAGAGCCGGGTGAACGTTGCAATGCGAGGCAGCTTTTATTGGTGTGCAGGGGCAGGAGGAGGCACCGGGCAGGAAAGGGGGGCCCTGGCCGAGGGCTCCCCGCGTGTCCCGGCCCTGGGCCCAGCCGTGGCTGCAGGAGCCGAGCCGGGGCCGTGCCGGGAGCGGGCAGCGGCTCCCTCGGGGCTCCGGGCAGGGCAGGAAGGCGGCAGAGCGGGCAGGGATGTCCTTCCTTCAGGCCACGGCGTGCGGGGATGTGCCGGGGCCGTGCCCGGAGCTCTGCTGGGGCTGTGGCCGCGCTCCGGCCGGGCCTTAGCAGGGCCCACAGCCTCTGGAGGAGCCGCCGCCGCAGCTGCCGCCGAAACCTCCAAAACCTCCAAAACCTCCATAACCTCCGTAACCTCCATAACCCCCGGAGCCCCCGCGGCGTCCAGCGGAGCCACCGAAGCCACCGGAGACGTAGGGAGCTCCTGCCGAGCCCACGGCGCTCTGCTGGGGGAAGGAGCTGAGGATGGGCCCGGGGAAGGTGACCACCGAGGCCGGCGGCTGGATGACCACCGTGGAGTCGGGGCACTGCCGCACGCACGGCTGGTTGCAGGTGTCAGCCAGAGGGGCCGGGGTGGCCACGCCACCGCAGGAAGGGACACAGCAGGACATCCTTGAGACAGGGAAAGGCTTCTGGAAAACAAGACAGGGAAAGAAGATGAGGCAAAGGTGTGAGGAAGGAGTTGTGTGGAGAGAGAGGCAGAGAGACATTCCCCAAGAGGCCTCGGAGAGCTGCGCTTACCTGAGTGATGAGAGGAGTGAAGGGCAGGAGTGTGGATGGAGCTGTGCAGGGAGCTCGGCTCTTTTATACAGCCCCGAGAGCCTGGGGCATCGTCCAGGGGACGGGGATGGACCCCCCAGTCATCAGGAATTCAGCACGCTGCCAAAGCTTCATGAAGCGAAGGGACGCAGGAGAATTCTGTCATCCCCCCATTGTGGCCGTCGGTGTGGAGATGAGTGGACAAGAGAGAGGCGCTGGCAGGGAGAGCCGTGGGCCATCATTACGTGACAGACACGGCGCTGGAGCTGCACTCACAGCCCCAATAAAGGCTGATCTGGCCCTAATCCCCGACTTTGCTGACCCAGAACAATTCCAGGCATCTTGCAGCAGCTCTTGGAGACGCTGCCCCAGTCATCCCCCCTGTCATTACCTGCCTTTTACGGGCTGGTAAACAGAGGCAGCTTTGGGCACAAGGAGAAGCCACTCTCGACGTTTCTCCCAAATCCCACTAACTTCCAGTGCCAGAAAAAGATGTTCATGCCAAAGTTTTGGGTTTCCCTGACACGTCTGTGAATTGCCTCCCTCTAAGTTTCTGATGGAATTTGGGATTTCATGTTCCATTTTGCCTTGATGGCCACACCAAGAGCAGAGGGGACAGATCCCAGTGGTGGGTGAGCCCCAAACCCGTCGGGAAGGGGGAGGGCGGTGGGCCAGAGGCCGGGACAGTTGTGATAGAGGGGTCAGCACGGCAGGAGCAGCAGGGCAGTGGCAGAGCCGGGTCCCTGTGGCACCTGCAGCCCCGTGGGTGTGAGCTGGGTCGTGGCTGAGCCCTCCTGGTGGGCCAGGATTGCCTGGCTGGTCCCCAAGGTCCGGTCAGGGGGGTGGTGGCCGAGCTCCCAGAGCCAGGCTGGCCATGGCCGTGGCACCAGGACAGCCCCAGCTGGGCACAGCCGGGCCCCAAAGGCTTTTTGGGATTGTCAGTGAGCAAAGTGAGGGATTAGGGGCAGATCCGGGTTTATTGGGGCTGTTGGCTGAGCTGCAGCAGCGCCGTGTCTGTCATGTAATGATGGGCCAGGACTGTCCCTCCCATTGCCTCCCGTGGGTGACAGGCACGAATCCACACCAATATCTCCAATGCGGGGATGACCAAGGGCTGTCCCCCATCATTAGCTGTGTCATGGAACTCGTCAGCTCGAATTGCTAATTAGGAGGGGCTTTTCCCCCACCCCTGGCCGGTGCCCCAGGCACTGTGGGGTGTATAAAAGGTCCCAGGGCTCCACAGGGCAGCATCCAGCTCCCTCCACTCGACTCTGCTCATTGATCGTTGTGGTAAGTCCGAGCCTTCCCTCCCTCCTGCCTTCCTCAGCTGCTCCTTTCCCAGGGAGTCTCTGGCTGTGCATTTCCCCCAGAATCTTGGTCCCCGTGCTCCCCCAGCTCTCCCGGGGCAGGGTTGGGCTGCTGGGGTTGTAGCCCTGGACTCGAGTCCTCTGGGAGCCGGGTGATTTGGGATGAGGGAGGTTTTCTCCATTGCCATGGGCAGGCAAGAGCTGGGCATGGTGAGGGCAGGGAGAGATTGCAGGAACCATTTCAGCTGTGTCTGGGACGTGCTGGGAATGGCTGAGACAATGCAGAGCCCGGGGTCCATGTGGGACAGAGGCAGGAGGGATTTGGGCTGAGCCCTTGGCCTGAGCCGTGGCTGTGCCTTGTCTTGCAGCTCTCCCTGCCTGTTCAAGGATGTCCTGCTCCAGCCTGTGTGTCCCCAGCTGCGGGGTGGCCACCCCGGCCCCTCTGGCTGACACCTGCAACGAGCCCTGCGTGCGGCAGTGCCCCGACTCCACGGTGGTCATCCAGCCGCCGGCCTCGGTGGTCACCTTCCCCGGGCCCATCCTCAGCTCCTTCCCCCAGCAGAGCGCCGTGGGCTCGGCAGGAGCTCCCTACGTCTCCAGCGGCTCCGGGGGCTCCTTTGGAGGCCGTGGGGGCTCCGGGGGTTATGGGGGCTATGGGGGCTTTGGGGGCTATGGGGGCTATGGGAGCTGTGGGGGCTACGGGGGCTCTGGGGGCAGCTGCGGCCGCGGTTCCAGGTCCCTCGGGGGTTTCTGTGGACCCTGCTAAAGCCCAAATCCCCCTCTGGAGCTCAGAGCCGCCTGTGCAGCCCCAGCCCCGGCTGCCTTGTGGCCCCTGAGCCGGGGTGAAGCTGCAGCCCCTGCTCAGGGCTGGCCCGGCAGCCCCGGGGGCTGCAGGTGGCTGTCACCTGCCAGGGTGACCCTGCAGAGCCCCGGTGTCTTTGGGGCTGCTGCCAGCGCTGCCTCTAGAGCTGTCCCCTGTGTGCCACCCCAGCGGGCTGTGCTGAGCCTCGGCTGAGGCTCTGCCGTGCCCTGGGCAGCCCCGAGCCCCCAGCCCGGCCTGGGCAGGGGGAATGTCTGGGTGGAGCCCCGGGATGGGCCTTGCTGCTGCCTTTAGGATTTCTGTGTTTCCAGTGTGTTGGTGCTGCGCTGGTTTGTCTCTCGCTGACGCTGCCCTGTGGCCCTTTTCCATCTGCAATAAAGAATCTGCATTGCATGAAACATTTCTCTCGTTATGGATTTCTTTATCCTGATTGTAAATTAGTCTCTTAACTGAGCAATGGTGGGAAATGTCCAATCGTGAAACCACAGTATGGTTTGGGTTGGAAGGGATCTTAAATCTCATCCTGTTTCATCCCCTGCCATGGACAGGGACATCTTCCACTCCCCCAGGCTGCTCCAAGCCCTGTCCAACCTGGCCTTGGACATTTCCAGAGATGGGACAGTCCCAGCTTCTTCATGTTATGAGCAATCCCTTTGCATTTTGGCCAGTTTTTGTGGGTTTTCTCCTCTGTGTTGGGCTGGGCAGAACATTCCGTTCACTGATTCTGTTCACCGAATCCCAGAATAATTCAAGCTGGAAAGATCTCCAAGGTCCTCATCCAGTTTTTGTCACCATGTCACCCAGCCCAGCGCTCTTGAGTTCCATGTCCAGATTTTCCTTGGATAATTCCAAGGCTGGGGATTCCAAACCTCCCCTTTCAGTCCTGACCACCCTTCCAGGAAAGAAATTCTTCCCCAGATGAAGCTCCAGACCCAACATTTACCCTCTGGTGGCCCAGGAATGAACAAGGCCTGTGAGACGTTCATCAGCTCAGACACTTTTGCATTGCAGCACACAAAGGATGGAAATAAGTCATTATCCCTGTCCCAAGGCTCGAAGGGAAAAGTATCAATTAATTCATTTATTCCTTTGTGCTCCTTCAACAAAAGGTTACAATGTCTTCATTTTTTTCCAGCAGCTGATAATTTCAGCAGTTCAAAGCGCCTCTCAGACGCTGTTTTTTATATATTTATAGGCTGCTATTAGTCTATTTAAAGCTTCATTCTCTTCTCAGCAGCTTCTTTATTGAAAAAGAGTCACTTCAAAGGTGCTTTAGTCAGAATTCATTTTAGACCTTTCAGACTTTCCACTCAAATGTGGCTCTGCACGAGCAGCTGCAAGAGGCAGAAATTCCTTTTCCAACAAAAATTCCAACGAACTGCTTTTCTCCTCATCCTCCAAATCTGGGTTTATTTCCAGTTTTATCTTTAGACTTCTTGGAGTGAACAAAATTACGTGTTAAAATTCCACTAATTTTAAGTCTTGCTTTAACTGGGCCGCTGTTAAAGTAGTTAAATCAATCTATAGGCCGTTTCATGATGCTGCAAGGATTTTAATAAGAGTAAAGCTCACAACCACAATCTAAAATAGCACCGAGAGCAGAAAGAATGGGCACAAAGTAAATTTCTGTGTGCGGAAAATCTCCCTTTTGGTTTCATTGGTCCGGGCTTTGGCTGCCGTTTTTCCCTTTTCAGAGTTTTCCATTTGTTTCCAGTCCAATGAAACGAAGCAGATTGGATGTTTTAGGGTTTCTTTGAGACACTTTCAAAGGCAGCTCAGTCAGGACTTCATCCCTGGGACAGGCACGCTGCAGGTTTTACTAAACTGAGGTGGGAAAGAGCTTTAAACGAGCAATTTGTTAACAAATAATAAATATTAAACCCTGTTTCCTTTACACTGCCAGACACAGGGAGGGCTGAGAGATACGGCAGAGCAAAAAAAAAAGGGTGAAAAAGCGCTTTTTTGAGGAACTTGGAAGGAGATTTACAGGAACCCCAAGTCTCTTGGAAATCCTGGACTCGGAGCTGAGCCACAGCCTCCTCCGGGAATTCCCTCGGAAATTCCCAGTGGAATTCCCTGCGGGTTCAGCACAGGTAATAATATTAAAAAGAACATTAAAACACAAAGCGAAGGCAGCGGTGTGATGCAAGATCTTTTAATGAGAGCAAGAGGAAGTTACAGCTGGTAGCAGCACAGGAGTAGCCAGAGGTTCACGCCGTCGTACGCTGAGGAGCAGCTACACCTCGCAGAGGAGGTTTGGGGAGTAAAGCTGCTGTTGGAGAGGAGAGGAGCCTCCAGCACAGCCAGGCCGGGCTCCTGCTCCTCCTGCCCCGCAGTCACACCTCAGAACACACAAAAACCTCATCCCCAAACACCGAGAAAGAACAGCAAAAATAAAATTTAAAAAAAAAAAGGCGAATTAATCAGAGTAACAGCGAAGACATCCCAAAAGCTCAGGAGCCGCCGTCAGCGGAGCTGAGCCGCAGCCAAAATCCACCCGGGAGCCTCCAGCCGGGATTTTGGGGTGTTTCTCCCTGCCCTGGGCTGGGCTCAGCACTGGTAGCAGGGGGAGCAGCTGCCGTAGGAGTATCTCTGGAAGTAGCGGGAGGAGAAGGGCGAGCAGTAGCGGGGGCTGAAGGAGGGGCAGCACTCGCGGTAGCCACAGAAGCGCCCGGAGTAGCCCAGGGAGCCGCAGGGGCTGCCGCAGTCGTAGCCGCGGGAGCTGAACACGGTCCCGTAGGAGCACGGGGAGTAGCAGGAATCCTCACACTGCCGCTGGTAGCAGAAAGTCATCGTGGGGCTGCGGGGAGGCGACGCCGCCGGGCGGGACTGGGGACAGAAAATAAAATTAAACTTTAAAAAAAAGCCCCTCAGGTGTTGGTAGGGGACAGCGAGTAAACCCAGAGTAAACCCCGAGGAAACCCCGAGGAAACCCAGAGTAAACCCAGAGTAAACCCCGAGCAAACCCAGAGTAAACCCAGAGTAAACCCTGGAGTAAACCCTGAGTAAACCCCGAGTAAACCCCGCGGAAGCAAACCGCTTCCCAACACCCTCATCCATCGCTCCATCCCCGATTTAAATCCGCTTCCTGCCCCTCATCCTCCATCCTGAGCTTGCCTGAGCTGAAAAATGGGGTTGTGAACCTCGACCCTGAGTCAAAGCAGGGCCAGGAAATCCTCAGAGGTGTGTCGGGACAGAGACTTGAAGGGGAAAAGGGGATCCGTGCAGGGCTGGGGCTGTTTCAAAGGCTCAAATATTAAAAATTAAAAATCCAGGGAGGGAAGATTGGTTTTGCACGGGGATAACTCCTAAGGCACCACCTCAGCTCCCTTTGGCTGCAGCATTTGTGGGTTAGCAGGGGGAAAAAACAAAAAAGGAAACAGAAAAGGGGGAAAACGGGGGAAAAAAGGTGGGGGGGTAAAAAGGAGGGGGAAAAAGAGGAGAAAAAGTAAAGAGAATAAAAGAAGAGAGAAAAAAAAAGAAAAGCGAATAAAATAAAAGAGGAATAAATGAGAAGAGAATAAAAGAGTAAAAAGGGGCCAAAATAGAAAAAGAGAGACAAAAAGAGGAGAAAATAGGGGAGAAAAAGAGAAAAAAAATAAAAGAGGGAAAAAAAAGAGGGGAAAAAGAAAAAAAGAGAGGAGGAACAGCCTCAAATCCATCCCCTCATCATTCACCGGGATCTCCCCAAATCTGCCCCCACTCACCCTGGTGTGCAAGGAGCAGGAGGCAGGAGAAGGCAATGGTCTCTCCTCGGGGATTTGGGGTTTTTATGGAGCTCCAGGTCCCGCCCCGCGCACGTGTCCGCCTCAGCCCCAATTTCCAGCCCCTTTTCCTGCCCTCATCAATATCCCGATGGTTCCTGGTGATGTGTCCGGCACCGTGACAAGGGCGGCTCCCTTTGATCCCCAAAACCACTCAGGGGCAATTAAAAACCTCTGCCATCATCGCGCTGAATTTGCGTTTTTTGGGGATCAGCAAAGTCCTTGAGGAATTCCCAACGCGGCAGCTTCGGGAAGGGCGGCCTGGCCCTGAATGTGCTTTGTTGTTATTTTTAATTGCATTTTTATTTTATTTTTTATTTTTATTTTTGTTTTTATTTTCCTTTTTATTTTTTATTTTCATTTTTATTTTTTGTTTTGGTTTTGGTTTTTCTTTTTATTTCTTTTCCCCCCTGGAATAGTCACGGAAGGGACGCACAAGCCTCTGCGGTTTTGTGAATTTCGTAACTCTTAACGACACGTGGAGCATCCCAACATTTCCTGTGACTTCCAAAAGAGGGGAAAGAGCAGCTCTTTGATTTTATTATTGAGGGGATATTATTGATTCAGCCAGAAAATTGGCCGAATACCAGAAATGGCACGTCCAGGATGTATTTTTAGAGCGGAATAATAATAATAATAATAAAAAGATCTCCCAGAGACCCAATTCCGAAGTTATAATTCACAACTTCACTAAAGGCAGGAAACAGGAACACCCCAATGCACGTTTTTGGACGTTACATAACAGCGGGGTGTAGCAACCCGGCATTAATATTGAAATAATAAATCTCTTTGTGCCCGAAAATATTTAATAAAGCCTTAATGAAGGCTTTGATATTCCAAATGTGCAGAGAAAGGCCCAGAACTGCCGAGGTGCTGCCTGTCATTATCCTCCCTTGGGATGGGAGTAAACAGCAAAAACAGGGTTGGGAGGTGAAGGTCACCTCATCTGGGCCTCGGCATTATTCACCTTCATTAGGACAAATTAAACACCTCAGCAACAAGAAAAATAATTTATATTAAAGAATTTGGAGGGGGGGGGAGGGGGTTTCTTCGGGAAAACTGCAGTTGTTACAGGGATAAATCCCCAGAGATTTTTGGTGGATTTTTTTTATTATTATTTTTCTCCTTGTCAGGAGAAACCCCTGAACAAATCGTTTTCTGATCTGAGTGGAAACAAAACACCCAGCAGGACTTTTTATAGCCACCAAAATTTGCCTCGCTCGGGCCGTCTCTGCAGGATATTGTGAGTGGGTTTCATAAAAGATGCCAGGAGATTGTCAAATGTCATAAAGTAAACCTGGAGATTTCAAATATCCTTATTTCTGCTTGAAATAATTCAGATTTGTTGGGGATTTCTGCCTGCTCTGAGGTTCATTTAAGTCACTGATGTCTGGTTTTATTTAAATGTGTTTCCAGTCTTGCATGCAGAAGGATTCCCATTTCTTTCTACAACTTAGGAGTTTGTACAAGTTTCATTGAATTACTTAATAATATTTTTTAAAAAATATATATATAAATAAAAATAATATAAATATTCCGGCCTAAAAACGCCAGTTCGAAATAAGCAATAAATCACCTCTTGGGATTTTAATTTCGAGAAAATAATTGAGATTCCTCCTCCCTCAGAAGAACCCAGAGTCACCGCGGGTTTCTCATATTGACATTCGCCCATTCATCCCAAAATTGGGATTGCGAGCATCCATTAATTCTGCTCCCAATATCCTCCCTTTTCCTGCTGCAACTGGGATTTCGCCACCCCTAATTCCCCAGATGTTAATTTGACCCAGGAAGTCTGGGACATGAAAGGGGAGATACTCACCTTTTTGGCAGCCGGGAGCTGAGTAACGATCCCGAAGCCGGGAAAACAACCCCATCAGCTGCGGGGACGTGACGCCAGCGGGGTGAGCTCAGAGATGAAAAAGGAGTTTGAAGCACCACGGGGCCAGGGGCTGATAAATGTATAAAAAGGAGGCGAAATCCTCCGCTCTGCACTCGCGCCTTCGGCCTCGGCTTAGCTCAGCGTGGTAAGTCGGGCTGAAGGGAAGGGGCTTTGCTGATGGGTTTTGTTTAAAATTTGGTTTTGTTTAAAATTTTTCTTTAAAATTTTGTTTGGTTTAAAATTTTTTTTTTGTTTAAAGTTTTGTTTGGTTTAAAAATTTTTTTTTGTTTAAAATTTTGTTTCAGGGGCGATTTCGTGGCCGTGCGGTTCGGGGGCGTTTTGTTTAAAAACGGGGTTTTGAGGCGCTGCTAAATGTAGAAATTTGGCTTTACCTAAACGGCGAAATATAATTTATTTGGGGATATCGTGGATTATTTGGGGGTTTGTTATCAATTCGCTGTGTCAGGGAGGTTTAGGTGGGACGTCAGGGAATGAGGGTGGCCTGGAATGGAGAGTAGGGCTCAGTCGGGTTCATCCTTCTCTCCTCTCCCTCTTTTTCATCCCCACACGGAGTTTTTCCCAAAAAGCAGCAAATTCCTGCTGAATGTTTGGGCCAGACTTGATCCCGCCGTTCAAACTGAGAGAGCAGCTCCAGTGAGGGTGGGGAGGTCCTGACAGGGGAAATTCCATGGATCTCCCATCCCTGGAAGTGTCCAAGGCCAGCTCAGAGCACCCTGAGCTGGAGGAAAGCGCTCACGGCAGGGGTGGATGAGCTTTGATTTTGATTTTCTGATTCCTCTTTTCCCTTCCTGCCTTTTTTTCCCCCTGCTAATCCTTTTTTTTTTCCTCTTTTTTTTCTCTTTTTTTCCTCTTTCCCCCTCTTTTCCCCCTCTTTATGTCTTTTAATTTTTATCATTCTTTTTTTTTCTTTTTTTCCCTTTCTTTTTCCCCCCTGCTAACCCACAAATGCTGCAGCCAAAGGGAGCTGAGGTGGTGCCTTAGGAGTTATCCCCGTGCAAAACCAATCTTCCCTCCCTGAATTTTTAATTTTTAATATTTGAGCCTTTGAAACAGCCCCAGCCCTGCACGGATCCCCCTTTTCCCCTTCAAGCCTCTGTCCCAACACACCTCTGAGGATTTCCTGGCCCTGCTTTGACTCAGGGTCGAGGTTCACAACCCCATTTTTCAGCTCAGGCAAGCTCAGGATGGAGGATGAGGGGCAGGAAGTGGATTTAAATCGGGGATGGAGCGATGGATGAGGGTGTTGGGAAGCGGTTTGCTTCCGTGGGGTTTACTCGGGGTTTACTTGGGGTTTACTCAGGGTTTGCTCGGGGTTTAGTCTGGGTTTGCTCGGGGTTTAGTCTGGGTTTACTCGGGGTTTACTCTCTGACCCTACCAACACCTGAGGGGCTTTTTGTAAAGTTTTATTTTATTTTCTGTCCCCAGTCCCGCCCCGCGGCGTCGCCTCCCCGCAGCCCCACGATGACTTTCTGCTACCAGCGGCAGTGTGAGGATTCCTGCTACTCCCCGTGCTCCTACGGGACCGTGTTCAGCTCCCGCGGCTACGACTGCGGCAGCCCCTGCGGCTCCCTGGGCTACTCCGGGCGCTTCTGTGGCTACCGCGAGTGCTGCCCCTCCTTCAGCCCCCGCTACTGCTCGCCCTTCTCCTCCCGCTACTTCCAGAGATACTCCTACGGCAGCTGCTCCCCCTGCTACCAGTGCTGAGCCCAGCCCAGGGCAGGGAGAAACACCCCAAAATCCTGGCTGGAGGCTCCCGGGTGGATTTTGGCTGCGGCTCAGCTCCGCTGACGGCGGCTCCTGAGCTTTTGGGATGTCTTCGCTGTTACTCTGATTAATTCGCCTTTTTTTTTTTAATTTTATTTTTTGCTGTTCTTTCTCGGTGTTTGGGGATGAGGTTTTTGTGTGTTCTGAGGTGTGACTGCGGGGCAGGAGGAGCAGGAGCCCGGCCTGGCTGTGCTGGAGGCTCCTCTCCTCTCCAACAGCAGCTTTACTCCCCAAACCTCCTCTGCGAGGTGTAGCTGCTCCTCAGGTACGACGGCGTGAACCTCTGGCTACTCCTGTGCTGCTACCAGCTGTAACTTCCTCTTGCTCTCATTAAAAGATCTTGCATCACACCGCTGCCTTCGCTTTGTGTTTTAATGTTCTTTTTAGTATTGTTTTTTGGCTTTGCTGGGTATTTCCTTCGCATTTACACGCATAAAACAAAAACAAAAACAAAAAAAAAAAAAAAAAAAACAAAAAAAAAAAAAACAAACAAAAAAAAAAAAAAAGCCAAGAAATAAAAACAAAACAAAACCCTAAAAAAAACCAGCAACAAAATTAACTTTATTTGCCCGTGTCGCAGTTTCAATTAAAATAATTGGGTTCCTCTCCATCAGGGATCATTAATCTGTTCTCAGCTCTACCTGACAGCACCAAAAAAAACCAAAAATACTCACAATTATTTTGTCTCGAAATAAACCTTTTTGGCTCCTCCTCAGCTTCAGTGACAAAACCCAGAATTTCAGGGGAACTCGTGGGAGTTAAAATTACGAAATTATTCCCCCAGCACATCTCATTAATGCCGATTTTTCAGCCTTCCCAGCACAAATCAAGAGGCTTTTTTTTTTTTTTTTTTCCCAAATTCAGCAAATACCTCCGTGTATGACCTTCCCCCTCGCCGTGAGGCAAGCCTCATTTGCATATTAAATGAGGATAATGACTGGGGAAATGCTGAGCCTCCCCGGGATTTGTGGTATCAGCGCCCTCCCAAACAGTCATTAGGGGCTCCGTGTTTGGGTTATTTAAACCCTCCCGGTTTGTTGCTGGAAGGTTCCTGAGCCCCCGAGGCCAAGGGAGGTTTTGTTTTTAAATTTATTTAAATGAATTCCTGGCTGTCACCCGGAGCGGAGTGACGGAAAATGCCACGGCAGCAGGGCAGGGAGCGATTCCTGCTTCCCTGCGTTGGGGAAAATCCCTCCCGAGGGGAATGTCCAGCCCTTGTGGGGTCCTGCAGCCCATCCGAGGGGCTGCGAAATTAGAGAATTATTATAGAATTATTATAGAATTATTATAGAATTATTATAGAATTATTATAGAATTATTATAGAATTATTATAGAATTATTACAGAAAATTATAAAATGTTTAGGAAAATAATTCTATTTTTTTAACTGCTGTGAATTTTAAGAGACCCGGGTTTCGTCACTAGAGCTGAGGAGGATCCCAAAAGGGGTTTTTTTAGGATAAAAAGAGAAGATCCTTGGCTCGTTTTTATGGAATGGGTTGGGTTGGAAGGACCTTAAAGATCTCCTGATTCCACCCCTGCCATGGGCAGGGACATTGCCACTGTCCCAGGTGGCTCCAGCCTGGCCTGGGACACTTCCAGGGATGGGAAATCCATGGAATAACCTGAGCCAGGGCCTCCTCACCCTCCCAGGGAACAATTCCTGCCCAAAATTCCACCCCTGACCCCATTCCCCGTGTCCTGTCCCCGCAGTTCCTGACGAAAAATCCCTCTCCAGCTCCTCTGGAGCTCCTGGGAGGGGCTCTGGGTTCTCCACAGGCTCAACATTCCCAAAATTCTCAGCCTGGATCCACAGGGGAGGGGCTCCAGCCCCTTTATCAACTTCCTCTGGACTCACCCCAACAATTCCATGTCCCTTTTCTGTGGGGGACCCCAGGACTGGGCTCAGCATTCCCGGTGGGATGTCAGAGGGGGAGAATCCCTTCCCTCATCCCCTGCCCAGCACAGGGAGAGGTTCTGGGATGGGCTCACGCTCAGGAACCCCATTTATAAACCCCACAAATATCAGCCACGTGAGCGAAACCACAAGATGATTTTTTTCCCAATAATTTCATCTGGAAAAAAAAAATTAAAAAAAACCAAATCCCAGACCATAAGAATTACCCACATTTCTCAGATGCTGCATTAATTGATCCCGTGCCTCTCCAGGGACTAATTATAGGCAGGGGAAGGACCCGAAGGAATCGATGGAACGCCTGTCATTAATTGTGACCGAGATCCCGGAGCGCTCGGGGTGATCCTGCTCTGCTCCCCGGCTGGTTTACGTCACTGTCACCCCAAAATGTGCCCTGTCCACCTCCCCTGGGGGAGCCAGGAGCAGAAATAACCAATCCAGGTTCTCCTAGATGACCAGGAATTGCGGCTGGAGCTGTTCCTCGTAGCCTCCAGCAGAAATCCCGGTTTTGTCCTGGAAAGTCCGGGAGATGAAAAGAACCACCTTGGCTGTAATCACAGAGCCCAACCCCAGGAATTCCAAACTTGTCCTAAACTGCGGGCAGGAAAACAATTAGGGCAATTGGGGCTGCTGATGTATTTCCCCCCCAAATTCCTGCCGTGGCTGACGAAGGGAAGCTCCCGGGGAAAAGCTGCTCCGAGTTCCACGAGGGGAATATAAAAATGCTCCCGGCCCCGGCGCTCCTCACACGGCTCCTCTCGCTTCGCTCTTCCCGCTGACCTCGGTGAGTCCAGATCCCCTTTTCATGGATAATCCTCGAATTCGGGGGGGAAAAATCCTTTGCTCAGGGGTGTTTCCTCCTGGATGCTTTTTAATCTGAGGGAACTTATGGAGACATCTTTGGAAAGATGAGAAGTTGAGTTTGAAGTCCTGAGTTTCTTTTTCTTTTTCTCTTTTTCTTTTTCTTTTTCTTTTTCTTTTTCTTTTTCTTTTTCTTTTTCTTTTTCTTTTTCTTTTTCTTTTTCTTTTTCTTTTTCTTTTTCTTTTTCTTTTTCTTTTTCTTTTTCTTTTTCTTTTTCTTTTCCTTTTCCTTTTCCTTTTTCTTTTTCTTTTTCTTTTTTTCTTTTTCTTTTTCTTTTTCCTTTTTCTTTTCCTTTTTCTTTTTTTGTTGTTCCCGTGGTGACACCTGGAATTCTCAGAGCAGTTGTGCAAGGAGGAAATGTTTGGGGTTTTTTTGTGGCAGGATGTTGCAACGGGGAAATACGGAAAAGTCCCAGGAATTGTTTTTTTGGGGTGGTTTTTTTTTTTGTCCCCGGGGCAGCTCTGAGCTTTAGGGTTTAACCCTCGGCTGTCCTGCAGAATGTCCTTGCTGCAACTGGCACCAACAAAACCCAGGAGGGAGGAATCATTCATGTTTAAAATATTACAAACCAGACAGGGAGACTTAATGAACTCCTTGAGTTGTGCCTGAGCACTTCTAAGAACTCCAGAGAACGCTCTGAGGGATCTCAGTCAGACTTTGGGACGTCCCCGCCCCGTGCTGGGAGCCTGGACACCAAACACCAACAAATTCCTTCTTCAGGAAGGTTTTTGGGTTTGGTTTGGGGTTTATTGTGGGGTTTTTTGCTGTTGTTGTTTTTTAGTGGGTTTTTTGCTGCTGTTGGTTTTTGGGTTTTTTCTTTTTTGGTTTGGGGTTTTGGGGGGTTTTTTTGAGGGTTGGGGCTTTTTTTGTTTCTTTTCTTGGAAAGGGTTTTCAGGGTCTGGGAGGGAGGTTTGGAGACCCAGAGGAAGGACAGGAGGTGGCACTCAGTGCTCTGGGCTGGGTGACGAGGGGGGGACTGGGGAAGGATTGGACTCGATCTTGGAGGTTGTTTTCAGCCTCAGTGGTCTTGGGGTCCTGGAGTTCTGGAATCTGGGATTTAGGGGTTTGGGGTTCTGGGATCCTGGGATCCTGAAGTCCTTGGGGTTTTGGTGTTCTGGGATCGTGGGGGTTTGGGGTTCTGGAATTCTGAGGTTCTGGGATCCTGAGGTTTGGGGATCCTGGAATGCTGGGATCCAGGAGTTCTGGAATCGGGGATTCTGGGGTTTGGGAGGTTCTGGAGTTCTGGAGTTCTGGGGTCTTGGGGTTCTGGAATCCTAGGATTCTGGGGTTTTGGGATCTTGGGGTTCTGGAATCTTGGGGTTGTGAAGTTCTGGGATCCTGGCATTCTGGGATTCTGAGATCCTGGAATTCTGGGGGTTGAGATCCTGGGGTCCTGGGGTTTTGGAATTCTGGGGTTCTGGGATCCTGGGATTCTGAGATCCTGGAATTCCGGAATTCTGGAGTTTTGAGATCCTGGGGATCCATGACACTAAAACCCTGCTCAAACCTGGGGAATTCACCCAACATCTCCACCCCACGCCGCCGCTGCTCCCATAATCTCCTTTTTTTTTTTCCTCATCCTTTTCCCCCCCCTATCCCTATTCCAGGTTCACATCCAACTCCCCCCCAAGATGTCCTGCTGCTACTCCCCGTGCTGCTACACCCTGTGCTGCTCCCCCTGCTACCGCACCTACCGCCGCACCTACACCTGCAGCCCCGTGGTGTCCCGCACCTTGAGCTGCTGCCGCCGCTCCTACGGCAGCTGCCTCACCTCCCGGAGCTGCACCACGCGTTACTGCTACCCTTCGTGCTGCTCCTACTCCTGCTCCTACCCCTGCTGCTACTCCTGCTGCTGATCCCGCCGGAGAATCCCCGCGGAACCCACGGAAGACAAATGCCGGAGCCCGCTGTCGATGTTTGCAGAGTCCCCCTCACCGGGGCTCCAAAACCTCTTGGAATTTTTTTTTTTTCTCTTTTTATTTTATTTTTTTCTTTTTTCCGTCCTTTCTCTCTGTCTCCTTCTCCCTGCCTGTCTCAGCTCTCCTGATACATCTTGGGTTTGAAGCCCTCCCTGGGCTCCCCTCAGAAGTTTTTGTGAGAAACTCCTTGAAGATTGCTGCACTTGGAGCTCCGTGAAATGAGATCTGGGGTGTCATTTGCGTTTCCTAAGAGCCCTCGCAGCGAGGTGCTGCAGCCCTCGAGGTGAGGGAGCTGTTAGGGCTGTCTGCCCTCTTTGATCTGGGTATTTTTTTTATTTATTTTTTTTTTTACGAGGGCCTGGAGGATGAACAACAAAAAGGAATGTTCTGGAGTGCCGTGACTCACCCCCCGGGAGCTGCTCCCAGCATCCCCAAAACTATAATCTTTCTGTGTCTGTGCCAGCTCTTTTTTCTTGTTCTATTAAACGCTGTCTGCATTTGAAAAATAATTAAAAAAAAAATACTCTGGAGATCCAGTTGGTTTGTTTTCTCTGTCCTTGGTTTGTGGGGATGTCCCGGGAGCTTTGGGATTCTGAAGGGATTTTTTTTGGTCCTTGAACCCATGTCCAGCTCATGGCAAGGGGGATATTGAGGGGATGGAGAATATCCAGGGATGGGAACGGGGCTGGAGCAGCTGGAAAAGGGTCTGGAGAATCCTGAGGGAGCTGGGGGGGTGCTCAGCCTGGAGCAAAGGGGGATCCAGGAGGGATTTTGGGATCCTCCAGGGGGGATTTGGGATCTGATCCCAGGGAACGGGGCCGGGACAGCCTCAAGCTGGGCCAGGGGAGGCTCAGGGTTGGGAATTTGGGGAAAAAAAACTTCTGGAAAAGGGGAAAGGCCTTGGAAGGGGCTCAGGGAGGGGTTGGATCCTCATCCCTGGAGGTGTCCCAGGAATTCCTGGATGTTGTTCTGAGTTTCCAGGTGCGGATCAGGCACAGGCTGATGATTTTGGGGGGTGGTTTTCCAACCTGGAATTCTGTGATTCAAACTCTTCCTTCCCTTCCACATTTTGAGCAGCTGCTCCCTTTGAATTCACTCTTTTCTTCCCTTCCACCCCTCAGAATTTCAATGCAAAACTTCCCCCTTTCCTTTTCTCAGTGGAAGCTGTTGTCAGATTTAAGGTTAAATGTGCTGGTTTGGGCTGGGGTAGACCTAAAACTTCATCTCAACAGGGCCAGAATAATCTTTATAATGATGTTTCAAAACAGAAAAAAAATTTAGTCCCAGACCTCAATAGAGGATGTAGAAAATAGATATATTATAATATATACATTATAATATGTATATTATAATATATATTATAATATATAGAGAATATAGATATATTCTGTTCAGCTGAGCACAATATTGTCCAATCCCTGGAAACTGAATTCAAATATTCTTGTTCCAGTGTCTCAATTTTCTGTGACTCTCTGATTTAACAGATACATTTTATGCCCAGCCATTAAAACACTAAAAAAAAAAAAAAAAAAAAACTTGTATTGAAATCAATGGGAAAAGTGTCAAGGACTAAAAGCCAGAAGATGGGGGGAAAAAAGTGGAGGGGAAAAAAAGGCAAATAGTCCTAAAGACAAAAAAAACCAATTGAAATGTCCTTGTTCTCCCTGGGCAGCCCCTTCCATGACCTGAGCAGGAGGAAATTTCATCGTTTCGTCTCCCAATCCTTTTGCTGCAAAGGATTTCATTTTTCTGCGAGCTCCACCTAATTTCTGGAGTTCACTTAAATTTAAATTTAGTGGAAAAAAAGAATGAACGGGATGCTGAGGCTTCCCCAGGTTTTTGGACACCAAAGATTCCCAAGCTGCCTGAGAAACTCAAATCACAACTTGTTGCTGTGACTTTTCAGCCTTTTGATGTTTTTTACGTTTTTGCACCAGAGTTTTTACCTTCGTAACATAAACAGAGATTGATGTTTTGTAAATATGCACTCTTTTTTAGAGAGAAGAACAAACTGACAGACTTTTAGGTTGGCTAATGCAGTCAGAGAAGTGTTAACCTTGTGTTCCAATTCTTGATCGAATTTCAGAGACTATATAAGTCAGAATCTCAAAATAAACCTTTTTCTTTTTTTGCCCTGACGCTAACTTATTGTGTATTTTTTCATGTCCTTCTGGCGACAACAACTAGACCCAGAAACGCCGAATTGATGCAGAAAAAAAGAAAAACCTTTAATAGCAACGAGAGGCAGAGACAACTTTAAAAGGAATTACAGAAGGCAAAAGACCACACTCCCAAAGTCACACTATACACCCACATCATCCAGTCAGAGAGGAGGGAAAATAAAGGTTTTGTAGGGCCAAGAGCGCGGAGCTCGGTTTGGTTGGAGCCTTGAGGAGAAGATCAGGCCGGAGAGGAGATTTGGCGTCGCAGGGTGGAGGCAAAACACCCCCAACCCTTCAACGACCCCACAGAGCCCCTCGGAGCGCCCCGATTCTGGGCGCCCCCAAAACTCTGCGTCTCCGCTGGCGGCCTCCCCATCAACCAACCAGGGGGCAGCTGATGGGGTTTTTGGGGGGAGGTTCTCTCTCCTTCCATCTTCAGCAGCCGTAACAACCCCCGTAGCCAAACCTCTGGCCGTAGCGGGAGCCGTACCCGTAGCGGGAGAAGCCGGGGAACCCGTAGCAGTCCCCGTAGAATCCCCTATAGCCCCCATAGGATCCCCCGGAGCTGTAGCAGTCCCCGGAGCCCAGCAGGCCCCGGTAGCCGTACAAGCTGCCGTAACCGTAACCGCAGAGGCCGCGGGAGCCGTAGAGACCCCCGTAGAGGCTCCCGTAGCCCCGGTAGCCGCAGGGGCTCCCGCAGTCGTAGCCCCGGTAGCCGTAGAGGCTCCCGTAGCCGCAGGGGGAGTAGCAGTCATCGTCACACTGGCTCTGGATGAAGGTCATCTTGGGGAGGTGGTGGTAAAAACCTGCGACGGGGAGGAGAAGAGGAGTAGTGAATACTGGGAGGAGGAGCAGTAAAATCTTCCTCTCCGGTTGCTCAAGGTCAAGGGGAGAGGGAGAATTGTGATCTCAGCTCCTCATCGCGCCCCCTTTGTATAATAAATCTGCTGATTCGCTCGCTGCGTTTAAATTATTTTATATTCTGTGTATTTGACTTTATATTGTTTTATAGTCTGTATTCATGTAGATTTAATCTGTTTGTGTTGAACTATTTTTGTATAATATAAATATTATATATATTATAATTTTTATATATAAAATATATTGCATTATATATATTATATTATATTATATTATATTATATTATATTATATTATATTATATTATATTTAAAATAGAATACATCATATCTCATCACATCATATCACATCATATTATACTATATCATATTACATATATTATACTATATTACATTATATTATTATAATTATAAAATACTGTAAAATAGTATAAGATACTATAAAATATTATGTTATGAAATATATTTTATATCTAATTAATTATAAATTTTAATATACATTATATATGTATATGTATAAATATTGCATGTATATGTATTTGTATGGGTATGTATGTATATTTATACACACACACACATATATATATATATGTATATGTATGTATAATATAAATTTCTATATTCCTTGGATTGGTGGAACCCCTGAGGATGGATTCAGCAGCCACGGATCAAAACCTCGCTGCTGCTTCGGGGCTTTTTCTGCTGGCTTGGAGTTAAAAACCCTGATTTTCCTGTAGGATGTCTCCACGTGGTGCATTCCTGGTATCTCCATGTAGGGATGTCCTACAAGCTCTGCATTCCCAGCTCCATCAGGAAAGGCTTCCCAAAATTTTCCTTCAGGTTTTGTGTCCATCACTCCAAGGCCCATTTCAGGGCTCCCCACCCGTTTTAATTGGCACATGGAAATGCTGAGAGCCCCCAGAAGAAACCACAAACGAACCAAAAAGACCTAAAATCTTAAAATTGGAGATTTAAGGGGAAAAAAAAACCCACCAAGACTCACGGTGGGGAAACCCTTTCCTAGCCACTGCTGTCCCAAAAATCCCTTATCAGGGAACTCCAGGTAGGGATAGGACCAGGAAAGTTCCACCCGCAGCTTTAAAACTTGAACCCAGCAAGTAAAAACAAAAATAAAAATAAAAAAAGAAATAAACCAGTCAGTCCAGAGGAGCCACAACCCCGACAAAAATTCTGAATGGAGAAATTCCCAGTCCAAGGGAAGAGAGGAAGGAAAAACTTACCGAGTTCACCAGGAGGAGGAGGAGGAGGAGGAGGCAGGAGAGCTGATGAAGAACCTGGAGCTCCGAGCCCTTTTTATACTCCAGCTTTGCCCTCCCGGCTTATCTGAGACGCCCTGTGGGCTCAAAAGTTCCGGAACCCCATTGGTTGGAAAACAAATTTGCCTGTGCAAGTCATATCTACAATTAACGTTAATTTTCCTCATTGTTTGGGATTATTAGTGTGTTCCCAGCCTCCCGTACGTCCCATGTATTACAGGTTTCTTTCATCTTTAACGTTTTCTGGGCCGGCAACATTCCTGATACCATTTTATTGCCTCCGTTGTCAAATCCGAGGTTTGTTTTTGGTGTCGCAGCAAAAGACGTTGCTGATTTCTCAAGGTCGTTGGGGAGAGAGGAGTTTTCAGTGAAAAAAAAAGATTTTCACACGTTTGAAAGTATTTGTGTTCAGCAGGAAGATGCACGGCGGGGTTTTATTTAAGGGAAACGTAAATGCAGGGATTTTACATTAAAACCTCGTCAATCTCAGGAAAAAAAGGACCAAAGCTATAAATAAATCTTAATTCCAAAGTGAATCAAAAGCCACGCTGCTGCAGGAGCAGGAGGAATGTTTTCAACCAAAAAAATCCAACTGCGTCATTTGCAGCGTCATTCACAAGGGGAGAATTCAAGTCTCAGCTTGATCTGGAAATGAAGAAATGATCAGCACTAAAAGAGCATTAAAATGAATTAAGTAAACACTAAAAGAACAGTGCTGGTATTTTATTTTATTTTTTTTTTCCCACAAGGAATCACCACGTGTTGAAGTGACGATAGCGAGGAACTCTGGAGCTCAGCTCCTTGGGTGACCTTCACCTAATTTCTGGCCTTAATTTGAATATAAAAGGAGCGCAATAATGAGCAAACAGGATGTTGAGGCTTCCTCCGAATTTCGAACGCCAAGGCACTTCATAAACACCCATTAATGTTTTTCAATTTGCAAAGTGTTGCTGGATTTAAATATTAATAGTTTGCCACCGAAAGACACCTCCGGATTTAATAACATGGTCTCACCTCAAGGCCTCTGGTTCCTTGAGCTCCGTGGAAGCCAAAAAATATCCCAAAAATTCCCTTTAAACAGAACCGAGATCCATGGAAGCCGAGAAATATCCCCAAAAAATTCACTTTAAACAGGAAGGAATATTTGGGAAGCTCGCAAGGTGGACGGAAAACATCTATTGGGTTGTTTTGGGGGGGGAATTCGGGACACAAATCCAGCGGGAGATCCCTCGTCAGGACATCGGGAAGGTCACGGAGTGGAGGCTCCTCAACCCTCCAAGCCAAACCTCCTCCATTTGTCCCCAGGCGCCAAAGCCAAGCCAAGGGACCACCCTTAATAATCCAAATACTTCCCCAAATAAACCTCTCCTCCAATATCTCCTCGTCTGGCCGCGAGGAGTTCCGGGCAATTTTTTTTTTTTTTTTTTTCCCCTGGAATTGCGTCCTGGATTCAAGATTAAAGAAATTCTGGAGGGTTTGACGTCGGTGAGGCGACGCCGGACGTGGAAAATATGAAAATGGGAATTATTGGTGATGTAGGGCGGAGGAATGGAGGGTCAGGTGAGACACTTTGGAGGTGAGAAATGGACCCCCGAGTTCAAAAAGACCTTGTCTCGACTTCTCTTGGTGAAGCAGAGGTCAGTACTGACTCTACTCTCCTGGGTGTATGTTTCTTCAAATACCTTTTTGTAGTATAAATATAAATTTTTCTTTATAATATAAATATTTTAAAATATAGATATATAGATATAGATGTATAGCTATAGAGATATAGATATAGATAAAAATATTTCTTCATAATATAATTATTTCTTTAGAATATAATTATTTCTTTATAATATAAATATGAATATCAATATTTCTTTATAATATAAATGTACACATACATATAAATATTATATGCACATACATGTTTCTTTATAATATAAATATTTCTTTATAATATAAATATAAGCACAAGCATAAGTATAAATATATTGTAAATACGAATAAAATGTAACTATAAGTATAAATCTATACAAATATAAATATGAATGCAAATAAAATATGGATGCGAATATGAATATATATTAAATATATACACTTATTCATTTATTTACTCATTTAATAGGTACTGCTGTGCCCATATTTATTTATATACATATATATAAAATATTTATATACATATATATTTATGTAACATAAAACCTGCGTCTGTGTGCAGGTACAGACATTCTGTAAGAAGTTTCTTGTCTTTTCAGAGCCAGCAGCAAACACAAAACTCCCTGCAATCTCAAGAAATTATTCTGCTCAAAGTTTTTTTTGCTCTCCTTTCCTCTGCTTTGTTAATATTGGGCTTTAAAATTCGCTTGGAAATAATAATAATATTTAATATTATTGTTAATATTGTTAATATTATTAATATTATTGTTAATATTATTAATATTATTGTTAATATTGGGCTTGGCAATTCGCTACCACGATTTTGGTAGTAAAAGGAAATTTTCGGTTCCGGGTTGTATTTATTACATTTTTCTTTCATTTATTTGATTTCTGGGGTGGGAAATCTCATTTGGCAAAACCCTCACACACTGAGTCAGCACTTTCCAGAAGTTGACGGGAGGGGGAAAAAAATTAAAAAGCATCAGCAGCGAGGTTGTTTGGGATTGAGGAGATTACAAAAAAATAAACGGGTTAATTAAGAGGCTGAAACCGATGCTCAGGAGGGGCCGAGTCGGAGCCTTTGCCCTGCCCTCAGCAGCCCATAAATTTTGTTTCTGGGTGTGTGTTCCGAGCTCCACAAGTCAACAAGGGATGAATTCCTCCCAAGGGTTTTGTGACAACGTTTTGGGCTGAGCCTGAGCCGGGCAATGACAATTTTTGGTGGCTCGGTGACAACTTGGAGAGCCCCAAGTTCTGCTCCAGGTCCATTTTCCACCAGGAGCAGTGCCAGGATGTTCCTCCATCCTTCAGGAATATCAGGAATTCCTTCCAGCCCTTTGGGGACATCCTGGGGTTGTCCATGTCAACCTCAATGGGGACATTTTTAGGATTTCCTTCCAGCCCTTTGGGGACATCCTGGGGTTGTCCATGTCAGCCTCAATGGGGACATTTTTAGGATTTCCTTCCAGTCCTTTGGGGACATCCTGGGGTTGTCCATGTCAACCTCAATGGGGACATTTTTAGGGAGGCTGACGTTGTTTTACACCACAACGACACAAACTCCGAACTTCAGAAGGCTGAAAATGACTCCTTTATTTTTGGGATGTGTCTCCCTTTTATACCATTTCACACAGGCCGATCTGATTGGTGACACAAAGGCAAAACCTCTTCTCTCCCATTGGTCAGAGCAGAGGGACATCAAGAAGAATTCCCTCCTAAGGAAAGGAATGAAAAAAAAAAACAAAACAAAGGTACAGTTTACAAAAACATTTCTCTGTGCTGCAGCAGTAGTGGGAGTTCCTGCAACCAAATCAAATTTGTTCAACTCTGACCCAAGGTGATTTTAGCAGAGGAGCTCCTGCTCCTGCTGTGCCTCACCTGAACATGAGGAAACAAATTTGGGCTGGAAAACTCCCCCATTTCCACCAGGAAAAACATCACCCACCATCAGGAACTCTTTGCTGGCCAAAGCCCCTTCTGTGGGTCCCGTCTAAATACCATATTTAGATGGGTGTTGTTAATTACAATTGTCATTAAACCAAATAATTAGGCTCAATAATGAACCTAAAGAGATATTAGCAAATGCTTCTGTCTTAAAAAGGCGTTGAATCTTCTTAGTGAGACACTTGAGATCTTCAGTCCTCCAAAGGGACATTTCGCACTCAGAGTTTTTATATTAAAACAGGCAAAAATGTATCATAAAATAGTTCTGTCAAAACCTACTGGCAGAATTTAATCATTTCACTGAATTCTCTGGTTTGTGGAAAACGAAAAAAAAAAAAAAATCTCTGCCAGATTTCTTCCTCGCCTGCGTCTCATTTGCATTAAAATGACTCTGCTCAGACGATTTGCTTTTGTCTGGGCTCACCCTGCGCCCTAAAGGGACCCTGCAAGGCCGGGGCAGCCCAGACTGGGGGTGTCAGGGACTGTCACCACATCTCCATCTCGGCTCCTCCCGCCCTGACTCACTTCCCCCAGAAGGAAAGACCTTAACTCACCCCGGACCTTGGTTTTTACCCTGATATTTCACCAGGAAGAGGCACTGTTCCATCGATCTTTGCAAAGCTGGGGTTTGTGCCTGAGAGATTTTTTTTTTTTTAGCCTGCTAAGCAGCTGCTGACTTTTCCCCATGGAAAAATTCCTCAGGAAAGCTTTTTTTTTTTTTCTCAAAACAATCTCGGCGAACAACTCTCCTTTCCCAAAAACAATCTTTGTCCAGCTGGTGGTTTTTTTAGTTTAATATCATTAAAGAAGTGTCATTCCAATTCACCAACCGTGTATTGGAACACCTTATAAAAGGTAGTAAGAATTAGACAATAAAAAGGATTAGACAATAAAAATAATCAGACAATAAAAATAATTAGACAATAAAGAGCCTTCTTTTTCTTCGTTTTTGCCTTCTGAGCTATTTGGAGCCTTTAATGTCAAACAGCGACACCAAAGAGGGAGGTCTGGTCTGATTAGGAGCAGCTCACAGACTCTTGGGCTAATTAGCAAATGAGATCTTTACTCTTTGAAACTTTCTTTTATTAGACAGTTCTGACGGAGTAAAACTTCACTGGACAACAAACCAACACCTCATCAAACAGGGGCAGGACATTTCCTTACCTGTTCACTCCACCCCCTCAGGAGAATCCAGGGAAGGGCCGGATCATTTTGGAATTGCAGCCCAGACCCCTCCCAGGGCCTCCAAAGCACCAAATCTCTTTTTTTTCCCATCAGGTTTGTCCTGATCTCTCAGGAATATTTTGAGTTTTTCCTACACCTGTTCGGGGCGGGTGAAGAGACCCTAAAGATGGTCCCATTCCAGACCCCAAACACCTTCCAGGTGCCTCCAGCCCGGTCTGGGATGCTCCCAGGGATGGGATATCCTGTGCCATGGAAGAATTCCTCCCCCAAAATCCAACCTGGATTTCCCCTCTCGCAGCCTGAACCGATTCCCCCCTTTCCTGTCGCTCCAGTTCCTGACCTTCAGCTCTTCCTTCCCCTTCCAGATCCCAAAGCCGGGAATTCTCCTCTGCCCTGCGGCTCAGGAAACTCAGGCAGTGGGAGGAAACTCGCCTCGATATCATCAGGACAGGCGACAGCCAGCCTGTTAAATCCATTTAAATAACCCAATTTAAATAACTGAAATGCAACCCCTGTAATTCCATTGCGGCTCGGGGATGGATTCACCGGGGGAATTATCCATTTAAATGTTCCCCTCGGGGAGCCAACCGCAGGGCTGATGGTGCCTCCAGCACAGAGATTCCCTGCCAGGCTGAGGGAACGACTAAACCCATCCCAAATGAGAACTAGCACCCAAATTAGCACCCAAACCGGGCTGATTTTCCAAATTATCTGTAAAAGAGTGCAGCATTTTAGGAGAAAGGAAGGTGGGGCATGATACAGAGGAGGAAAAAAAACAAGAGAAACCAGAATTTCATAATTCACCATTATTTAGGTGGGTATTGTTAATTATAATTGTCATTAAATCAAATAATTAGGCTCAGTAATGAGACTAAGAGATATTAGCAAGCGTTTCTCTCTTAAATCTTCTTAGTGAGACACCCGAAATCTTTAGACCTCTGAAAGGACATTTCACACTTGGATATTTCATATCAAAAGGGACAAAAATGCATCAGAAATAGTTCTGTCGAAACCCACCGGCAGAACTCCATCATTCCACCGAGTTTTCTGGTTTGTGGCAAATGTAAAAATAAAAAAACCCAACTCGGGCCACAAAAGAGCCTCTTGAGAGGCCTCAGTAAAGTGCAGCTCATCCCCAAACAATCCCAGCAATAAATGTCCCCAGCCTCTGAGGTTTGGGGGATTTCTCTTTTGGGTGGATTGTGTGGTTGGGGAGAATCTGGTTTAATCACCTGCTCCAGAGCTCACCGACGTTAATTACACTCATTACAGAGCCTGGGCAACTTTGTTTTCCTTCCGCATGAGGGTAATAATTCCCCAAAGAGTGACTACCACGGAATAATCCCACATTCCCACTGTCTCCCTGCTCCCAGCACGCCACATAACATTTCAAGCTCGGCCAGGAGGGCTTGGGAAAGGTTCTTCACCAGTTTATTCCCAAAGAAATCCCCAATTCCATGAGGTGGACAGGGATGGGAAAGGGGCTGGAGCAGCGGGAGAAGGGAATGGAGAATCCTGAGGGAGCTGGGGGGGCTCAGCCTGGAGAAATGGGGGATCCAGGGGGGGATTTGGGATCCTCCAGGGGGGATTTGGGATCTGATCCCAGGGAACGGGGCCGGGACAAGAGGGAATGGCCTCGGGCTCAGCCAGGTGAGGCTCAGGGTGGGAAATTTGGGGAAAAAAATTCCTCCTGGAAAGGGAAAACTCCTTGTGAGAGGCTCAGGGAGGTTTGGATTCCCATCCCTGGAGGTGTCCGAGGAAGGACTGGACACTGGTCTGAGTGACCAGGTGGGGATCGGGCACAGCTCGCTCTCTGTGATCCTGGAGAGCTTTTCCAACCCTGAGCTCTCCCTGAGGACACCAGGAAACCCAGGAAAGGCGATGCTGAGCAAAAAATCTCCACAGGGACCAGAACTGTGGGGAAGGGAGGGACAGGAGCTGGGCCGTAGAGAGGTGATGCACCCACAGAGCTTGGCCAGATAATTCAGGAATTTCACTCTCCTGGCCACAGGAGCAGGCTGGTGCAGCAGGACAAGGACAGGGAGCACACAGAGACACGCCAATAACCTGCTGCAAGGTCTGGTTTAATGAGGAAGAAGAGGTGAGACACAGCACAGGTGACAAAACTGCCCGCGGGGCCGTGGTTGGATCCGGGGTGACTCAGGGAACATCTGGGGTTGCTCCTCCTGTGGTGACGCCCAGCCCTGGTCACTCAGCGTTGGCTAGGGCACTGCAGAACCACTTTTATCCATCAGGAGCCGTGGAAGGAGATTAAAAATGGAGCTGGAGTGGATTTTGGGATGGATCCTTGGCGCTGACGCAGTCACAGAAGCACGGAATGGTTTAGGTGGGGGTTGGTTTTGAGGATGATCCAGTTCCATCCCTGCTGTGGGCAGGGACAACTTCCACTGTCCCAGGGGTGCTCCAAACCTCATCCAGCCCAGCCTTGGAAACTTCCAGGGATGCAGGAGCAGCCACAGCTTCTCTGGGCACCTTGTGCCAGGGCCTCACAGGAAAGAATCCCCTCCGAATCCCTCCCTAAAATCTAATCTAAACCAAATCTAATCTAAACCCACAAAGATCCCGACGAGGCCCCCAGGGAATCAAAGGAGCAAAGCTTTGAGAGCAGAGTGCTGGGAAAGAGAGGAAAGCTTTAGAGAAAAGGAAATCAGAGAAGGATGGAAAAGGATTTCTGAGGCCTTCAAACATCTAAATGTGGCCCCAAACGCCGGAGCTCAGGCTCAGCCTGGCTTTAGCAGCAGGGTCTGCAGCTCCCCACGGGGTAACCCCGCGCCCACCTGGCCCCACCACAAACTTGAGAGGCTCCAGGGGTTCGGGCAGAGCCGAAACTGCTTCCAAAACTGCTCCCGAGCCCCGTTCCAGCGCTGCCTCCAACCCCGGCTCCAACCGCGGGGACGCCGGCGGAGCCCACGACGCTCTGCTGGGGGAAGGTGCTGAGGATGGGCCCGGGGATGGTGACCACCACCGGCGGTGGGTAGATGACCACGGTGGAGTCCGGGCACTGCCGGACGCAGGGCTCGTTGCAGGAATCGGCCACGGGCTGGGGCACGGCCACGCCGCAGGGCGAGGCGCTGCCGTCGGTGCAGGGGCTCAGGGAGTGGACCATGGCGGCTCAGGGGGTCTGCGGGGGAGAGGGAAGAGCAGGAAAACAAAATAAAACAAAATTCACATCGGGTCCGAGGTCGAAGGTGAGAGTAAAAAGTCGCGAAGAGGCTCAAGGGATAGGGAGAATTGTCATGGCTCAGCCCAGGAAATAGATCCCTGAATTGTGTGTTGAGCACGGGTGGGAAGAGTTTTAAGGAGAATATTGCTGAGAGCTCACTGAGATCTGCACACGTCCTTAAATTGTGTGTTGAACACGAGTGGGAAGGGTTTTGATGGGATTATTGCTGAGAGCTCACCCAGATCTGCATTTCCCAGCAGCTGCACAGTCACAAATGGATTCATTTACAGATTCCCAGACCCGCTGAGGTTGGGAAAAAAAAAACCCAGGATCACACGAGTCCAACCTGGGATCGATCCCCACCCTCTCAACCAGAGCAGAGCCACATCCAGCAGGAGAAATGTCAGAGTGATCCCCAAAAACGCCCTCGGAGGCTCGGTTAGAGGAGGAATTGAGGAGTTCAGGAATTTAGGAATTTCCACTTACCTACAGCACCAGGGGAAGCGAGACAAGAGGAATGATGGTGCGAGATGTGAGGTCAGGCCCTTTTATACCCGGCCCCAAAAATGCCCCAGCGGATGAATCACCCACGCCCAGAACTTCCTGATCGATTACTAACCACGATTTTTTCCAGATCCAGCTCGCCGCTAACGGGTGTCGGTCGTTTGAGATAAATCACCTCTGCTAATTGCTGGTTTGTCCTTGTGTCTCCAGCATGACCTGTCCTTTTACTGCCTTCCCCACTCTGCAATTTCAGCTTTACGGGGAGAGGATTCTTTGTCTCTGCATCTCAAAGGCAAAATGTTTACGGGGTTTGGGCTTCATCTTCTCCATTCCTGGGCAGGAGGCGGAGGGAAAACAGACATTTTTCTGGATAAAAATATCCTCGACTCAGCCCAGGAAGAGCTGAAAAAGTGAGGGATAAACTGGAGTTCTCGAATGGGATACTTAATTAAAGATGAATAACCTGCGTTCTGGGTTCTTTGGACTAATTAAAAAAGCCTGATCAAAGCTCTGCCACAAACTGCAAAAATGCCGAATTTTATAGTTATAGGCCCAAATAAGTCAGGACACCTCTTTCAACCCGACACCGAGCACCCAATTATTTCCTGTGCACGTTTTACCAATAAAACAGAAATAAAGGCAAGACCGCATTTAATATCACGTTAAAAAAAAATAAAAAATAAAAAAAGCCACCCATAATTTTTAAACCCTAGATCATGACTGGATTTGGGGAAGGGCAAGAAGGGCCATAAACGGGGTGTGACCGGGGCAAGACCTTGTCAGGTGGTTTTTTATTTTTCCAGGGAGTCACTTCTCCAACCCAGAGCTCACGTTGGAGACGCCTCTGGAATCCCGAGCGCTGACGAATCCTGGCTGCGGGTTGGGGTTATCATCCTGCCAAACCTGAGGAGGAGGAGGAGGCTCTGGGGCTGCCAGGAGTGGGGTCAGGGGCAGATGCCGAGGATGGCACCAGCATGAGCTGGACGGACACTCCCACCACCAGCAGCTGCTCCGTTCTGGTTTTCATTTGGTTCAAAAAACCAAAATTTTCTCCTATTTCTGCTCTCTTTTATTAAACCTCGCCTCAAAACCTTCTTCCCTGGGGTTGGAAAGGACTTCCAAGGGCGTCCCGTTCCACCTTGTGCTGTCCCAGGTTGCTCCAAGCCTTGTCCATCCTGCCCTTGGACACTTCCAGGGGTGGGGACAATAATGGAAAATAACCACGGGGATTGCAACATCCACCATCACCTCGGCTTGAATTGGCCAGCTGCCCATCCACCCATCCATCCATCCATCCATCCATCCATCCATCCATCCATCCACCCACAAGGTCAAAAACATCGGAATTAATAACTAATTACTGGTTTCGGCCAGCTGAAGATCAAACGCTGAGTCTTATCTCGGAGATTTATTGATGATTAAAAGTCCAGATCTTGGCTGCGGCGTGGGAGGAGCAGCGCAGAGGGATTTGTTCCCTCTGCTCGGGGTTCCTTGTGGCTGCAGGGTGGATTTCTGCGAGCGCCAGCATTAACCCTGGCAAGAATCGTGTCGAGGCTTTCCGCAGGTGTTTCCAAACGCAGGAGCTCATTAGCTGATGTTGTCACCAGTAGTCGTTGTTAACAGGAGTTGTAACAACTCAGACACGACCAGGAAATTAAAAGTGATGAATCAACAAGGCCAAAACTCAGCACCTGGGTTTTGTCAGAGTGGTGTCAGCTCGATTTGGCAGCCCGGACAGGCTGGGGGATCCGATTCCAGCTCCTCTGATGGTGCAAAACACAAAAATCAACGGCTTTGTGAAGATAAACCTAAAAAGGATCGAGAGGGAGCAGAGCCCAGGAGGAGGGAGATCCCTGAGGACAATGTGGGTGAAGTGTTCAATAAATGAGGGATCCAATCCATCCCTGAGGGCAACGAAACGCCAAAATCAGAGCCCTGGGACCTCTGAGGATGGAAAAGAGCTCCGAGCTGTGCCCAGGTCACCCAGACCAACACCCAAGGGTTCTTCAGGGGCTCCAAACCTCCCGCCAGGACTTTGGAGAGACAATTCCAGCTCCCCCCCGGGGTGGAACGAGATGTTCTTGAGGGTCCCTTCCCACCCAAACCCCTCCAAAATGATTCCCTGATAACCCTGCTCCCCTTCCCAGCACAAAATCACTGTGCTGTGTTTACTAATTGCACAAAACCATAGCATCCAGACGGGTTTTTTTAATAATTATTTTTAAAGGGATGCTCTGAGCTGGAAAAAGGGGAAAAAAAAAAAAGAAAACAACTTTATCAGAGCCTGTTCTCACCCCAAAACTCAACTTTGCTCTGCTGGCACGGAGATGACATTTTAGTGATAAATGGGGACACTCTGGTGATAAACGAAAGACACTGCAGTGATTAATGAAGACACTGCGGTGATTAATGAGGAGCTGATTAATGAAGACACTCCAGGTGCTGAGCTGGCTGCTCCCGGTGTTTACCCGCACACGAAGCAGGAGCAGGACATTAAACAGCACCAGGACCTCATAAAACCCCTCAGAAACGCTCATTAAAGTCTGACACGAGCCAGGCCGGCTCAGCTCTGCCCCGTGACGAGGCAACGCCAGAGCGGAGCCAATTTCGGGGCCGCGTCCCGGCACATCAAAGGCTGCTAATTACCCTAATGACATCACGAGGCGGCGGCGGCATCCCTTCCCAGGGCCTGGCACAAGGCACAGAGCTGAGCTCTGGGTGCAAGGCTGAGCTTTTGGGGTGGTCCCAGGGCTTTTGGGATGGTCTCAGGGCTTTTGGGGTGGTCCCAGGGCTTTTGAGGTGGTCCCAGAGCCATTGGGATGGTCCATAGGCTGTTGGGGTGGTCCCAGGGCCATTGGGATGGTCCCAGGGCTTTTGGGGTGGTCCCAGGGCCATTGGGATTGTCCATAGGCTGTTTGGATGATCCCAGGGCTTTGGGGATGATCTCAGGGCTTTTGGGGTGGTCCCAGGGCCATTGGGATGGTCCCAATGGCTGGTGGGATGATCCCAAAGCTGTTGGGATGGTCCCAGAGCTGTTGGGATTACTCCAGAGCTATTGGGATTATCCCAGAGATGTTGGGATGGTCCCAGAGGCGTTAGGATGATCCCAGAGGTGTTGGGATGGTCCTGGAGATTTTGGGACGGTCCCAGAGATGTTGGGGGTGATCTCAGAGCCCTTGGGATGGTTGTAGGGTGGGACAGTGGGGGGATGAGGAAAGAATTCCCTGTTCTGTTATCATCGGGGTGAAATGTTTGGCAAGGACAGGATAATGAGGGACAGGTTCAGACGGAACGTCAGATATTGGGATTTGGGGATATTGGGATATTGGGGTTTTGGGATTTTGGGATATTGGGATATTGGGATATTGGGATATGGGGATTTGGGGATATTTGGGATATTGGGATATTGGGGTTTTGGGATTTTGGGATATTGAGTTATAGGGATTTTGGGAAGGAATCGTTCCCTGTGAGTGGGGGGAGGCCCTGACCCAGGTTATTCCATGGATTCCACATCACTGGAAGTGTCCAAGGCCAGGCTGGAGCAAAATCAGGGAATGACTCTGAGGAAATTTGAGGATCAGCTCAGTGCCAGCCTTGGGCACATCTCTGCCGATCCTCTTTCCCAAAGTTCCATTCCTCAGTGTCCCAGCAGGAAAAGAAAAAAAAAAAAACAAGTTTTATAACTGGCTTTATAACATTTATAACGTTTTATAACTGGTACTGACCCGGAGTTCTGAGTTTTGCCCCTTTGCATTGTTTATAGAAAATAAACGGTTTGTGGTGGGAGAAAGGGTTGGTTTAGAAAATTCATTTGTGGTTTTTTGTTTTGGTTTTTTTTTTCTTATTTTCTTCTTCTTCGTGTGTGTTAAAGAAGGGAATAAATCTCTGTTAAGGAAATAAAAATCTATCGGTTTACCTCAAATTGGAACCTGTTTTGCCTCATTTCTCCAAAATCCCGTCTCCCAAAGGTTAAAAAAAAAGAGCAGACACTAAAATTCAGGAAGGTGAAACCACTACAGGACCATCAACTCCCGCTTCCCCGTTCTCACCCTGGCAAAAGGAGCTTTTTTCGGGATTTTTTTGGGCACCTAACGAGGTCATCGGGATAAAAAGGGCGGCTTTTCCTTCTCCCCATAAAACTCCGAAATGGAAAGAACCCGCAGGGTGTGAGGTGGTTTTGTTTTGTTTTGGGTTGGGGTTTTTGGTTTTTTTTTCTTCACGGGATTTGGGGATAACGATGCGTTAACGAGCCCGAGTGAGTGAAATAATTACAGCCACGGAAAAAAGGTTGAGCGTGGACAAATCCCCCGCCGAGGTTTATTGGGATTTGGCACTCGGTGGCTCAGGTTTTCCGTGAAGCCTGAAGGACTATAAAAACTCCATATAAAAACTCCCTATTTCCAAGCTTTCCATCCACTCCTTGCTCTCCACCGTCAGCTCGGTAAGTTATTTCCCTGTTGGTGCTTAGGAAAATATCCTTTTTCCTGGGATTTGCAGCTGGAATCTGGATCCTGCAGGAATACCCCGACACTGGGAATTAAGAGGGGTTGTTGCTGTTAAAGGGTCTCTCTCTTGGGTTTGTTGCTATTTTATTTTTTTAAAAAAAGCAGGGGCAGATAAATCCTTTTAAAGCAGAGCCTGTGATGTAAAGAACCTCTCCCAGTTTGGGATTTCTTCACCTTCCTCTTGGATCCGTGTCTTTCATTCGCTTTGTTAAAATTGAAATCTGCTTTCTCCTTTATTACAGGCCGCTTATTTTAGTGATATTTATCCAGGTTTGGGTCAGTCTATGGATCCAGGCTGGGAATTTTGGGAATGTTGAGCCTGTGGAGATCCCAGGATCTGCAGGGGCTCCAGGAGAAGCTGGAGAGGGATTTTTCCTCAAGAACTGCAGGGACAGGACACGGGGAATGGGGTCAGGGGGGAAATTGGGATGGGATTTTGGGCAGGAATTGCTCCATGGGAGGTCCTGACCCAGGGAATTCCATGAATTCTCCATCCCCTGGAAGTGTCCAGGGCAGGGTTGGAGCAAGAGGAGGGCTCCTGGACATCTCCAACTTTGCTGGGATTTTTTAGGGAAAAGCCAGGGTAGAAAGCTGGGGTTTTGTTGTTGTGGTGTTTTTTTGGGGGGGGAAGCCAGGTTTGGATGGAGACCTGAGGGGTTTTTTTGGGGGAGAAGCCAGGCTGTGAGGTTTGGATGGAGAGCTGTTTTATTTTTTTTAGGGAAAAGCGAGGCTGAAGAGCTGGGGTTTTGTTCTGGTGGTGGGGTTTTTTTGGGGGGAAAAGCCAGGTTTGGATGGAGAGCTGGGTTTTTGGTTTTTTTTGGTTTTTTGTTTGTTTTTTTCTTTTTTTGGGAGGGGGGAAAAGCCAGGTTTGGATGGAGAGCTGGGTTGGTTTTTTTTTGTTTGTTTTTTTTTGGGGGGGGGGGGGAAAGCCGGGTTGTGCACTTTGGCTGGAGAGCTGAGGGCTGAAATCTCCAATCCCCGTGCCAGACCCCGGCCCGGGAATCCCTCCATCCCCGCAGGACCCCCGCAGCACCATGTCCTACTACGGCTACCAGTACAAGCAGCAGTGCTACATCCCCGGCGGGATGAAGAGCCCCGCGCCCGTCTTCCCTCAGCCCTGCCCCAGCCCCGGGCTACTGCCCTGCTCCTCCTGCTCGCCCTGCGCCTCCTGCTCGCCCTCGGGGGCCAAGCTCTGCACCGTCAGGAAGACCTTGGCCAGCCCGGGCTGTGTGGAGACCCGCGTGGTGGAAGGGCATCGCTGCTCTTCCTCATCATCATCATCATCCTGCAGCAGCTCGCGGTGCCTGGGGTCGTGCCCCGTGCCTTTCCCGCAGCCCCCGGCGCAGGGCGGGGAGGTGGCCGTGCTCAGGAGGTGTCCCCAGGTGTGCCGGGACACCTCCTGCCCCTACTCCTACCAGTGGTCCAACAGTTACCAGTACAACTGCGGGCAGTGAGGCCCCGCCCCAGGGGCGTGAGGGGCAGGAGAGGACCCGGCGCTGAGGGGCAGCCCCCGGGAAAATGGCCCTGCTCCTCCTGAGCGCATCTGGGAACCTTCTGGAACCTCTGGGAAGCCTTCTGGAACCTTTAGGAACCTTTAAGAACCCTCCGGAATCTCTGGGAACCTTCTGGAACCTTTGGGAACCTTCTGGAACCTTTAGGAACCCTTTAGGAACCTTCTGGAACCTTTGGGAACCTTCTGGGAACCTTTAGGAACCCTCTGGCACCTTTAGGAACCCTCTGGCCCCTTTAGGAACCTTCCAGAACCTTTAGGGAACCCCTGGAACCTTTAGGAAACTTCTGGAACCTTCCAGAACCTTCTGGCTCCTTTAGGAACCTTCCAGAACCTTCTGTCACCGTTGGGAACCTTCTGGCTCCTTTAGGGACCTTGTTTTTCACCCTCTCCAAGGATTCTCTATCAGGTTTTGGGATCTCGTGGGTTCTTTTCTTCTCCTCTTCCCTCCTCTCTGGGTGGCGTGGGAAGGAGATGTCACCTCGGCCCTCGGCCACGCCGCTCAAAAAATAAACTTTATTTTTTTTTTCTGCTTCCGACTTTGTTCCAGAGGGAAATTTGTGAAGAAATCGAGGTTTTTTTGGGAGAGTGGTGGGGTCACCACCCTGGAGGACTCAGGGCCAGGTGGGGAGTTGAGGGTCTGGGAGGGATTTTTCCACCTCAGGGATCCGGGGATTGTAATTCTGTACGAAATAAATAGAAATTCTGTACGAAATAAATAGAAATTCTGTACAAAAAAAAAAAAAAATTAGAAATTTGCTATGAAACGAATAGAAAATCCGTAGGGAACAAATAGAAATTCTGTACAAAACAAATAGAAATAAGATCGGGGGAAAAAATGGAACCTGGTGAAAAGCAGAACTTGACTTTCAAGTCTCTTGTGTCGAGCAATTCACTCTCAAAGCGTTTACTCCTCAAATATAATGATAAAAACTCTTTAAATATAATAATAAAAACTCCTCAGATATGATAAATATATTAAATAGCCACCTGCAAGTCACAGAGTTTGCTCCATGGTTTGCTTTATTTTATTCTCTCTGGCACATCCGCAATAAAACTTTTCCTGCATCGAAATGTTTGTGTCTAATTTGGGTTTTTCATTTGACTCAGAGCTGAAAATCGCCGTTTTAGGAAAGAAAAGCTCTGCTCTCCCCTGGGCTGGTAAAAACCACCCAGATTCCCCACAGCAGATCTTAAATCAACTCAGGGAAAAGCCAGAGGAGCCCTGGGGTGACAAAAACAGGGAATTGTTCAGCGTCAGGACAGAGCAGGACATCAAACTGCAAAAAAATATAAAATAAAATAAAGTAAAAAAATATAAAATATAAAATAAAATAAAACAGTAAAATTAAAAAGTAAAATAATAAAAATACAGTAAAAAATAAAACATAAGAAAAGAAAATACAGTAAAATAAAAAAGTAAAATAAAGTAAAATAATAAAATACAGTAAAAACTAAACTAAATAAAATACATTAAAAATAAAATAAAATAAAATAAAATAAAATAAAATAAAATAAAATAAAATAAAACAAAATAAAACAAAACAAAACAAAACTGGATGTGAACCACTCCATCCACCACAGAATCCCAACCAAATTTCCCCTAAATCGTTCCCTGTGCACCTGGAGACCGCAGGCCGGGAATTCCCAGTGCTCCATCGTGTGGCCAAAGGGGAGCCACGAGCTCCAGGTGTGACCTCAGCATCCAGGTGTGACCTCAGGGTCCAGGTGTGACCTCAGGTGTGACCTCAGCATCCAGGTGTGACGTCACCTGTGCCTCACCCACAGCGCCACAGGTGCGAATATTACATGTGTTATATCAATAGAATCTCGTTCACTAGTGTAAAATAAAATAGATAATATTATTAATGGATAAATAGAGTTTTTAGGCTTTAGCATTTGGTTTTTGTAACTAGCCCGAAGAGAAGCGGGAGAGGCAATTAAGAAATTCCTCACACCATTCAATCTGGGTGGAGATAACAGCAAGGACACCCAAAAAACTCCAGAAGGAAAAATTTATTGCCTCTGTTATCAAGGGACTTGTGACTCTGTGGAGCCACCAGAACGATTTATTTGCAAGAGAGAACTGGTGGGAAAGAAAAGTTAAAATTAAACAGAAACGCTTCAAATGTTTAAATCACATCCGAAATTTCTGAATATGCAATAAAAACCTGTGATAGCAAAAGGAAAAAAATCCTTTTTTAGGGGGTGCCTCGGGGTGGAATTCCAGGAATACCCAGACGTCTGCAACTTTTTTGCTCTGTATGTCTCTTATTGCCTTTATTTTTTTATTATGATTATTATTAAACAAAAGTTTGAGGTTCTAAAACTAAAATTAATTAATTAGGGTTTTTTTTTAAACCAAAGCGAGCCGCGGTTTTCTCGGTCCTCGAGCGCCCTCGCGTGGCCGCGCGGGCTCGGAGCTTCTGGAATGTTCCGTCCCGACTCGCCCGACTCGTTCCCGGCGCGTTGGGGGCGAGGCGGGGATAATTAACAGCTGCTGCGTAATGAGCTCTTGGCTGATTAGCCAGCCCAGCCCCTGCAGCGAGGCGGGGGAGGAGCCAGACAGACGGACAGACAGATATAAGGACAGACGGACGGAGGGATGGACAGACAGAGGGTTTATGAGGGCGGCGTCGTCGCCTTGTAACCTCTGGCTCTTCACTTTCTGGGGTTTTTTTTAATCCAAATGAAAATAACAAAAAACCAAAAAAAAAAAAAAAAAAAAAAAACCAACAAAAAAACCCCAAAAAAAAAATTTAAAAAAAAAAAAAAAAAACACCACCCAAACTCAAGAGAAAGATTTATGAGACCCACGTTAACCACACAGAGCGGAGCCACTCACGAAATAAATCTACCAGATGATCCGGAGGGTACTTGAAGCAGATAAAAACTCAAAAAGAACGTTTGAATAATTGATTGAGGTCTATTGAATACGCAACACGACGCTCCTTAAAGCCAGAAATCTGACTATAGAAATCCGACAGGGTGTGTTTGTGCCAAGGGCCCTCGGCCGAGATAATCTTTTTTTTTTTCCTCCCAATCGTCTATTTTTTTATTTTTATTATTAAACTAATAAATTTCTCTAAGAGAGTGGAACTCGTTGTTTTCACACATTCCTTCCTCCAGCTGTCCCCCAGAGCAGCAAATCCCGACGGAGGCCAAAAAAACCTCCCGAAGCCTTCGGGGAGTTCCCAGGCGGGTAAATTACCAACAGTCGGATGTGAGTCCCCAGGATTAATGAACGGAGCAATTAAGACTCTTTTTTTTTTTTTTTTTAATTTGACGAGCTGCAATCTCCGGAATTATAACAACAAGGAGGGGAGGAAGCTGCCTCAGTGTCACAGGTGGGGAAAAAAAAAATAAAATAAAAAATAAATTGGGCAGATGGCCCAATAAAGAGCTGGGTGGATCCTCAAAAATAGGAAGCAATGCAGTCAAACCGGCCAGGGCACGAGGAGCTGCGGAATTTGTCCTGCCTTGTCCCCAGGGATCCGTGGAATTGGGCTGGGGGTGACGGTGGCACCCAGGTGACAATGGCACCCAGGTGACGGTGACAGGCGGCGCCCAACGCGGGGCCCAGAAACGCTTCAAGTGTGAGAAGGAGGGGGAAAAGCAGAAAGATTTTGGGATAAAGTTAACAGGATATGAGAGTGAGGATATTAAAAAATGAGACTTTTTTTTTTGGTGCTGTGTAGAGTTAGAAAATAAAAATTAAAATATACGGAATGTAGAGTTAGACTTTAGTAAATATAGATTAAAATATACATTAAAATATTCAGAATATAGAGTTAGGCTTTAGTAAATATACCTTAAAATATATATTAAAATATTCAGAATACAGAGTTAGGCCTTAGCAAATATATATTGAAATATACAGAAAAATATACAGAAAAATATGTTAAGCAAGATAATAGAAAAGTTTAATAAAGAGGCTCTGTGCTTTGTTTGCAGAAGAGTGTATAAAAACGTTCCTGAATAATAAAAAATAGAAAAAAAGATCTATAATATAACATAATCTCTAAAATTATATTACTGTATATAATTTTTATATTCTATTATATTTTATATATTCTATTCTATTCTATTCTATTCTATACAAATCCACGAGGATTTATTTCCCTCCCTTCATAGTGGGTGCTGTTCCCTCTGGGGAGATCCCAAAATGTCAAAATTACAGAACCTCAGGGCAGTTTGGGTCAGAAAAAAACCTCAAAAATCACCTTGTCCCACCCCAGGGACAATCCATTTTGCCAGCCCAGGGCACTGGGAGAGAGCAGAATTCCCTCCTGGGTGGGGATAAAATAAAACTCCAGGCACTCCTGGCTCTCCTCACGCTGCCCCAGCCCAGGAAGAGCATCATTAAAATTGAAAATATTCCTTCCCCTCTGTGCTCCTCCTTCCCAGGGACATCCTGTCAGGTGTGCTGTCCCCAAATCCGGGCAGGTGGGAGGGATTGATTGCTCATTTCCCTCGATTCCCCCGCACGTGCCCTTTATCAGGACAGGAAATTCTGGCTCTGAGCTGGTGCCTGGGTCACCTAGGACAATAAAATAAAATAAATTGAAGTATTATTTTTATAATAACAGCTGCGGGATGAGGGATGATCCCGTGGCTCGTTCCTCATCCGGGAGGAGAAAGGAAATAAATTATATTTTCCCACCTGAGGAGGAGGAGGAGGAGGATGACATCCCTGGAGCTCTCCCCCGTCACCACCAGGGTGGGAAATCCAGCCCCAGGGATAATTTGGTGGCAGCGGCGATGACACAACCCCAAAAGGGGCCGAGGGTTGGGGCGTGCAGGGAGGAAGTGGCCCCGATTTTGGTGCCACGACCAAACCCTGCCGTGATGGGGCTGATAAGGGACCTGCTCCTCCGAGGGTGTGGGGCTCTTACTCAATTTCCACTTCTCCTCCTTTCTGTTTCATCTGCCTGCCTCGGCCCCAGGTCCTGGCTTGTCAGAAAGGCTCAGATTTAATTTATTTTCCAAATGTTTTTCCGCTTCTTTGGGAATTTCGGTTATTTTAAAGGGATTGTTTCTGTTTGACCACGCTGGGAGAGCTCCCACTGGTCTGGGACACTTCCAGGGATGGGAAATCCATGGAATAACCTGAGTTAGGGAAGGATTTATCCCAAATATCCCATCCAAACTGGCCCAGGGAGTCCTGGAATGGTTTGGGATGGAAAAGGAACTTTAAATCCCAAAAAATCCCACTCCAGTTCCATGGGCAGGGGCATTTCCACCCTCCCAGATGGCTCCAGCCTGGCCTTGGAACTTCCCAGGGATGGAGAATCCATGGAATAACCTGAGCCAGGACCTCCTCACCCTTCCAGGGAACAATTCCTGCCCAAAATTCCACCCCTGACCCCATTCCCCGTGTCCTGTCCCCGCAGTTCCTGAGGAAAATTCCCTCTCCAGCTCCTCTGGAGCTCCTGCAGATCCTGGGAAGGGCTCTGAGATCTCCACAGGCTCAACATTCCCAAAATTCCCAGCCTGGATCCACAGGGAACAGTCTCCAATCCCCTTCCACCATCCTCCAGACCACCGAGATTTGCCAGGAATTGAAATTCCGATTCCAGGAGAAATCGGAAATATTTTAATATTTTTTGATCCCCAGGCCCTTCTTGTGAAGGGAAACAAAATTTAAAATTTTTAAAATTTTTAATGCAGCCCCTGGGGATTTAAAGCCAGGCTTTAATCATGCTGTGTAAAGCTGAGCTTTGTTTTGGGCTCATCCCAAATTCCCTGTGGAGCTCCAAGAGTTTCCCCTTGGAATGAGGAACCAGGACGGGGAAAAGAAGAAAATCGAAGCCAGGGCGTGGCCGAGGCTGAAATGTCAGTGGCCAATGAATAAATAGTGAAATTAGGGCAGCAAATTCACAATTAAAAGTGAAATTAGGGAAGCAAATCACGGCTGGGCAGTCGAGTGTTCCGCTGCCAAAACCACCAGCAGTTAATTATTGGGGAAAGTTGCCCTGGTTGGGGGACACAAAACCTCATCACCCGTGTCGAAACTCCTTGGCAGGGAGATCCAGATCACTGCGGGTGTTGAAATCAGGAGAATTGCTCCCAGAAATCAGGAGAATTGCTCCCAGAAATCAGGAGAAATGGTCCCAGGAACCAGGAGAAATGGTCCCAGAAAATAGGAAAAATACACCCAGAAATTAGGAAAAATGCGCCCAGAAATCAGGAAAAATGCACCCAGAAATCAGAAAAAAATGCATCCAGAAATTAGGAAAAATGCGCCCAGAAATCAGGAGAATTGATCCCAGAAATCCAGAGGAATTTCCCTGTGCTGAGGAATTCCGGGAATCTGATCCCAGGACTGGCTCTGCAGCCCCTTCCCAGCCCCATTCCCTCCTATAAATATAAATATTTTAAAAATATTTATTTATGTATATATTATTTTAAAAATACTTATTTATGTATATATATATTTATTTATGTATATATATATATATATTTATATATATACACACACATATATATAAGAAAATATATAAGGATAAAAATAGAAACATATTTTAATATATATTAAAAATATAATTTTATGTAAATATACATATATAAATATATATAAGGATAAAAACATAAACATTATATTTTATTTTATATATGTATTAAGAATATAATTTTATATAAATATATTAAAAACCCTAACTCTGCACACCTTCCCCTCCCGGCCCATTGCATCCTGAACCCCCAGAATTCCGATTTCTGTGTTTCAGGAGGTGCTGGATCCCTCAGAGCTGCATCCTGAGCAGCAGAGATAAACAAAGCTGTTCTAGATATGCAAAATATGTGCCACAGCCCTTAATTGGCTTTTCCGACCGGCACCGGATCAATCCCTCACGTCCTCCCTTCCCTGCCCTACTTTTAAACATCACCTCGGTGCTCTGGGAAATGCAGCACCGAAATTTGGGGAATTACAGAGCCGAAAATCGGGAATTACAGCACCAGATTTTGGGAAATAGAGCGCCAAAATTTGGGAAATGCAGCGCCAAAATTTGGGAATTACAGCACCAAAAATCGGGAAATACAGCACCAAATTGTGGGAAATACTGCACCAAAAATTCGGAATTACAGCACCAAAAATTGGGAATTACAGCACCAAATTGTGGGCACCTGAATTTGGGAAAGGCTGGGCGGGAAGGGAGAGGTGATTTTTAAATGTTATTTCCTTTTTTTTTTTTTTTTTTTTTTTTTTTTTTTTTTTTTTTTTTTTTTTTTTTTTTTTCTCTTCCTTTTGGTTTATTTATTTATTTTATTGAACTTTTCCTGTGGGCATTTGGCTCGGACCACGCCAAGGCTGAGCTGGTGACGGTGTCACCTCCATCCGGGTTCTGTGGTGGGATTTGGAGATGAAACTGAGATAAAACTGAGATAAAACTGAGATAAGGCTGAGCTGGTGATGGTGTCACCTCCATCCAGGTTCTGTGGTGGGATTTGGAGATGAAACTGAGATAAAACTGAGATAAAGCTGAGATAAAACTGGGATAAAACTGAGATAAGGCTGAGCTGGTGATGGTGTCACCTGCATCCAGGTTCTGTGGTGGGATTTGGAGATTGATAAAGCTGAGATGAGGCTGAGCAGATGGTGACATGACCTCCAGCCATGCCCTGAGGTGGGATTTGGAGATAAAACTGAGATAAGGCTGAGCCTGGTGCTCCAGGGCAGGAAGGTGACACCAAGGGTGACACAGCCTCGAGGCTCTGCCGCCAAGATCAGCCCTAAAACAACAAATCAAAGTCCCGTTGCCTCAATCGGCTCCATCTGAGCCAAAGATCCTCCCAGCCCTGGCACTTTGGAGCTCGCCTGGAGCTGGAGGAATTTCCTGCTGCCATCTGGAACAATTCCAGGCTGGCAGAAGAAAAGGCAGGGAAATTTGGGAGCAAATTCCATCCGGAACGGATTCCCCTGGGGTTAAGGGCTGAGGGCCTTAAACGGGGAACAATTTCATCCCCACAGCCAAGAAAAATTTCTCCTTTTTCAGTTTTAACCCATTCCCTCTTCTCCTGTCACTCCAAACCCTCGTCAAAACCACTCTTCATGTCCCTTGTAGGGCCTTCAGGTCCTGGAAGGTCACAGAGATGTCACACCAAAGCTTCTCTTCCTCAGGCTGGACAATCCCAGCTCAGCCTTTCTCCAAATCCACCCGAGGACCATTTTACTTTTTTCTTTGGCCTTCTTCATTCCACTTCTCTGCTGGTCAATCCCTCATAAAAAAAACTCTCCCCATGTCCTTTGTAGGCCCTTTAGGTCCTGGAAGGCCACAACGAATGACCCCAGAGCTTCTGGAGACCCCACTCCTCCTTTGGCTGTCTTCTCTGCAGGTCAAACCCTCCAAAGGCCACAAATCACTTGGAACCTCTCAGGTTTGGAGTTTCCAAGTGATTTGTTGGCCTTAAAATTTGTTGGCATTTGTTGTGAGGTTTTTTATTTTATTTTTTTTTCTTTATTTTTGGGGAGATGCAGCTCCTCCTCGGAGCCCAACGTGTCCGTCCAGTCCCTGGGCAATAACGTGGGAGTCATCAGGAACATATAATCCACAGCCTGGCTTGCGTCACGCCTTTAATGACACGTCTGGCAGGCCAGAAATATCTTCCAGAATGAGGAATAAATTCCCCCTCATGTCCATAAATACAAAAAAAAACCCCAAAAAACTCAACTTTCCTCTCTCCAGAACGCCAGATTTTTCTAGAGAAGGGCACAAAATTAAATCAAAACTCCTTAGTGCTGAAAGTTTGGGGGTTTTATTCCTGCTGTTTCCTCACCTGGCTCCGAGTAGGCGGAGCCGGGCAATAATTAATTTTAAGGCCAACAACAAAAGAGGTGGTGGAAGGAAGGGCGATAGCGATCTCTGCAATGACGGGATTACGCTCCCTAAGTGGGCAGCCGGGGCTGGGCTTGGCCGTAAATAAATCAATCACGGTTTCTTTTCCAAGAGCATCCCGTATAAAAGTTGTCCCACGCCACCGTCGCCTCAGTCCCGTTTGATCCCTTGTGGCCGGTTTGTGCCGTGGGACACGGTAAGAGATTCCTGCCGCTGGGAATCTGCTTGGCTGAGGTGGAAATGGGGGATTAAACGAGGCTTTTTTGGGGGGGTCTCGTGGTTCAAAAGTTTTCTTCTTTATTTGCAGTTGGGTGGGGTTTTTTTGGGCTGTTTTTTTCCCTACCGATTCAGGGATCGTGGAACCACACACGGGAGAAGGAGAGAGCTGGGACATGGAAAACGTGAGGGTTTGGAAGCCTTTGGATTCCTCTGGCCCACAAACAAACACATAACTCCGGAATATTCTTGGGAAGCCAACCTTGAGGGAAAAGGAAAAAGAGGGTTTGAGGGTACCCAGCGAAGAGTGGGAAATAAAGGAGCAGAAACAAAGCGGGGCTCTGTCCCCATTTTCCAGCCTTTTACCTGGATGGGGAAGGGTTATTTGGTTTTTTGGGGTTTTTTGTGGCTGGTTGGTTGGGTTTTTTGGGTTTTGTTTGGGGGTTTTTTTTAATCACTTTCGCTTCTTGGAGGAGCCGTTCTCTCCTCAGGCGTTTGGACAGCGGATCCTGCTGATCTTTTCCTTCACAGCAACATCAATTCCTGCTGCTGGCAGACCAGGACGTGGCCGGGGTGGGGATTAAGTGGTAAATGAGCGCTCAAATTTCAGAGCATCCCTCGGGGAACAGACGCGCATCAAACCCTGCAAGTGCTGTCCTGGAGCTGCTGAAGTTTGGGGCTTATTTTTAATTTTTTTCCCTTTTTTTTCCCCCTTTCTTTTGCATGGCTGACAACTTTTCCACAGGCTCTTCCTTCTCCTTCTGGAGGAGACATGAAACCCTGAGCTCCTTTGAAAGTGGGGCTGAAGGATTTCAGCTCAAAGAATTGTTCTGCAAACAGCGAGCCGGGCTCTTTCCTGCGGCCGAGGAATATCAAATCCCGATCCCTGATCCCTCTCAAAATTCCCAAACCGCATCCTGGGCTACCACGGCCTCTGACACGGCTGCAGGAGGGAGTTATTAAGGAATGATAGATAAAACAAAATAAAACAAAAAAATGAACAGTTGTATCTGGATGAGGAGGTTCCGCAGATGGAAGAAGCTGAAAACTTCACAGGTTTTCAGTTTAATTCATTAATTCCTTAAGGTGCAGGAGGGTGTTATTAAGGAATGATTGTTGTCCTAGATTATAAATCTATATATATATATATATAGTTATATATGTATCATTATATATATATAGTTATATATATATAGTTATACATATATATGTAGTTATAGTTATAGTTTAGTTATAGTTATAGTTATAGTTATAGTTATAGTTATAGTTATAGTTATAGTTATAGTTATAGTTATAGTTATATATGTAGTTATATATGTAGTTATAGTAGTTTTTATATATATATATATTTATGTCTGGATGAAGAGGTTCCGCAGATGGAATAAGCTGAAAACTTCACAGGTTTTCAGTTTAATTCATTAATTCCTTAAGCTGCAAGAGTGTGTTATTAAGGAATGATTGTTGTCCTGGATAATATCTATATAGTTTATATATATATTATACATACATATAGATATGGATATAGATATAGATACAGATATAGATATAGATATAGATATAGATATAGATATAGATATAGATATAGATATAGATATATGTGGGTATATATCTATATAGTTATATAGATATATATAGTTATATAGTTATATATATAGTTATATATAGTTATATAGTTATATCTGGATAAGGAGATGAAACAAGCTGAAAACTTCACAGATTTATTTCATTTATTCCATTATTTCCTTAATATTATTCCCTTAAGCTGACAACCTTTTTGTCAGTCAGAGGCTGACTGATTGAGAAGACAATTCCCTGTCCAGGCGCGTCCCAGGACACAACTTTCCCTCCCTCGGGAGCGCTCAGGGCTGCTTTTTTGTGTCTCCCTCTCTCTCTCCAGGACTCCCATCGCACAGACCATGGGCTCCCACCAGCAGAAAGGAGACGGCCAAGGGATGTCTGAGCAGTCCGGGGGCTGCCACGGCGGCGGCGGCGGTGGCTGCGGCTGCTGCTGCCACGGGGGAGGAGGAGGAGGATGCCACAGCGGTGGAGGGTCCATGGGACAGCAGAGCCAGGGATCGTCCTGCCACGGAGGAGGAGGAGGAGGAGGAGGAGGAGGATGCTGCGGTGGAGGAGGTGGCAGCGGCGGCGGTGGCGGGATCATTTATCAGACTCACATGGCATCATCCTCCTGTGGAGGAGGAGGAGGAGGAGGAGGAGGAGGAGGAGGAGGAGGAGGAGGAGGAGGTGGCCAGCAAAGCCAAGGATCCATCTGCATTATTGGAGGAGGAGGAGGAGGAGGAGGAGGAGGAAGCTGTTCTGACCACCAGAGCCATGTACCCATCTGCATCGGAGGAGGAGGAGGAGGAGGTGGTGGCCAGCAAAGCCAAGGCCCCATCATTATTAGTGGTGGTGGTGGTGGTGGCAAGGGAGGAGGAGGAGGAGGAGGAGGTGGAGGTGGCTCAGGCCACCAGGGGCAAGGTCCCATCTGCATTGGAGGTGGCAGTGGAGGAGGAGGAGGAGGTGGTGGTCACCAAAGCCAGGGTCCCATCATCATTAGTGGTGGGAGTGGTGGTGGTGGCAAAGGAGGAGGAGGAGGAGGAGGTGGAGGAGGTGGAGGATGCTGTGGCTCAGGGCAGCAGGGCCAAGGCCCCATCATTATTAGTGGTGGGAGTTCTGGTGGTGGTGGCAAGGGAGGAGGAGGAGGAGGAGGAGGAGGTCACCAAAGCCAAGGTCCCATAATTATTAGTGGAGGAGGTGGTGGTGGCAAAGGAGGAGGTGGAGGAGGAGGAGGTGGCTCGGGGCAGCAGGGACAAGGTCCCATCTGCGTTGGAGGAGGCAGTGGAGGAGGAGGAGGAGGTGGTGGTGGTCACCAAAGCCAGGGTCCCATCATCATTAGTGGTGGTGGTGGTGGTGGCAAGGGAGGAGGAGGAGGAGGAGGTGGAGGTGGATGTGGTGGTGGCTCAGGCCACCAGGGCCAGGGTCCCATCATCATTAGTGGAGGAGGAGGAGGTGGTGGAGGAGGTGGAGGTGGCTCAGGCCACCAGGGGCAAGGTCCCATCTGCATTGGGGGTGGCAGTGGAGGAGGAGGAGGAGGTGGTGGTCACCAGAGCCAAGGCCCCATCATCATTAGTGGTGGTGGTGGTGGTGGCTCAAGCCACCAAGGCCAAGGTCCCATCTGCAGTGGTGGTGGTGGCATGGGAGGAGGAGGAGGAGGCTCCGGCCACCAGGGACAAGGTCCCATCATTATTAGTGGTGGTGGAGGAGGAGGAGGTTCAGGCCACCAAGGTCAAGGTCCCATCTGCATTGGAGGTGGCAGTGGAGGAGGAGGAGGAGGAGGAGGCTCAGGCCACCAGGGTCAAGGTCCCATCATCATTAGTGGAGGAGGAGGAGGAGGAGGAGGAGGAGGCTCAGGGCAGCAAAGCCAAGGCCCCGTGTGCATTGGGGGAGGAGGAGGAGGAGGAGGAGGAAGCTCAGGCCACCAGGGCCAGGGTCCCGTGGTCGTCATTGGAGGTGGTGGAGGTGGCAGCAGTGGCTCCTCCAGCTCCGGTGGAATGTCCATGCAGCAGCAGACCCAACCCATCTGCTGGCCACCGCAGACCAAGCACAAGTAGAAGCTGCCAGAAGGACTCTGACACCCAGGAGAAGCCCAGGAGATGAAGACGCCTCACATTTCCTCCCCCCATTCAACTTAAAATTATTCTCAAATTTAAGATTATTTGTGTTGTTCTCCTCTCCCTCCTCCCTGGGAATGTTCTGACAGGAACCTCTGGTGGTGTTGTGTAATTCCAGCCAGGGCTGCTCCCTTGTGCTTGTTCCTGCCTCACTTTTTCAAGTGCTTGCACCAGACAATAAAAAAAATTTGCAGTTCCGGAGAGTTCCGTGTGCGAGTGGTTGGATTCCCCAGCCCAAATTCCTTCATCTCCATCCCTGGGTTGATTCCAGTAAAGCTCCAGAGCAAAACCTGCGCTGGAACCCCAAGGGGCAGAAGAGATTTGGGATTCACTAAATGCTCCCGAGTCATTTTTTAATGTCTCCTGATGACAATGATCCCGATTGATGCCCAAGGAAAGTTCTGAGTGGGTTCAGAGAGAGAAGGTGACGAAACTCTGCTGTGAAGGATTTCAAGGCGCAGTCACAGAGAGAAGCTCAGGCCCCTCGTGAGCTGGTGCAGAAGCTCCTGGTGCTCTCACAAGTTGGGAGAGAAATAAAAAGGTGTTCTCAGAGACTTTTCCAGCTCTGAATTCCCAGTGGGATCAGAGGCCCAGGAATCCTGCAAGGCCCTTCCCAGGGCTGGGATGCTCACCTGGGGATTTCCTCATCCCCACAGGGCCCAAACACGGCTCCGGGTGTGAGTGTTCAGAGGGAGTTTCCCTGTGGGGAGGGATCTCTTTGATGTGGTCTGCTGGGGCAATTAGCAGGGAAAGGGAATTAAACTCAGAAATGTCCCAGGGGAGGCAGGTGACGGACACCTGGAATTGTCCCAGGAGGAGCAGGAGTGACCCGGGGCTGTAACGGCTTCTCCTGCCCCTCCACCCTCTGCCCTCTCCCCTCCCGGGGGACCTCAGTGACGCAAAAACATCCGGATGAGCTCCTCCAGCCATTGGAATAGCCGAATTTCCTGGGATTTTATCACGGGAAGCCATCGAGGGTGCTGAAATTCCAGCGGCACAAGCACTGACGATGCTGGCACAGAGTTTGGGGTCCCACTCCAGGGGGGTGGGAACGGTGCTGTCACCAGATCCCTGAACCCAGAAATGTCCCCAGGGGCAAGAAAAACCAGGATCCAAATTCCAGAAATTCCCCGGGGTGGCAGCAGGAGAGCAGCACAGCCTCAAATCCTATTTTTATTCTTCAGAAATCCCCAAAACTGGCAGGAATTCGTCCTTTTTGGTCCATACCCATGGAGATGTTGGTGCTCCGGAGGGATGTTGGGTCTGGCACCCCTCCATCTCCACCCCTGCAAGCGGTGGGACCTCTGCTGTTCCCAGAGTGGTGAAATCAAACAGAAAATCCCCACTCGGCCCTTCACTGCCGTGGTGGGAAATCTCCCACAGCCACGGGGTGGAGGGGATCCCTCTGGTGCCCCAAAAAACACCAGTCCCGCCCCATTCCCTTGGGAATCTCCACAGGATGGTGGAATCACAGAATGTCCTGAGGTGGAGGAGACGCCCCCAAGGACCACCAGAGCCCCTCCAAAAATCCCCCCTCAACAAAACGAGGTTCCTCAGCCCCTCGTGGTGCTGGCCACCAGCGGCATCTCCCGGTTGCAGAGGAGAGGATGGTGACCTCCAAAATCCTCCCGGAGCTCCGGGATCCTACCTGGAGATGCGGGCAGTGGAGCCGAGCTCACGTGCGGATGCAGGGCAGCCGAGGAAGTGATGCACGGCAGAGGCATCGTCCCCACGCCGTGAGTCAGGGCCAGGTGGGATGGAGGAGGAGGAGGAGGAGGAGGAGGGTTTGTTTGGTAAATAAAGCTGTCACCATTCCTGGGTATGCCTCACTTCCCGCCCGGGATGGACGGTATAAAAGGTGGTGGGTCTCAGGGGGTTCTTCACTCGCTCGGCCTCGCTCCTGAGGTGTCTCCGTGCTCAGAGCTGAGGAGGGTAAGTCCGGGTCTGCCCGAGGGAGGGATTCTCCTCTTCCTTTTCCTTCCAAAACACAAAAGTTTTGGTTAAAAAAAAAATCATCTGGTGGGTGGCGGCGGAAGGTGCTGGGATGGATTTAAATCTCTTGTGGGCGCCTTGGTCCCACCAGACCAAGTTGTGGTAATAAAACATCTGGTGCCCTTAATTTAAATTTAAATCTCTTGTGGGCGCCTTGGTCCCACCAGACCAAGTTCTGGTGATAAAACATCTGGTGGAAGGGCAGGGAAGGTGCTGGGATGGATTTAAATTTAAATCTCTTGTGGGGACCTTGGTCCCACCAGACCAAACAGAGGTGGGATCAGCCCTTGCTGCTGAAGGTTGTCTCTCCTCAGCATGGAGGTGGGGATAAAACGGCTTTGGGAGAAGGAGATGGGACAACTTTGGGATAGAAGTCTTTAAAAGATGATCCCAGACACCACAAAGTGGCGTTGGGCTGGACCAGGGCCTCGGGAAATGATCATGAGATCATGGAGTAAAAAGGTTTTCCTGGCAGGGTCACTGCTCCAAGATGTGCTCCAGACAGAGTGGGTGCCACGGCTGCGGCTGCTGCTGCTGCTGCCAGGGCGGTCACCAGTCCCAGAGCTCCGGAGGAGGAGGAGGAGGAGGATCCTGCTGCGGTGGTGGAGGATCCTCCGGAGGATCAGCCCAGAAGATCATCATCAGCTCTGGCGGTGGCGGAGGAGGAGGATGTTGTGGTGGTGGATCCAGCGGTGGATCTTCAAAGAGCATGATGGGAGGAGGAGGAGGAGGAGGAGGAGGATGCTGTGGTGGTGGATCCAGTGGTGGATCTTCAAAGAGCATGATGGGAGGAGGAGGAGGAGGAGGAGGATGTTGCGGAGGAGGATCCAGTGGTGGATCCTCAAAGAGCATGATGGGAGGTGGAGGTGGTGGAGGTGGAGGTGGATGTTGTGGTGGTGGATCCAGCAGTGGGTCTTCAAAGGGTATGATGGGAGGTGGAGGTGGTGGTGGTGGTGGCTCTTCTGGGATGAAGATCATCATGGGAGGTGGAGGTGGTGGAGGTGGTGGAGGTGGATGCTGTGGAGGAGGATCTAGTGGTGGATCTTCAAAGAGCATGATGGGAGGTGGAGGTGGAGGTGGATGCTGCGGAGGAGGATCTGGTGGATCCTCAAAGAGCATGATGGGAGGTGGAGGTGGAGGTGGTGGAGGTGGATGTTGTGGTGGTGGATCCAGTGGTGGATCCTCAAAGAGCATGATGGGAGGTGGAGGTGGTGGAGGTGGAGGTGGATGCTGCGGAGGAGGATCCAGTGGTGGATCCTCAAAGAGCATGATGGGAGGTGGAGGTGGAGGTGGTGGATGCTGTGGAGGAGGATCCGGTGGTGGCTCTTCTGGGATGAAGATCGTCATGGGAGGAGGAGGTGGTGGAGGTGGAGGTGGATGCTGCAGTGGAGGATCCAGCAGTGGATCCTCAAAGAGCATGATGGGAGGAGGAGGAGGAGGAGGAGGTGGATGCTGCGGTGGAGGATCCGGCGGTGGCAGTCGGGGATCAGCCCAGAAAATCATCATCAGCTCTGGAGGAGGAGGAGGAGGAGGCTCCTCTGGGTGCTGCGGAGGGGGATCCGGTGGTGGCTCTTCAGGAGGGCAGATCATCATGGGAGGAGGAGGAGGAGGAGGAGGAGGGTCCTCGGGGTGCTGTGGCGGCGGCTCTGGCGGCGGCTCCTCGGGCCAGACCATCATCATCAGCTCTGGAGGTGGTGGTGGCGGTGGTGGAGGCTCCAGCCAGCAGAAATGTCCCGTGGTCATCCCCAGCGTGGTGTCCCACCAGAGCAAGCAGAGCTCCCACTGGCCCTGCCAGCAGAAGTGACAGCTCCAAGCTCTCTGAGTTTGCTCCCCACCACGTCACTGTCCCTCGTGTCCCCTTGGTGCTGTGAACTCCCTGGTGGCCCCTCTGTGCCATAAAATGTGACGGGAAATAAAGATTTCTGCCCACGGATGGAAACTGGGTTTGGGCTCCTCTTTTTCCTCCTTTGTCTGTTGGCTTCCCAGAAATGAATAATCGTTTAATAATAATGATAACAATCAAAATTATCAAAACATCCAGAACATTTCTGCTGGGAAAACTTCTCCACGCTCCAGTGCTGGTGCAGGTGTTCATCAACAGATCTTTTCCTGTATCCAAACTAAATTCCTCCTCTTTCAGCCATTCCCTGTGTCCTGTCCCCACAGTTCCTGAGGGAAAATCCCTCTCCGGCTCCCCTGGAGCTCCTGGGAGGGGCTCTGGGCTCTCCACGGGCTCAACATTCCCAAAATTCCCAGCCTGGATCCACAGGGGAAGGACTCCAGCCCCTTTATCAATTCATGGCTTCCTCTGGACTCACCCCAACAATTCCTCATCCCTTTTCTGCTGGGACACCAGGACTGGGCTCAGCATTCCAGACAGTGGGATCTCACCAGAGCAGAGCAGAGGGAAAATCCCGCCCTCACCATCCTGCCCACTCTCCTTTGGGTGCAGCCCAGAGCTTTCCTCTCACAGTGGGAAAATCCTCTCAAGAAGGACTCCCAAAGTCCTCTTTGGAGCAGGTGAGGATTAATCTCGAGTCCGATAAAGTTTAACTTTAAGCTCAAATGTTTCGGGTTGGTTTTTTTTATTATTATTATCTCACAAACACACGTGGTAGGGAGGAGACAAAATCAGGAATTTATGGGATCACTGGCCACGAAACCCTTGAGGGATCAGCGCTGGCAGATTCCTGCCTTTGGGAGGAAATGGAGATTTCTCCTCCAGGATCACTCCCCACACTGTCAGCAATTAATGGGATCATGGGCCACGAAACCCTTGAGGGATCAGCGCTGGCAGATTCCTGCCTTTGGGAGGAAACGGAGAATTCTCCTCCAGGATCACTCCCCACGCTGTCAGCATCACTGAGGGAATCTGGTGGGAAAAGGGATCCTGGGTTCTGTGGGGTCTGGCCGGGGATTTGTCCTTTTTTTCCTATCCCACCACCCAGGGAGGAGTTTGCAGTGAGGAGAGGAAGAGGTGCCACGACCTCCCCGGGGGTTCCGCTGCAGGGAAAAGGGCCCAGCAGAGCACCACAGACCCGAGAACGTGACCCCAAAACCTTTCACATCCCAAATTTCCCTTCACCCCACACAGGCACCCAAATTTCTCCCCGAACCTGGGAGAGCCAGCTGTGCTCCCAGCCACGCTTTTCCCACACCTCTGGCCAACAAATCCACCTGCTCCAGGTCCAGAGGCTCCAGCCTCGGGCTCTCCACACTCCGTGGGTTGGAGGAGCTGCCCTCAACACCCCTCCAAAAACCTCCACGGCCTTTCCTCATCCCTGGGTCAGGACGAGCTGCTCATCCTCGGTGTCCCTCTGGGCAAGTCCCTGCAGGCTGAAGGCACAGAAAGGTGTCGAGATCCTGAATTCTCCATTTCATCCCAAAGGCAGGAATCCGTCAGTGGTGATCCCTCAAGGGTTTTGTGGCCTGTGATCCCATTAATTTCTGACAGCGTGGGGAGTGATCCTGAGTGTAGCCTTGATTCGTGTTTTAGTTTTCTGAAGTTCTTTTCCCGGAGAATTTTCTGTAAATAAAAATAAAAATAAAAATAAAAATAAAAATAAAAATAAAAATAAAAATAAAAATAAATATAAATATAAATATAAATATAAATATAAATATATTTTTTTAAAAAAGGTGGTTTTTGTAACTGTACGATGTTTTTGTTCCTTGTCCTAGGAGGGACTTCTTAATATCCCTCCAGCCTAACCAATATAATAAAAAACTTTATTTTCTATCACAAATCAATTTGGTCTGTATAAAATACTGTAAAAAAAAAGAAGAAAACACATCCCAAAAATAAAAAAAACCTCACTTTCAACCTTCTAAAAACTCCAAGTCTGTGTCATTGTGGTGTACGACAGCATCACCTGAGGAGTGCCACACCCACACACCGGAGCTGGCAGCCAGGTGACACCTCAGATCTGCAGATGAGAACAGAGATAAGGCCACGGGAGGCACCCCAAAGCCCAACCAAGGCACCCCCTGCACGTGTGTCCCCACTGCCGGCGGCCCTGTCCCCATCCCAAGGGTGTCAAAGTCACGCTCAGGGTGACACCTGGGCCCTGCCACTGGTGCTGTCACACGTCCCCACGGCCCAAATCCCCTGTTAGTCCTTTACTCAGTGTCCCGGGAGGGCGGATGCCGCTGTCAGGTTGCAAACACGCGTGACACAGAGCTGCTGCTGGGACAGCTTGTGCTGACAAACCGTCACCTTCCAGCTGGGAACACACCTGAGTGACTGCCCTGCTCAGGTGTGGCTGGGGTGGCCGGTGAGGACCCTCAGAAATGGGTCTTGTTGGGGTTCAGGAGGTGTTTAACCTGCTGGAGTTCAAGGGTGAGGTCTTGGTGGCCTCCAAGTGCAGCTGTGAAAACAGAAGTGTTGAGGTTGTCCCCACTCCAGCCTGGAGACTGAGAGCCCTGGAAGCTGGAGCTGAGCACGGAACAGCTGATTCCACCTCGAGGTGACAAAAGAATGAAGGGAAAAGTCCCTTTTGTCACTGTGCCCTTTGTCACTGTCCCCTTTGTCACTGCCACCCTCACAGCGTCCTCCAACACAGATCTGGGCAGCTCCAGAGCAGGGAACTCCACCGAGGTGACACCTCTGGCCTTTCCCAGCAGGATGGGCCGTGCTCCTGCTCCCTCGTCTTGCCGGTCCTTGAGGAAACTCTCCGGAATTCTTTAGGACTTTGCTCGAGCACATCCTTTATCCTCGTCCTCCCATCCCTCTGTGGGTCCAGCTCACTCCAGTCCCCGTGGTTTGGCATCTGCTCAGTTCCCCCTCTGTCCCCAGTGTCACTTTGGGACATGAAACACTCCAAATATTTCAGAAGGCAAAAAAAAAAAAAAAGGGCTCTTTATTGTCTAATTCTTACTGCTTTTTGTAAGGCTTCCTGATACAGAGTTGACGTGGTTGGGGAATAGGAATCGCCTCTCTGATCCCGTTGGTTCAACCAGAGAAACGGCAAAACCTCAAAAATAAAAAACCCCCGAAGACTGTTTTGAGAAAGGAGAGTTGTTCGCAAAGATCAAGGTTTTGAGGAAAAAAAAACCTTTCTCGAGAGACTTTTCCTTGTGAAAAGGCAGCAAAAACATATTGGGACCCCCCTCAAAAAAAAAACCCAGACCCTGAGGTGTCGTTTGCCCCCCAAAAATTCCGATGGAGGCTCCCGGAAGGGAACGATTAGCCGAAATTAGAGATACGGAGCGGGGCTGATGAGCCTCCTTCGCATCTCCCCTGCTGCAGGTGAGTCAAGGAAGGAGGGCAGCCGGGGCCGAGCTCTGCCAATAAATCTCTCAGCATTCCTTAGGGTGTCTCACTTCCCTCGGGAGCCCGCTATAAAAGCTCGGCTTACCCCAGGGCTCCTCACTCCTCCATCGCCGAGAACCGCCACGTTCCCACCAGCGCTGAAGGTAAGCCCCGTGGACACGGAAATTTCTGGAAATTTTGGGCCTCCACCGGTTTGGTTTTTTTGGGGGTGTTCTTTGAGGCTCCACCAAAAACCAACTTGGAGGTGCCAGCTGGGAGGGGAGTGGCAGGTGGAGCTCTGGAAGCCGAGCTTTGAGCTGCTGAGTCAGGGTGAGACATCCAGAAGGATCCACAGGATTTTTGGTTTTTTTATTATTTTTGGGGTTTTTTTTTAAAGGCGTGTCAGAGCGTGTGTGGAACCTCGGGAAGGGCTCCCGAGCTTTCCTGCACGCAGAGATTTCCCGGAATTGTTGGGAGCTGGCAGGTCAGGGCAGGTCTCACAGCACGGGAGGGAGTTTAAAGCTGCCCTCGTTGTGTGTTGGAGCCCTGGTCACGTTTGTAAGGCTGAAGAAGGTGGGACAAACGGGGAAATTCCAGGGAATTCTCCCTTCTCTGCCTCCCAGGAGTGCTCAGCTGAGTGTCCGACTGTTGGAGATGGACACCAAATGAGGGACACTCACACAGTTGTCAGAGCAAAAAGAGAGAGAGGTTTATTTTCCACCTCGATACGTATAAATTCTGGACAATGACCAGGGATTGGAGAATGAGGTTTCCACCTCCGTAACTCCACTGGTGGAACTAAAAGTCCATCAGTTGTCCCTCCTGGAGAGGAATATCACTTTGTTTACCTGAAAAAATTTTAAAAAAGGTGAAAAAAATCCGCCACAAAAAACGCCAACGTGAGGAGGCTGAGGAAAGGTCAGAGCCACGTCCGAGGTTCTGGCTGCTGACAGCTCCGTTCCTTGCAGGGTCACCGCTCCGAGATGTGCTCCAGACAAAGCTCCGGAGGCTGCCACGGGATGTCCTCCCAGTCCGGCGGGTGCCACGGGGGCGGCTCCTCCGGTTTCCAGTCCCAAGGCTCCTCCTGCTGCGGGGGCGGAGGGGGCTCCGGAAAAATCATCGTCGGCTCCAGCGGCGGATCCTGCTGCAGCGGGGGCTCCTCTGGATACGGGATGGGAGGGGGATATGGTGGATCTTCAGGATCTAAGACCATCATTGGAGGAGGAGGCTGTGGAGGATCCTCAGGTTATGGGATGGGAGGAGGATACGGAGGATCTTCAGGATCAAAGACCATCATTGGAGGAGGAAGCAGTGGAGGATCCTCTGGGTGCTGCAGCGGGGGATCCAGCTATGGGATGGGAGGAGGATATGGTGGATCTTCAGGATCTAAGACCATCATTGGAGGAGGAAGCAGTGGAGGATGTTCAGGTTATGGCATGGGAGGAGGATACGGAGGATCCTCGGGGTCAAAGAGCATCATCGGAGGCGGAAGCAGCTCCTCTGGGTGCTGCAGTGGGGGATCCAGCTATGGCATGGGAGGAGGATACAGCGGTGGGTCCTCAGGGTCAAAAAGCATCGTCGTAGGCGGAGGTTCCTCTGGGTATTGTGGCGGAGGAGGATCCTCTGGTTACGACGTGGGTGGAGAATGCGGCGGCGTGTCCTCGGGGACCAAGATCATCCTGGGAGATGGAGGCTCCTCTGGGTGCTGCTCCTCCAGCTACGGGATGGGAGGAGGATACGGAGGATCCTCGGGGTCTAAGAGCGTCATCGTTGGAGGAGGTTCCTGCAGTGGAGGATCCTCGGGGTACGGGATGGGAGGAGGATACGGGGGCGGCTCCTCCAAGATCATCATGGGAGGTGGAGGCAGCGGCGGATCCTCGGGGTGCTGCGGTGGAGGATCCGGCTACGGCATGGGAGGAGGAGGATACAGTGGTGGATCTTCAGGCCAGACCATCATCATCAGCTCTGGAGGTGGTGGCGGCGGCTCCTCCCAGCAGAAATGTCCCATTGTCATCCCCAGCGTGGTGTCCCACCAGAGCAAGCAGAGCTCCTGTTGGCCCTACGGCCAGCAGAAGTAAAGGCCCATAAATATGTAACAAAAATAATATGAATAATTTATATTATTTAACGATGGTGGCTCCAGTTCTGGGTCTCCTTTGCCCGCCTCTGCTGCCTGCTCCTTCTCAGCGTGTCCCCTCCTGTCCCCTGGGTGCTCCATCCTCGCGTGACACCACCAGGATCCTCCTGCTCCTGGTGTTTGGGCTGCCTCTGATAACGCCCTGCTGCTTTTCCAAAGAAAAACCTGGAAAAAATTTCCACATTTTACACCCAATAAATGTTACAGTCGCTCAAACCTGCCCTTGTTTTTTTTTGAGAGTTCATTTATTTATAGCAATATCAACCTTCACTTCACGGCCTTGGGGTGTTGAAATGTCTCTGGTGAGATGTTTTCACTCCAAACCCACCCAGGTTTTGCACCTTCGTTTTCCACCCAGGCTCCACAAAAACCACAAAATTAATATTGATTAATTAATGTCTAAGTAAGTAAATAAATAAATAAATAATATCCAAAATGTGTCCTGCACCCCATGGAAAAGATGGAATCAGCAGGAATTTCCCCATGGAAAAGATGGAATCAGGAGGAATTTCCCCATGGAAAAGATGGAATCAGCAGGAATTTCCCCATGGAAAGGGCGGAATCAGGAGGAATTTCCCCATGGAAAAGATGGAATCAGCAGGAATTTCCCCATGGAAAGGATGGAATCAGGAGGAATTTCCCCATGGAAAGGGCGGAATCAGGAGGAATTTCCCCATGGAAAAGATGGAATCAGGAGGAATTTCCCTGTGGAAAGGACAGATTCAGGAGGAATTTCCCCATGGAAATGATGGAATCAGGAGGAATTTCCCCATGGAAAAGATGGAATCAGCAGGAATTTCCCCATGGAAACGATGGGAGAGGAATTTCCCCATGGAAAACATGGAATCAGCAGGAATTTCCTCATGGAAAAGATGGAATCAGGAGGAATTTCCCCATGGAAAAGATGGAATCAGCAGGAATTTCCCCATGGAAGGAGGGGTCAGGGCTCGGCAGGGGCTGCCCGGGGAGGTTTGGAGTGTCCAAAGAAACTCCTGGAAGTGTCTCTCAGCGCCCTGGGCTGGCTGACAAAGGCTGGATTTGACGCTCTGCCAGAGCTTTTTCCAGCCTCGGGGCTTCTGGAATTCCATGATCTTCACCCTCAGGGAAGCCTCACCTGCAAACCAGCCAAGCCCCGGCAGGAGGGAATAAAACCAGCAGCAGCAAAAAAAAAATAATAATAAATAAATAAATAAATAAATAATAATAATTTAAAAAAAAAAAAAAAGTTTAAAAAAAAAAAAACACCTCAGGCAGCTCCAAAATCTTCCTACCGGCCGCTTTCCAGGTTCTGCACCCACCCCACGCACGGATTTCTGCCCGGGGATGGGATTTGGGATCCCTTTTCCCACCGAGGAACCCCCCCCCGGAGCTTTTTCCAAATCCGAGGAAGAGGATGGAAAAAAAAAAAAAAAAGAAGAAGGAAGGGAGGGATTTAATCCTTCATTAAATCCAGGTTGGGTTGAAGCGCCGGGGACATTCACACCTCCGCAAATTGTGTCCCGGAGCGCCTCTGGGGCGATTGCAAAATTCCCACTTAAAGGGTATCAATCATTCGGGACGTCCTGGTTCGGATGCAAATGTTTTACTTGGGAAAAAAAAAAAAAAAAAACCCAAAAACAAAACAAAACACCAACACCACCAAAAAAAAAAAAAAAAAAAAACAAAAAAGAAAAAAAAGGGGAAGGGGGGAAGGGGGAAAAAAGAAAAAAGAAACAAGCAAAGAAAACCCAAAAAATAAAAAAAATAAAAAAAAAAAGCCAAAACCAAAGCAAACAAAGAAAAACCCCCAAAAAAAACCCTAAAAGCAAAACAAAAAAACAGAAACAAAACAAGCAAACAAAAAACCCAATAAAAAACCCAAAAATCCAAAAACAAAACAAAAAAAAAACCCAAAACAAAAAACACACCCCAAAAAAACCCACAAAAAACACACCAAAAAAACCACCAAAAAACCACCAAAAAAAAAAAAAAACAAAAAAACAAAAAAACAAAAAAACAAAGACAAACCAAACCAAATCAAACCCAAAAAAAACCCCATAAACCCCCACAAAAAACCAAAAAAAAAAAAAAAACCCAACCCTCCCCCCCCCAAAAAAAAAATTAAAAAAATAAAATAAAATAAAATAAAATAAAATAAAATAAAATAAAATAAAATAAAATAAAACCACGGCGTTTCTCTGTCGCCCCCAGAGCGGGGCTGGCAGCCCCAGAATTGCTGCGTGCCCTCGGGCAGGGCCACAGGAATAGACTCATTAAACCAGAAGTAACAATTAAGAGCAGCGAAATGAGCGGTGTGAAGGCAGATAGAGATCGGGAGCCAAAGCAAACACCCGAAATCGCCGTTCGGGTAAATAAATCCTTCTCATTCCCCGGCGTGTCTCATTTCCCATCGGCGATTGGAGCCGTATAAATGCTCCCGGGGATTTTAAAAGCTCCTCATTCCCTCGGCTTTTATCTCCTAAATGTGTTTCCGATGGCTGAAGAGGGTGAGTGAGGAGGGGGTTTGGTGGGATTTTTTTTTTTGGTCGTCGGAGAGGTGATGGGGTGAGGCTTTGTGGGTTTGAAGGTGTCTAAATGTTTTAATATAAAGTAATAATCAGCCTTGAATGCGCAGGGCACGTTTTTGATGTTAAATAATCAACCTGTTTGAATGTGCAGGGCACAATTTTTATATTAATATACCTGTTTGAATGTGCAGGACCTATTTTTTTATATTAATTAATAATCAACCTGTTTGAATGTGCAGGACACAATTTTTATATTAATTAACATACCTGTTTGAATGTGCAGGACCTATTTTTTTACATTAATTAATAATCAACCCGTTTGAATGTGCAGGACACATTTTTTATATAATTATATATAAATGTATATTATATACACGCTATATGGTTTTTTATATTAAATAATCAACCTGTTCGAATGTGCAGGACATATTTTTGATATTAATTAATAATCAACCTGTTTGAATGTGCAGGACATATTTTTTATATTAATTAATAATCAACCTGTTTGAATGTGCAGGACACATTTTTATATAATTATATATAAATGTATATTATATACACACTATATAATTTTTTATATTAAATAATCAACCTGTTAGAATGTGCAGGACACATTTTTGTATTATTTAATAACCAGCCTAAATAAATGCGCAGGACGCTTTTTGATATTGATTAATAATCAACCTGTTTGAATGCGCAGGACACATTTTTGATATTAATTAATATAATTCTGCAGCTCAGAATGGCCACGAGCCTCTGGTGGGTCTGGGCCAATCACCTTCTGTAAAAGGATTTTTGGGCCTGCAGAAACAGAGAAATTGATATTATTTTAAATATTATTATATCTATAACAATATAAATTATTACACTATAATAGTTTATATTCTTTAATAACCAGCCAGTTTGAATGTGCAGGACACAGTTTTGATTTTTTTAAAGTTTATTTATTAATAAATTCGATATTGATTAAATTCGATAATAATTCATTTTGATATTAATTATTCACCAATCGAATTGGTCCGTGTAGAATAGCATAAAAGAGAGACACATCCCAAAAATAAAAGAGTCATTTTCAGCCTTCTGATGCTCCTTGTAGTACAGAACAGCCTCAGGGCGTCAAGAAGAAATCCCTCCAAAGAAAAGGAAAAAGTAACACAGTTACAGTTTAAAAAACAAAACATTTCTCCCGCTTACAGAAAAGAAAATAAATTGTTCTGGGAAAGGAAATTCAGAAAACCAAAACTCCTCAAGCGTGGAACCAGGGGCTGCAGCATTCATTTCGATATTCGCCTAAAGCCAACCCTATTTTTATATATATATATATACACATATCTATAATTATGTAAATATAAAAAATTATATATTTACCTATATTATAGTATATCTTTTATATATATTAATTTTATAATATATATTTATTTATATGTGTGTGTCTGTAAAATATATATTTATATACGTATATAAACATATATTTTTCCTATTAATATAATGTAATACAATGTAATATAATGTAATGTAATGTAATGTAATATAATATAATAATATAATATAATATAATATAATATAATATAATATAATATTATATTATATTATATTATATTATATTATATTATATTATAATAATGATATGATATGATATGATATGATATGATATGATATGATATGATAAAATATTTATGTTTGTGTGTATGTTTATATTATATTTAAATCTATTTTGTTTTAATATAATATTTATTTATTTATATGTGTGTAGACATATATATATATTATATATATCTATATACATATATATATATAAAATCCTATAATACGTACATTTATAACCATTTTTCCCCCCTTCCCTCCCGCAGATTTACCACTTCCTCCGGCGGAAATGTTCCCGGCGGAGGCGCGGCTACAGCCGGGAGATTTCCCTGAGCCACGGCGGCTTCTGCTCCGGGTCTCTCTCCACCCGCCACTGCCGCGGCTCCTTCACCTGCGGCCGCGAAACCTCCGTCACCTTCACCCGCAGGCCCTCGGCCTGCCCGCCCCCGGCCCCCTACAGCATCTCGGGGGGCTTCTGTGAGCCCCCAGGGCTCCCTCCCAGCGGGGATTGTGGGGTGACATCCGGCTGGGGTGTCACGGTGGGGACAATCCCGGTTTATGGCCCCGGAGTTGGGTTGGGATACGGCGCTGAGGATGTGGGGTCTGTGGGTGCGTCTGTTTATCACCCAAGGGATTTGGGATCGGCTGAAGGAGTTGGGTATGGGTACACCGCACCCATGAGTGACCCCCTGACCGCGGGTGGGGTCACGGAGGGGTCGGGGTCTTATGGGGCAGGGCTGGGATATGGGGTCGGGCCCGAGCTCGGCCCCGTGGGCACGGGGTGCGCCCAGATGGTGCAGCAGAAATGCCCCGTGGTGCTCCCACCGCCCGTCAAGAGCCAGCAGTGCAAGCAGAGCCCCCAGTGGCCCCCCATCCAAAAAAAGTGACCAGCTCAACGGCTTTTCCCACATCCCAAAAATTCCCCTGGGTGCGCCCGGTGTGGAATTTTTTTCCCTGATGGCGTCACTAAATCACAGAGCTCCACATCCCTCACGTGGCGCTGTGCTGACAGCGGTGCCCCAAGAACTGCTGGAGAAAAAGGGGATTTGTGATGGGAGGAGATCCTTCCCTCAAGGGGTTGGGAAATAAAACCTCACAGTCTGCGGGTAGTTTCAACATTTGGGACGATTTCTTTCATTTCGCTCAAAATCCTCGAGGAACCTCCACAACCCAAAGGACCGTCTTCGTTCGTGTTTTAAACCCAGATTTGGACGCGATATTTATATTGATACAATTTAAATATGGTTTTTTTCGAGAGGTTCAGGTGGCCAGAGGAGAACGCTGGTGGCACCCAGTGACAGGACGAGGAGCGTGGCCACAAACCAAACCCCGATTCCACCTCAGCACGAGGGAGAACCTTTTTCCCCTGGAGCTGGCAGAGCCCTGGAACAACTTCCCAGGGAATGGAGCGGAGTCTCCCCCTTCCAGAGACATCCCAACCCCACGGAGTGGGACGTGTCCCTGTGTCCCCTGCTCCAGGACATCTCCAGAGGTCCCAACCTGCTCCAGAATCCTGTCCTGGCTCTTGCTGGAGATGCTGTTCCCACCCCACGGACCGTTGTGAGGGTTATCACCGAGCTCAATCCCGGGGGATTTCCCCACTGGTTGTTGTTTACCCGGCACCAAATTCCCAAAATCCCAGAGATTGCTGGGGATGACGAAACCTCCCATGTGAGGCAACCCCGAGGAGCTCCTTGGCTCTGTCCCCGGAACCTGCTCGTGGCGTTCTTTGATGGGATCACGCCCTAAATTAGGCACAGGGAGAGGACAAATCCAGCTCTGGTTGGGTTTGCCCAATGTTTAATCCTCCGGGATTCTTCCCTGGGGTTGACTCATCCGAATATTTGTCAGGAAGGAAGAAAAGAAACACCCCGTGAGGCATAAAAGCAGATTTTTTTTTGTTTGTTTTTCACCGTTCTGCTTTCACCCACCTCGAGGGGATTTTGACCCTTTCAACTCGGTAAAAAATCCAGAAAACTTTGCCCCGAAACACCAAAAACCCCAAATCCTCTGAGCTCTAAAACCATGTTTGATGCCACAGGATCCTCCACACATCGAGTGTCGTAAGATAATCATGTGGAGACCATTACACAAGATTTTGTCACCAGCCCTATTAAATTCCATTCTAAAATTAGGCAGCGTTATCATTTATTTGCTTTTATTTCGATTTCTAAAACCTGCTACTTCATTATTGATATTTCTGTGCGTTGCCTTTCTTCACAAAGGGAGGGGAAAAAAATATTGAAAGCTCAAATTCCCAGAGAATTCCAGAAAACCAAGGCCAGGACCCTTCAAATATTTGTGTTTATCCGACTGACCGAAAACCACCTCAAAATTTCAATCCCTCCCAAAACGAAGGAAACAGAAGACGCTTTTTAATTCCATTTTTTCTTCCCTGGTTCTTGAGGCTCCTCTCAGAGGGAGGTTCAATGTTTAATATTGATGGTTCAATATTTGATATTGATGGTTCAATATTTGATATTGATGGTTCAATATTGATTAGGGGCAGGGAGAAGAGGACGGGTTTGCATCCAGAGGTTGGACACGAGGAGCTGGAGCTGAGCTCAGACCCGAGGCTGAGGAGGAGTCCCAGTTTTATAAAACCCAGGCTGGATTTTACCCTTGGCACAGCGAGGGTTCCTCCCCTGGCCTTGTGCAACAGGGCAGGGACGAGTCATCCTGGACTCTGATAACACAGGGCTCATCCTAACTGATAACACAGGGCTCATCCTGGACTCTGATAACACAGGGCTCATCCTGGACTCTGATAACACAGGGCTCATTCTGGACTCTGATAACACAGGGCTCAATCCCAACTCTGATAACACAGGGCTCAATTCCAACTCTGATAACACAGGGCTCAATCCCAACTCTGATAACACAGGGCTCATCCTAACTGATAACACAGGGCTCAATCCCAACTCTGATAACACAGGGATCATTCTGGACTCTGATAACACAGGGATCATCCTGGACTCTGATAACACAGGGCTCATTCTGGGCTCTGATAACACAGGGCTCAATCCCAACTCTGATAACACAGGGCTCATCCAGAGCTCAGATTGATAAACCAGGACTCATCCAGAGCTCAGATTGATAAACCAGGGCTCATCCAGGGCTCAGATTGATAAACCAGGGCTCATCCAGAGCTCAGATTGATAAACCAGGGCTCATCCAGAGCTCTGATAAACCAGGGCTCATCCCCTGTGTAGATTGATAAACCAGGGCTGATCCAGAGCTCGGATTGATAAACCAGGACTCATCCCGAGCTCAGATTGATAAACCAGGGCTGATCCAGAGCTCAGATTGATAAACCAGGGCTCATCCAGAGCTCTGATAAACCAGGATACATCCAGAGCTCAAATTAATAAACCAGGATACATCCAGAGCTCAGATTGATAAACCAGGACTCGTCCAGAGCTCTGATAAGCCCGGGCCCATCCCGGGCCTGTCGGTGCCCTCTCCGGCAGCTCTTGGTTAAACAGGCCGAGCAGCAAACACGGATCTGGCTCCCGGATCAAAGGCTCCCGCTGGCGCCTCTGGAGAGAAACTCCAGGAATTGTTCCAGCCATAAACCGGAGCCTCGCCTCGGCTCCAGAGGATCCCGGCCCGGCAAAACCTCCCTGAGGGAGCTGGGGCGGAAAATGAGTGGAAAACACACCCAGGAGTGGTGCTGGAATTCCGGGATCAGGGTGGGAACGGGGAGGGGAAATGAGGAACAGGGAGGGAAAAATTAAGAACACGGAGAGAAAATGAGAAATGGGGAGGGAAAAAGAGGAACGGGGAGGGGAAAAGAGGAACAGGGAGGGAAAATGAGGAACGGGAGGGAAAATGAGGAACGGGAGGGGAAAAACAAGAACACGGAGGGAAAACGAGAAATGGGGAGGGAAAAAGAGGAACCGAGGAGGGGAAATGAGGAACGGGATGGACAGTGAGGAATCGGGAGGGAAAATGAGGAATGGGGAGGGAAAAAGAAAAATGGGCAGGGAAAATGAGGAATCGGGAGGGAAAATGAGGAATGAGGAGGGGAAATAAGGAATGGGCAGGGAAAAGAAGAACCAAGGAGGGGAAAAGAAGAACTGGGGAGGGGAAATGAGGAACGGGCAGGGACAATGAGGAAGAGGAGGGACAATGAGCGAGGGGGCTGTTGCGAAGCCCCGGTTGCACCATCTCTGCACCCAGGTGCTCCCATCCCGCCCCAGGGCAGAGCCGGGGCTGCGTGGGGAGCTCGGGGTGCGAGGTCTCTGACCCAGCACTTTACTCACAGCTTACTCACGGCTCTGTAAGGTTTGCACAAGCGGCTTCCGCCGGCGGAGATTTCCCGACAGATAAAGCGGAGTAAAACCTGAGAAAAAAAACGGGGATTTTTTTTTTTTTTTAGAGAGAAATTTCCACATCTTAGGGGAAAAAAAAAACTTTTTTAGGGAGAAATTTCCGCATCTTAGGGGGAAAAAAAACTTTTTCCGCATCTTAGGGGTGGCCAAGGGGGGAAAATGTCAGCGATGGAAGTTTGGCGGTGACTGTGTCGGTGATGGTGGAACGGCCCGAAAATGAGGTGGGAACAGAGAATTCGGGAACTGCGGAAGCACCAAAAGCTACAAAATCCCCGATGCCACATTCACAGAACCCCAGAACTGCAGGGGAACGGGGTCACCCGGCGCAGGTGACACAGGGACACGTCCAGGAGGGTTTGGGATGACCCCAGAGGGTCACTCCAGGCCTTCCCTGGGCTGCTGTTCCAGGGCTCTGCCATCCTCCGTGGGCAGAAATTCTTCCCACACCTTGAGGGAAACTCGTCACGGTTTTTTGGGGAATTCACAGGGAGATGCCAACGCTTCCAAAAGTGTCCTCCTGTGCCACCAGCTGGGGCTGCCAGGTCACTTCCCTGGCCCCACAGTGGCCACAGACCTCCTCATCCCGGTTTTGGGAAATATCGGGGAGGGGACCCTCAGCTCAGCCCTGGCACCTGCAGGTGTCTCACGGGGTAAAAAACCCTTTAAAGACATTTTCCAAGGGTAAAAACCAAATAAAAGACAATTTCCAGGGGTAAGAACCCCTTTAAAGACAATTTCCAAGGGTAAAAACCCAATTTAAAGACATTTTCCAGGGGTAAAAACCCATTTAAAGACATTTTCCAAGGGTAAAACCCATTTAAAGACATTTTCCAAGGGTAAAAACCCAAATAAAAGACAATTTCCGGGGGTAAGAACCCCTTTAAAGACAATTTCCAAGGGTAAAACCCACTTTAAAGACACTTTCCAAGGGTAAAACCCAATTTAAAGACAATTTCCAAGGGTAAAAACCCAATTTAAAGACATTTTCCAAGGGTAAAACCCCATTTAAAGACATTTTCCAAGGGTAAAAACCAATTTAAAGACATTTTCCAAGGGTAAAAACCCATTTAAAGACATTTTCCAAGGGTAAAACCCAATTTAAAGACATTTTCCAAGGGTAAAAACCAATTTAAAGATATTTTCCAAGGACGCCCAATAGAACTTTCTAAGAATTTCCCAATTTTTTTTTGCACGATAAGGACCCAAAAACTATATATATATATATTTTTTTTTATATATATATTTTTTTTCTTCCAGAAGAGCCCGGCCCTGCCCAGCCCAGTCGGGGAGGACTGAACCACCGAGGCACCTCTCCTTCCTGCCAGACTCGAGGTGAGAGGTTTCGGGAGGACAGAAACCCCAAAACTCCGCCACCTTTGCCACCCGTTTTGCAACTTATTTAAAAAAAAAAAAAAAAAAAAAAAAAAAAAAAAAACACCCAAAACCTCATCGCACCGTGATGGTGAGCCAGCCGGGGGCCGCCCACACGGTTTTCACTGCCATCCAGCCAAGGAGGGGCTGGGAGCAATTAAAACCCGTGTAATGACGAGGAAGAACAATCCCGAGGCCGAGACGAGTCAATCCGAGGAGTGGAAGGAGATTTCGGAGGGTGGTGGGTAATTATGGGGGTGCGGCTGTTGTGTAAATACCTTTGGTCATCTTTTTTTTTTTTTTTTTTTTTTTCCCCACCCCGAGGGGGGTGATTGCATTTTCAGGAAGGGACTCGGGGACTGTATAAAAAGTCCTCGGAGGGGAGAGCAGCTCATTCACTCCTCCTCCTCTTCCTCAAGAGCCTTCGCAGCCGAGGTGAGTCCTCGCTCCATCGCTGACCTTTAATTCTTGGGGAAATTCCCTTGCGCTGAGCTGAGCTTTGCTCTGGGGGCATTTCCTTGGGGTTATCGAGAGCCAAATCCTCTTCTCAGTGGCCCTCGGGGCTGTGGTTTTTTTCTTGTGCTCCCCAAAAATCGGAACGTAGAATTTATTACCTGTAGTTATATTCGGCGCTCTCCAGGATCCAAAAACGACAAACTGGAAACGCGTGAAAGGGAATAATGAGATTTGGGGGTGAACGGGGGACGGCAGGCTGGTCTTTCTGAAGAATTTTAATTTTAATTTGGAGGATTTTAATTGCTTGTAAGCCTGGCTCCTTTGCTAAGCTCCTTTGGGAAACGTTCGGGAGCTGAAAGCATTAAAACTTTGCCCGAAGAAATTCGGGGAAGAACAGAGAAGGCGGATTTAAACTGGATTTAAACTGTGAGAGGGAGGAGCAGCAGGATCCTCTCCCAGCTCAGCATCGCCGACGCCTTTTGCCTCCCTGAAAGCCCAGAAGAGGGTCGGGAAGTGCCCAGATTTATTCCCTCACCCTCAGGAAATCAGAGCAGAGGGCTCCAGGAGGGAGGAAGGCGCAGGAATTTGTATTTATTTTGGGAAGTGGGAGGTTTTTTATGCCCCGGGGCTCTCGAGGCCACGAGATTTTGGGATTCTTGCCAAGGTGCCTCTCGCTGGTGCGGGATGTTCCAGCACCACACGGAGCATCCGCTCCTCCGGGAGCATCCGAGGAAGAGCAGGGAAAGGGCTCCAAAAATAGCAGGGAAATGGCTCGAAAACAGCGGGGAAGTGGTTTAAAAAAATAGCTGGGAAACTGCTCAAGCGGAGTAGGGAAATGGGTCAAGGAGGAACAGGAAAATGGCTCAAGGAAAAACAAGGAAATGGCTCAAGGAAAAATAAAGAAATGGCTCAAGGAAGAACAAGGAAATGGCTCAAAAAATAGCAGGAAAATGGCTCAAGGAAGAACAAGGAAATGGCTCAAGGAATAACAGGGAAATGGCTCCAAAAACAGCAGGAAAACGGTTCAAACAGGACAGGGAAATGGCTCAAAAAATAGCAGGGAAATGGTTCAAACAGAGCAGGGAAATGGCTCAAGGAAAAACAGGGGAATGGCTCAAAAATAGCAGGAAAATGGCTCAAGGAAGAACAGGGAAATGGCTCAAGGAAAAACAGGGAAATGGCTCAAAAAATAGCAGGAAAATGGCTCCAGGAGAGCAGGGAGATGGCTCAGGGAAGAGCAGGGAAACAGCTCATGGAGCCCAGCAGAAACAGAGGCAGGGCTGTGTGGGCACCCGTGGGGGAGCTCAGACGGCCCAGTCTGATCCAGCAGGAACAAAACCCCAAACTGGGGAAACCGGGACGGGCACGAGGCAAATCCTGCCGGGGCCCCCACAAGCCGAGCAGGGGAACAATCTGGGAACTATCTGGGAACCATCATCCCTCCTTCTTCACCTAACCCCAAACTCTTCTCCTCCCCAGCTCTTCCCACCTCTCCAAAAAAAAACAACATGTGCTCCCGTGAGAACCGAGGCTGCCACAGCTCCGAGAGCTCCTCCTGCCACGGCGGCAGCTCCTCCTGCCACGACAGCGAGCGCTCCTGCCACGGCTCCGAGGGCGTCGTGTGCCACGAGGTGACCGCCGTGCCCGACGTGACGCCCGTGGTGGTGCTGAGCCCGCAGTGCCCGGTGGCCACGGGCACGGCCCAGGTGGCCCAGGTGGCCCAGGTGGCCCAGGTGGCCCAGGTGGCCCAGGTGCCATGCCAGCAGCAGCAGCAGCAGGTCAAGCAGCCGGTGCAGTGGCCGCCGCAGCAGCAGCAGAAGTGAAGGGATGTCACCAAAGCTGTCCCCTGAGCTTGGACGGGCCCTGCCTCATCTCTGCAGCTCCTTTCCCTGCTCCTGAGAACCCCAAAAGTGGCATTAGCGCGGTGGGAATTGGGATTTGTTGTTTTGTTTTTCTTTCCCCCCTCCGTTCCTTGCTCCCGTCTCCGGATTAATTAAAGCCTAAAGCTCATCAAACCTGCTGGCCTCCTGGCGTTTTTCCTCGCTGGTTTTCTTTATCTTTGGCATCGTTCCTGAGGCTGGCTGGGCTCGGGGGAGCTGCTCCCCTCCCCGGGGCGTTCCAGCGGCTGGGATGGCTCAGCTGGGCAGTCTCCACACCTTTGGGCACCTGCCAGGCTGATTTCCAAAGCTGACTGGGGCTGGAGGTGCAGATCAGCATCTCTGCAATCTCGGCCCGGAGCCTCAGACCCTCTCGGGAACTTTGTGAAGGGTTTGGAGTTTGTTCCTGGCTCAGTTTGGGAATTCTGGAGGTCCCCACGAACAGGAGGACACGAGAAGAGCGAGGAGCTCGTGGTGCTCAGGGTCCCTTCTGAGCCCTCCAAATGCAGAATTTGGGGGTGGTTTTTGGGGTGTTTTCTGAGAGGGAACTGTCCCTGCTTTGAAAATCCAGTCAAGGGTCTGGAGGAAATCCCGGAGTAACTGAGGCTGGAAAAGTTCCCCAAGACCTTTGAGTCCAGCCTGTCCCCACCTTGTCCCCAGGGCCACCTCCAGGAATTCCCTGGACACCTCCAGGGATGGACACCCCAAACCTCCCCCGGCAGCTCCTGCCAAGTCCTGACCCCCCTTTCCATGGGGAAATTCCTGATTCCATCCTGAGCCTCCTGTCTGGGAGTTGTACAGAGCCCAAAATTCCCCATGAGCCTCTTTTCCTCCAGGCTGAGCCCCTTCCCCAGCTCCCTCAGGATTCTCCAGCCCCTTCCCCAGCTCCCTCAGGATTCTCCAGCCCCTTCCCCAGCTCCCTCAGGGTTTCTCAGACCCTTCCCCAGCTCCCTCAGGATTCTCAGACCCTTCCCCAGCTCCCTCAGGGTTTCTCACACCCTTCCCCAGCTCCCTCAGGATTCTCCAGACCCTTCCCCAGCTCCCTCAGGATTTCTCCAGACCCTTCCCCAGCTCCCTCAGGATTCTCAGACCCTTCCCCAGCTCCCTCAGGGTTTCTCAGTCCCTTCCCCAGCTCCCTCAGGATTCTCCAGCCCCTTCCTCAGCTCCCTCAGGATTCTCCAGCCCCTTCCTCAGCTCCCTCAGGATTCTCAGACCCTTCCCCAGCTCCCTCAGGATTTCTCAGCCCCTTCCCCAGCTCCCTCAGGGTTTCTCAGACCCTTCCCCAGCTCTCTTCCCATCTCTGGACCCTCTCCAGCTCCTCATTGTCCCTCCTGAGTGAGAAAAAAAAAACCCATTCCCAGCTTCTCCCAAGGTTTAAACTGACTTAAAACATAAAAGTTCCGAGTCTTCCCCTTGTAGAAATGAAAGGGGGAATTAATAAAAAAGGGGATTTTGGATGAAGGGATGTCCGTGAAACTCTGCGGCCGGATTTGTCACTGCACAGAGGCCAGCGGGGTGGCCAGTGGGACATCTGTGGGGTGACAGCAGCCCTGTGTGCAATGCCCCAGACACTTAATGAGCCCTGAAAGGAGCCAGGGACGTGCTATTAGCGCTCCTTTAATTGGCTCTGTTAATTAAAGTAGCGAGCAGCCTCAACCCCAGGTGTGAGGTCCGTGATGGCAGGAGCCAGGAATGAACAGCGGGGTCGGGGACGTGCGGCTGCAGCCTGGCACGGGGACACCGCGGGGACATCATGGGGACATCAGGGCAGTGCCAGCCTGGCACGGGGACACCGTGGGGACATCATGGGGACATCAGAGTAGTGCCAGCCTGCACGGGGACACCGTGGGGACATCATGGGGACATCAGAGTAGTGCCAGCCTGCACGGGGACACCATGGGGACATCATGGGGACATCAGAGCAGTGCCAGCCTGGCACAGGGACACCGCGGGGACATCATGGGGACATCAGGGCAGTGCCAGCCTGGCACGGGGACACCGCGGGGACATCATGGGGACATCAGAGCAGTGCCAGCCTGGCACAGGGACACTGCGGGGACACCATGGGGACACCACAGATCTGTGCCAGCCTGGCACGGGGACACCGCGGGGACATCATGGGGACATCAGGGCAGTGCCAGCCTGGCACGGGGACACCGCGGGGACATCATGGGGACATCAGAGCAGTGCCAGCCTGGCACGGGGACACTGCGGGGACATCATGGGGACATCAGAGTAGTGCCAGCCTGCACGGGGACACCATGGGGACATCATGGGGACATCAGAGCAGTGCCAGCCTGGCACAGGGACACCGCGGGGACATCATGGGGACACCACAGAGCAGTGCCAGCCTGGCACAAGGACACCGCGGGGACATCGTGGGGACATCACAGAGCAGTGCCAGCCTGGCACGGGGACACCGCGGGGACATCATGGGGACATCAGAGCAGTGCCAGCCTGGCATGGGGACACCGTAAATTAGAATATTCATCACAAAAGGAGATATAATGGATTGTAACAGAGATATAATGTATGGTAACAAAGATATAATATATGGTAATGTATATATAATGTATTGTAATGTATATTTAATGCATTGTAACACATAATGTATTGTAATATATATAATGTATTATAGTGTATATATAATGTATTGTAACAAAGAGATAATGTATTGTAATGTATACATAATGTATTGTAATGTATATATAGTGTATTGTAATGCATATATAATGTATTGAAATGTATATATAATGTATTGTAATGTATATATAATATATTGTAATGTATATATAATGTAGAGTAATGTATATATAATATATTGTAATGTATATATAATGTAGAGTAATGTATATATAATGTATATATAATGTATATATAATGTATTGTAATGTATATAAAATGTATTGTAACCTCGCTCTCTTACCTCTTCCTCCTCTCCTTCCTGCTCCTCTTAACTCTTACCTCTTAACTCTCACTCTTACCTCTCCTCTTAACTCTTAACTCTTACCCTTCCTCTTCCCCCTCTTCTCGCTCTCCTGCTCTCTTCCCCCTGCCACTTCGCTCTCTCACTCCCTTTTCTCTCAGCTCTCACTCTCCTGTTCTTTCTCTCTCTCTCTTTGGGACTTCCCTCCAGCTGATGGCTGAAGCCAAGGCCCTTTTTACCCACAGCCCTTCCAATAAACCCACGTGTTCTAGAATATCTCAGGTTGGCAGAATTCCTTGTCCCAGCCGTCCGTGGACTCGCCTGCAAGAACGGTTCAGGAGCTCGTTCTGTGCCCTGGGATAACGAAGCTCAGCTGGGAAGGGACCAGCACGAGGGATCCCGGTGAGTCAGCAGAGCATCACCCCAAATCCCTCGTGCCTCGCCCCTAATCCCCGCTGCCACCCCGGCGTTGACACATTCCTGCCTTTTATGGGACCAGGAGATGTAATTGACGGGTCAGATGGGCATGACTTGTACCCGGGCACAAAAGTCTGCCCGTGATTCACAGGAAAATCCAGGTCTGGAGTGTTCTCCTGCATCCCTTTGGTGTGTGTGTGTCTCTCCTGAGCTTCGTCCCTTGCCTCGTCATCCCCCAAGTCATCCCAGAAGTGCTGGAAGCAGGGCAGCTTTGTCCCAGCTAAAATAAAAATAATTGTGAGCAAAATCAGGAGACAAAATAACCCTGAGAGGGTGAGCAGGGCTTGGGGCACCCTGGAGGTGTCCAAGGAACTCCTGGATGTGGCACTCGGGGCTCTGGGCTGGGGACAAGGTGGGGCTTGGTCAAGGTTGGGCTCAGGGGTCTTGGAGATCTTCTCCATCATCAGTGATGGTGGAAATCTGGGGTTCTGTTCACCTCAGGCCGTCCTGTCCCGGGTTTGGATCCCCAAAGCCACATTGTAAAACCGGAATAAAACAGGGCCCGAAGGCCCAGGTGGGTTTGCCTGGCCAGGTTTGGGTGGGTGGGGATCCACAGAGGTGGCAGCACCTGTGGGACCATGGCCAGGAGCCCACCCTGGGGCAGGTGTGGTGACAGAACCTGTGACCCCATTGAGAGGAACCCGCTCTGGGGTAGGTCTGGTGGCAGCACCTGTGGGACCATGGCCAGGAACCCACCCTGGGGCAGGTCTGGTGGCACCCCACGGACAGGAACCCACATTGGGGCAGGTCTGGTGGCACCCCATGGACAGGAACCCACATTGGGGCAGGTCTGGTGGCATCCCACGGACAGGAACCCACATTGGGGCAGGTCTGGTGGCACCCCGTGGACAGGAACCCACATTGGGGCAGGTCTGGTGGCACCCCATGGACAGGAACCCACTTCAGGGCAGGTTTGGTGACAGAACCTGTGATCCCATGGCCAGGAACCCACCCTGGGGCAGGTCTGGTGACAGAACCTGTGACCCCACTGACAGGAACCCACTCTGGTGGCACCACCTGTGGCCTCATGGCTTTGGTGGCACCTGGAGGAGAAGTCCTTTCCGGGCCACACGGGGCAGGCAGGTTGGAATCACCAAGGAAGGACGGATTTGGGCTAAGACAAATCTCCTGTTGAGATATCCGGCCTCATTGGGCAATGCCCCTGGAGCGTTCCTGCCCTAAACCTAAATCCCCAGGGATTAACACCAATAATTGTTGGTGGAGGCCACTCAGGTGGAGCTCCTGGCCCAGGTGACCCCGAGGAATCGGAATTCCCGGATTTACCAACACCTCCCCCCGTCCCTGAGCAGATCCATCGGGGCTGGCGTCACTTCACGTGAAATTCCTTCCGATCTCCTTCACAGGGAGGCCAAGGAATTAACGAGCTAATAATAATTACGATGCTAAAAGCGCCCGAGCATCAAAGGGAGAATACGGGAAGCTGAAGGCAGCGGATGGAAACGGGCTGGGATCTGTAATTAGGGATGCCTCATGGCCCAGATAAACCTGAGCAAAAGTATAAAAGGTTTCCCACCCCAGTTTCCCCACACTTGCTGCTCTGCTCCAAAACAGCTCCATCCCCACTGCTGAAGGGTGAGTCCAGCCTTTCTTTTCCCCTCTTCGATCTTTTCATTCCCCCCTTCAATTTTTTCATTCCCCCTCTTCAATTTTTTCATTCCTCCCCTTCAACCGGGACTTCCAAAAGTCTCAGTTTTTCTTCAGGAAGCCCGGATGTTTTCCCACCAGTTTGGGTGGAATTGGGGTGTTGGATGTTCCCTCCTCACCTCTGGATCTTGGTCCTGCTGGAGAACAAGTTCCTCTTTACCCACAAGAGGAAAATATTTAAAAAAAAAAAAAAGAGAAGAAAGGCCTTGAGCAGAGGCTTGGGTCAAACCAAAATAACAAAAAGGGTGGAAAATACAGAGAGAGGGGTTTGGTGGGAGAGGGATGAGAGGATTCCAAGCAGGAGGAGCCTGAGGGTCTGGAGCTGCTCCTGGGAAATGGATTCCTCTGGGAATCCAGTCCCATTGGAAAACGGATGTTTGGGCCGTTGAATCAAGTCCAATCCGTAAAATCTTCTGGGTTTAGTGAGGGATTAAAGCATCTCCCAACACCAACACAAATTCCTCACCCCTGAAGAAATTAGGATGAAAATGATGAACCCCAGGGCAAATATCCATGGGCTGTAGTGAGGGATCAAAGCATCTCCCAACACCGACCCCAATTCCTCACCCCCTGAAGAAATTGGGAAGAAAACGGGGAATCCCAAGGTAAATATCCATGGGCTGTAGTGAGGGATCAAAGCATCTCCCAACACCGACCCAAATTCCTCACCCCCTGAAGAAATTGGGAAGAAAATGAGGAACCCCAGGGCAAATATCCATGGGCTGTAGTGAGGGATCAAAGCATCTCCCAACACTGACCCCAATTCCTCACCCCCTGAAGAAATTGGGAAGAAAACAGGGAACCCCAGGGCAAATATCCATGGGCTGTAGTGAGGGATCAAAGCATCTCCCAACACCGACCCCAATTCCTCATCCCCTGAAGAAATTGGGAAGAAAACAGGGGATCCCAAGGTAAATATCCATGGGCTGTAGTGAGGGATCAAAGCCTCTCCCAACACCGACCCCAATTCCTCACCCCCTGAAGAAATTGGGAAGAAAACGGGGAATCCCAAGGTAAATATCCATGGGCTGTAGTGAGGGATCAAAGCATCTCCCAACACCGACCCCAATTCCTCACCCCCTGAAGAAATTGGGAAGAAAACGGGGAATCCCAAGGTAAATATCTCTGGGCTGGTGCCCTCCGTGACCGTTCCTCTGCTCCCTGCAGCCCTGCCACAACCGCAGCACCATGTGTTCCCGCGGGTCCTGCCACAGCCACGAGACCTCGTGCCACGAGTCCCGCTCGTCCTGCCACGACTCGGGGCCCTCCTGCCACTACACCGTGCAGAGGCAGCCCGTGCAGAAGTTCAGCAGCTACGTGCAGCCCTGCTGTGCCCCCGTGCAGCCCTGCTACGCCCCGCTGCAGCGTTACTGCCCACCAATGCAGCCCTGCTGCGCCCCAATGCAGCGTTACTGCCCCCCGGTCTGTCCCCAGGTCACCAAGAACGTCTGCAAGCTGCCACTCACCTACCCCAAGTACTAAAGGTCGCTCCTGCCTGGTGCCTGAAGCCTGAATTGATGGTTCTTTGTTCCCCGTTTTTAATTCCATCCTCTGGTTCTCCACCCCACGGTTAGAGTTTGGTTCCTGGGTTTGCTCCTGTTCGCTTTGATTCGCCTCGGGTTGCTCTCCACGAGGCTGGGGGTGGTTCCTGTTGCTCTTCGCCCACCTGGCAGCCCTCAAAACAATAAAATTTCATTTCCAAAAGCAAAAAAAAAAAGAGGTTGATGGCCTGTTCATTCTTTGACCTTTTTTTTATTTTCTTCAGAGTGATTCTTACCTCCGACTCCTTGGTCGCCACTTCTCGCTCTTTGCTCCTCAAGCCGATCACAAAAATGCCCCTAAAACTCCAAAATAATAAAAGCCACGTGATTCCAGAGGCGTTTCTGGGGCAGGCGAGGGCTCGGGGAGCTCCTCTGCACCCTTTTTATTCACATATCGACACACAGAACATGAATTTATACATTTATATCCGGGAGGGATCATTCCCAAGGGGGTGCTGAGCCCCTGGAGGTGCCCAGGGATGGTGGGAGGTGTCCCTGCCTGTGGCAGGAGCGGCACTGGAGACCTTTAGGTCCTTTCCCATCCCATCCAGGCCATTCCCAGTGCAGGACTGTCCCTGTCCCCGTCCTCAGCAGCTCCTCAATCTTCATCCATCCCTCTGACTCAGAGCCACAAACCTTCCGAGGTGTTTAATAAATGCAAATGAGCACCTCCTGGGTTGTTTTTTTTTTTTTTCCTGAGCCCTGCTTCTTTCACTGGGGCTCCAAATTACTGTTTCCAGCGACAATTGCAGGCGCTCGGAATGAGTGTGAAGTGTCTCTCTGGGCTTTTGACGAGCTCAGATTTTTTCTTATCTCCTCCTTCTGGCTGAGGCACCGGTTCCAGAACTGGCTCTGTGGCTGCATCAGCTTCCCCAAGAGCCCAGCGAGCCGACTCAGCGGGAATTAATGACCCTGGGAGCTGAGTGAGATGATCTTTAATGTCCCTTCCAACCCCAGATGGTCCCTGTGTTTCCCTGACTCCGCGAATTCCTCCCGTCTGACGGGGAATTGACTTCCCCCAAAAAAAAGGAGTTTTAACCCACCCCAGATGGAGAGTTTCTACCTCACAGCAGACTTCAGATTCTCCTAAGCGAGGATTGGCTCGAAAAGATTTGCTTAAAAGCCGAACCCACGGCCTGACAGATTAATAAAAATAATCATAAAATAGTTCGGGTTGGGAGGGACCCTAAACATCGTCTCATTCCCCGAGCCCTGAGTTGTTCCTGTGGCACTCACCTGGATAAAAGCCACAGGAAAAGGACAATCACTCGTTTTCATGGCCTTAAAACCTGGGGCTGGTCTGAGAGAAGCTTGGAAGCCAAGAGCCAAATGCGGGAATGAACAGAAATTACAAAACTGCTCAAAAAAAAAAAAAAAAAAAAAAAAAAAAAAAGGGAACCCCACAGAAATCTAAAAATCTGGCCTAGAAAACGGGTTGCCAAGAGGTAAAATCCTCACACGAACCCTCCCCGCTGAGGATTTGAAATCTCCTGTAGCCGGCAGGGACGTGAGCAGGAAAATATTGTGGCATAAACCAAAAATAAAACCAGCTGATGGTCAGCAAAAAAAAAAAAAAAAAAAAAAAAAAAAAAAAAAATCAGGATTGGGGACGTCCCTTTGGCGTCACCTCCGGAGCCCAGGTAAGTCACCAGGACCTCCCTCTAATGAACTCCCTGGGAGTTGTGGCTCTTAATTACAGCCCCTCGTGTCAGGGGGAATAAAAACCCATCAATCAAAAGGTGACTGTGGCATGGAGAACCAGGGGATGGAGTCAAACCCTCCTGGAGCTGACGCAATCATAGTTACCCAACGACAAATCACTTAATAACTCCAGGGACGGGGTGATTTTTTTTTTTTTTTTTTCCCAGGGAAATACGCAGCAGCCTCCAAAAAATGCCCTTCTAAGCAAGGTTGGGAAATCCCTTCGCTCATTAAAGGAAAAACTCATCGTTGGGTGTTTTTTTTTTTTTTTTTAATTTAATTTCCCGACGGCGTCGGGTCGGAAATGCTAAAAACAAGATGCAAGGGATAAATATGAAGGCGAGGGTTTGTGTCAGCATTGCCAAGGGGTGTCTAATTCCCGGGAAAACGCTTTGGGAGATATAAAAGTCCGGCATCCACTGTCCATCCCTCACTCAGCACCAGCTCCCCGAGCTCCTCCTCCCGCTCCGGCCAAGGGTGAGTTTTGGGTGGTGTTGATTTATCTACTCCTGAGCAGCAGAATTTCACAGAGTTCTGTGTTTAGGCCTCGGCTCAGGAACTCTTTATTTCTGGTGATCGGGTGCCTGAACAGACACAAGGAGAGATTGGTTTGCTCCTGGATGGGATGGCAGAAAAAATTTGGGGTGATTTGAAGGAGCGGATGTGCAAAGACAGGGAGATTTTGGGAGCCTGTTGCAGTATTACACACCCAAAGGACGAGGCAGGCAGCGGGAAGTCAGGCAGCAAAGTTCTGTTTTCATATTTTTGACTCTATTTATAGACGCTTTTCACAGAAGGAAAAAGGTTGGCCACTTTTTCGACTTGTTAGGTGAACATTATTATTATTATTATTATTAATAATCACATTTCTCCTCCCAGAGGAGAATTAATAATATCATATTTGAAACGTGATTAATAACCTTTCTCCCAGAGGAGAAATACATAAACAAAGTAGATCATTTTAAATATATACATGGTTTACATGAAGCTGTGTGAGAATCTCCATTATGAAAATTTAAACGCTCTTCATGAAGGCAAGAAAACTTGGGGAGATGGAATCCAGCAAATTCTGGAATTGTGGGAATTCCTCCCCAGACTGGCAGGGGATGGAGGCAGAGAGGGCTCAGAGCAGCTTTAGAAGGGAATTCTGCCTTAAAAAGCTCCAAGAGGCGCATCTGGGGAGGGGAAATTCCTTTCCCATCACGGAGCGTCGCCTGAAAGGAAGGGTCACAAAACAGAGGGAAAAATCATTTCCCACTCCAGAGGGGAACGAGGGGAGAGAAAAACGCAGAATGGGAGGGCACATCCCAGCCTGACCATCCCTCTCCTCCTTCCAGAACTCCTCCAGAACTCTGCCAGAACTCCTCCAGAACTCCTCCAGAACTCCTCCAGAACTCCTCCAGAACTCCTCCAGAACTCCAGCGCCATGTGCCACCGCTACGAGTCCTCCTCCTCCTCCTCCTGCCACGGCTCCCGCTCGTCCTGTCACCGCTCCTGGTTCTCCTGCCTGCGCTCCCGCTCCTCCTGCCACCAGCCCGAACCCTCCTGCCCCGAGATCCAGAGGCAGAAATGCGCCTACACGAGGCCCTGCTGTCCCCCTGTCCCCTGCTGTCCCCCCGCGCAGCGCTGCTGTCCCCCTGTGCCCCGCTGTGCTCCTGTCCCCTACTGTCCCCAAGTCCCCTGCTGCCCTCAGGTCCCCTATTGTGCTCCTGTCCCCTACTGTCCCCCTGTGCCCCGCTGTCCCCCTGTCCCCTGCTGTCCCCAAGTCTCCTGCTGTCCCCAGTACGCCACCAAGAACATCTGGAACCTTCCACCCGCGTGTCCCAAGTTCTGAACGGGATCCGACCTCGGATGGGATCCCTGGGCCTCTGTGGGATGAAATCTTCCCCTAATTAACGTTCGTGGTGTCGTTCCTGCTGAATTATTGGGGAAATCTCCTGTTTAATTATTATTCGGGGCGCGGTTGCTTCGGTTGGGAATCTTCCTCTGTCTCGCGCTGCTGTTTCAGACTCTTCTGGGTGTGGGGAAAAATAAATCTGATTCATGAGACGCTCGTTGCCTTTGAATTTGTTTTAGTTTTACTTGCCTGGGTATTTTTGGTTTGGTGGTTTTTGGGGGTTTGGTTTTTTTTGTGGGTTTGTTTTTTGGGGTTTTTTATGGGTTTGTTTTTGGTTGCTTGCTTTGTTTTGGGTTGAGTTTGTGTGTGTGTGTGTGTGTGTGTGTGTGTGTGTGTGTTATTTTTGTGGGGTGCTTTTTTGGTTTTTTGGGCTTTTTTTGGTAATTTTTTCAGGGGTTTCCAGTTCAAATTTCCTTGTGTTTCCAAAGTGTCCCAATATTTGGTGGTGAATAATTCCCACATTAATTTGGGAATAAACAGAAGAATAAACTCGTGCTGTTTCAGACTCAGGCATGGGGAACAATAAATCTGATTCATGAGACCCTCGTTACCTTTGGATTTATTTTCTTTTTCCTTTAATTTTATTTTTTTTTTCAGGGGTTTTATTTGTCTGGGTATTTTTGGTTTGGTGGTTTTTTGGGGTTTGGTTTTTTTTTCAGGGGTTTCCAGTTCAAATTTCCTTGTGTTCCCAAATTGTCCCAATATTTGGTGGCAGATAATTCCCACATTCCTTCAGGAATAAACAGAAGACTCAGTAAAAGAAAGGGGGAGATGGTCAGAGATTGGACTCGGTGATCTCAGAGGGCTTTTCCAACCTCAGCGATTCCAGGAAATTAAATGGAATTAAATAAGCAGGTGACAGTTGCCAGTGCTCCTTCTCCATATGCAGTAACTTACTCTGAGCTCTGTTTCAGACCTTGGGTTATAAATTTTCAAACATCTAAAAGCCTTTGAGCCTCTGAAAACACAAACCCCAAATTCCCGTGAGCCCCAAATTTCCTGTGAGAAAAGGAGGGTGGAAACTCTCCTGAGATCCCGTTTCCCTGAGCAGGAATTTCCTGAACTGGAAAAGGCTCAGAGACGTTTCCTGGGTGTTTTTGGGAGGCTCTTGAGGAGGCAGAAAGATTTTGGAGAGCATCGATATGATGCTCCAGGCCAGAGCCAGGACAAAAGGAGAACAAAAGTCACACAAGCTGCCGCTTTGTCCCCTGGGCTGAGTCCCCAAAGGTCCCTGAGGAATTCCTGCCATCCTCCCTCGCTCCACAAAACTCCCCACAGGGAATCGTCTGCCTCTGGCCTGGAGAGCAGCTGTGGGACACTTTGGGAGATCTTCTCTCTCTAGTCAGGGAATTGCTCTAGCGGGGAACATTTTCCCGGGCTGAGGAGTTCCATCGTCTTACACTTCAAACTCTCTGAGTCAAACAGGGTCACAAATCCATCCCCGGTGCCCAAACTTCCACCAGCAGTGACAAAACCCAACAACTGCACAGATTTCAGCTGCTCTGAACCCTTAGGTGAGGTCAGCTGGAAAAAAAACCCCAAACCTGAGGGATCACAGGAGGAAAGAGAAACTAAGGAATGGGAAAATTTGATATCATCAAACCTCATACAGAGCTCAGGGTCAGATGTTTTTCCCCTGATTTACTCATTAATAACCAGAGTGGGAAAATCTGATATCCTCAAACCTCATACAGAGCTCGAGGTCAAATATTTTTCCCCTGATTTACGCATTAATAACCCGAGATTCACGTGGAACACCCTGATGGGATCGCCCCGAGCCGAGGGGCACGTGAAGGACCAGGAACATTTTATCCCTGGCCATCCCAGGCAGCCGAGGAGATCCCTCTGGATTTTCCAGTGTTGTGCCATCCGCAGGAACTGCAGCCCAATAATCCCATTTCCTCTTGGCAAACAGAGGGAATCAAATCCCTGAGCTGTCACCCCAAGAGTCAGCATTTCCGAGGCTCCCTGTGCTCCTGATGCAACCCCTCGTCCCTAATTAAGGCTGTCACCTCGCCGTCAGTCTCCAGGAAATGGGAGACGGGAGCTGCCTCCCAAAATCTCCGCGTGAGGAGGAATCACCGCCGGGATGGAACACCTCGAGACGGGGGAAGCGCAAACATCCGAGGCAGAATTAATTAAATTGTCCTGACGAGGAGGTGACTCCCAACCCCGGGAGGGTATAAAAGGTCCCTCAGCTCCATCGTCCACAGCCGCCGGCCTTCGCTTCCAGAAACTTCTCACCTCAGCTGAAGAGGGTAAGGAAAATTTCATTATTCCTGTTTTTGTTGGCGGAGGGGGAAACCTCCAACGAGGGTTTTTATGGATGTCCCAGGAGGTGGGATTTAGGGAAGTGCTGAGGGAGGGAGGGAAAGGTGGGGGTTCCCAGGGATTCCCAGGAAAGGTGCAGGAATCCTTGGGGTGACACAAACTCTGCTGGAATTTGGGGTTTGGCTGATGAGCTCCTGGAGCTCAGATGGACACGCAGGGCCCTGATCTCACACCCCAATTCCCAGAGCACCCCCAGCAGGATCAAGGATGTGCTGGGTCTGATTAGGCGTGTGGAAAAAAAAGGAGAGAAACAGTCCACGGGAAATCTCAAGGGGAAAAAAATATCATTTAAAAGAAAAAAGGGGAGGGAGAACAAGAAGCGAATCAGAACCTCCTCTCACCGACCCCTTGCTCCGCACAGAACTCCAGCACCATGTGCTCCCGCTCCTCCTGCCACGACTACGACTCCTCCTGCCACGGCTCCCGCTCGTCCTGCCACGACTCGGCGCCCTCCTGCCACTACACCGTGCAGAGGCAGCCCAAGTTCAGCTACGTGACACCCTGCTGTCCCCCCGTGCAGCGTTACTGCCCACCTGTGCAGCGTTACTGCCCACCAATGCAGCCCTGCTGCGCCCCAGTGCAGCGTTACTGCCCCCCGGTCTGTCCCCAGGTCACCAAGAACATCTGCAAGCTGCCACCGGCCTACCCCAAGTTCTAAAGGCAAGATCTGGGCATACGCCCGTGGCTTCTCGCCCGAAATTTCCCCGTGCTGGCGCAGCTTCGTCACTTCTCTCCAAGCAAAGCTTCCCAAAACCGCCGGGGGTGGAGTGGTTTTGGGATGAAACCTCCCGGTTTTAGGAGCTCCGAGCTGTTTGTCTTTCCTCTGCCAACGCTGGGAGTTGTTCCCTTCTCGCTTCGCTCTCCAGCAACGCAATAAAAACGGTGTTTGACAGTGCTGGGTGATTTCAGTCACTGCCTCATTGCCCCTGGGGGAACAGGGACACCGAGGGGCTGGAGAGGGTCCAGAGATGGGAACAGAGCTGGGGAAGGGGCTGGAGAAATCCTGAGGGAGCTGGGGAAGGGTCTGGAGAATCCTGAGGGAGCTGGGGAAGGGTCTGGAGAATCCCTGAGGGAGCTGGGGAAGGGTCTGGAGAATCCTGAGGGAGCTGGGGAAGGGGCTGGAGAATCCTGAGGGAGCTGGGGAAGGGTCTGAGAATCCTGAGGGAGCTGGGGAAGGGGCTGGAGAATCCTGAGGGAGCTGGGGAAGGGTCTGAGAATCCTGAGGGAGCTGGGGAAGGGGCTGGAGAATCCTGAGGGAGCTGGGGAAGGGGCTCAGCCTGGAGGAAAAGAGGCTCAGGGGGAATTTCGGGCTCTGCACAACTCCCAGACAGGAGGCTCAGGATGGAATCAGGAATTTCCCCATGGAAAGGGGGATCAGGACTTGGCAGGGGGTGCCCGGGGGAGGTTTGGGGTGTCCATCCCTGGAGGTGTCCAGGGAATTCCTGGAGGTGGCCCTGGGGACGTGATGGATTTTGGTGTTTTCTCAGGGATTCTGGTCTGGTGGAATCTTTGCTTCCTTTGTGGGTTTGGAATCATAACTTAATCCCCGGAGCTGGAGGAATGCCAAGGAAACGGTGAAATCCATGGAAAACGCCTGCGGGGCTGGGAGGGGCACGACGAGGTGAATTCCTGGGGGAGACAAATCCTTGCCCCGGGCCCGGCAGATGCTGAAGGGTTCAGTTTTCCAGCCTGACCTGTGTGTTCACGTTTTCCCCACATGCTTCTGCTTTCAGAAGAGCCACCGCTATTTTTGGAACAGAAATAAAACCTTATTTGGAACTGAAACGGCCTCGATTAACCCGGTTTTTGCAGTGTAAAAATAAATAAGTGGAGGTTTTCCCCGGCGTGATTCACCCCTCGCCAGCATGAGAAATGGGCTGGAACGAGCTGAGTGCTGCCACAGCCACGAAATGACGGGTTGGGTCAATGAGGAACGGGAATTTGTTATTTACGAGTGGTGGAGAAAGCGCTCGTTAGGGAGGAAGGGGTTAAAAAGGAAAAGTTGTGGCCTGGACTGAGAGCGAGGAATGATTCACCTGCCTGGGGGCTTCCTGCCCTCGCTGAAAGGTGTCAGCCTCACAGGAGCCTAAAAAATATTAATTTCCTGCTCATTCCTGCCCTCCCTTGCGGGTGGGAACGGAGCTACTGAGGTTTCCTGGCCGCGGCACCGGTTTGGGTTTCGAGCGGAGATTTTCACTTTGCTGCCCCAAAAAATTCCAACTTTCACCTTTCTCTGGCTCAACCTGGCACGTTTTATTTCCTTTTCCAAATCCAGAAAGAGTTGTGAAGTTGATGTGGAGCCTTTCCCCGGTGGATCCAGGCTGTTGGGAATGTTGGGAATGTTTTATTTCCTTTTCCAAATCCAGAAAGGGTCGTGAAGTTGATGTGGAGCCTTTCCCCTGTGGATCCAGGCTGTTGGGAATGTTGGGAATGTTGGGAATGTTGGATCTGCAGGGGCTCCAGGGAAGCTGGAGAGGGATTTTTTTTTTTCCCTCAGGAACTTCAGCGACAGGACACGGGGAAATGATTCCAGAGTGATGGAGAGGAGTTTCAGGCGGGATTTTGGGGAAGAAATCCTTCCCTGTGAGGCCTGGAAGAACCCCAAACGTTTGGCAAGAGAAAAACCCAGGCGGCCAAAGGGACATTTCTGCTTTGTTTGGGGACAGCCAAATAACGACACGGCAAATCCCACAACTGGGATAAACTGGGAGGAAACCCCAGGGATTCCTCACAGGATTAACGGGCAGGGATTTGCCTCAGTTGTCTCCCAGCCAGGATTGTTTTCCTGGATCTCCAATCCAAACAAACCGAGCTCTGCTGCCCTGGGCGTCGTTCGGAGCCTGGGCAGTCCTTCCACTCAAAGCAAAATAAAATAATCGAGAAATTGTTATGGCCCGAATTTGAATATTTTCCTCTGTGAAATCGCTGTTGGGCCTGTGAATCCACCTGGCAGAGTTTTAACACCTCTGGCGTTCATATCCAGCTGGAACGATGGGTTTGGGGTTTGGGGCACTTTTTTTTTAATTATTTGTTTGGTTTTGGTTTGGCTTGTTTGGGTTTTTTGGGGTTTGGGGGTTTTTGGTGTGGTTTGGGGGTTTTTGGGGGGGGGTTGGTTTTTTTGGTTTTTGTTGGGTCTTTTCTTTGTTTTTTGGGGGGTTGGGGTTTTTGTTGGGTTTTTTTTTGGTTTTTGTTGGGTTTTGTCTTTGTTTTTTGAGGAGTTGGGGTTTTTGTTGGTTTTGGTTTTTTGGTTTGGTTTGGGTTGGTTGGTTGGTTTGGGTTTGGGTCTTTTTGTTGTGGTTTTTTTGGGTTTTGTGGGTTTTGTGGGTTTTTTTGTTTTGTTTTGGTTTGGTTTTTTTGTGGGGTTTTTTTTTTTTTTTTTTTTTTTTTGACGGGTTGTTTTTTTGGGGAGGGTTGTTTTATTTTGGTTTTGGGTTTGTTTTTTTGGGGGCTTTTTTTGCACAAATCCACGCACCAAATCCGTACAAAATCACCATAACACGGCCTCATTTCGGCCCACCTCTCCTCCTCCACCTCTCAGCCCAGGATATCCCACAATTCTAACGCCGGAGTTTCCCGCCCCTTTCCTGGAAACCCCTGCCCCGCCCCCGAGGTGCGAATTTCAATCACTAATTAGGCGATAATGGGCGGGACCCAAATAGCGAATGGAGCTCCGGGGAAACAGGAACGTTGACCTTGAGGTGACCTTGCCCCAAGATTCGGTGACCTCACGGTCCTGTGGGTTCCTCGAAGCGTGACCCAGCCGAAAATCACGAGCAGAACCGAGAACCAGAGGAATTGAGTCACCGGGAGTCAAACAGAAGGTTCTGGTGACCTAAAGTGTGAAAAAAACGAGGTTCGCTTTCTCAGGAAAATTTATAAGTTTAATAAATTTTTTTTTAAAAGACACAATTAGGAGATGGACAAAAAAAAAAAAAAGCACAGCCTAACTCAGAAAATACTTATTTAAATGTTTGTTGTCACCTATTCAAAAGACCCTGATGCATTATTCAAACATTCCTCTCGAGTATATAATATATAAATATATATTTTTATATATTATGTATTTTATATCTATATATACATACATATATATATTAATCACACTGCCATTTCTAAGCCCCATTAACAGCAGAAAAATAAAAGAAACTATATTAAGGCAGCAAAACCTTCCCACGTTATACTCATTAGAGCTCATTTTAATATTTGAGAAATATTAATATCGGCAAACATTTAAAAATCTTGTGAAATATTTAATATTCGCAAACATTCTAAAATATTTGTGAAATGTTTTGATTTTTGCAAATATTTTAATATTTAATATGCTCCTTCCCCTGGGGTGACCTCAGACACCAAACATTTCACCTGACCAGAGACAGATCATTTTTTTTTAATAGAGTCGTCGTTTAATTTGAGATCCTCGAGATTCCCGGGACATCACACCAAGGAGGGGCTTTTATGCAAAACAGATATTAATATCCGTCATTAATGACTGATCACTGCGTGATCATTAACACCAGCACTAATCACTGCCAGTGACTGGCTGGGAGCTGAGCACGGGAGTTTTTCCAGAATTAACACCCGTGGGTGGCTCTTCCACTACTCCGGGGCATTTGGAGGCCTGGAAAGAATTGAACAGGAATTCTGCAGGTCGAGTTACGCCGGGCACGAAGAGGATGCAAAACTTCCAGGGCGGTTCTGCATTTTGCTTTTATTTAAATACATCAATTGAAAAAAAAAAAAAAAAAAAAATAGGCTCCCGTTTGACCAGAAACCAATTCCAGATTTTCATGATAAATTTGCAGTGAAAATGCAAATCTGCTGTTGGCAAAGCTCAAGGAGAGTTTGGACAACGACCTGAGGCATGGGGTGGGATTTTTGGGGTTGTGCAGGAGCGGGACTGGATGGTCCCTGTGGGTCTTTTCCAGCCTGGAATATTCCGTGATCCCGGGGTTCTGCTCCAGACGTGTTTTCCCACGCACGGGTGGGATGAGGCAGAGAGGGACGAGGTGTCAGGAATTTTCTGGGTTTCTGAACATTCCGGGTTTCTGAACGTTCGGGTTTCCAGAACTTTCTGGGTTTCAGGAACTCTCTGGGTTTCCGGAACTTTCTGAGTTTCTGAACATTCTGGGTTTCCAGAATTTTCTGGGTTTCAGAAACTCTCTGGGTTTCAGGAACTCTCTGGGTTTCAGGAACTTTCTGGCTTTCAGGAACTCTCCGGGTTTCTGAACATTCTGAGTTTCCGGAACTTTCTGGGTTTCAGGAATTCTCTGGGTTTCAGGAACTCTCTGGGTTTCCAGAACGTTCTGTGTTTGCCCTTCTGGCAGCCCCGGAGGAGGATTTTGGGTTCCACCGTTTCTGCCCTCAGACACAAACTCTGAACTGCGCTTCCTGGAATTCCATTTTAAAAATCTTGTATCGAGGGGCAAACTGACGTCCAGAAGCTTTCTGCACGCCTCTGGAATCCACCGAGCCTCGATCTTAATGAGGATTTTTATGTTAATTAATCATCTCCACCCAGCAGCCTCGCTGTATGCAAAGCGAGGACAAGGGACAACCCCTCCGAGCGTCCCGCAAGAATTAACTCGACATTAAAAAATTGTAAAAAATTCACAGGGCAAAATTGATAATGGCCCCAAATTGAGGGGTTGGTCAAAAGCCACGAGGAGAAGACTAAAGGCACGAAGGCCCACGGGGTGAATAAGTGCAGGGTTGGTGCGTAAATCACGGATTGCTGGGGGGTACCTCATGTCCGGCAGGACAACCCCGACCTCAATAAAAGCTCTGCAGGCGCCTCTGCTCCTCACACACCTCCAGCACTCAACCATTCAACTCAACCACTCAACGGTGAGTGTTCCTTTCGAGGGGTTCTTCGGTTCTCCTTCGGGCAGCTGGTGGGTTGAGGTCGTGTCTTTGCGTCTGGTCTCCGCAGGGCTTTGGGCTGGGTGGGCCTCTAAAGGCGTCTTCCCGCCCAAACTCTTCTTTGATCCCGTGATTTTATGATTCCGTGGGTTGGTGGTTCCGAGGATTTACAGCTCCGCAGTGGGTTTGGGGTTCTGCGGGTTCTGGGGTCTGTGTTTTGGGTTCTGTGGGTTCTCGGTTCCGTGACCTGCAGCTCTCTCCGAGGTCCCGATTTTTGGTGACGCTGTTGATCTGTTGCCTCTTGGAAAAGGCAGAGAGGGCACAGCGGAAAACGAGCTGCTGGGGGTGGAAATTCAGGGAGGGAAGGTCCTGGATGAGCAGAGCTCAGGCAGCTCCCAGGAGAGTTGGAATATCTCCGGGACAGAGCAGCAGTTGGTTTGGTTCCTGTGAGCATTTCCAGCTTAGGACGAAGAATTGGGGAGCGGGATGGGATGTGGGCCCGGGCAGTGTGGAAAATGGGATGGATCTCCAAGTCCTTTGGAGGGATGAGATGAATCTCCAAGCCCTTTGTGTTCCAGGTCCTCGCTCCTCTCCCAACACCATGTGCTCCACTGGATGCTGTTCCACGGCTTGCTGCTCTGTCGTGAAGAGCAAGACCGTCTGCTGCAGCCCCTGCAAGACCGTGTGCTGCAGCCCCTGCAAGAGTGTCTGCTGCAGCCCCTGCAAGACCGTGTGCTGCAGCCCCTGCAAGACCGTGTGCTGCAGCCCCTGCAAGACTGTCTGCTGCAGCCCCTGCAAGACTGTGTGCTGTGAGCCCTGCAAGACTGTGTGCTGTGACCCGTGCCAGAAGCCGTGCTGTGACCCATGTCAGTCCTGCTGTGATCCATGCCAGTCCTGCTGTGACCCGTGCCAAAAGCCGTGCTGTGACCCATGTCAGTCCTGCTGTGGCCCGTGCCAGAAACCTTGCTGTGATCCATGCAAGACCGTCTGTTGTGACCCGTGCCAGAAACCCTGCTGTGATCCATGCCAGTCCTGCTGTGACCCATGCCAGAAGCCGTGCTGTGACCCGTGTCAGTCCTGCTGTGACCCGTGCCAGAAGCCATGCTGTGACCCGTGCCAAACTGTGTGCTGTGACCCATGCCAGAAGCCCTGCTGTGACCCGTGTCAGTCCTGCTGTGACCCGTGCCAGAAGCCATGCTGTGACCCATGCCAGCAGTCTGTGTGCTGTGACCCATGCCAGAAGCCGTGCTGTGACCCGTGTCAGTCCTGCTGTGACCCGTGCCAGAAGCCGTGCTGTGACCCATGTCAGACCGTTTGCTGTGACCCGTGCCAGAAGCCATGCTGCGACCCGTGCCAGTCCTGCTGTGACCCATGCCAGAAGCCCTGCTGTGACCCGTGCCAGTCCTGCTGTGACCCATGCCAGAAGCCATGCTGCGACCCGTGCCAGCAGTCTGTGTGCTGTGACCCGTGCCAGAAGCCGTGCTGTGACCCGTGCCAGTCCTGCTGTGACCCATGCCAGAAGCCCTGCTGCGATCCGTGCCAGTCCTGCTGTGACCCGTGCCAGAAACCGTGCTGTGACCCGTGCCAGCAGTCTGTGTGCTGTGACCCATGCCAGAAGCCGTGCTGTGACCCATGTCAGTCCTGCTGTGACCCGTGCCAGAAGCCCTGCTGTGACCCGTGCCAGTCCTGCTGTGACCCGTGCCAGAAGCCCTGCTGTGACCCGTGCCAGCAGTCTGTGTGCTGTGACCCGTGCCAGTCCGTGTGCTGCACCAAGGTGAAGTCCGTGTGCTGCGTGCCCCGGCCCTGCTGCTGCCCCTGCTGCTCCTGCGTGGTGAAGAAGCCCGTGGTGGTTTGCTGCACCCCGGTGAGGAAGTTCTGCACCCCCTGCATCCCCATCCAGCAGTGCTGCGCCAGCCTCAAGAAGACCTGCTGAGCTGTCCCCGAGGTGAAAAGCTGCTCGTTTGGTTCTCGTCGTGATGGGCCAAATTTATACCGATTTTCTTCTTCTTTTCAAGCTCAAACTGCTGCTCCTTCCTCTCCTTTAGTTATGGACTGTCTTTAATTGTTGGCCTGAATTTTTCACTCATTTTGTAAGGCATTAGTGGGGTGTTAGTTCTCCTCCTGGTGTTTGGGAAACTTTTGGTGTCACTGAGGTCACCCTTCCTTTCCTCTCTCGGTTGTAGACAATAAAATTTAGCACCAAGCAAAACGCAACGTTCGGTCTCTTGGTTGTTCTTACGGCTTTGCACTTTTGGTTTGTCACCTTGCCCAGAATTTGTCACTTTGCTCAAGGTTTGTCACCTTACCCAAGGTTTGTCACTTTGCCCCAAGTTTGTCACCTTGCGCAGAATTTGTCACCTTGCCCAGAATTTGTCACTTTGCCCCGGGTTTGTCACCTTACCCAAGATTTGTCACCTTACCCAGGGTTTGTCACCTTGCCCAGAATTTGTCACTTTGCCCCAAGTTTGTCACCTTGCCCCAGGTTTGTCACCTTGCCCAAGATCTGTCACCTTACCCAGGGTTTGTCACCTTGCCCAGAATTTGTCACCTTGCCCAAGATTTTATCACCTTGCCCCAAGTTTGCCACCTTGCCCAGAATTTGTTACTTGGCTCAAAATTTGTCACTTTGCCCCAAGTTTGTCACTTTGCCCAGAGGTTGTCCTCGTTCTGGCACCATCTGTCCTTTGGCCAAGGTCCTGGCCGTGTCCCTGTGGCACAGCAGGACACTGGTGACAGCAAGATCTGTTGGCACAGATCAGGTCATGCCTGGAGCATTCCTGACCCTCTGGAATGGGTGGCCGGAGCAGGAGTGGCCGCCCCTGGATCCCTGGAATGTCCACGGCCGGGTGGGACAGGAGCAGCCTGGGACACTGCGAGGTGTCTCATGGTGAGAGGAGGAACGGGATGAGCTTTAAAATCCTTTCCAGCCCAAAACATTCCTTGATCCCTCCTTGATCCCCTCCTGATCATTCGCCTCAGCTCAGATTTTACTAAAAAATTGAAAGCTGAAGTAATTAAAGCTCGAAGGGTGAGGGCTGAGCGAGGCACAGCTGAAAGCAGAGCGCTCCATAAATCAGAGAATCCCCAAAAAAATCCTGGCTTGCAAAGGATCCAGCAGGATCCCACTCCTGCCCCTCCAGAGACACCCCAAATTCCCACCCTGGGAGCTCTGTCCAAACACTCCCGGAGCTCTGACACCCTGGGCAGTGCCCCACCACCCTCTGAGGGAGCAGAACTTTCCAGAAATGTCCAACCTAGACCTGGCTGTCCTCGGGAGGAGTTCGTGGGAAAAGCCGTGGGATGCGCAGGAGCTCATCCCTGTTCTGGGAAGGGATTTTCCAACAGGCACCAAGAGGAATTCGCTACTCACTGGGCAAGCAGGCAGCCTCTTCTTCCCACCACCATCTTCCAAAAATAAAAAGCCTAGAGAGGCCCTGAAATCCTGGGAGGGATTTTTTTTTGGGGGGGGGAGCAGAGCGTTTCCCCGGCGCGTTCCTGGACTGAAATCCCGGGAATGAAACCCGGCGTTGGCATCCGGCTTAAAAAGCTCATTCCTAAAATACCAAAGCCGTGAGTCAATAAAATCTTCCCTGCCCGGCTGGGACTTTCTTTGCCATTTAAATTCAGGACTCGGCTGGGAATTGCAGGTTTGGAGAAAACGCCCCCGGGGAAGCTCTGCCTTGATTTGCTTCCTCCAACCTTCCCATCTGCATTAAAATCATCTTCCCTGCGTGTTTGGCTCTCCTGGAAACATGGCTTGGCTCTTCAGGAGGGTTTTTGTTTGTTTGTTTGTTGTAAATCAGGCAGGACACATGGGCAGAAGGAATATCTCCTGTCAGAACGTTTTGTAAATGTTTCTTGTTTTGCCAAGGGAATCTTGTTTAGGGAATCTCGTGAATATTCGTTTTCTCTGAATGACAGAGCCGTGGAATGGGTTGGGAAGTTAAAGACCACCTGGTTCCAGCACTCCAGCCATGGACAGGGACAGCTCCAGCTGGACCAGAGCTCCCCCCAGCCTGGCCTTACCCTGGAATAGCTGCAGGAAAAAATCCACAAAGGTCCTGGAGTTCAAAGCTGCAGGAAAAAATACACAAAGGTCCTGGGGTTCAAACCCACAGAACCACCGTGGAGGTTTCCAAAAACATCACAAGATGGGGCGTGGTCTATAAAAAGGAACTTTGTGCAGAGATAAATAATTTTCTGTCATTTCTGACCCAAAAAACGTGCAGGGAGAACGCTGAGAGAGGTGAGGTGGTTCAGCCTGGAGAGCAGACAGGTTTAGACGGGATTTTGGGAAGAAATCCTTCCCTGGGAGGGTGGGGAGGCCCTGGCACAGGGTATTCCATGAGTGTCCCATCCCTGGGAGCATCCGAGGCCAGGCTGGATGAGGCTTGAAGAAAGTTGGGATAGTGGAAGGTGTCCCTGCCCATCCCCAAGGTTGATCCTCGGGGTTTGTCCCAACCCAAACCATCCCCGATTTCTATGACTACAACCCTGGGCCCACGGGACAACAATAAAACCCGATAAAAATGCCATGAATGGTTGATTCAGGGGAGATGTTTGAGGGTTTTGCACGAGGAGGAGGACGATGCTTCCCTCCGGCGGCTCTCGGTGATTATTGAGTGAGCAAAACGATGCTCCCCTGGGGACAATTCCAGGAGGGACATCCAAGAACGTCACAGGAGGTCGTGGTCACATCCTGGAAGGACAGATCCTGTCCCAGTCACCCGAGATCACCTGCCCCCACGTCAGCCGCACAGTCAGAGCCTCCTGGAGGTGATGGCAGCCTCTTTTTGCGCTGAATTGGTGCTGCCTCAGCATCCTGGAATTCCCAAATTTTCACCAAAGGTCCCTCTCATAACATGGAAACACCATGGACATTTAACGTGGGGTTGTCCCTGCTCTGCCTGCTCCTCACCACGAGTCTCCTCAGCCCCAGAAACCTTTGGGATGATCCCAGAAAATGTGGAGCCAAGGCAGGGAAAAAACCCTCACGTGGTCACTGCTGCTTTGAAAGATGCTTCCTTGAGACTCAACGTATCCATTCCATGGGTGGAAATGAAAAACAAAAAACACTTAATAATACAACAAAAAAAAATTTTAAAGGGGAATGTGAGGATCCAGCACCCTGAAGGGAGGCCCAAGAGCAAGGCTGGGAAATTTCAGCCCAAACTTTGACCACAGAGGCAAAGGGAGGGAACAAAAAAGGATTCCCATTGATTAAAAAAGGATTCCTGTTGACCAAAAAAAGGATTCCCATTGACCAAAAAAAGGATTCCCATTGACCAAAAAAATGATTCCCAGTGACCAAAAAAATGATTCCCATTGACCAAAAAAAGGATTCCCATTGATTAAAAAAAGGACTCCTATTGACCAAAAAAGGGATTCTTATTGACCAAAAAAAGGATTCCCATTGACCAATAAAAGGATTCCCATTTACCAAAAAAAGTATCCCCATTGACCAAAAAAAGGACTCCTATTGACCAAAAAAAGGATTCCCATTGACCAAAAATATGATTCCCATTGACCAAAGAAAGGATTCCCAGTGACCAGAAAAAGGATTCTTATTGACAAAAAAAAGGATTCCCATTGATTAAAAAAAGGATTCCCATTGAGCAAAAAAAGAACTCCTATTGACCAAAAAAGGGATTCCCATTGATTAAAAAATCTCCACTGGCCCCTAGAGATCCCGGCCGGGGGACAGAGGGGACACGTGAGCCATGACACCTCCAAGTTCCAGGCGTGGTTTGTCCCACTGCTTCCGCAGCCAGTTCCCCCTCAGGGACATTGTTCATCGTCCCTCGTGTCCCAAGGTCATTCCTGGGGCAGGGATGGGGACACCTCAGAGCTCCGGGGACACCTCAGAGTTCCCTCCCTCCCCAGCTCCCATTAACGCAAATCCATTACAAAAATTTGCATCTGTTGTTCCCCCGGCCGGAGTAATTACGGGGCACAATTGAGGAGGTGAGCAAAACAGAAGGAGGCAGAGATTAAAAAAAAAAAAGGCACGTGAGGGGATACCCGGGGTGACCCACGGAGTTGGAATTGCCAAGGGATGCCTCATTTCCAGGGGAGGAGGCTCTGGAGCGTATAAAAGGCTCCTCCAGGCCCAGAGGTCTTCACTCGAGCACCTCGACTTCTCCTCTCCTCCCTCCACTGCTCAGCAGGGTGAGTTGGGACTTGGCTCCTTTGTCTTTACTCCGGGATTTCGTTTCTCTGTGGGTTTCTCCAGGATTTTTATTTTTTGGGCTGTCTGGTTTGGGGGGGACTGGACGCTGCAGAAGGTTTGGGATCGCAGATTGGGTTTTGGGGGGACCAGAGATCAGTTTTCAAGGACCAGAGATCAGTTTAGGGGACCAGAGATTGGTTTTTGGGGACCAGAGATGAGTTTTTGAGGACCAGAGATCAGTTTTTGAGGACCAGAGACGAGTTTTTGAGGCTCAGAGATCAGTTTGGGGGACCAGAGATTGGTTTTTGGGGCCCGGAGATCAGTTTTTGAGGACCAGAGATCAGTTTAGGGGACCAGAGATTGGTTTTTGAGGACCAGAGATCAGTTTTTGGGGACCAGGGATCAGTTTTTGAGGACCAGGGATCAGTTTTGGGGACCAGGGATCAGTTCTGGGCTGCACCCCACAGATCCTCCCTGGCACAGCCGGCACTGGACAGGGAATGCCGAGAGCACCTGTCCTGGGATCCAGGACACCATGGACACACCCCTGGCCGTTTTGGGATGGCTTTGGGGCTGAGAACGCTTCGAGCTGCCTCAACCCCTGCGAGACCCAAGCGAATTAAAGCACAAACTCTCTCTCTCTCTCCCTCCCAGCTTCGCCTCCACCACCCCAACCACCACCAAGATGCCCAACGGGTGCTGCGGCGGCGGGAGCAGCTACAACGTGTGCTGCTACAGCAGCCCCAAGACCTGCTGCAAGAGGCCCATGTGCTGCAGCCCCATGCAGTGCTGCAGCCCCTGCTGCACGCCCTGCTGCATGCCCATGCAGTCCTGCTGCATGCCCATGTCCTGCTGCTACACCATCAGCAGCAACAACAGCGGCTGCTGCGGCGGGAGCAACGGCGGCTGCTGCGGTGGGAACTGAGCCCTGCCCGGATAATTCCCGCTTGGATGTGGATGTGGATGACGCCCCTGAACGCTCCTCCTTCCCTCCTCGGGGGCTGTAGGATTCCTTTTCTTGCCCCGTTTTCCTTCGCCTCGTGCCGGTGACGTGTGCCGGAGCCGCGGCCCGGCGAGTTTTCCCTCTCGGTGTGTGGGATGTCTCTCCCTTTTCTTGCTTTGCTTCAGTCTGTCTGGAAAAAAACAAAAAAAAAAACCCAATAAAATCTTTAGTTTGTGACCCTGCAGCCTGCTGGTGCTGAGATGTTTGTTCACTCCTGGATCCGCAGCACGTTTTTCGCCTTTTCCCAGGGTTTGGGGTTTTTTTTTTCCAGGTGTTGTTGGGGTTCTCCCATCCCCGAGGTTTCCACGAAGGAAATCAGGGCACCTCTGGTGAATTCATTACTTCAAACCGGAGTTTCTGGCACCTCTGGGAGCAAAATTTGCCCTCTCGGGATAAAACAACAGAGAAATAGGAAGAGAATAGGAGGGAAAAAATGGTTTTGTGGAGACCTCAGGGCACCTTCCAGGATCTCCAGGGGAGCTGGAGAGGGAATTTCCATCAGGAACTGCAGGGGCAGGACGAGGGGGAGTGGGGCCAGACTGACAGAGGGGAAATTGGGGTTGGACATTGGGAATTAATTGTTCCCTGTGGGGGTGGTGAGGACCTGGCACAGGTTTTCCAGGGAATTTCTGGTTGTGCCATCCCTGGAAGTGCCCAAAGCCAGGTTGGACAGGGCTTGGAGTCACCTGGGACAGGGGAAGGTGTCCCTGCCCACAGCAGGGGGTGGAAGAAGTGGATTTTTAAGATCCCTTCCAACACAAACCAGCGTCTGATTGTATGAAAATAACTCAGAAATTCGCAAAGAATGGGAATATTTTCCAAAAAAGTCTGGCACGGACACATCTAGGAAAGTTCTGTGGATTCCAGCCAAAGATCTGCCTCAGGACCCACAGAGTGCAGCCGGGCTGGATCTCAGGGCACAGAGGTTCTGCCAAATTGAATTCCCAGATACTGAGATGGAATTGCAAAACAAACTCTGAGAAATGCTGGAGTTGTAAAACAGGTGCTGGAGTTGTAAAACAAATGCTGAGAAACCTCTGCTGCCTTCAAGGGTGGGTTGGGGTAGTACCAGAACATGGAAATTCTGCCCTTTTGATGCATTTAACTCCCTTTCCTGACCCTGTTCCCACCCTGCTGCAGTCCCTTGTTCGCTTTATGGTCCACATCCCCCTCCCCAAAATTATTCTGGCGCCTTGGTTCCGCCAAGAGCCGGGTGTGACCGCCCAGGGTGGGAAATGCCCACCTGGACCTGCCCTCCCACAGCTGCAGGGTTCACCTGGGATGGAAAATTCCCCTCAGGAGGCACCAGCGGAGCTCGTTCCTTTTGCTTCAGCCCCATGAATTCCCGGTAAAATCCCCAAAAAGGCTCTGTCCGGGTGCGTCTGTCCCTCTTGCCAGGAGAGGGAAATGCCGCTGGTGTTCTCCTGCCCTTCACCTGCCTCCAGGATTTCGCTCCGGGAATTTCCCTCGTGCCAGGGGGAGCCTGGGCACGAGCATTTCCTGCAGGAGTGAAGCAGCTCTAAAATCTCCATCTGCTCCCTAAGGAAGGTCGCCGTCGCCGTCCTCGGGGCTGGTCCCAGCTCACCTGGGCCGACCCCTTGTCCCCAGCAGCCCCGGGGTCCCTGAGGAGCAGGGAACAGGCCGGGCAGGATCCTCCATCCTCTCATTAGGCAGCTCCCAGGATAATGGAGTCCTGCAGCTGAGAGCTGCTATTTCAGCCCTCGAAAAGGAATTCCTGCCGAAATTCCTCCCTAAATTCCTCCCCGCTCTTCCTGCCCAAGGCTCTGCCTCACCTCGACGTCTCTCCCTTCCTCTTTCTCAGTCTCCCTGCCCTCGCAGAAAAGTTTCACCTCAATAAAAGCTCCTGAGTTCCTGCCTCTCACTCTGCAGCAGTTTCTGCGCCAGGCCCTTCCCTTTCCACCTCAGTTTTTTCACCTTTTGTTTCATTCTGGGCTCCAGACACCCTCAGAGGGTCCTGCACCTCCTCCAAACCCTTCCCTGCTCAGGATTCCAGGCCCCATCTGGGCTTCAGGGGAGGCTGCAGGAGGGGAAATGTTGATTTGGGGTGCAGCACGCCCCAGTCCCATCCCTTGGGTCGTGCCCCTTGAGCAGGAAGACCTGCCCCTTTTTAATTGAAATGTTAATAAAAGCACGGCTAATGATAAGAATTAATAAATAAAAGCGAGAACTTCCCAAACCTGGAAGCGTCCAAGGGCAGGGATGGATGGAGCTCTGAGCAGCCTGGAAGTGCCCGTGGTGGAACTGGATGATCCTTTAAGGCCCTTCCCAACCCAAACCATTCCAGGACGGATTTGTGCGGAGCCACGTGCGGGTGAAGGAGCCCCAGACATCCCAAACACTCCTCACGTGCTCCTCCAGTCACCAGGAGCAAACATTCCCATTTTCCTGACGTTTTTTCCCCAAACCCCATTCCGACAAAAACCCACCAGGAGCGACGCCGGGGTTCGGTTCCGGCTCCCGCTCTGATTCAGCACCAGCTGCTGCTGAGTCAGTCCTGGAAAAATCTCTGTCCAGCAAATCCCAGGCCGCATTTTTTGGCTCCCTGGCAAGGTTGTGGGAAGGACAAATTCATCCAAATTCATGGGAAGCCTCTGATTATCTCCCAGGCTGAACCGTGACGAGGCAAAACGAGGGTGGTGACCTCCGGTAATGAGGCAAAACGCGAATTCCAGGTGACACGTGTGGCTAAAAAAATATGGCTTTGGATGGGTAAACAGGGAAGCTGGAATGGTCCATGGCTGTCTCACTTCCAGGAGGGAGGATGGACGGGAGTATAAAAAGGCTCCGGGCCCAGCTCGCTTCATTCTCTCGCCTCCTCCTGCCTTCAGCCTCTCCTCGCTCTTCAGCAGGGTAAGTGAGGGCTCCCAATCCTTCCTTCTCCTCCCAAAAGGGAATTTCGGGTGTCCTGCAGCAGATCCTGGGGCTGCTGAGGGTCTGGGGCCTCGGGGTTTTACAGACTCCACGTGTGAGTCCAGGGAATGAGCTGGAAACGCTCGGGGAGGGTCTGGGAGAACCACCTCCCAGAAGGGAATTTTGGATTTCCTATAGGATATACTCAACATCCAAGTGCTGCTGAGGGTCTGGGATGGGGCTGGGACCTCGGGGTTCTACAAACTCCACGTGTGAGAGTCCAGGGAATGAGCTGGAAATGTTCTGGGAGGGTCTGGGAGAACCACCTCCCAGAAGGGAATTTTGGATTTCCTATAGGATATATTCTACATCCAAGTGCTGCTGAGGGTCTGGGATGGGGCTGGGACCTCGGGGTTCTACAAACTCTGCACGAGGAGCTCCGGGGATGAGCTGGAAATGTTCTGGGAGGGTCTGGGGGTACCAACAGGGGAGGGGGACAGGAATATTCCAGAAGGGCCCAGAGCGAGGGCTCGGTGCTGGGTTGTTCCTCCCAAGACACTGAGGAACGAGTCGTTGGGCGGGACAAAACCAGATTTCGGGCCACAATTCCCAAACCAGACTCCCACCGAGCTTCCCCTCCTTGAACCTGAATTAACCCCGAATTAACCCCCAAAAAAACCTTGCTGCTCCCACTCACAGCCCCTCTCCTGCCCCTTCCCAGCTCTTCCCACCCCAAAATGCCCAACGGGTGCTGCGGATGCGGCGGCGGCAATAACTACACCATGTGCTGCTACAGCAGCCCGCGGTGCTGCAAGACGCCGGCGTGCTGCAGCCCCATGCAGTGCTGCAGCCCCTGCTGCATGCCCTGCTGCATGCCCATGCAGTCCTGCTGCTACACCATCAGCTGCAACAACAACAACAACGGCTGCTGCGGCGGCTGCGGCTGCGGGAACTGAGCCCGGAGAATTCCCGGTTTGTTCCCGGCTCATTCCCAGCTCGGACGCGGATGTGGACACGGATATCACCCCAAACTCTCTTCCTGCTGAGTTTGGATGCTTCAAACTTCTCTTTTTTTGCTGATTTTAGTCCCCCGGGCGCTCTGAAACCCAGCGAGTTTCTGGTGCCGCTTTTTCCTTTTCCCCTCTTGGTGTGTGGGATGTTCCAGCGTTGCCCTTTTCCCTTTTCTTTAATCCCCAATTAGCCGTGAGAGACAATAAAATGTGTAAGTTGTGATCCTGCAGACTCCTGGGTGATGTTTATTCATTTATCTTTATCCCTCGAGCAGCGGCTCCCGGTTTAGCGCTCGCCTAATTGATTAATGTAATTAATTTTGCATGTTTGTCATTCCGCGATGACGGCGCTCCCGGTGAACTCACCTGAGGGGGGAAATGGGATTGGAGGCGAAAAATGTCACCTCAGCAAGAGGAGCATCAGTTTAATTCCATTTAATTCCATTTAATTAATTCCATTTAATTCCATTTCTCCTGCTGGTTTGAGATCCTGTAACCAAAACATCTCCGTGCTCCTACAGCCAGAGCTGAAGGTTTGGGGTTTGGTTGTTTTTTTTTTCCCAATGGGAATCTTTCCAGAGAATTTGCTGAGCTCTGGAGGAGATTTTAATCAATCTTAAATTGATTAAATAGACCAGGATGGTTCAGGTTGGATTTTAAGGCTCGTCCAGCCCCTGCCATGGACAGGGACAGCTCCCAGCAGCCCATGATCAGGTTTAGGTCCGGCCAGAAGGATCCAGAAATGCTGAGTGTCCTTTTCTCTGGGTTCTGTTTTTATATTAAAATGTGGGAAGTTTTAAAGAGACGGGATCAGGAATCCAACGTCCACACCTGGGGATTTGTGAAATCCTCGGGGAGGGGAAGAGGCTCCAAAACTCCTCTAATGTGAAATATAAAAACAGAGATAGAAACAAAAATAAAAATAAAAATAAAAATAAAAAATAAAAATAAAAATAAAAATAAAAATAAAAATAAAAAATAAAAATAAAAATAAAAATAAAAATAAAATAAATAATAAAAAAATAAAATAAAATTAGAAATAAAAAAATAAAATATCCAAACCCAGCATAAACCTGGGACTCTGTCAAGGAGTTCTAAACCTAAAATCCTGCTCGGTCCTGACAGATCTCGAGGTCTTTTTCATCTTTCCACTTTTTCATCTTCCTGCCGGGCAACTCCCCTTCTCCTGTGGCTGTAATAAATCACAGCAGAGCCCCGCCACACCCCCGAATTCTGCGGATGCTTTTCCCGGTGATTCAAACCCGAATTCCAGCGGGCAGAGCTCCGAGCATCTCCGCGTGGGAACGCCTCTGGAACCCCGGCGGGGCTCCCGGGACAGGAATTTTCCTGGTACTTTAAAAAAAATCGTCTGGGCCACAGAAATGCAAAAATCCTTCTGCACAGAAGTGTGAATGAAAAGAAAAAAAACGCCAGGAAGGAGGACGTGGGGCTTGGCAGAGCCCGGGATTGTTCCTGCCTGAGCTCATCGCTCCTCTGCTGTCCCCATTCCCGATTTTCCACGCATAAAAGGCTTCTCCTCGCCGCTTGCCCCGCACTTGGGAGGGATTTAATCCGCTTAAATCAGGGAATGAACATCCAAACCTGCCATCCCTGGCCTCTGCTGTCCGCCCCCGTCCATTGGAATCCCGGGTTCTTGTTGCCAGTCACCCACAGGAGAAACTCCCGCTGCTCCTGGGGGTCCTGGGACCGCCCTGGATTGCCTCCTCTTCCTCTGGAAACACTCCCGGGGCTCTGGAAGGGTTCCTAGGGCTCTGGAAACACTCCCAGGGCTCTGGAAAGACTCCCGGGCTCTGGAAGGGTTCTAGGGGCTCTGGAAGGGTTCTAGGGGCTCTGGAAACACTCCCAGGGCTCTGGAAGGGTTCCCAGGCTCTGGAAGGGTTCCCGGGGCTCCAGAAGGGTTCCTGGGGCTCCGGAAGGATTCCTAGGACTCTGGAAACACTCCCGGGGCTCTGAAAGGGTTCTAGGGGCTCTGGAAACACTCCCAGGGCTCTGGAAGGACTCCCGGGCTCTGGAAGGGTTCTAGGGACTCTGGAAGGGTTCCCAGACTCTGGAAATACTCTCGGGGCTCTGGAAGGGTTCCCGGGCTCCGGAAGGGTTCCCAGGCTCTGGAAGTGTTCCCAGGCTCTGGAAGTGTTCTGGGGCTCTGGAAGGGTTCCCAGGCTCTGGAAGGGTTCCCAGAGCTCTGGAAGTGTTCCCGGGTCTCTCCGTGGTTCTCCCACCGCCCGCAGATCCTCCTTTGGGGCGGATCACTCAGCGCCGCGGCATCCCAGGTATCGGCATCCCGGGATCCCACCGGAGCATGACCGGGGCTAATGAGATAATGGCCACTAATTAATGGTCACCGTGCAGCGCCGGGGCAGCCGGGTGCTAATTGCGGCTGATTAATCCCGGCGGAGAGTGCCAGAAACAAATCACACACACACACACAGGGCAGCGGCCTCAGCGCTCAGCTGCTCATTCCCAGGACGTGCCTCACTCCCCGGAGAGTCCAGCCACGGATAAAAGCCTCCAGCTCCCGCCTCTGTCCTCTCAGGACTCCGATTCCCTGCCCGGCCCGTCCGTTTTCTGCTCGTGGGGTGAGTTGGGTTCTCTCAGGTTCCTCAGGGATTTTTTTTTTCCCCTTGGAAACAGCCAAAAAAAAAAAAAAAAAAAAAAAAAAAAAAGGAAAAGGAAAAAAAAAAGGCGTCGGTGTTTTTTGTTTTTTCTTCTTTTTTTTTTTTTTTTTTCCCAGGCTGTTGATGCCCGAGGGCTTAGTCACCCTCCAAAGGGTTTGTGAGTCACGGGAGAAGCAGCTCCGGAGGGAATTTGGGGGGCTCAGCCTGGGGAAAAGGGGGGCTCGGGGGGAATTTTGGGATTCTGCACACTTCCCCTGCCAGGAGGGGAAAGCCGGAGAGGGTCGGGATTTCTCCCAGGGAACAGGGACAGGAGGAGAGAAGCTGGGGCAGGGCGGAATCAGGGCAGAATCAGGAGGAATTTCCTCATGGAAAGGATGGAATCAGGAGGAATTTCCCCATGGAAAGGATGGAATCAGGAGGAATTTCCCCAAGGAAAGGATGGAATCAGGAGGAATTTCCTCATGGAAAAGATGGGTGAGGAAATTCCCCATGGAAAGGATGGAATCAGGAGGAATTTCTCCATGGAAAGGATGGAATCAGGAGGAATTTCCTCATGGAGAGGATGGAATCAGGAGGAATTTCCTCATGGAAAGGATGGAATCAGGAGGAATTTCCTCATGGAAAGGATGGAATCAGGAGGAATTTCCCCAAGGAAAGGGAGGTCAGGGGCTGCCCGGGGAGGTTTGGGGTGCCCATCCCTGGAGGTGTCCAGGGAATTCCTGGAGGCGTCCCTCGGTGCTCTGGGCTGATCCATCCCCAGTTTGGCCTGGCTGATCCCAGAATCCTTTCCCACCCTCAGGAACTCCCCGTTTCTTCCATCTGCCCCCTCAGGATGACCCACCAGAAAGGCGACAGCCACCACGGGCTGTCCCCAGGCTGCGACCACAAGGGCTGGACATGGCCCTGCCCCTCCTCGGGACAATGTCGCGACATCCCCGAGCCTTGCCAACAACCGGGCAGCCTCAGCCACGACACCGAGGGCTCCTGCCAGAGCCCGGCCCCGCAGAGCTGCAAGCCCCGGCGGCGGGTGGAGGTGAGCCCGGTGCCCCCCGTGTGCCCCCCGCCCGTCAAAATCCACCGCCGGCCGCTGGAGCAGCACCGTCCGCGCCCGTCCTGCCCGGAGCATGATTCCCAAGGGAAAAAACCCCGACGGAGAGTGGAGCAAAGCCCAGAGGACGACGAGGAGCCTCCGGTGGTCCTGCAGCCCCGGCAGCATCGCTGTCCCCGGCCTGTCCCCTGCTGTCCCCGGCCTGTCCCCTGCTGTCCCCGGCCTGTCCCCTGCTGTCCCCGGCCTGTCCCCTGCTGTCCCCGGCCTGTCCCCTGCTGTCCCCGGCCAGCCCAGCCCGGCCACCAGCAGCACAAACAGGTCACTCTGGTGCCGCTGTGTGTGAAGAATTGAGCCCGGGGAACTCCCCGACCCAAATGATGCTCCCGGTCTCTGCCCCGCTGCTCTTTGCACGTCAGGTTTGGGGTCTTCCGTCCCCCTGCTTGGCTCCGGCACCGGCACTTTAAGGGTTAATTAAAATTTAAATTCACTTTAATTTTAATTTATTTTTATTTTTATTTATTTTTATTTTAATTTATTTTTTATTTTAATTTAATTTAAATTTTAATTTATTTTAATTTTGATTTTAATTTAATTTAATTGTATTTTAATTTAAATTTAATTGTATTTTAATTTAAATTTAATTGTATTTTAATTTAATTTATATTAATTTACCGTTAATTTTAATTTTATATTTTTACTTTTATTTTTTATTTTTATTAAACACTTTCAATTCCCGGAGTTCTCCCCCTGCCTGGTTTGGGGTGTTCCCCCGCGGAGCATCACCGGGTGTTCCCCCCATTCCCGAGGGGGAAATGGAGGAACCGCGGATTTCCCGGGCTGTGATTTCGAGCTTTTCTAAAAGCAGCTCCAGGACTTTACAGTGAAATAAAAAAAAAAAAGAACCACTGTGATGGGGCAGGAGCACCACGGACCCCTGCGGCTTTATCTCCTCAAGAATAAAATTGAAAATTATTCAGCGAACCCTCGGCTCATCTCCTTCTTGCCCCACCACGAGCATCACCGACATCACAACCAGGAGGTGTTTAAAGACAATTAAAACGGGGAAAATCAGATATTTAAATGGGAATCGGGGTTCACACGGGAGGGTTTCTGCCGTGGAAAATCCTCCCCGCCGTGATTTACCCACGCGGGGGCAGATTCGGGTTCCGTGGCCGCGGCAGAAGCAGGAGCCTTCATCCCCGGGCTGGGAGCATTATCCTCATTTAAATATTAATGAGGATAATGAGCGGAAGGTGTGGCTGTGCATGCCGGAGATGCCTCTCAGCTCCTGCAGGGTCACCGGCTCCTTCTCCTCGCTTTTGTGCCAGAAAAACCTCCAAAAAAATTAATTTTTTTTTTTTAAAAATTTAAATTATTTGATTTCTTTGTGTGAGGTGTGTCCTCGCAGAACCGCCACGGAGAATTGGGAAGGGAGGAAAAAAAAAAAGGGAAATTCGTCCTCGTTTTCTTCACCACAAAAATTTGTTGTTCCCGTGTCTAATCCGAGCCAAATAAAAAAGGATTTCGCTGTGAAATTTTCCTTAGGAAAGGCATTGGGTACTATTTATTAGGGATTTTCGCCCCAGCCTTGTCCCAGTTCCCGGCAGGGTGACTCAGAGCCCTCAGAGCACGGGCCAGCTCAGCCCTCAGAGCTCGGGTTTGGTCCAGGTTATGATCCACGCTGCTTTTCACCAGCCCCTGCATCCCTGTACCCATCCCTGTGTCCCATCCCACTTATCCCATCCCTGTGTCCCCTCCCAGTTATCTCATCCCAGTTCCCCATTCTAGTTCCCCATCCCAGTTATCCTATCCCAATTCCCCACCCCAGTTCCCCCATCCCAATTATCCCCATCCCAGTTGCCCCATCCCAGTTCCCCCATCCCAGTTCCCCATCCCAATTCCCTATCCCAGTTCCCCATCCCAGTTCCCCATCCCAATTATCCCCATTCCAGTCCCCCCTCCCAGTCCCCCATCCCAGTCACCCCATTCCAATTCCCCATCCCAGTTTCCCCATCCCAGTTCCCTCATCCCAGTTCCCCATCCCAATTAACCCCATCCCAGTCACCCCATCCCAGTTCCCCATCCCAGTTCCCCATCCCAGTTATCCCATCCCAATTCCCCATCCCAGTTCCCCATCCCAGTTCCCCATCCCAGTTCCCCATCCCAGTTCCCTCATCCCAGTTCCCCATCCCAATTATCCCCACCCCAGTTCCCCCATCCCAGTTCCCCATCCCAGTCCCCCATCCCAGTCACCCCATTCCAATTCCCCATCCCAATTCCCCATCCCAGTTCCCCCATCCCAATTCCCCATCCCAGTCCCCCCATCCCAATTATCCCCATCCCAATTATCCCCATCCCAATTCCCCATCCCAATTCCCCATCCCAGTTTCCCCATCCCAGTCCCCCCTCCCAGTCCCTTCAGCAATTCCAGTCCCTCACCCCAGTTCGGTTCCACCTGAGGATTTCCCAAGCCCATCCCCTTATCCGGAGTTTTTATGAAGCTTTAAACAGCACCAGAAATCAGCCACTTTTTAACCCCTCGTGGTCCCTCCACCCAACCCAAAGCTCCTCCAGTTTAACCCCAAAAACCTCACAGGGGTTGGGGCAGCACCATCATCACACTCAGCACCAGGGAATTGGGTTTGGGTTGGGAGGGACCCAAAAATCCATCTGGGATGAGGTGAGGGGCAAGTCTGGAATGGAGAAATCACGGAATTGGGTTTGGGTTGGGAGGGACCCAAAAATCTGTCTTGGAGTTGAGGTGAGAGGCAAGTCTGGAATGGAGAAATGGAGTAACCACAGAATGGTTTGGGTTGGGAGGGACCCCAAAAATCCATCTGGGATGAGGCGAGGGGCAAGTCTGGAATGGAGAAATCATGGAATTGGGTTTGGAGGGACCCCAAAAATCCCTCCTGGATAAAGTGAGGAGCAAGTCTGGAGTGCAGAAATGGAGAAGAAACAGACCCATGGAATCGTTTGGATTGGAAGGGACCTCAAAAATCCATCTTGGATGAAGTGAGGGGCAGGTCTGGAGTGCAGAAATCATGGAATGGTTTGGGTTGGAACCCCAAAAATCCATCTGGGATGAAGTGAGGGGCAGGTCTGGAGTGCAGAAACCACGGAATGGTTTGGGATGGAAAGGATCTGAGGGATCACCTCACTCCAGCTCCCCCAGGCACGGACACCTTCCTCCATCCCAGGCCTGGCTATTTCCAGGAACGAGGCCGCCAGAATTCCCTGGAAAAGCCACGTCACTCAGGCCCTCCCCGCCCTCTCTCCCTCACGCCCAGAGCCAAGCTCCTTCATCACCCAAACTGACAAATCTGCTCTTGGTGACTCTGAGCTGGCTCTTCCCCATCACCTGCTCGTGTTTCACCTGGAAACGCTCCTCACGGGCGGCAGGAGGGGAGGGTCAGAGCCCTCCTGACTCACAGGCCACCCGTCGGTGTCCTGCTCCCCTGCACGGGGGTGAATAAGTCCTTTATTACCTGTCTGACATCTCCAAAGTGTGTCTCGGGCCGTGTCAGGCTTTTATGTGCCCCGCTGGGGACCGACGGTATAATTAAAATTAAAAGATGCTTATCAGAAATCCGTGAGTCAAAGCAGAACACGCCAGGAACGGCCTCCGAACGGAGGAGATGTTTTGGCAATAAATAATTTAATCCTCGTTCCTGCCACGTGTTTCACGGCCAGGGGAAACACTCGGAGCTCTATAAAAGCCCCGGGCCCCTTGGTCTGTCACATTCTGCTCCCCTGGGCTGCTCCTGCCGTCGCTGGAGAACAGGTGAGGCTCGGCCAGGTCCCTTCTTGGGTCAGGGTCTGGATTTTGGGACCTTCAGACAACGGGAGAATCTCTTGAGGTGACCCTGGGGTGGGATTTCCACCTGTGGTGGTGCCTTGGGGTTGGTTTTGTCCTCGGAGGGGATGAAATAGAAAGGAGAGGTCAGAAAGAGGGTTTGGGTGAGATTTGGGTGCAACCTGGGCAGCCACAGGAATTTCCTCTGGGTGCAGAACCTTGGGCACGGAGAATTTCAGATTTTCTCTGCTGACGGACGCTGACTCTCGCAAAAAAACACAAAAAGTTTGACCTGAGGCCTTGGGAAAGGCCTCCAAAATAGCACCATGGGATAGTGGCTGGGTGTAGCCCTGGCTCCGTGCCTGAGGTGTTTTGGTTTTATAAAGTTCTTTTTTTCCCAGAGAATTTTCTGTAAACTAGAAAAGCATTTTTATAACTATTTTATAACTTTTATAACCATGCTGTTCGTGCCTGTTCCTAGGAGGGATTTCTTCTTGATGTCCCTCTGCGCTGACCAATGTGATTGAAGAGGTTTTCACCAATCAAATTGGTGAATTGCCTTTGTTTTCACCAATTAAATTGGCGAATTGCCTTCGTTTTCACCAATTAAATTGTTCTGTGTAAAATAATATATATAAAAAAGGAAACGCATCCCAAAAACGGAGGAGTCATTTTCAGCCTTCTGAAGCTCAGGGTCTGTGTCATTGCAATGTAAAACAACGTCGGGTGTGTGGCTGGAATAGAATCACGTAATACTCAGAAATGTGTAAAAACTCAGGATAAAAACAGGATCAGGTGTGTGGCTCGAATTGAATCACGTAATACTTAGAAATGTGTAAAAACTCACTCAGAAATGTGTAAAAACTCAGGATAAAAAGCAGGATCAGGTGTGTGGCTCGAGTAGAATCGCGTAATACTTAGAAATGTGTAAAAACTCAGGATAAACCCCAGAGTTTTATGGGAAATTAAACTGGATCCGAGGAGACGCTGACACCAACCCACCCCTTTCTCCAGATTCGGGGTGGGGTGTTTTTTTTTCCCCCCCTTTAACAGCCCCAACATGATTTACTCCTCGGGAAGAGAATCCTACTTCAACCTCAACTCCACGTGGTACGACCCTTCGGGCTCGTGGTTGGACACCCGGAGAACCCCTTTCCGCTACGGCTACACCAACTGCTGCTCCTCGGGCTGCTCCGAGGGCGCCCAGGGCATGTGTGGCCACGATTACCGGCACTACAGCTACCGGCAACCGCGCTGCTCCGAGCGCTGCACCGGCGCCTCCTCTTCCTCCTGCCACGGCGCCGGCTGTGGCGTCAGGAGACCCTCGTATGGCTACGGAGGGTCAGGGGGCTGCCAGGGTTACGGGGGGTCCGTGTGCGCCGAGAGGTGTCATGGAGGGGGGTCTGGGTGTGTCAGGAGACCCTCGTACAGCTACGGGACGTCGGGGGGCTGTCAGGGTTACGGGGGGTCCGTGTGCGCCGAGAGGTGTCACGGGTCCGGAGTTCGGGGTGGGGAGTCGTGTTGTGGGAGGGTTGTGCAGAGTGTGCCGGTGCAGAGCTGTCCCTGTCCCCAAGCGGTGCAGAGCTGTCCCCAGGTGGTGCAGAGCTGTCCCCAGGTGGTGCAGAGCATCCCGGTGCAGAGCTGTCCCCAACCGGTGAAGGGCTGTCCCCAACAAGTGAAGAGTTGTCCTCAACAAGTGAAGTGCTGTCCCCAACCAGTAAAGTGTTGTCCCCAACCAGTAAAGAGTTGTCCCCAACCAGTGAAGAGTTGTCCCCAACCAGTGAAGAGTTGTCCCCAACAAGTGAAGAGTTGTCCTCAACCAGTGAAGTGCTGTCCCCAAGAGGTGAAGTGCTGTCCCCAGCCAATGAAGAGCATGCCAGTGCAGGTCTGTCCCCAACCAGTGAAGAGTTGTCCCCAAGAGGCGAAGTGCTGTCCCCAACAAGTGAAGTGTTGTCCCCAAGAGGTGAAGTGCTGTCCCCAGCCAGTGAAGAGCATCCCAGTGCAGGTCTGTCCCCAACCAGTGCAGACCATCCCAGTGCAGACCTGTCCCTGTCCCCAACCAGTGCAGGTGTGTCCCCCCCCAGTGCAGGTGTGTCCCCCCCCGGTGCAGGTGTGTCCCCGTCCCTGTCCCCCTCCCGTCCAGCAGAGCTGCGTCCCGCTGACCAAGGCCATCCCCCGCCCTCAGCAGCAGCAGATCTGCCAAGTTCCGGCTCGGAAAATCAAATAAAGGACGTGAGGAGTGAAGGGGACACAAAGGAAATTTGTCCCCTCTGGTCCCGCCTTGTCCCTGCCCCGCGTTGTCACCAACCTCTGCTCTGTCCCCACGCTTGTAACGCGCTTCCAAGTTGTGACCCACCGGCGCCGTGGAATTTAAAATGTTTCTCGCTTCATTTCACGGCAGACGTGGAGGCAATAAAAAAAAAATTCTCCCCTCGCACCCGTGGTTTTGTTTGTTTGATTTTTGGTGGGGTTTTTTTTGGGGTTTTGGGTGGGTGTTTGGGGTTTTTTTGTTTGTTTGTGGGGGTTTTTTGGGTTTGTTTTGTTTTGTTTTTTTGGTGGGGTTTTTTTGGTGTTTTTATTTTGGGGGGGGTGGGTTTTTGTTGTTGTTTTTTGGGGGGGTTGGTTTGGTTTTTTGGGTTAGGGGTTTTTTTTTTCTTCTTCATCCGTCTGAGCAGCTTCTGGTCCTCCTGTTGGCCAAATCCGGGTTTGCAGCGGCCTCAAAAGGAGGCTCCGGGTTGGTTCCACCTGGTGGCTCCTCATCCTCACTTCAGGCAGTTTCCTGGCTGGCGAAATAACAGTTTTCATTGCGGGGTTTTTTTTGGGTTTTTGTGGTTTTTTGGTTGTTTGGGATTTTTTTTTTTGGTGTGGTTTTTTTGGAGGGTTTTTTTGTATTTTTTTGTTGTTGGTTTTTTGGTTTTTTAGTTTTTGGTTTGGGTGGGTTTTTGGGGGGTTTTTTGGTGTTAATTAAATGTCAATAAAGTTGTGTAAGAGGAAAAAAAAAAAATCCACGTTTCGTCAGAGAGGGGAAAAGCAGAAAGTTTGTTCAGGACCACGAGGTAACGGGTGCAGCTGGATTTGCACCACAAAACCTCCAAAAAAAAAATAAGCTCTGGGGGAAAAGCCAGTGAGAAGATTTGGGAACGGCTCTGACAGGGTGGAAAAGGCCCCGAAATTCCTGGTAGGATCTGGTGGGGTTGGGAGAGGAATCCCCCCAGGAGGATTTTTGGGGATGTGGAGGTGCTGTGAGTCCCAGTGCAGCGTCCTCGGGGGGCTCCTGGCACCTCACCTGAGCCAGGTGAGACCCCTCCAGCCCCTCCTGGCTCGGGATGTGACACACGGGACACTTCCCGGGGTCACTGCTGGGGCTTTCTCCTGCAGGATAAAGAAGCAAAATCAAAGGTGGAGGGGTTTTTTTTTGGGGTGGGCGCCTGGGAGCTGCTGGCACCGCCCCAATCCTCCTCTGCCAGCCCCTGCAAAGGCGATTCCTTCATAAAACCAACTAATTACCCCCCAAAAAAAGCCATTCCCCACATCAGTGGGTCCAGGGATGCCTCTCCGAGGACCAGGAGGTTTGTAGGGGATGTGGGGACCCTCTGTGGGGTCGGCACAGCCCCGTCCCCTCCGTGGGCTCAGGTGCCCCCCTGGGCCCCGCTCAGGTGTTTGTCTCCATCGCCGACACGGACGATGGAACAGGTTTGTCCCCGTCAGAGGAATCAGGGCTGTAATTAATCGTGAATAATGAGTTTCACAAGGATTTCCATTCTCCCGATGTTTGTGAAATGTTCCCGAGTTGGGATTTCCTCATCTATCAATCCCGGTGATTCAGCTCCGGAGCCTCACGGATTCTGAGTTTTGTTTTAATTCAGTTCAGGTTGTTTTTAATATCACAGTGGCCTCTAAAGTCCTGCAGGAGGTCAGGCCTGGAGCTCTCCATGGGCAGAAAGACACTTTTGTCCCCAAAGCAGAGCGTTAAGGACGCAGATCCCGATGTTCCTCCTGCTCCCACCGGGATGTTTTCTGCGTCCTGTGGGGCTTTAAATTCCTTCTGTTTGGGTAAAAGCCTTTGGGTAATGAAAAGACTGTCCCGAACAGTTCCAACGCTGCTTTTGGTGTTTCTCTGCTGCCTTTATTCAGGATTTTTGGTGGTTCTTTGGCGCTACGGCCTGTCCAAATATGTTCATTTTTACCACCCACCACCGTGGCCTTTTGCGTTCCCTTTCCCTTTTATTTCTGGGTTCCCCACAATCCCACCTTTCCCACCTTCTCGCACCTGTCCCACCTCAGGTCGGGTTTTTGGACACAAAGAACAGGAAAACGTCACCATCAGAGGTGACAAAAAACCATCCCGAAGGTGACCTGGGGGCCAGGCGTGGTGGGCAATTAACATTTTTGATGGACTAACGAGGGAGCGATGCAGAGGATATCGATCTGCTCTCCGTGAGTCAAAGCAGCAGCAGCACAAAAAAATCCCAATTAGCCGAGTGCTCGGGGTGCTGAGCAATCAGGTCCCTCCAGTGGGGCCCCAGCAGGTTTCCGGAGGAGAAGCTCGAGCTGGGCTATAAAAGCCCCAGCTCCCCGTTTCTCCTCAGCGTCTCCGCTCCTCGGCCTCTCCTCTCGAGCTCCTTCTGACCCAGGTGAGTCCAAACCCGTCAGATTTTTGGGGGATTTTTGATGCTTTCAAGCTTCTCCACCAGCTCTGAGCTCCCCGGGAGTTTCTTTTCCCCGTCCTGTCTCGCTCTCAGTCCTTCTGCCAAAAAGGGAAAAAGGTGAATAAATTCCTGGCTCGGGTGGGTGAGGGCTCTGCGTGTCTGGAGTCCGTCCAGCTCCTCTCTTTTAACTTCTCTCTGATGTGCGAAGAGAAAAAAGCTCAAAGAGGCACCAGGGGCAGGTGGTGACTCTCCTCCTGCTCCAGAGCTCGGCTCAGGATGGTGGAACCACGGGATCGTGGAGAGGGTTGGCTGAGAAGGGGCCTCAAAATCATCTCTCTGGTTTTAGGGACGCCTCTTCAACCCCATCCCGGGGTTCTCCAAGTCCCAAACCCCATCCCAGGGTTCTCCAAGTCCCAACCCCATCCCAGGGTTCTCCAAGTCCCTGACCCCATCCCAGGGTTCTCCAAGTCCCCAAACCCCATCCCAGGGTTCTCCAAGTCCCCAACCCCATCCCAGGGTTCTCCAAGTCCCCAACCCCATCCCAGGGTTCTCCAAGTCCCTGACCCCATCCCAGGGTTCTCCAAGTCCCCAAACCCATCCCAGGGTTCTCCAAGTCCCCCAAACCCATCCCAGGGTTCTCCAAGTCCCCAAACCCCATCTCGGGGTTCTCCAAGTCCCCAAACCCCATCCCAGGTTCTCTGAGTCCCCAAACCCATCCCAGGGTTCTCCAAGTCCCAACCCCATCCCAGGGTTCTCTGAGTCCCCAAACCCCATCCCAGGGTTCTCCAAGTCCCCAAACCCCAGCTCGGGGTTCTCCAAGTCCCCAAACCCCATCCTGGGGTTCTCCAAGTCCCCAAACCCCATCCCAGGGTTCTCTGAGTCCCCAAACCCATCCCAGGGTTCTCCAAGTCCCCAAACCCATCCCAGGGTTCTCTGAGTCCCTGACCCCACCCCAGGGTTCTCCAAGTCCCACCCAACACCACCTCGGACACTTCCCACGTCCCTGGTCATCACCTTCACTCACGGATGAGTTTTTCCCAGCAGGTGTCCAGCCATGTGCTCCCGCCAGGACAGGGACCAGTGCCACCAGCAGGAACGTTCCTCCTGCCACGGCGGTGGCGGCTCTGGGTGCCACGGGAGCGGCGGCGGCGGGTCCGGCTGCCACAGGAGCAGCGGATCCAGTTGTCACGGGAGCAGCGGCGGATCTGGATGTCGTGGGAACGCTGGATCCAGCTGCCAGGGGAGCTCCGGATCCGGCTGCCACAGGAGCACTGGATCCAGCTGCCAGGGCAGCAGTGGTGGATCCAGCTGCTGTGGGAACACCGGATCCAGCTGCCGTGGGAACACCGGATCCAGCTGCAGCGGCGGATCCTGCCATGGCGAGCCCCAGGAGTGCCAGCAGCAAATCTACCAAGTGTCAAAGAGGAATTGATGCCGCCATGATCCCTCAGGAACGATCCCGCGCCGTGCTTTGCGTGTCCCCAGAAACCTCCCAGGGAATTGTGTCCTTCCTTCCTTCCTTCCTTCCTTCCACTCCCCTGGGACCTGCCCCGAGCTTCTCTGCGGCTGCTGAAATAAACTCTGCTGGTGCCTGGATCAGTCTGTGACTCCGTTTGAGCCGCCACAATCCGTAATTCGGGGGAGGTTTCGAGCCAAAGAGTTCAAAAGCAAAAAAAAAACTTATTTTTTTATTTTTTTTAATTTTTTGGGGGGGTTGTTTCTGTTTGGTTTGGGGTTTTGTTTTGGATTTTTGGGGCGTTTTTGGGTTTTTGGTTGGTTGATTGGTTTTGGGGGGGATTTTGGGGGTTGGTGGTTTTTGGGGGTTTTGGGTTTGTTTTGGTTGGGTTTTTGGCTTTTTGGTTGGGTTTTTGGGGTTTTTTTTGGTTTGTTTTGGTCGGAGTTCTTTTTGGTTTTGGGTTTTTTGGTTTGCTTTTTGGGTTTTTTGTTTGGTTGGTTGGTTGGTTTGGGGTTTTTTTTTTGGTTTTTTGGTTTGCTTTTTGGGTTTGTTTGTTTGTTTTGTTTTGTTTGGATTTTTGGTTTTGGGTTTTTTGGTTTGCTTTTTCGGGTTGGTTTGTTTGTTTGTTTTGGTTGGTTTTTTTGTCTTGCTTTTTGGGCTTTTTTTGGGTTTTTTGGTTTGTTTTGATTGGGGGTGGTATTTTTGTATGTTTTGGGGGGGGGGGGGCGTTCAGTTTGGTTTTTTCACCATTTGACCCTAAAAACGCCATCCCCTTTGGGCGAGGCTCCTCCACGTGCTGACGGTGACAAACTCCCGGCCAAACCTTTCTAGAAACGCCGTGCCCAGCCCTGCCCTGCCCTGCCCGAGCTCTGAGCCGTGCCAGGGGCGTTGCTCCTTCCTTACACAACCGAGCTGCTGAATTTTCTTCTCAAGCTTGTAATTAAAACCGAATTGGGTAATTTATTGCCCCGGTATTGCCATTCATGAAATGGATCCTTCCCGTGATAAGATTGTTCTCGAGTGCGTCAGGAGGATCAGAAATTTCTGGCGTTGCTGAAAGGGGCGCAGGCAGCGGCTCACTCCCTGTTTTTGGGAGCAAGGGACAGCTCCGAAATATCCTTGTGCCAGCCCTGGGGTTTTGCCCCACCCCAAAACCCGTTTCCAGGCCACATCCAGGTGGCCAAAGGTAGAGGTTCCCGTTGTTAACAAACTCAGAGCAATTAAAACTCGAGGAGATGCCAAGAGCCAAAAATTCCTCCGAGTCTTTTTCTTTTTTTTTTTTTTTTATTTCCCAGAGGTCATTGACCGCGTTTCAGAACAAACCCCCAATTAAAGAGCATTAATAAACCCAGGTACAGTTTGCCCTGTTCCAGGCCGGGGCAGAAGTTTAGAGACAGAAAAAGAAGCCTCAGGTTGCTCACCTGGTTCCTTCACCCGTCCCTGCGCTCCCACCTTTCCCAAAAACCCCTCCGTGGATTGGTTTCGGGTGGTGGGAACCACTCGGCCTCCATCTCCCTCTGCTCCCCAAACAACCTCCACACGACCACAAAGGCAAGGAGGGAAATATTCCCCACCCCAGCCTTTTCCAAACCTTTTCACCCTGACCAAAAAACCCCGCAGCAGTTCCCAGGTGGGGGGAAAAAAAAAAAAAAAAATCCGTGTTTCGGCCTCAATCCGAATTCCTGTTCCATGACTGAAAATCCTTTCCCCGAGCAGCGACGGGAAAGGGCCAAAGCAGCTCCGCGGTGGTGAAGAATTCCCCTGCCCACGCGGCAGAAGGGAGGAACAGGGAGTATCCCGAATTATTGGCTCCCATGAGCTCTCCGTGTGGGGCTGTGCGCGGCCAGGAACAGCGCCGGGATTTGCTGGGTAATTAGGAGCTAATTGGGGATCAGGGAAAATGGAAATTGGGTGTTCCTGAGGTTCTGGGGAAAGTCCCGGGGGTCTGCAGGTTCTCCAAAGTGTGGGAGCACCGTGTGTGGCCAAGGGCGCCCGTGGGGTCCTTCCTCCTCCTCCTCCTCCTCCTCCTCCTCCAGCAGCCCCGGAGCAGCTCAATTGGAATAAAACAAAAAGCATTTAAAAAAAAAATTGAGACCCAACCACGTAATTAAGCACTTGGCTAATCCTGGATCGATACCCGCGGCTGGGTTTATCCCTTCCGAAATAAAATAAAATAAAATATAAAATAAAATAAAATAAAATAAAATAAAAATAAATAAAATAAAATAAAATAAAATAAAATAAAATAAAATAAGAATTCCAGCTGCTCGTGGTCCCTCCCAGCAGCGGCAGGAAATCTGTGGGAGTTTCAAAACCGTGTTTTGAGAGGTTCTGAGAGGAAGGAGCCGAGTGATTCTGGGCGAATCCCAAAATCCCTGAGCCTGGAAAAGCTCATCGAGGCCAAGCTGTGCCCGATGCCCACCTTGTCACCAGCTCAGAGGGTGACAAGGAATTCCTTGGTCACCTCCAGGGATGGACACCCCAAACCTCCCCGGGCAGCCCCTGCCAAGTCCTGACCCCCCTTTCCATGGGGAAATTCCTGATTCCATCCTGAGCCTCCTGTCTGGGAGTTGTGCAGAGCCCGAAATTCCCCCTGAGCCTCTTTTCCTCCAGGCTGAGCCCCTTCCCCAGCTCCCTCAGGATTCTCCAGCCCCTTCCCCAGCTCCCTCAGGATTCTCCAGCCCCTTCCCCAGCTCCCTCAGGATTCTCCAGACCCTTCCCCAGCTCCCTCAGGATTCTCCAGACCCTTCCCCAGCTCCCTCAGGATTCTTCAGACCCTTCCCCAGCTCCCTCAGGGATTCTCCAGACCCTTCCCCAGCTCCCTCAGGGATTCTCCAGCCCCTTCCCCAGCTCCCTCAGGATTCTCCAGCCCCTTCCCCAGCTCCCTCAGGGTTTCTCCAGACCCTTCCCCAGCTCCCTCAGGATTCTCCAGACCCTTCCCCAGCTCCCTCAGGATTCTCCAGCCCCTTCCCCAGCTCCCTCAGGATTCTCAGACCCTTCCCCAGCTCCCTCAGGATTTCTCCAGACCCTTCCCCAGCTCCCTCAGGGTTTCTCAGACCCTTCCCCAGCTCCCTCAGGGATTCTCCAGACCCCTCCCCAGCTCCCTCAGGATTCTCCAGACCCCTCCCCAGCTCCCTCAGGATTCTCCAGCCCCTTCCTCACCTCCGTCCCCTCCTCTGGACCCTCTCCAGCCCCTCCTGCCCTGCCCAGAACTGGACACAGCCCTGGACATTCCCCTCCCCAGCGCCCAGCACGGAGGGAATTCCTGTTAAATGAGATTTTTCTCCTTTCCCAGAGCTCTTTTGGTACTTCCAGGCCCATCCTGGGATTTTTTGGGGGGGAAGTTGCAGGCCTAGAGAACCTCAGGACATTGCAGAGGGCCGTTGGGATTTAGGGATGAGCCGTCACGTCCCCTCTGAACCCAAATCACTCCCCGGGTGTGACCAACACCAAACCTGACCTGGGGCCACCCACGCGACTCCCCCGGCCCGGCAGAGCCCGCAATTAAATCTCCGTGGACAGGAAAGGCGACCTAGAAGGAGAGGCAATCCCAGCGCGGATCGGGTGAGTCACCCCAGGAGCCCGAGGAATGGAGAGGGAGTGAAAAAAAAAATAAATAAAAATAAAAAAAACCACCAAAGCCACGAGTGAATGAGAAGACCGGGCCGAGCTGTGGGACAGGGAGGGGCTTCCTCGGCAGGTGAGGTGTGCAGGGAGGGTATAAAAGTGCTCCTGGCCCCGAGAGCCTCATCGCCTCTCGCTCCTTCCTCACCTCTTCACCAACAGCTCAGGTAACACCTGGGGGGGCTCCAAAATCGTCGGGGGGTGTGATGGGTTGGGACCCCCAGGGCTGGAGCTGGGCTGGGATCTGTTCTGGGGGTGATGGGGAGGAGGAGGAGGATGAGGAGGGACCCTCACACCCAGAACTGGGCCGGGATTTGTTCTGGGGGTGATGGAGAGGAGGATGAGGAGGGACCCCCACACCCAGAACTGGGCCGGGATTTATTCTAGGAGTGATGGGGAGAAGGGGGAATATGAGGAGGGACCCCCAAACCTGGAACTGGGATGGGATTTATTCTAGGGGTGATGGAGAGGAGGAAGAGGAGGGACCCCCCACACCCAGAACTGGGCCGGGATTTGTTCTGGGGTGGCCCAGGAGGGAGCCCAGGAGCTCCGAGGGGACAGAGATGGGGACATGGAGGGCGGGTCTGGGGTGGTGGCTCCTCTTTGGAGCATCACCTGAGTGTCCCCAAGTGTGACAACCCCAGAGGGTAAAAAGGATCCAGAGACAAATGTGGGATCCGGCCGAGCCCGGGAATAGGAGAACACCCAGAAAAGCCGCTGCCACCTCCCGTGTCCCCACAGGTGACCCAGCAGAGCCCCATGTGCTCCCGGCAGGAAAAGGACCAGTGCCACCGGCAGCAGCGCCAGAGCAGCGGCGGCTGTCACAGCTCCGGGGGTGGCGGATGTCACAGCTCAGGAGGTGGCGGCTGTCACAGCTCCAGGGGCAGCTCCGGGGGATGTCACAGCTCCGGGGGCAGCTCCGGGGGATGTCACAGCTCGGGAGGTGGCGGCTGTCACAGCTCGGGGGGCTCGGGCTGCCACGGGAAGCCGCAGATGCAGGGCCAGCAGCAGCAGCAGCAGCAGCAGGTGCCGCAGATGCCGCAGCAGAAGATGAAGTGACAGCAAGGTCCGAGCCTTGTCCCGGTCGGAAACGGCTCCCAAAAGCCGCCCGGAGCTCCCAAATCCCGGGAAGGGCCCGGCCGGGGCTGTGCCGGTGTCCTGAGCTGTGCCCCGGCCCCGCCGGGTGCCCAATAAAGAGTCACGTTCCCTAAATCCCTCCTGCCTCGGTGTGTCCTTAAATCCCTAAACCCCTGAACCCCTGAACCCCTAAACCACCTTAAACCCCTAAACCCCTGAACCCCTAAACCACCTTAAACTCCTAAACCTCTAAATCCCTGAACCCCTGAACCCCTAAACCACCTTAAACCCCTAAAACTCCTTAAACCCCTAAACCCCTAAACCCCTTAAACACCTCAAACCCCTTAAACCCCTAAGACTCCTTAAACCCCTGAAATCCTGAAACCCCTTAAATCCCTGAAACCCCTTAAATCTCTGAAACCCCTTAAACTCCTTGAACCCCTTAAACCCCTAAACCCCTGAAATCCCTGAAACCCCTTAAACCTCTTAAACCCCTAAAACTCCTTAAACTCCTGAAATCCTGAAACCCCTTAAATCCCTGAAACCCCTTAAACTCCTTGAACCCCTTATAACCCTTAAACCCCTTAAACCCCTGAACCCCTAAACCCCTTAAACACCTTAACCCCCTGAACCCCTGAACCCCCGAACCCCTGACAGGACACGGGGAATGGGGTCAGGGGGGACAGAGACCTGGGACCCCCATGGACCATTGGGTACACCCAGAATTCGGGAAGTCGGAGCGTCCTGCCCTGGGGACACCGCGGGATGTTGTTCTGCTGTCACCCTTTCCCCTTTGGCCCAGCCGGGACCTGGATGACCCCAGAGGTCATTTCCAGCCTCACGGGGAGGTGACAGGACACAGCGGGGCCCGGCTCAGCCCCTAAAGGCGGATTTATCCTGAGAAAAGCAGCAGGAGCCGATTTTCGGTGCCAAAATCCACCGATTTGTCCTGAGAACGATGCTGAGTTCCAGCTCCGGCTGCTCCTGTCCCCTCCAACAGCTCCCAGGCGTTCCTCCAAACAACTCTTCCCTCTCCGGAGGAATTCCACGAGGATTCTGCCCTCGGCCCCTTGTCCCCGTGACCGTGGCGCTTCTCAGGGAGAAGAAAAAAAATCCCATTTTCCTCCCTTTTTTTTTTTTCCACCCGGCTCATTCCTGCTTTTACCTCTGGCAGCTGCCGAGCGGGGCTCAATCCCTGCCACAGCAGAAGGGGCTATAATTAAAACCGGGCTATAATTAATTAAAGCCGGGCTATAATTAAAGCCGGGCTTAATTTCGCCGAGCAGAGGAAGCGTTGTTGAAGCACCGAGGGCGGCAGTGAGCAGGGAAGAGGGAGAACGGGAGCGATATCCATCGGCAGTGAGTCAGGGAGGAGGGAACGGGGCGGGAGGAGCCGGGCTCAGGGATCACACGGAGCTGCCTCATTTCCTGGGGGAAAAAAAAAAATGGGAGAGATTCTTCTTTAAAGCTGCTGCCACCTCGGGATCCTCGATTTCCTCTCCAGAATCTCGGGATCCTCATTTCTGCTCTGGATTTCCCCTCCAGAATCCCAGGATCCTCATTCCGGCCCTGGATTTCCCCTCCCAAATCCCGGGATCCTCATTCCTGCCCTGGATTTCCTCTCCAGAATCCCGGGATCCTCATTCCTGCCCTGGATTTCCTCTCCCAAATCCCAGGATCCTCATTCCTGCCCTGGATTTCCTCTCCCAAATCCCGGGATCCTCATTCCTGCTCTGGATTTCCCCTCCAGAATCCCGGGATCCTCATTCCTGCCCTGGATTTCCCCTCCCGAATCCCGGGATCCTCATTCCTGCTCTGGATTTCCCCTCCCAAATCCCGGGATCCTCATTCCTGCCCTGGATTTCCTCTCCCAAATCCCGGGATCCTCATTCCTGCTCTGGATTTCCTCTCCAGAATCCCGGGATCCTCATTCCTGCTCTGGATTTCCTCTCCAGAATCCCGGGATCCTCATCCCTGCCCTGGATTTCCCCTCCCAAACATCCCGGGATCCTCATTCCTGCTCTGGATTTCTCTTCCAGAATCCCGGGATCCTCATTCCTGCCCTGGATTTCCCCTCCAGAATCCCGGGATCCTCATTCCTGCCCTGGATTTCCTCTCCCAAACATCCCGGGATCCTCATTCCTGCCCTGGATTTCCTCTCCAGAATCCCGGGATCCTCATTCCTGCCCTGGATTTCCCCTCCCAAATCCCGGGATCCTCATTCCTGCTCTGGATTTCCTCTCCCAAATCCCGAGATCCTCATTCCTGCCCTGGATTTCCTCTCCCAAACATCCCGGGATCCTCATCCCTGCCCTGGATTTCCTCTCCAGAATCCCGGGATCCTCATTCCTGCCCTCTCAGAGTTTAGGATTCACTGGAATTCCCGGGGGATCTCAGTGTTGGAGAAACCCCCAAACCCTCTCCCCACCCCCGGTGTGTCCTGCTGGACCCCAAAGCCCCCCTAAAACCCCCCAAAGCCCCCCTAACACCCCCCAAAGCCCCCCTAAAACCCCCCAAAGCCCCCCTAAAACCCCCCAAAGCCCCCCAAAAAGAGGGTCCCAACCCTCCCCTGAGCCCTCAGACATCCCCAGCCCAGCCTTGAGCCCCCTCCTGCCTCGGGAGGCTCCGAAAAATCCAGAATTGACCCTTTTTATTGGGTTTTTTTTGGTGGTTTTTCGATCGTTTATTGTGAGAAGGGGAAAAAAAACAAACCGGGGGGAGAAAAAATTCCTTTGGGATATTTACGGTGGAGAAATCGGTGAAAACTCCCGCCTCCTCCTGAGCTGAGGAGCGTTTTTGGTGTGTCCACCCCTCAAAAAAAAAAAAAAAAGCACCTCAAAAAAAACAGAAAAAAGGGAATTTTGCTCGGAATGAGCTCCCAAGAATGAACCTTTAATTTTTCCCCGAGGAATCGCCGCTCCGGGTTCGTTTTTGCTGCTGGACGATGAGTCAAGTCATTACCCTGCTCATCCCAGTCCCATAAACCAGGGGATTTATTGTACGAGGGGAAAAAAAGAGGAAGAAAATAAGAAAAAAGAGGGGGGGAAGGGGGAAAAAAGAGGAAAAAGGGGAAAAAAGAGGGGAAAAAGGGGGAAAAAAGAGGAAAAGGGGGGAGAGAAAAAAAGAGAGAAAAAAGAGAGAAAAATAGGGGGGGAAAGGGGGGGAAGAGGAAAAGAGAGGAGAAAAAAGGAGAAAAAATATTAAAAAGAGAAAAATAGAGGAAAAAAGGAAAAAGGGCAAAAGGAGGAGAGGAAAAAAGAGAAAAAAAGAGGAGGAAAAATAGAAAAAAAAAAGGGGGAAAATAGGAGAAAAGGCAGGAAAAAAAGAGAATAAAAGAGAAAATCTGCCCCCCAAGTTTTCAAAGCTGCGTTTTTGAAGCCAGGAGACGCCGAAGGAGGTTTTTGCCTGGCCGAGGTCAATCGAGGCAGGGTCCTGATTCCCCCCGAGGGAGATCCCGGCCCTGGCCCGGAGCGATCCCGGGATCCTGCGGGAAAACCCACGGCGGGGTCACCCCAAAAATACCCCAGCGGGAGCCGAGCCCCTCCCTCCAGCCCTCCCCCTCCAGCACTGATGGGTGCCCAATTAACGGGTCGGTTTAATTAGGGCTGATTAAACATCTCCCCTAAACCCAGAGTTCAAGTTCCTGCTCCATGCCACCCACCAGGGTGGCCTCACCTTGTCACCTCGGGGTGACACCAGCCCCGGGGACGGCTCTGTCCCCACCCACGGGTGTCCCCAGGGTGTCCCTTACCTGTCCCCGTGGGTCCCACACGGCTCTGTCCTCACCCACGGGTGTCCCCAGGGTGTCCCTTACCTGTCCCCGCGGGTCCCACACGGCTCTGTCCCCACCCACGGGTGTCCCCAGGGTGTCCCTTACCTGTCCCCGCGGGTCCCGGGGCCACCAGGGGGGTGTCAGTAGACGCAGCGCTCGGCCGGAGCCCTCTCGGTGTTGATGGGCTCCGTGTCGGGGTCCGAGGGGGAGGCCGCTCTGTCCTTGGGCTTTGGGGACTTCTGAGGGGTCAGAGGTCAGCCCCTGTCAGCCCCTCCCCGGGTGGGGAAGGACCGGAACCCCTCAGCCCGAGGGGACACATCTGTCCTTGCTGCTCTGAGGGGACAGGACCCCTCAGCCCCTCCCCAGGTGGGGGAGAACCAGGGGACACATCTGTCCCTGGGCTTTGGGGACAGAAGGGGACAGGACCCCTCAGCCCCTCCCCAGGTGGGGAAGGACCCCTCAGCCCCAGGAGCAGCCGTGGCTCAGGACCCCCCAAATCCCCGGTGCCGGGGGTGGGGGACAGAGCCCAGATCCCACCCGCCCCATTCCCGTTTTCCCTTTTTGCAGGAAAAGGGACACAAGGGACACAGCGGCGCCGGGAGGGGACAAACCCCGAGAAAAAAAACAAAACCCAAAGAGTGACCAGTCCCCTGGCCAACCCCGGCTGTGGGGTGGCTGCACCCCAAAATCCCCCCCAAAATCCGGCCCCTCTTGTCCCCTGCAGCCCCCGGCGTCACCTTGACAGGAGCGAATTCCTGCTGGATCAGCTTCTTGAACTCGCTCCTGCTGAAGGATTCCGATTTCTTGCCTTTGCCCTGAGAGTTCTGCATCATGTCCGTGATGGCTTTGAGGAGCCTGGACATGGCTCGGTGCTGGAGAGGAGCCTGAGGTCACAGACACCGCCGGGAACAAGCCCCGAACCCCTAAAATAATCCTAAAAATCCCCCAAATCCCCAGAAATCCCTAAAAATCAAAAAAATCCCCAAAAAATCCCCAAAAATCCCCAAAAATCCCAAAAATCCCAAAAATAAAAAAAGATCCCCCAAAAATCACAGAAATCCCCCAAAGTCCCCAAAAATCCCAGAAATCCAAAAAAATCCCCAATAAATCCCAAAAAAATCCCAATAAAATCCCCCAAAAATCCCTCAAAATCCCAGAAATCCCCAAAAATCCCCCAAATCCCAAAAATCCCCAAAAATCCCAAAAAATCCCTAAAAATCCCAAAAAATCCCTAAAAATCCCAAAAATCAAAAAAATCCCCCCCCCCAAAAAAAAAATCCCCAAAAAATCCCTCAAAATCCCAGAAATCCCCAAAAATCCCCCAAGTCCCAAAAATCAAAAAAAATCCCCCAAAAATTCCCCAAATCCCCAAAAATCCCCCAAATCCAAAAAAATCCCCCAAATCCCCAAAAATCCAAAAAATCCCCAAAATCCCAAAAATCCCCGCGGATTTTGGTTTGTTTCCACGAGGGAGGCAAAAAGGAGTTTTCCTTTCCCCGAGCTTCTCTGAGCGCTTTCACCTCCTTTCTCCGCTTTCCCTCGGTTAAATTAAAAGGGGGATTAAATCCCTTAAATTAACTTAAATTAAATTTAAAATGTAATTAAAGCCTTTCCCCGTAACCATCCAGCCACGGGATGAATCAGGATCCATCCTCCCGCCCGGGAGCTGCTCAAATCCAACGGAGTGGGAAAAAAAAAACCCAAAAAAAACCCACGGAAAAAAAAATCTTATTTTGGACTGACCTGAGTGCGCCGGGGCCGGAGCGGAGGGAGCAGCTCCCGGGGAGTGGGAGGAGGAGGAGGAGGAGGAGGAGGAGGAAGATTCCTTCCCATCAATCCGGTTCTGTTCCCGGGGATCCTCCCTCCTCAGCCCCGGGGATGTTTACCGGCGCACCCGGGCGGGTGGATGTAGGGCAGCATCTCCCCCCCAAAAAAACCGAATCAAAAATATAAAATAAATCCAGCGGGAGGTTCCTTTCCTGCCTCAAACTCCGCCTTTAACATCCCCCCAAAAAAGGCGGTTTATTCTTGGTTTTATAACAACATTATTACTATTATTATTATTATTATTATTATTATTATTATTATTAAAATTTATTTTTATTATTATATAAATAATTATATACATTTTATTATATTATATACATTTTCTTATATTATATATATATTATTATATTATTTTATATATTATATATTATATATATTATATATTATATATATTATATATATTAAATATATTATATATTAAATATATTATATATTATATATTATATATTATATATTATATATATTATATATTATATATTATATATTATATATTATATATTATATATTATATATTATATATATTATATATATTATATATTATATATATTATATATAATATATATATTATATATATTATATATATTATATATATTATATATATTATATAATATATATATATAATAATGGATTATATAAATAATGGATTATATAAATAATGGATTATATAAATAATAATTATTATTATCATCATAATTATTATTATTTTTCTCCTCTCAAACCCAAAAAGGGGGTTGTGAGTTCGCGGGTCAAGTTTAGGAAATGGTCACAGAGCAGGAAAATTCCTGCAAGGAAAAAGGAGCTTTAATCTTTTTTTTTATTATTTTTTGGGGGGGGGTTGTGTCCCAAATGTCCCCGAGCTGCCCCAGGACCCGGTGACGTCAAACTGGAGCTGCTCCGGGGATTCAGGAGCTCGGCGATTTGGGGTTGTTCTTGGGGCTTTTAATTTTCCCGAATTCCATTTTTTTTTTCTTTTTTTCTTTTTTTTTCTTCCTCCAGGGAATTTTCTGTAAACAAAAGGCACCGTGTTGTAACGGTAAAATCGTGGGATAAATGGGATTTTGGGGAGTGATGGAATAAATGGTTTTTTGGGAAGAGAAGGAATAAATTGGGAGTGAAGGAATAAATGGGATTTTGGGATGAAGGAATAAATGGGATTTGGGGAGGGAAGCAATAAATGGGATTTTGGGCAGTGAAAGAGGTTTGTCCTCTCTTCACCAGCCGAACTGGTCTGTGTAAAATAATATTTTTTTTAAAAAACACACTTCCCACCAAAAAAAAAAAAAAAAAAAGAAAAAAAAAGAAAAAAAAATCAACTTTTTCAACGTTCTAAAAATCAAATGTTTTTTGCGTCGTTGTGGTGGTTTGACACCCAGGGGACCGTGGGGTGACCTGGGGTGACCCGGGGTGACCTGGGGTGACACGGGGTGACCCGGGGTGGCCCTGAGGTGACCATGGGGTGACCATGGGGTGACCATGGGGTGACCTGGGGTGTCCGTGGGGTGACCCGAGGTGACCCAGGGTGTCCGTGGGGTGGCCCTGGGTGACCACTGGGTGGCCCTGGGGTGACCCGGGGTGACCCGAGGTGGCCCTGGGGTGTCCTTGGGGTGACCTGGGATGACCATGGGGTGACCATGGGGTGGCCCTGGGATGGTTGTGGGGTGACCTGGGGTGACACGGGCTGACCCGAGGTGACCCTGGGGTGACCATGGGGTGACCCTGGGATGACCCGGAGTTCCCGCAGGGTTCGATTCCATAAATGCGAATAATCCGATTATTTCAGCGCGTCCCCGGGGAGCTCGGGGGGGGGCCCGGTGGCCTCTCCGAGTGTCACCTCCCCGCGATGTCACCTCCCAGCAGGTGGCAGCAGGAGCCCGGAGTCCTCGGGCCCCAAATCCCGGGATTTTTGGGGCTGGAAAACCCAAAAAAAAAAAAAAAAAAAAAAAAAAAAGGAGGGCGGAGCTGCGGTGGGGTTCAAGGATCCCTGTTGGGGACTTTGGGGACCACTCGGGGGTCACGGGGGGGTCATTCCCTGTCCCCTCCCGGGGTGACAATTCCCGAGGACAGCAACGCCCCATCCCGGGGGGTCCCTGCGGGGCCGGACCCCCCCGAGCCCCCCAAAATCCCCAGTGGGTGTAAATCCTCCCCCCCCCGGGGCTGGAGGGTCCTGGGGGGACACCCTCGGGACCTGGGGGTGACACCGAGGTGTCCCCACTGCCCGCGGGGTGGGGGGGCTTCTCCTGCTCCAGGGACCCCAAAACCCTGCGGGGTGAAGGTCCAGGGACCCCAAAACGCTGTAGGCTGAGGGTCCAGGGACCCCAAAACGCTGCAGGGTGGGGCTCCAGAGACCCCAAAGATCTATGGGATGGGGATTCAGAGACCCCAAAACCCTGGAGGGTGGGGCTCCAGGCACCCCAAAGCACTGGGTGGGGGTCCAGGGACCCCAAAACTCTGAAGGGTGAAGCTCCAGGGACCCCAAAGCTCTGTGGGATGGGGCTCCAGAGACCCCAAGGCTCTGGGTGGGGCTCCAGGGACCCCCAAAATTCTGTGGGATGGGACTCCTGAGATCCCAAAACTCAGGGTGGGGTTACAGGGACCCCAAAACTCTGTGTGGGCCTCCAGAGACCCCAAAACCCTGCAGGATGGGGCTCCAGAGACCCCAAAGCTCTTTGGGATGGGGCTCCTGAGACCCCAAAACTCAGGGTGGGGCTCCAGAGACCCCAAAGCTCTGCAGGGTGGGGGTCCAAAAACCCCAAACCTCTGTGGGGTGGGTCTCCAGGGACCCCAAAACTTCTGTGGGATGGGGTTCCAGGGACCCCAAAATTCTGTGAGATGGGGCTCCAGACACCCCAAAACTCTGTGGGATGGGGCTCCAGGGACCCCAAAGCTCAGGGAGGGGATCCAGGGACCCCCAAAATTCTGTGGGATGCGGCTCCAGACACCCCAAAATTCTGGGGATGAGGCTCCAGGGACCCCAAAATTCTGTGGGATGGGGCTCCAGGGACCCCAAAGCTCAGGGAGGGGATCCAGGGACCCCAAAATTCTGTGGGATGCGGCTCCAGACACCCCAAACTTCTGTGGGATGGGGCTCCAGGGACCCCAAAATTCTGTGGGATGGGGCTCCAGAGACCCCAAAATTCTGTGAGATGGGGCTCCAGGGACCCCAAAACTCTGTGGGATGGGGCTCCTGAGACCCCAAAGCTCAGGGAGGGGCTCCAGGGACCCCAAAACTCTGTGGGATGCGGCTCCCGCCCGGATTTGGGGTTCAGAGCCGAGGACACTCTGCTCCTGCAGAAGGAATTTGACATTTTTGGGGTTTCCAAAGCGACCCCGGAGGAGGCTGAAGCAATCCCAGGAGTGAAGCAAACCCTCGAGGTTCTTGTGTTAACCTGGGGCGGGCTCTTGCTTCAGCTCTGCTGCTTTTGGGGAAGCTTCTGGAAGGTTCTTTCCCGGAGCTGGGCGATTTCAGGGTTTGGGGTCACCCTTGGGAAATCACCCGGAGGAGTTTTTTTGGGGGGGTTTTCCCGCCTCGAAAAGGAGATTTGGAAATCTGCTTTTTTTTTTTAACAATGAGCCCCTTTTTTGGGGCAGATTTGGGGTGTCGGGGGTGAGGAGTCGGGGCTGGTTCCCGTCCTTGTGCCCCAAAACTCAACGTGTCCGCCCTAAAGTGCCCCAAAAAAGGGGTTTTATTTTGCAGAAAATGGTTCCCATCCTTCCTCCCAGCTCAGGCCCAGGAGATCTCTGGAGACTTTCCAGAAAAAAATATGGGGGGTTTTTGGGAGGTTTGGTTGGTTGAGTTGGGTTTTGGGGATTTGGGGTGTCGGGGGTGAGGAGTCGGGGCTGGTTCCCGTCCTTGTGTCCCAAAACTCAACGTGTCCGCCCTAAAGTGCCCCAAAAAAGGGGTTTTATTTTGCAGAAAATGGTTCCCATCCTTCCTCCCAGCTCAGGCCCAGGAGATCTCTGGAGACTTTCCAGAAAAAAATATCGGGTTTTTTGGGGGGTTTGGTTGGTTGAGTTGGGTTTTGGGGAGGTTTTTTTGGGTTTTTTGTGTGTTTTTCTGGGTTTTTTTGGGGGGAGCGGAGGGAGTTTGTTGTTGTTTTGGTTTTGGGTTTGGGTTTGGGGGGGTTGTTTTGTGTGTGTTTTTGTGGGTTTTTTTGGGGGGAGTTGTTGTTGCATTGTTTTATTTTTTGGGTTTGGTTTTGGGTTTGGGGGGTTTTTTGTGGGGTTTTTTTGTGGGGTTTGTTGTTGTTGTTGCGTTGTTTTATTTTTGCGTTTGGGTTTTGGGGGGGGGTTTTGTGTGTGTTTTTGTGGGGTTTTTTTGGGGGGGAGGGAGGGGGGTGTTGTTGTTGCGTTGTTTTATTTTTGAGTTTGGGGTTTTGGGGGGGGGGTTTTCCAGCTGGAAATACAAAAAAAAAAACCCAAAAATCCATCAATTCCCGGAGCAACCCCGAGCTCTGGAGCAGCAAACCCCAAACCCCACAGCCCACCCCGAAGATGAATTCGGCGGGTTTAGGGGCGAGAAAATCCCAGGCAAAAACCCCACACAGAGCGAGAAACTCGAGAGAACTCGGGGCAAACCTTTATTTTTTGGCACCAAAAAAAATTCCCCCCGCGCGTGGGGCGAAGAGGAGGAGGGAGGAAGGCACAGGGAGGGAGGATCCAGGCTGGAATTCCTTTTCCCAAACCCTTGGGAGAGGAGGGAATGGAGTGACCCCTCAGTGGTGGTGCTGATGGTGCTGGTGCTCCTCCACCTCGTGCAGGTGCTCGTGGGTGGCGCAGGTGACACGGGTGACGAGGAGCATCACCTCCCCGAAGCTCAGCTGGGCGTCCTTGTTCACGTCCAGGTCCTTCATGATCTGCTCCACGGTGGCTTTGCTCTTCACGTGCTGCCGTCAGGAGGGGACGCGTCAGGGGGGAATTACCCCCCAAAAAAATAAATAAACCCTCCCCGCGGCGGGAAAAGGGTTAATTTGGATTTTGGGAAGTGAGTTCCCGAGGGAAAAATGGGGATTGTTCTGGTGGGGGTTGGGGGAGTGAAGGAATAAATGGGGAATGATGGAATAAATGGGGTTTTGGGAAGTGAAGGAATAAATGGGATTTGGGGGAATGATGGAATAAATGGGGTTTTGGGAAGTGAAGGAATAAATGGGATTTTGGGGAGTGAAGGAATAAATGGGGTTTTGGAAAGGGAAGGAATAAATGGGGAATGAAGGAATAAATGGGATTTTGGGAAGTGAAGGAATAAATGGGATTTTGGGGAATGACGGGATAAATGGGGTTTTGGGATGAAGGAATAAATGGGATTTGGGGGAATGATGGAATAAATGGGGTTTTGGGAAGTGAAGGAATAAATGGGATTTTGGGATGAAGGAATAAATGGGATTGGGATGAAGGAATAAATGGGTTTTTGGGAGTAAATCCAACTTTTGGGGGGTGAATCTAAACCTTGAGGGTGAATCCAACTTTCGGGACTGAATCCAAATTTTGGGGCTGAATCCAAATTTTGGGGCTGAATCCAAATTTTGGGCCTGAACCCTGGGGCTCAATCCAACCCCTGGTGGCGAATCAAATTTTTTTTGGGGGGGGGTGAATCCAAATTTTTTTGGGGGGATGAATCAAACTTTTGGGGGTGAATCCAACCAATTCACCCAAACCCCTGGAGGCAAACCTAAATCCTGGGGGTGAACCCAACTTTTGGGGCTGAATCCAAACCCTTGGGGATTAATCCAAACCCTTGGGGTGAACCCAAATATTGGGAGTGAATCCGAATTTTGGGGCTGAATCCAAACCCTTGGGGATTAATCCAACCCCTGGGGGTAAATCCAACTTTTGGGGCTGAATCCAACTTTTGGGGCTGAATCCAAACCCTTGGGGCTGAATCCAAACCCTTGGGATGACTCCAACTTTTGGGGCTGATTCCAAGGCCCGGGATCCATCCCGACCCCCTCCCCTTGCCGACCTTGGATTCCCCTCAGCTAATTACCTTCAGGTAATTAGCCAGCTGCTTCTCAATGAGCAGCTTGAGCTCCTTCTTGGTGAGGGTGTCCCTGTCCCCCTCCCGCCGCGAGTACTGGTGGAAGACGTCGATGATGGTGTCCATGGCCTTCTCCAGCTCCGAGAGCGGCTCCTGGATCTGCTGGGACTGCGGGAGGAGCCGGGGAAATCCCGAAAATCAGGGAAAATCCCGAAAATCGGGGGGAAAATAAAATATCCCGGGGAATTACAAATATTGGGGGAATAAAAAAATATCTGGGGAAATGACAAATATTGGGGGAAATGACAAATATTGGGGGGGAAACGAAATATCTGGGGAAATAAAAAATATCCGGGGAAATTACAAATATTGGGAGGAAAAGGAAATATCTGGGGAAATCACAAACGCCCAGGAAAATACCCAATACCCAGGGAAATGACAAATATTAAAGGAAATACAAAATACCCGGGGAAACGGCGAACACCCGGGGAAATAACAAATACCGAGGGGAAAAAAATCAAATATTCAGGGAAATAATAAACACCCAGGGAAATAACAAAAATCCAGGGAAATAACAAATATCCAGGAAAATAACAAATATCCAGGGAAATAACAAAAATCCAGGGATAAACCCAACCACCCCTCAGGACTTGCCTTGCTCATCTTGTCACCTCGGCGATGTCCCCCGGGGCGGGCGCGGGGCCGGTGTCACCGCGGGCTCCTTTATGGCCCGGCGCGTTGGGAAATGTCCCCGTTGTCCCTTTGTCCCCATCCAGCCCCCGCCCCCCGGCGTTGCTCAAGGCCTCCGAGGAGGTTCCACTTTTTTTTTTTTTTTTGTGGCTTTTCCCGCAAGGTCGAGGTGTCACAGCCCCCGGGGGGGGTGGCACTGTCCCCAAAATGTCCCAAAAATGTCACTGAAGTGTCCCCCAAAATGTCCCTGAAATGTCCCTGAAATGTCCCTGAAGTGTCCCTGAAGTGTCCTCAATGTCCCCAGATGTTCAGTGCACCAGAAGCCCCCGTTATGAAATGTCCCAAATGTCCCCAATATCCCCAATGTCTCCAATGTCCCAGATGTCCATTGGGGACATCTTACATCTGGGGTTTCTGGGGACATTGGGGACATTTGGGACATTTCATAATGGGGGCTTCTGGTGCACTGAACATCTGGGGACACTGGGGACATCGGGGATATTGGGGACATTGGTGATATGAGGAACATTGGGGACATTTGGGACATCGGGGACATTGGGGACATTTCACAACGGGACATCCGGGACCGGCCCCGGCGTTGCAGAATTTTGGTGCAATTTCAGGAAACCTCCTCGGGGTGACTCTGATCAGCCCAGAGGGGGACAGGGGACAATGGGACACAGGGGACAATGGGGGCACAGGGGGACAATGGGGACACAGGGGACAATGGAACACAGGGGACAATGGGGGCACAGGGGACAATGGGGGCACAGGGGACAATGGGGGCACAGGGGGACAATGGGACACAGGGGACAATGGGACACAGGGGACAATGGGACACAAGGGACAATGGGGGCACAGGGGACAATGGGACACAGGGGACAATGGGACACAGGGGACAATGGAGGACACAGGGGACAATGGGACACAGGGGACAATGGGGGCACAGGGGGACAATGGGACACCGGGGACAATGGGGGCACAGGGGACAATGGGGGACACAGGGGACAATGGGACACAGGGGACAAAGAGGGCACAGAGGACAATGGAGGACACAGGGGACAATGGGGGACACAGGGGACAATGGGACACAGGGGACAATGGGACACGGGGGACAATGGGACACAGGTGACAATGGGGGCACAGGGGACAATGGGACACAAGGGACAATGAGGGACACGGGACAATGGGGACACAGGGGACAATGGGACACAGGGGACAAGGGTGGGGCACAGGGGACAAAGAGGGAGAATTTCCAGCGATGCTTTTATTGTGCTTTTAATTTACTTAATCGAAAGTATTAAAATTAAGGCTTTTTAATTTACTTTAAGAGTAAAGTTTTATTGATGCTTTAGTGTCCCCAGCAGGCGGAGAGCAGCCAGACCCCGATCCCAAAGCTTTCCCCTCCGGGCTTCCCGTGCTCTTCTGGGTCGGGCCCGGTCCCGGTCCAGAGGGGCTCAGTCCCGGTCCAGTCGGTCCCGGTCCCGGTCCGGAGGGGCTCGGTCCTGGTCCGGAGGGGCTCAGTCCCGGTCCGGAGGGGCTCAGTCCCGGTCCAGTCGGTCCCGGTCCCGGTCCAGAGGGGCTCAGTCCCGGTCGGGTCAGGCTCAGGCCCGGTCCGCCCAGGTCCGGTCCCAGTCCGCCCAGGCTCAGTCCCGGTCCGGAGGGGCTCAGTCCCGGTCCGGAGGGGCTCAGTCCCGGTCCGCCCAGGCTCAGTCCCGGTCCAGTCGGTCCCGGTCCCGGTCCGGAGGGGCTCAGTCCCGGTCCAGTCGGTCCCGGTCCCGGTCCGGCCGGGCTCGGTCCTGGTCTGGAGGGGCTCGGTCCCGGTCGGGTCGGGCTCGGTCCCGGTCCAGTCGGTCCCGGTCCCGGTCCCGGTCCAGAGGGGCTCAGTCCCGGTCCGCCCAGGCTCAGTCCCGGTCCGGAGGGGCTCAGTCCCGGTCCAGTCGGTCCCGGTCCCGGTGCGCCCGGGCTCAGTCCCGGTCCGGAGGGGCTCAGTCCCGGTCCGGAGGGGCTCGGTCCCGGTCCAGTCGGTCCCGGTCCCGGTCCCGGTCCGGAGGGGCTCAGTCCCGGTCCGCCCAGGCTCAGTCCCGGTCCGGAGGGGCTCGGTCCCGGTCCAGTCGGTCCCGGTCCCGGTCCCGGTCCGCCCGGGCTCAGTCCCGGTCCGGCCCGCAGCGCTCGGAGCCGTGGCTCAGGCGATGCGCGTCGTCGGCCAGTTTGCTGAGCACCACGGTGAACTCCTCGAAGCTCAGCTCCTTGTCCCGGTTCAGGTCGGTCTCCAGGAAGAGTTTCTCCAGGTAACCGGGTTTGTTCCTGTCCTGGGGTTGGGGACAGCACGGGGACAGGATTTTGTCCCAAAAATCCCCAGAAGGGACAGGATTTTGTCCCAAAAAAACCCAGAGGGGACAGGATTTTGTCCCAAAAAAACCCAGAGGGGACAGGATTTTGTCCAAAAAAAACCCAGAGGGGACAGGATTTTGTCCCAAAAATCCCCAGAGGGAACAGGATCTTGTCCCAAAAAAAACCCAGAGGGGACAGGATTTTGTCCCAAAAAACCCAGAGGGGACAGGATTTTGTTCCAAAAAACCCAGAGGGGACAGGATTTTGTCCCAAATCCCTGCGGCAGGAGGAAGAGCAGGGGGTGACCCCGAGCTGGGGGTGACCAGAACCCCCCTCCTGTGCTCCCCACACCCCCAGAGCCCCTCTAAACCCCATTCCCATGGGATTTTCCCCCAGAACTCACACAGGTCACTCCCCCCATCCCCCAAACCCCATTCCCATGGGATTTCCCCCCAAACTCATGCAGGTCACTCCCCACATCCCCTAAACCCCATTCCCGTGGGATTTTCTCCCAGAACTCACTCCCCACATCCCCCAAACCCCATTCCCATGGGATTTCCCCCCCGAACTCACTCCTCACATCCCCCAAACCCCATTCCCGTGGGATTTTCCCCCCAAACTCACTCTCCCCACATCCCCCAAACCCCATTCCCATGGGATTTTCCCCCCCAGAACTCACACAGGTCACTCCCCACATCCCCCAAACCCCATTCCTGTGGGATTTTCCCCCCCAGAACTCACACAGGTCACTCCCCACATCCCCCAAACCCCATTCCCGTGGGATTTCCCCCCCGAACTCACTCCCCACATCCCCCAAACCCCATTCCCATGGGATTTCCCCCCCCAGAACTCACTCTCCCCGTCCCCCAAACCCCATTCCCGTGGGATTTTCCCCCCCAGAACTCACTCAGGTCACTCCCCCCATCCCCCAAACCCCATTCCCGTGGGATTTTCCCCCAGAACTCACTCCCCAATGCCCCCAAACCCCATTCCCGTGGGATTTTCCCCCCAAACTCACTCTCCCCACATCCCCCAAACCCCATTCCCATGGGATTTTCCCCCCCCAGAACTCACACAGGTCACTCCCCACATCCCCCAAACCCCATTCCCGTGGGATTTTCCCCCAGAACTCACTCCCCACATCCCCTAAACTCCATTCCCATGGGATTTTCCCCCAGAACTCACACAGGTCACTCCCCACATCCCCCAAACCCCATTCCCGTGGGATTTTCCCCCGGAACTCACGCAGGTCCCCAGGAAGGACGGCGCCTGCTCTTTCAGCAGCGTGCTGAAGTCGTCGAGGGTGAGCAGGTCGATCTCGCCCTGGCGGATGCTGTACTGGTGGAAAATGTTCACCAAGGTCTCCAGGGCCTTCTCCAGGGTGCAGTTCCCGGGGAATTGGTGGCTCCCGGCGTGGCTGTGGGTGCTGGAGGACATGGCTGAGCTCCGGAAGGACCTGCAGGGACAAACCTCGAAGTGAGAGGAGCAAAAAAAAAAAAAAAAAAAGACAAATCTCAAAGCAAAAGGAGCCAAAACTCAGCGGGAGCTGCGCCTGGAGTTTCATCCCGCCGGGGCTGAGCTCAAGGGAACCTTCGGCTCCTTGGTGTGGAGCAGGAGGAGAGGGGATTCGGGGGATTTTTGGCCCCAGGTTGGCTTGTCGCGGCACACCTGGGGACGTTTTTCAGGTGGCAGCGAGCGGGCTCAGGGCAGAGGGGACAGAATTGGTGGTGCCTCCACCGAAGACGACCCCAAAATCCCGTTAATTCGTCCCGTTTTTCACCCGACCCAACCTCCAGCGCTCCTCCGACGGGTTGAGGCCACGTCCCAAAGGTCTCCCTCACCCTTCTCCCTGCAAGGACCGTCCGTGCCGCACTCACCCCGATCTCCAGGAGAGTTTGCAGGGGGACAGAAGTGTCGCTGTGAGCCTGGAGCGGAGCTTTTATCCCTGTCCCAGGCGCCTGTTTCATCAGAGGCGGTGCCACACCTGCCGCAGGTGTCGGCGCTTCCCGCACCCGGAGATCATTCCTCTGTCCCCCAGTTCCTGGTCGCGCCCTCCAGGCTCTGGGAAGCTGCTCCCTGTCCCCTCCATCACCCGCGGCAGGGCTCAGGGAGGGGAAAAACCCCGCCGAGGTCACGCCTTCGCGTCCAGGGCAAGGGCCAGGAGCTGTCAAAAACTCGGGGAGTTTTGCAACGGGGCCGAAAAGTTTGTACATTTTTTTTTTTCCCTTCGGCCGTGGGAGGAAACTGGGTGCTCCAGGTGGAGACAGGGAGGGTTTGTCCCCTGCGGGGGGGGGGGTTGTGTGATTTCTGGGGGTTTCTGGATGTGATTTCTGGTTTCTCAATGTGATTTCTGTCTTCTGAATGTGATTTCTGTTTTCCGAATGCAATTTCTGTTTTTTCTGAATGTGATTTCTGGTTTTTTTTTCTGAATGCGATTCCTGTTTTCTGAATGCGATTTCTGTTTTTTCTGAATGAGATTTCTGTTTTTTCTGAAGGCGATTTCTGTTTTCCGAATGCAATTTCTGTTCTTTTTGGATGTGATTTCTGTTTTCTCAATGTGATTTCTGTTTTTTTTCTGAATGTGATTTCTGGTTTTTCTGAATGTGATTTCTGTTTTCTCAATGTGATTCCTGTTTTTTCTGAATGCGATTTCTGTTTTCTGAATGCGATTCCTGTTTTTTCCGAATGCGATTCCTGTTTTTTTCTGATTTCTCTTTCCTACGCCCCCGGCCGGCTGGACACTGCCCAGGACGAGTCTGTATTTTATAACTTGTTTTCCGCAATATTTGCCATTGTTTTCGATTCGTTCCAGGCCTCAGCTCTCGTTCCAGCGATTTTTTCCGGAGAGAACCTGGCACAAAAACCAGGAGGAAACCCGAGGTCGGGTCTTTTCTGGCTGGTGCAGGGAACGCCACGCGTTGTGCAGTTGTCACCTCGGTGTCGCCGTGTCGGAGGGGACCAGAACGAGCAGACAATGAGGACAATGAGAGGATTTAAAATCAGACAACGAGGACAGTGAGAGGATTGAAAATCCGACAATGGGAGGGCCGGGGAGTGCCCGCTCCTGTCTGAGGATGCTCCTGTGTCCCCAGGGCACGGCGGGGTTGGATTCCGGTTATCCCTGACTCATCCCATTGTTCTTTTTGTTTCCCGGCATGGAAATGAAAAAAAATTGTTGTTTTCCAATTGGATAAATTGGATAAATAGGTGACAAATTGGAGGGTCGCCTGTCCCAAATTGGAGGGTCACCCATTCCAAATTGGAGTGTCACTTATCCAAACTCGAGTGTCACTCACCCAAATTGGAGTGTCACCCACCCAAATTGGAGTGTCACCTATCCCAAATTGGAGTGTCACCCACCCAAATTGGAGTGTCACCCACCCAAACTGGAGGGTCACCCACCCAAATTGGAGCGTCACCCACCCAAACTGGAGTGTCACCTATCCCAAACTGGAGTGTCACTTATCCCAAATTGGAGTGTCACCCACCCAAACTGGAGTGTCACCCACCCAAACTGGAGTGTCACCTATCCCAAATTGGAGTGTCACCAGCTGCCGGGAAGTGTCACCTCCCAGGTGCCGGGATTTGTGGCCAGGATTGTCCTCAGGGGTGGGGTGGGGTGTGCCGGCCAACCCTGGCACCAAATCCACCAAAAAAACATCGGTGACAAACGTTTTACACCACAGCGACACAGGCGCCGAGCTTCACAAGGCTGAAAATGACTTTTTTAATATATATTTTGGGATGTGTCTCCCTTTAATACGATTTCGCACAGACCAATCTGATTGGTGACAAAAAGAAAAAACAAAAAACCTCTTCAATGCCATTGGTCACACCAGGGGGGGGCATGGAGAAGAAATCCCTCCCGGGAAAAGGAATGAAAACGAAGTTACGGTGTACAAAAACCATTTCTCCTGTTCACAGAAAATTCCTTGGGAAAAGAGTTTCAGAAAAGCCAAAACCAGCTCAGGCTCCATCCCCGGGTTCAGGGGTGGGATGTGCTGGTCAACCCCTGGACACCAAACCCACCAAAACCATCAGTGACAAACCAACATCGTCCCACTGGTGATCCCACCCCCCAAATTTCCATCAGCTCCATCAAACGCTTGGGGAACATTCCAGGTGCCACCCTTGACCCCTGAGATGTCACTTTTGGTGTTCCCCCTCACAGGTGTCATTCCTGGCGTTTCCTTGTTCTGCCCTGACGAGTTTTGGGGCTTCCCCTCCCTCGGTAACAGTTCCTGGAGGAGGGCGAGGAGCCCGAAATCCACACCTGGGTGTGCTTGGCCTTGCACAATCCCCGGGGTGATTGTCCCGAGGGGACCCCGCGGCTGTCACAGCTCCGGGAGGGTTTAAAAACTGCTCCTGCCCAGCTCGGCGTCGCTCAGTCCTCGTCCTCCTGCCTCCTGCCGTGTGTCCTCTGCAGAGCCCAGAACTTCTCCGAGGTGAGCAGCTCCTTCCCGGCGGCGCTGGTCCCTGTCCCTGTCCCTGTCCCTGTCCCTGTCCCTGGGATTCTGTCCCTGTCCTGGGGATTCTGTCCCTGTTCCTGTCCCCTGTCCCTGTTCCCATCCCCAGGATTCCGTCCCACCTGTCCCTGTCCCTGTCCCTGTCCCTGTTCCTGCCCCTGTCCCTGCCTCTGTGCCTGTCCCAGTCCCATCCCTGTCCCATCCCTGTCCCTGTTCCCATCCCCAGAATTCCGTCCCATCTGTCCCCATCCCTGTCCCATCCCTGTCCCATCCCTGTCCCATCCCTGTCCCATCCCTGTCCCTGCCCCTGTCCCATTCCTGCCCCATCCCTGTCCCATCGTCGGGATTCCGTCCCACCTGCCCCATCCCTGTCCCATCCCTGTCCCCATCCCTGTCCCCATCCCTGTCCCCATCCCTGTCCCCACCCCCGGGTCCCCGTCCCACGTGTCCCTGTCCCCTCAGGATGAAGACCGACCTGGAGCTGGCGCTGGAATGCGCGGTCAATGTTTACCATCGGTACGCGGCGCGGCGCCCCATCGACGACTACCTGAGCAGGGAGGAGTTCTCACGGCTGCTCAAGGAGACGGCGCAGCCCTTCCTGCGGGACACCGCGCCGGTGGGGACACGGGGGGGTCCCTGGGGTGGGATCCATGGGGTGGGATCCGTGGGATGGGATCTATTAGATGGGATCCATGGGCTCAAGGGGATGGCACAGCCCTTCCTGCGGGACACCACGCCGGTGGGGACACGGGGACACGGGGGGGTCCCTGGGGTGGGATCCATGGGATGGGATCCATGGGATGGGATCCATGGGATCCATGGGGTGGGATCCATGGGGTGGGATCCATGGGATGGGATCCATGGGATGAGATCCATGGGATGGGATGGGATCCGTGGGATGGGATCCATGGGATGGGATCCATGGGATGAGATCCATGGGATGGGATCCATGGGGTGGGATCCATGGGGTGGGATCCATGGGATGGGATCCGTGGGATGGGATCTATGGGATGGGATCTATTAGATGGGATCCATGGGCTCAAGGGGATGTCACAGCCCTTCCTGCGGGACACCACGCCGGTGGGGACACGGGGGAGGGTCCCTGGGGTGGGATCCATGGGATGGGATCTATGAGATGGGATCCGTGGGATGGGATCCATGGGATAGGATCCATGGAATGGGATGGGATCCATGGGATGGGATGGGATCCATGGGATGGGATCCATGGGGTGGGATCCGTGGGGTGGGATCCATGGGATGGGATCCATGGGATCCATGGGGTGGGATCCATGGGGTAGGATCCATGGGATGAGATCCATGGGGTGGGATCCATGGGATGGGATGGGATCCGTGGGATGGGATCCATGGGATGGGATCCATGGGATGGGATCCATGGGATGAGATCCATGGGGCGGGATCCATGGGATGGGATCCATGGGATGAGATCCATGGGGTGGGATCCGTGGGATGGGATCCATGGGATGGGATCCATGGGATGAGATCCATGGGGCGGGATCCATGGGATGGGATCCATGGGATGAGATCCATGGGGTGGGATCCATGGGATGAGATCCATGGGGTGGGATCTGTGGGATGGGATCCATGGGGTGGGATCCATGGGATGGGATCCATGGGGTGGGATCCATGGGATGAGATCCATGGGATGGGATGGGATCTGTGGGATGGGATCTATGAGATGGAATCCATGGGCTCAAGGGGATGGCACAGCCCTTCCTGCGGGACACCACGCCAGTGGGGACATGGGAGGATCCCTAGGATGGGATCCCTGGGATGGGATCCATGGGGTGGGATCCATGGGAAGGGATCCGTGGGATGGGATCCATGGGATGGGATCCATGGGGTGGGATCCATGGGGTGGGATCCATGGGGTGGGATCCATGGGATGAGATCCATGGGGTGGGATCCATGGGGTGGGATCCATGGGATGGGTGGGAACAGCCCTGGAACCTCCTCCCATCCCGGGCACCTTGGGCAGCGACACTTCCCACCACCTCAGGTCGCTCAGAGCTCATCCTCGGACACTTCCCGGGATGGAGCAGCCCCAACGCAGGATCCTTGGGGATCCAGGAGCTTCCCAAAGCGAGGGAGGGGGGATTTTTTTGGGGGGGGGTCTCAGCCCTTGCTGGGTGTCCCCCAGCTGACCGTGCGCCCCGTTTGTGCCCCGGCAGCCCAACACCAGCACCGACAGCTACATCGAGCAGCTCTTCGCCAAGGCCGACGCCAACCGCGACGGGCGCCTCAAGTTCACCGAGTTCCTGACCACGCTGAGCCTCGTGGCCATCGACGCCCACAACAGGTCCCACCAGGGCGATGACCACGGCCACGGCCACAGCCACGACCAGGGGCATGACCATGGCCACGGCCACGGGCATGACCATGGCCACAGCCACGGGCACCGTCGCTGAGATGGGAGCAGCTCCCACGGCGGCCGTGGAGCCACGGGACAACCCTGAGTCCCCCCCAGGAGCCTCGGCCCTTCCCTGTCACCTTTGTCACCTCCACTCCGTGGCACTGAAATAAAATCTCTTCCCTTTCAGCACCAAACCCGGGCCGTGCTCCGTGTCCGGGGGTCTGCGGGGAGGGGCGAGGCCCACCCAGGCCGCGGTTAAAGGGGGCACGGGAAGGTGGCACAGGGGGGGATTGTTCTCAGGACAAGGTGTTGGGGGGTCCCCACTGAGCTGCACAGGCCCAGGGGGGTCCTGGAGGGTGTCGGGTCCCAGGGTGACCCCCCAAACCTGGGCAGGTGGTGAGGGGCAGCCCCCCGTGAGTCTGGGGGCTCCTGGGCAGGGGCCACCCTTGGGACCAGCCCCGGGAGGTGCCAGAGATGAAACAACTCGGCTGGGGGGGTCCTTCCCCAGGAGTCTGCTGAGGGCCAGACCTGGAACTGGGGGTGTCACAACTTGGGGGTGTCACATCCCATCGGTGTCACATCCCAGGGGTGTCACATCCCAGGGCTGCCACATCCCAGGGGTGTCACATCCCAGGGGTGCCACATCCCATCGGTGTCACATCCCAGGGGTGCCACATCCCGAGGGTGTCACATCCCTGGGGACAAGGTCCAGGTGCTCCTCGGTCACCTCCAGGCATGGCCACTCCAAACCTCCCCGGGTAGCCTCTGCCTCTCCAGGAGGAAAATTCCCAAATATCCGCCCTGAGCCTCCCCAGGCCCAGCCCGAGCTGTCCCCTCCCCTCCTGTCCCTTTGTGTCACCTCCGGAGCCTCCGGGAGCGTCCCCGAGCTGAGGGGGGCACAGCCACATCTGGAAGGGGCGTGTCGCACATCTGGAGCCCTCCAAAGCTGCTGGTGGCGAGGGAAAAGGGCCCGGGGGAGGAACGGAGGGAGCGGCGGAGGCGGGGACAGGGACAGGGACAGGGACAGGGACAGGGACAGGGGCAGGGGCAGGGGCAGGGACAGGGGCCAGGGACAGGGACAGGGACAGGGATGGGACAGGGACAGGGACAGGGGCAGGGACAGGGGCAGCGGCAGGGACAGGGACAGGGACAGGGACAGGGACAGGGACAGGGACAGGGACAGGGACAGGGACAGGGGCAGGGACAGGGACAGGGACAGGGACAGGGACAGAGACAGAGACAGGGATGGGACAGGGACAGGGGCAGGGATGGGACAGGGACAGGGGACAGGGACAGGGATGGGACAGGGACAGGGACAGGGGCAGGGACAGGGATGGGACAGGGACAGGGGCAGGGACAGGGACAGGGACAGGGACAGGGACAGGGACAGGGATGGGACAGGGACAGGGGACAGGGACAGGGACAGGGACAGGGACAGGGACAGGGATGGGACAGGGACAGGGACAGGGACAGGGACAGGGACAGAGACAGGGACAGCGACAGGGACAGGGACAGGGACAGGGACAGGGACAGGGATGGGACAGGGACAGGGACAGGGACAGGGATGGGACAGGGACAGGGATGGGACAGGGACAGGGACAGGGACAGGGGCAGAGCCCCACCGTCACCGCTCACGGCCCGGGGCTGTTCCCGTTAATCCCCGAGGGGCGGGAGCGGCTCCGGGAGCGCTGCGCTGACTCAGCCCGGGGGCGGCGCCGGGGCCTCGGGGAACGCAGAATGCAGCCCGGGACCAGAACCGGGACCAGAACCGGGACCGAGCCAGAACCGGAACCAGAACCAGAACCAGCCCGGGACCGAGCCAGAACCGGGACCAGAACCAGGACAAGAACCGGGACCAGAACCAGCCCGGGACCAGAACCGGGACCAGAACCGGGACCAGAACCGGGACCGAGCCAGAACCAGGACCAGAACCAGCCTGGGACCGAGCCAGAACCGGGACCAGAACCGGGACCGAACCAGCCCGGGGCCGAGCCAGAACCGGGACCAGAACCAGAACCAGCCGAGGATCGCTCCAGAGGAGGAGGAACCGAGATTTCCCCCAAAGAGCCCCGGGGCAAAGCCGCTTTTGGTTAAATGGAGATTTATTGAAATGACACCGGGGGGACACCGGGAGGACACGGGGGGACACCGGGGGGACACCGGGGGGACACCGAGGGGACACCGGGGGGACACCGAGGGGACACCGGGGGGACACCGAGGGGACACGGGGGGACACCGCGGCCCCTCCTCACTTCCTGCGCGGGGTTTTGTCGGGCAGGTCCTGGAAGAAGTCGTTGCACATCATGGCCATGCAGGCCAGGAAGGTCACGTACTCCTGGAAATCCACCTCGCTGTCGCTGTTGCAGTCCAGGTTGCTCATGAGTTTCTGCAGACTCGCCTCGCTGGTTTGTTTCTGCCCGGGGGAGGGCGGAGAGGGGGAAAAAGGGGAGGGTTTAAAAGTTAAAAATCGGGGATTTTAAAAGTTAAACCCAGGTTTTTTGGGTTTTTTTAAGGTTAAACCCGGGGTTTTAAAAGTTAAATTCGGATTTTTTTTTTAAGGTTAAACCTGGGGTTTTAAAAGTTAAACACGGGTTTTTGGTGGTTTTTTTTAAGGTTAAATCCGGGATTTTAAAAGTTAAACTCGGATTTTTGTGGTTTTTTTTTTTTTTTTTTTTTTAAGTTAAACCCGGAGTTTTAAAAGTTAAACTCGTTTGTTTTTTTTTTTTTTTAAGGTTAAACCCGGGATTTTAAAAATTAAACTCGGATATTTTTTTATTATTTTTTTAAGATTAAACCCGGGATTTTAAAAGTTAAACTCGGTTGGGTGTTTTTTTTTCTTGTTTTTTTTTCCCCTTTTTTTCTTTTTTTTTCTTTTTTTTTTTTGGTTTTTTTTTGGGTTTTTTTGGGTTTGGTTTTTTTTTTGGTGTTGTTTGTTTGTTTGTTTGTTTGTTTGTTTTTGTTTTTTGGGTTTTTTGTTTTGTTTTGGTTTTTTGTTTGTTTGGGTTTTTTTGATTTTTTTTTTTTTTTTTAAGATTAAACCCGAAGCTTTTAAAGTTAACCTCAGGGTTTTTTTGGCACGTCCCGGAATTCCCGGCGGGATAAAAAACTCACGCTGAAACTCGGCAGCTCCTTCATCAGCAGCTCCTTGAGCTCGGCCTTGTTGAGTTTGTACTTGTCGCCCTCGTTGCCCGAGTATTTGTGGAAGGTGGAGACCACCACGGCCAGCGCCTGCTCCAGGGGACTCGCCATGGGGACAGCGGCCAGCCTTGGGGACACGGCGAGGGGACACTTGGGGACACAGCCCGGGATGTTCCTTTGCCCTGCCCCATTCCATCCTCCAGCTCCAAAGGAGAAAGTGGGAAATGTCGGGGAGATCCCCCCCGGGGGCAGGGAAAGGGGCTGGGGGCTGCTCCAGCCCTGGAGGATTGCGGGTTTCACCGCTGAAATGGGGATTTCGCCTCTGAAACGAGGATTTCAGCTCTGAAATGAGGATTTCAGCTCTGAAATGGGGATTTCAGCTCTGAAATGGGGATTTCCCCTCTGAAATGCAGATTTCAGCTCTGAAATGAGGATTTCACCCCTGAAATTCAAATTTCACCTCCGAAACGAGCATTTCCCAGCTCCGCACCTGCAGCACGAACCTCCCGCTCCACCTCCAGGGAAGAAACCCCCCCGCCCGGGCAACATCTGGAGAACATCTGGAGAAAGGAGAAACTGCACTCACCGAGAGCTCAGAGGAGCCGGAGGAGGACGGGCAGAGCGGAAAAGGAGCCGGAGTCGGTCCCGGACATTTATAACCCCGCCTGGGCCACTCCCGAACCCGCCCGGGCACGGCTGGAAAAGGAGGAAAAAAAGGAGGAGAGAAAGGAAAGGTCAGACCCGCCCCGCTCCCGGAGCTGCCAGCGGAGCTGCTTCGGGGTTCAGAGGGCTCCAAAAGTGTCCCCGGGGCTGTCCAGGGGGAAAAATCCCTGGGGATGGGGGTGTGCGGGTGGGCAGCGCATCCCCCCGGGGGCAGGAGTGGGGAGGGGTTCGGTGTGGAGCACGGGGTTTGTGCCCAGGGATTTTTATTTTTTAAAAATTTTTTTTTGCTGTTTTGCAGTCGCCTGGCAGCGATTTTCTGTTTGCTGGCGGCGAGGGAGGCGCGGCCGCGTTGTGTAACGGGGTTATTTCGGTATTTTTATTTCGGTATTTCGGTGGTTCCTGGCCCCCCGGAGAGCTGCAGATTCCAAACCCCCAACCCTGGGCAAAAAAAAAAACCCAAAAACCAAAAACCCGAGGGTCCCCCAGAGCCCTCAGCTGCTGCAGGGACCAGAGGGACAAAAACGAGGGGAGGGGAAAGCTCCAAACCCCCCCGGCACCGCCCCAGCTCGGGGGGCTCTTCGTATTCCGGGAGGAGAAACCGCCAAGGCTGAACCCCAACAGCGAGGGGAAACCCCGGGGGGCTCCGGGGGCGCCTTACAAAGGGCCTCAGAAGGAGCAGGGGAAAGTTTGGGGCTCCTGGAAGGACCTGGAAGGGTTTAGGAACGACCTGGGGGGATTTGGGAAGGTCCTGGAAGGGTTTAGGAACAACCGGGGGGGGGCTTGGGAAGGACCTGGGTGGATTTGGGAAGGTCCTGGAAGGGCTCAGGAAAGTCCTGGGGGAGTTGGGAAGGTCCTGGAAGGGTTTGGGAAGGTCCTGGAAGGGCTCAGGAGAGTCCTGGGGAGGGTGGGAAGGTCCTAGAAGGGTTTGGGAAGGTCCTGGAAGGGTTTAGGAAAGTCCTGGGGGGGTTGGGAAGGTCCTGGAAGGGTTTGGGAAGGCCCTGGGGGGGATGGGAAGGTCCTGGAAGGGCTCAGGAAACTCCTGGGGGGGGGGTTGGGAAGGTCCTGGAAGGGTTTAAGAATAACCGGGGGGGGGCTTGGGAAGGACCTGGGTGGATTTGGGAAGGTCCTGGAAGGGTTTAGGAATGACCTGGAGGATTTGGGAAGGGTTTAGGAAAGACCTGGGGGGTTTGGGAAGGTCCTGGAAGGGTTTGGGAAGGTCCTGGGGGGGATGGGAAGGTCCTGGAAGGGTTTGGGAAGGTCCTGGGAGGGTTTGGGAAGGTCCTGGAAGGGCTCAGGAGAGTCATGGGGGGTTTGGGAAGGTCCTGGAAGGGTTTGGGAAGGTCCTGGAAGGGCTCAGGAGAGTCCTGGGGTGTTGAGGAGGAGCTGAGGCTTTGGGGCCAGGCTCTGTCGGGCTCTGCCAGCCCTGCCCCCGCCTCCCCGGGGTTTTTCCACCCGGGATCATTCCTCTGGGAAGCCGCAGAGCGGCTGAGGGACGTTCCCCAATCCAGCCCCAACGTGCCCGGAGCTGCTGGGGCCGTGGGGATCCCGAGATCCCCAAATCCCGGCTCCATCCCGGGGGATTTGGGCACCGGGGACACGCTCTGCCTTTTGCGCCTTGCCCAGCTCCGTGTCCCCACAGCCCCGAGGTGTCACCCAGCGCCCACCCGCGCCCCAGGGTGGGCTCAGCAAAGCCCCTCTGTGGTGGTCTGAGGGGTCCCAGACCCTCCCCGAGCCCCCAGGACGGTCCCCGGGAACATCCGAGGGCTCTTTGTGCTCCGAGGTCCCCAATAAAACTCCTCCCGGGGCTGGGCCGTGGAAAATCCCACGGGAGAGAGAGGAAGGTGTGAGTCACCCTGAGCTCATCCCCCGGGCGGCCCGCGGGCACGGAACCCGGGACAGGGCCGCGATGAAAGCTGAATAAAACCCGGGACAGGACTGGGATTGGGGGAAAACCTGAATAAAACCCGGGACAGGGCCGGGATAAACTGAACAGAGCCCGGGACTGGGGATAAAACCTGAATAAAACCCGGGACAGGGCCGGGACTGGGGATAAAAGCTGAACAGAACCCCAGAGCACAGCCAGGAGTGGGGGAGAACCCGACCAGAGCCCCAGAACCGAGTCGGGATCAGGGAAATCCCAACCAGAGCCCCAGAACCGGGTCAGGATCAGATAAAACCCGACCAGAGCCCCAGAACCGAGTTGGGATCAGGTAAAACCCAACCAGAGCCCCGGAACCGGGTCAGGATCAGATAAAACCCAACCAGAGCCCCAGAACCGGGTCAGGATCATGTAAAACCCAACCAGAGCCCCAGAACCGGGTCAGGATCAGGTAAAACCCGACCAGAGCCCCAGAACCGAGTCGGGATCAGGTAAAACCCAACCAGAGCCCCAGAACCGGGTCAGGATCATGTAAAACCCGACCAGAGCCCCAGAACCGGGTCAGGATCAGGGAAATGGTTTATTGAGAGCCCTCGGAGCCGGGCCGGGCTCACTTCCTGCGGTGCTGCTTGCTGGGGTCGTCCTTGAAGAACTCGTTGAAGCCCATGGTGATGCAGGCCAGGAAACAAACGTACTCCTTGAAATCCACCTCGCTGTCCTTGTTGTGGTCCAGGTCGTTCATGAGCCGCTTGAACTCGGCCTCGTCCATTTGTTTCTGCCGGGGAGGAAAATTTGGGGTTTGGGGCTGCCCCTGTCCCACCCCGCTGCCTCCTCTGCCTCGGGGTTTGCCTTTTTGCCTTCGCCTCTGCACCTGGGTGACCTGGGCAGTGCCCCAAAAAGTGCCAAAAGTGCCTCCAGGGAGTGGAAATGTTTGGCTAAAAAAAAAATAAAATTTATTAAAAAAAAAAAAAATCGCCTCCTGGCTGAAAGCACAAGTCGAGAAAGGGAAGTGGAGGGTTAAAAGAAAAAAAATTAAGAAATGAGGAAAGAGAGCGGAAATCGGAGCGTGATTTCCTTCGCTGGGTAAAATATTGCTGTGGGTTTAAAAAAAAAAAAAAAATAATTTGTTTTGGAAAATATGAGGCCTTCGAGGCCTCCTCCTCCTCCTCCTCCTCCTCCTCCTCCCCGGGGCGTTCCCCGGAGCACGAGGCCCCTGGGGGATGAATCCATGGGGGGAATTTCAGACCCCCCCCTGGCCCAGGAGAATGACCCGGGGATGGTTCGGTTCTGTCCCTGTGAGCCCTCTGAGGGACAGCCAGGAATGTCCCCAAGGGACTCCAGGGAATGTCCCCAAAGGACACCAGGGAATGTCCCCAAGGGACACCAGGGAATGTCCCCACAGGACACCTGGGGATGTCCCCACAGGACACCAGGGAATGTCCTCGAGGCACACCAGGGAATGTCCCCAAAGGACACTAAGGAATGTCCCCAAAGGACTCCAGAGAATGTCCCCAAGGACACCAGGGAATGTCCTCGCACCACTCCCAGGGCTGTCCCCACAGGATGTCTGGGGATGTCCTTGATGGACACCCAGAGATGTCCCCAAGGGACACCTGGGGATGTCCCCACATCACTCCCGGGGATGTCCCCACAGACCACCCAGGACTGTCCCCACAGGCCACCCAGGGATGTCCCCACATCACTCTCGGGGATGTCCCCACACCCCTCCAGGGGTGTCCCCACATCACTCCTGGGGATGTCCCCACACCCCTCCAGGGATGTCCCCACATCGCTCCCGGAGCTGTCCCCACAGGCCACCCGGGGATGTCCCCACAGGCCACCCAGGACTGTCCCCACAGGACACCCAGGACTGTCCCCACACCCCTCCCGGGCTGTCCCCACACCCCTCCAGGGATGTCCCCACACCCCTCCCGGGCTGTCCCCACAGGCCACCCAGGGATGTCCCCACGCCCCTCCCGGGGCTGTCCCCACAGGCCACCCAGGACTGTCCCCACAGGCCACCCGGGGATGTCCCCACAGGCCACTCACGCTCCCGAAGATGGGCAGCTCCTTGTTGAGCAGCTCCTTGAGCTCGGCCTTGCTCAGCTTGTACTTGTCGCCCTCCTTGCCCGAATACTTGTGGAAGGTGGTGACCATCACGGCCATCGCCTGCTCCAGGGGACACGCCATGGCCAGCCTGGGGACAGACACAGGTGCCACCAGCCCGGGTGAGGCTGTGCCGCGGTGGGAAGGGCAGAGAGGACTCACCGGCTCGGCTCAGCTCGGCTCGCAGCGCTCTGCGATGGGGACACCGAGGCTCCCAGGGGGTTTATAAACCCACGCGTGGCTCTGCCCCGAGGGGCCGCCTTCAGCCTTTCCCACAGCCCGGTTTCGCCCGCGCCTCATTTTTGCCCAACGAGCTGCGTGATCCCATTAGGGGAGGAATGAGGAGCCCCTGAGGGGTGCCCGAAAATTGTCACTGCCCCCGAAGTGCTGGCTTTGCTGAGGGTCCCCAGGGACCCCCCGGGACCCCCAGGGACCCCCCAGGGACCCCCCAGGGCAGGTGGGGCTGAGCGCTCCCGTGGCCGTGACCCCAAAGCAGGAGGATATTTGGGGTTGGGGATGTTTGGGGTCCGTTTTGGGGTTTATTTAGGGGGTATTTGGGGTTTATTTGGGGTTTATTCAAGGTTTATTTGGGGTCCATTTGGGGTCAATTTGAGGTTTATTTGGGGGCTATTTTGGGTCCATTTGGGGTTTATTTGGGGTCCATTTGAGGTTTATTTGAGGTCCATTTGAGGGCTATTTGGGGCCCATTTGGGGTTTATTTGGGGTCCATTTGGGGTTATTTGAGGTTTATTTGGGGTTTATTTGGGGTCCATTTGAGGGTTATTTGGGGTCCATTTGGGGTTTATTTGGGGTTTATTTGAGGGTTATTTGGGGTCCATTGGGGGTTTATTTCGGGTTTATTTGGGGTCCATTTGGGGGTCCATTTGAGGTTTATTTGGAGTCCATTTGGGGGTTATTTGGGGTCCATTTGGGGTCCATTGGGGGTTTATTTGAGGCACAGCCCGGCAGGGCCGTGTCCTGCCAGCACAGCTCCATGTCCTCGTCAGGGGCCGAGCCCGTGTCCCTTGGCACAGGGGGACAGTGGGGACAGGGTGGCACTGCCTGGCACAGCTGGGACAGCAGCCAGGACACGGGGGTTGGTGATATCCCACCCCCCGGGTGTCCCCCAAATTCTCCGGGGTCCTACACGGGGGTGTCCCCTCCGAGGGACAGGCGGGACCCTCCCTGTCCCCCTCATCCCCCCGCGGGCTGGGAAAGGGACACGAGGAGGGGAAACTCCGGAATTGTCCCTCTGAGGGTGGCCGTCGGGGGTCGGCTGTCCCCGCCCCGAGGGTCCCTGCTGGGGACACCCCGAGGGTCCAGCGCGGATCTCGGGGGTCCCGGGGGAGCCGCGGGGAGCGGAGCCCGGCTCAGCCCGGTTCGGCCCGGCCCAAACCGCCCGGGCTGAGTCACTCCCGGCCTCGCCCCGCGGGGATTCCTCGGCCGTGACTCAGCCCGGCCCCGCCCGCTCCCACGGGCACAGCCCGGCTCGGTTCGCACGGGGCTGCTGCCGGGGGGGCTGCGGGGGGCGGGCAGGACCCCAGGGCGCTGTCCCCCAGGGGGGTCAGAGCCGGGGGGTTTGGGGGTCCCGGTTCCCCAAAGCTGGGGGGTTTGAGGGTCCCGGTTCCCCGGAGCCGAGGGTTTGGGGGTCCCGGTTCTCCAAAGCTGGGGGGTTTGAGGGTCCCGGTTCCCCGGAGCTCGGGGAGGTTTGGGGGTCCTGGTACCCCGGAGCAGGGGGGGTTTTGGGGGTCCAGGTTCCCCGGAGCTGAGGGTTTGGGGGTCCCGGTTCCCCGGAGCTCGGGGGGGTTTGGGGGTCCCGGTTCCCCGGAGCCGAGGGTTTGGGGGTCCCGGTTCCCCGGAGCTGAGGGTTTGGGGGTCCTGTACCCCGGAGCAGGGGGGGGTTTGGGGGTCCAGGTTCCCCAGCGCTGGGGGGTTTGGGGGTCCCGGTTCCCCGGAGCCGAGGGTTTGGGGGTCCCGGTTCCCCGAAGCTCGGGGGTGTCCCGGTTCCCCAAAGCTGGGGGGTTTGGGGGTCCCGGTTCCCCGGAGCTCGGGGGGGTTTGGGGGTCCTGGTACCCCGGAGCCGAGGGTTTGGGGGTCCCGGTTCCCCAAAGCTGGGGGGTTTGGGGGTCCCGGTTCCCCAGAGCTGAGGGTTTGGGGGTCTCGGTTCCCCGGAGCTGAGGGTTTGAGGGTCCCGGTTCCCCGGAGCCGAGGGTTTGGGGGTCCTGGTACCCCGGAGCTCGGGGGGGGTCCCGGTTCCTCGGAGCCGAGGGTTTGAAGGTCCCGATTCCCCGGAGCTGAGGGTTTGGGGGTGTCCCAGTGCCGCCACCCCCGTGCCTAGGATTGGGGGTGCTCGGGGGTCCCCCGCCGTGCTCGCCGAGTCCCTTCCCGGTGGAAAATCCCCAGGAAGAGGCAGAGCCGCCGGCCCGGGCGTGCCGCCAGCCCCGTGGGCGCCGCAGAGCTCCGGGAGCCCGGCCCTGCCCAGCCCGGGGGTCCCGGGGGTCCCTTGTCCCCATCCCGGGGGTCCCCGCGGGTCCCTTGTCCCCATCCCGGGGGTCCCGAGGGGTCCCGGGGGTCCCTTGTCCCCATCCCGGGTGTCTCCGGGGGTCCCTTGTCCCCATCCCGGGGGTCCTGGGGGTCCCTTGTCCCCATCCCGGGGGTCTCTTGTCCCCATCCCGGGTGTCCCGGGGGTCCCTTGTCCCCAGCCCGGGGGTCCCCGGGGGTCCCTTGTCCCCATCCCGGGGGTCCCTGGGGTCCCTTGTCCCCATCCTGGGTGTCCCCGGGGGTCCCTTGTCCCCATCCCGGGGGTCTCTTGTCCCCATCCCGGGGGTCCCGGGGGTCCCTTGTCCCCAGCCCGGGGGTCCCCGGGGGTCCCTTGTCCCCATCCTGGGGGTCCCGGGGGTCCCTTGTCCCCATCCCGGGGGTCCCTTGTCCCCAGCCCGGGGGTCCCGCGGGTCCCTTGTCCCCAGCCCGGGGGTCCCCGGGGGTCCCTTTTCCCCATCCCGGGGGTCCCCGGGGGTCCCTTGTCCCCATCCCCGGCTGTGGGGCGGGCGATGTAGGACAGGGATTGGGGTCGGCGGCTGTGGGGCTGCGGTTCCCCCCTGCCCATGGGGACCCCCGTGGCGGGGAGGGGGGGACACGGAGGGACATCCCGGGACAAAGGTGGCCTCTGCCCGTGGCCGCGGGCAGCCCACGGTGGCTGCTGACACCCCGTGGTGGCTGCTGGCCTTGTCACCGGGCCCGGGCAAGGCGTGGCGGGGACAGGGCGGGGACAGGGCGGGGACAGGGAGGGGACAGGGAGGGGACAGGGAGGGGACAGGGAGGGGACAGGGCGGACCCCCCCTCGCTCAGAGCCCCCCCAAATCGGCGCTCCGGGAAAAGGTAAAACACCTGAGCGGCTCCTCCGAGTTTTTATTGCTGCAATAAATAACGGCGGCGGTGTCACCCGGCCGGGAGCGGCCGTGTCACCCTTGGGCCGAGGGGACCCTCTGCCCATTCCGGGGGGACCCCCAAGGGGAGAAGAGGGGGGGCGCTGCTCGTGCTGGGATTTCTGCCAGCGGAGAGCTGGGGACAGACAGACAGACAGAATTCAGGGGAGCGTCTCCCTTTGCTGCTGCTCGTGGGAGAGGAGGAGGAGGAGGAGGAGGAGGGTGAGGAGGAGCCCCCCGAGGCCTCGCCCCCCAAATCCCACCCACGGCGCCGTCCCAAAGCCCCCCCGGGGCTCGGGGGTGGGCACCAAGAGGAGCCGGGAGGGGCTGTCCCGGGACGCTCCGCACTATTTGGTGTGTTTGACGCTCTGCTCCTGCTGGCGGATGATCTGCGCGATGGGGCTGGCGATGCCGCCTATCAAGGTCCAGTACTCCTGGAAGCTGATGCGCCCGTCCTTGTTCTCGTCCAGGTCGCAGATGAGTTTGTCGGCGGCTCGGCGGTTCCCGGTGTCCTGCGAGGGGGCGAGAGCGGAGCGGCTCGGGCCGGGCTCGGGGAGGGGTCCCCGGGGGTCCCGAGGGGGGTTCACCTGCTCACCGTCAGCATGTGGTTGAGCTCCCGGCTCAGCATCTTGCGGAAATCCTTCTTGCTGATGCGCCGCGGGTTCTTGCAGCAGCAGCAGCGGCTCGAGTATTTGTCAAAGTTGTTGACCAGCACCTGCACGGCCCATTCCAGGTCCGTGCACTCGCCCATGGTGGCCTGGAGGGGACGGGAGGCAGGTGAGACCCTCCCCGGAGGCGGGGGACGGTGAGGGGGTCTCCACCAGGAAAAACCATCCCCGGGCGAACACCCCGCGGCCTTTGGGGGCTTCTCATCTCTCCTCTCCTACAGAATCGCCCCCCTCCCAAAAAAAAAAACCAACTCCTTCTCTGCCACCTGCAGGAGGGGAACCACCAGGAGCTCCTCGGTGCCACCATCACCTGTACCCAGCCCCGCCCGGCGCCGCCGCCCCCGTAATTAAGCGGGGTTGGTAATTAGGGCCCCGGGGCCGCGGGCTCGAGCAGCGCCGGGGCCGCGCCTTCCCAGGGCTCATTAGGGAGGAATGGGGCCGGGAAGCGAGCGGCGGCGCAGGAATTACCAGCCCGGCCCTCCTCTTGCTTCACGGCTCCTGGGGAACAGGTCCCGGCGTGCCGAGCCCGTCCCCACAGCCCGGAGTCCCCCGACTGCCAGCTCCGTGTCCCCGCAGCTGTCCCCTCGGCCGGGAAACTCCTCGGGCCCGGCAGGATGGTCCCCGTCACATCCCGGGGACAATGGCACGGGAACTGCGTCACCTTGGCCGGAGCTGGCTCCTTCCTGCCCCGCCGGGCCCGGGGCCACCGGGGGTCACCGTTCCCTTGGCTCCCAGGTGACAACAGGCACCACAGGCACCTTGGGGCGCGGCCCGGCGCTGTCCCCACGCTGGGGACATCACCTGAGGGTGTCCCCAGCCCGGCTGCTCCGTCTGGGACCTGTCCCGTGCGGGAACTTGGCTCCTGTCCCCTGTCCCCGGGCCAGCCCCAGGCCGAGGACGTGGCACGTCGGGGAGGTGACAGCAGGCTCAGCCACCCTCTCCTTGTCGCCACGTGCCTCAGCGTGGCCCTGTGTCCTCCTCAGCCATCCCTGGCCCTGTGGTGCCATGGCCCGGGGTCACTCGGTCACCCCAGGGCTGGGGACTGTCCCCCAGCTCCGGGGGTTGTGGCACCGCGGTGGCTTTGAGGCCGTCCCCAAATCGCTGGAGCGATTCCGGCCCAGGAACAGAAGGAATTTGGCAGCACCGGGACAAAACCACCCTCGGCGCCCCCCTGGCCTGGCCCGGGTCCCCACGGGGGTGTCACCAGCCCCTGCCCGGCCTCGAGGCACCGCGGCTGCTGCTCCGCCGCTGAGTCACGGCACAGCCCCGGGGCCAGCCCGGGGCACGGGGACACTGCCGGGTGGCACACGGGGACACTGCTGGGACATGGGGACACTGCTGCCACCCTGGGACGTGGGGACGTTGGTGCCACACCGGGGCACGGGGACACTGGTGCCACCCTGGGACGTGGGGACACTGGTGCCACACCGGGGCACGGGGACACTGCCAGGACATGGGGACACCGGGACAAGGGGACGCTGGCACTGGGGTGAGACGCTGACCCAGGGGGGTGGGCTGGGGCTCCCCCCACCACGGTGCCACCACCTCTTTCCCCTCCCCGTCTCCCTCCTGGCCCGGTCACCGATGTCCCCAGAGCGGGGACAGAGGCGCAGACGCCGCGTCCCCGCTGGCGAATCCCCCTTTTTCCAGCAGCCGGAGCGCACGGGCAGCCCCGGGCCGAGCTCTAGAGCGCAGGGAACCTCCGTGGATGCCGCTGATCCCGGCCGGGACATCCCGGTTCTCCCCCGGTGACCCCGGCGGGACATCCCGGTTCTCCCCCGGTGACCCCGGAGGGTCCCTCCAGCCCGGCCTCGCTCCCGGAGCTACCGAGGGATTCCAGGAATTTCCACCTCCCAACGTGCAGCGGCACATCCCGGGGCTCTCCCCAGCCCAGTATCCGGCCCGAGGGTGCCGAGGCCGGGTTCTCCATCCCGGGGACACGGGAATTGTCCGGGAGCCGCACCTGCATCCTGCCGGGGGTCCCGCTGGCTCCGTGTGCCGGGCGCTGCGAGCCGATGTCGCCGCTCTCTCCTTACCTCGCACCCATCCCGCCGGCCCGGTCGGGTTTTTAAGGAGCCTCCCACCCCTCCCTGACGTTCCCAGGGCGTTCCCGGGCCGGCCTTTACCTGGGAAATGGTTCCCCGGGATTGCGACACCGCGACGGGTCGGAGCGAGCAGGGACCCGCCGAGGGCCCGGCTCCTTCCCGGGCTTTTGGGGGGACGGGGACGGTTTTGGGGAACAGCCCGAAAAGCCCAGGGCTCCCAGCAGAGGGGAGAGGGCCCAGAACTCCCGTCTGATCCCAGGGTTTGCATTTCCACCCATCCCACCTTCTCCTCCATCCCACCCCGCTCCGGGCTCCAGCCGGGCACCGGGGTCAAACCAAATCCTTTATTGGAGCCAGAACCGCTTCGTTCTGGCGGCTGGAAGGGGCTGACACAGGTTTGGGGCCCTGGAGGCTCCAGGCAGGGCCCTGTCCAGCACTGGGGTGGGCGAGGTAAAGCCCTGTCCATAATTAATTATCACGGCAAATTGCAAGGCCGGGTGTCTCCCGGAGCGATGCCCAGATCAGATCCCGGCCTCCTTATCGGGCTGGGCACATCTCGGGATGAGCAGTGGGAGGTGATTTCTGGCTGTCACCTGCTCCCAGTGGCCCTGGAGCTCTCTCCCATCCCGGAAAGAACCTCGTCATCCCGGCCTCTTCCCCACCTCGGTCGGGGAGGAAGCAAACCTGTTTCTGGGTCTCGGTGCTGCGCTGGTGTCGCGGCGTTGATGCAACATCCCGGGCAGGGTGGGAATCCCTCCCGGAGCCCGCAGGCGAACAGCTCACGCCTGAATCACCGGCCTTTCATCGCTCTGCTCCCCTGGCAGATGTCACAACCGCAGCCAGGTGGTTTTTTTTTTTACGAGGCATCCAGGGCGTGGGCTCCCAGCAAGCCGTGAACCGGCCCAGCCCTCGGGGACCCCGGGGACCCCCGGTGTGGCTGCCCCAGGTGAAGGGTCAGGAGGTGTTTGGTGTGTCGTGGATGAGCTCCAGGCCACGGGAGCCCTTCCCGAGGGGCCAAAAGGTGGATTTGGGGTCTTTGGTGGGTCACTTTAGGGTGGGTGTCCCAGCACCGTGTCCTCACTGAGGGGCAGCAGCTGTCCCAGCACGGGCTGAGCTGTTCCTGTCACCTCCAGAACATTCCAGAGACTCATCCAGGGTGGCCTCACGTGGCGGGAATGGTCCTGCCGACAGCTCAGTGTCACAGCAGCGCCGGGAAGGAGTCCCCACCAGGGAGGAGGATCTCCCCTTTCCCCCCCAAATCGCCCCAACCTGACACATTTCCTGTCTCCAATTAAAACGCGCGGCCACACCTTTCTGCCTAATTTCCAGCCATTTGCTTCCAAGGAAGGGACAATAAATAGTCATTCCCGTTGTGAAATCCAGCCCAAGGTGAGAGCACACGGAGGGTGGCTGCGGTGCTGCCACCAGCCCGGCAGGACCTGTCCCCTGCCCGGCCCCGGCTCTTATCGCCGTCCCCGAGCTTTGGAGCACTTTGGGGTTATTTTTTTTCCCCCTCACGAGGTGCCCACGCCCTGTCCCTTTTGGGGAAACTCCTTTTTTTAGGGTGGCCGCTGCGTTCCCGGGGTGGCCGCAGCCTCCCCCGGGATGTGGAGCCGGCTGGGAATGGCCTGGGTGCTGAGGAAAAGTGGGAAAACCGGGTCCTCCGGCCCGTTTCCTCCATGAGCTGCAGCTTCCTGGCGTTCACTCTTTCCCGATTTGCTGTAATCACACCCAAATCCCACCTTCTCCCGGCCGCAGCAGGGATCTCGCAGCCCTCGGGTCTTTGGGATCGAGCTCAGGAGTTTAGGATCTCCCCTGAGCTCAGGATGCCCAAAATTCCCTGTCCGCAGCACGGGCCTGGGTCTGCTTTTGGGGGGCCCCCGCAACGGGGAGCACCAGGGAATTGGGGATGTGGGGGGCCTGGGATGGCCGCAGGGGTCACACGCACCCAGGACATCCCCTGCGCCCCCGAACTGTCCCCTGTACCCCCAAAACATCCCCTGCACCCCCGAACTGTCCCCTGTAGCCCCACAGTGTCCCCTGTGCCCCCAAAACATCCCCTGCACCCCCAAACATCCCCCTGTATCCCCAAAACATCCCCTGTGCCCCTAAAGCGTAGTCTACACCCCCGTCCCCTGTACCCCCAAACCATCCCATGTACCCCACAACATCCTCTGTACCCCCAAAACATCCCCTGCACCCCAAAACCACCCCGTGCACCCCCAAAACATCCCCTGTACCCCCATCCCCTACACCCCCAAACCATCCCCTGTACCCCACAACATCCTCTGCACACCCACAGCATCCCCTGTACCCCCAAAACACCCCCTGCACCCTCACAGTGTCCCCTGCACCCCCAAACCATCCCCTGTACCCCACAACATCCTCTGTACCCCCAAAACATCCCCTGTACCCCAAAACCACCCCGTGCACCCCCAAAACATCCCCTGTACCCCCATCCCCTACACCCCCAAACCGTCCCCTGCACCCCACAACATCCTCTGCACACCCACAGCATCCCCTGTACCCCCAAAACACCCCCTGCACCCTCACAGTGTCCCCTGCACCCCCAAACCGTCCCCTACACCCCCAAACCATCCCATGTACCCCACAACATCCTCTGCACCCCCAAACCATCCCCTGCACCCTCACAAGGTCTCCTGCACCCCCAAACCATCCTCTGTACCCCAAACCGTCCCCTGCAGCCCATCCCCTGCACCCCCACAGTGTCGCCTGCACCCTCACAGTGTCCCTTGTACCCCAAAACATCCCCTGAACCCCACAACCTCCCCTGCACCCCCAAACCATCCCCTGCACCCCAAAACCACCCCCTGCACCCCCAAACCGTCCCCTGCAGCCCGTCCCCCGCACACCCCAAAGTGATGACCCCCAACCCGCCGTCGCTGCACCCCCGCCCCCTCCTCCCCCCCAAAGACAAACGGGGTCGCCCCGTCCTCGCTCGGTTCGTTTGGGGTTTTTTGGGGTTTTTTTTTCCCAGTGTTTTCCTTTATTAATTTATACAAAAAAAATAATATACGGTTGCAAGTGGCCCCAGCTGATCCCAACCCTCCCCTGTGCCCGGCTGAGGGCTGGAACCCCCCCGGAGATGGGGAGCACATCCCGGAATAACCCCCCCAAAATGCGGGGCGTGCTGCAGGGAGGGTTCCCAGGCCACCTGCACCCACCCAGGGCCACGGCGGAGCCCGGGACACCCCCGGAGGGCTCAGGGCTGGGGACACGAGCCCCCAAACCCCAGAGGGGTTGAGGGAGAGGAGCCGAGTCCCTCCGGCCGCGATGCTCCGGGTCGGGGGGAGCTGCTCCCGGAGGGTCTCCGGGGCTGGAGCAAAGGACCGGGAGAGGTGACTCCGCTCCGGAGCAGGGCCAGGACCCCCCCGAGACCCCCTCACCGGGCTCGGGGCAGAGCTGCAGGAGGGAAGGGAACGTTCCTGACGGGAAGGAGAGCCCAGGACACAGGGATGGAGCCGGGGAGGGGGATCCTCCGCCAGGAGCGACGCTTTTTTTTTTTTGTTTTTTGTTTCCCAAGCTCGTCCCCCGGGACCAGCCTCTGGAGCTTCCAGGAGCAGAGCCTGAGGCCTCGGGCGCCTCCCCGTCCCCCGCCACCCTCCTACTTCCTCCGGCAGCCCTTGGCCGCGTCCCCCATCATGTCCCAGTACTCTCCGAACTCCAGCTTGGCCTCGTTAGGGTCTCCCATACACTCGATCTTCTCTTCCAGGGGTCCCACGCACTGCGGAGAGAACAGCGGGGTGATGAGGCTGGGCGTGGGGGGGTCCCACCGGCATCCCGGGACCCCCCCCCCAGAGCTCCTGCTGCCCACCCCTCACCTTGCCCAGGTGGGGCAGCTTCTGCACCACCAGCTCCTGCATCTCGTTGGGGGTCAGGTACTCCTTCTGCCCCTTGACTGCGTAGCAGTGGAACTGGCTGATGACGGTCTCGATGGCTCTTTCCACGTCTGTCAGCTCCTGGCAGTCCTGCAGGGGGGACAGAGGGTGAGCACGGGTGGGCGCAGCTCCCTGGAGGGGTGGGACATCTCCCTGGAGGGGTGGGACATCTCCCCGAGGGGGTGGGACATCTCCCCGAGCCAACATTTAATCCCTCCACACACTCGTGGGATAAAATCTCCTTGTCAGCACCAGGCCCGTCTGTGCAGATGTGAGGCACCGTCCCCGTCCAGATGTGACTCCTCCCCGTCCAGCTGTGAGCCCTCATCCAGATGTGAGCCCCCATCCAGCTGTGAGCCCTCGCTCCCCCCCACACTCATTCCAGGCCTCTCCGCACAGATGCGAGCCCATCCAGCTGTTGCTCCCCCTCTCCCCACATCCAGCTGTTTCACCCCACCGCAGCGGCTCCGCTCGGCTGTCACAGCCCCTCCAGCTGCCATCCCCGTGTCCCCCGGGGCTGTCACCCCTCTCCAGACTCGCTGTCCCCTCCCGGAGCCCCGCCGGGCTCAGCCACCGCGGCGTCTCCGGCCACCCCCCGGCCCGGGGCCGTCCCGACTGGTTCTGCCTCTCCCTGGGCACAAGTGGCGATGGCAGCGTGACTCAGTGCCAGCCGCGATTGTCCCACCCCGGCAGAGCCCGGCTCCGGGGCAGCCGGACCCCACTCCCGGTCCCTTTCGGTCCCCCCCGGTCCCTCCCCGCGGCTCCGTTTGAGGGAAGCGCCGGTGACCGACTCAAATCTGCGGCTTCCCCTTGGAAACGCCGCCGTGAAACCGCAGCCGGCGATGAGCCCCGCAACCTCCGGAGCCTCAGCCCGGAGCCCCAAATCCTCAGCCCGGAGCCCCAAATCCTCAGCTCAGAGCCCCCAAATCCTCAGCTCAGAGCCCCCAAATCCTCAGCTCAGAGCCCCCAAATCCTCAGTCTGGAGCCCCAAAATCCTCAGCTCAGAGCCCCCAAATCCTCAGCCTGGAGCCCCAAATCCTCAGCTCAGAGCTCCCCAAATCCTCAGCTCAGAGCCCCCCAAATTCTCAGCCCGGAGCCCCCAAATCCTCAGCTCAGAGTCCCCAAATCCTCAGCCCGGAGCCCCCAAATCCTCAGCTCAGAGCCCCCAAATCCTCAGCCCAGAGCCCCTCAAATCCTCAGCTCAGAGCCCCCAAATCCTCAGCCTGGAGCCCCAAATCCTCAGCCCGGAGCCCCCAAATCCTCAGCCCGGAGCCCCCAAATCCTCAGCCAGGAGCCCCTCAAATCCTCAGCTCAGAGCCCCTCAAATCCTCAGCCAGGAGCCCCTCAAATCCTCAGCTCAGAGCCCCTCAAATCCTCAGCTCAGAGCCCCTCAAATCCTCAGCCCGGAGCCCCCAAATCCTCAGCCCGGAGCCCCCAAATCCTCAACCTGGAGCCCCCAAATCCTCAGCTCAGAGCCCCCAAATCCTCAGCCTGGAGCCCCAAATCCTCAGCCTGGAGCTCCCAAAATCCTCAGCCCAGAGCCCCCAAATCCTCAGCTCAGAGCCCTCAAATCCTCAGCTCAGAGCCCCAAATCCTCAGCCCGGAGCCCCCCAAATCCTCAGCCTGGAGCCCCTCAAATCCTCAGCTCAGAGCCCCAAATCCTCAGCCCGGAGTCCCAAATCCTCAGCCCGGAGCCCCTCAAATCCTCAGCCCGGAGCCCCTCAAATCCTCAGCCCGGAGTCCCCAAATCCTCAGCCCGGAGTCCCAAATCCTCAGCCTGGAGCCCCCCAAATCCTCAGCCCGGCTCCCCAAATCCTCAGCCCGGCTCCCCAAATCCTCAGCTCAGAGCCCCCAAATCCTCAGCTCAGAGCCCCCAAATCCTCAGCCTGGGGCCCCCAAATCCTCAGCCCGGAGCCCCCAAATCCTCAGCTCAGAGCCCCCAAATCCTCAGCCTGGAGCCCCCCAAATCCTCCGCAGGGCCGAAGGGGCGCGGGCCGGGCCCGTCCCGTCTGAAAGCCGAGGGAAGAAGGAGCTTTTGCCGCCGTCGGACATCCTCGGAGAGGCTGCGAGGAGCGCGGAGGTCAATCCACGGAGCTGCCTGACTTCCCCCGAGCTTTCAAGCGGCTCCTCGGCACCAAGTCCCCGCGCCCAAAGCCTTGCCAAGCCCCAAAAGAGCCCCCGGCTCCTGCAGCGGCTCTGAGTCACGCCGCGCCCGGGGCTCCGAGGCCAGGGTCACCCCCGCCCCGCCGAGGGTCGCGGTGTCGCGGTGTCCCCGCCGGACCTTGCGCTTCTTGCGGCAGTTGCACTGGCCCATCCTGCTGCTGGCGGCTCCTCGGGGGTCTCTTCTCTGTCACGGGGGTCCGGGGGAGCTGGCGGGGGAAGGAAGCCAAGCTCAGCTCTCTGCTCGTGGGGGAGATTCCCCTTTCTCCAGCGCCAGGACTCCTCCTCATCCCCGAGCCGGGAGGGCGAGGAAAGAGCCCCGGGATGCGGCGGCGGAGCTGCCGGGACACGTCCCCGGAGTCCTGGCAAGTCGTGGCAGAGCCGAGCGTGGGAGCAGAGGGGCCCCGGGGCGCAGACCCCCCGTCCCGTGGGGTGCCCGAGACACTTACCTGCAGCACGGGCTGTCCCAGGTGTGCGCGGGCTGCGGCCGGGCCGGGCTTTTATACCGGGGAGGTGTGAGTGGGAGCTCCGTGGTGCAAGGCGTCTCATTTGGGAGCCTGGCCCGGCGCCAGCGTGGGGCCGGGAAACGCCTCCTCCTTCCCGGCCACACTCCGGTGGTTCTCCCATCCCGGCGGGCCCGGCACGGCCCCGGAGCCGCGTGGGAATGGCCACGGGATCCCCGGTGGTCACCCCACGATGGGACCTCCCCGGAGCCCACAGAGCCGGGGTTTGGGAATGGGGACATTCCCCGGGCGGGATGTGTCACCCTGTGCCACCCCAGAGCCTGCAGAGGATGGCCACTGATGGCACGGAGCTGGTGGCCACCGTGGCCACCGTGGCATCACCACCGGGGATCTCCCGGGCCCCACCCCGGCCACAGGCACAGCTCGGCCCCCCACCCACCCCCCAGCGCGGCAGGAAGGTGTTTGTGGGGCGCAGGGTGGCACCCCAAAAGGCCAGACCAGCACCGGGATGGTTTGGGAACAGGCCTGTCACCATCCATCCCACCATCACGGGGTGCCCGGAGCCACGGGGTGACCCCAAGGCCGCACCCCTGGGTCCTCAGGGCGGCCACCACCGGGGAGGAGATGGGTGCTCACAGCAGGAGCCCCCACCAAGAACAGCAGCGATGCTCAAGGCCTCGGAGAAAACCTCTTTTTATTTGCTGAACGTCCCCGTGTCACTTCTTGCCCGCCTTCTCCCTGCGCACGGCCTTGGCCAGCTCCCCGATGAGCCGCCAGTACTCCCCGAATCTCAGCTCCTCGTCGTTGTTCACGTCCAGCTCGCTCATCTTCTCCTCCAGAGAGGGCACGTCCTGCGGGGAGGGAGCTGGGACACTTCCCGGACACCGGGATGGGGCCGGGGGGAGCCGGCAAAGCATCCCGAGGGATGGGGAGCATCCGCAGGGCTCAGGGGGGACACTCCCGGGGATCCCCCTCTCCCCTCACCTTCATCAGGTTGGGCAGCTGGAGCCGCACCAGCTCCTTGAACTCTCCGGCCGTCAGCGTCCCCTTCCTGCCCTCCTTGGCGGCGAAGGTGACGAAGACGGTGACGATGCGCTCGATGGCCGTCTCCAGCTCGGTCAGCTCGGGCGCTTCGGGCGCCTCGGCCGCGGCCATGGCACCGGCCACTCCGCGGGGACTGCGGGGACACGGAGGGGGTCACAGCCACAGGGGGGGGACCCTCGCCACGTCCCCAGCCCAGCGGTGGGTCCCGCTGGTGACACCGCTGCCTCCCGGCGACACGGGCAGGGGTCCACCAGAGGTCCCCGGTGCCACGGGCGGGGAGAGACGCCCCTCACTTACCCCCTGGCTGCGGGCAGGTGACGGTCCCCCCGGGAGGTTTCGGGGCGTTCGGGAGCTTTGGGGAGCTTTGGGGAGCTTTGGGGAGCTTTGGGGAGCTTTGGGGAGGTTTTATAGCCGCGCCGCAGGAGGGGACAGCGCGGCCTTTGTTCGCCCCGCGCCGGTGTTGGGTTTCCTGGTGCTGCCGGACGGACGCGCAGACACCGCCCGGGCGCCGCGGTCCGTCCGTCCCTCCGTCCGTCCGTCCGTCCTCTGCTCCCTCCCCGCCCGGGCACCGGACCAAAGTGGGCTGAGCTCGCCGCGGGGAGCGCCGCTGGGGACAGGAGGGGACAGCGGGCAGAGAATCCCCCGGCGCTGCAGCATCAGCCGGCCCTCGCACAGAATCGTTCAGGTTGGAAAAGGTCCCCGAGATGATTGAACCCAGAATTTGAGCCCCATTCCTGGGGGTGCGGGGCAGGTGTCACCCCCGGCTCCTCTCCCCTCTGGGGACACGGAGGTGACCCCGGAGCCGCGGTCACATTCCTGTCACATCGCTGTCACCTCCCGGCCTGGCCCCGGCGGTGTCACCGGCCCAGGGCCCGGCTGGACCCGCACCGAGTGAGAGTTGTGACTCAGCCTCCCGCTGACATCATCATCCCTATTAATAGTGGGCTCTGTAAAAATTAATTAATTCAAATTAATGAGGGGGTTGGAACTTTAATCAGCGGGTATTTATAACATGGCAGGCCTTGGCACGTGTCCACCTGGGGGACGGAGCAATTCCCACGGGGACCCCGAGCTGTGTCCAACACCCCGAGGGGACCTCAGAGCCAGCCTCAGCACTGTCCCCGATGTCCCCAAGCTCACCCACGGGTGTGACAAGGAGCGAGGCTGCAGGGGGCAGCCCCCCCCGGGGGGGATTTGGGGTTCCTCAAGGCCCTGCAGTGTTTTGGGGAGCGAGGGCAGGGATGTCCCCGGCACAGTGTCACCGTCAGCAGCGCGGGGTGTGTGCTGAGCCCTGACACACTCACTGCACCTCTCCGTGGGGACGGGGAGGCTCCCACGGGCACAGGGGTGGCCCTGTCCCCACCCCACAGCCGTCACACCAGCTCACGGGGCAGGAATTGTCTTCCTGCAGCCCCATCCGGCCCCGGGATGACAAGGGGACAGGGCTGGCACGTCAGGGGACCGAGATGGGCTCTTGGGAAAGCGGCGGCTGAGTCAGGCCCGCCGGGGACCGGGACAGGTTTGGGGTGAATCACCGGCCCCGGAGCCAGGCGAGCCCGTGACTCCCTGCGCCTGGAATTTGGGGAGCCGGGACGGGGTGAGGAAGGGGCAGCGGCCCCACGACGGCAGGGGGACACGGGAAAGGCGCCTCCAGGGCTTTTGTCACCCTGGGATCCCCATGGGGACCGTCCCCAAGGGCACGGGGTGGTGACCCGGCCTCGGGGACCCCGGCACGGCCAGGAGGGGACCATGAAGGGACTGAGAGTGGGACCATGGAGGGACTGCGACCATATAGGGACAGGGACCATATAGGGACAGGGACCATCTGGGGACAGGGGCCATATAGGGACAGGGACCATATGGGGACAGGGACCATATAGGGACAGGGACCATATAGGGACAGGGACCATATGGGGACAGGGGCCATATAGGGCCAGGGACCATATGGGGACAGGGACCATATGGGGACAGGGACCATCTAGAGACAGGGACAGGGGCCATATAGGGACAGGGGCCATATAGGGACAGGGACCATCTGGGGACAGGGACCATCTAGGGACAGGGACCATCTAGGGACAGGGACAGGGACCATATAGGGCCAGGGGCCATATAGGGACAGGGACCATATAGGGCCAGGGGTCATATAGGGCCATATAAGAGCACAGGCCGCTGTGTGACAGGGTGACCATGTGCATCCCAGGGGTCAGTGTCCACATCCTGGTCCTGGGGCTGTCCACAGCCTGTCTGGGTTGGGGAGCTCGGCTAGGGATGGTCACCGCGGTGGCCGGCAGTGGCCCCTGCTGGCCCCATGGGGACTCCTTGGAGGGGACCGTGAGGCCACAGCCGGTGCCCAGAGCCACCGCGGTTGTCCCCAGCCCGGCCCCTGCAGCTCCTCCCACTCCAAACCCCGGGCATGGAAAAGCCTCTTCTTCCCAGAGCCCCGGCGATGATGGGACGGGGAGACAAGATCGGCCCAGCCCCGGCACCGGGAACTGGAGCAACTGGTTTAGCTGGGCCAAAGTGGAGCAGGGGAGTCGCAGTGGCTGAAACCTGTTCCAAGTTGTGTGTAAAGCTCCTGGCATGTCCCTCGCTGCTCCCGCTTTGGAAAGAGCTGCTGCTGGGAATCTGCCAGCCGGGAGCGCTCCGTGCCGGCCGCAGGGGCCGGGACCACCCCCCGGGACCCCCCAGTGTTGGGGTTCACCCTGGGGCACCCCGGTGCTGCTGTCCCAAAGGGTTTGGGGGTCTGGGACACTCTGGCCTGGCTCTGTCCCCTCTGTCCCTGCCCGCCAGGGAGTGGGATCGGGGTTATTTTTGGGCAATGCCCGTCCCCGTCACGAGCAGCTGCTGTCCCGGTGACGTTCCCGGGCTTTCCCGGAATCCTGCCCGCTGCCGAGCCGCTCCGGGGACAGGGACACAGCCAGTGAGTGTCACCGGGGCCCCTCCCCAGCCCCAAACTCGGGATCGGCCCCTCCTGAAGCCCCAGGAGCCCCCTCCCTGCCCCACACCGCAACTGGGAGCTGCCCTTTGGGATCCCCACTTCCATCTGGGGCTCCCAGTTGCAGCCGGGCCCCCACCTCTGCCCGGGACCCCCACATCCATCCAGGACCCCCGTTCCCAGCGCAGTGCAGAGAGGGGTGGGACCCACCAGATTTGGGGTCCCCGTCCTCAGCTTTTCCCAGGCACGGGGACGGGAAGCGCGGGAGATGGAAGCAGAGGCAGCAGGATGTAATTAGCCCCAAATTAGGGCTGGAAGCCGGGATGAGGAGGCCGGCACCACCCGGCTCTTGTGAAAACGCAGCTCCTCTTTGAGGGGGTCCCAGCTCCTGGTGGGTGGGTGGGAGGGTCTCCGAGAGGGGGACTGAGGGATTTGAGGGATGCAGAATTCGGGGAGTGCGGAATTTGGGGGCAGAGGAATTTCGGGGCAGAGGAATTTGGGGGCAGAGGAATTTCGGGGCTGAGGAATTTCGGGGCAGAGGAATTTGGGGGCAGAGGAATTTAGGGGCTGAGGAATTTAGGGGCTGAGCTCCCCGGGGATGCCGGAGCCGCGGAGGCTGCGGGGGTCCAGCCCACGCGGATCCGGGGCCGTAACGGGATCCGCCGGGATTATCAGCATCACCCAGAGCCAGCTCGGAATCCGGTTTCTTGGCCGAGGCGTTGCTGGAGCAACGTCCGGCTCGGGATTGTGGGGCCTTTTGAGGCGGACAAGAGCCCTTTGAGCGTGCGGGGGGCCCCGCGGAGTCACCCGATAGCCCCCGCCGCTCCCCCCGGCCCCGCCGGCTCCCGTGGCGAGCCCGAGGACACCGGATCCCTTTCTCGGCTCCGGGAGCGGGCCCGGGCACGGATCCGGCCCCGCGGGCGCGTCCCCGCGGCGCTGACAGATGGGGGATGCCGGCGGTGACACCGCGGGGTCACGGCGTGGCCACCGCGGTCACCCGGGGGTCCCCGGGGATGCCGGCTGCGATTGTCCCCAGCGAGGGACCCCGGTGCCCGTCCCGGTCCTGGCGATGTCCCCAAAGCTCCCGCAGCCCGGCGCGCGCAGGGGGTGGCCAGGGGGTGGCACGGGGAGCCCCCTGAAGTGACGCTGTCCCCTTCGTCTCTGCCCACGGGCTCTGGGGGTGCTGCCCGGGGTCACCCCGCGGCTTGTGTCCCCCCAGGCCCGGCCCCCGGGGGGTGGCCGGCGGTGCCAGCCGGGCTGTCCAGCCCCGGTATCGGATCCTCCCGGAGGGAGGGGGCTTGGAGCTTATTTAACGTGCCCGATGCGGCCGGGCGGGCGCACTCGGAGCACGGGGAGCTCAGGTGAGCACAGGTGTCTCTGTCCCCACCCCCAGACCTCACCTCAGAGCCCCCAGCCCACCCCGGATCGCCCACTCCTGCCCAGCGGGGCCGTGGCCGGGGGGTGGGTGACATTTGGGGGGGTGGCACCGAGACAGGGGGGCCGGTGGGTGACGTGCTGGGGGTCCCGCAGCCGCAGCCATGGGATCGCAGCTGGAAGGGGCCATGGAGACCCTGATCAATGTCTTCCACCACTACTCGGGCAAGGAGGGGGACAAGTACAAGCTGAGCAAGAAGGAGCTCAAGGAGCTGCTGCAGAGCGAGCTGGGATGTTTCCTGGAGGTAACTGGGACCAGTCCGGGGCCTGGGGGTCTCCTTTCCCCCCGTTCCCAGGGCTCACCCTGTGCCCCCTCCCAGACCCAGAAGGATGCGGAGGCCGTGGAGAAGATCATGCAGGACCTGGATGAGAACGGCGACGGGGAGGTGGATTTCCAGGAATTCGTGGTCCTGGTGGCCGCCCTGACCGTGGCCTGCAACACCTTCTTCTGGGAGAACGCCTGACCCCCCTGCTGCCGCAGCAGGACGTGGGTTCCCAAAATCCAGAGCCGCCCCCTCGCCACCCCCCAGCTCAGCCCCTGCGCCCCCCAGCAGTCCCAGGGGATCCCGCCGGGATCCAGCTCCACAATAAAGGCACCGACCCAGCCCGAGGTGTGCTGTCAGCTCCTTCATTCCCAGAGTCGCGATTCCTGTCCCCCTGCCAGTGCCCCCCGGGAATATTCCCACTCTGGGGTCACGGGGAAAAGCCACGCTGGGTCACCCCAAGTGCCTGGAGACAGCCCTGGGATCCACCCTGGGATCCACCCTGGGATCCACCCTGGGATCCACCCCGGGGTCCACCCGGATCGCTCGGGGCACGGTGACCCCGGGGCGGGTGATGCCGGCCGCTGTCGGGGTGTGGGGCGCGGGGATTTGGGGACGGGGAGGTGACAGGCTGCGACTCGCTGCCGGTGGCTCCAGAGGCGCCGGCACCGCGCCCGCGGCGCTGGAGGAACCGGTTGGGATCTCCCGGCACAGCCAAGGGCCCCGCCAGGGCCACCAGCGCCATCGTCCGCCCGTGATCCCGCCTCGGGAGGGACCTCGGGAAAGCTCCCAGGGGTGCTGGGGCACGGGGAAGGGGCAGGACAGCGTTCCCAGGGACATGGGGGGACACTGGGAGTGTCCTGGGCAGGGCTCGATGGTCCTTACAGATCCCTTCCAACCCGCAATTCCCTAAGCCCTGGATCCCACGTGATTCAGTGTTTTGTGATTCCGTAATTCCAAAATTCTACGGCGATTCCATGACAACGGAATTAAATGGGGCTGATAAAACCGCACAGTTCCGGGCGATTGGGGGATGCCACCACCATGTGACTCCGCGATTCCGCCCTTCTGTGACTCCCCGGTGCCCCGCTCCCGTGACTCCCCGGTGCCACGGTTCCGTGACGGTTCCGTGACGGTTCCGTGACGGTTCCGTGACGGTTCCGTGACGGTTCCATGACAACGCCATGACAACACCACTCTCTATGACGTCACCGTGACTCCGCCCCCGAATCCCGCCGGAGCGTTCCCGCCTCCCTTTGCCCCGCCCTCTTTCACCGCCCCCTCCGGGACTGCACCAATCACCGCCCGCCGAGGGGGGCTCGCGCAGCGGTGGGCGTGGCCGAGCGCGCGGCCGCCATTTCGGCGGGGGCGGGAGCGGCGCCGGCGCCATTTTGTCGAGGGCGGCTGAGGGAGAAGCGGCGGCGGCGGCGGCGGCGGCGGGAGCGGGCGGAGCTCAGCGCTCAGCCCCGGCCCCGCGCCGGCTCCACACCGGCCCCGCACTCACCCGCCCGCCCGCCGGAGCTACCGGAGACCTGGCGACCGTGTGCTTCGGTGAGTGACCGGCCCGGGAGCGCGGGGGCGGGGCGCGGGGGGGCCGCTCCTCAGGGCCTGAGGGGTTCCCTCCTGGGCCTCTCCTGGGCCGGGGGAGCCCCTTCAGGATCGGGCCTTTTCCCCCTCACCGCCTCCGGACTCGTCGTTAAGGGAGACGGAGCGTTTTGGTTTTTCCTCAGGAAGAAGAACGCTTTAAAACCCACTTCAAATTGAAAAAAAGCTGTTTTATATTAAAATAAAATGATTAAAAGTTGCTTGAAATAGGAATAAGAGTTGCTGCTGTCTCAATTTTTCTGGCTGCAAATCCTCTCAATAAAGCGGTTTTCTGAGGGTGTTGTGGAGTGAGCCGTCATCCACCCGTTAAATTTGCTGCTAATTATAAATTAAATTAATAAATCGATCTGCAGGGCTCGGGGGTTGGAACTCAGCGTGTTTCTGTAGCATCCGCCACTGGGGAGATTTAAATCGCTGCCCTGAGGGAGGTGGAACCTCGATGTCTTTAAAGGATACGGTGGTTTGTAGCATCATCTTGGATTTTTATTCCCAGTTTTATTCCGTGCCTTTAAAATTGGGGTTCTCACCTTGGTAATGCTGAGGATATGTGAAATGTGAGGCGTCGCTGTGCTAAAGGCAGTAATTGCTATTTACAGCTGGATTTTCGTGTTATTCTTTTAGAAGCCCACAAGAAATTCACTGTAAATAGATAATTTTTTTTTTTACCGAAGGTAAATTAAAGTGACTCTCGTATTTATTAAACCTGGTAGAGGGCTAGAACACATTAAAAATGCATAAATGCAGTACCTACAACCGGCCTCACCTGTAGTTCTCTCCACAGGGAACTGAGATTTTTTTAAATGTTTAGTTATATAAATATATAATAATTGCATACATTTGATGTCTTTGGTTCTGGTTTTGCATCTTTGCCCTGAAGATGGCACTTGCCATCTTGCTGCTGGATTTTTGCATTATCCCTCCTGATATTGCTGAAACATCCACTGTAAAAAGATACATTTTTTGGTAAGGGAGAAACAAAAGAACTCCCCGATTTATTAAAACTGGGGGAGGACTGAAAAACATTCAAAATCCCAGCATCAGAACCGAAAAATTCTGGCAGAGGGCTAAAAAAAAAATCACTGAAAAGGAACGAATCTGTTACACAAAACCTGCTCTAATCTTGATTTCCTCCACTCAGGGAGGCAGAATGGAGGGGAATTTTAGTATTTAGTGCTGTGAATGTTTACTAAAGGTCTAAAATGTTCTCTCCTGGGCCCTGTTTTGCAGATTCTCTGAAGATGGCTGCACAGTCAGCACCGAAGGTCGTGCTAAAGAGCACCACCAAGATGTCTCTGAACGAGCGGTGAGGAAGCCAACAACGGCACCTTCAGCTCCTAAGAAATCATATTAATTTTTTTTTTAAACTTAATTCTCACTATCCAAATCCAAAACAAAAGCAAAACAAAAAAAAAACAAACCCACCGTGGTTTCTGCCCTCCTTTAACCTCGTCCACCCTCCGACCCCTGCGGCACACAAGGTTAAAAGGGCCCAATTCCGGAGGCATCTCTCCGTGGTTGTGGTGGTTTTTTTTAATTTTTTGGTGGTGTTTTTTTTTTTTTTTTAAACTCCTAGCGTTGATTTCGCCTCGTTTTAAAAACAAAACAAAAAAAAAAAAATCCGGTGGGATGCGTTGTAAGAGCAGAGACCAACCTCACACCCTCCCTGTCTCTCCCACATGTTTTGACATTGGTATTTTGGCTCTGCCGCCGAGCCCGAGGGTCCCACCCCACCCCGGGGGGGCTCTGTAAGAGGCCGGTGGCGGCCCCCAAACCAGCCCAAAGGTCCTTCTGGGCCTTGTAAGAGGCAACAGCTTGGCTTCACCTCCATCTCTGTCTGTCCTCGAGCTCCTCCCGTGGGTCATTCCGCCGGGGTTTTCCCTCCTGTGGCTCCTCTGTGACGACTAACGGGTGTCCTGCTGAGTGCTCTGGGGTTAAGCAGTGACCTGAGCCTAGGGGACACCTCTCTGGCTCCTTCCCTCCCTTGTCAGCCCAAACCTCCTCGTTTTTAGGGGGTGGATTTCACTCACCTCCTCGTTTTTAGGGGGTGGATTTCACTCTCAGGAAGCTCCCAATGTGAGCTTTATTTATTTACCACCTCGCTGCTCGTTTGCTCTTCAGTTGAGAAATTAAAACACCCCAGATCAGTTCCCAATCGGCCTCGCTTCAGGAGAACGTTTCAGGGTGGAATTCAGGAGCTGCTCTGGGTGGCAGAATTTTGCAGAATCATGGAGATGTTAAGGTTGGAAAAGGCTTTAAGAAGATTCCCTTCCAACCTGGACACCCGAGCGTGGTGTCTTCCTTCCCAACAAACCTCCTTGGCCTGGAATTTTGATGCTTTTCTCAGATTTTTTTTTTTTTTTTTGGAGGGAGGGGTTGATTTGGCTTTTGCTGTCCTGTTTCTCCCCCTGCCCTGTCACGACCATCCCTGCTTCCTGCTGGTTGTCAGCCCTTCTGCCATCTCTAAACCCACTAACCTCCAGCTTTCTCATCCCCACTGAAAAACCTTCCACCTCATTCCTGCCTCTTGACGGAGGGATCCGTAATCCCATAAAAAAATGCCACTCTTTTGCATTAAGGTTCATGGGAGCTGGAGCCCCACTCGAGCACCGTGAAATGCCGATAATTGTGTGTTTTAAGCTTTAATTAAACCCCGTTTTATTCGACCTTGAAGCTTCACTAACATGCTGAAGAACAAACAGCCGATGCCGGTGAATATCCGGGCCACCATGCAGCAGCAGCAGCTGGCCAGCGCCCGAAACAGACGTCTGGCCCAGCAGATGGAGAACAGACCGTCTGTGCAGGCTGCTCTGAAGCTCAAACAGGTGAGGGAAAAGGACATTCGGGCCTGGCAGGAGGTGGAAAAACGGCTCCAGAAAGAGAAAAGAGGCCCAGGCAAGGGAAGGGGATGGAGGGTGAGTGCCAGGAGCTGCTGGAGGAAAAGAGGCTCAGGGGGAACCTTGTGGCTCTGCACAGCTCCCTGACAAGAGGGTCAGGTTGGAATGGGGGAGGAATTTCCTCCTCTGGGGTGCCCATCCCTGGAAGTGTTCCCATCCCTGGAAGTGTTCCCATCCCAGGGACAGCCTGGAGGTGCCACTCAGTGCCCTGGGCACAGTGATCTGTGAGAGCTTTCCCAACGTGGAGATTTCTGTAAAAAAAGGTGGTGGTGTCCAAAGGAGAGACGCCAGGCTGGAGAAGGGTCTGGAAGGGCCATAGGAGGAGTAGCTGAGGGCACTTGGTGTGTCCAGCTGCAGCCTGAGGGCAGATTCGGGGACCTGCAGCTCCCATCTCTGCCCCCTGTGACCAGGGACAGCATCCAGGGAACAGCTGGAGCTGTGTCAGGGAGAGTTTAGGGTGCACATCAGGGAAAGGCTCTTCCCTAGAGGCTGCTGCCACTGCCCAGGCAATGGGCACAGCCCCGAGGCTGCCAGAGCTGCCAGAGATGCCCAGGGTGGGATTTTGGGGTGTCTGTGGAGGGGCAGGAGTCCACCTGGATGATCCTGATGGATCCGGGGCATTCCATGATCCCAAAAACGAGACCCCCGGGAGGGGCTTGCAGAGAATTCCGATTCTCCCCTCGCACCTGGCTGTCGGTGTTGGCGTGTCGGGTGCTGGCTGTTGATGTCTCCTCTCTATTTTTCCAGAGAAACGGCTCATCCCGGGCTCGGGGAGCCGCCGAGTGCTTCACCTCGCAGTCCCACGGCAGCCACAGTCGGTGGCGGCCCCTAAAAGCCCAGCCAGCTCCCGTGCTGGTTGTTTGGGAATGCATTCCTGTCTCCCCGGGCACAAACCCTCCCTTCCCAACGCCCCGTTCCCACCCCGGCCATGGCGTGTCGCGTCCCCGAGCCCAGATTGCTGCATGACCTTTGTATGTGTGTGTGTGTTCCCTCCCCTCCCCGAATGTTCTCTTCCAGAAGAGCTTGAAGCAACGCCTCGGCAAGAGCAACATCCAGGCGCGGCTGGGCCGGCCGGCGGGGACGCTGGCCCGCGGGGCGCTGGCGGGCCGGGGGCTGGCGCTGGGCCAGCGGGGGCTGCCCCGGGGGGCTCTGCGGGGCCGCGGCGCCCGAGCCGTGCTGCGAGGAGGAGTGGCGCTGCGAGGTCAGTGCCCTGCCCTCCTCCCGTGCCGCTCTCCTCACGCCCCTTTGTAACCCTTCCCGCGGCTGTAAATGGCACTTTTCTGCCTTCTCCGCGCAAGGTCAAGGGCTGCTGCGCGGCGGGAGAGGGATCGCCCCGAGGATGGGCCTGCGGAGAGGCGGGATCAGGGGCCGCGGGGGCCCGGGAAGAGGCGGCCTGGGCCGGGGCGCCATGGGCCGGGGAGGGATCGGCGGCAGAGGTGAGTGCCCGCGCCTGGGGACTAACAGGAATTGAGCAGGGATCCTTTCCTGGGAGCCTGAGCAGCCCTGAGAATTCCGAGCCTGGAAGTCAAACCGTTTATCCAAGACCTGGTGGTTTTTCAGGCTGAAGCGAGGCAGGGATAGGAGGGGGAATCCCAGCAGCCAGATGTTGGCAGGTGGAGGGTTGCTGGTCTTGCAGCCAGCTGTTGGAGTTAGGCTGGGCTTGAGGAACTTTGGGAAGCTCCTAATTTCCCTGAGCCATGGTTCTGGGGATGGGAAGGAGCTGGAATTGTGTGTGCGAGTCAGACATCTCTTGGTGCATCTGCACGGGGTGGGGAGTGCTCCGTGGAGCTGGGCGGTGTCGGGATGGAGACAGTGTCAGGGTGAGGCGGTGCCGCGTTCTCCATGGGGCTGGGAACTGTCAGGATGGGAGATGTCGGGATGAGGCAGTGCCGTGTTTTCCATGGGGCTGGGAACTGTCGGGATGGGAGATGTCGGGATGAGGCAGTGCCGTGTTTTCCATGGGGCTGGGAACTGTCGGGATGGGAGATGTCGGGATAGAGGCGGTGTCGGGATGGAAGCGGTGCCTGGCCGAGGCGGTGCCGTGTTCTCCATGGGGCTGGGCGGTGTCAGGATACGAGATGTCGGGATGGAGGCGGTGTCGGGATGGAGGCGGTGCCTGGCCGAGGCAGTGCCGTGTTTTCCATGGGGCTGGGAACTGTCGGGATGGGAGATGTCGGGATGGAGGCGGTGTCGGGATGGAGGCGGTGCCTGGCCGAGGCGGTGCCGTGTTTTCCATGGGGCTGGGCAGTGTCAGGATGCGAGATGTCGGGATGGAGGCGGTGCCTGGCCGAGGCAGTGCCGCCTTCCCCGTGCCCGCAGGTCGCGGCATGGCCGGCCGGGGCCGGGGCGGTTTCGGCGGGCGCGGCAGAGGCCGGGGCCGCGGCAGAGGCTCCGCACGGCCCGCGCTGACCAAGGAGCAGCTGGACAACCAGCTGGACGCCTACATGTCCAAGACCAAGGGACACCTGGACGCCGAGCTGGACGCGTACATGGCACAGACGGATCCCGAGGCCGCCGACTGAGGGGCCGGGACTGCCGGGGGGGAATTGTTCCGTCGGGAATCTCCGGTGGAGAGTTCAGACTTAGTGTGTTCTTCGATGTTTTGATACTCTCTGTTGTATTAAACTTTTTTTGGATTGTTCTTTCGGGGGATCTTTTTTTGGTGGGTTTTGTTTTGTTTTGTTTTGTTTTCTCCTGAGGAAACACGGATGGGATGGATCTGGCGTGGAGAATCTGCTGCTGGGATTCATCCCTGGTTGAGTTTTGGGATGGGTTTGTTGGGTTTTGGGACTGGCTGCTGGATTTTTGGGATCAGCACCTGCGCGTTTTGGGATGGCCAAGATCCCAGCTGGAGTTTTGTTCGACCCACCTGAAGCCAAACCCAGCCTTCCCAGCAGGAAGAGGCCGAGTTCCCCTTCCAGGCATTCTGATCCTTCTGTTCTGCACCAAAAACTCCTGTGGGATTGGAGCAGGTGGAAAAACTTCCCTTTTGTTTGAGTGGATTTTTGGGGGATTGAAGTTTTGAGTTCTTCCAGCACCATGTTTCTGTGTGGTTCAAGTGTTTGTTTAAAACAATGAGAGGCAGAAGCAGAACATTCAGCCAGGACGGTGAAGTGGAAATGCCTCTTTTCCAGAACAGGCTCCAAAATTCATCATTTCTCAAAAAAAACCAAAAACCCGTAGTAACTAAAGTCTCTGTGGTTTTATCACCCACCCCTTCCACTCTTCAGGTTTTCCTGCCGTGTTCCTGTGCCTTTGGAATGTCGCATTTCTGGTTCCTCGAAGGAGAGAGAATTCCCAAAGCTCCGTGTGCGGTTTTTCTCTGGAAATGGGATTTTTCTGAATTTCCTCCTCAGGGGAAGAAGGAAGAGGAGGGGATCTGGGAAAGGGCTGGGGCGGCTGCGGATGGCGCCGGGAATCCACCGGCAGCCGCGGGATAACCGGGGCCGGACCCGCGGCATTCCCGGTGGGATAACCGGGATCGGACCCGCGGCATTCCCGGTGGGATAACCGGGATCGAACCCGCGGCATTCCCGGCGGGATAACCGGGGGATAACCGGGATCGGACCCGCGGCATTCCCGGTGGGATAACCGGGGGATAACCGGGATCGAACCCGCGGCATTCCCGGCGGGATAACCGGGATCGGACCCGCGGCATTCCCGGCGGGAGCGGGGCCCGGCGGCGCCGGGGGCGTGGCCCGTCTGGGGGCTCTGGCCGTGAAAGCGCGGCCGCCATTGGCTGGCGGGCCGAGGCCCGGCTGTCACGGGCGCTGCCATTGGCTGCGGCGCGGCGGCGCCTCACGCGCTCCGGCCGCTCCTTTTGTTATTGTAGGGCCGGAGTTGGGAACGGGCCGAGGGAGCGGGGACGGAGCGGGAGAGGGCTGAGGGGAATGGCGGAGGACTGAGAAAGGGGCTCAGGGCAGGGCAGCACCCCCCTGAAGCCGAGGACATGCGGCGGGAGCCGGGCCGCCGCTGACGGCAGCCGGGGGCGGCGGAGGTGAGTAGAGCCTGAGCCATCATCGGTCCCCCGGGGGTCCCCGCTGGTGTCCCCTCCTTGAAGCCTGTCGCCCCTCTCAACCCCCCTGCGCCATCCCCGTCACCCTCCCGTGCCTCCTGGTGTCCCAGGAATTCCCCGTTGAACAAGTTCGGGACTCGGGATCAGCCGGGGATTCTCCGGGCGGGGGTGAGGATGGAGCCGGGGACAAGGCGGCTCTGGTCCCCGCTGTCCCCAGCTGCCACCCAACTCGACTGGGCTGAGGTTTGCAGAGGGACAGAGGTGGCTCTGACCCTTCCAGTCTTCCCTGGAGCAGCCTTGGGATGAGCCGCTGGAGCTGGGGGCAGCGGGACCCCAGGTCCCCTCTTCCACTGCTTGTAGCCCCAACACTTGAGGCAGAGGATGGGCAGGGAGCGGGGAATGTTGGCTTTGAGACAGCACCAGGAGATCCCCGGGAGGAGATCCGCTGGGTGAGATGCCAGGGATGAGATCCCCTGGGTGAGATCGCTGGATGAGATCCCTGGATGAGATCCCCGGGATGAGATCCCTGGGATGAGATCCGCTAGGTGAGATCCCTGGATGAGATCCCCTGGGTGAGATCCCTGGATGAGATCCCCTGGGTGAGATCCGCTGGGTGAGATCCCCGGGATGAGATCCCCGGGATAAGCCCCAGAGCCTGGCGGGGGACTGAGGGTCTCCGTGGTGTCCCCCCAGCCCCCCTGGCAGTGTCCCCACACCGTGCTGGCATCTCAGAGGAGCCCGGCAGAGGGGGGACACCCTGACTCCCTCCCAGTCCCAGATAAGGAGCAGGGAGCCGCGGTTTGTTGTGTCTGCCGCCAGCCCAGGGACTTTCCAAGGCTCTGGAACGCCGCAGCCGGGCTCTGGCGTGAGCAGGCTCTGGCAGGGAGGCAGGAAAGGAGAAGCCGGGGAGACTCAGGGGTTAAGGAGCGGCGCCAGGCTGGGCTCTGTTTAGTCTGGCCTCGGCGGCGGCGGCGGGAGCGGCTCCGTCCCCGTGGCACCGGGCACAGACACAGCCCCGCTCCCCGCCAGGCGCTGGGGACACCGCTGTCCCCAGCCTGGTGCCAGGGTGTCACCATCCAGCTCTGGCTCCGCTGCTCTGGGGAGCTGGGGACACCCCGAGTGTCCCTGTGAGCGCTGTGTCCTGTCACCTCCCCGAGCTGGGGACAAACTCCGGGACTCAGGTCGTGGAGCATGACCCCCCAGGCATGGCTTTGTCCCGCGTCCTGGTCACCTGCAGAGTGCCACCTTCCCGGTGCCACCAGCGCACGGCTGGGTGTCCCTGCGCGGGCAGCGGGGACAGCGCGTCCCCTGCGGCGTGGTGACACGCAGGGACACACCGTGCCTTGCAGGGCCGCAGCGCCATGTCCCTGGGCAGTGACAGCGGCCCCGGCATCGTGCACAGCCTGCTGTGCCACCGGCAGGGAGGGGACAGCGAGGCCTTCGCCCGCCGCGCCATCCAGAGCCTGCTGAGGAAGCTGAAGGAGAAAAGGGACGAGCTGGACGCGCTGGTGGCCGCTGTCACCTCCGGCGGGGCCCAGCCCGGCCAGTGTGTCACCGTGCAGCGCACCCTGGACGGGCGGCTCCAGGTACCTGGGGGGACACAGGTGACCCCCTTGGGAGCCCTGCCCACCTTTGGGGGTCCCGGCTCTTGGGGTGCCCCTCTCCGCGCTGTGGGAGCGGACGGAGCCCCGTGCCCTGGGGACATCAGTGAGTCAGTGCCTGGCGCTGTGAGCCGGGGGTTTGTTGTGTCTGGACCCCCGGGAGCGGCGCCAGCCCCGCACTGGGGGGGCCCGGGGGGGTCCCGGTGTCACCCTCGGGAGGGGACACACGCTCTCAGTGTCCCCCCCGCAGGTGGCCGGCAGGAAGGGGTTCCCCCACGTCATCTACGCCCGGCTCTGGCGCTGGCCCGACCTGCACAAAAACGAGCTGAAACCCGTCAAATTCTGCCAATTCGCCTTCGACCTCAAGTGCGACAGCGTCTGTGTCAACCCCTACCACTACGAGCGCGTGGGGACCCCCGGCGGCGGTGAGCGGGGACCCCCGGGACCCCCGGGCAGGGGAGGGGTCGCCAAGGGGGGGGTCACCAGCACCCCTAAATCCCCCTCCCCGCCTCTCCCGCAGGTGTGAGCATCCAGAGCACAGGTGAGAGCCCAGCCCGGGGCCGGCGGGGAGCCCCCCCAGAGCCAGCCCAGCCCCCCCCAGCGGGTCCCCGTGCCCCCCATGGTCTCCGGTGTGTGTCCCCCGCCCTCCCCAGTGCCCCCCCGGCGCCCGGTGAAGGAGGAGTTTGTCCATGACTGTGTGCAGATGGAGCTGCCGGCCCGGCGGGACCCCGGGGTCGAGCCCCCCGCCCCCCAGCCCTACCGAGCGCTGCCCCCCCGGCGGCCCCCTGAGCCCCCCGGTGTGCCCCGGCTCTACCCTGCGCTCCCCATGGCGCCCCAAGGTGAGACCCCCCACCCTGCCAGGGTTTGGGGGCATCACCCTGAGCCCCCCACCTCACAATGACCCCACAATGTTCCCATATTCCCCCACAGCGACCCCCCAGGACCCTCTGCTCCCCCTGCCCCACGCCGAGGGCCCCCCGGCGCAGCCCCCCCCGCAGAACGGGTACCCCAAAGCACCCCAGCACAGTGAGTATGGGGTCACCCCACCGCCCCCTGACACCCCTGGGGACCCTCCTCATGTCCCCCTGTGTCCCCCTCCAGGTTCCCCGCTGAGCTGGACCAGCGCCACCACCTACACCCCGAGTTTGGGGGGCTCGGAGCCCCCCACCCCACAGCACCCCGGCAGCCGGAGCCACCCACAGCCCCCCCAGCAGCACCCCAACCACTGCTGTAGGTTTGGGGGGGCACTGGGCGAGGGGTGGGGAGGGTCTTCAGGGTGCTGACCCCCTCTCTGCCCCTCCCAGGGCCCCCCCACCACAACCCCGTGCTCCAGCCTCCCGTGTCCACCCACCCTGGTGAGTGCCCCCCACCCTTCTGAGCACCCCTGGGTGCCGTGACCCCCCCTAAAATCTACATCCCTCCCCTTCCAGGGCCGGAATTCTGGTGCTCCATCGCCTACTTCGAGCAGGACGTGCAGGTGGGGGAGATCTTCAAGGTGCCCTCGAGCTGCCCCACCGTGGTGGTGGACGGGTACGTGGACCCCTCAGGGGGGGCCCGCTTCTGCCTGGGGCAGCTCTCCAACGTCCAGCGCTGCGCGGCCAGCGAGAGGGCACGGTGGGTCAGGGGGCACGGGGGGCACGGGGGGGCACTGGGGAGGGTGGGGGACACGGGTGGGTCAGGGGGCATTGAGGGGCCAGGGGGCATGGGAGGCACGGGTGGGTCAGGGGGCATTGAGGGGCCAGGGGGCATGGGAGGCACGGGTGGGTCAGGGGGCTTGGGGGTCAGGGCATGGAGGGTCAGGGGGCACTGAGGGGCACTGGGGAGAGTGGGGGGCACGGGTGGGTCAGGGAGCATTGAGGGGGGTCAGGGGGCACGGGGGGTCAGAGGGGTCAGGGGCACAGTGGGTCGGGGGGCACTGGGGGCCTCTGGGGAGGGTGGGGGGCACGGGTGGGTCAGGGGGCTTGGGGGTCAGGGCCTGAGGGATCAGGGGGCATGGGGGGGGCACAGTGGGTCAGGGGGGCACGAGGGACATTGGGGGGCTCTGGGGAGGGTGGGGGCACTGGGGAGGGTGGGGGGCACGGGTGGGTCAGGGGGCACAGTGGGTCAGGGGGCACGGTGGGTCAGGGCATTGGGGTCAGGGCCTGAGGGATCAGGGGGCACGGAGGGGGGCACAGTGGGTCGGGGGACATGGGGGGCACACGGGAGGGTCGGGGGCACGGGGGGCAATCAGGAATCAGGGCTGGGAATGGGGCCAGGGGCACGGGAGGTGTGGGGGAAAAGCATGGGGGGCAAAAGTAGGATAACGAGGGTAGAGGTTTGGGGGATAAACAGGGGGAAAAGGGGATAATTAGGGCTAAAGGAGGAGAAGGGGAAGAATCCGAAAAGAAAGGGGGAAAATGGGGGATGATGAGGGAAAGAGGGATAAAATTAGCTCAGAAGCGGAGGGCTAACGGGGCAGAAGGGGGCAAAACCCGGGATAATGAGGGCAGAAGCCGGGCCCCGGCCGGGGCAGGAGCAGCAGGGGGCCGCAGCGGGCTCGGTGCTGAGGCTCTCGGCCAGGCTGCACATCGGGAAGGGCGTGCAGCTGGAGCGGCGAGGAGAAGGAGACGTGTGGATGCGCTGCCGCAGCGACCACGCCGTGTTCGTGCAGAGCTTCTACCTGGACAGGGAGGCGGGCAGAGCCCCCGGGGACGCCGTGCACAAGGTGTACCCCGGGGCACACATCAAGGTGCGGCTCCCTGGGGGGATCCTGGGCACGGATTTTAGGGGTTCCAGCGCACTGGGGATGGAGTGACCCCCCAGTGAAGGAGGTAACTCTCACCCCCCCGTGTCCCCCCAGGTGTTTGACCTGCGCCAGTGTCACCGGCAGATGCAGCAGCAGGCGGCCACTGCCCAGGCTGCGGCCACTGCTCAGGCCGCTGCTGTGGCCGGCAGCATCCCCGGGCCCGGCTCCGTGGGTGGCATTGCCCCGGCCATCGGTGAGTGAGTGACCACAGCGGTGACAGCACCCCCGTGTCCCCCCCTCCGCGGGGCTCCCACCATCCGTGAGTGACCCCAGGGTGGGCTGGGCCCCCGGTGATGACCGTGTCACCCCCGCAGGGCTGTCGGTGGCCGCGGGGCTCGGTGTGGATGATCTGCGGCGTCTGTGCCTCGTTAGGCTGAGCTTCGTTAAGGGCTGGGGACCCGATTATCCCCGCGCCAGCATCACCTGCACACCGTGCTGGATCGAGGTGCACCTGCACCGCGCCCTGCAGCTGCTGGACCACGTGCTGCACGCCCTGCCCGACGCCCACGCCTGACTCCTGGGAGGAGCAGCCAAAAAAAAACAAAAAAACAAACAAACAAAAAAAAAACCAGAGGGGAAAAAAAGAAGAAAAAATGAAGCGAAATGACCAAAAATGTGTTTAATGGATAGGGTCGGGGTTTGTGGTCTGGGCGTAGTGCATCCCTGGGCACTGATTTCCACCTCCTGGCTTAACTTTTGTATAAAAATAAACCAAGAAAAACTTTTTAAAAGCCAAAAAAAACCAAAAAAAAAAAAAAAAAAAAAAGGGGTGAAAGGACCAACACCATGTTGTTTTAACAATTAATGGACAGGGTTGGAGTCTGTAGCCCTGGGTGTCTCAGCGCCTTTGACGGACGCTCAGCAGTGCAGATGCGCCTCCAGATGCGTTTCCAGATGTGCGTCCAGCTGTGCCTTCGCGCCTTCCTTTGGGACTATATTTCCCGGCAGCCCCCGCGGCGCGCACCGGAAGCGGCCTCTCCCCTCCCCGCGGACTCGCTTTCCCAGCAGCCCCCGCGGCGCGCACCGGAAGCGGCCTCCCGGCGGACTCGCTTTCCCAGCAGCCCCCGCGGCGCCGGCGGGCTAAGATGGCGGCGGGGAGCGGCCCCGGGGCGCGGGAGCTTTTTGCTGAGGGGCTCCTGCAGTTCCTGCGGCCCGCGGTGCGACAGCTCGACCGCCACGTCCACAGCGTCAGGTCCGGGCGGGGAGAGCGGCCGCGGAGAGCGGGGCAGGACGGGCCGGGAGCGGGGCGGGGCGCGGCGGGCCGGGCTGAAAGGCTGAGGGGCAGCTAGAGCCGGGAAGGGCAGTGTTGTGGGGCCGAAGGGCTTTGGCGGTACGTGGGGGCGAGTTTTGGGGATGAAGGGCTTTGGGGGTACGTGCTGGCGAGGCTGGTGGCTGAGAGGTGCCCGGTGTGCAGGTCTTATACTGGGAGGGAATAAAGGTGGATTTAGGATGTGGATCCAGGGCTTTACTCATCCCCTTTCCACAGGGAGAGCCAGGTGGAGCTGCGGGAGCACATCGACAGCCTGGCCACAGGTGAGCCAAAGCCGGGGGGTCCCCCCCTGTCCCCCCATCGTGGGGGCTCGGGGGGCTCACCCAAACCCTTCCCCAGAGCTTTGCCGCATCAACGAGGACCAGAAAGTGGCGCTGGACCTCGACCCCTACGTGAAGAAGCTGCTGAACGCCCGGCGCCGCGTGGTGCTGGTCAACAACATCCTGCAGAACGCCCAGGTGAGGGCAGCCGGGGGCTTTTGGGGGGGTCCCAGAGCCCCCCCAGGTGCTGACAGGTGAATTGTGCCGTGTCCAGGAGCGGCTGCGGAGGCTGAACCACAGCGTGGCCAAGGAGACCGTGAGGAGGAGAGCGATGCTGGAGGCCGGGGGCTACCAGGGCAAGTGACCAAGTGACCAGCCAGGGGAGCAGGTGACCAGCCAGGGGAGCAGGTGACCGGCCAGGGGAGCAGGAATCCCTGTTTATCCCAGCTCCTGAACTCGGGGGTGATGTCCCCCATCACCTGCAGCCGAGGGAACCGGGACGCTCCGAGCCGTGTTCCCGGATTTGTGGGTGCTGGAATAAAAGTGACTGAGAGTCCGTGATGCTCCCACGTCCCTGAGGGGCCTTGGGGACAACAGAGCCAAGCAAAAGTGCTGCCAGGGGGGGTCTGGGCACCTCTGAGTTGGATTTGGACACCCTCAATGTGGTATTTGGGAGGCCCAGGTGGGATTTGGGCTGCCCCAAGTGGGGTCTGGGCAGCCCCAGGTGGCTCCTTCAACTCTTGGATCCTTCTCCCGCTGCTCCACCTGCCTCATTCCCACCTATCCCACACGGACCTGAAGAAGCAGGACACGCTGGAAAGGGGGAACACTTTAATGTGCAACTTACAAAACAGGGACATGGGACAGGGACACGTCGGGTGACCGAGGAGGGGCCCAGAGCCCCTGGTGTCCCTCGGCCGGTGTCCCCTCACCTGCTCCAGGCAGCACAGGTGTCACCGGGCCCTCACTCCTGCGTCTCCATGCTCTCCTCCTCCTCGCCCGCCGCCGGCTCTTCCTGGTTTTCCTCCTCCTCCTCCCCTTCCTTCTTCTCCGGAGGTTTCTCGTACGCCTTCTCCGACGGCGTCACGATCACCCCGTCCCACGTGGACATCTCGGACGCCAGGTCTGCCCCAAGAGGTGACCCTGGGGGACCCGCTGGGGGACCCCAGCCCCGTCCCCACCCAGACACCCCCCAGCCCCACACTCACAGCTGGCGTCACCCTCCTGTCCCAGGATTTTCCGGTATCCCCCGTGGGAGAGGATGCGGACGAGGGTCTGGGCGGTGTAGCAGACCATATCCTGGGGACAAGGATGGGTCAGTGTGGGGACAGGGACTCCTCAGGTGTCCCCTGCCCTTCGGGGACCCCTCCTGACCTGCTGCTCCAGCGTCATCACGGTGTGCACGCGGAAGTTCCCGCTCTCACACGGATCCGTGATGCCGACGGAGCCGGGCAGGAAGAGCCCGGCCGCCAGGATCTGCAGGCAGCGCCTGCAGTGGGACGTTCTGGGTTAAAAACTGGGTCCTTCCACCAAAAAAAACACCACCAGGAAGTCCCGGCTGGATGAGCTGGGTTTGTCTCCCAGGCAGCCCGTGAGATTCCAGTGGTTTTATCGGGAGCCACAAGGGGAATTCGTGCGAGGGGAGCGATGCCACGGACCTGTAGGCGATGTTGAGGGCCAGGGGCTGCCGGGTGGGATTGTTCATCACAGCGTAGTGCCCCTGCAGGGGGAAAGGGACAGGAATTAGGGCAGGAAGAACAGAGGAATCCCAGCCTGGGGTAAGAATCCCAGCTCCTGCCGGGATCGGGATCAGCACCAGCAGGTCCAGGATCCAGGGCGTGAGCGGCTCGAAGCCGGGGAAGCGAATCCTCAGGTCCTTGAGCAGCCGGATCAGAACCTTCACCCTGGAGCAGAGGCAGGAGGAGGGTCAGTGCCAGGCCGGGCCAGCTCTCCGTGTCCTCGGCAAGGAGGATTTGGATCCAGCCCTGGATCAAACCCTGGGGCTCGGCGCTCACGTGGACTGCGAGGCGTTCTCCTCGAACCAGCGCGCGTGCCGGATGGCGGCCAGGGCGCTCTGCAGCACCTTGATGTCCACTGCAAGAGGCAGAAATTCCCGGTTTTCCCAGCCAGCCCCAGCGGGAACAGGGGCAGGGGGGGCACGGCCAGGAGCTCACGGTGCAGCTCCGGGTCCAGCTTGCGCAGGTTGGGCGGCACCGTGGTGATCAGGATCTTCACCGTGGCGTCGGCAGAGCTGATCTCGAAGCCGGTCTCGTTGGTCAGCATGGTCAGGACTGTGGGGAAAGGCCGGGAATTCTGCATGGAAGGGCCGGGAATCTCCATGGGAATGAGCCCACGTCACCCCGGAGCGTGGCCGCACCTTCGCTGGGGTCCTGTGCCCGCAGGCTCTCCACAACCTTGTTCCCCAAGGCTGCCACGGCTTCCACTGGGAAAAAGAGAAGGAAAAGGAGGAGGAGAAGGGTTGGGAGTGGGACCGGCGCCCAGGGCCGCTCAGATCCCGCCCAGGTGACACTCACAGGTGGGCAGGATCTTCAGGATCACCACCAGATCAGCCACGTTGTGCCCCGTCGTCATGGTCCCCTTCTTGTAGGAGCCCACCTGGCGAACCTCCTCGATTTGCTGGCGGAGAAACAGCCCAAAATCCCGGGGATTCAACCCTCATTCCGTGTTTGGGGAGGGATCAGCATCAATCCCTGGGCCAGAAGCAGCTCCCCATTTTCCCAGTCCCAGCACTTTGGGCCTCATCCAGCCTCTCCCCGTGGAGCTCATCCCCAACTTCTGCACTCACCACTTCAAACGTTCCCGGTGCCACAATCAGGTTGTCGATGACGTTGTTGATCTTGGTCACCAGGGACAGGATGGAAGCCTGGGGAGGAACCAGACAGGGATTACCCAGGAAAACCTGGAATAATCCCATCTGCGGAGCACAGAATCCACGTCATCCTCCACGAAACCCCTCCAAAATGATTATTCCAGAGGACTAAGTCATTTTTAGGCCGCTCCTGAAGAATTTCGGATTGCCCAAGGCCCACCCCAGGGACCTGGGGGAATTTTGGGCACAGCACCTGCTCGGCAGCAGTGGGAGCCAGATCCTGGTTCCTCTTGAGCAGGGCTTCACTGAAGGCTGTCTCATCTGCTGCCGGCTTGACACGGGGAAACGCCATCTCACACTGGAATGGGACAGAATTCCCACCTGGATTTCATCCTCTGGCACAATTCCATCTTTGTGTTACCCTACAAGAGCTCCACAGGTGTCCAGGAGCTCCCACCTGTGCAGCTCCAGAGCGTTTTATTAACTCTATTAAAGAATTTATTAATTTAACTCATTAACCCCCTTTGTCTGCAGCCACAGGGCCTCGGAGTCGCCTGTCCAGAGGGCAGAAACTCAGGGAATTTGGGAGGAGGGAATGATTTCCTCCTGGGAAAGGTGGGAAACAGGCACGTGAACACCTGAGGCGTGACAGGTACGGGCATCACCCAAACCTCAGTCCAGGGTTATAATTATCTGTTATAATCCCAAAAACCCAAATCCTGGAGTGATTCCTGTCATTATTCCTCGGCCGGGTCCCATCATCCCATTTCCAACAGGAGAAAAATCCTCCAGTGTGGGTTTTTTATGGACCCAACAGCGCTTTTAGGGAATCCATTCGGTTCAGCCGGACCACGGGAACCCAACTCCCGCAAATCAGGGATGAGGGGGATCGTTAACCCTGGAAAAGTCCCGGAAAATTCCCGGGAATCGCCGCCGGGGCAGCGGTCACTCACCACATAGAAGTCGAAGGGGATGTGGGGCACAAAGGGCCGGAACCTGAAGGGGAGAGAAAACCTCAATTCGTTCACTGTGCCCCGCCGACCCCCCCCTCCCACCGCCGTCACGACACGGTCCTGTCGCGACATGCGACATGCCGGGACTCGCCTGGAACCGAAGCGGCCGCCGCGGCCGCGGCCTCGATCGCCCCTGCGGGGAGAGAACGGCAGCGGCGGTGACCGGGGGCTCCGAGCCCCGGGCCGCTTCCCCCGGCCCGATCCTCCCCCGGTTCCCCCGCTCCCACCCCCGGGGTCGGTCCCGGTCCCGGTTCCCCTTGGTCCTGATCCCCCCGGTTGTTGTCCCCGCTCCCGCTGGTCTCTTCCCGTCCCCGCACCCCGCTCCGGGTGTGTCCCCGCTCCCAGTGCCGGTCTCTCCCCGGTGCCGGTCCCCGTTGTCCCTCCCGGTCCCGCTTCTCCCTCCATTTCCCCCGTTCCTCCCCTAACGCCAGGATCCCGCCGGTCCCTCCCGCCCGCTCCCGCTCCCGCCAAGGTCTCGGTGTGTCCCCGGCCCATCCCGGCGTCCCCCGGTCTCGGTGTTCCCCGGTTCCCGTGTCCCCACCTCATGTCGCCGCCGCTCCCGACAATGAAGCGCCGCTCGCAGACCCCGCAGCAACCCGCCCTCCCATTGGCCGCCGCTCTCCCCGTGCCCGCCCCCCGCGGGCGCTCCGCCGGCAGCCATTGGTGAAGCGGCGCATCAATCAGGGCGGTAAGCGGCCAATGGCGGCGCGCGCCGGGCGGCCGCTGGAGGGAGCGCGGGGTCCATGAATGGGGCGCGCGGCGCCGCGGTTATAAAAGCTCTCGGCAGAGGGCGGAAGGCAGCAGCAGAGTGGCGCAGCGGGAGCGTGCTGGGCCCATAACCCAGAGGTCGATGGATCGAAACCATCCTCTGCTAGCAAGAGATTTTTCTTTTCCTCCGCTCTAGGTTTGTTTTGCTCATTAACATTCTTTTCATTTGCTAATTTACTTCTTAATGCTCCGTAATGCTTTTTTACGCTTGTGCCGCGCGGCACGTCGGCAGCAGCGCGGGGTTACCGGGAGTGTCGCGGGTGTCACCCGACCCGCGCCCCCGGGAGCAGCGGGCGCACCGTGGCCGGACCACTGCGCGCGTCCCCGCAACCAAGCGTGTCCCCATCCACGCGTGTCCCCAAGCTCTGCCCGTGTCCCCCCGAGCGCTGCCAGTGTCCCCAGCAGCCCCCCAACCTCCGGGTGACATCTCCGGGGTCACCCCTCGCTGCCGTGGGGCTGCCGCGACCCCTCCGCGGGCCAGAACCTCCCACGGAGGTGGGAGCCCAGAGGTGTCCGAGCCCCTCCGGGGCCCCCAGGGCTGCGTGGGGCAGCGTGGGGTGCGTGGGTGGGGATGTCCCCTGCGCCCTAATGAGTTTCTCGGGTCTCAGCGCCCCACTCGTGACCTGGTCAGCAGCGGCACCCGGGCGGCGGCGGCGGCCGGGACCCAACGCGGGGAGGGGACACATCCCGACACATCTCCCCCCGCCCCAAAACCCCGTCCCGCCGCGCCACGGGTGGGAATATCCCCACCCACCAGCGGGCGGCCCCATCCGCCGCCCGTGGCGGCTGGAACGGCGCGGGGGGGAGCGGGCAGGAAGGAGTTAAGCTCGGTGTGGATGATAACGGCCCTTTGTGTCACCAGTGGGGGCGGCGAGCAAGGGCTCAGCCCCGCCGCGGGCGGGGGGGGGACACGCCACTCTCCGTCCGTGGGCGATGCTGGCGGTGCTGGCCCCGCTCGTGGCCCCGCTGCTGGCGCTGCTCCCGGCCGTCCTGCCGGCCCCGGCCCCGCTGACCCTCGCCGTGGTGCTGCCCCAACGCAACCTCACCTACCCGTGGGCTTGGCCGCGCGTGGGACCCGCCGTGCGCTTGGCCGCGGCCGCCGTGAATTCCCGGCGGGATCTGCTGCCCGACTTCACCCTGGGCTGGGTGTTCGGCGACAGCGAGGATCGCCACGGGGTCTGCTCGGAAATGGCCGCGCCGCTGGTGGCCGTGGACCTGCGGCTCGCCCATCAGCCCGCGGCGTTTTTGGGGCCGGGGTGCGTCTATTCGGCGGCGCCGGTGGCCCGATTCACCAGCCACTGGCAGCTGCCGCTGCTCACGGCGGGGGCCGAAGCTCACGGCTTCGACGACAAGAGCGAGGAGTTCGGTTTGACCACCCGAACCGGCCCCAGCCACCGCAAACTGGGCGAACTGGGCGTGCAGCTGCACCGCCGCTTCAACTGGACCCGGCGGGCGCTGCTGGTCTACTGCGACGAGCGGGTGGACGACCGGCCCTATTATTTCGCCACCGAGGGTTTGTACGTCCAGCTGCCGGCCCTGCGCAACATCTCCATCGTGGACGTGATGTTCCGCGACGGCGGCAACTTCTCCTTCATCATCCAGGAGATCAAGGCGAAGGGGCGCAGTGAGTGCCGGGGACGGGGACAGCGGGGCGGGAGGGGGACACGGGGAGGGGGACACGGGGAGGGGGACAGGGCGGTGTGAGCCCCACGCGGGAGAGCACAGCCCCACACTGGAGAGCAGAGCCCCACACGGGAGTGTCCGGCCCCACTCGAGAGTGCAAAACCCCACACGAGATTGTCCGGCCCCACTCGGGTGTCCCCGGCCCCACTCGGGAGTGCAGAACCCCACACAGGAGAGCAGAACCCCACACAGGAGAGCACAGCCCCACTCGGGAGAGCAGAGCCCCACACGGGAGTGTCCGGCCCCACTCGGGTGTCCCCGGCCCCACTCGGGAGTGCAGAACCCCACACAGGAGAGCACAGCCCCACAGGGGAGAGCACAACTCCACACGGGAGTGTCCGGCCCCACTCGGGAGTGCAGAGCCCCACACGGGAATGCAGAACCCCACACAGGAGAGCACAGCCCCACTCGGGTGTCCCCGGCCCCACGCGGGAGTGTCCGGCCCCACTCGGGGTGTACAGCCCCACACGGGAGTGTCTGGCCCCACACAGGAGAGCAGAACCCCACTCGGGAGTGCAGACCTCACACGGGGTGTACAGCCCCACACAGGAGTGTACAGCCCCACAGGGGAGTGTCTGGCCCCACTCGGGAGTGCAGAACCCCACTCGGGTGTCCCCGGCCCCACACAGGAGTGTCCGGCCCCACACAGGAGTGTCCGGCCCCACACGGGAGTGTCCGGCCCCACACAGGAGTGTCCAGCCCCACACAGGAGTGTCCGGCCCCACGCGGGAGTGCAGAACCCCACACAGGGTGCCGGGCCCCACCCGCGGTGCCCAGCCCCACGGCCGTGCCCGTGGGTGTGCCAGGCTTGGCACACTGTGTGTCCATGGCCATACATGGCTGTGCACAACTTTACCGGGGTGTTCAGCGCTGCCCACGGGCATTCCTGGGTGTGCCCGGCTTCACACGGGGGTGTCACACGTGCCCGTGGGTGCCCGTGGGTGCCCGTGGGTGCCCGTGGGTGCCCGTGGGTAAACACGGCTGTGCACAACTCTGCAGGGGCGTTTGCAGCTGTGCCCAGCTGTGCACGACTGCACGGGGGGGTGATTCTCGTGGTTATTCACAGCTGTGCAGAGGTTTCCCGTGGCCTGGCAGGGCTGTGCACGGCCGCACACGGGGGTCCCGTGGGTGTGCACAGCTGGTCACAGGTGTCACATCTGCACACATCTGCACGCAGCCGTGCATGGCTGTACACAGCTGTGCGTGGTCACTCACGGCTGTTCATGGCTGTTCACGGCAGCACACAGTTGTTTATGGCTGTTCACGGCAGCACACAGTTGTTTAAGGCTGTTCACAGTTCTCCACGGTTATTTATGGCTGCTCACGGCTGTTCACAGTTGTTTGTGCTTGTTCACGGCTTTTCGTGGCTGTTCACGGTTGTTCATGACTGTACGTGGTTAATCACGGTTTTCGTGGCTGTTTGTGGTTGTTCATGGCTGTTTGTGGCTGTTTGTGGCTGTTTCTGGCTGTTTCTGGCTGTTCACAGTTGTACACGGTTAGTCACAGTCACGGTTGTTCACACTTGTTCGTGGTTGTTCACGACTGTTCACAGTTAATTACTGTTATTCACGGCTGTTGGTGGCTGTTCCCAGTTGTCCATGGCTGTTTGTGGTTGTTCACAGCTGTCCATGGCTGTTCATGGCTGTACACAGTTATTTATGGCTGTTCATGGCTGTACACAGTTATTTATGGCTGTCCATGGCTGTCCATGGCTGTACACGGTTATCCATGGCTGTTCATGGCTGTACACGGTTATCCATGACTGTTCATGGCTGTTCATGGCTGTACACAGTTATTTATGGCTGTACATGGCTGTACACAGTTATCCATGGCTGTTGGTGGCTGTTCCCAGTTATCCATGGTTGTCCATGGTTATCCATGGCTGTTCATGGCTTTTCACGGTTGTTCATGGCTGTCCATGGCTGTTCCCAGTTGTTCACGGCTGTTCATGGCTGTTCATGGCTGTACACAGTTATTTACGGCTGTTGGTGGCTGTTCACAGTTAGCGATGGTTGTACACGGTTGTTCATGGCTGTACACGGTTGTTCATGGCTGCACACGGTTGTTCATGGCTGTACACGGTTGTTCATGGCTGTACACGGTCAATCACGGTTATTCCCGGCTGTTTATGGCTGTTCCCGGTTGTTCCCGGCTGTCCCTGGCTGTCCCAGCGTGTCCCGGACACCCCCACACTGCCCCTGCCCCACCCCGGACCCCCGGACCCCTCCCCACGCCCTGTCCCTCAGGGCTCTCGGGGTGTTGTCACCTGTCCCCGGTGTCCCCGGGCTGGTTCTGCCCCGGCCCACGGAACCGCTCCAGCCGCGGGCGGCACCGGGAGCCCCGGGGGTGAATTTTGGATCCCCGGGGGTGCATTTTGGAGTGAATTTGGAGTGAATTTTGGAGCCACAGGGGTGAATTTTGGAGCCCCGGGGGTGAATTTTGGATCCCCGGGGGTGCATTTTGGATCCCCGAGGGTGCATTTTGGATCCCCGGGGGTGCATTTTGGATCCCCGGGGGTGCATTTTGGATCCCTGGGGGTGCATTTTGGAGCCCCGGGGGTGAATTTTGGATCCCCGGGGGTGCGTTTTGGATCCCCGAGGGTGCATTTTGGATCCCCGGGGGTGCATTTTGGGGCTCCAGGGGCGCATTTTGGGACCACGGGGGTGAATTTTGGGGCTCCGAGGGTGCATTTTAGATCCCTGGGGGTGCATTTTGGAGCCCCGGGGGTGAATTTTGGAGCCCCGGGGGTACATTTTGGATCCCCGAGGGTGCATTTTGGGGCTCCGAGGGCGCATTTTGGGGCCCGGCGGTGGCAGGGCCGGAGGGGCCGCGGCGGAGCCCAGGCGGCACCCGCGGGGTCACGGTGTCGCCGGGAATCCATCGAGGAGGAGGAAACGGAGTCGGGAAAACAGGAAACCTGGTGCTGGCGCCGCGGGCAGCGCCGGGCAGGGCACGGGGAGCGACGGGGGGGCCGGCAGCGGGGTCGGGACCCCCCGGCCCGGGGACACCGACGGCCGGTCCTGTGTCACGCAACGGCCGGGGACCCCCGGGGCGCGGGGCTGGGGTCTGCAGGGGGCTCCCCGGGGTGCTGGGGGTCTCAGGGGGTGTCATACAGTAACCAGGGACCCCTGGGATGCGGGGCGAGGGTCTCCCGGAGGTGTTGGGGGTCTCGGGGGGGGTGTCACACAATAAGCAGGGACCCCCGGGGCGCGGGGCTGGGGTCTGCAGGGGGCTCCCCGGGGTGCTGGGGGTCTCGGGGGGGGGTGTCATACAGTAACCAGGGATCCCCGGGGCGCGGCTGGGGTCTCCTGGGGATGTTTGGGGGGTCTCAGACTCGGGTCACACCATAAGCAGCGACCCCCAGGGTGCGGGGCGGGGGTCTCCTGGGGGTGTTGTGGGTCTCGGGGTGTGTCACACAATAAACAAGGAGCACCGGGGTGTGAGGTGGGGGTCTCCCCGGGGTGTTGGGGGTCTCAGACCTGGGTCACACAATAAGCAGAGACCCCCAGGGTGCGGGGCTGGGGTCTGCAGGGGGCTCCCCGGGGTGTTGGGGGTCTCGGGGGGGTGTCACACAATAAACAAGGAGCACCGGGGTGTGAGGTGAGGGTCTCTCGGGGGTGTTGTGGGTCTCGGGGGGGGGTGTCACACAATAACCAGGCACCCCCGGGGCGCGGGGCTGGGGTCTGCAGCGGTCTCCCCGGAATGTTGGGGGTCTCAGGGGGTGTCACGCAATAAACAAGGAGCACCGGGGTGTGAGGTGGGGGTCTCTCGGGGGTGTTGGGGGTCTCGAGGGGTGTGTCACACAATAACCAGGCACCCCCGGGGCGCGGGGCGGGGGTCTCCGGGCAGTCGGGGGTCCCGCTCTCCAAGGGCCGTGTCCCCCGCAGTCGTGTACGTGTGCTGCGCCCCGGACACGCTGCGGGAGCTGATGCTGCAGGCGGAGAGCGAGGGGCTCACGGGCGGCGACTTCGCCTTCTTCTACATCGACACCCTGGGGGCCAGCCTCCGGGGCCAGCGTTTCCCCGAGCCCCGGCGGCCCTGGCACCGCGGGGACGAGCACGACGCCCGCGCCCGCCGCGCCTTCCAGGTGAGCGGGGGTGGGCGAGGGGACACGGCCGGGGGGGCACGGGGGGTGCCAGGGGGGCACAGGGACACACCCCGGTGGAAACAAATGGTCCTAGGTGGGCACAGGGACACACCCCAGTGGGCACACGGACATGGCCAGAGGGGCACAGATGGTCCCAGGTGGGCACAGGGACACACCCCGGTGGGCACAGATGGTCTCAGGTGGGCAGGGACACACCCCGGTGGGCACAGGGACACACCCCGGTGGGCACAGGGACACACCCCGGTGGGCGCAGACGGTCCCAGGTGGGCAGGGACACACCCCGGTGGGCACAGGGACACACCCCGGTGGGCGCAGACGGTCCCAGGTGGGCAGGGACACACCCCGGTGGGCACAGGGACACACCCCGGTGGGCACAGGGACACACCCCGGTGGGCACAGACGGTCCCAGGGCGGCACAGGGACACACCCCGGTGGGCACGGGCAGCCCCCGCGGGCCTGTCCAGCCCCTCCAGCCGCTGTCCCCTCCCCAGGCCGTCACCATCATCACCTACAAGGAGCCCGAGAACGCCGAGTACCGGACCTTCGTGGAGCGGCTCAAGGAGGAGGCGCGGGAACATTTCAACTTCTCGGTGCAGGACGGACTGGTGGGGACCGCGGGCAGGGCGGGGGACACCCGCTGGGGACACGGCGGGGACACGGGCTGGAGCTGGAGCGGCTGGGACGGAGCTGGGGACAACGGGGACAAAGGGATAAGGGGACACAGGATGGAGGCGAGGGCGGGGACGCCGAGCCGTGCGCTGTCCCCGAGCTGTCCCCGAGCTGTCCCCGAGCTGTCCCCGTGTCCCCAGATGAATTTCATCGCCGCCGCCTTCCACGACGCCGTGCTGCTCTACGCCCAGGCCCTCAACGAGACGCTGGAGCGCGGCGGCTCCGTCAGCGACGCCTCGGCCATCACCCGCCAGATGTGGAACCGCACCTTCTACGGTGAGCCCGCCCTGTCCCCCGCCTTGTCCCTGTCCCCCGCCTTGTCCCTGTCCCCAGCCCCGTCGTGTCCCTGTCCCCCGCCTCGTCCTGTCCCTGTCCCCAACATCGTCCTGTCCCATCCCAGCCCCGTCCTGTCCCATCCCAGCCCCGTCCTGTCCCTGTCCCCAACATCGTCCTGTCCCTGTCCCCAGCCCCGTCCTGTCCCTGTCCCCAGCCCCGTCCTGTCCCTGTCCCCAACATCGTCCTGTCCCTGTCCCCAGCCCCGTCCTGTCCCTGTCCCCAGCCCCGTCCTGTCCCTGTCCCCAGCCCCGTCCCAGCCCGGTGCCACCTGCCCGTCCCCACCCCAGCCCCACTCCCAGGGTGATATTTTGGGACCGGAGCCCCCCTCGGCGGTCCCCCCCAAGCCCCTCACCTTCCCTCGCCAGGGGTCACCGGCTTCTTCAAGATCGACGAGCAGGGGGACCGAGAGAGCGACTACTCGCTGTGGGACATGGATCCCGAGCAGGGAAACTTCCAGGTGAGCCCCGGGGCGAGGGGACAGCGGGGCCAGGGGTGGGGACAGCGGCCCCGGGGGCTTCCCCCCCACCCATTCCTTGCCCCCCGCCCCATCCCAAAGATCGTGGCCAACTACAACGGCACCACCAAGAAGATCCAGATGGTGCCGGGCCGAGACATCCACTGGCCGGGGAACGCGGTCCCGTCCGATGTCCCCCCGTGTGGCTTCGAGGGCACCGACCCCCAGTGCCGCAAAGGTGAGGGGGGGGGAGCCGTGAGACCCCCGCCCGGAGCCCCCCCAGGGCCCTGACCGCTCCCTCGTGTGCCCGGCAGCCTCGCTGTCCACGCTGGAGGTCCTGTCGCTCGTGGTCAGCCTGATCCTCATGGCCATCACCGCCACCTCCTTCTTCATCTACCGGTGCGGGGGCCTCGGGAGGGGCCGGGGGGCGCCGGGCGGGGCGGGGGGCGCGGGCCGGGGGCTCACCAACACCCCCCCGGGCTGCAGGAAGCTGCAGCTGGAGAACGAGCTGGCGGCCGAGCTGTGGAGGGTGCGCTGGGAGGACGTGCAGATGAGCAGCATGGAGAAACACCTGAGGAACGCCGGCAGCAAACTCACCCTGTCCCTGGTGGGCTCGGGGACACGGGGGGACACGGGGGGACACGGGGGGACACGGGGGGACACGGGGGGACACGGGGGGACCGCGGGGACAGAGGGGACACGGGGGGACAGAGGGGACACGGGGGGAGCGAGGCTGGGGTCACCTCATGGCACCTCTTGGGGACAAAAGACCGGGGTCACCCCAGAGCCCCGCGTGGGGACCGGGGATCCTGGGGACAAGGGTCACCCCACAGCCGCTCGTGGGGACTGGGCTCACCCCACAGCCCCGAGTGGGGACCGGGGATCCTGGGGACAGGGGTCACCCCACAGCCCCGCGTGGGGACCGCGGATCCTGGGGACAGGGCTCACCCCACAGCCCCGCGTGGGGACCGCGGATTATGGGGACAGGGGTCACCCCACAGCCTCGCGTGGGGACCGCGGATCCTGGGGACAGGGGTCGCCCCACAGCCCCGCGTGGGGACCGGGGATCGTGGGGACAGGGCTCACCCCACAGCCCCGCGTGGGGACCGCGGATCCTGGGGACAGGGGTCGCCCCACAGCCGCGCTCGGGGCCGCGGCACGGGAGGATCGGGTCTCCCGGGCTCACGGCGCTCCCCTCGCACAGAGGGGCTCCAACTACGGCTCGCTGATGACCACCGAGGGGCAGTTCCAGGTGTACGCCAAGACCGCCTATTACAAGGTACAGGGGGCGGGGGAGCCGGGGGGGGGACATTCCGCCCCGTGTCCCCATCCCCCGTGTCCCCATCCCCTCTGTCCCCACCCCTCCGTGTCCCCCGTGTCCCCCCAGGGTAACCTGGTGGCCGTGAAGCACGTGAACCGCAAACGCATCGAGCTGACGCGCAAGGTCCTGTTCGAGCTCAAACACGTACGTGGGTGACCCCGGGGGGTGTCCCCGCTCCCAGGGGTGGGGGGACACGGCGGGACCCCGGCCCAACCCCCCCTCGCTGTCCCCCGGCAGATGAGGGACGTGCAGAACGAGCACCTGACGCGGTTCATCGGCGCCTGCACCGATCCTCCCAACATCTGCATCCTGACCGAGTACTGCCCGCGCGGGAGCCTCCAGGTAGGGCCGGGACCCTCCCGGGGCTGCGGGGGGACCGGGACCCCCGCCCGGGGCCGCCCCTCACCCCCGCGTCCCCCAGGACATCCTGGAGAACGAGAGCATCACGCTGGACTGGATGTTCCGCTACTCGCTCACCCACGACATCGTCAAGGTATCGGTGACGTTCCCGGGGGGGGCGGTCCCCAACCCTGTGGGGGTCCCCAATCCCACAGGGATCCCCCATACCACAGGGATCCCCGGTCCTGTGGGGGTCCCCCATCTCATAGGGGTCCCCCATTCCATGGGCACCTCCTGTCCTGTGGGGGTCCCATCCCACAGGAATTCCCCCATCCCACAGGAATTCCCCCATCCCACGGGAATTCCCCCATCCCACGGGAATTCCCCCATCCCACAGGGATCCTTCATCCCACAGGGATCCTTCATCCCACAGGGATCCTTCATCCCACAGGGGTCCCTATCCCACAGGGGTCCCTATCCCGCAGAGATCTCCTGTCCCACGGGGGTCCCCCACCCCACGGCCATCCCCCACCCCACAGACCCACAGCGTCCCGCCACACCCGAGCTCTCCCTGCCCCTCCAGGGCATGCAATTCCTGCACAACGGCGTCATCGTGTCCCACGGGAACCTCAAGTCCTCCAACTGCGTGGTGGACTCTCGCTTCGTGCTCAAGATCACCGACTACGGCCTGGAGAGTTTCCGCGTGGCCCCCGACGCCGACGACACCCACGCGCTCTTCGCCAGTGAGACCCGCCCCCCCCAAAAAAATGTCCCCCGGGGTGTCCCCCCGAGTGTCCCCCCGGGGGCTGACCCCGGTGCCCGGTGCCGCAGAGAAGCTGTGGACGGCGCCGGAGCTGCTGCGCATGGAGGAGCCGCCGGCGCGGGGGACGCAGAAGGGCGACGTCTACAGCTTTGGCATCATCCTGCAGGAGATTGCCCTGCGCAGCGGCGTCTTCTACGTGGAGGGCATGGACCTCAGCCCCAAAGGTCGGCGGGGACGCGAGGGGACATGGCGGGGACCTGCCCGGGGGGTGGCAGGACCGGCCGGTGGGGTCTGGATGTGGGGACGGGCGGTGGGAGCCACTGAGGGGGTCTGGGAGGTGTCGGTGGGTGGTCGGAGGTGGTGAGGAGTTTTTGGACCTTCCGATGGGTTCCTGGACACGCTGAGGGGTTGTTGGAGCCATCAGTGGATGGTTGGAGCCGCTGAGGGGTTCTTGGACCTGCTGAGGAGTTACTGGGCTGGCCAATGGGTTTTTGGACCCACTGATGGGGGTTTGGACCCACTAATGGGTTTTTGAACCTATTAACAGGTTCTTGGACCCGCTAATGGGTTCTTGGACCCACTGGTGGACTGGCCAATGGGTTTTTGGACCCACTGATGGGGGTTTGGACCCATTAATGGGTTCTTGGACCTGCTGACGGGTCACTGCAGTGGCGAATGGGGTTTTGGACCCACTGATGGGTTTTTGAACCCATTAACGGATTCTTGGACCCAGTGATGAATTCCTGGACTGGCCATCGGGTTTCTGGACCCACTGATGGGGTTTTGGACCTATTAACAGGTTCTTGGACCCGTTAATGGGTTCTTGGACCCGCTGATGGACTGGCCAATGGGTTTTCGGACCCACTGTTGGGTTCTTGGACCCGCTGATGGGTCACTGCAGTGGCAAAGGGGGTTTTCGACCCACTGATGGGTTCTTGGACCTGCTGATGGGTCACTGCAGTGGCCAGTGGGTGTCTGGACCCCCTGACGGGTTCTTGGACCTGCTGAGGAGCCCCTGTGGGTGCTGCCCTCCGTGACGGGTGCCCGGCCCCGCAGAGATCATCGAGCGGGTGAAGAGCGGGGAGCGGCCGAGCTTCAGGCCCTCGGCCAACGTCGGCTGTCACCTGGAGGAGCTGGGGCAGCTGATGCAGCACTGCTGGGCCGAGGACGTCCTGGAGCGCCCCGACTTCAACCAGATCAAGGTCCAGCTCCGCAAGTTCAACAGGTGCCACCACAGAGCCCAGCCCAGGGGCCGGGGGTGACCCCCGGAAAGGGTCCCCGAGTGAGGGGTGGCCTCCAGAGAGGGTCCCTGAGCGGGTGGTGATCCCAAGGGAGGGTCACCAGATGAGGGGTGACATCCAGAGAGGATCGTTGGGTGGGAGGTGACTCCCAGAAAGGACCCCTGGGTGAGTGGCGGCCCTCGGAGAGGGTCCTGAGTGGGAGGTGACCCCAGAGAGGGTCCTCAGGTGGGAAGTGACCCCCGAAAAGGCTCCCCAGGTGGGAGGTGACCCCCGAAAAGAGTCCCTGGGCGGGAGGTGACCCCTGAAAAGAGTCCCTGGGTGGGAGGTGACCTCCAAAAAGGGTCCTCAGGTGGGAGGTGACCTCCAAAAAGGGTCCTCAGGTGGGAGGTGACCCCTGAAAAGGGTCCCTGGACAGGAGGTGACCCCCAAAAAGGGTCCTCAGGTGGGAGGTGACCTCCAAAAAGACTCCCTGGGTGGGAGGTGACCCCCGAAAAGGGTCCCCGGGCAGGAGGTGACCCCGTTCCCGCAGGGAGAACAGCACCAACATCCTGGACAACCTCCTGTCCCGCATGGAGCAATACGCCAACAACCTGGAGGAGCTGGTGGAGGAGCGCACCCAGGCCTACCTGGAGGAGAAGCGCAAGGCCGAGGCTCTGCTCTACCAGATCCTGCCCCAGTGAGCTCCGGGAGGGTCCTGGGGTGGGTTCACACGGGGGGCTGTGCCCTCTCTGACCCCTCATCCTGTCCCCCAGCTCGGTGGCGGAGCAGCTGAAGCGGGGGGAGACGGTGCAGGCCGAGGCGTTTGACAGCGTCACCATCTACTTCAGCGACATCGTGGGGTTCACGGCGCTGTCGGCGCAGAGCACCCCCATGCAGGTGGTGACGCTGCTCAACGACCTCTACACCTGCTTCGACGCCATCATCGACAACTTCGACGTCTACAAGGTGACGGGGGGACGCGCGGGGACGCTCAGGGGGAGTTTGGGGACAGGCAGGGACACTCAGGGGGAGTTTGGGGACACGCGGGGACGCTCAGGGGGAGTTTGGGGACACATGGGGACGCTCAGGGGGAGTTTGGGGACACGCCGGGACGCTCAGGGGGTTTGGGGACATGTGGGGACGCTCAGGGGGAGTTTGGGGACACGCCGGGACGCTCAGGGGGAGTTTGGGGACACGCCGGGACGCTCAGGGGGAGTTTGGGGACGCGTGGGGACGCTCAGGGACGTGTGGGGGACGTTTGGGGACAGGTGTGGACGCTCGGGGACAGCGCCGGGTGCTCTCCGTGGAATCCCAGGATTAGGAAACGCCAGGATTAGGAAATCCAGAATCACAGAATCACTAAATCCCAGAACCCTCAGAGTTCCGGAATTCCAGGTTCCTGGAATGCTAATATTCCAGAATCCAAATATTCCAGAATCCAAATATTCCAGAATCCATATATCCCAGAATCCAAATAAACTCCCAAATCCCAGAATTACAGAATTCGAGCATAACAAAAACCCCAAATCCCAGAATTAGAGAAACCCAAGCATAACAGAACCACAAAACCCCAGGATCCCAGAGTTCCAGTTTCCTAAGAATGTTAATATTCCAGAGTCCAAATATCCCAGAACCCCACTATCCCTGAATCCCAGAATTATGGAACCCAACCTAACAAAATCCCCAAATCCCAGAATTATGGAACCCAAGCATAACAAAATCCCCAAATCCCAGAATTACGGAACTCAAGCACAACAGAACCCCGAAACAACCCCAGAATTACAGAATCCCAACGCCCCCAGAATCCCGGGATCACCGAGGCAGGAAAATCCCCCCCTCAGCCCATCCAACCCAACCTGTGCCCCATCCCCACCTTGTCCCCAGGTGCCACCTCCGGGTGTCACCTCCCGGTGTCCCTGTGACCCTGCCGTGGGGCGCCTTTCCCTGAGGGAATTCCCGGTTTTCCGGCGGCAGGTGGAGACCATCGGGGACGCCTACATGGTGGTGTCGGGGCTGCCGGTGCGGAACGGGAAGCTGCACGCGCGGGAGGTGGCGCGGATGGCGCTGGCCCTGCTGGAGGCCGTCAGCTCCTTCCGCATCCGACACCGGCCCCAGCAGCAGCTGGAGCTGCGCATCGGCATCCACACGGGTGGGGATTCCACGGGAATTCCATGGGAATGGGGATGGGGATGGGAATGGGAATGGGGAATGGGAATGGGGAATGGGAATGGAGAATGAGAATGGGAATGGGAATGGAGAATGGGAATGGGAATGGGGAATGGGAATGGGGATGGGAATGGGGATGGGAATGGAGAACGGGCATCAGCATCCACACGGGTGGGGATTCCACGGGAATTCCATGGGAATGGGGATGGGAACGGGAATGGGGAATGGGCATGGGCATCCACACAGGTGGGGATTCCATGGGAATGGGAATGGGAATGGGGACGGGAACGGGAATGGGAATGGGGAACAGGCATCAGTGTCCACACCAGTGGGGATTCCATGGGAATTGGAATGGGAAATAGTAACGGGAATTGGGAATGGGTATTGGCATTGGCATCTGCATGGGTCAGCGTCCCACGGGAGCGGGAATAGGAGCAGGAATGGGGGCAGGGACAGGGATGGACACAGGGATCAGCGGAGCAGGGGACACAGGGACAGGGACAGCAACAAGGGACAAGGACACAGCCCGAGGGGACGGGAGCTGGACACCCCCTGTGCTCCTGGGAGGGGACAGAGGTGGCACAGGGGCGGCACAGGGGGACGGTGGCACCTGGTGGCACAGGGGTGGCACAGGGGCAGCACAGGGGTGGCACAGGGGTGGCACAGGCGGACGGTGGAACCTGGTGGCACAGGGGTGTGACACAGGGGTGGCACAGGGGCACAGTGGCACAGGGGTGGTCCCGCGGTGTCCCAGCGGTGACCGCGGTGTCCCAGCGGTGTCCCAGCGGTGACCGCGGTGTCCCCGCAGGGCCCGTGTGCGCGGGGGTGGTGGGGCTGAAGATGCCGCGGTACTGCCTCTTCGGGGACACGGTGAACACGGCGTCGCGCATGGAGTCCAACGGAGAGCGTGAGCACCGGGGGGCTTGGGGGGGGCTCCGGGGACACCCCGGGGACACCGCGGGGTGCTGAGGGTCCCACGCCCCCTCCCCAGCCCTGAAGATCCACATCTCGGAGGTCACCAAAGCCGTGCTGGAGGAATTCGGGTGCTTCGAGCTGGAGCTGCGGGGGGACGTGGAGATGAAGGTGAGTCCCGAGCCCCCCAGACTGTCCTGAGACCCCCCCTAAAACTGACCCTATAACGGCCCCGAACTGCTCTGGGCGTCCCCACAAACTGGCCCGACCCCAAACTGCCCCGACCTTCCCCAACTGCCCCGACCCTCCCCAAACTGCCCCGACCTCAAACTGCCCCAACCCTCCCCAAACTGCCCCGACCCCAAACTGCCCCGACCCCAAACTGCCCCGATCCCAAACTGCCCCGACCCTCCTCAAACTGCCCTGACCCCAAACTGCCCCGATCCCAAACTGCCCCGACCCTCCTCAAACTGCCCTGACCCCAAACTGCCCCGACCCCAAACTGCCCTGACCCCAAACTGCCCCGACCCCAAACTGCCCCAAACCCAAACTGCCCCGACCCTCCTCAAACTGCCCCGACCTCAAACTGCCCCGACCCCAAACTGCCCCGACCCCAAACTGCCCCGACCCTCCTCAAACTGCCCTGACCCCAAACTGCCCCGACCCCAAACTGCCCCGACCCTCCCCAAACTGCCCTGATCCCCCGCCCCAATGGGGACCCCCGCACCCCAATCCTCCGGGCAAAGCCCCCCCGAACCCCGGGGTACCCCCAGGCCCTCCCCTGCAGGGCAAGGGGAAGCTCAGGACCTACTGGCTGCTGGGGGAGCGCGGGAGCAGCACCCGGGGGTGACCCCCCCCTCAACCCTCCGCACCCCAAAATCAGCACCCGGAGCCCGCGGGGCACCACGAGCACGGACCCCCCAAACCCGACCGGGGGCTGGGGGCTCCCCCAAATCACTGCGCCCCCCGAACCGGCTCCGGAGGGGACCCCCGGAGGGGACGAGAGAGCCGGGCGGGGGGACCACCGGAGCGCTCCGGGGGGGCCGTGGGGAGTCCCCCCGACAACGGGGGTGTCACAAGAGCTCTAATTTTTGTAATAAAGCTGCTGCGGACGCACTCGGGGGGTCTCCGTGTTGGGGGGGGGCGGTGGTCGGGGGAGGGTCCCCGAGGGGCTGCGGAAGCGGGGGGAGGTCGGGGGGGGTCCCCGAGGTGGGGCTGGGGGCGTCCCGGAGATTGACATCCCGGGGGACCCGGTGGGGCCGGGAGAGACCCGGGGCTTCGGGGCTCCCGGGGTTCCCGGTGTGGGTTCGGGGTTCCCGGTGGGTTCAGGGTTCCCGGGGGGTCCCGGTGGGTTCCGCGTGGGTTCCCCGTGGGTTCAGGGTTCCCGGGGGATTCTCGGTGGGTTCCCGGTGGGTTCAGGGCTCCCGGTGGGTTCCTGATGGGTTCGGGGTTCCCGGTGGGTTCCCGGGGGATTCCCGGTGGGTTCCCGGTGGGTTCCCGGTGGGTTCAGGGTTCCCGGGGGTTCCCAGTGGGTTCCCGGTGGGTTCCCGGTGGGTTCTCGGTGGGTTCGGGGTTCCCGGTGGGTTCCCGGTGGGTTCCCGGTGGGTTCCCGGTGGGTTCCCAGTGGGTTCCCGGTGGGTTCCCGGTGGGTTCCCGGTGGGTTCCCGGGGGGTTCCCGGTGGGTTCCCGGGGGTTCCCGGTGGGTTCCCAGTGGGTTCCCGGTGGGTTCCCGGTGGGTTCGGGGTTCCCGGGGGATTCTCGGGGAGTTCTCAGGGGGTTCTCGGGGGGTTCTCGGGTGGTTCCCGGTGGGTTCCCAGTGGGTTCCCGGTGGGTTCCTGATGGGTTCAGGGTTCCCGGTGGGTTCCCGCTGGGTTCCCGGTGGGTTCAGGGTTCCCGGGGGTTCCCGGTGGGTTCCCGGTGGGTTCAGGGTTCCCGGTGGGTTCCCGGTGGGTTCCCGGTGGGTTCGGGGTTCCCGGTGGGTTCCCGGTGGGTTCGGGGTTCCCGGTGGGTTCGGGGTTCCCGGTGGGTTCCCGGGGGGTTCCCGGTGGGTTCCCGGTGGGTTCAGGGTTCCCAGGGGGTTCCCGGGGGTTCCCCCGTAATTGCGGGTGGGCGGAGCCTCCTCCCGCTCATGCCCCACCCCCTCCTCCCCATTGGCCGAGACGTCCCCTGTGCCCCACCCCCTCCAGCCCCGCCCCTGGAGCTGTCACTCAGGGCCATCCCTCCGCTCCCATTGGCCGGCGGGGGCGGGATCTTCCTCCCGCACGACGCTTCCGCTTCCGGCCGAGCGCCTCCGCCGCTCTCCGGTAACTTCCGGCCGCCGCCGCCGCCTTCCCCCGGCCCGGAGCCAGCGGGACCGGCCCGGCCCGGGAACCCTCACAGCGGCACCGAGTCCCACAGCGGGCCCGGCACCGCTCCCCCTCCCCGGGACACCGCGCCCGGGCCGCCCCGTCCTCACCGCACCGGATCCCCGCGTTCACACCCCCGATCCCCTCACCCGGGACCCTTCAGCGAGGACTCCCGGGGCCCGTCCCCTCCGCGGCTCCCGGAGCTCTCCCGGGCCTTTCCCCATTGCGGCACCCTCCCGGGGAGCCCCACCGGAGCTTGGGGGAGCCCCGAAGGAGCGGAGTTGTCCCGGAACCGCCCCCGATCCCGCCGGGCAGGGCTGGGAGGGGGCGCCCGGGCCCCCATAAGGGGGGGGTCTCCGGCCAGAGCCCCCGGGGTGGAGCCCCCCCCTCCCGGGCCATGGAGCTCCCCAAGGGCAAGGCGGGAGCGCCCGGGAAGCTCCTGCTCTCCTCGCTGCTGGATTCCAAGGATGAGCTGGAGGAGGTGAGAGGATCCCCGGTACAACCGGCAGCGGGGAGGAATTCCCAGGCTCCGAGGATGCTCCTGCTCCCCGCCGTCCCCCCGAAATTCCCGCAATTCCCGCGGGGCTTTTCCTCCTCTGGGAGGTTGGGATGTCCCCGGCACAGCCGGGATGTGCTCCAGGCGTGGAGCGGAGATTCCCGGCGTCTGGGGATGCTCCCGGCCCGTGTCATTCCCGGGATTCCCACGGGGCTTTTCCACCGGCGGGGATTTGGGATGGCTGGGTCCATCCCGGGATACAGGAGCGTTCTCAGGGGGCAAAACTCCTCTTTTTGGCCCTTCTGGGAGCTGGGAAGAGAAGAGGCGATTCCAGGGGAACATTCCCTGGGTGGCTTTTCCATAAAATTCCGTAAAATTTGAGGTTTCCCACCTCGGCAGGCTCCGTGTTCCACCTCCAGGTGTTTTTCCCAGGATATTCCTGAGGTCAGGGCGGGTCGGAGCAGCCCCTGCCTTGCAGGGGAGATCCAATTTTTCCCGGTTTTTCCCGGTTTTTTCCCTGTTTTCCAGAGGCTGGAGCGCTGTGTGGGGATCGTGACCTCGCTGACCAACGGCCTCTCGGAGCGTGAGGCCAACGACGCCCTTAATGCCCACGTGAGTGTTGGGAATTCCCTCCTGGAGTGTTGGGAATTCCCTCCTGGAGCCTGGGAATTCCCTCCTGGAGCCCCAGAATCCCGGGATGTGGGTCCTGGAGTGCTGGGAATTCCCTCCTGGAGTGCTGGGAATTCCCTCTTGGAACCCAGGAATCCCGGGATGGGGCTCCTGGAGTGTTGGGAATTCCCTCCTGGAGCCCCAGAATCCCGGGATGTGGCTCCTGGAGTGTTGGGAATTCTCTCCTGGAGCCTTGGTGGGTCCTTGGTGGGACTCCAGGGCATTGGGAGCAGGAAATTTTGGAATTGGGAACAGGGAGTTGGGAATTGGGGATTGGGAGTAGGAAATTTGGAACAGAGAATTGGGGATTGGGAACGGGGAGCTGGGGATTTGGAGCGGGGAATTGGGGATTAGGAACAGGAAATTTGGAACTGGGAATTGGGGATTGGGAGCAGGAATTTGGGATTGGGAGCAGGGAATTTGGGATTGGGAGCAGGGAGTGGAGCTGGGAATTGGGGATTTGGAACAGGGAATTTGGGATTTGGGAGCAGGGAACTGGGGATTTGGAACAGGGAATTTGGGAGCAGGGAGCAGGGAGTGGAGCTGAGGCTCTCCCCCCTCAGCCTGAGGATTGGCAGAGCCGAATTCCAAGTTCCTGGCTGTGCCCAGAATTCCAGTTTATCCCAGTTTATTTGCTGTTCCCAGCTGAAAAGCCTGGAGTGTTTATTCCCATATAATTCCCCTGTGTGGGAATCCCAGGGGCAGTAAAATCCCTCCTGGGAGAGTTTTTCCACCTCAAACACACACACACCAGGAACTCCTGGATGTCTCAGATTCCTGGAGGATCCGAGGCTTTTGGGGAATGTTTTTCCTTCCAAAAATCCCACCTGGAATTCACCTGGAGCTTGGGTTTTTGCCCTCCCAGATCTGCAAAGGGACCCCCCAGCACGAGGAGATCTGCCTGGGGCTCTTCACCCTCGTCCTGACGGACCCAGCCCAGGCACAGAAGGTGAGGAAAACCTGGAAAAGGCAGGGAATCAAGGAATTTTCCTGGCTGGAATCCCCTGGGGGCCGAGCCCTGAGCTGGAACATTCCAGGATCCTTGTGGTGCAGGGAAAGGGGGAGCTCAGGCTCCCTCCCATCCCAGGAATTCCTTGGATCCTGGTTTTTCAGGGATCTCTCAGGGTTTTTTCCTGGTTTTTTCCTCGCCCTGGGAGAGCTGGGATGGGTTTTTCCCACGGAAGTCACGCGTGGATGCCCCTGGAATCCATCATGTGGAGCAGGAACGTGCTCAGTTCCCAGGGAAAAACAATTCCCAGCAGTTCCACCTCCAGGAGTCAGAATCCTGGATTTCGGGAGCGAATCCAGGCCCCAGGAATCCCCTGATGAAGTCAAAGCCCGTTTTTTCCTGGGAATCTTCATTCCTGGCTGGTCCTGGTGGGAATCCAGCTTTTCCTTGGATGAAGGGCTTTGCTTGGTTGAGCGTTCCCAAAGGCTGAATCCCCCCCAGGATCCATCCCCAGCCCTGTTCCCGAGGCAGGAAAGGCTCCTCCTGGTTTTCCAGAGATCTTTTTTTCCAAAGGGTGACCTCCTTCCCCATGGAGTGACCCCTCTGGGGACATCCAGGTGCAGCTCCAGGGATTCCACACCTGGAAGCAAAGGTTGGGAGAATCCCATCCCCCTTGTGGGGACCTGCCCAGCACATTCCCTTTCCACGGGTTCCTCTGGAATTTTCCTCTGGAGGAGGGAGCAGTGGCAGCCTGGGGACCTGCAGTGGCTGTCCCCCGGAGCACGGCGCTTTTCCAAGGGGATAATTGGGATAATTGGGATAATTGGATCTGCCAGGCTCTGCTGGAGCCAGGAGCCGGGCAGGGATTCCTCATTCCTGATTCCTGCCAGGATTTGGGATGGGTTAACCCCTCCCTGCCTGAGCAGCTCCCACATCCCTGCAGAGGATTCCTGGCATCTGCTGGGACCAGGAAAAACAGAAATTCCAAAAAAAGCTGCGCAGGGACCACTCCAGGACCCCAAAATCTGCTCCAGGGACCCCGAAAATTGGCACAGGGGTCCCCAAATCTGCCCAGGAGCCCCCTCAGTGTCCCCAGCTGGGCACAGCTGGCTCCAGCTGCCCTCAGTTCTTCCTCCTCCTCCTCCTCCTCCTCGGTGTCCATCCCACCCCCCGGGGCTGTTTGCTCTCCCTGCCCTCTCATTTAAGGCCTCCATTAATCACCGCAGCGTTAATTAAACACCCTGGGCGGGAGGAGCCCCTGGATTGTGTCAGCCTGGCAGAAAATGGAGGGATTCAGGTTCTCTCCCCCAGGGAATTTTCCCTGTCCCTCTGTGGTGGGGGTGACATCCCCGTTTTGGTGGCGTGGGATGTGTTAGAGGCCCTGAGGGGGGGGGGTTCATTCCCAGTTTTCCAGTGTGGATTTGAGGGGATGTGCCAGGAAAAAAGCTGCCAGTTTTTACCAGGGAATGGGATTCTGGAGTCCTTCCACCTGGGTTTAAGTGCTCAGCCTGGGGAGATCCCACAGAGTGTCCCTGATCCAGCCCCTCTCCCGAGGATCCTGCCGGGATCACTCGGGAATGACCCCACACACACACAGAGCTCTCCCTCCTGGGATGTGTTTCCCTGGGATTCCATGGATTTGCCATTCCCTGCCGTGGGCTGGGTGACAAGCCCAGGGATGTGTTTTCCATGGGGGATTTTTTTAACCCTTTCTCCCCCCACAGTGCTACCGGGACCTGGCGCTGGTGAGCCGCGACGGGATGAACATCGTCCTCAACAAGATCAACCACATCCTGATGGAGAAGTACCTGAAGCTGCAGGACACCTGCAGGACCCAGGTCAGGGATCCCCTGGGGTCCTCTGTCCCACCTGGAGTCTCTTGTGTCACCTTGGGTCACTTGTCCCACCTTGTGTCCTCCTGTCCCACCTTGTGTCCTCCTGTCCCACCTGGGGTCTCCTGTCCCTCCTGGGGTCTCATGTCCCACCTGGGAGCTCCTGTCCCCACCTGAGAGCTCCTGTCCCACCTGGGGTCCTCTGTCCCACCTGGGAGCTCCTGTCCCACCTGGGAGCTCCTGTCCCACCTGGAGTCTCCTGTCCCACCTGGGAGCTCCTGTCCCACCTGGAGTCTCCTGTCCCACCTGGGGTCTCCTGTCCCCACCTGAGAGCTCCTGTCCCACCTGGAGTCTCCTGTCCCACCTGGGGTCTCCTGTCCCACCTGGGGTCCTCCTGTCCCACCTGAGAGCTCCTGTCCCACCTTGTGTCCTCCTGTCCCACCTGGAGTCTCCTGTCCCCACCCGGAGTCTCCTGTCCCCACCTGGGAGCCCCTGTCCCACCTGGGGTCTCCTGTCCCACCTGGGAGCCCCTGTCCCACCTGGCCGTGGGATCAGCAGAGGGAGGGTCGGGAACGGGACCGTGGAGGGATCAGGAAGGGATCTGATCCCAAAGTTCTCCGTGCCCAGCTGGTGTGGCTGCTCCGGGAGCTGGTGAAGAGCGGGGTGCTGGGAGCTGATGGAGTCTGCATGACCTTCATGAAGCAGATTGCAGGTGAGCAGGGCTGGGGATCCTCTGGATCCCAGCTGGGAATCCAGCCAGGATCCCTCCGGAATGTCACCAGATCCCACCCTGAGGGTCTGTCCCCAGCTGGGCACCCACAGAGCCAACTCCAGGGTCTGTCCCAGGCTTGGATCCCGACAGGATCCCACAGGATCCTCCACCAGCAGCCTCTCCAGGCAGGGAATCTCCCCGGGACAATCCCGTTGTTCCCTCCCTGGATCCAGGAGGCTCCTGGCAGAGGCAGGAAGCTCTGTGCTTTTCCTGCTGCTCCTGGCTTTTCCCCGGAGCCCCGGGATCTCCTGGATCTCCATCGGCAGCTCCCAGCTGATCCCTGGGGAGAGCCCTGGGAGCCTCACGCCTTTCCGGAGCCTCTTCCGTGTTCCCGGGGCTGACGTCCACGGAGCAGGAATTGTGTCCCCAGCAGCGGCGTTCCTGCCCCGGGACACGGAGTGGGAAAGGCCAACGGGAGGGTGGGATGGGTCTGGAGTGCTGCAGCCGCTGCTGCCAGCACGGAGCAGCTGGAAAAACCCTGGAAAAATGGCATTCCATGGAAAAAGTGTCCCCTGGGGCGCTCCTTCCCTGCAGGGCCCCTCGGGCTGCGTGCCCTTCCTGGTGATCCCATTGTCTGGGCTGCTGGGTTTCCCTGGGTTTCTGTGGTTTTCCAGGGTTTTCCATGGTTTTCTATCGTTTTCCATGGGGTTTTTGTGGTTTTCCATGTTTTTTATGGGTTTCTGTGGGGTTTTGTGGTCTCCGTGCTCCAGCCCCACTCCAAGGGGACACCTGCCTCATTCCCAAAGGGACACCTGCCTCATTCCCAATGGGACACCTGCCTCATTCCCAAAGGGACACCTGCCTCATTCCCGAGGGGACACCTGCCTCATTCCCGAGGGGACACCTGCCCTCATTCCCAAAGGGACCCGTGCCTCATTCCCAATGGGACACCTGCCTCATTCCCAAAGGGACACCTGCCTCATTCCCAAGGGGACACCTGCCTCATTCCCAAAGGGACACCTGCCTCATTCCTGAGGGGACACCTGCCTCATTCCCGAGGGGACACCTGCCTCATTCCCAAAGGGACACCTGCCTCATTCCCGAGGGGACACCTGCCCTCATTCCCGAGGGGACACCTGCCTCATTCCCGAGGGGACACCTGCCTCATTCCCAAAGGGACACCTGCCTCATTCCCAATGGGACACCTGCCCTCATTCCCAAATCTGGGCATTTCCAGCAGTCTTGTTTCCCCTCTGGAGCCTCAGCAGCCGCCCGTATTCCCATTCCAGCTGCCGATTCCCATCCCCTGGGCCTTTCCAGGGGGATCCCTGCTGTCCCCACAGTTATCCCGGGGATGGGGGATCAGCAGATTCCCTGATCAGGGAATCAGGGAGCGGCCAAATCCCGCTGCTGCATCCAGCTGCTCTTTTCCAGGTGGGGATGTGACAGCCAAGAACATCTGGCTGGCAGAGAACGTCCTGGAGATCCTGACGGAGCAGAGGTACGGCCGGGAATCACCCTGGGGCACATCCCATGTTCCCAAACCAGGAATTCCCGTGTTCCCAGTCCAGGAATTCCCATGTTCCCAATCCAGGAATTCCCGTGTTCCCAAACCAGGAATTCCCGTGTTCCCAGTCCAGGAATTCCCGTGTTCCCCATCCAGGAATTCCCATGTTCCCAATCCAGGAATTCCCATGTTCCCAAACCAGGAATTCCCATGTTCCCAGTCCAGGAATTCCCGTGTTCCCAAACCAGGAATTCCCGTGTTCCCAGTCCAGGAATTCCCAGTTCCTGTGGGGAAGAAGTCCCCAAGTTGTCCCCAGATCCCGAAATCCCTGTGCAGGGCCGAGGAGCAGGCCTGGCAGGGGCCCAGAATCCCGGGAATATTTCCTTCCCGAGCCGTGGGGGAGGTTTTCCCCCGGGAGCAGCGGCCCGGAGTTGATTGCCCAAAACAGTTTCCTGTGTTTGGGCAGCTCCTGCTCCGGGCTGGGCCATCTGGGAAGCTCATCCCGGAATCCCTGTGGGATTCCTGAGGCAGGATTCCTGAGGCAGGGCTGGGAGCAGCGTCATTCCAGGCTGGAATAGCGGCGAATTCCCAAAAATCCAGCCTTGCCCCGTGGAGCTGCTCCAGGCTTTATCCAGTGCTCCTGGGACTGTAATTCCCAGGATCTGGAGCCAGCTGGGACACTCCAGGGCTGGGCTCTGTTTTTCAATCTTTAATTGTAAATGTAATTAATATAATTAATTAGAAATAGATTATAATACAAATAGTACAGTACACACATAATATATATAAAATAAATTATGTTTATAGTAAAGTAGTATTTTATATATGCATTATATATTGCTATTAATACAGTACAATATAATACTATATAATACAAGGTAATGTAATGCAACATAATGTAACAAAATATAATATAAATATTACGTTATGTTTTATTATATCCAATATGTTATTTTTCAACATCCATCAATTCCGTATCCACCATCAGGATCATCACCAGCATGTTTTAGGGCAGGTTGGAGTTTTTCAGTCGGGATTTGGGTTTTCCAGGGCAGGTTTATGTTTTTCAGTCAGGATTTGGGGTTTTCAGTCGGGATTTGGGATTTTCAGTCAGGATTTCCATTTCCCAGTCGGGATTTGCATTTTCCAGTCGGGAGTTCTGTTTTCCAGTCGGGATTTGTGTTTTCCAGTCAGGATTTCCATTTTCCAGTCAGGATTTCCATTTCCCAGTCGGGATTTCCATTTTCCAGTCGGGATTTGTGTTTTCCAGGGCCAGTTTAGGTTTTCCAGGGCAGATTTGTGTTTTCCAGTCGGGATTTGGATTTTCCAGGGCAGGTTTATGTTTTTCAGTTGGGATTTGGGATTTTCAGTCGGGATTTGGGATTTTCAGTCAGGATTTCCATTTTCCAGTCGGGATTTCCATTTTCCAGCCGGGATTTGTGTTTTCCAGGGCCAGTTTAGGTTTTCCAGGGCAGATTTATGTTTTCCAGTCAGGATTTGGATTTTCCAGGGCAGGTTTATATATTTCAGTCGGGATTTGGGATTTCCAGCCGGGATTTCCGTTTTCCAGCCGGGATTTCCATTTTCCAGCCGGGATTTGGATTTTCCAGGGCAGGTTTATGTTTTCCAGTCAGGATTTCCATTTTCCAGCCGGGATTTCCATTTTCCAGTCAGGATTTCCATTTTCCAGTCAGGATTTCCGTTTTCCAGCCGGGATTTCCGTTTCCCAGCGGGGATCTGTGTGTTGCAGGGAGTGGGTGCTGAAGAGCAGCCTGCTGGTGGCCATGGCTGTGTACACCTACCTGCGGCTGATCGTGGACCACCACGGCACGGCCGCGCTGCAGGCGCTGCGCCAGAAGGAGGTGGACTTCTGCGTCTCCCTGCTCCGGGAGCGGGTGAGTCCATGGGATTGGGAATGGGAATGGGAATGGGATCCTCTATCTCCCTGCTCCGGAAGCGGGTGAGTGCCTGGGATTGGGAATGGGAATGGGATTTGGAATGGGATTGGGAATGGGAATGGGATACTGCGTCTCCCTGCTCCGGGAGCGGGTGAGTCCATGGGAGTGGGAATGGGATTGGGAATGGGAATGGAATGGAATGGGATTGGGAGTGGGATCCTGCGTCTCCCTGCTCCGGGAGCGGGTGAGTCCATGGGATTGGGAATGGGAATGGGAATGGGATCCTCTATCTCCCTGCTCCGGAAGCGGGTGAGTGCCTGGGATTGGGAATGGGAATGGGATTTGGAATGGGATTGGGAATGGGAATGGGATACTGCGTCTCCCTGCTCCGGGAGCGGGTGAGTCCATGGGAGTGGGAATGGGATTGGGAATGGGAATGGAATGGAATGGGATTGGGAGTGGGATCCTGTGTCTCCCTGCTCCGGGAGCGGGTGAGTGCCCAGGATTGGGATTGGGAATGGGAATGGGAATGGGAATGGGATTGGGATTGGGAATGGGATCCTGCGTCTCCCTGCTCCGGGAGCGGGTGAGTCCATGGGAGTGGGAATGGGATTGGGATTGGGAATGGGATTGGGATTGGGAATGGGATTGGGAATGGGAATGGGATTTGGAATGGGATTGGGAATGGGAATGGGATACTGCGTCTCCCTGCTCCGGGAGCGGGTGAGTGCCCGGGATTGGGAATGGGATTGGGATTGGGAATGGGATTGGGAATGGGAATGGGAATGGGAATAGGAATGGGAATGGGAATGGGAATGGGAATGGGATTGGGATTGGGAATGGGAATGGGATACTGCATCTCCCTGCTCCGGGAGCGGGTCAGTCCATTAGGAATGGGATTGGGAATGGGATCCTGAGTCTCCCTGCTCCGGGAGCGGGTGAGTGCCCGGGAATGGGAATGGGATTGGGAATGGGATTGGGATTGGGAATGGGATCCTGCGTCTTCCTGCTCTGGGAGCGGGTGAGTGCCTGGGAATGGAAATGGGATAGGGAATGGGATTGGGAAAGGGATTGGGAATGGAATGGGATTGGGAATGGGATAGGGATACTGCATCTCCCTGCTCCGGGAGGCAGTGAGTCCATTGGGAATGGGATTTGGATTGGGAATGGGATCCTGTGTCTCCCTGCTCCGGGAGTGGGTGAGTCCCTTGGGAATGGGATTGGGATCCTCTATCTCCCTGCTCTGGGAGCCGGTGAGTCCGTTGGGATTTGGAATGGGATTGGGATGGGATCCTGCATCTCCCTGCTCTGGGCACTGGATGGGATCCCATTCCCTGGGGATCCCTCCCTGGGCAGGGCAGTTTTTTGGGATGGGGGCAGCTCCAGGCCTCGTTTGGCTCTGGGTGGAGCAGGAGAAACCCCCAGAGCCGAGATTTATCCCAAATCCTTCCCGATCCTCCCCCAGCTCCCTGCCAGGACCCGGATCCTGCAGGGGCTGGCTGCAGTCCCGGGGGGAAAGTGGCAGATTTACGAGCTGATTGTTTGCTTTGGGAGGGAGAACATTCCAGAATAGCTCCCCGGCCTTCCCTGGCTGTCACCCCGTCCCAACCTGTGCCGAGGGGAGGGGAGGGTCCAGCCTTGCTCCCATCCCCCTGCCCCAGCCACCGGCCGGGATCTTCCCTCCTTTTCCCAGTTCATGGACTGTTCAGTGACCGGGAATTTCCCCTTTTCCCAGTTCATGGACTGTTCAATGACTGGGAATTTCCCCTTTTTCCCAGTTCATGGACTGTTCAATGACTGGGAATTTCCCCTTTTTCCCAGTTCATGGACTGTTCAATGACTGGGAATTTCCCATTTTTCCCAGTTCGTGGATTGTTCAATGACTGGGAATTTCCCCTTTTCCCAGTTCGTGGACTGTTCAATGACTGGGAATTTCCCCTTTTTCCCATTTTTCCCAGTTCATGGACTATTCAATGACTGGGAATTTCCCCTTTTTCTCAGTTCATGGACTGTTCAGTGACTGGGAATTTCCCGTTTTTCCCAGTTCATGGACTGTTCAGTGACTGGGAATTTCCCCTTTTCCCAATTCATGGACTGTTCAGTGACTGGGAATTTCCCATTTTTCCCAGTTTGTGGACTGTTCAGTGACTGGGAATTTCCCCTTTTCCCAGTTCATGGACTGTTCAGTGACCGGGAATTTCCCCTTTTCCCAGTTCATGGACTGTTCAATGACTGGGAATTTCCCCTTTTTCCCAGTTCATGGACTGTTCAATGACTGGGAATTTCCCCTTTTTCCCAGTTCATGGACTGTTCAATGACTGGGAATTTCCCATTTTTCCCAGTTCGTGGATTGTTCAATGACTGGGAATTTCCCCTTTTCCCAGTTCGTGGACTGTTCAATGACTGGGAATTTCCCCTTTTTCCCATTTTTCCCAGTTCATGGACTATTCAATGACTGGGAATTTCCCCTTTTTCTCAGTTCATGGACTGTTCAGTGACTGGGAATTTCCCGTTTTTCCCAGTTCATGGACTGTTCAGTGACTGGGAATTTCCCCTTTTCCCAATTCATGGACTGTTCAGTGACTGGGAATTTCCCATTTTTCCCAGTTTGTGGACTGTTCAGTGACTGGGAATTTCCCGTTTTTCCCAGTTCATGGGTTGTTCAATGACTGGGAATTTCCCCTTTCCCCAGTTTATGGATTGTTCAGTGACTGGGAATTTCCCCTTTTTCCCATTTTCCCAGTTCATGGACTGTTCAGTGACTGGGAATTTCCCCTTTTTCCCCTTTTTTCCCAGTTCATGGACTGTTCAATGACTGGGAACTTCCCATTTTCCCAGTTCATGGGTTGTTCAATGACTGGGAATTTCCCCTTTTTCCCCTTTTTCCCAGTTCATGGACTGTTTCATGATCGGCCGGGACCTGGTGCGGCTGCTGCAGAACGTGGCGCGGATCCCGGAGTTTGAGCAGCTCTGGAAGGACATCCTGCACAACCCGCAGGTGCTCAGCTCCCAGTTCACAGGTACGGGGCCTGGACACGCCCTGGCCTCACCTGGCACCCTTTTCCAGGGATTTTCCCGGTGCTGCAGAGGTCTTGGAGGCATCTGGGCTCGGCCCATCCCTCGTGGGATCCTTAAATTGGGAATTGTCCATGGGCAGGGAAATCTTTGGGTGATTCCAGCCCAAACTAGGCTGGAATTCCAGGATAATCTGGAGTTACTTCCCTTAATTAAGTGGTTTGGAAGGTGAGCCCAAACTCTGGAGTGGCTGGAGCCTGGAGAAGCTCCATGAAAAGCAGGAATTCCAGGAGCTGCAGCCAGTGGCACTTCCGTGGGATTTGATTCCTCCCAGTGGCCTCGTTCCGTGGGAAGAGTGGTGGATTCACCAGTTTTATTCCCATTAATAACATTCCCTTCTCTGGGTGATTCCCAGTGGGTTCTGGCTGCAGCAATTCCAGGGAAACAGAGCTTGGAAGTGTTCCCAGCCCTCAGTGAAATCCCCCTTAAACACTTTGGGTGCTGCTCAGGGAGACAGAAACTTCCTCTGGACGTGTCTGAGCCCTTTTCCAGCCCCAATCCCATATCCCTGTCCCTGCCCAGGTGTCCTGCAGCTCCTGCAGTCCAGGACCTCCCGAAAATTCCTGGCGTGCCGCCTCACCCCCGACATGGAGACCAAGCTGCTCTTCATGACCTCGCGGGTAATTCCCAGTGGGATCCCTCACAAAATCTCCCGGGATTCCTCCCCAGATTCCCCCTGGATTCCTCCCCAAATTTCCCATGGATTCCTCCCCAAATTCCCCCTGGATTCCTCCCCAGATTCCCCCTGGATTCCTCCCCAAATTCCCCCTGGATTCCTCCCCAAATTCCCCCTGGATTCCTCCCCAAATTCCCCCTGGATTCCTCCCCAGATTCCAGATGGATTCCCTCCCAGATCCCCTCCAGCTCAGCTGATCCCTGTGGGTTCAGTGCCATCCCTTCCTGCTGAGTTCCCTCCCGGATCCCCTCCAGCCCCGCAGCTGTGGCTGTCCCCATCAGTGTCCTGTGTCCCGATCAGTGTCCCGTGTCCCCATCAGTGTCCCATGTCCCGTGTCTTCAGGCGTGTTCCCTGTCCCCAGCCGTGTCCCCAGCCATGTCCCCCTCCCCAGCCATGTCCCTGTCCCCAGGCGTGTCCCCATCAGTGTCCCGTGTCCCCAGCCATGGCTGTCCCCGTCCCCAGCCGTGTCCCCGTCAGTGTCCTGTGTCCCCAGCCATGTCCCCAGCCGTGTCCCCATGAGTGTCCCGTGTCCCCAGCCGTGTCCCCAGCCATGGCTGTCCCATGTCCCCAGCCGTGTCCCCATCAGTGTCCCTGTCCCCAGCCATGTCCCCATCAGTGTCCCGTGTCCCCAGCCATGGCTGTCCCCGTCCCCAGCCATGTCCCCATCGGTGTCCCCGTCCCCAGACGTGTCCCAATCAGTGTCCTGTGTCCCCAGCCATGGCTGTCCCATGTCCCCAGCCGTGTCCCCATCAGTGTCCCTGTCCCCAGCCGTGTCCCCAGCTGTGTCCCTGTCCCCAGCCATGTCCCCATCAGTGTCCCATGTCCCCATCAGTGTCCCGTGTCCCCAGCTATGGCTGTCCCGTGTCCCCAGCCGTGTCCCCAGCCATGGCCCATGTCCCCATCAGTGTCCCTGTCCCCAGCCGTGTCCCCATCAGTGTCCCGTGTCCCCAGCCATGGCTGTCCCATGTCCCCAGCCGTTTCCCCATCGGTGTCCCCATCCCCAGCTGTGTCCCTGTCAGTGTCCCGTGTCCCCAGCCATGGCCCGTGTCCCCAGCTGTGTCCCCAGCCGTGTCCCCATCAGTGTCCCTGTCCCCAGCCGTGTCCCCAGCCATGGCTGTCCCCGTCCCCAGCCATGTCCCCATCAGTGTCCGTGTCCCCAGCCGTGTCCCCAGCCGTGTCCCCATCGGTGTCCCTGTCCCCATCGGTGTCCCCATCGGTGTCCCCGTCCCCATCGGTGTCCCCATCGGTGTCCCTGTCCCCAGGTGCGTTTCGGGCAGCAGAAGCGCTACCAGGACTGGTTCCAGCGGCAGTACCTGTCCACCCCCGACAGCCAGAGCCTGCGCTGCGACCTGATCCGCTACATCTGCGGGGTGGTGCACCCGTCCAACGAGGTGCTCAGCTCCGACATCCTGCCCCGCTGGGCCATCATCGGCTGGCTGCTCACCACCTGCACGGTCAGCGGGCTGGGGGATCCCAAAACGGGCTGAGAGGACCCTAAAACGGGCTGGGGGACCTTAAAACGGGTTCAGGATACCCCAAAACGGGCTGGGGGACCCCAAAACGGGGCTCAGGGGACCCCAAAACGGGCTGGGGGACCCCAAAATGGGCTGGGGGACCCTAAAACGGGCTCAGGATAACCCAAAACGGGCTCAGGGGACCCCAAAATGGGCCGGGGGGACCCCAAAATGGGCTGGGGGACCCTAAAACGGGCTCAGGATACCCCAAAATGGGGCTCAGGGGACCCCGAAACGGGCTGGGGGGACCCTAAAACGGGCTCAGGATAACCCAAAACGGGCTCAGGGGACCCCAAAATGGGCCGGGGGGACCCCAAAATGGGCTGGGGGACCCTAAAACGGGCTCAGGATACCCCAAAATGGGCTCGGGGGAGCCCAAAACGGGCTCAGGATAACCCAAAACAGGCTTGGGGGAACCCAAAATGGGGTTGGTGGGACCCTAAAAGGGCTTGGGATGGGCTGGGAGTGGGAATGTCCCAAAAATGGGGCATGGGATGGGCTGGGAGCAGGGAACATCCCAAAACCAGGAGTGGGAACATCCCAAGATCAGGGCATGGGATGACCTGGGAGCAGCTCATTCCCGCCAGTGGGAAGAGCAGCCCATGAGGAGGGGTCTTGGAGGGTCCTCAGAGGGATTTTGGCTGGGTCCTGGGGGTTTCCCAGCACTGTGTGTGATCCTGGAGGGATCTCAGGATCCTGGAGGGGTCTCTGGGAATCCTGGAGGGGTCTCAGGGGATCCTGGAGGGGTCTCAGGGAATCCTGGAGGGGTCTCAGGGGATCCAGGAGGGATCTCAGGGGATCCAGGAGGGATCTCAGGGAATCCTGGAGGGATCTCAGGGGATCCTGGAGGGGTCTGGGTGTCGTCCTCGTGGAATGATTTGGGGATTTTTGGTCTCCCCCAGTCCAACGTCGCTGCCTCCAACGCCAAGCTGGCGCTCTTCTACGACTGGCTCTTCTTCAACCCCGAGAAGGACAGCATCATGAACATCGGTGGGTGGGATCTGCCTTGGGGTGGGATCTGTGGGGATCTGCCTTGGGGTGGGATCTGTGGGGATCTGCCATGGGGTGGGATCTGTGGGGATCTGCCTTGGGGTGGGATCTGCCTTGGGGTGGGATCTGTGGGGATCTGCCTTGGGGTGGGATCTGTGGGGATCTGCCTTGGGGTGGGATCTGCCTTGGGATGTGATCCTGGGCTGGGATCCCCAGGGATCTGCCCTGGGCTGTTCCTGGGCTGTTCCTGGGATGAGATCCCCAGGGATCTGCCTTGGGATGTGATCCTGGGCTGTTCCTGGGCTGGGATCCCCAGGGATCTGCCCTGGGCTGTTCTTGGGGCTGGGACATGGGATCACTGTGACCCACGGGCAGCACTGGACCTGGCTGCCCCCCGGATCCCATCCCACGGATTCCCAGGGATCCCAGGGATCCCAGGCTGTCCCGACCCCTCGGCAGCCCCCCCAGGAGCAGGGTTTGGGGTGTCTGAGCCCTGTCCCTCCCCCAGAACCCGCCATCCTGGTGATGCACCACTCCATGAAGCCCCACCCGGCCATCACGGCCACGCTGCTGGACTTCATGTGCCGGGTGAGCTCCTCTTCCTTCTCCAGGGAATCCCGGGATGTGGGGAGAGCTGGGAGAGCCACTGCTGGGCCCCACAAACCCCACCCCGACTGCTCTTCCCTGGGATTTCTCCCTCTGGTGTTTCCCTCTGGGTTCCAGAGCCACCTGCACTTCCCAAAGTGAGGGAGGGATTTTTTTCCCCTTTCCCCAAATTATCCCTCCCAGCCCTTGGTGGGAGAAATCCGGATTGTTCCTGGAGTTTTGGGTCCATGGGTCATCCATTACTGGACCCTGCCAGCGTCCAGGTGGAGGGAAAAGGCTTTGGGGTTGTTCCCTCATGGAATTCCTGGTCCAGCCCCGTCCCCAGGAGGGATCAGAGTGTCAGGGAATGATCCAGAGTGTCCCATCCCAGGAGCTGCTGGTTCCAGGAATCGGGTCCTGGGGAGGGCTGGGGCTGGTTTTGGGAAGGGCCCGGAGCATTCCCAGTCCAGTTCAGGCAGCAGAACTGGGAGAAGGTTCCCGGGATGTCCCAAGGCTCCAGGGAGGAATCCCAGCCTGGCCAGGGCCGAGCATCCACAGCCCTGGAGCCTGGAATTTCCTGCTCCATGGTAGGGAATTTTCTCCCACTTCCAGCCCCCCTGACCCTGCTCTCCGTGCCCCATCTCTTCCAGATCATTCCCAATTTCTACCCCCCTCTGGAAGCCCACGTCCGGCAGGGAGTCTTCAACTCCCTCACCCACATCGTGGAGAAGCGAGTCCTGGCGTAAGAGACTTTTCCCACCTTTTCCCTGGAATTCCAAGGTGGGCACAGCTGCCCCAGCCTCTCCCCTGGGTCTGTCCCGGAGCTCCAGGGCCGTGGGGTTATCCATGAAAGCTTGGGAGCAGCCAGGCTCGTGTCTTGGTGGCTCCTGGGGGCTGTCCCTGAGCTGCTCCATGAGGGAAAAAGGGATGGGGAATTGGGAATTGGGATTTCTCCCAGGAATTCCAGCTCCTTGTGGTGGCTCAGGGAGGAACCCCCAGCATTCCCACGGGGATGAGGCCCCAATCCCAGCTCCTGCTGATCCCTGTCCCACCCCACACAGGCACCTGGCCCCTCTCTTTGACAACCCCAAGCTGGACAAGGAGCTCCGGGCCATGCTCAGGGAGAAATTCCCGGAATTCTGCAGCTCTCCCTCGCCCCCCATCGAAGGTAGGGAATAGAGGGGGGGGATGCTCCCGGGGGAGTTTTCCATGGAATTCCTCCCAGCTGGACGGGTCAGGAGAGGCTCCAGGCAGTGCTGGGATCCCGGGAATGTGGCTTGCCGCACGGGATCCCTTCCCAAAGCGCCCGGGGCTGGATTTTGGGAGAGGCCTCACCCTGGGCCCGGTGCTCCCAGTGAAAATCGAGGAGCCCGTTCCCATGGAGATGGAGAATCACCTGGAGAAGGATGACGGTTGCTATGACAACGCTGAGGCCGCCTTCAGCGACGATGAGGAGGAGCTGAGCAGCAAAGGTGAGGGGGATTCCCCAGGGATGCAGGATTCCCACTATACCAGAGGATTCCCGGCTGTCAGCGCCGTTCCCTCCTCGCCCAGGAGCTGATTCCCAAATCCAGTGGTTCTGGGGCTGTGCCCAAAGGGTTTGTTCCCTTTCCCGGCCCTTTCCCGGGAGCTCAGAGCACTTTTCCAGCCTCAGATCCCGACTGGGCTCACCCAAATCCCCTTTTCTTCCCCTCTGGAGCCATTCCCGGCCTCGCTGGTCAGATCCCTGTGGGATTCCCGCTGTGCCAGGGGCTTTTCCCAGCACTGGGAAGTGGCCACAGGCCCGGGATGGGGCAGGATGTGACCTGGGAGCCCCAGAATCCCAATCCCAAATCCTTGGAGATGCCTTGGGAATGTTGCAGGGTCAGGTTTGGGAACAGGACTGAGCAGGGGCCACAAATCCCAATGTTTGTGTCCCTTCCCACCTTTATCCCGGAGCCCTGGGCACAGCTCCAGGGGAGAAGGAGCCAGGGCAGGGATTGCCAGGAAGGAGGAAAATCCCTGATGGATCTGCTGATGGTTTCAGGGAAGAAGAGGGAGTTCAGGTTCCATCCGATCAAGGAATCCATCGTGGAGGAGCCCGTGGACATCACCCCGTTCCTGGAGCAGCTGGACGAGTCCCTGAAGGACAAAGTGCTGCAGCTGCAGAAGGGCAGGTGGGGCCATTCCCATTCCCATTCCCTTCCCTATTCCCATTTCCCATCCCCATCCCCATTCCCATTCCCATCCCCATTCCCATCCCCATTCCCATCCCCATTCCCCATTCCCATTCCCCATTCCCATTCCCCATCCCCATTCCCATTCCCATCCCTATTCCCATTCCCCATCCCCATTCCCATTCCCATCCCTATTCCCATTCCCATCCCCATTCCCATCCCCATTCCCCATCCCCATCCCCATTCCCATCCCCATTCCCCATTCCCCATTCCCATTCCCCATTCCCCATTCCCCATTCCCATTTCCCATTCCCATTCCCCATTCCCCATTCCCATTCCCATTCCCATTCCCCATCCCCATTCCCATTCCCCATCCCCGTGGATCTCCAGGGCTCCCAGAGCTCCTGCAGCCCCACAGTTTGTCCCTGGAGAAGGAATTCCCGCAGGAAAAGGCTTTGGGCCAATTCCCAGGAGGTCCAGCAGAGCTCCTGCTCTCCAGGCCTCAGCTCAGCCCAGCAATTCCCTGGAATTTCTGCCTTTGAGTGCCACTAAAATCCTGCTTTTAACCCCGGAATCCACCCCGCCCCGGAATCCACAGGGATTCTCCCTCATTCCCAGTTCCCCAGACCCGAGCATTCCCAGTTCCCCAGCCCTGCTCTCCCAGTGCTCCCAGTAACCAGAGCCCTGTCCCTGCAGCGACACGGAGGCGCAGTGTGAGGTGATGCAGGAAATCGTGGATCAGGTCCTGGAGGTAACGGAGCCGGGAGCGCCCGGGGAGGGATCTGGGATCTGGGATCCATCCCGGGTGGGATCTGGGATCACCTCTGCCCCAGGAGGGGGGACATGGGAGCCTGGGGACACCCGGATCCGTTTGGGATCTGCTTCAGAGCCTGAGCAGCTCCATCCATGGATCCATCCCTGCTCCGTGTCCCTGTTCCCGGTGCCCGAATGTCCCCAGCAGCTGCTGGCAGAGATCTGGGATTGCTGGGAACGATCTGGGATTGTTTGGAATGATCTGGGAATGATCTGGGATTGCTGGGAATGATCTGGGATCGGTGGCAGAGATCTGGGAATGATCTGGGATCAGCGGCAGAGATCTGGGATTGTTTTCAAGATCCTAAAATCCCTGGCAATAATTTGGGCTCCCTGTCAGAGGTTTGGGGTCCCTGGCAATATTTTGGGATCCCTGGCAGTGTTTTGGGGTCCCTGTCAGTAATTTGGGGTCCCTCACAGAGGTTTGGGGTCCCTGGCAATAATTTGGGATCCCTGGCAGTATTTTGGGGTTCCTGGCAGAGGTTTGGGGTCCCTGTCAGAGATTTGGGATCCCTGGCAATATTTTGGGGTCTCTGGCAGAGGTTTGGGGTCCCTGTCAGAGATCTGAGGTCCCTGTCAGAGATCTGGGGTCCCTGTCAGAGGTTTGGGGTCCCTGTCAGAGGTTTGGGGTCCCTGTCAGAGATCTGGGGTCCCTGTCAGGGGTCTGAGGTCCCTGTCAGAGCTTTGGGGTCCCTGTCAGAGCTTTGGGGTCCCTGTCAGAGATCTGGGGTCCCTGTCAGGGGTCTGAGGTCCCTGTCAGAGGTTTGGGGTCCCTGGCAGTGGTTTGGGATCCCTGGCAATATTTTGGGGTCTCTGGCAGTATTTTGGGGTCCCTGGCAGAGGTTTGGGGTCCCTGGCAGAGATCTGAGGTCCCTGTCAGAGCTTTGGGGTCCCTGTCAGAGATCTGGGGTCCCTGTCAGAGTTTTGGGATCCCTGGCAATATTTTGGGGTCCCTGTCAGAGGTTTGGGGTCCCTGGCAATATTTTGGGGTCCCTGTCAGAGGTTTGGGGTCCCTGTCAGGGGTCTGGGCTCCGTCCCCGTGTCCCTGCCCTGTGCCGTGTCCCAGCCCTGAGCCCCTCCCGCCCTTCCCGTGCCTTTCCCAGGAGGATTTTGACTCGGAGCAGCTCTCGGTGCTCGCCTCGTGCCTGCAGGAGCTCTTCAAGGCCCATTTCCGCGGGGAGGTTCTGCCGGAGGAGATCACCGAGGAGTAAGGGCCTGGGATCCTGCCCCTGGGATCCGGGCTTTTCCCGGGGAAAATTCCCTGTTCCAGGGGCGGGAGGTTCCTCTGCTCCTTCTCCGGGGTTTGATTGGAGCAAGGCTGGGATTCGGGGCTGCTGCTGGGTCATTCCTGCAGCCACTGGGATCCGGGGTTATTCCTGGGGAAATCCAGAGGGTTTTTCTGGGATCCACGGTTATTCATGGGGAAATCCAAGGGGATGGACAGTCACTGGGATCCAGGGTTATTCCTGTCATTCCTGGGAAAACGCACGGCTCTGGGCAGCCTTTGGGATCCAGGGTTGTTCCTGGGGAAATCCAGAGGGTTGGACGGTCACTGGGATCCAGGGCTGTTCCTGTCATTCCTGGGGAAATCCAGAGGGTTTTTCTGGGATCCAAGGTTATTCCTGGGGAAATCCAGAGGGTTTTTCTGGGATCCAGATTTATTCCTGGGGAAATCCAAGGGGATGGATGGTCACTGGGATCCAGGGTTTTTCCTGGGAAAATGCAGAGGGATGAACAGCAATTGGGATCCAGGGTTATTCCTGTCATTCCTGGGGAAATCCAGAGGGTTTTTCTGGATCCACAGTTATTCCTGTCATTCCTGGGGAAATCCAGAGGGTTTTTCTGGGATCCAGGGTTATTCCTGGGGAAATCCAGAGGGATAGACAGTCACTGGGATCCGGGGCTGTTCCCGTGCCATTCCTGGGAAATCCCACAGCTCTGGGCAGTCACTGGGATCCAGGGATATTCCTGTCATTCCTGGGGAAATCCAGAGGGATGGATGGTCACTGGGATCCGGGGTTATTCCTGTCATTCCCGGGAAAACCCGGAGCTCAGAGTGTCCGTGTGTCCCGCAGGTCCCTGGAGGAGTCCGTGGGGAAACCCCTTTACCTGATATTTCGGTAGGTCCCTTCCCAAACCCTCGGGAATCCCGGGAATCCCGGGCTCCTCCCTGCTCCCAGGGCCGCTCCCAAAAAATCCAGGGGCTCCCCCACTTCCCTCTGTGGCGTTTCCAGTGGGAATCCCGGGGGCCCGTGGCCGTTATCCCGGTGACATTCCCGCTCTTCCCAAGGAACCTGTGCCAGATGCAGGAGGACAACAGCGGCTTCTCGCTGCTGCTGGACCTGCTCTCGGAGCTCTACCAGAAACAGCCCAAGATCGGCTACCACCTGCTCTACTACCTGCGGGCCAGGTGAGCCCCGGGCCCCGCCCTCTGTGGCTCCTCCCCCTCGCGTGTGACTCCTCCCCCTCACCAGGGCACCTCCCTTATGTGGGCCCCGCCCTCTGTGGCTCCTCCCCCTCACCTGGGCCATGTCCTTCTCACCTGAGCACCTTCTTCTCACCTGGATCCCACCCTCTTACCTGGGCCCCCTCCCACCATACCTGTGGGTGTCCCTGTCCCTGGTGGTGCCACGGCTCAGGTGTGCCAGGTGTGCTAGGTGTGCGCCAGGTGTGTGCTAGATGTGTGCCAGATGTGTGCCAGCTGTGTTAGGTGTGTGCCAGGTGTGCCTCAGGTGCCAAGTGTGTGCCAGGTGCGCTAGGTGTGCCCCAGGTGCCAGGTGCACCAGGTGTGTGCCAGGTGTGTGCCAGCTGTGCTAGGTATGTGCCAGGGGTGCCAGGTGCACCAGGTGTGCCCCAGGTGCCAAGTGTGTGTGCCAGGTGCCCCAGGTGTGCATGGTGCCAGGTGGCCCAGGTGCCAGGTGTGCCCAGGTGTGCCTGGTGCCAGGTGTGCCCAGGTGGCCCAGGTGTGCCCGGTGCCAGGTGCCCCAGGTGTGCCCAGGTGCCAGGTGTGCCCAGGTGTGCCCCAGGTGCCAGGTGGCCCAGGTGCCAGGTGGCCCAGGTGTGCCCAGGTGGCCCAGGTGTGCCCAGGTGTGCCCGGTGCCAGGTGTGCCCAGGTGCCCCAGGTGCCAGGTGTGCCCGGTGCCAGGTGTGCCCAGGTGTGCCCAGGTGTGCCCGGTGCCAGGTGCGCTGTGTCCCCAGCAAGGCGGCGCTGGGCAGGATGGGGCTGTACGAGTCGTTCGCCCAGGCCACGCAGCTGGGGGAGCTGCACACCTGCCTCATGATGGACATGAAGGCGTGCCAGGAGGACGACGTGCGCCTGCTCTGCTTCCTCACGCCCTCCATCTACACCGAGGTGAGCCCTCAGGTGTGCCCAGGTGTGCCCAGCTGTGCCCAGGTGTGCCCAGCTGTGCCCCTGGAATGGGCCTGTTCCTGCTGGGTCCTGAGCTCCACCCCTGACCCCATCCCAGGTGTGTCCTTATCCCCATCCCAGGTGTGTCCCAGGTCCCATCCCAGGTGTGTCCCCAGGTCCCACCCCAGGTGTGTCCTTATCCCCATCCCAGGTGTCCCCAGCCCCATTCCAGGTGTGTCCCCAGGTCCCATCTCAGGTGTGTCCCAGGTCCCATCCCAGGTGTGTCCCCAGCCCCATCCCAGGTGTGTCCCAGGTCCCATCCCAGGTGTGCTGCCCAGAAAATCCCTAAATCCCAAAAATTCTTGCTTTCCATGCTCTTTGGGGTCAGGCTGTTCCCAAGGTGACCCCAAATCCCGGGATCTGTCCCAGAGCAGGATCAGGCTGTTCCCAAGGTGACCCCAAATCCCGGGATCTGACCTGGGGCAGGATCAGGCTGTTCCCAAGGTGACCCCAAATCCCGGGATCTGTCCCAGGGCGGGGTCAGGCTGTTCCCAAGGTGACCCCAAATCCCAGGATCTGTCCTGGGTGGGGTCAGGCTGTTCCCAAGGTGACCCCAAATCCCAGGATCTGTCCTGGACAGGGTCAGGCTGTTCCCAAGGTGACCCCAAATCCCAGGATCTGTCCCTGGGCAGGGTCAGGCTGTTCCCATGGTGACCCCAAATCCCAGGATCTGTCCCAGAGCGGGATCAGGCTGTTCCCAAGGTGACCCCAATTCCCGGGATCTGTCCCAGAGCAGGATCAGGCTGTTCCCAAGGTGACCCCAAATCCCGGGATCTGTCCTGGGCGGGATCAGGCTGTTCCCACGGTGACCCCAAATCCCGGGATCTGTCCCAGGGTGGAGTCAGGCTGTTCCCACGGTGACCCCAAATCCCGGGATCTGTCCTGGGGCAGGATGAGGCTGTTCCCACGGTGACCCCAAATCCCGGGATCTGTCCTGGGAGGGGTCAGGCTGTTCCCACGGTGACCCCAAATCCCGTTCCTGGCCCCTGCTGGGATGTGTTCTGTGTTTCCTGTGGAGGCCCTGGAGCAGGGAGCAGAGGGAAATCCGGGAATTCCGGCTGACGGCTGCCCCCCGCTGTCGGAGCCGAGCCCTCGGGAGTTTTTTCCTCGGGGATTTTTGTGGGGGGGGGCTTTTCCCTCGTGTCCTGCCCTGAACCCTCCCGGGCTTTGTGCATTCCCAGTTTCCCGACGAGACCCTGCGGAGCGGGGAGCTGCTCAACATGATCGTGGCCGTCATCGACTCCTTCCAGGTGCGGGGGGATCCCGGCCCCATTCCCGGCCCCATTCCCGGGAGATTGAACCCCAAAACCAGCCAGAACTCATCCCGTGGGTTCCCTAATCCCGGCCGGAGCCAGCCCCAAAACCTCCGCGGCTCTCCCGAGGTTGATCCCGAGGCCAGGGATCTCCTGCGGAGCCATTTCCCGGGCAATCAGCGCTAATCACCCCTAATGAGCCCCTCGCGGTGGGGGGGATCCCGCTGGTTCTGCCCCGAGGGACGCTCCCGGTGGGAATTCTCCGTGAGAAACCCGGGAATAGGCTCGGGGCCGCCTCTGGAATGCCGGCGCCGTCTGGAGCAGGGATGTGCCGATAACCCCGCGGCGTTCCCGGCCTCTCCCGCCCTTCCCGGGCCGGGAATGCTGCTCCAGGGCCCCGGAGGTGGGGCCAGCCCGGCTCCGGGAATCCTCCGGGATCCACAGGCTGCGGAGGGGTCGGCTCCGAAAGCCAAATCCGGGGGCGTTTCCTTCCCTCCTGCCCGGGGAGGAGATCCAGGGGATCCAGGGGATGGGGAACAGGGATCCAAGGGATGGGGAACAGGGATCCAGGGGATCCAGGGGATGGGGAACAGGGATCCAGGGAATCCAGGGGATGGGGGACAGGGATCCAGGGGATCCAGGGGATGGGGAACAGGGATCCAGGGGATCCAGGGGATGGGGAACAGGGATCCAGAGGATCCAGGGAATGGGGAACAGGGATCCAGGGGATGGGGAACAGGGATCCAGAGGATCCAGGGGATGGGGAACAGGGATCCAGAGGATCCAGGGGATGGGGAACAGAGATCCAGAGGATACAGGGGATGGGGAACAGGGATCCAGGGGATGGGGAACAGGGATCCAGAGGATCCAGGGGATGGGGAACAGGGATCCATGGGATCCAGGGGATGGGGAACAGGGATCCAGAGGATCCAGGGGATGGGGAACAGGGATCCAGGGGATCCAGAGGATGGGGAACAGGGATCCAGGGGATGGGGAACAGGGATCCAGAGGATCCAGGGAATGGGGAACAGGGATCCAGAGGACCCGGAGGATGAGGAGCAGGGATCCAGAGGATGAGAGCCAGGGTGGGCTCAGGGTGTGTGGGATCCCCCATCTCCCATCCCAGCGCTGCTCCCGGGAGGCGCTGGGGCTTTTCCCTGCCGGATCCCACCTGGGAAGGCTCCTCGGAGCCCCCCTGACCCCATTCCCTGCTCTCCCCCAGCTCCAGGAGCTCGTGTGCCACGTGATGATGGGAAACCTGGTCATGTTCCGCAAGGATTCCGTGCTGAACATCCTCAGTGAGCGGGAACGGGAACGGGAACGGGAATGGGAATGGGAATGGGAATGGGAATGGGAATGGGAATGGGAATGGGAACGGGAACGGGAACGAGCAGCTCCCCCAAATCCTGCCCCAAACCCAGATCCCTGGAGCTGCCCAGAGGCTCCCCAGGGCCGAATTCCCTGCGGGCATTAAAGGATCACTGCCCCAGGGCGGATTGTGGGATTTCTCCCTGTGCCCCCAGCGGGTGGGATTCCTGGGAGCTCCCGCGGTGCCAGGCAGGGCAAGGGGAAAATCCCCCAAATCCCCTCCCCGTGGGGTCCCTCGGTGTTCCCAGCGCTAATCCCGCTCTCCCTGATCCAGCTTTGGGATTAGCCTGGTAATTAGGGAGCCTCGTTAACTCTGACCCCACAGGCCTCTCCTGGGACAGGGCTCCGTCCCCATTCCCAGTGCCCAGGGGGTTGGGGGGACCCCGGGCAGGTTTGAGGGTCCCCAGGCCTCGGGAAGGGGCTGAGACAGGTCCCTCTTGTCCCCATTGTCCCTGTTGTCCATCCCTGATATTCCCATTATCCCTGATATTCCCATTATCCCTGTTACCCCTGTGGTGACCCCTGTTATCCTTGTTTCCAATATTCCTGTTATCCCTGCTGTTGTCCTTCTTGTCCCCACTGTCCCTGTTGTCCCCAATATTCCTCTTGTCCCCCTTGTCCCCCTTGTCCTCATTGTTCCTGTTATCCCCCTTGTCCCTGTTGTCTCCATTGTCCCTGTTACCCCATTGTCCCTGTTACCCCATTGTCCCTGTTATCCCCGTTGTCCCCAATATTCCTGCTGTCCCCATTGTCCCTGCTGTCGCCACTGTCCCCGTTGTCCCCGTCACCCCTGTGACCCCGCTGTCCCCCGTTACCCGTCCCCACTGTCCCCACGCCGTGTCCCCACTGTCCCCGTTGTCCCTGTCACCCCTGTGACCCCGCTGTCCCCATTGTCCCCGTCACCCCTGTGACCCTGCTGTCCCCACACCGTGTCCCCACTGTCCCCACGCCGTGTCCCCACTGTCTCCGTTGTCCCCGTCACCCCTGTGACCCCGCTGTCCCCACACCGTGTCCCCACTGTCCCCGTTGTCCCCGTCACCCCTGTGACCCCGCTGTCCCCACGCCGTGTCCCCCCTGTCCCCGTTGTCCCTGTCACCCCTGTGACCCCGCTGTCCCCACGCCATGTCCCCACCCCAGTTCAGAGCCTGGACTGGGAGACCTTTGAGCAGTACTGCACCTGGCAGCTCTTCCTGGCACACAACATCCCCCTGGAGACCATCATCCCCATCCTGCAGCACCTCAAGTACAAGGGTGAGCTCCTGGGGACGCTCCTGGGGACATTCCTGGGGGTGACATCCCTGGGGACACTCCTGGGGACATTCCCGGGGGACATTCCCAGGGGAGGGCATTCCTGGGGGGACATTCCCAAGGGGGAACATTCCCAGGGGGGACATTACTGGGGACACTCCCGGGGGTGACATCCCTGGGGACATCCCTGGGGACATCCCCGCTGACCCTCCCGTCCCCATTCCAGAGCACCCCGAGGCTCTGTCCTGCCTCCTGCTGCAGCTCCGCAGGGAGAAGTGAGTGCGGGGGTCCCGGGGGGTCCTGGGGGTCCCGGGGGGTCCCTGAGGGTCCTGGAGGGTGTCTGAGGGTCCTGAGGGTCCCAGGAGGTCTCTGAGGGTCCTGGGAGGTCTCTGAGGGTCCTGGGGTGTCTCTGAAGGTCCTGGGGTGTCTCTGAGGGTTCCAAGGGGTGTCTGAGGGTCCTGAGGAGGCTCTGAGGGGGCTCTGAGTGTCCCAGGGGGTCCCTGAGTGTCCTGGGGGAGTCTCTGAGTGTCCCGGGGTGTCTCTGAGGATCCTGAGGGGTCTCTAAGGGTCCTGGGGGGTGTCTGAGGCATCTCTGAGTGTCCCGGGGGAGTCTTTGAGGGTCCTGGGGAGTCTGTGAAGGTCCCGGGGGATCTCTGAGGGTCCTGGGAGGTCCCTGAGTGTCCCAGGGTGTCTCTGAGTGTCCCAGGGGGTCTCTGAGTGTCCCGGGGGAGTCTCTGAAGGTCCCGGTGGATCTCTGAGTGTCCCGGGGTGTCCCTGAGTGTCCCAGGGTGTCCCTGAGTGTCCTGCGGGGTCTCTAAGGGTCCTGGGGGGTGTCTGAGGCAGCTCTGAGTGTCCCAGGGGAGTCTCTGAAGGTCCCAGTGGATCTCTGAGGGTCCTGGGGTGTCTCTGAGTGTCCCAGGGTGTCCCTGAGTGTCCCAGGGGGTCTCCCCGGGGGTCTCCCAGCCCTCCCCACTCCCGTTCTCCCCCAGGCCCAGCGAGGAGATGGTGAAGATGGTGCTGAGCCGGCCGTGCCACCCCGAGGACCAGTTCACCACCAGCATCCTGCGGCACTGGGGGCTGCGGCACGACGACCTCCTGGGGGAGCACATCAAGGCCCTGCTCATCAAGAACAACAGCCTGCCCCGCAAGAGGCAGAGGTCTGGGCTCCCCTCCCCGGATTCCCGGGAATTCTCACTCGGGGGGAGTGTTGGGGGGGAGGGGGGGTTCTTTTTGCCTGCCCCAGAAATGACAGAGGTGTGGGAATGCTGTCCCTGGGAATTGGGAAATTGGGGGGTGTTTGTCACCTGTCCCAGGAGTGACAGAGGTCTGGGAATTGGGAAATTGGGGGGGTGTTTGTCACCTGTCCCAGGAGTGACAGAGGTCTGGGAATGCTGTCCCTGGGAATTGGGAAATTGGGGAGGGGTTTGTCACCTGTCCCAGAAATGACAGAGGTGTGGGAATTCTGTCCCTGGGAATTGGAAGATTGGGGAGGTTTTTGTCACCTGTCCCAGCAGTGACAGAGGTCTGGGAATTGGGAAATTGGGGGGGTGTTTGTCACCTGTCCCAGGAGTGACAGAAGTCTGGGAATTCTGTCCCTGGGAATTGGGAAATTGGGGAGGGGTTTGTCACCTGTCCCAGAAATGACAGAGGTGTGGGAATGTTGTCCCTGGGAATTGGGAGATTGGAGGAGTTTTTGTCACCTGTCCCAGGAGTGACAGAGGTCTGGGAATTCTGTCCCTGGGAATTGGGAAGTTGGGGGTTTTTGTCACCTGTGACAGAGGTCTGGGAATTCTGTCCCTGGGAATTGGGAGATTGGAGGGGTTTTTGTCACCTGCCCCAGCAGTGACAGAGGTCTGGGAATTCTGTCCCCTGCTTCCCAACAATTCCCTCCCTAAGGAATTTGGGGTGTTTTCCCTCCCCTCCCCGTGCCCAACCCCGTGGAGGTGAATTCCCAGTGTCTGGCTCAGGGGCAGGGGGCAGAGCTCAGCTCAGGGGTGGAAGTTGGGTGGCCCCATCCCGGTTTTTTTGGGATCTTTCCCCCCTCAGCCTGCGCAGCTCCAGCAGCAAACTGGCCCAGCTGACCCTGGAGCAGATCCTGGAGCATCTGGACAACCTCCGGCTGAACCTCACCAACACCAAGCACAACTGTGGGTGCCTCCGCTGATGTGGGGTCTCTGGGGGTCTCAGGGGTCTCTGGGGGGCTCGGGGGGCTCGGGGCCATTCCCCCTGACCCCACCCTGCCCCTCTCTCCCCCAGTTTTCAGCCAGACCCCGATCCTGCAGGCGCTGCAGCACGTCCAGGCCAGCTGCGACGAAGCTCACAAAATGAAGTGAGAGACCCCCACCACCACCACCACCTCCCTCTGCCTCCCCCTCCCCAAAAAATCCCCCCTCCCTGAGCCCTTCGCCTCCCCGCAGGTTCTCGGACCTGTTTTCCCTGGCCGAGGAGTACGAGGACTCGTCCAGCAAACCGCCCAAGAGCCGCAGGAAGGGCACGGCGCTCTCCAGCCCGCGCAGCCGCAAGAACGCCGCGCAGCCCCCCAACAACGAGGAGGAGTCCGCCTCCAGCAGCGCCTCGGTGAGACCCCCCCAGAGCCCCCCCGGGGGTCCCCAAAACACTGGGATGGCCGCGGTGACCCCCCCGTGTCACCTGTCCCCGCAGGAGGAAGAGGACACCAAACCCAAACCTGCCAAGAGGAAAAGGAAAGGTTCTTCTGCCGTGGGCTCGGACAGTGACTGAGGGACCCCCTCCCCCAGGCCGGAGACCCCCCAAAATCGGTGCCAGCAACCCCCCGGGGGGTCGGGGCTGCACCCCCCCCAAAAACCCGCCGCGCCCTTGGGCCCCTCCCCCTTTTCACGGCCGTGGGGAGGGGTCGCGGTGTCCCCTCCCCCACCCCGAGGGGACACAGAGGGGGGGTCAGGGAGGGGGACCCCCGCGCCCACCCCCAGTTCTCCCGCAGAAATGTAAATAAAGGGTGGAACCGAGTGGCTGCTCCAGGGTGATTTGGGGAGGGGGATAAGGAGGGGTCCTGCCCGCCCCCACCCCCGGGAAAAGCCCCCCGGGGGTCCTGGGGGGTCCTGGGGGGTCCAGCGCCCGTGGCCAGCGGGGTTTGGGGGGTCCCGGCCCCCCCAGGGCTCCCTCAGCGTTTATAACTGTTTTTAAAGAAAAAGCAGCAATAAAAAAAACTCGTGGTTTTGTATCAAATGGCCCCAGTTTGTGGCGGGGGGGCAGCGGCCGTGTCACCCCCCCCCCCCGGGTGGCCTCCCGGGACACGTGTGTCCCCTCCCCCGGGACGGCGACACTGCCAGACCCCCCCGGGCCACCCGGAATCTGGGACACGGGGGGACAACAGGGGGGACACGGCGGGGACAGCGCTGGGGGGGACCGCGGGGAGGGAGGGGACACGGGACACGGCAGAGGTGACAATGGGGACGGGGTGACACTGGGGGGGACAGGGGTGACATGGGGGTGACACTGGGGGGACCGGGTGCGGACACGGGTGACATGGGGGTGACATGAGGGTGACACTGGGGGTCCACAGTGGGGACAGGGGTGACATGGGGGTGACACTGGGGGCCCGCGGTGGGGACAGGGGTGGGGACAGGGGTGACATGGGGGGACAGGGGTGACATGGGGGTGTCACTGGGGGGCCCGCGGTGGGGACAGGGGTGACATGGGGTGACACTGGGGGCCCGCGGTGGGGACACGGGTGACATGGGGGGACAGGGGTGACATGAGGGTGACACTGGGGGTACACAGTGGGGACAGGGGTGACACTGGGGGTGACACGGGGGGCCCGCAGTGGGGACAGGGGTGACATGGGGGGACAGGAGTGACATGAGGGTGACACTGGGGGCCCGCGGTGGGGACAGGGGTGACATGGGGGGACAGGGGTGACATGGGGGGACAGGGGTGACATGAGGGTGACACTGGGGGCCCGCAGTGGGGACAGGCGGGCGGGGCTGGGTTTGGCAGGGGGGGGGGTCCGGGGGAGGTGGGACTCAGAGCGGGCGTGGCCAAAGTGGGCGCGGCCGGCTTGGGGGGCGTGGCCAGGGTGGGCGTGTCCGCCCCGCCCCGTGAGGCGGGCGCGGGCGATGGCGCTGGCGGCGGCGCTGGGGGCGCTGGGGGCTGCGGGGCTCCTGGGGGGGCTCCTGGGGGGGCTCCTGGGCGCTCTGGGGGCGCTGCTGGCGCTGCAGCGGCTCCTGCGGCCGCACCTTTGGGCCGACCTGGCGTTCGCGCTGCGGGCGCTGCGGGTTCGGCGGCGGGCGCGGCGGGGCCCCGGGGGCTCCGTGGTGTCCCGGTTCCTGCGGGCGGCCCGAGCGGCCCCGGCTCGGCCGTTCCTGCGGGCCCGGGCGGGCGCAGAGCCGCTGGGGCGGGCGGCGAGGAGCGTGGCGCGGGTGGCCAACGCGCTGCGGGAGCTGCGGGCCCCGCCGAGGCCCGGCGACACCGTGGGGCTGCTGGTGGGCAACGAGCCCCGCTTCGTGTGGGGCTGGTTCGGGCTGGCGGCGCTCGGGGCCCGTCCGGCTTTCCTGGGCACGGCGCTGCGCCCCGCGGGGCTCCGGCACTGCCTCCGCGGCTGCGGGGCCCGGGCGCTGCTGGTGGCGGACGGTGAGAGCGGGGGGACACCGAGGGGACACGGCGGGGACACCGCGGGGACACGGCGGGGACAGCGGGAGGGGAGCGGGGAACGCGGGGGGAAAAGGCCGAGAGGAGCCGGGGACATTTCGGGGCCCGGGGGAATAACGGGGGGACACCGAGGAACGGAGAGGGAAAAAGGCACCGGGGAAACGGGGGGGCACCGGGGGATGGCGGGGATCCCGGGGTGTAACGGGGGGCAGAGGTGGGACCCGGGGGATTGAGGGGACCGGGAGCCGGAGTGGGGCCAGGGGAATGAGGGGGACACGGGGTGGGTGGCACACGGGGCACCGGGGCCGGGATGGTGGCACCGGGGTCGGGATGGTGGCACCGAGGCCGGGATGGTGGCACCGGGGCCGGGATGGTGACACCGGGGCCGGGGTGGTGACACCGGGGCCGGGGTGGTGGCACCGGGGCCGGGGTGGTGGGACCAGGGCCGGCATGGTGGCACCGGGGCCGGGATGGTGACACCGGGGCCGGGATGGTGGCGCCGGGGCCGGCAGGGTTGGTCCCCACACGGTGCCGTCCCCCCAGAGCTGTTCGGGTCGGTGGAGCCGCTGCTGCCCAGCCTGCGGGAGGACGGCGTGGCCGTGTGGGTGCTGGGAGCGGGGCCGTACCCGCCCGGCGTCGTGGCGCTGCAGGAGCTGCTGGACGCGGCCTCCGAGGAGCTGGAGCCCGAGGACGTGTGGGAGCCCGAGGACATGAACGACACCTGCCTCTACATCTTCACCTCGGGCACCACCGGTGGGGCCGGGGCCGGGGGCCGGGGGAGGTTCTGGGTGAACCTGGGGAGGCTCAACTCTGTTGTTCCCCTCCCTCCCAGGCCTCCCCAAAGCCGCCCGCGTGTCCCACCTCAAGGCCGTCATGTGCCTGAGCTTCTACGAGCTGGTGGGAGCCTCCAGCCGGGACGTCGTGTACCTGGCGCTGCCCCTCTACCACATGGCCGGGGCCCTCCTGGGCATCGTCGGCTGCCTCGGCATCGGTGAGCGGGCTCGGGGCCCCGGGGGGCGGCTCCGGGGATATTTCGGGGGCTGATCCCTTCCCCCTGTCTCCATCCCGCAGGGGCCACGTGTGTGCTGAAGGAGAAGTTCTCGGCCAGCCAATTCTGGGACGACTGCCGCGCCGAGGGCGTCACCGTGTTCCAGTACATCGGGGAGCTGTGCCGGTACCTGGTGAACCAGCCGCAGGTCAGGGCGGGGGGCCGAGGGCCGAGGGGGGTCCCGGGGGAGCAGCAGGTCCCCGGAGCTGACGGTGTCCCCGCAGCGGCCCGGGGAGCGGCAGCACGGGCTGAGGCTGGCGGTGGGCAGCGGCCTCCGGCCCGACGTGTGGCGGAGCTTCCAGCAGCGCTTCGGGCCCCTGCGCATCGTGGAGACGTACGGGATGAGCGAGGGCAACGTCACCCTCTTCAACTACACCGGCACCCCGGGGGCCGTGGGCCGCTGCAGCTTCATCTACAAGGTTTGGGGAGGGGCTGGGTGTCCCCAAAACACCCCGAACTCCCCGCTCCAGGCGCTGATTCCCACACCTCGGCTCCTCCCCGCAGCTCTTCTCGCCCTTTGAGGTCGTTCGTTACGACGTGGCGGCCGGAGCTCCGGAACGGGACGAGGCCGGACGCTGCATCCGCGCTCGGACGGGTGAGGAGCGGGGCGTGGGGCGGCTCCGGGGGATGCTCGAGGTGGCCTCGTCACTGTCGCCGTCCCCCTCAGGTGAGACGGGGCTGCTGATCGCCCCGGTGACCCCCCGGACGCCGTTCCTGGGCTACGCCGGCAGCCCGGAGCTGTCGGAGCAGAAGCTGCTCCGCGGCGTCTTCGCCGAGGGCGACGAGTTCTTCAACACCGGGGACCTGGTGGAGCAGGACGAGGAGCAGTTCGTGCGGTTCCGGGACCGCATCGGGGACACCTTCAGGTGCTGGACCCCCCGGGTTGGGGCACCCCGAGAGCCCCCTCCCCGCGGAGGTCTCCCCGTGGGGTCTTCTCAGCCCCATTAAACATTTTTTTTGGGGGGTGTCTCCTCCCCGTCCCCTCCCAGGTGGAAAGGCGAGAACGTGGCCACCACGGAAGTGGCCGAGGCGCTGCTGGCCCACGACGCCCTGCAGGAAGCCACCGTTTACGGTGTCACCGTCCCAGGTACCGCCACCCCCGATGCCACCTCCCGGGGACCTCCTCCGGCCCCGCGGAGCGCCCCAAATGTCCCCTGGCCCGCAGGCCACGAGGGTCGTGCCGGGATGGCGGCGCTGGTTCTGCGGCCCGGCCGCTCCCTGGACGGACCCGACCTCTACCGACACCTGGAGCAGCTGCTGCCGCCGTACGCGCGGCCCCGCTTCCTCCGCCTGCAGGTACCGGGGGTCGCGGGGGGTCCCTGGGTGATGCTGAGGGTGTCCCCAACTCCGCCGCTGTCGCCAGGAGCGGCTGGAGATGACGGAGACGTTCAAGCAGCAGAAGGTTCGGCTGGCGAGGGACGGCTGCGACCCCGCGCTGGTGACGGAGCCGCTGCTGCTGCTGGACGAAGCCGCTCGAAGCTTCGTGCCGCTGGACGCCGAGCGCTGGGAGCGGCTCCGGGACGGGCGGATCCGCATCTGAGCGGCCCCATGTCGCTTCTGGGGGTCCCCATGTCGCTTCTGGGGGTCCCCATGTCCCCCGCGGCTGTCCCCAGGTGTGTCCTGAGGGGTCTCCCCCGTGTCCATCCTGCCGTCCCTGAGCACCCCGTGTCCATCGCGGGGTTCCAAAATCCATCCCGAGGGTCCCCCCACGTCCGTCCCGGAGGGTCCCCGTGTGTCATCGTGTCCCCTCCATGTGTCCCAAATGTCCCCCAGCTCCCCACGTCAATCCCCGACCCCCCCGTGTCCCCTCCCGGGGGTCCCTGTCCCCTCCGTGTCCCCTCCGTGTCCCCCCCGTGTCCCCTCCGTGTCCCCCCCAGCCGCCGGTGCCTCCCCCCTCCCCGGGGGTCTTTATACACAACAAATCCCCATTTCGGGGTCCTTTTTTTAGCGAATAAAACTCTTTTTGTAGCAAATCTGGTCGCTGTCACCCCCAGATCGGGGACGGGGACACCGAAGCCGCTGTCCCCGTGTCCTGGAGGTTTTAGGGGAGGGAAAAGGGGGAGCCCCACCTGGATTTGGGGTTCCCTCTCCTAGTTAAATAATTATTACCAAGGGCCGAAGTTTAAATTCATTTTATTTTTAAGCCTTTCTTCAAAAATCGGGGGATCCTCGACCCCCCCCCCCGCCCCCCACTTTGCCATCGGCCCCGAGCTCAAACCCGATGGAAAAGAGGAAAAACAACGGGGAAAACCCCTTCAATTTGTGCAAAAAGCCCCATTTCCACCCGCCCCCACCCCGAGCCAGAACTGGGTCTAAAATCCTGCAAATTGGGGCTGAAATCGTCCAGATTTGGAGCAAAACCCCACAAACTGAGGGCCACAATCCCCGAAATTGGGCCTGAAGGACAGAAATGGGAATTAAAATCCTGCAGATAGGGTCAAAACCTTGGAAATTGGGATTAAATTCCCTGATTCTGGGGCTGAGTGCGGAACCTGGGGGTCAAGTCCTGCAAACGGGGGCTGAAATCGCACAGATTTCTACCGGAATCCTCCAAGTTTGGCCCGAATCCAGGACTGAAATCCTGCAGGTTTGGGTCACAATTCCACCCTGGGCCCCAAACATGGGAAATTCGGCCTAAAATCCTGCGAACTGCGACCGAAATCCCACAGTTTTGACCTGAAATTCGAATTTTGGCCCTAAAATCTTGAATTTTTTTTTTTTTTTTCAAGCTGAGCTTGAAATCCTGGAATTTTCCCCCAAAATCTGGCCAAGGAAATTAAAACACCTGGGTGCAAAATCTGGAAAATGGAGGAGGGGTTTGGGCTGAAATCTTGGAATTTGGGGTTTCTCCACCCGCCCCCATCCCGAATTTCCCGCCCCATCCCGAATTTTTCGCCCCCATCCCGAATTTTTCGCCCTCATCCCGAATTTTTCACCCTCATCCCGAATTTCCCGCCCCCATCCCGACGCTCCCGGGGGGATTTTGATTTTTTTGGGGGGGTGTGGATTTTTTTTTAGGGGAGAGGAGAGGAAGAGGCGCAGCCGGGCGCTTGTTGGAGCCGTGTATTGTCGGGAAGCCAATCCAGAATAAAAACAGTGCAAATACAGGAACAGGGATCTCGGCCCCCCCGGGGGTCCCGGTGCCGCCCCGTGTGAAAGGCACAGATTTGGGGGGGGGATGGGGCCCGGGGGTCCCGGAGCCGCCCCCGGCCCCCCCCCTCCTTGCACGGTTCATGTCACACACACCAGGTCACACGACACGGACGTGACACTTCCACAACACCCAGGCGGGTCCTTCCCGGCGCCTTCCCGGGAAGTTTTTTGCCGGTTTTCCATTATTTTTTTGTTGTTTTCTCCGTTTTTTTTTCTTTTTTTTTTTTAATTTTTTCTTTTTTTTTTTTTTTTGCCTTTTTTTCCTTTTTTTTCTACACAATGTACAGGTTTGGTTGGCTTTTTTTTTTGTTGTTTGTTTTTTTTTTTGGCGGCTTTTTTTTGTTTTTTAACCTTTTTTTTATCCTTTTTTTTTTGGTTTTTTTTTTGTTTTTTTTTTTTAATCGCCTTTTTAATGTGTCAAGAAACAGCTCGAGTTTTATATACACGGATGAGTCCTGGTTATATCGGCAGCGAGAGCGGAAGCAAACGGGGCGGGATCGGGAATTGGGGGCGGGAATTGGGGATGGGATATGCCTTTGGAGGAACCAAAAAAAAAAAAAACAAAAACCAAACCCCCTCCCCTCCCCCGAAACAGAAACCCCAAAAAAAAGCATTTTCACAAGCGGATCTACCCCTAGCTGGAAAAAAAGCAGGAAAAATCCTTGAAGTTTGGAGCCGGGGGATGGGCGAAGGGGAATAAAAAAAGGGAATTTTCGGGGATATCACAGCCCTGGGGGCGGCGGGGGGGAGGGGCAAGCCAAAAATAATAATAATTATAATAATAATAATAATAAAAATAGGGATAAACCTATGCTGAGGGGGGGGAGGGGGGCAGACATGGATCCAAACCCCCCCTGGAATTCCGGGAATGGGGCGGAGGAATTACCCTGGGACCCCCGGGAAGGGTTTGGGGTCACCTTTGGGATGGGGGGGACTCAGTTTTTTGGGGGGGTGGGAACTGCTCAGGAGCCTGGGGTCACCCTGGGGTCACCCTGGGGTCACCCCGGGGTTGGGAATGTCCCTCCCCCGTCCCAGGAATGGGGCTGGGGTCACTTTGGGGGTCGTTTTTTTTGGGGGGTGGGAACTGCCCGGGATCTTTTTTTTTATTTTTATTTTTTGGGGGGGGGGGAACTGCCCGCAGCCCCCGGGGCTGAGACCCCCCAGGGAGGGGTGACAGGGGCGTCCCCCCCCCCCAATTTCATTTATAGCACCAAGAGCTCGGCCCCCCCGGGCCCCTCCCCCCCCCCCCTATTGCACTTGGGTTCGGGATTTTTATTTTTATTTATTTTTTTTCCCCAGGTTTTCACCATTTTCGTGGGTGAAAAATCCCTTTTTTTTTTAATTTTTTTTTTTTTTTAATTCATTTTCTCATTAAAACTCGGCCCAGGGGCCCCTGGGGGGGGAGGGGACAGTGGCACTTGGAGGAGGGGACCCCCGGGGGATGGAGGGGGAGAATGACCCCCCTTCCAAAGTAAAATAAACCCCTAAAATAACCCAAAAATTCAGGTTTTAGCCCCAAAAACCCGATGTGTCAAAGTGCTCCCGGGGTGAGAATTTTGGGGAGGGAAGGAGGGAGCTGCAAGAGGAAAAGGAGGAAGGGGGAAAACAGCTGGAAACGGTCAAAGCCAACGAAAACACCCCAAAATTCCCCATTTCTCGATATAAAACCCCATTAACCCCCCCCAAAATCAGAATAAACCCCAATTAATTTTTTTTTTTTTGCCTCTGGGGGGGTCCTGGGGGGGATTTTGGGGGGTCCAACCCCCACCTCCCCCCAGGGTAAGTGCTCATTGAATTTGGGGAGGGGGATGAAGAGGGGAGGGGCCCAATCACTGCAGGATTTGGGGATTGGGGGATCCCTCCTCCTATTTCGGGGACCCCCCCCCCAATTTATGGGGTGGGTGGGGCCTCCCAATTTAGGGGTGGGGTCTCATAAAAATTTCCAGGTGGGGGAATTTGGGAGTTGGGGTCCCCCTGGGTCTGGGGGGGGGTTGGGGGGGGTTTTGGGGGGTTTTGGGGGTTTTTTGGGGGGGATTTTGAGGCCCCTCTCCCATCGGGGGAGGCGGCGCTTGGGAATTGCACGAGAGGAGCGGGAATTAGGGAAAAGCCCAAAGTCAGGGAAAAGGGGGGGTCAGGAAAAGGGGAATGACCAAAATTCATCGAAACCATGAAAAAAACAGCGAGGGAGGGGAAGGAAACGGGGAAGGAGGGGAAAGTTTGGGAAGGTTTGGGAAGGTTTGGGAAAGTTTGGGAAGTTTTGGGAAGTTTTGGGAAGGTTTGGGAAAGTTTGGGAAGTTTTGGGAAGTTTTGGGAAGGTTTGGGAAGGTTTGGGAAAGTTTGGGAAGTTTTGGGAAGTTTTGGGAAGGTTTGGGAAAGTTTGGGAAGTTTTGGGAAGTTTTGGGAAGGTTTGGGAAGGTTTGGGAAGGTTTGGGAAGGGAAAGGTGAAGTGCAAATCGAGAGTTTTCTCGCGGCTCATTTTCTTGCTTTGGGTTGTCCTCGACACCCCCGAGACCCCCCCAGTGTCACCCCTGGGGACAGAGGGGACACCGAGACCCCCCCAGTGCCACCCCTGGGGACAGAGGGGACACCGAGACCCCCCCAGTGTCACCCCCGGGGACAGAGGGGACACCGAGACCCCCCCAGTGTCACCCCCGGGGACAGAGGGGACATCAGAGACCCCCCCAGTGCCACCCCCGGGGACAGAGGGGACACCGAGACCCCCCCAGTGCCACCCCTGGGGACAGAGGGGACACCGAGACCCCCCCAGTGTCACCCCCGGGGACAGAGGGGACACCGAGACCCCCCCAGTGTCACCCCTGGGGACAGAGGGGACACCGAGACCCCCCCAGTGCCACCCCCCGGGGATAGAGGGGACACCGAGACCCCCCCAGTGTGACCCCTGGGGACAGAGGGGACACCGAGACCCCCCCAGTGTCACCCCTGGGGACAGAGGGGACATCAGAGACCCACCCAGTGCCACCCCCGGGGACAGAGGGGACACCGAGACCCCCCCAGTGCCACTCCCGGGGACAGAGGGGACATCAGAGACCCCCCCAGTGTCACCCCCTGGGGACAGAGGGGACACCGAGACCCCCCCAGTGCCACCCCCGGGGACAGAGGGGACACCGAGACCCCCCCAGTGCCACCCCTGGGGACACTGAGACCCCCCCAGTGCCACCCCTGGGGACAGAGGGGACACCGAGACCTCCCCAGTGCCACCCCTGTCACCCCCAGGGTGCCCCATAGGGACCCTTCTCCACTGTCCCTGGGGGACACGGGTGCCATTGGTGACCCCTGGTGCCACCCCTGGGTGACAGAGGTGACAGGGAGGGGTGAGCGTGGCTGCAGAGCACGCAGGGGCTGGGGACAGCTGTGGGGACAGCTGTGGGGACAGCCGTGGGGACAGCTGTGGGGACAGCTGTGGGGACAGCCGTGGGGACACTCACCCGGCCTGGCTGCACCTTCGCTCTGCTCTCCGCTCCACTGCATCCCCCCCTACGGGGACAGGGACAGCGGGGACACTCCTGGGGGACACCTGTGGGGGGTCTGGTCACCTCGAGGGACCCCCTGGGGTCTGTCACCTCAGGGACAATCGGGATGGGGACAGGAGCCCAGGGCTCAGGGCTGGCGTCTCCGGGATCCTCCTGCGGAGCCGAGGGGGGACGTGACCCCCAGGATTTGGGGCCAGGGGGGTGGGGACACCCCGGGATCAGATCCGAAGGGGATTTGTCCCCCCGGGATCAGATCCAAAGGGGATTTGTCCCCTGGGATCAGATCCGAAGGGGATTTGTCCCCCCCAGGATGAGATCCAAAGGGGATTTGTCCCCCCGGGATCAGATCCGAAGGGGATTTGTCCCCCCAGGATCAGATCCAAAGGGGATTTGTCCCCTGGGATCAGATCCGAAGGGGATTTGTCCCCTGGGATCAGATCCGAAGGGGATTTGTCCCCCTGGGATCAGATCCAAAGGGGATTTGTCCCCCTGGGATCAGATCCAAAGGGGATTTGTCCCCCCGGGATCAGCTCCAAAGGGGATTTGTCCCCCTGGGATCAGATCCAAAGGGGATTTGTCCCCCCGGGATCAGCTCCAAAGGGGATTTGTCCCCCTGGGACCAGATCCAAAGGGGATTTGTCCCCCGGGATCAGATCCAAAGAGGATTTGTCCCCCCCAGGATGAGATCCAAAGGGGATTTGTCCCCCCCAGGGATCAGATCCGAAGGGGATTTGTCCCCTGGGATCAGAGCCACCTCCCCCAGGCACCCCCCGGAATCAGCACAGGCTGCCCCCCAAAATCTCCCCCCAGGGAACTGGGGAAGGTGCCCTTGCCAAAGTCTCTGGAAAAGGGAGAAAAAAAAAGCTTTAACCATCCACGGAGCGAAGGGAGGGAGGAAAAAAAAAATCAGGAAAAAAAGGAGGGAGGCAAAAAACAACCCACAAGACAAGGAGGAAGCGGCGGCGTTACAAAACGAGCGGCGGGGCCGGGGCAGCTCCGGCCCGGGGCAGCGACTCCCGCCCGGAAAACCAACGGCAACTCGGGCCGGGAACGGGACAGGTCGCCGTTTGAAATGTTTGTTTTTTTTGTCTGTTTTGTTTTGTTTTGTTTGTTTTGTTTGTCTCCGGCGCGGCGGGAGGGCGGCGGCAGCCGGGGCTATTTCTGGCCGCTGATGGACTGGGATATGGAGCGCGGCGGGATCATATCCAGCAGATATTCCCGCTGCCGGTCCGCCAGGCTCGACGCTTTGTGGCCCCCGATGCCGGCGTTCAGGTAGGCGATGTTCACCCCTGGGGGACGCCACGGGGGTCTTCCCTCCGGCAGCCGTCCCACTGATCCCACAGATCCCAGATCCCACTGATCCCAGTGATCCCACGGACCCCATGGATCCCAGATCCCAGTGATCCCAGTGATCCCACCCGTCCCACAGATCCCACAGATCCCACGGACCCCAGATCCCACTGATCTCAGGGATCCCAGATCCCACTGATCCCAGTGATTCCACGGACCCCACGGATCCCTGATCCCAGTGATCCCACCCGTCCCACAGATCCCACGGACCCCGCGGATCCCAGATCCCACAGATCCCACAGATCCCAGATCCCACTGATCCCAGACCCCACTGATTCCACAGATCCCACAGCCCCACAGATTCCGGTGATCCCAGATCCTACTGATCCCATAGATCCCATCGATCCCACAGATCCCACGGATCCCAGATCCCACTGATCCCAGTGATCCCAGGGATTCCACGGACCCCACGGATCCCAGATCCCAGTGATCCCACCCATCCCACAGATCCCACGGACCCCGCGGATCCCACAGATCCCAGCAATCCCACGGACTCTGCGGATCCCAGATCCCACAGATCCCACAGATCCCAGACCCCACTGGTTCCACAGACCCCACGGACCCCACGGATCTCACTGGTCCCAGTGATCCCATGGATCCCACTGATCCCATGGATCCCACTGATCCCAGACCCCACTGATCTCAGTGATCCCAGCAATTCCACCGATCCCAGTGATCCCACGGACCCCACTGATCCCACTGATTCCACAGATCCCACAGATTCTGCTGATCCCAGACCCTACTGATCCCACAGATCCCAGTGATCCCAGCGATTCCCCAGACCCCACGGATCCAACTGATCCCATGGATCCCGGGGATCCCACTGATCCCAGACCCCACGGATCTCACTGATCCCATGGATCCCGGGGATCCCACTGATCCCAGACCCCACTGATTCCACAGATCCCACAGATCCCACAGCCCCACAGATACCACAGATTCCGGTGATCCCAGACCCTACTGATCCCATAGATCCCATCGATCCCACCGATCCCTGTGATCCCATGGATCCCGGGGATCCCACTGACTCCACAGATCCCACGGATCCCACAGATTCCGCTGATCCCAGACCCTACTGATCCCACAGATCCCAGCGATCCCACGGAACCCACTGATCCCACGGACCCCATGGATCCCACTCATCCTACCAATCCCACCAATCCCACAGACCCCACAGACCCCACCGATCCTGGTGATCCCACCAATCCCACAGATCCCACAGACCCCCACCGATCCCAGCGATCCCACCAATCCCACAGCCCCACCGATCCCACAGCCCCACAGATCCCATGGATCCCACAGACCCCAGTGATCCCACCAACCCCACCGATCCCCACGGCCACCCCGGAACCCCTGTGGGGCAGGAAGGGCCAGGCTGAGCGGGAATTCCCAAATTCTGCCCCGAAACCCAGTGGGCGTGGCCCGAGCCGATGCCAGGCCGCTGATCCCATCCCAATCCCAACCCCGTGACCCCGTCCCCAGGGAGCGGGATGTACCTGGCATCCCCAGGAGCCCCCCGGCCACGGAGAGCTGCGGCGCCTGGGCGAAGTTGGAGAGCATGGAGCGGGCGGAGGTGGGAATTCCGCGCTGGAGGCTGCTCTGGGGCTGCGGGGCCTGGCACGGACACGGACACGGACACGGCGTTGGGATTGTGGGGAAAGGGGCAGAGAGGGCGGCCGCTCGGCCCCGTTATCCCGCCGTCACCCCGTTATCCCACCTGCCGGAGCGTGTGGTGCCGCAGGATCCCGTCCTGTTTGCCCACGCTGGGCACGGCGGGCGCGGCCGTGGGGGACAGGGCGGCCTGCTGCTGCAGCCGCTGCTCGATCTCCTGTGCGGGGACGGGAACCCTGCTCAGCGCCGGGAGTGCCGCCCACGGATCCCTCGGGAATGCCACCCCACGGATCCCTCGGGAGTGCCATCCCCACGGATCCCTCGGGAATGCCATCCCCACGGATTCCTCGGGAGTGCCACCCCACGGATCCCTCGGGAGTGCCGCCCCACGGATCCCTCGGGAGTGCCACCCCACGGATCCCTCGGGAATGCCATCCCACGGATCCCTCGGGAGTGCCACCCCACGGATCCCTCGGGAGTGCCGCCCCAACCCACTCCTCGGGAGTGCCGCCCCAACCCACTCCTCGGGAGTGCCGCCCCACGGATCCCTCGGGAGTGCCGCCCCACGGATCCCTCGGAATGCCACCCCACGGATCCCTCGGGAATGCCACCCCATGGATTCCTCGGGAATGCCACCCCATGGATTCCTCGGGAGTGCCACCCCACGGATCCCTCGGGAATGCCACCCCAACCCACTCCTTGGGAATGCCACCCCACGGATTCCTTGGGAATGCCACCCCCACGGATTCCTCGGGAATGCCACCCTGATCAATTCCTTGGGAATCCCACCCCAACCAATTCCTTGGGAATGCCATCCCAACCCACTCCTCGGGAATGCCATCCTGACCAACTCCTCGGGAATGCCATCCCCACAGACCCCTTGGGAATGCCATCCCACCCAATTCCTCAGGAATGCCATCTCCATAGACCCCTCGGGAATGCCATCCCAACCCAATGCCTTGGGAATGCCATCCCAATCCACTCCTCGGGAATGCCATCCCCACAGACCCCTCAGGAATGCCACCCCACCCAATTCCTCGGGAATGCCACCCCATCGAACAGCCATGGGAAGGTCACCCCGCCAGCCTGGCTGGGATGGGATGAGTGGGATGGGATCCATGGGAACAATGTGATGGGATGCGATGGGATGGGACGAGCGGTTTGGTTTGGGATGGTTTGGGATGGGACAAGTGATTTGGGATGGTATGGGATGGTTTGGGATGGGATGGGATGGTTTGGGATAGGATAGGGCAAGTGGTTTGGGATGGTTTGGGACGGTGTGGGACAAGTGGTTTGGGATGGTTTGGGAGGGTGTGGGATAGTTTGGGATGCTTTGAGACGGGATGCTTTGGGACACTTTGGGATGCTTTGGGACGGGACGGTTTAGGATAGTTTGGGATGGTTTGGGACGGGACGGTTTAGGATAGTTTGGGATGCTTTGGGACGGGATGCTTTGGGATGGTGTGGGATGCTTTGGGACGGGACAGTTTAGGATAGTTTGGGATGGTTCGGGATGGGATAAGCCACACCAGGCTGCCATTCCCGGCGACGCCGACCTGCTCCTGCTGCAGGGCCTTGACGAAGGCGTTCTTGAGGCGATTCGTGTGCTCGGCCTTGAGAGCCTTCTTCTGGTTGGAGGTCTGGCACTGCTCGCACAGGATCCGGCCGCCCTTCTCCTGCTTCCAGTGCGGGGTGAAATCCGTGCGGCACTGCGCGCACACGAACGGCTCCACGCGCGGCACCGCGGGGCTGCTCTTCCCTGCAGGACACACCCCGCCTCAGCACCGGGCTGAAACCCTCAAAGTCTGCCCTGGGCTCACAAAAAACTGCGTCGGAATCGTGAGAGTTTTGGGCGAAATCCAGCGAATCCACCAGGATTTCCTGAGGATCGGCCAAAACTCGGAAAGATTGGTTTAAAATCCTGCGAATCTGGTCTGAAATCCTGTAAAACCCATTAAAAACCTTCAAACCCACCCCAGAATTCCAGTTTTCCCCCCTAAAACCCCAGCAACTCCTTGAAAACCCTTCCAAACCTCGCATTTTCACCCTAAAACCCCAAGATTTCAGCGCGAAATGCCACGGATCGGGGCGGAACCATCCCAAAAATCCCCGTTCCCCCTCGGGGACGACCCCGGGCAGTGACCTTGGCTGTCGATGACGCTCTGCACCACCTCCTCCAGCCCCACCATGTAGATGAACTCGCTGTTGGCCGCGCTGGGCAGGAAGTGCAGGAGAGGAGCCGGCGGCTTCGGGGGCGGAATCTCCAGGAGCGTCTTCTCCAGCTGCTTCCGGAGCGCCAGCTTGGCGGCGGCCTGGGAATTGGCGGCGTCGGAGAGAGCGCTGGGGCTGGGGAGAGGGGAGGACACGCGGGCCACCGAGCCCGGCTGCATGTGGGACGCGAGGTTCATGTAGATGGCGGAGGACGACGAGCGCTGGCACGGCACCGAGGAGCCGGATTGCTGCGGAGGAGACGGGCTCAGCAGGGAATTCGGGATTGGGGATTTGGGATGGTCTGGGGGGAGCTGGGCTCAGCAGGGAATTTGGGATGGTTTGGGGGAGCTGGGCTCAGCAGGGAATTTGGGATGGTTTGGGGGAGCTGGGCCCAGGAGGGAATTTGGGATGGTTTTTGGGGAGCTGGGCTCAGCAGGGAATTCGGGATTTGGGATTTGGGATGGTCTGGGGGAGCTGGGCTCAGTAGGGAATTCGGGATTTGGGATGGTCTGGGGGGAGCTGGGCCCAGGAGGGAATTTGGGATGGGGATTTGGGATGGTTTTTGGGGAGCTGGGCTCAGGAGGGAATTTGGGATTGGGGATGGTCTGGGGGGAGCTGGGCCCAGGAGGAAATTCAGGATTTGGAATGGCTTGGGGCGTTGGGCCCAGGAGGGAATTCGGGATTTGGGATTTGGGATGGTCTAGGTGGGGCTGGGCCCAGGAGGGAATTTGGGATAGAGGATGGTTGGGGGAGCTGGGCCCAGGAGAGAATTCGGGATTTGGGATGGTTGGAGGAGCTGGGCTCAGGAGGGAATTCGGGATTTGGGATTTGGGATGGTCTAGGGGGAGCTGGGCCCAGGAGGGAATTTGGGATTTGGGATGGTTGGAGGAGCTGGGCCCAGGAGGGAATTCAGGATTTGGGATTTGGGATGGTTTGGGGGGAGCTGGGCCCAGGAGGGAATTCGGGATGGGGATGGTTTGGGACGTTGGGCTCAGGAGGGAATTCGGGATTGGGGATTTGGGATGGTTTGGGGCGTTGGGCCCAGGAGGGAATTCGGGATTTGGGATTTGGGATGGTTTGGGGCGTTGGGCTCAGGAGGGAATTCGGGATGGGGATTTGGGATTTGGGATGGTTTGGGGCGTTGAGCCCAGGAGGGAATTCGGGATTTGGGATTTGGGATGGTTTGGGGCGTTGGGCCCAGGAGGGAATTTGGGATGGGAATTTGGGATGGTTTGGGGCGTTGGGCTCAGGAGGGAATTCGGGATTTGGGATATGGGATGGTTTGGGGCGTTGGGCCCAGGAGGGAATTCGGGATTTGGGATATGGGATGGTTTGGGGCGTTGGGCCCAGGAGGGAATTCGGGATTTGGGATTTGGGATGGTTTGGGGCGTTGGGCCCAGGAGGGAATTTGGGATGGGAATTTGGGATGGTTTGGGGCGTTGGGCTCAGGAGGGAATTCGGGATTTGGGATATGGGATGGTTTGGGGCGTTGGGCCCAGGAGGGAATTCGGGATTTGGGATTTGGGATGGTTTGGGGCGTTGGGCTCAGGAGGGAATTTGGGATTTGGGATGGTTTGGGGCGTTGGGCTCAGGAGGGAATTCGGGATTTGGGATTTGGGATTTGGGATGGTCTGGGGCGTTGGGCCCAGGAGGGAATTCGGGATTTGGGATTTGGGATGGTTTGGGGCGTTGGGCCCAGGAGGTCCCCGAACCCCGGGGGCTGTTGGGGGGACACAGGGGCTGGGGGAGTCCCGGGCAGTGCAGCGCAGAGGTGTGACGGGTGTTGCCTTGGGGCAAACCAGTCCAAACCAGTCCAAACTGGTACAAGCCAGTGCTCAAAACAGTGTCCAACCAGCCCCAACCGGCTCAAACCAGTACCCAAACTGGTGCAAACCGGTAAATAAACAGTGCAAACCGGTACAAACCAGCACCCAACCAGTGGAAACCAGCCCCGGGCAGTGCCCAGCCAGCCCAAACCAGAGGAAACCAGCCCAAACCAGTGGAAACCAGCACCCACCCAGCCCAAACCAGTACCAAACCAGCCCAAAGGAGCCACAGGCAGTGCCCAGGCAGCCCCAACCAGTACCCAGCTAGCCCAAACTAGTACCCAACCATCCCAAACCAGTCCAAACCAGCCCCAGGTAGTGCCCAACCATCCCAAACCAGTGCCAAACCATCCTAAACCATCCCTGGGCAGTGCCCAACCACCCCAAACCATCCCAAACCATCCCAAACCATCCCAAACCAGTGGAAACCAGCACCCACCCAGCACAAATCAGTGCCCAACCATCCCAAACCATCCCAAACCACAGGAAACCAGCCCAAACCAGTACCCAACCATCCCAAACCATTCCTGGGCAGTGCCCAACCATCCCAAACCATCCCAAACCAGTGGACACCATCCCAAACCAGCCCAAACCAGCTCAAACCATCGGACACCATCCCAAACCAGTGGACATCATCCCAAACCATCCCTGGGCAGTGCCAAACCATCCCAAACCATCCCAAACCAGTGGACACCATCCCAAAGCAGCCCAAACCAATGGACACCATCCCAAACCATCCCAAAGCAGCCCAAACTATCCCAAACCATCCCAAACCATTGGACACCATCCCAAACCAGTGGACACCACCCCAAACCATCCCAAACCATCCCTGGGCAGTGCCCAACCACCCCAAACCATCCCAAACCATCCCAAACCAGCCCAAACCAGCCCAAACCATCCCAAACCAGTGGACACCACCCCAAACCATCCCAAACCATCGGACACCGTCCCAAAGCAGCCCCGCAGGCGCACCGGTTGGTAGTTGATGGCGGGGCTCATCCCGGGCGTGGAGCTGCGGACCAGGCCGGGCTTCTGGGGCCCGCGCTGGCCCTGGAGCTGTGCGGGGCTGGGGGCGATGACACGCTGGGACATCAACATGTGGGGCAGCGCCGAGCTGGCGGCCGAGCGGATCACGCTGTGGCCCTGCCGGGGAATCCACAGGGAATCAGATCCCGGGAGCAGCAGAGAAAAAACCCCAACCATCCGCCCCAGTGCTCCTTGAGCTCAGTAATAAAATCGCAGGGAAGTGAGGGAAACCTGGAGCATTGATTCCTTGAGCCACGGAATTCCCGCTTATACAGAATCCCAGGTAACTCCTAATGCCCCAAATCCCTCGCTTTTCCCCGGACTGTCCTGGATTTTACAGGATTGTGGCTTTTTCCCCAGCTCCAGCTGGCATGCTCCTGTTTCCCACGGGAGGCTGGAATTGCTCCACGGCCAAGGAGAGCAGCAGAAATCCATGGAGCAAACACTTCCAGTGGTTTTTCCTTTGGGAGCAGCAGGAAGGCTGCAGGCCCTGGAGAATTCCCACCATCCTCATCCCACTCCAGCTGGGACAGTGGCCATTCACAGGATCAGGGAATGTCCAGCTCCACAAGGACCCCCGAGTCTAATTCCTGACAAACCCAAATCCAACCCCAAGCACCAGGAACTGCGGGAATTCCTCTGCCTCTCGGGAAAAGCCCCTCGGCTCTTTGTGCCTCCAGCAAAATCAGCGTTTTCCAGGAAAAACGGGAATGCTCTCACCTGTAATGTCCTTAAATTCTGCGGCTCCACCCCCTGAGCTCCGGGCCGGGAGGGGATCTTGGACAGGCCCTGCTGTCCCACGTGGGCAGGGGACGGCTGCACGATGGACGCGGCGTTCTGGACCACGGGGGTCTGGGAGGGCAGGGATCAGAGAGCTGGGATCAGCACTCCGAGCGGGAATCCAGAGCCAAGGGATTTGTCTTCCCAGGGGGAATCAGTGAGGGAATCCCACAGGTGGAGCGGAGGGAGGCTCCGTGTCCACCCGCTGTCCCACCCATCCCCAGCCTTCACCTTCTGCACCACGTTTTCCTTCTGGAGTTGGCTCTGCCGCAGCTTCTTCAGGAGCACCAGCCGGGCCTCCTCCAGCCGCAGCTCGTCCCGGAGCTGCTTGATCAGCTGCTGCCGCTCCTCCAGGCTTTTTCCCTGGAAAACGCCCGGCACCGGGGCAGAACGTGAGGAAGGGAGCGAGGGGAAGCTGAATCCAAGCGGGAATTTGGACCACGGGTGCAAGAACCAGGGGGAGCTTCACCTGGAACTCGGTGAGAAAAGCCCCAAATCCTTCACCCACCCTCCCGCTCCCCACCCCGTGCCTTCCCTGGGGTGGAATTCCCGTTCCCTCACCTTGAACATCTCCAGGTTGGCCGCCTTGAGCCGCTCCTCCATGCGGGAGCTGGAGCGGGGGCTGGAGGCCTCGTTGTCCGACAGGACGATGATGTCCGGGGACGGGGTCAACCTGCCCCGGTCCTGGTCACTGCGGGGGGAAAGGAACCCCAGTGAGCCAGGAATGTGGGATTTCGGGAGCCCCACTGAGCCAGGAACGTGGGATTGCGGGAGCAGGATCCCCCTCGTTCCAGCACGGACACCAGGAGGGAAGGACTCCCTCCCTCAAAAGCACTCCCTCACCCCCCAGGTCCCTCTCCAGGGGTGTAAATCCCACCCGGGAATCAGGTGGGAATCAGGAGCGTATCCTGGTGCTGGGATGGGAGGGATACTCCAGCCTGGGATTGCTCATCCTCACTGCGGTGGAGAAGGGGCTGAGCCCCCCAAAGCCTATCCCAACCCAAATCTATTGGAAAAGCTCATTCCATAGAGGAAACCTGCATGAATATCCAACCGATCCGTGACCGGGATGGGGAAACAAAAGGGAGCAGCAAGGAAAAGAAATTAACCAAAAATCAGTGTGGAATCCAGGCAGGATCATCCTGAGAAAGGAGACTCCAAGAAAAGCCTTTTGTTATCCCGGATTTCATCCCTGCTGCTGGAGAGCCTTGGAAAACAGTGGGATAATCCAGCAGGGAGCAGAAGGACTGCCAGGCTCAGAGGTAATTCCAGCTCTCTGGAAGGTCCTTGGAGTGAGGGGAGACCATGGAATATCTCATCCCAAACTCTGAGCTCTGAACACCCAGGAGGGAGCCCAGAGCCAAATCCCAGCTCCCAGGTTTGGCTGCTCCAAGGCCGGGAAGATGCTCAGAGCTGGGATCGCCTTCATCTCCCAAACATCCCAGCTGTTCTTGTGGAAATTCCAAAGCACCAGGGCACGGAGCTGCCCCTGCTCCAGCAGAGAAATTCCAGAGTGTCCCAAGGAGAAGGAGGCAGAGGGAGCCCATCCAGGCAAACCAAGCTGCATCCCAGGAGTTCCAAACTGGGCTGGCACATCCCGAACGATCCAGCACTGGAGCCTGGCTTTTCCTGGATTAGGGCTGTCTTACAGCTCCTGGGGATAATTTTGCAGGAGCATCCAGATACATCCAGGCTGGATTACTGAAATTCCATCAAGGGAATAAGGCAGAGCCAGAGTCCAAATCCAAGAGGGCAAACGGACCCGTCCATGAGGAATCGCCAATGGTTGGATTTCCTTCGTCCAGGGAAGAGCAGAATTCCAACAGAATCACTGGAGAAGGAGCCACGGCGAGGGAGGCAGGCAGAGGTGAGGAGACATGGAGCACATTCCCAAGGAAAATGAGACATTCCCAGTCTCATTCCTCAACTCAGAGTGGAATATCCCATCTCTTTCCAGGGCTGATTTCCCCGATCCAGGTGTCCATGTCCGATGTTGGTGCCCCACTGGGTAACCTCACATTGCACAATATCCAAGGAATTCCTCTGAGGATGCGGCCCACGGCTCCACACTCCGAGCAGAACCCTCCAGGGACACCTCCCCCTATCCCAGGCTGCTCCAAGCCTCGTCCAGCCTGGCCTCAGACACTTCCAGGGATGAGAAATCCACAAACCCTTGGATAACCTGCGCCACCCTCACAGGGAACAATTCCTTCCTGATTCCTCCCCCGGGAGGGAGGAATTCCTCTCTCTGTCCATGGGAAGCCATTCCTCCTCATCCCTCCGTTCCCGAGCCCCTCCCCAGCTCTTGGCATAATCCCAAGGGGTTCTCCAGGATCCCCCAGATCCCAGTGAATTCCCACCCCGCCCCGGAATTCCCAGCACTCACCTCCTCCTGGCGCTCATATCCACGGGCTCGTCGTTGATGTTCTCCTTGCCCGGCCGGGCCGCGCTCCGCCCGTCGCCGTGGGGCCGCAGGCTCCCGTTGAGCTTCTCCTCGTATCCCTTGATCCCGTCCGGCTTCACCGGGAGCTCGTGGGGCACCTCCAGCCCCGCCAGGTCCTTGCGCTTGAGCAGCGCCAGCATCTTCAGCCTCTCCATGGCCTCGTGTCCCTCCATCTTGAGCCTCTTGGCCAGGACGTCCTCGCGCTCCTCCGCCGGCTCCAGGCTCCGCTTGAGCAGGTTCAGGCGCAGCGCGTCCTCTGTCATCCGGTCCATCCTGAGGGACAGGGACAGGGACACTGTCAGGGCCAAGGATCCCGGTGAAGCCCCCCCAGGATCCCTTCCGAGCTCAGCTCGGTCTCCTCAGAGAGCTCTGATCTCCTCATGGAGCCCCAACACCCTGGAGAATTCCAGTCCCACAGAGCTCTGATCTCCTCACGGAGCCCCAACGCCCTGGAGAGCTCCAGTCCCACAGAGCTCCGACCTCTTGGAGAGCTCTGATCTCCTCATGGAGCCCCAACGCCCTGGAGAATTCCAGTCCCACAGAGCTCTGATCTCCTCACAGAGCCCCAACGCCCTGGAGAATTCCAGTCCCACAGAGCTCCCATCCCCTCACGGAGCTCCAGCCTCCCCAGAACCCATCCAGGTCAGGAGTTTCCTCCTCTGAACGGCTCTGAAATCCCTGAGAGCGGCAGCACAATCCCTCCTTTGGGATTAAACCCCATGGATGCGGCTCAGCAAGGAAGGGGAGGCGGGATGAAGGCCCTCGGGAGCCCTGGAACGCCAGGAAATCCCCCACCGCGTGGTTCTCCGGGCAGGAATGCTCGGCAGCTCCGGGGATGGAGGCACGGGCAGGTCCATCCCCGCCCTCCCACCTCTCCGGCTCCCCCGCCTCAGCTCCAGGTGCAGGAATGCCCTCTGGAAAACAGGCGGGAGCCCATCCCAACCCCATCCCAAGCCTGGAGCCCATCCCAGCCCCATCCCAATCCCGCTCCCAGGCTGATAAGGAACCAGCTCCGACAACAAAGAGCCACGGGAGCTCCACCTGCAAACCAGCTGGGCGAGGCCTTTCCCTGCACAGCGGGGCCAGGGACCAGGACAAACACCTGGGAATAGGTGGGAATTCCAAGGGGCAGGCTCGGGAACATCGGGAATTGCCCGCTCCAGAGGGAACAGAAAGTGTCCATGCTCCGAGCAGCTGGATCCCGGGCACCTGGAGCTGCTCCACACCTGCCTGGACTCGGCTCCGAGTCATTCCCAGGATAAACCTTCCCCGAGCCAAACTCCTGCCAGGAGAAGGCTCTGGCTCGGGTACAAATCCCTGGAATGACACATCCGAACAGCCGGCACACGAGCTCAGCTCCCACGGGAGACACCGGGGCAGGGGAGGGCGGCAGGAAAACCGATGGAAATCCCAAACACGATCCCAAAAAAGGCCGGACGGAGCCTCCAAGGGAGCACCTCGGGCTCTTCCCTACCTGCTCATCCCGTCTCTCCGCACGTCTCCCAAATTTAGCCCAGCAAGCCGGGACAGGCCGCGGGAGCTGCTCCCGCCCCCGTCCCGCAGGAGTGACCCCGGGGGGATCGGGGATGTTCCAGACACCCCGGGAGCGCTCGGAGCCGCGCCCAGCGCTGCGGCTGGAGCCGCTGGGAACGCGCCAGGATCCCGGGAGCGCCGCCAGGAACGGGCTCAGGGCTGCTCCCGGGAAGGAGAGAGCAGGAGAAGGAGGAGGGAGAGGTCCATAGGACCAGCATCCCATAGGATAATCCCTGCTGGGAATAACGAGCTTCCCCCCACGGATACCTGAACTGAGCACGGAGCCGGCGCAGCTGGGATCCAGCAGGGAGATCCAGGATCTCCTGCTCGTCCTCTCCAGGGGGTGGGAGGATCCCACAGGAATTCTGGAGACCCCCCGGTCCCTCACCCCCTGCTCCATCACCAAGGTGGTCTCCCAAGGGCTCCCAACGCCCTCCCCTCTGGCATTCCAAACAAATCCAAAGTGCCGTTACCAGGAATGGGGCCCACCACTATTTAATCCACTCCAGAGGTTTTCCAGGCTCAGCCAGATCCAATAAAAATTAAATCAGGCTTCGGATTCGGTACTGAATGGGGCCCTTTGGCTGGAGGGGGAAGGGGAGGATCCACTGGGAATTTCCAGAGCCCTGGGAAAGCCACGGTAGAGCTCCTGATTCCATCCAGAAATCCGCAGCAAAGGGCAGGAATTACTCCAGTCCCAGGTATCCAGCAGGTCCGGAGGTCGGGCAGGCGGGAGGCTCAGTGCCGGCCCCGCTCCGGTCTCGGCACATCCCAAACCGGATCATCCGGCCCCGCCGCCCTCCGGCACGGCTCCTGGGGACCCGGCACATCCCAGGGAACAGCCTCGGCCTCTCCCTTCAGCTTCACCCCAAAAAAATCCTCCTCCATGGAACCGAATTCCCAAAGGGTGGCAAAAACTCGTGGACAAGAGGAGCTAAATCCATGGAGTGCCTCCAGCTGGGAGCACCTTTCCCAAGTGCCTGGACACAGGCACCTGGGGCTGGGGTAGAGCCACGATTCCAGAGGCTGCCAGGGTGGGATGAGCAGGGTCGGCTGGACCGGCCCGGCTGACCTTGGAATGTTTTCCAGGAATCCCAGAGAGCCGGACACGGCCCGGCTCCGTCCCAACAGCGATTCCCGGCTCTCCACGGGGACTCTGCTCCCGTCCCTGCTCCGGCACCACGCGCTCCTCGGCACGTTCCGCTGGCTCCCGGCGCTTTTCCTGCTCCAAAGGGGCTGGCAGGACGGGTTTGGCGTTCGCAGACAAACAAAGCAGCACCCCCTTTTCCATGGATATTGGATGCGGCGCCCACAGGGGGAAAAAAAAAATCCAATAAAAAAAAAAAACCTCAGGGGGAGGATTTGAAAGGCTGGAACGAGCGAGTTGGGCCAAAAGAAGGAATATTCCAGGGAGAAGTGGGAATATCCAGGGAGAGATGCAGCCAGGAGGGAAAATATCCTGGGATTTACCCGATGGAATCCAGAACCAAGACTTGGCAGCACCAGGAGTTAATTCCAGCTGGAGTTTATCCAGGGAGGTGCCAGCCCCTTCCCATCCTCTTTGGAGGCTTTTCCCTTGGGTCAAACCCCATGTTGGTCTTCCAGCCCCAATTCCTGGCCTCGGACCCTCCGGAGCTCATGGAGGGGCTGTAATTCCTGACCCACCACCAGGAACAATCCCTGATCCACCACGAGGGATCCACGCGCTCCCTGTGCCGTGAGGTCTCCACAGCACCCTCAGGTTTCCCAACCCCGCTCCAGCAGCGCTGGAATTCCGAGGCCTGGAGGAGCCAAGGTGGATCCCTGGGATCCAAGGGAGCGAGGATGGGAAATCAGGGATAAACCAGCCCCACGCCTGCTCCGCTCCTTGAGAAGCCTCTGGTATTCCAGGAAGAGGCACCTGCAGGACCCAGAGCATCCCCCAATATCCATCTGGGGCGGGAATGCCAGAATTAATCCCAGGAACCCGACGTGATCCATAACGCCCCAGGGGAACATCCATCCCCGGAGCCAAGGTGCTCCGAGTGGTTCCAGCACCATTCCCAGGCGCTCCAAACCCAGGACATCACTCGGATACGAGACTGATGGAACAAAACCCATTCCAAATCCTGTTTTCCCGGGATCAGGGAGTAGGAACCGGCAAGATCCAACTCCTCCAGCTCACCTGGGCGCGCTCCCACCTCCCGAGCCCCCCCTGAATGCCAGGATCCCGCTCAAGCCCCGGCGATCCCGAGGGAAATGCGGGAGGCTGGCTCCTCACGCGGAGCAGTCCGACCCAAATCCTGCTCCAGGGGCTTCCCGGAGCCCGGCACGAGGCGGCTCCAATCCCATCTGGGCTCGGCACATCCCGACGTCGGCGTCATAAAACGCGTTCCGGCACGGAACACAAAATGGCTGGCTCCCAGGGCGAGCATTCCCAAGGAACGTCAGGAAAAGGATAATAACCTAAAAAGGTAATTAGGATTTAACGGCTCGGCGGCCGGGAGCGGGATGCGGGAATGCCGCTGGAAAGGGAAGGGGAAAAAAAAAACAAACTCCACGGCTGAACAAAACCCGTGCTGCTCCCGATCCCGTGGACCCGGGGATGTGTCCAGGAATCCCGAGGAGCGCCCGGCTCCGGGCAGGAATTCTGAGGCAGGTAAGGGACGCTGAGGGTGGCTCGTGGGGATTTTCTCCGGAGCAGGATGAGCACCGGGATTTAAAGCATCACCCGAAAAGCCCTAAAAACAGCCCCGGAGCCATCCCAGAACGCACAGGGAGACGGCTGCTCCCAGGAGGGAACAAAGCGAAAGATTTGGGAAGAGAAATGGAAGGATTGGGATGGGAGCGGGCACTGGGATGGAGCAGAGTGGGAATTCCTGTGGAGCAAACTGCTCCAGGAGTTCTGCTGTTCCCGTTCTCAGCTCCCAGAGTGGGGACACCTGTCCCTGCTCCGACACAGACCCTGGATCCCCCCCGATCCCGGATCTCCTGGATTCTGGATCAGCACCACCAGCTCGGGATGTCCCCAGATTCCGCAGCTCCGGGTGAAGTACAAAACTAACACCGGGAAGCAGGAAAAGCAGGAAAGGAGGAAAATCATCCCTCCCCGAAAGTGCTTCCCTTCCCTCCTAAGTTTGTGTTCTTGTCCAACTCTATTTCTCAGGAGCAGGGAATGCCGATGCCGTGTCCGGCACCACGGGCCTCACACCTCATCCCACCCCAGGATTTTTGGGATGTGGGAGGAGAACAGGAATTCCAGGAGCTGCTTTATGCCCTGAAATGCGGAGATGGGGGGAAAGACCCCCCCAAAACTCCACAAAGTCTGAAAGAGAGATAAAAATTCCAGGGGACCCGGCTGGGACGGCCCGTTTCGGAGAAAGCCAGCTGGAAAACGCTCCGGGAAAATAAAATCCGATGAAAAATGATGGGATGGAAGGTGGGGGGGGGAGGGAGTGCCCGGCCCCGGCCCCCTCCCCATCCGGGATGACGCAGACTTCCCAGGCTTCCTTATATAACGCTTCCCGATTTCCTCGACTGCGGGCGCTGCCTTTGTGCGGCTCCGGCCGGGCCATCGATCACCCGCTAACAACCCGATCGATAATCCGGATCGATCACCACCCAGAACGGAGGGGTGACATCGATCCAAGGCACCGCCATTCCTGGCACTTTTGTCACCCCTCCAGGGCGGGTGGGATCGCAGCATTCCGGAGGAATAGCGATGGTGGGAGCACGGATGAGGCGGGGAAGGGAGGGGAGGGAAAGGAGAAGGGAATCACGGATCGACTCCCGACAGCAAATCCCAGCACCAGGGCTCGTTTTTTTGGTTTTTTTTTTCTCCTTAAAACATTCCCTCGAGACATTCCCGTTCCACTGCCAAAAAAATAAAATAATAACAATAATAACAAAAAGGCATGAAAAAAAAAAAAATCAGCTCCGCTCATCTGTTAAGGAACCCTTTTGTCCAGTCCGAATTCCCGACAAAACCCAGGGATGGTCTCAGGGATACTTACAGGTACAATATTCCCGCTGCCTGGAGTGGCCCAGAAAAGGAGGGAGAGGCACGGGGGGAGCCTGGAGCGGCGCGGGAAGGGGCAGGAGGCGGCCGGGGCCGGCGAAAGCCCCGCGCTCCATCGCCCGCGGAGCCGCAGCCGCAGCCGGAGCCGGAGCCGCGCTCCGAGCGGGCCCTTCCCTGCCAATCATGCGCGTTCTGTTTTATTAAACAAAAGAAAAGGGGGGATGCTGACTTTTTCCCATGATGCCTCGCGGGGCAGGGAAAAAGAGAAGGGAGGGAAAAAAAAAAAAAAAAAAAAAAGGGAATTAAAAAAAAAAAAAAAATCGGAATTTCAAAAAAAAAAAAAAAAAATTTAATGGGGGGAAAAAAAAAAAAGAAAAAAGAAAATTCCGGTCGCGACCGGTTGGGCACTTCCCGACATGGAACTGGCTCCGGGAATTTTTTTTTTGGGGGGGGATAATTTTTCCTGGGATTTCGGCGCTGGCGCGGCCGCCCCCTCCCCGCTCCCCCTCCCCCAGCTCCTGGCCCCCCGCCAAACTTTGTCTTCATTCATGGAAGCTCCTTCCCTCCCCTGGAATTTTAACTGTTTCCCTCCCAAAAAGGAGGGTCGAGGCCGCGACGCTGCCGCCGGCGCCGGGATCCGCCCCTCCGGGTCCCCAAAAAACGCGGCCCGAGGTCGGGGCCGGCGGCGGAGCAGCCCCGGGATCGCCCAGCCCCCGGCACGGCCGTGCCCGAGAGGATGCCCAGGGATCCCGGGAATGTGCCCAGGGATCCCGGGAATGTGCCCAGGGATCCCATAGAACGTCCTCAAGGATCCCAGGGAACGTGCCAAGGGATCCTGGGAAATGTGCTGAGGGATCCCAAGGAACGTGCCCAAGGATCACAGGGGATGTGTCCACGGATCCCGGGAATGTGCCCAGGGAATGTGCCCAGGGATCCCATGGAACGTGCCCAGGGATCCCATGGAACGTGCCAAGGGATCCCAGGGAATGTGCCCAGGGATCACAGGGAACATGCCCAAGGATCACAGGGGATGTGTCCAGGGATCCCAATGAACGTGCCCAGGGAATGTGTCCAGAGATCCCATGGAACGTGCCCATGGATCTCGGGAATGTGCCCAGGGAATGTGCCCAGGGATCCCAGGAACGTGCCCAGGGATCCCGGGAATGTGCCCAGGGAATGTGCCAAGGGATCCCAGAAATGTGCCCAGGGATCCCATGGAACATGCCCAGAGATCCCAGAAATGTGCCCAGGGATCCCATGGAACATGCCCAGGGATCCCATGGAACGTGCCCAGGGATCCCATAGAACTTGTCCAGGGAATGTGCCCAGGGATCACACGGAACGTGCCCAGGGAATGTGGACGAAGACGCCAGAGCAGACGCTCAGGAACACGCCAGGGAGACACCGAGGGATGCCAACGGAGACCCAAAATCCTGGCAGAGACACCGAGGGAAGCGCTGGAGGAGAGGATGGGGATGTGAGGACAACGCCAAAGGGTCCCAAAGATCAGAGGGAACGGCTGAAGACGCCGGAGGAGACGCCAAGGATCCCCTGGGAAGATGCCGAGGGATGAGAAGAAGCTGGGAGATGAACCTGCCCTGGAGAAGGAGGATCCAGCGGGATTTTGGCTGTCCCAAACCTCCGGAGCTGTCCCAGCCCAACTCTGGGTTCCCACTCTGGGATCCCTCGTTCCCTGTGAGGTTATCCCGGGAATCTGAGGCTGCCCCATCCCTGGAAGTGCTCAAGGCCAGGCTGGACAGGGCTTGGAACAGATGGAAGGCGTTGGATTCCCCCCAAACACCCCAATAATCCTGTAATCCCCAACATCCACGGCTTCATTCCACCCCTGAGGTGTGGGAGTCTGGGAATTCCATAACATTCCAGCACTGGAAACCCCAGTTTGCCTTTATTGGATAAAATGGAACAATTCGGTTTCCAAAGGGGGAAAGGATTAATTAGCTTTAATTGCACGCTCGTTTCCATGGATTTATCAGCTAATGAGGGGGTGGGATGGGCTCTGGGATGATTTATTCCAGGCTGTGTCCATGGAAAACGCAGAGGGCACAGGAGAGCAGCACATTCCTTTATTTCTCCATTCCCTGGTCTTTCAGGACCATTCCAGGCCGTTTCCATCCTCCCTATCTTCCTTCGGCTCTCCCATCCCTGTTTTCTGCTGGGTGGGGATTTGGGAAGGGACGGAATCCTTCCCAGCACACTCAGGGAGGTTGATCCCTCTCATCCCTGCTCCTGCCCCAGCCGCCATCCCACTGCTCCGACCTTTCCAATGGATATTCCCAGTCAGGATGGGCAAAACAAGCACCAAAATAGATCATTTAATTGGATTTGGGGATTTTTCCCTATGGATCCATTCCCTGGGAGCTTCCGTTTCCAGGCTGAAAAGAGTTTTTGAGGAAGCGTCTGACCAGAGCTCCTTTTATCCCAAATCCAAAGGATCCCTGGATCTTCTTTCCCCACTGGTGTGATCCCCCCATGGCAGAGGATTCCTGGATCCAATTCCCTCCTCCTGAACTGCCAGCACCAGGCAGCAGCACCGTCCTGATCCAGCTGCAGGCCGGGACTCGGGAAGAGATTCCGGGAGAGCTGGAGGATGATTAGGCAGGGAAAGGGATGACTTTTCCCCAGCTGTGCCATCCAATGGGAATCCAAAGCCGGCTGATCTCCAGGGAAGGCATCGCTCAAGGGAGTTCCACAACAAACTCAACGGGGCCGAAGGATTCCCGGGATACGGGAGCGCAGCGTGATCCCATTCCTGTGGATTCATCCCAACCCCAGCTGGGATTAGCCCCTGCAGAACATGTCCTTTGCCTGATCCCCCGAGAATCCGGGATCCGCTCCCCTCGGCGATGTCACTGGGGGATGATTCCCATCCCGACGACAGCGGTGCCATTCCCGACCACATCCAGCAGCTCCCGCTTCCCACTCCAGCGCTTCCAGGCAAACCCAGCGAGCGGCACGCCGCGTTCCGGGATTTCCGGATCCAACCTTCCACTGAGGACATTCCTTGGAAAACCAGGCCTGGGCGTTCTTTCCTCTCCTCCAGCCCACAGGAGTCATTCCAAACACGGACCCCCGGCCATGGATCCCCAGGAGCTGCTGGTTTGCAGGAATTCTTGCAAGGAACAAGCAGCCAGCCATGGGAATGCCCCCGTCGCACAAGTAGGTGTTGGAATTTGTCAGGGCTCCAAGATTTAATTGGAATCCAGGATTTAATGAAGAGGAAAATCCACCGAGTTTTGGAGTTATTCAAGAAGGACCACGGGATCGTTCTGGAATTCTGCATCCCTCCGATCGCCTCCTTTTCCCTCAGAACTCTCCACCGTGGAGGCAGCACAGGGCAGATGTTGGGATGTGCTTGAGGAGCAGGGAAATTCCTTATGGATACGGGAGGAGCTCCTCCACCTGCAGCCCTCATCCTTGAGGTGAGCTGGGACTGGGAGCAGCCGAGATTCCGAACCCTTCCTTCAGCCAAGGAAGAATCCCTGGAGCACCGACCTTAAAATTCCCTGGGGGCCGTGGATCCTGCAGGAAACAGCCCCAGCAGGTTTTCCAGCCAGGCCCTCCCTAAAAACCAAGATCTGGGGATGGAGCAACTGCACCTGGAGGTCTGCTCCTGGAGTCTGGGGAATTTTAGGTGGATTTGGGGGAAATTCTCACTCGCAACCGACTGGGAAACCAAAAATGGATCCCGGGAGGGATGACAAGGAGCAGCCTCCCCTTCCCACAGCGTCATCCCAAAAAATAGCAGGATTCATGCATCCATCTTCTGAGACTCCATGAAAACGAAGCCCAAATTTTATCGGGAAAAGCACACCAGGCGTGGAAAAGGCACACAAATCCAACTCTTCCCAACAGGCCGGGTCCTCCTCCCCCAAGGAACCGGCGCGGATTCCGTCGGGATTCCGAAATGGGACAATTTCAGGATTCGGCCCCAAAATCCAGACTCCAACCTCGTGGAGTGGAATCTGTGGAGCAGGGACAACGTGGAGGCGACGAGGATCCATGGAAATAAAACCCGGCCTCCTCGGTGCTGGGTCGGGGCTAATTTTAGGCTTGGAAGCGGCGCTCCCAACACCCTCCAGATTCCAAAGGGTGGTGCTGCTCTTCAGAGGGATCTCAGGCATATTCCAGATACTGCCATCCCAAACTCCCGGGTAAGATTCCACGTCCGAGGGGCAGAGCTGCAACACCAGGATCCGCAGGGAAGCGTGACCCCCTTCCCACAGCCCATCCCGCTCATCCCGGATCCGCCGGGAAGCGCCGCGTCCGTCGGAAAATCACGGGGAGGAAAAAAAGAACCCAGCCCGGCGCTGCAGCCTCTTCCTGACCCACTTCCCACGGATCGGGATGAGCTCCCCCAGCTCCACACCAGCACCGGGAACCCAAAACCACCGGGATGGAGAGCGGTGCCTGCTCGGATCCCATGGGAGACAGGGATGGAAGGACTCCCAGACGCAACAGGGCAGCTCCCATGGCTCCTTATCGGGAAGGGGCCGGGATATCCTTGAACATTCCCTGAGTCCTGTTGGAAGGGGCATCCGGAGCTGCGAAAGCCACTGGGGAAAGCTGGGATTGCCCAGCCTGGAAAAGGGAGGATCCAGGGAGACCTTGGAGCATCTTCCAATGGCCAAAGAGGCTCTGAGGGCTGGGAGGGATGTGGGACAAGGACATGGAGTGGCAGAAAAAGTGGGAACGGCTTTAAGCTGGGAAAGGGGAGACCTAGGTGAGATATCGGGAAGAAATTCCAGCAGAGAAATGCAGGTGCATCCCAACACATCCCATACCCCAGCCACGGCACCAGGAGCATCCCAAGATGCTGCAAAAATATGGAATATCCCAAAACAGCTGGAAAAGAGCCTAAAGCACCAACAAAACCCACAGCAAACACAATCCCAGCCGTCCGTGGCTGCGCTCCCCAAGACTGCGGAGCAGAATTCCAAGATCCGTGTGAAACCCAAACTCCCAGATTTCCACCAGGAACACTGATGGACCGAGGAGCATTTTGCCATCGGATACGGAAGAGCCGAGCACGGAAAACTGTCAATGAGCTGGGAAATAACCAGGAAAGAAGCTTCAGTGGCTGATTTTCCTCAGATCCCGGCACGGCGAGTGAAGGGATCCGGGAAATTCCTCTCCCAAGCGGCGGATCCCAACCCCCTTGGAATATCACATCGGAGGGGAAGGTGCTTCCAGGAACATCCCAAGTGGGCTAAACCCTGCCAAGCAGGTATTCCCACCCTGCCCCATCCCAGGAACACCTGAGGGCTCCCCGGGATGCTCCGAGCCCGCGGAGCCGTCGGGAGAGGACTCTGGAAGATGGATGGATGCTCCCGTCAGCGCCGGCCTCGTGACCGGGAAAGGCGCCAGCAGAAGGTGGCACCGAGATCCCACAGGATCAGAGCCACGGCACCGGATCCAGTGGATCCGACACCGCGGGAAGGAGGTGAATTCCAGCACAATCGTGGATCCTGGTGAGGCAGGGCACCTCAGGGATGGGGGGTATCCCTACGGATATATCGCCTCCATTTCACCCCAACGGCACCTGGAGCAGCGTGGATGTCCCAAATCCCGGGATGTGACAAGGGTCTCCCAGAGTGGGGAGGGTCTCCCCGCACCTCCAATCCTTAAAACCCCCTGAAATTCCCGAAAAACCGCGGCTGCCTGTGCAATCCCGCCCCAACCCCCACCCGGGAGCACCGAGGAAAAGGAGTCAAATCCTCCCACACTCCTGCCAGGAGGAGGCTGCTCCCATTCCCGTGCTCCCCCTTCCTCCTCCTCCTCCTCCTCCTCCCGCCCGGCAGCGGCCGAGGAGGCTCCAGAAAATCAAATGGATATTAAAAAAAAAAAAACGGATCAAAAAAGCCAATCGATCCCGGCGCATCCGTCCACCGCCGCTCTTCCTCCCTGCTCCCAGATTCCCAAATCTCCTCCTCCTCCTCTCTTCCCGGCAAACCACCCCCTCCCCCCGCCATCACAGATCCCTTCTCCAGGCTCCGAGGGGAGCGGAAAGCGCCCAAACGCCTCAATTTTGGGAATCTGGGGAAGGATTCTCCTCGGGAGCAGAAATCCTCATCCTTTGGGAGGAGAAACCCTCTCGGAGCTCCTGCTCGGAGAGGATCCAGCTTCCCAAAGGCGGGTGAGGAAGGGTCCGTGCCCTCCTCCCCGCCAGTGCGGCGTTTTCATCCCGATCCCACCCAAAATCCGGGAAGGGGCGCGGGCAGTGCCCACGGGGAAGGCGCCGGCATCGCCGGAGGCTCCAGCTCCGCGTTATTCCGGGGATGGCAAAGTTTCCCTGCTGGGTTTGAGCTGGGGAAGCAGCACCGGGAAGTGAGGGGGGGGCAGCAGGAAAAGAGGGAGAATCCCGCGGGGCGGAAATCCTGGATGAGGCCGGGACCCGCTTCCAGCAGGGAACGGAGCCGCTCCCGAATCCCGGCACGGAACAAAGGGGGGCTCGTGGGGAGCCGATCCAGGGGGTTCCCGGCATCCGCCCCCCCAAATCCCTCCGGGAACCCCCGGGCCGCCCCCGCCCCGCCCCCGTTTTCCCGGGGGATTCCCCGGCGCTCCCCCAAACCTCCCGGGCTGAGCCCCAAAATCCCTCCGCTCTGCTCTCCAAAATCGCTGTGCTTTGCTCCCCCGAATCTGAGCTCTACACCCCCGAATCTGAGCTCTGCTCCTCAAAAATCCCAGATCTGTCCCCCCCAGATCCGTCTGGCTTTACTCCCCAACGCCCCCGCTCTGCTCCCCCGAATCCATCCGCTTTGTGCCCCGAAAACCGCTCGGGCTCCGCTCCCAAAAATCCGAGCTCTGCCCCTCCTCAAAATCCCTGAGCTCTGCCCCCCACCAACCCGTCAGGTTGTGCCCCAAATCTGAGCTCTGCCCCCCCAAATCCCTGAGCTCTGCACTCCCAAATCTTCGAGATCTCCCCAAAAATCCGAGCTCTTTCCCTCCCCTGGTTTGTGCGCCCAATCCTTCTGGCTCTGCTCCCCAAATCTCTGGGTTCGGCCCCCACAAAAAAATCCCGGAGCTCTGCTCCCCCAAATCCGAGCGCGGCTCCCCCAAATCCGAGCTCTGGCGCCGCCCAACCCGTCGGGCTCTGCCCCCCCCCAAATCCGAGCTCTGCGCCCCCAAGGCACAGCCCAGATCTCCCGCAACCCCGCGGGCTCTGCCTCCTGCCCGCAGCGCCCCCAAAATCGCCCCAGAGCCCCCCCAAAGCCGCCCTCAGCCGCCCCCAAACCCCCCTCATCCGCCGGGTCTCGCCCCCACCTCAACCAGGCCCTGCCCCGCCCCCGCCGGGCCCGGCCCCGCCGCCCCCGCGGGCCTCACCTGGCTCGGGGGTCGCGGGGGGTCGCGGCGGGTTCCCGGCGGTTCCAGGCGTTTCCCGGTGGATTCCCGGCGGATCCCGGCGGATCCCGGCGGGTCCCGGGGGGTCCCGGGGGTCCCGGGCCGGGCGGGCGGAGCAGACGCGGCCGCCGCCGAGCGCAACCGGCACCACCACAAACAATGCCGCTGATTGGCCGCCGCCGCCGCCGCGCCCGCCCCGCCTCCCGACCCCAGCCGCGATGCCCATTGGTGCGGTGTCCAGACGGGCACCCGATCTCACCGATAGAATCGCAGCAATCCGCCGTTAGCCCGCCGCCCGACCCTTACTGGCTGTCCCAGCAAGGATTGACGTCCCGCCGCTCCAATGGGAACGCGCCGATCTTCCCCGCGGGGCGCCTTTAATGGGTCCCCGAGTCTGAACATCCGGGTATCACGGGCGGCGCGCGGTGGCGGCTCGCGACATCTCCCCCGGCCCGCGAGGGAGTTTTGGCCCCTCGCGGCCGCCGTACCGGCCCGGAGCCCAGTACCGGCCCGGTTCCGCCCCACGTGGCGCCGGTGCGAGGCCGCGCGTGGCTCTGCGGGTGGTCCCGGCTCCGGGGGCACCGGCCAGAGCTGCCCCACGCCCCCAGGCCCGGCGGGGCGGCAGCGCGCGGGGACCGGCGCCCGCGAGGCCTCATGGCCCGTGCCAGAATCCAAGATGGCGGCGTGAGGGCAGCGCCCGGGCCGTGCCAGGGCCGAAGATGGCGGAAACGGCCTCGTCTCCCCCCCATCACCACCCCCGGGGGGTTCCGTACCCCCCAGACCCCTCCTCACTAAATAAAATCGCCCTGGAGCCAGCGAGGAAAATACCGCAGCAGCTTTTATTTACAGGCCCCTGGGGCGGGGGCTGCTATTGCACAGTGCAAGGGGAGGGGGCGGCCCCGAACCCCCTCCCAATGGCCACCAAACCCCCCCGGGGGGGCGCGGAAGGGCTGGAGATGGGGTGGGGGGACAAACCCAGAGCCCCCCAACTGCCCTGGCACCACCTGAAGGGGGAAGAAACCAAGCCAAACTCCCCCGGGGTGAGAACGGGGGCACAAACGAGGAGGGGAAAACACCCAGGGCCGCCCCCGCCCATCCTACCCGCGCTCTCACTCTGGGGGAGGGTGAATAAATAAATAAAAATATATTAACACTGACATATAAAACCCGTCGTGAGCCTAGGGGTTGTCGGGGGTCCCTTCTCCCCATCCTGGAGCATTTGAGGGGGGGGCCCTGGGGGTCCCTTCTCTCCTCTGCATCACCCTGGGGTGGCCTGGGGGGGTCCTTTCCCCACCTCGGCCCTCCCCCGACACTCAGGGGGTCCCTGTCACACTTTGGGGGGACGCTGGAGGGGTCGTTCCCCCGGGGGGAAAGGTCCTGTCTAACACTGGGGAGTCCTCCTCCCCTCCCGGGGACATTTGGGGGGTTCACGGGGGGGTTCCTTTTCCCGGTCTCCGGCCCGGGGGAGGGAGGGTCCCGTTCCCGGCTCAGCACTCGGGAGGGGCCCCGAAGGTGCGGCGGCAGTCGGAGGCTTTGGCGCTGGGGGGCTGCGCCCGCCGCCGCCGCAGCTCGTCCCGGCCCAGGGCCCCGCCGAGCTTCCCCAGCGCCGAGCGGTACCGGCGGTCAAAGGCGGCTGGGGGGGACGACAGGGGGTCAGCCCTGAGACCCCCAGTGTGCCCCCATCAGAGCCCCGGACCACTGTGTGCCGCCCTGAACACACCCTGAGCTCCCTCGGAACCTCCACGGTTTTCTCTAGATCCATCATGTCTCTCTGTGCCACCTCCTGTGTCCCCCTCGTGTCCCCTGGATCCCCCTCCTGAGCCCCCCATGTCTCCCTTGCCCTGAGCCCCTCGTGTCCCCTGAGCCCCCCAGTGTCCCCTGAGCCTCCCGTGTCCCCTGAGCCCCCCAGTGTCCCCTGAGCCCCCCAGTGCCCCCCGAGCCCCCCATGTCCCCCCAGCCCCTCACCAATGTCCGTGTGCTCCCGGCCCAGCGCCGCCAGTGTCAGGAACAGCAGCTCCCGGTAGATGCTCCTGGAGGACGAACCATGAGGGGATTTTGGGGGGGATTTTGGGGGGATTTTGGGGGGATTCGGGGGGGTCTGTCCGTACCTGTGCAGGGTCCGGGGGGCTCCGGGCGCCGTGAGGGTCTCCAGGAAGAGCCCGATGGCTTTGTGGACCTCGTTGAGCCCCACGTGGCTCAGCAGGGCCTCGAGGAAGGTCAGCGAGAACGGGGCGGGCGCAGGGCCCCAGGGGTGCAGCCGGGGGGGGATGTTACCTGGGACACCCCAAAGTGTGACCCCAGAGTCCTCAGATCCCCAGGGATGTCACCTGGGGGACCCACTGGTGTCCCCAAGGTGTCCCCGCTTCCCCTCTTTGCTCTTGGCCATTCCCCTACTCCTTCTATCCCCCTATGCTCCCCATTCCCACATCTCCCATCCCCATATCCCCAGTCCCATATCCCCAGTCCCATATCCCCATCCCCATATCCCCATTCTCACATCCTCCATTCCCTTATCCCCATTCCTGTATCCCATCCCCAATCCATATCCTCATCCCATACTCCCATTCCCATACCCCATTGCCATATCCCGATTCCCATATCCCCATTCCTGTACTCCGTTCCCACATCTCTCATTCCCATATCCCCATTCCCATACCCCATTCACATATGCCCATTCCCACATCGCCAATCCCATATCCCCAATCCAAATCCCACATCCCCATCCCCAATCCCATATCCCCAGTCCCACATCTCCCATTCCCATATCCCCATTCCCACATCCCCAATCCCATATCCCCATTCCCAATCCCAAATCCCATATCCCTAATCCCACACTCCCATTCCCATATCCCCAACCCCATATCCCCATACCTATACCCCATCCCCACATCTCCAATCCCACACTCCCATTCCCACATCCCCAATCCCACATCCCCAATCCCATATCCCCATTCCCAATCCCAATCCCACACCCCCAATCCCAATCCCCATGCCCTTTCCCCACTCACTGTGCAGCCTCCAGAGGACGTAGAGCGGCGGGCAGCTCTCGGGGTCGGGGCTCAGCACATCCCACAGGAGCCGCACACGGACACGGGAGGGCTCGGGGGGCTGCAGGACAGGGGGGTCAGCACCCCCACAGCACCCCCCAGCCCCTGGCAGCCCCCCAGAGCCCCCCCAAAGCCCACCTGGGGGTCGCGGGGGGCGTGCTGGGAGCCCAGCAGCAGCAGGGGGAGGTTGCTGGGCAGGGCCAGGCGCTGGAAGTACCACACGAGGTTCCAGTAGATGATGGGGTGGCTGTCCACGAGCTCGGGGCGCGCCAGCAGCTCCCCGCCCTCGTTCTCCACCAGGCTCTCCAGCTCCTTGCGCAGCACCAGCGGGCTCAGGTAGGCGAAGGCCACGCGCTCCCAGCGCCCGGGGGGCTGTCAGAGGGGGGAAACACACTTGGGACCCTCGAAATAGAGGGAGGAGGCACCCCCTGGCCAGCCCTGTAATGCACCGGGAGCTGGGAATAGGGGAGACACACTTGGGACCCCCAAACTGTGGTGGTGAGGGAACCCCCTGCCCCAGCCCAGGACCACCAAAGCACCGGCAGGGACCCCCTGTGACCCCAAACCCCGGGTGGGACTCTCCCAACCCCAAATTACAGCGATGGGGGACTCCTCATTTCCAGCCCCTGCAGGGAGCCCCCCACCCACGATTCCCAGCCCCAATCCCGGGGTCCCCCCGGTACCGGGGTGTCGGCACAGCCGTTGCAGAGCTCGGGGGTCTCGTCCAGCTCGAGGCAGCGCCGGCGGTCACTCAGCACCGGCCCCTGTGGGGAGGGGGGCACCGGGCCGGCCCCGGGGGGGCTGCAGGAGACACACGGGGGTCATAGGAATGGGGGGCACCAGGGGACATTTGGGGTTCCCCAGAGGATAGATGGAAGGAAGCGGGGAAGAAAAGAGGGATGTCAGGGACACCTTGGGGACATCGGGAGGGCACTCGGACATTGGGGTGTCCCCACAGAGGATGGGGGTCCCTGAGGGTGTCCCAGGGGCTCTCCAGGGATGTCCCCAGGGGTCCCACCTGGGGGGCCGTCGGAAGTCGCGGATCTCGATGCTCAGGAAGGGCACGAAGGAGCGGGAGCAGAAGGGGCAGGAGGTGTTGAGGTTGGAGTCGTCCGAGGTCCAGCCGGCCATGAGCTCCTCGTCAAACACCAGCCCGGCACAGCCCGGGCAGCGTGAGCAGCTGGACAGCAGCACCTGGGGGCAGTGGTCACTCTGACCTGGGCTCTGTCCCCAAACCGGGCTCTGACCCCCCAAACCGGGCTCTGACCCCCCAAACTGGGCTCTGACCCCCCAAACCCGAGCTCGCCCCCTAAACCCCTCTGCCCGACCCTTTCTCACCTCCAGGGCGGGGGGCTCTGTCCCCGCTGTCCCATCCATGGAGGGCTCCGTGGATTTGGGGGCCCCGGTGCTGCCCCCCGAGGCATCAGACAGGTCCAGTTCACTGCCCAGCGACACGGAGCTCTGGAGGGGACACGGGGTCAGGAGGGATGGCTGGGGGGACACAGGGACACACAGCGACACACAGAGCCCCGGTACCTCCGACGCCGTGGACTCGGGCCGCTCCCGGGGCCGCAGCAGGGTGTCGGCGGGGCTGCGCCGTGAGGAGGAGTCCCCGTCCCGCTGCTCCGAGCCCCGGCGTGTCCCGGGCTCCCGGGGGGGCTCGGCGGGGCGCGGCGAGGGACGCTTGCCGGGTGACAGCAGCTGCTGCAGCTTGGCCGCCAGCCCTCGGCGTGGAGTCACCCCCCCGGGACCCCCCCCGGGACCCCCTCCGGGACCCTCGTCCCCGCCGCTCTCGTCCGTGCCGATGTCCGAGAGGCTCCCGTCGGCAGAGGCGGGGGCGGCCCGCGGGCGGCCGGGCGGCGGCGTGGGGGTCACCGGGAGCAAAGGGGGTCCCGCCCGGGCGCCGGCCTCGCTCCGAGCGCTGCCGGGGAAACTGAGGCTGCCGCTCTTCACCAGCCGCGGGGCCGGGGCCGGGTCCCGAAGGCTCCGACCTGCCCAGGTGGTTTGGCGCTGCAGGACGGGCCGTGGGGCTGGGGGAGCCGGGTCACCTGCGGGGGACAGAGGGCTCAGCGACCCCCACATCACTCCTATCCTTGGGGGGACAAGGGGACGGCAACAGGGTCCCTCCACGGACCCCCCAGAGCAGCCCCCCACCCCAGGGCGTTCAGAAGGGGAGAGTCAAGGGGGGTCTCCCGCCGGCCCCCGAGACACTCAGAGGGGCTCGATCACCCGCGAGGGGACAGCGGGGTGTGAGTGGGGTGACACCTCACCCGGGGGGTCTCCGGCGGCGCTCCGGCGTTCCCGCTGCCTCAGGGGCTGCCGGAACTGCGCCGCCCCCAGCACCACGTTCCGCAGCTTGGCCCAGCGCAGCCGCCCGCCCTGCGTCCCCGCCGGCCACTTGCTCTCCAGCACCGCCTGCCACGGGGACACGGAGGGGTCAGGGGTGGCCAGGGGATCCCCAGGACCCTCCCTAAGAGCATCCCCTGGGCGTCACCTTGTTGTAGTAGCCGTAGGTGACGGTGTTGGGGACGATGCCGGCGCGTTTCATCTCGAGCAGGACGCGCACGGACAGCACGGGCTCCCCGTACTGCCCACACAGCTGCATCAGGATGCGGTAACACACCTGGGGGGCACCTCCACGTCAGCCTGGGGCACCCCAGACACGGCCACACCCTCGGAACCCCACGGTTATCCGGGTGGGAATGAGCCCCAGGATCACAATCCCCACCTGGTCACCCAGACCAGTGGCCAGGCCTCCCTTGGACATCTCCAAACCTTCCTGGGCAGCCCCTTTCCAAGGCCTGGCCACCCTTTGCAGAAAGAATTCTCCCAAATATCCACCCTGGCCCAGCCTGAGGTGTTCCCTGTCCTCCTGTCCCTGTTCCCTAGGAGCAGAGCCTGACCCTCCCCAGCTGTCCCCTCCTGTCAGAGAGTTGTGCTGAGCCCCTTTTCTCCAGGCTGAGCCCCTTTCCCATCTCCCTCAGGAGTTCTCCATTCCCTTCTCCTGCTGCCCCAGCCCCTTTCCCCTTCTCTGGACATTCTCCAGCCCCTCAAAGCCCCTCTTGCCTGGAGAACCGGACCCTCAGCAGGCACAGAACACCCCATCCCAGCAGCAGCTCCCCTTTCCCACGAGGGTCTGGAGCAGGAGCTGACCCACCTCGTCGGGCAGCACCACCTTGTGCTGCTCCATCTTGCGCAGGACGTCGTAGGCGAGCTGGAGGGCGCGGAGCTTGGCGGGGGCGGCGCGCACGTGGGTGGGCAGGTACAGGAACCAGAGCCCGTAGCAGTGCCCCAGGAGGCACCGTGCCCACAGCTCCGGCACCGCCGACGACTTCTGGGCCACCCGCTGCGCCACCTTCATCTCCTGGGGACAGTTGGGGACAACGGAGAGTGAGGGAATGGCAGCTGAGCCCCTCAGCGCCGTGCCCAGGTGGGTGTGTGGGCAGGTGTCACAGCTCACAGGGACACCAGCGCCAAGTGTTGTGCCATCTGGGCACCTGGCCAGGTGTCACAGCTCACGGGGACACTTAGCCACGTGCTGTCCCACCCGAGCACCTGTCCAGGTGTCGCAGCCACACGTGCCCAGGTGCTGTCCCTCACCTGCTTGGTGCGGCGCGGGGCGGGGCTGCTCGGGGCGCTGCTCCGGGCCTGGCACAGCTGAGCCACCAGCGGGTCCCGGGGGGGCTCCAGCAGCTCCGGGCGCAGCGTGGGGAACCCGTCATACCTGGGGGGGCACAGGTGAGAGGGGTTTGGGGAGGGGGAGACGCAGGGAGGGCCCAGGGGGTCTCACCTGTAGCGCGCGGGGGGCTCGGTGCCGTCCGGCCCCGCCGGCTGCTCCGGGGGGGTGATGAACACCGTGTGCTCCCCGCCCCGGGGGTCGTCCAGCTCCATCAGGGGCGTGTCCTCGGGCTTCTCCAGATCCACCTGCACCTGGGGACGTCAGCGGGGGTCACACCTTGCGGACACAGGCGTGAGGGACACGCGGAGGGGACACGGGGACGCACCTTGTCGACGCAGGTGTCGAAGAACTCGAGGCAGGGCTCGCGGTCGCTGGCGAAGGAGCAGTCCTCGATGAACTGTGTGAAGAGCTGCGTGCGCAGCAGCTGCCCGTAGAAACGCTGGTAGGCCCGCTCCCGGGAGCGCAGGAACCCTGCCGGACACGGGGCGGGACAGGGGACAGCGTCACTGGGGTGGGATCCATGGGATGGCATCCATGGGATGGGACAGGACAGGATGGGATAGGATGGGACAGGATGCACATGATGGGATGGGATCCACGGGATGGGTTCTGTGGGATGGGATCCATGGGATGGGACACACAGGATGGGATGGGATGGGATGGGATGGGATGGGATGGGATGGGATGGGATGGGATGGGATGGGACACACAAGATGGAATGGGATGGGACCAAGTGGCACGGGATGACATGGGACACCCAGGATGGATGGGACGGGATGCACAGGATGGGATGGGATGGGATGGGATGGGATGGGATGGGACACACAAGATGGGATGGGATGGGATGGGATGGGACCGAGTGGCACGGGATGACATGGGACACCCAGGACGGATGGGATGGGATGGGATGGGATGGGATGGGACACACAAGATGGGATGGGATGGGATGGGACCGAGTGGCACGGGATGACATGGGACACCCAGGATGGATGGGACGTGATGCACAGGATGGGGATGGGGACAAGATGGAACCAGACATCCAGAACAGGACAGTGACACCCCGAGCTCACCCTGCAGAGCGAAGAGGCTGCCGGCGTCGCGGCCGGCCGGGGCGGGCGCGGGCGCGATGGGCCGCAGGAAGGAGCGGTACCCGCGCAGGGCGCAGGCCATGAAGCGCAGGAACGCCGCCCGTGCCTCCAGCTCCAGCTGCGCCCGCCGCGCCCCCGCCGCCTCCGCGTCGCTCAGCACCAGCTCCGGGGGCTCCTCCTCGCCCGGCGCGCTCAGCACTGCGGGGACACGGGGGACAAGGGGACACGAGCTCAGCACTGCGGGGACACGCATGGCACCGGGGACGCCCGGCAGGACAGAGAGCCCCGGGGGTGGGTCTGGTTGGCCGGGGAATGCTTGGGAACCTGGGTTCTTTCCCAGAGAAGGAGGGAATGAAGCCACAGCTCGGATTTTTCTGCGTCGAAAATGCTCCCAGGCAGAGGAGGGGGGGATTTCAGGGTGTCGTTTGAACCCCAGCAGGTCCTTCCCAATTTGGGGTATTCCGTGTAACAGCAGAGGTGAGGGATGTGCAGACCCCCTGGACGCCCCCCAGCACAGCCCCGGGACCCCCACTCACACTCATCCAGCTGCTGGGACAGGTTATGCAGCGAGGCCAGCAGCACCTTGCAGGGCCGGCGGGGCAACGCGCGGGGCGACAGCAGCTTCCGCTCCTCGCTCCTGGGGGCACAGGCACGAGGGCAGGGCGGGACCCCCTGGGACCCCCCGGCACGGCCCACCCGCCCCCAGCCCCGGGGACACTCACTGGAAAATGGTGTTGGTGTCCAGGTCGACGAAGATGACGTCGCGGGGAGGCTCGTAGAGGTCGAAGTAGCTGGAGTGGATGCCTACAATGAAGGGCACGGGGGCACACAGCACGTCAGCCAGCGCCAGCGGGCACAGCGGGATGTAGGGGCACTGCCAGCGCAGGGGGAAGATCATCTGGGGACAGGACGAGGGTGGTCAGCACGGCGGGGCCCCCCACCAGGCAGGATGGGGGGCCCAGCGCCGCGGGGTGGGGTCTCCAGAGCTGTGGGACCAGGATCACCAAAGCCACGGGACAGGGATTCCCAGTCCTGTGGGATCAGGGTCCTCAGCACAGCGGAATGGAGAGCTCCAAGGCAGGTCCCCAGCACTAGGGGATCAGTGTTCCCAACACGGCAGGACAGGAATCCCCAGTGCCAGAGGTCCCCAGTGCTGTGGGACCAGGATCTCCGGCACGGCGGGTCCCTGGCCCCACAGCAGCGCGTCCCCACGGAGTCCCCGCGGTGTCCCCTGCTGTCACTCACCGCCACCAGGGCTTCACCCACGCTGGTCAGGACATCGGGGCGCAGCGAGTGGATGAGCAGCTTCTGCTCGGTGAGGACGGCCACCAGCAGTGCCACCGCATTGTCGGGGCCCAGGTTCTGCAGCAGCGTCAGGAAACTGGCCCCGCTGTGGGCGGGGACATCACCTGGTCACCCGCAGCCCCCTCCCCACCTGTCCCCCTCCCACCACCAGCACCTCCCAGCCCTACCTGAGCGGCAGCGGGGAGGACACGGGCCGGCACAGCAGCAGGCTGTCATACGGGGACATCTGCAGGGACAGCCACACGCGCTGGGTGACACAGAGACCCGCCGGGCTGGGCCGGGGCGGGGTCACAGTGAGGTCCCTCCCCCAGGTGACTCACCTGGACCAGGATCCGCGGGCGCTGCGGGGACGGGAAGGGCACGTTGTGCATGAAGTGGGAGATGTGCCTGCGGGCGGAGCGGCCCCGTCAGCGCGGGGGTCGCCGCGGGCCCCCGCCCCCCCCGGCGCCCCCCCTAATCCGCGCTCACGTCTCCAGGGGCAGCACGTGGGGGCCCGAGATGGAGTAGCGGTAGATGAACATGAGGAACTTGCGGAAGACGTCGAAGAAGGGCCAGTGGGACAGGACGCAGATGCTCTTGCGGGTGTGCAGGGAGCGCCCGGGCACCGGCCGCCGGTCCACCACGCTGAGCAGCCCCAGGCGCAGCGCCTGCGCCTCCGACAGCCGCTCCCGCGGGAACGCCTCGTGGAACTGGATGGCGGCGCCGTACACCTGCGGGGCACGGCCGTCAGGGCACCCCGGGGTGCTGGTGCCACGAGGGCTGGGGAGCCACGGCACCGGGGATCCTGGTCCCACAGCCTGGGAACCCCTGACACCAGGGATCCCAGTCCCATAGCACTGGGAACCCCTGGCACTGGGGATCCCAGTCCCATAGCACTGAGAGCCATTGGTACTGAGAATCCCAGTCCCACAGCCTGTGAACCCCTGACACCAGAGATCCCAGTCCCATAGCACTGGGAGTCCCTGGCACTGGGGATCCCGGTCCCACAGCACTCTAAACCCCCAGCACCAGGATCCTGGTCCCACAGTGCTGAGAGCCACTGGCACTGAGAACCCCAGTCCCATAGCACTGGGAACCCCTGGCACTGGGATCCTGGTCCCACAGCCTGAGAATCCCTGACACCAGAGATCCCAGTCCCATAGCACTGGGAATCCCTGGCACTGGGATCCCGGTCCCATAGCGCTGAGAGCCACTGGTACTGAGAATCCCAGTCCCACAGCCTGGGAACCCCTGGCACTGGGATCCCATTTCCATAGCACTGGGAACCCCTGACACCAGAGATCCCAGTCCCATAGCACTGGGAACCCCTGGCACTGGGGATCCCGGTCCCACAGCCTGGGAACCCCTGACACCAGGGATCCCAGTCCCATAGCACTGGGAACCCCTGGCACTGGGGATCCCGGTCCCACAGCCTGGGAACCCCTGACACCAGGGATCCCAGTCCCATAGCACTGGGAACCCCTGGCACCGGGATCCTGGTCCCACAGCCTGGGAACCCCTGGCACCAGAGATCCCAGTCCCACAGCGTTGCGGCTGTGGGCACTGAGACCTTTGGACCCAACCCCTCCCACAGCACTGGGGACCCCCATCCCACCCCCCCCCCGAGCCCCCTGTCCTGCCATGCCTTGTCCCCCGAGGCGCCGGTGAGGACGAAGGTGGAGAAGACGGGCAGGGGGTACTTGGTGCCCACGGGCCAGCTCTCGATGGTGGCCCCCATGGGCAGGCAGAACACGGGCACCGACTCGGGCAGCGGGAAGGACTCGCTGTCCTGCTCGGGGTAGCGGCTCAGCAGCCCTGCATGGACACAAGGACACCCGGACACATGGACAACGGACACCAGGATCAGCCCCCAAGGTCATCTCCTCCACCCCAAAGAGGAGGAGGCAGCCAGGTGAGTGCCCACAGCTCCACAAAACTGCCCCTCAAAATGTCCTTCCCAATAGGAAACCCAAATGCCCCCCATCCCCAGTAAAGGACCCCACTGTCACCCCAGGAAGGGACCCCATTGTCCACCCTCCCCAGTGAGTGGTTCCAGTCCCAGAGGCTTGGCAGGCCCCCCCCCAGGGGTGCTGGGGCAGCTGAAGGGCCCCACCTTGTGCTCCCCAAACCCCCCTGAGGAGACCCAGGGGCTTCTGCACCTCCCCCAAATCAGCCCCCTGCCAGCTGGGCAAGGTTCATTAACCCAGAAAAATATTTCTAAAAATAAAAGCGACCATAAATGACTCTGGCTCCTCCTGGGGGGACCCAGAACCCCCAGCCTGAGGTCCCCACCTGCCTCGTAGACCAGCGTGTTGTCCTTGGCCACGGCAATCTTGTAGCACAGGTAGAGCGCAGGGCCCCACTGCAAGGAGGGATCGGGGTTTTGTGGGTCAGCAGGGGCAGGGCAGCACCAGGAGGGTGAGAGGGACCCTCCCCAAACCCACCATGCTGGTGTTGAGGTTCTTGTCCACTCGGCAGAAGGTGTGAGGGGTGCTCTCTCCCTTGCTGGGCATCACCAGGCAGATGTCGGTGACGCCCAGGGTGTGGTGGCCCGGGGGCTCGGCCGCCCGCCGGAACGTCAGGAAGGTGCGCTGGTGGCCCGGGGAGCCCGAGGCCAGGTTGGCCGAGCGGCTGTAGGGCGTGGTGTCCAGGATCTGGTAGCCCGGCTTCGGGCGGTCCTTGCCCTCATAGTGCACCCTGAGCGGGGGAAAGAGGCGAGGGGAACCCCAGGAGGTGTCACCTCCGGGTTCTTTCCCAGCTTCCCAAACTGTGCCCCCAGCCTGGAGCACCCCACGGGGCTGGTGTGACCCACAGCAGGACTCGGCTCCCCCTCACTCACCCCAGCTCGATCAGGGGGGGTTTGTCCCGCCCGCGTTTGTAGCACAGGAACATCTGGGGGTTGTTGAGCAGCCCGGCGTTGAGGTCCACGGGGTGGCCCGACGTGCTGGTCTCGATGCAGGTGAAGCCCTGGGGCACCTCCTCGCCCTGCGAGCGGATGATCACGGCCACGTCCGTGATGGGCTCCCCGGGCCTCGCCGGCCGCGGCTGCTGCTCCTCCTCCAGCGCCCGCGACGCCTCCGCCAGCCCGGCCACCACGAAGTAATCCACGAGCTGGGGGGGCTTCTCGTCCGACATGGCTGTCACAGCATCTGCGGGGACACGGGCGATGGGACACGGGCGATGGGGACACGGGCGATGAGGACACGGGCGATGCCACCAGCCCCGGCCCCGCCGCTGCCCCCGGGGACGGGAAGGGAGGAGGTTTCCGGTCACGCCGCGGGACACGAGGAGCCCCCAAACCTTCCTGTCACCACCTCCCCAGCACGGGCAGGGCCCCTCGGCAGTGCTCGGAGGAAGGACCCCCCACCCACCCTGAGGCTCCCCCGGTTTGGGGGCTGCGCCCCTGTTTCGGGGACCCGGTCGCTTCCTGTGCCCCCTCCTTGTCCCCAGCACCCCCGGTTCCCGGCAGCACGCCGCGTCCCCAGAGTCTCCCCCGTCCCCAAAGCCCCTCCGGTGTCCCCAGCCCCTCTCCGTGTCCCCAGCACCGCCGGTGTGCCCACGGGCAGTCCCCGGAGCCGCGGGAGCCGGAGAACGGCGGGGAGCAGGAAAGGGGAAGGAAGCGGGCGCCAGGCCCCGAGCGCCCACGTCACCCCGGCCCCGCCACACCGGGGGGCGACACGGCCGCGACCCCCGCGCCGACACCCCTGCGGGGCCAGGGGGTGCCACCGTGACCCCGGGAGGGCACCTCTGGGGACGGAGGTCACAGTCCCGGGACCGAGGAGGGGTCACAACCCCCTGGGAGCGGTGACAGCCCCTCAGACGGGGTGTCAGACCCCCCTGGGGACAGTGACAGCCCCTGGCTGGGGGGACACCTCCTGAGGAGGGCCTGGGAGGGTCCCCCATCCCTATGTCCCCCCCCGGTGACCCCCTTGGAGGGTTCTCTGTCCCCGTGTTCCTCCGGGTGACGCCTCCGGAGAGTTCCCGGTCCCCATGTCCTCCCCGGTGTCCTGCCCCCGGTGGGGTCCCCATGCCCGTGTCCCCCCCCGGTGACTCCCCCACACCGGCGCCACAGGCCCCACCGGCGGCCCGGCTCCAACCCCCGGCCTCGCAGGCCCCAGAGCCGGCCCCGCAGCACCCGCTGCCCCGCGGGACCCCCGGGCCGGTGCCCCCGGTACCCCCCCCGGTACCTGCGGGCCGGGGCCGGGCCGGGGCCGCGTCTTTGGGCTCCGCTGGGCCGCGACCGCGCGCCCGCCCGACCCCCGCCCGCGACTGCGCCCCCTGCCGGCCTGGAGGACTCTCGGTACCCGCCGGGGAACACCGTGTCCCCCCCCACCCCAGAACCCCCGAAATCCCCCAGGACACCCCCAAATCCCATAGAAACCCGCAAGAGACCCCTCCGACCCTCCTCAGGAAACTCAAGGAGCCTCCAAGGAACGTGAGGGTCCCCATTTCACCGCCACGCCGATACGGAGATCCCATTTACCGCCCTAAAACGAGACCCCCTTTGCCCCCCTCCCCATTAAGGGACCCCCTTGTTCCCTCCCCGCTAAGTGACCCCAGCCCCAAGGGCCTGGCAGGGCTGAGGGGGGTCCTGGGGCAGCTGAACCCCCCTTGTACCCCCCCCAAAATCAACCACACGCCGGCAGGGGGGATTTAATTAACATAGAATATATTTTAAAAAATAATAATAATAATAAATCACTCTGGCTCCCTCCGGGGGGGGCCCAGGGCCCCCCACCCGCGGACGGGTCCCCCCCGTGCTCCCCCGGGGGGGCAATTTGAGGGGAGGGGGCAAAGTTACAAGTGCTTTCTACACGTCCCCGGCAGCTGGGTAATTTGGGGAGGGGCTGGGGGTACATATGGAGGGGGGGGAGCGGGATTTCTCCTTAAACATGATGATTAGCCGGAAAAATGATAAAGTAAAGGCAGAAGCGGCCCCCCCCGGGGGTCTCTACCTACGGGGTTATGTACAGCCACCCCGGGGGGGGGCCGGGACCCCTCCACCGGGGTCGGGGGGCTGGGGGTGCCTGGATCGCCGCCCCCTCCCCAATTTTCCCAGGGTTTTCCCAGGAGAACAGTGCCTGGTCGGGTCTGGGGGTGGGAATTAAGGGAGGGGCGCTGGGTGGAAGCCCCCCAGGGTCGCTTTAGGGGGGCACGGGGTGCCTCGATTGTCTCTCCCTCCCCCCGATTTTCCCGGCCCCGAGGTGGCCCCCGGGGTTTTCCGGGGAGAACAGGGCCCGGAGGGTAACTTGGGGGGGGAACTGGGGGGCTCGTGGTGCCGGGGACCCCCCCCCAGCCTCGGATGGAGCACAAGGAGCCCTCGACAGCCGCAGCTGGAGCCCCCTCCTCACTTTTGCCAGGATTTTCCTGACAGTGACTGGGGTGGGGCCGAGGGGTGGGAATTGAGGGGGGGTCGTGGCCCCCCCGGGCTCACTGGAGGCGGTGGGAGCCCTTGACACCAACAGCGTGGAGGGTCCACGGGGCCGGCAGCGCCCGGCCGGAGCCCCCCGCCCCCTTTTCCCGGGGTTTTCCCGGGAGAACAGCGACCACCGCTGGGGTCTGGAGCTGAGAGCTGGGGGGGGGGGTCGCGGTGCTGAGCCCCCCGCCCCCCCCGGGGCTCGCTGGGGGCAGTCGCAGCCCATTTCCAGCCGGGTTTGGGACACCCGGATCGCAGCCCGAGCCCGCCTTTTCCCGGGGATGGATTTGCCGGCGTTTCAGCGGGAGCGCAGCGGGCGGCGGGGCCGGGGGGCGGCGGCGGCGGGGGCGGCGCGGGGCCGGGGCCCCCCCGGGCTCACTGGAGGCGGTCGGAGCGGAAGGAATCCTCGACGGCGGGGTCGGTGAGCAGCGCGCAGGGGTCGCTCAGCATGCTCAGCCCGTCCAGCGTCAGGGGCTCGATGCGCAGCTCCTCCTCCAGACCCCCCAGACCCCCCAGGGACCCCCCCTCCACCTCGAAGCCCGGGACCCCCGCCAGCGCCGTCGCGATCTCCTTGGACAGCCCGGGGGGAGAGTCGCCTGCGGGGAAGGGCGGGGGTCACACGGGGGTCAGCACCTATGGAGACCCCCGGCCAAACACGCCCCGTGACACACCAAATCCCCCAAATATCCCCCCGGAGCCCACCCCTCTCTGCCACCCCATAGAGCCCCCAGCCCACCCATCCACCTGTGACACCCCACAGACCCCCTGTGACACCCCACAGACCCCCTGTGACACCCCAGAGACCTCCTGTGACAGCCCAGAGACCCCCTGTGACAGCCCCCAGGACACCCCCGGAGCCCCCACCTGTGAAGATGATGTTGGGGATGGGGCCGTGGCGGCTGCAGTTGCTCAGGTTTGGGCGGTTCAGGCCGGGGGGGTCGTAGCCCCCCTCGCTCGGGGGGTAACTCAGGGCCCCCAACTCCTCGGGGAACCCTCCGCTGTTCCCGGGGGGGCTCTCCCCGATCCCGAACTGCTCCAGCTGTGGGGGGGACACATGAGGAGAGACCCCCCCCACGGAGACTGTCCTGTCCCCATCTTTCCCCTGGTGACCCACCCAGAGGGTCTCCATCCCCATTTCCCCTCCAGAGGGGTCCCCGTCCCCATATCCCCCAGAAGGGTCCCCATCCCCATGGTGTCCCCCTAGAGGGGGGTCCCTGTCCCCGTGTCCCCCCAGAGTGGCCCCCATACCCGTGTCCCCCCAGAGGGCTCCCTGTCCCCGTGTCCCCCCAGAGTGGCCCCCATCCCCATGTCCCCCCAGAGGGCTCCCCATCCCCGTGTCCCCCCAGAGTGGCCCCCATCCCCATGTCCCCCCAGAGGGCTCCCTGTCCCCGTGTCCCCCCAGAGTGACCCCCATCCCCGTGTCCCCCCAGAGGGCTCCCTGTCCCCGTGTCCCCCCCAGAGTGGCCCCTGTCCCCATGTTGTCCCCCCAGATGGGTCCCCATCCCCATGTCCTCCCAGAGGGGTCCCCATCCCCATATCCCCCAGAGTGGTCCCCATCCCCATGTTGTCCCCCCAGAGTGGCCCCCATCCCCATGTCCCCCCAGAGGGCTCCCTGTCCCCGTGTCCCCCCAGAGGGCTCCCCATCCCCATGTTACCCCAGAGTGGCCCCTATCCCCGTGTCCCCCCAGAGTGACCCCCATCCCCATGTCCCCCCAGAGTGGCCCCTATCCCCGTGTCCCCCCAGAGGGCTCCCCATCCCCATGTCCCCCCAGAGGGCTCCCCATCCCCGTGTCCCCCCAGAGGGCTCCCTGTCCCCGTGTCCCCCCAGAGTGACCCCCTGTCCCCGTGTCCCCCCAGAGGGGTCCCTGTCCCCGTGTCCCCCCAGAGTGGCCCCCGTCCCCGTGTCCCCCCAGGAGGCTCCCCGTCCCCGTGTCCCCCCACTCACGCTGCCCAGGCCGAAGTCTCCGTGGGGCTGTGCCAGGGGCTGCCCCATGGCGCTGCCGGGGGCGTAGGGGGGGTTGTAGGGGCGCGGGGGGGCCGCGGGGGCCCGCGGGGGGGGCTGGGAGCCCAGCAGCATTCCCGGCTGTCCGTAGGGATACGGCGGGAGCCGCTGGTCCGCCGGCAGCTTGCTGGTGTCCAGGGGGACGCCCTGAGGAGACAGCGGGGACAGGGGAGGGGTCAGCCCCGGCCCCCCCAGGGTGGGGGGCTCCCCCAGCCCCCCCGGCAGCGGGAGCCGTCCCTGAGACCCCCCGAACTCAGCCACGGCTGTGCCCGGACCCAGCGTGGGCCGGGGTCCCCTCGGAGGGGACAGGGGGGGCCTGGAAGGGACACGGGGGTGCCCCCCACTGGCCCTGAGCACGGGAGGGGGGCGAGGGGGGGCCCTGGGGTGTGGGTGAGATGAGGATGCAAACGAGACGAGAAGTGAAGGGGAGAGGGAGGGGAAAGAAGAGGATGAGGACGAGGAGGTTGAGGACAAGCAGGACAAAGAGGAGAATGAGGACAAGGAAGAGGAGGATGAAGACGAGGAAGAGAACAGAGAGGAGGTCCAGGACAAGGACAAGGAGGACAAGGACAGGGAAGAGAAAGAGAAGGAAGAAAAAGAAGACAAAGGGGAGGAACACAAGAAGGATGAGAAGGAAGAGAATGGGGAAGAGGACAAGGAGGATGGGGACGAGGACAGGGAAGGGGAAGACGAGCGGGAGGAAGGGGAGGAGGAGGAGAAGGAGAAAAAGGACAAGGAAGTGAAAGGAGACAAGGAAGAGGCCGAGGAAGAGGAGGCGGCGGCGCTGGAGCGTGGGGACGATGCGTACCTGGGTGATGGAGGACAATGTGGGTGACATTGTTGGTGAGAACTGTTTGGGGTGCTGCCGTCTGCAGTCGCCGGCCACGGGCAGGGACAAGGGGCTGAGCGGGACCCGCCGGCGCGGCGAGGTGGCCGCGAAGGAGCCCCCCAGCCCCGAGGGCAGGCTGGGGTTGCTGGGGGAGGACTGGAGGGGCTGGCTCCTGGGGGACGTGGGCAGCGAGGGGTTGGAGAGCGAGGAGGACAGGGAGGAAGGCAGGGACTGGTTGGAGAGAGAGGAGGGGATGGAGGAGCTGCTGTGGGAGGACTGGAGCGAGGGGTTGCTGAGGGAGGCCTGGAGCGAGGGGCTGCGCAGGGAGGCCTGGAGGTTGGGATTGCTCAGGGAGGACTGCAGGGACGGGTTACTCAGGGAGCTCTGCAGAGGTGAGGGGAGTCCTGTGGGGACAAAAACAGAGAGCACCGTTACCCCGGCACAGCCCCGAGCCCCGGGAGGGCCCGGGAGGGGCTCCCAGGGGATGGAGGGGGACGGAGAGACCAAAAAACGATGGAGACGGACACAGGGATGGACACACACCCCGGGCAGGGGGACAGCGGCGTGAGGGGGCACCAGGGTGGGAGAGGGGCACCTCCCGGACCCCTGCAAGACCCCTGACACTGTCGGACCCCATGAAATGAGAGCCAGGCCCCCCTCAGGCCCCCATGGGACCCACAACGCCACCGGACCCCATAGAGCAGGAGAGCAACAGGGTGGGAGCTGGGCTCCCCCCACACACCCCTACAGGACCCCCAAATCCATCGGAGCCCATCCCCACCCCACCCAGACTGCCGAGCCCCATCCCAGACTGGAATTCCTGGAGCTGCTGCCACAGGCACCTCAGGACACCACCTGGGCGGGGTTTTTATGTCCCCCCAACACTGGCCAGAGGCTCCCTGTGTCCCCCACACCAGTTCTCAGCCGTGGGATCCTCTGTGGCCCACCCGGGGCAGGGAGGGGTCCCTGGGGGCTCACCTGGGGGGTCATAGCCCAGCCCCACGCCGCCGCCGCCGCTGATGCCCAGGTGGGTCATGGTGGTGGCCAGGTTGGAGGTGCTGCTGCCCCCGCTCAGGGGCGGGTACGGGGCCTCCTCAGGGTCCAGGGGGGTGGGCAGGGGGGACGGGAAGTGCAGCGTGGTCAGGTCGGGCAGGGACCCCCCCGTGTTGAGGGCAGAGGGCATGAGGGGCACGTTGGCAGGTTGATCCGGGGATGGGAATATGCTGTGGGAAGGGGGAGAGACAGGATCAGGGCAGGAGCACCGGTGTCCCCCAGTGTCCCCTGCCCAGCTCCAGCCCCTCCCCAGTACCCACCTGCTTCCAAACATCCCCCTCCCCAGAAAGCCCCTCCCTGGGATCCCCATCCCAGCCCCTCCCAGCACTCACTGGATTCCCGGGACCTCGCAGGAGCGCGGCCGGGCCGAGGAGGACGAGAGCTGTGGGATCAAAGCGCAGGAATGAGGCCAGGCCAGGCCACAGGGGGTGGAGGACAGGAAATGGGGGACACAAGGGGACATCCCTACCCACCTTCTTGGTGTCCCAGGGCTTCAGCGAGTGTTTGTTGTCATCGAAGTTCTCTTCGATGGGAGGCACTTGGAAAAGAAACACTGGCAAGGGGACAGGGGGTCAGTGAGAGGAGAGGGGCACAGAGGGGGGACATCAGAGCCCCCGGCACAGAGCAGAGCTGGGGACACAGCTGGGAGCCAGGCTCACCTTTGCTGTCCGAGTCCCCGTCCAGGAAACCTGCGGGGGATCAGGAGGGTCAGGGGAGCTCAGAGGGGAGGGGGCTGCCCCGGGAGCCCCGCGGGGGTGCAGGGTGTGGGGGGAGCTCACCAGCACGGCGGCCGGGGGGCGGCCCAGCCTGTGAGGGGCCCAGGTAGGCGTCCTGGGGCGCGGGGTTCATCACGCTCGTGTGCAGCGCCGAGTCGGAATTCGTCCTGGGAACGGGGGGGAGCCGCCTGGATCCAGGCTCAGCCCCGGCCCCCACCCCACTGAGAGCCCCCAGCCCAGCCCAGGGCCCCTCCTGCCATTCGTGTGCCCCCTCCCCACGGGAGACCCTCTCCTGCCATTCCTGTGCCCCCTCCCCACGGGAGACCCTCTCCCTGTGCCCCCCCAGAGGGGCTCTGCTCCCTTCTCCTCTACCACCCCCCGGCATGGGGAGACAATGAGACCCCCAGGACCCCCCTGGGGACCCTTCAGGGGCTGGGGGCACCCGGGTGTTCCCAAGGAGTTGTTGTTCCAAGGTGGAGGAGGGCACAGACCGGCTGGGAAAGGGCCGCTGGGGCGAGTGACAAAGAGCGACATTGTTCAGCTGGCACGAGGGAGGACAGGGACCCCTCCAGCTGGAGGCCCCGAGGGGGAGGCGGGGGCCACCTCCTCCCCAGGGGGGTCCCAGGGCCCCACCGGGGGTCCCCAGGGCCACCAATTCCCCAGGGGTCCCAAGGAAGGGCTGGAGTCTGGCTTGGGGACACGGAGAAAACGGAATCAGACCATCCAGTACCTGTTGAGAGCTGAGGGCAGCCGGAATAAATGTCCTTTTTCCATCGGGAAGTTGCTCCAGGGCATGGTCCTGCAGAGGGAGAAAGCGGGATCAGGGGAGGCAATGGAGTGGGGGACAAAGAGCCATGGGAGAGGCAGGACACCCCTCAGGGATCCAGGACCCCATTCCCCGCCAGGGGAGGGCTGGGAATGGCAGGGAGATGGGATGGGGACAGGGACATGGCTGTCACCCCCCACACTGGGACAGAGACACTCCAGGGACAAAGCTGGAGCTTGGATCTATCACCTGTCCCTGTGGATTCCCCTCAGCCAGATCCCTCTTCCTGGACGAAATTCCTCCTCAAACCCTCACTTGGTGGGACAATCCCGGAGTGTGAGAGGCAGGAGCTTCCCCCCACCCCTCTCCCAGCCCTTCCCTCTGCCCCCACCCCAGTTCCTAGGAACGGCCCCTGTGCCAGAGGCTTCCCCACTCCCAAACCTCCAGGATGGGAACGGGCACCCAGGACCCAGGGAAAGCAGGGAATTACCTCCTCCAGCTGGACTCAGGCGGAGGCGACAGGTACGTGGGTCCATAGGGAGAGCTGTCGATGTGGGGACACGTTAAGGATCACACAGAGGAGACCCGGGAGGCTCCCGAATCCCAGGGGAGGGCGGGAGCGCCAGGACGGCGCTGGGGACAAGGGACAAAGGATATCTGCCGGACGTAGCGGCGCAGGGGGGACATCATCCGGCGTGGGTCCCGCTGGACACGCTCCACCAGCCCGTGGTGCCGCGTGCTCCGCGTGGAATCCAGCGGCGACGGGCCCTGAGGGGACAGGGAACAGCTGAGCCCACCCAGGAGAGGGGATTCCACCCAGGAAGGGGGATCACAACCAGCTCCCCCTCTGGAGCTCCAGGAGTGAGAGTAGGTGAAGGGATCTGGGAACGTCCCCTTGTCCCCACCCCGGGCACCGCCAGGCCGGGGATCCCCCCGTGGGGTCACCTGGAACTCGGGGACGCCGGTGCCGATCTGGTTGACATTGGGCAGGGAGCCGCTGTAGAAGGGCCCCCGGCTGTGGGCCAGCCGCAGCTTCTGCGCCTGCAGCTGTGGGGACACGAGGGGACACGGGGGGGACACGTCAGGGCGTGTCCAGGCCCCCTCAAACTGCCCCCGTGGGACGGGGGGCTCCCCTTCCCACACAGCGTCCATCTGGGGCAGACACACTGCATCCAGCCCCTTCCCACTCTGGAGAACCCTTCCCGCATCCTCCGGAGCGGGATGGATGAGGGTCAGGATCCCTGTTGTACATTCCTGGAGCAGAGGCTGACCCCGGCAGCCCCCCGGTGCTCCCCCTGTCCCGGACAGGCTCCAGGGTCAGCCCATCCCCACGGATGCAGAGGGATTTTCCAGCAGGCGCCTCATCCACGCCAAGGCCATCCCGGAGATTCCAGCGCGGAGCGGGACTCAAGGCCGGGGGAAGGAGCCACAGCAAAGCACGGCGGGAGATAACGGGATCCCAGGAAAACACCAGGATCCCGCAGTCCCAGGAAAGGGAATGGCCCCACCACCCCTCCAGCAGCAATCCCCCCATCCTGATGGGGCAGAGCTCCCCTGATCAAACCCACGGGGAGGAAGGGTTTCCCTGCTCCCAGTCCATGGGGAGGGAGCATTTCCCTGATCTCAGCCCCCACAAATCCCCTTTCCCTTTGGAGCTGGGGGTCTCCGAGTTGATTCAAGAGCTGTTGCCCCTCAGCGCCTGGAGAACTTCCAGGGAAAGAGAAGCTGAAGCCCAAAAAAACAGCTCAGAAACGGGAAACACCGAACTCCTGAGCGTAAAAACCGTAGAAATCCAGATCCAGAGGGAAAAAAACAAGGGAAACAACCCAAAAACCCGGGAGATTTAGGCAGCAGCTGGAGGGATTAGCGCCCAGAGCTGCGCCGGGGCTTAAGGTCTTGGGATCGCGCTCCGAGCTCCGAGCCAGGATCCCTGCGGGAGCACAGAGCCCGGGAGCAGCTCAGGAACAGGCAGGAAAAACTCCAGGAACCACGGAGCAAAGCTGGGAGGGCTGCGGATCCCACACACGGGGAGCAGATCCCGGAGGAACCAGCCCAGGCAGGGATTAGGGAAGGAATTCCCAGAGGAACCATCCCACAGAGGGACCAGGGAGTGAATTCCCGGAGGAGTGATTCCAGGAGTGATCCCGCTGCCCCTGCTGCACATTAACCAGCTGTTTGCTCTGCAAACACTGCGGAGGCTCCGGCTCATTCCCAAAATCCCTGGGGATGGAAGCGCGGGGCGGAGGATCCAGCCCATTCCCAAACTCCCCAAGGATGCTCCTCCCCATTCCTAAACTCCCCAGGAACGGACAGAAAGCTCCAGCCCATCCCCAAACTCTCCAGGGATGTCCCTGTCACTGCGCCAGTGACATCCCAGATCCCGGATCCCAGCAGAGCCAGCAGCCACAGGGCTCTCCGACCCAAAAATTCCCAGTTTTTAACGTCCTGCTGGGTATCCCTGGATCTTCCCAGGGACAAAGCCGCCCCCATTCCCTGGAAGAGCCTTTCCACGTCTCCTTAGATTCCACACTCTGCATCCTCGCTCCTCCATCCTGCAGTTTTGCTGGGAAGGACCATACTCCACCAAACCCCGGGATCACGGACACGAAATTCCCACAATTCCTGCCCAGCTCCTCCCGATGCTTTCCCTCGCCTGGGAGAGCACGTCTGGAGCATCCCCGGCCTCCCCGACACCCTGAGATCCCTCCGAGCGGCCCTCGGGGCCGGCACTCGCCCTTCCCGGGGCTGTTATCCCAGATCCCATCCCAGGAGCAGCTCCAGGATCCCCGGCTCCCTCCAAGCTCAACCTGAGCATCTCCCAGGATGAAGCATCCGCCGGATGCCGCGGAATCCGGGAAGGATCCCGAGAGTGCCCGGGGACAGGGACAGAGCCCGGAGCTTCGCGGAGGGGACACGGGCTGGGATCCGAGGGATCGGGGATCCTTTTCCCACCCCAAATTCCGGGAGCTGCCCTTGGAAGCGGCGCCGGGACGCGCCGGGATCCACCGAGAGCCTCCCTGGACCCCTCTAACCCCCTCCCCAAAATCCTCACAGCCCCCTGCAACACCCCTCAAACCCTTCAGAACCCCCCTGGACCCTTCTACCCCCAACCCAAATTCTTCAGAGCACCCCTCAAACTCCCCCCCAACACGTTCGCAGCCCCCCATGTCCCCTCTAATCCCCTCCCCAAATTGTTCACAGCTCCCCCATCCCCTCTCGAACCCTCCAGCCCCCCCACACCCTCGTCCTCCCGTCCCCTCAGGAGCCCCCAAATCACGGCCCCCGCCAGCTCCTCCAGACCCCCCAGAGCCCCTCACGATTGCCCGGGCTCCCCCCGCGCTCAGGCCCGGTCCCCCGCAGCCCCTCACGGCTCCTCCGCCGCGGCCCCCCGCGCCCCGCGGCGCATCCGGCGCGGCGGCCCGTCCTCACCCGTGTGGAGCAGATCTCCATCATGACTTCCTCGAAGGCCGCGGTCTCCTCCGCCTGCCGCTGCTTCTGCAGTGCGATCTTCTCGCTGAACTTACGCGGGTTGGACGCACCGGCGCCAGCCGAGGGTCCCGCGCCGGGCCCGGGCCCGGCCCCCGCGCCCGCCGCCGCCATCTTCCCCGCTCCGCCGCTCCGCCGCCGCCGCCGCGAGAGGCACGCCGGGAGCTGTAGTTCAGCGGGCAGAGCCAAGCACGGGCTGTGCCGGGCGCCTGGACTGCAACTCCCAGGGGCCTGAGCGGGCGCCGCGCAGGGACGGCTGGGAAATGGAGGCGCCGAGTTACCAGAGATTATGCGATGAGGGAGGCGGGGACTACGAGTTCCGGAGAGCACCGCGCGGGGCGGGGAAAGGGGCGTGGCCACTTTAGAGGGGCGTGGTCTGCGGCTGTGAGGGGAGCAAGGATGGAGGGGCCCTGAGATGGGGCGGCGTTGAGGGGTACAGCGGGGTCACCCCCGCCCCACGCCTGGGAACAGAGCTGACACCCCCCACACCCAAAGTGAGGGGGCACCAGACTCTCCCAGCCCATCTATCCGGGAGGCTGGAGCGGGACGACACTATGACACGCGCCCCAAATCGCGTCCCACCCTCCCCAGGCAGAGACAGCGCTTTGGGGTTCAGTTCTTTATTTGCTTCATCCGACACCCCCAAATCCGGGGGAGTCCGTAAGGGCACTTGTGGTTATGGGGGGGGGGGACACTCACCCCCTCCCGGGGTCCTGAGTGGGGGGTCACAGCACCAATCCCTTGTGCAGATGGGGAAACTGAGGCACGGCACTGAGAGAGGCACTTTGGCACTTCGGAAAAGGGGGTGCAGGGTGGGGTATGAATTCCACGAGCGTGGCCAAGAGCAAGAATGGGGGATCCCAGGCCAGGAGCGGTCTCCCCTCGAGGAAGAGGATAGTTTAGACAGAGAAACTGAGGCACAGAGATGGGAGAGGCACTTTGGCACTTGAGAAAAGAGGACGCAGGGGAGCACACGGGAATCCCGGGGGATTCTCCGAGGCCAGGGGCGCGCATCCCAGGCCGCGGGACCTCATCCCTTGACGAAGAGGATGGCGCTGACCAACGCAAAGCCGGCGAGGATCAGGATGACCTTGGGGATGCGGTTTTGGGGCACTCCCAACTCCTGGGGCAGAATCTCCAGGAAGGTGACGAAGAGGAAGGTCCCGGCCGCCAGCCCCTCCAGCACGGCCCGGCACAGGCGCTGCCGCGGCCCCGCGCCCGCCGCCAGCACCGTGCCCACGCCGACGCCCAGCGGGGACATGAGGGCCAGCAGCACGAGGCACGAGGCCACGGCGGGTGGGCGCAGGCGGCTCCTCAGCAGCTCCAGCGACAGGCCGAAGGCCACGGCGCCCTTGTGCAGCAGCAGGGCCAGCAGCACCCGCAGCGCGGCCGCGTCGCCCTCGCGGAGCCCCAGCGCCAGCCCCTCCAGCACCGCGTGCAGCGCCAACGCCAGCGCCAGCGCCCCGGCACGCAGCGCCCCGGGGCCACCGGCCACCGGCACCGGGGAGCCCCCCGAGCCCCCCGAGCCGCCCGGAGCCACGGCCTGGATGGAGCCGTTGGGCAGCAGCGCCCGTGACTCCTCGGGAGGCTCGGCCAACTCCCGCTGCGCCAGCGTCACCTGCTCCAGCACCAGCACCAGGAAGAAGCCCATGGCCAGGATGAACTCCGGCAGAGGGAACTGGAGCTGCGGGAAGGGGGACGCGGTCAGTGGGGAAGGGGAAGCTGTGGCCAGAGGGGGAGGATCTTTCCATGAGTCATGTGGGATACAAGGGGCTCCCGGCCGCGGCGGCTCCGGGGATGTTGTCACCATTCCGGCTGCTCCACTGGCACCAGTGTGGCCCCGCTGTCCCTGTCTCCACTGTCCCTTCTCTGTTGTCCCAGCCCCTCTTGTCCTTCCCCATCCTCAATGCCCTCACCCCAGCATCCCATTCCTGCTGTCCCTGTCCCGTTCTCACTGTCCCTGTCCCAGCCGTCCCCTCCCCACCAGCCCGAGCTGCTGTCGCCGATCCCGGGGACAGGGACACCCGTGGGGACAGGGGCAGGGCCAGGCCCCCGGTGGCGTCCCGAGGCTCTCACCGTGATGCGCAGCCCCTCCAGCGCTGCAGCGATGCTGTCCAGGTAGTCAGGCAGGAGGTCGAGCAGGAAGGTGCCCATGAAAACACCGCCGGAGAAGCAGCTCACGAGGCTGAGCATGGGGCTGCGGGGGTCTGGAGGGGAAATTGGAGGGGCTGAGACCCCAGTGAGACCCCAACTCCTCAGCCCTGCACCCTGACAGGACCCTGGGGGACAGCCCTGAGGTGGGGACAGCCCTGAGGTGGGGACAGCCCGGAGGTGGGGACTGGTCCCAGCCTGTTCCAGACCCTCGGGACGCCCCCAGACTCCCCAGGACTCTGAGACCCCAAACTCCAGAAGCCCCCGGAATCCCCCAGACACTCACGATCTCAGACTCCCCAGATTCCCCCAACTTCACGATCCCCTTGGGATCCCCCCAGATCCCTCAGACCTCCCAAATCATTGATACCTCCTCCCAGCCTCCCCAGGACCCTCTGGACCCCTGAGTCCCCCACTCCCCGGGACCCCCCGAGCCCCTGAGACCCTCCAGCCCCCCCCCGGCCCCGGTACCGGGGGTCTGTCGGAAGCACCAGAGGGGCGCCAGGCCGCAGGCGAGGGGCAGCAGCAGCAGCAGCACCAGCGACCCCAACTTCACCCCCAGCCCGGGCGGGGGCTGCGAGGCGGCCCCGGGGCTCCAGGCCAGCGCGGCCCCGACGCCGGTGTCCATCCTGCTCCCGGAGCTCAGCGCCCGCCGCCGGGGAGGCTCCGAGCCGTGCTGCGCATCCCCGGGAAGCGGGGCTGGAACGGGACGGGCCGGTCAGAGCCGCCCCCCGGCCCCGGTGACTCACCCGGCGCCGACCCCCCCCTGCCCGGGCCCCCGGGACAAGGACAGGGCGGCGGGGAGGGACCGGGGGTGGGAACAAGGACCGGGATCAGGACCCGGGTTTCCTGCACCGGGACCGGAATCAAGGATCGCGAACTGTTTTTTCCGGGACCGGGATGGGGATCTGGGGATCACGGACCAAGGACCGCGACCGAGGACCACGACCGCAGTCGGGATCAAGGACCGCGTGTGGGACCACGATTGCGAACCGGGACCAAGGAACGGGACCGGGATCGAGAGGCGGGAATCGGGAAATAGGGACCGGGATGGGGAGTGAGGGATCGGCTCTTCCGGGCCTAGGATGGGAACCGGGATCGAGGGCAGGGCCGGAGGCCCGGGGCCGAGGACGGGGACCCCCGGTGCCCCCGGTTCTCCCGCTGCCCCGTAACTCACCGCCCGCCGCATCCCAACCGCGTCCCGGGAACTCCGGGGGGCGGGGCCGGCGCCGCCAGCCCAGCCAATAGCGACGTGGAATCCCCTATGACGCCACTGATTGACGTGCACCGCAGCCAATGGAGAGAGAGTGGAGGCCGCGCGGCCCCGCGGCCCCGGGAGCGCGCACGTGTCCGCTCGGCCGGGCGGGGCGGGGGGATCCGCCGTGTCCCCGCCGTCACTCCTTGGAGCCCGTTACCGGGGGCATCGCCCCGTTCCGGCACTCCCAGACCCCGTTACCGGGGCATCCCCCCGTTCCGGCACTCCCAGACCCCGTTACCGGGGGCATCCCCCCGTTCCTCAACTCCCAAACTCCGTGACCGGGGCGTGCGGGGGGTCACCGGCTCGGGTCCAGAGCCACCGGCGGCCGCCGCGGAGCTGCCCCGGACCCCCGCTAGACCCTCCGGAAGGCGGTACCGGGGCAGCCGCACCCCCCCCGCTGCCCCTGGTGCCCCGGTAGGGCGGCGGGTGCCCCGAGCCCCGCTGGGGGAGGGATGATCCCGGCCCTTCCCGGCACGGGGCGGGACTTGGCCGGATTCCCCGGGATCCCGGAGATCCTGGTGCCCAGCGCCGGAACCGGGCGGAGGCGGCGGTACCACCGGGGACAGCAGTGGAGACCGGGGGACCCCGAGGAGGGGGCGCGGGGGGTTCATCCCCCGGCACCGGGGCACGAGGGATCCCGCGGTGGGACCCACAGGGAGCCCCTATGGAGGCACCGGAGCTCCCGGAGCCCGGAGAGCTCTTCCCGGATCCCGCCTCGCTGCCGGTGCCGGTGCTGGGCTTCCAGACCTTGACGCTCCCGGAGGATGATGTGAGTGGGGCGGGAGGGGCGCGGGTGGGCAGGACCCGGCACGGGGACACCGGGATGTCCCGGGGGTCTCCCTCACGTGTCCCCCGCCCCGGTATCCCCTCAGGGCAGCGGAGCCGAGGAGCTGCTGGGGCTGACGGTGAACCCCGACATCGCCTGTGGCCTCGGCACCAGCCCGGAGCCCCCCCGGCCCGACGGGTCCCCCCCGGTGCTGCTGGAGGTGGTCTGTGACCTCAGCACTCCCCTGTACCCCTCGCTGTTCCCCGGCATCGAGCTCTCCCCGAGCCCCGACCCCGAGCCCCTGCCCACGGTGAGTCCCTGCACCCCCCAGTTCACCCCCAGACCCCCCCAGTTCACCCCCAGACCCCCCAATTCACCCCCAGTTCACCCCCAGACCCTCCAGTCCATCCCTGTCTCGCAGCTCCAGCTCACGGAGGAGGAGAAGCGGCTGCTGGTGCAGGAGGGGGTGACCCTGCCCGGGGACCTGCCCCTCACCCAGGTGTGTGCGGGGACACGGGGGTCGGGGGGGCCGGGGGGGCCGGGGAGGGGACACAGGGGTGACCCCTCCATGCCCCAGGCCCAGGAGCGGCTCCTGAAGAAGGTGCGGAGAAAGATCCGGAACAAGCAGTCGGCGCAGGACAGCCGGCGGAGGAAGAAGGAATACCTGGACGGGCTGGAGAGCAGGTGGGGCCGGCGTTCCCGGTGTCCTGACGTGCCCAGGTGTGTCCCCCACCCCGTCACTGTCACTGTCACTGTCCCTGTCCGGGCAGGGCGGCCGCGTGCTCGGCACTGAACCAGGAGCTGCGGAAAAAGGTCCAGGAGCTGGAGAAGAGCAACGGGTGAGCACAGGAGAGCACGGGGGGCTCGGGGATGGGGCACCGGGGACACCGGGAGGAACACGGAGCTGACCCCCGTTCCCGCAGGTCCCTCCTGCGGCAGCTCCAGGCGCTGATCAAAGAAACATCCACCAAGCCCGCCCAGACCGGCACCTGTGTCCTGGTACGGCCCCTCTGGGACCCTCCCGGGCCCTTCCCGGGCCCTCCCGGGGCTCACGGCTCCCATCCCTCCCGCAGATCCTGTTCCTGTCGCTGGGGCTGATCCTGCTCCCCAGCTCCAGCCCGTTCCGCCGGGGCGGCAGCCGGGACGGCCTCGGAGCCACCGGAGGTACCGGGAGCACCGGGATGGGGGTGGGCACAGCCCCCCCGACCCCGGCGCTGCCCATCCCGTTCCCTGCTCCCGCAGTGATCTCCAGGAACATCCTGATGGCCGGAGAATCCCCGCAGCCGGGGTGGATCCCGGGGACAGAGCCGGGGCCCGGGGTGGAGGATGGAGCCGGGCCTGGGGATGGCATTCCCGCCCCGCACAGGGATCCAGGGACCAATTCCTCCAGGCGGGACGACGTGGGCACAGGGACACGGGGACATGGGGATGAGATGTGACTGGGAGACCTCAGGATGGGGGAACAATCCAGAATAAACCTGCACTCTGTTTGCACCCCATGGAATGTCAGGGGGTTGAGAATGGGGGGACTCCCCCAAAGGACAAACATTCCAGTGCTGCTCCAGCGACACGAATCAGGATTTATTCCACATTCTGCTCCTGGGGTGGGTTCCTGGGGACCCTCAGCATGCTCCCTGGGTAGATCCCAGCACTGGAGGAAACAGGGATCCCACAGGAAAGAAACACAGCATCACTCCAGGAATGATGAGCAGGATTAATTCCACATCCTTCTCCTGGAGTGAGATCCTGGGGATGCCCAGGATGATCCCAGAGCAGATCCCGGTGCCGGGGAGGACGGGGATTCCCCCCAGGGGACGAACACAGTGTCACTCCAGGAGCAGTGACCAGGATTTATTCCCCATCCCGCTCTGGGGGATCCCTGGATGCTCTCCCGAGGCAGATCCCAGCAGGATTCCAGATCCGGGCAGCAAGGCAGAGGCTGCTTCTCCTCCCGCCGCTCCGGGCCAGCGGAATTCCCGGCTCCAAGCCCTGGGGAGCCTCTGGCTAAATGGACTCGATCTGTTTGCGGACCTTCTCCAGCGCCCGCCGGTCCAGCACCCGCTGCCGCAGCACCACCAGCGCCGCCGCCGCCGCCGCCACGCCCAGAGCCGAGCCCACGAAGCGCCAGAACCGCTGCGCCTCCAGCGCGGCCGAGCGGCAGCTGCGGAGCACAGCCCCGGGAATGCCCCGGCCCGGGGAATTCCTGATCCCCGGCCCCGATCCCCTGGGAATTCGCAGCCCTTATCCCCGGGAATTCACAGCACTGATCCCACAGGAATTCCCAGCCCCGATCCTCCAGAAATGACCAGCCCCAACTCCCCAGGAATGACCAGGTCCGATCCCCTGGGAATTCCCGGCCCCGAAGCCCTGGGAATTCTCAGCACTGATCCCAGGGAATTTCCAGCCCCGATCCCAGGGAATCCCCAGCCCCGATCCCACAGGAATTCTCGGCCCCGATCCCAGGGAATTCCCGGTCCCACCTCTTGTACTCATCCCGGTGGGACGAGGCGCAGTTGATCTTCTCGATGAAGCCGGTGGGGCCGCAGGCTGGGATCGTCTTCTGCCAATGAGGGGACGGAGGGCTCGGTCAGGGCGGGATCCCCCGACCGCCGGGGTAAGGGGGGACCCCGAGCCCGCCGCCGCCCCGGGCCCCGCACTCACCATCTCGAAGCCGGAGCACCGGGTGCACTCCTGGGCCACCACGAACTGCTCCACTCGCCAGCACGGCGTGGCCACCGCGGGGCTCGCTGCGGGGACATCGGGTTAGAGGGGACAGGACAGAGCCCCAGACCCGGACCGAGATCCCCGCCACCGGACAAGGCCCCTCCGTTCTCGAGCCTCCCGGCCTGGGATCGATCCCGGTTCGAGCCCCTCGGGACAGCCCCAAACGCCGGCTCGGCCCTGCTCACCGGGCCGCTCCTCGTTCGCCGCCGCCGCCGCCGCCGCCGCCGCCGGGCTGTGGGCACAGAGGAGCTGCCGTGAGGGCCCCGCACCGGGCCCGCTCCTCCCACCCCCCGGTCTCCCCCGGTCCCCGCTCACCGCAGCCCGCCGGGCACCGCGCTCAGCACCGCCAGCAGCACCGCGAGGCCGCCGGGCCCCATCGGGGCGCCGGGATCCGCCGGAACCCCTCAGGCACCGCCGCGATCCTCCGGGAACTACCGGGCCCGGCCCCGCTGCGACGGCGGCACCGCCATGTTGGAAGTGCCGGGGGTGCCGGGAGGGAGGGGCGGGGCCTGGCGCGGCAGCCAATGGGAGAGAGGGGCGCGGCTTGCAGGGAGCGAAAGGGCGTGGCTTGAACGTAATGGGCGTGGCTTCATTTCAAGCAGGGGCGTGGCTTCGTGTTTAATTAGGGGCGGTGCTTTATGCTTAATTAGGGGCGGGGGCATGCGGCAGAGTGAGGGCGTGGTCATGAAAATGAGCGTAGTATCGGCCCCTATTTGGCGTTGTAGGCGTGGCTTGGGCGCGGCCTCGCCGCCGCTCGTCCCTGTCCCGATCCCGGTCCCGATCCCGGTTCCGATCTCGATCCTGATCCCGATGCCGACCCCGATCCCGATCCCGGTCCCGGTCCCGGTCCCGATGCCGACCCCGATCCCAATCGCGATCCCGATCCCGTCCCGTCCCCACCAAACCCCCCTCAAAGAGACTCCGGAGCCGGGACAAGGCACAGCGGGGCTTTATGGCACAAGAAGAGCGGGGGGGCAGCCCCAAATCCCCCCCAGATTCCAGCCCAGATCCCTCCGGAGAGGCGCCTGCGCTGCCCCGGGGGTCTCGGGGAGGTCCCTCGCCCCTATCCCAGCGAACATCTCCCGCCGGCCTTTCGGGGGGGCCCGGGCTCCAGCAGGGTCCTGCTGCTGCTGCCGGGGGGCTGCGAAGAGAGGGGGGGTCAGGGGGGCGCAGAGGGTCCCTCGCCTGTCCCCTCCGCCCCAAATCCCGGCCCCACTCACGGCTTTCCGGAAGGATTTGTGCAGGATGTCCCTCGCCAGCGTGCGGAAAGCCTGGGGGGGAACGGGGCTGCTCAGGGGGGGCAGTGCCTGGGGACCCCCCCCCAGAGGATGGAGGGACCCCCTGTCCCGCCGCACCTTGGGGTGCAGCCCCCCGCCCCGGGACCCCCCTCACCTCCTCCACGTTCTCGCTGGACTTGGCGCTGGTCTCGAAGAAGCGAATCCCGTGTTCCTTCGCCAGCTGAGGGACCGCGACCCCCGTGATCCCCACGGAGCCCCTCCAGCCCCCTGAGACCCCTCCTCAACCCTCCCATGACCCCCCCCAGTCTCACAGGCAGCCCCAGACCCATGGACTCCTCCAGAGTACCCCCAGAGCCCCCCAGGACCTCCCAGCCCCCAGGACCCTCAGAGCCACCCCTGGACTCCTCCAGACCGTCCCCGACCCCACAGAGTCCTCCCAGCCCCACGGAGCCCCCCCCGGGCTCCCCCCGAGCCCCCACCCACCTTCTCGGCCGCGTCCCGTTGCACTTTCCGCCTCCCCTCCATGTCGCACTTGTTGCCCAGGAGGAGCCGCTCGACCCCGGCCGAGGCGTTCTGGGGAGGGGGAGAAACACGGGCAGGACCCTGGCGACTGACCCCGACCCCGCCGCGCCCCCCCGAGACCTCCCCACCCACCTCCTTGATGCTTTTCATCCAGTTCTGGATGTTCTCGAAGGATTTCTCGTCCGTGATGTCGTACACCAGGACGATGCCCTGGGGGGATCAGGGGTCAGGGGGGCCCAGGACCCCCCTGTCCGCGGTTTTGGGGTGGGGGTCCTCGCCCCCAGCGCCCCCCCGGGCTGCAGACCCCTCCCCGTACCACGGCTCCGCGGTAATAGGCCGTGGTGATGGTTTTGAAGCGCTCCTGTCCCGCCGTGTCCCTGCAGAAATGGGGCGGTTTTGGGGATTTTGGGGAAATTTGGGGGTGTCCCACCCTCGCCCTGACCTACCCCCCACCAACTCACCAAACCTGCAGCTTGATCTTCTTCCCATCGATATCCACAGTGCGGATCTTGAAGTCGATCCCTGGGGAAAAGGGAGGGGGGCACTGGGAATGGGAGAGCAGGACCAGTCCCCTCCCAGTGCTCCCAGTGCCGACGTCCCGGCGCCCAGTAACCATCTGGCTCCCCGGGAAAGGGGGGGCGAAATCCGGGACGGGGGTTCTGGTAGGGGAATCCCGGAGCATTCCGGGCTGGAGGTTCCCGGGAAGAACCGGGGTCCCGGTGGGGTCCCGCTGGGGGGGGTCTGGTGAGTTCCAGGGTGGGGGCTCCAGGGTGAGGGGTCCCGGGGGATTTGGGTTTGGGGGGTCCTGCTGAGTTCCAGGAAGGGAATCCCGGTGAATCCCGGGATGGGGGTCCCAGGGTGGGGGTCCCGGTAGGGTCCCGGGGTGGAGGGTTCTGGGAGGGGTCCCGGGAGATTTCAGAGAGGAGGAATCCCGGTGAATCCCGGCTGGGGGATCCCGGAGGGGTCCCAGAATGAGGATCCCAGCGGGGGGATCCCGGACAATCCCGGTGGGTCCCGTTGGGAGGTCCCGATGAATTTCGGAGGTTCTCAGTTGGGAGGGTCCCGTGGGGTGTCCCGGGGGTCTCGGGGGATCCTGGGTTGAGGGGGTCCCATTGGGGGATCCCGGCGGGTCCCGGGTTCGGGGTTCCCGGTGAATCCCGGTGGGTCCCAGTTGGAGGGGTCCCGGGGGGAGTCCCGGGGGGGTCCCGCGGTCCCACTCACCGATGGTGGAGATGTAGGTGCTGCTGAAGTTGTCCTCGGCGAAGCGGATGACGAGGCAGGTCTTTCCCACGCCGCTATCCCCGATCAGCAGCAGCTTGAAGAGGTGGTCGTAGGCCTTGGCCATGGCCCCCGCCACCGCCCGCCGCCACCGGGACCGGCCCGGCCCCCCCCTGGGCGGGGCCTGGCTCTGGTCCCGCCCCCCGCCGTGACGACACGCCCTAATGACGTCACCACCATGGTAGTCTGACGTCACGGGTCCGATGTGACACTCCCAAAATGGCGCGACCGTCCCGAGATAGCAGCAGCTCAAATGACCCTCCCAAAATGGCGGAAGCGTAACGGCCCCAAAATGGTGGCAACTTGGGGACCTTATCAAAATGGCGGAAACACAAAAGACCGAGAATGAGGCCCCTTCCCAAATTCCGACAACTGAAACCACCGCCTCAAATGGCAGCAGTAAGAGTGGTCTTCCCCGAGGTGACGAAAACTTTAACGACCGTCCCAAAAGACGGTCAAGTGAGCGACCTTCCCAATATGGCGGCCGCATTCCCGCGGTCCAAAGATGGCACCGCCCCACTTCCGCCCCTGGGGCCCCGCCTCACACCGGAAATGGCGGCGCGGGGCTGAGCCCGTCCCTTTCCGGCCCCTCACGCCGCCGCCGCCATGCCTGTGAGTGCGGCCCGACCCTGCCCGGGCGCCGCCGCCCCCGCGGGCGCCGCGGGACCGCGCCCGGCGGGGCCAGCGAGGGGCGGGAGGGCGCGGGGAAGGCGCAGGGAGGGCGGCGGCGCCGGGGGCGCGCGGGGCGCTGGGGGCGACGAGCGCGAAGGGGGGTGCCCCAAGATGGCGGCAGAGGCGTGAGGGGACGGAGTGGAGGGGGGGGGGGAACGGGAGGGATCGCGGTGTCTCCAGCACTGACCGATCGCCGTGTCCCCGCCGTGTCCCCGCAGCTCGCCAAGGACCTGTTGCACCCGTCTCCCGAGGAGGAGAAGCGCAAGCACAAGAAGAAGCGGCTGGTGCAGAGCCCCAACTCCTACTTCATGGACGTCAAGTGCCCCGGTGGGCACCGAGGGCCTCCCAGGGTCCCTCCCCGTGTCCCTCCGTGTGTCCCGGTGTTGTCCGCGATCTCCCGCTGCCCTTCCCTGTGTCCCGGGGTCCCTCCACGTGTTTCCCCATGTCCCGATATCTCTTCGTGTCCCTCCGGGCTCTCCCTCCGCGTCCCCTCCCGTGTCTCGGGGTCCCTTCACGTGTTTCCTTCCTTGTCGCCTTGTCCCTCCGTGTCCCTCCCGGTGTGGCGGGCTCCCTGCGTGTCCCCTCGGTGACTCCGGTGTCCCCGCAGGCTGTTACAAGATCACGACGGTGTTCAGCCATGCCCAGACCGTAGTACTCTGCGTGGGCTGCTCCACCGTGCTGTGCCAGCCCACGGGGGGCAAGGCCCGGCTCACCGAGGGTGGGTGACCCGGGGACATGGAGGGGGCCGGGGCTGCTCCATGGGGATGTGCCGTCCAAAGGGGGGCTTTGGGGCATCTGGGATTCCTGGGGGGGAAATTCTGGGACCCCGGGGATAGGGCATGGGGAGGTTGTGGGTCCCACTGGTGGGAGGTGGAAGCCTGGGGAGGGGCTGGTTCCTCCTTGGAATTTGGGTTTTGTAGGATCCCGGGCGGGTTGTGGGGTGCCAGGGGGGTTTTGGGGTCCCAGGGGGGCTCATGGAAGCCGGGAGGGGGCTGGATTCACCCTCAGGATACTTCTGGAATTCTGTCGAGGGGGGTGGAATCCCAAGGAGAGGTTTGGAATTGTGTCTGTCTCGGGAGCCTTCAGCAGCAAAATTCCCCCCAAAACTTTGGGTTGGGAGACGTGGAATTCCCATTCCAGGGTGGGTAAAGAGACTTTGCAGCATTCCCAGGTTTTCTTTTGCTCCCCCCAGGCTGCTCATTCCGGCGGAAGCAGCACTGAGCCAGCCGGGATGCCACGGAGACGGGAATTCCGCCCAGTCCCTGTAGCCCCCTCCGCTTCCCACCAATAAATTTTGGATAAAATACCCAAAATGGGCCACTTCTGGTTCTTGGCTGCAGGGATTTGGGGATGTGGGGAGGGAATTCCTTCCCTGCGAGGGGCTGGGATGGGTTATCCAGGAAACTCGTGGGTGAGGAGATGATCCGTCAGAGCATCGCTTCCCAAACCATTCCCTGATTCCTGGGGAGTCCAGGTGCAGGTGGTGCCACTGCCACTCTGGGCTGGGACAAATCTCCTTCCTGTCCCTTGTGGGGACCCTTGGGGTGCTCCAGCTGGCCTCCATTGGGAATTCCATGTGGATAAACCTTTTCTGTCCGTGGTTTAACTGGGGTTAACTGGGAAAATCCATGCCTCCTGCTTCCCACGCCGCTCTGATCCTATCGTGGGTCCTCTTCCCATCCATATTTTCCCATCTGAAAGGGAATAACTGGGATGTTTTCCCAGGATCTGGCTCTGGTGGGGTCAGGGCTCAGCTCTCCCACCTGGATCTCCCAAAATCCATCCTGAGGGATGACCCCCTCTCCATGGGAGCCTGATCCCGGATTTTTGGGGTGCTGGAAGGACGTGCCCCTCCCTCCCCATGTGTTTTCTGGGAGCTCTGGCCCCTGCTGCCCCCGCGGATCTGAAGTGAAATCGAAATTGGGGTTTCGGTTCCTCCTTCCCTCATTTCCTGGCTCGTGATTTCTCCCCGTGGTGCCAGCGCCCAGCACCCCAAATCCCGGAGCGCCGGCGCTGGGAACGCTCCAGACCTGTCCCCAAATCCATCCCTGGATCATTCCCCAGCCCCACCCCGTGCTGGAAGCCGGAGTCCCCCCGGAGCAGCTCCTGGAGGTAATTTGGGCGGGTTTGGTGTTTTCATAACAATAATAATGCTCCCCAGGAACACTTTGAGGAAGTAAAACCCTAAGATGAGTGGATTTATGGGGATTTGGGGTCTGTCTTATCCCAGCCCCCAGCTTGGATTGTGGGATTGTGGGTGTATCCCGTCCTGGAGGGCACCGGTTGGATAAACGCAGGGAATTTGGGGATTTTTGGGGCTTGGATTTGTCCCAGCAGGAGCCGGGAGCATTCCCCAGGCCAGGGCAGCTCAGGTGTGTCGCGGCCTGTCCGCACGGACACGGGGCTGGCTCCCGGATTCTGCCCTCCAGGGAATTTTGGGATGCGTGTCCGGGCGGGCCGGTGGCATCACCAGGTCACCGGGGTGTTGTCACCTCCCTGCCCAGACCGGATTTGTCACCGAGGGGTCAATCCCGCTCCGGATCCCGGGATGGAGCCGCTGGCTCCTGTCACCCTCCTGACCCTGCTGGTGCTGGCCCTGGGACACCCCGACCCCGCACTGGACCGGCACTGGGAGCTCTGGAAACAGACCTACGGGAAGGAATATCACCCCCAGGTGGGAATGTCCTGGGAATGTCACCGGGAGGGAGCTGGGGGTGTCCAAGGAATCCTGGCGTGTCTTGGGAATATCCCGGGGTTTTCTGGGGCTCTCCTGGGCGGTGATCACCAGTCGGAGAAGATCTGATGGTGCTTCCAGGCACAGCAGGTCCCCAGGGATGATCCACCCGGGGCTCCCAGTGGCCTTTACTGGGATGAACTGGGGTGGGATGGCTCTGGAGGGGCTGTCCCAGCTCTCACAGAGCCCTGCTGGAATTCCAGGAGGATTCTCTCCGGCGCCTGACGTGGGAGAAGAACCTGTGGCTGGTGACGCTGCACAACCTGGAGCACTCGCTGGGGCTCCACTCCTACACACTGGGAATGAACCACCTGGGAGACATGGTGAGTGTGGGGATTCCAGCCCTCTGGAATTCCCCTGGAGCGCGACTGAGCCGGGATATCAGTGGGTCTGGGGTGGGAAAAGTCCCCCTCAGCCCACCCTGGTGGGATCCAGCAGCCAGGGACAGGCTGCTCCAGAATTCTGTCAGGAAAGAGCTCCTTGGGGAGGCATTTGGGGCACACGGAGCTGGCCCAGTAATTTGGGATATTTATGGATCATCCCTCTCCTATATCCCAAAGTTCAGGGGGGGGTTTGATGGCCCAGCTTCCGGGGATTCGGGGAGCTGGAGCTGAGCTTCTCCTTCTCGGAGGAAAATCTGGAAATTAAACGGACAAAGAAGGAGTTGAGGATCCCCAAACCCAACCCTTCCACCTCAGCGTTCCCGCTCTGCCCCTGAGGTGGGCAAACAAGCAGGAATCCCCCTCTGGGATTTTCTTTCCCACCAGACCAGCGAGGAGGTGGCGGCTTCCCTGACGAGGCTCCGGGTCCGTCCTGGTCCCCGTCGGAATTCCGCATCCCAGCCCAAATTCCGGGCGGTGGGTGACATCCCCGAGGCGCTGGACTGGCGGGACAAGGGTTGTGTGACCGAGGTGAAGAACCAGGTGAGCCTCAGCCCGGGAGCCTCCCGCAGCTCCCTGGGGCAGCTCCTGAGCCTCTCCCGGCTCTTCTCCAGGGCGCCTGTGGAGCCTGCTGGGCCTTCAGCGCCGTGGGAGCCCTGGAGGGGCAGGTGAAGCTGAAAACCGGGAATTTGGTGTCCCTGAGCGCCCAGAACCTGGTGGATTGCTCCGGGATGTACGGCAACAAGGGCTGCGGTGGGGGGTTCATGACGGAGGCCTTCCAGTACATCATCGACAACGGCGGCATCGAGTCCGAGGAGTCCTATCCCTACACGGCTCAGGTGGGCCTGGGAAAAGCTGCTTCCCTGGAAAACTCACGGGGATGCCCCACGGCAGCTCGCTCTGTTCCTGTTTTCCTTCCCTCCTCTCCCATCCAATTCCACCCCCGCCCCTGTGTCCTGGTGGCACCTTTGCTCCAAACCCATCCCAGGGACCTTGGGGTTGTTTTGAGGGGAGTGACTGGAGCAGGAGCCAGAATTCCTACCTGCTTATTTCACCATTTCTTAGGCAACGAGCTGGAGGGGAGGGAAAAAATGGGTCAGGAGCCTCCTGGAAAAAAAACACAGTCCCAGGAAATGGGTCAGAGCAACAAGAGCTCAATCCAAGGAAAAGTGGGATTCAACTCCCCAAATGTGGGGCTGCAGAGGGAAAAGCTGCTGTTTCCTGAGGTCCAGAGGGAATGAGGAGCATCTGTGGATGGGGAGGATGAGGATGGAGACTCCAGGGAAGGGGGAGGATGAGGTTGGAGACTCCAGGGAAGGGGGAGGATGAGGAAGGAGACTCCAGGGAAGGGGGAGGATGAGGATGGAGACTCCAGGGAAGGGGGAGGATGAGGTTGGAGACTCCAGGGAAGGGGGAGGATGAGGATGGAGACTCCAGGGAAGGGGGAGGATGAGGATGGAGACTCCAGGGAAGGAGGAGGATGAGGTTGGAGACTCCAGGGAAGAGGGAGGATGAGGAAGGAGACTCCAGGGAAGGGGGAGGATGAGGTTGGAGGCTTGTGCTGGATTGGGAAGGGGAACCACCCCAGGATGAGGTTGGAGCGACGTTTTTGAGGAAAAAGGGCGGAGAATCCTTTGGGGAACAAACAAACCCAAGGATAGGGAAGTGGGGGACTGGGGGGGCTCCGAGGGGGCTGGGGGGGCTCCGAGGGGGCTGGGGGGGGCTCCGAGGGGGCTGGGGGGGCTCCGAGGCTCCGGGAACGCTCCCGGATCCCACCGGCTCATTCCCGGTTCCCGGCAGAACGGGACGTGCCACTACAACGCCTCGGCCCGCGCCGCCTCCTGCTCCCGGTTCCTGGAGCTGCCCCCGGGTGACGAGGCCGCCCTCAGGGACGCCGTGGCCACCGTGGGCCCCGTGGCCGTGGCCATCGACGCCACCCGGCCCAGCTTCTTCCTGTACCGCTCCGGTGAGGGCGCCGGGACGCCGGGGATCGGCTGGAATTTGGGAAGTTGGGGGTGAATTCCAGCAGGGAGTCAAGTCTCGGGGCTCTTCCGACCTTCCAAACCCACCTCCTTCCGTCCAGAATCCTCTCCTCGTTGGAGGGAACGTTCAGAATCCGGGTGGGGTTTGGGAGGCTGGGATGGGGTGGAAATCCTGGTGTTTTCTCCCTCCCCAGGGGTGTTTGATGACCCCCAGTGCTCGCAGGAGGTGAACCACGGGGTGCTGGTGGTGGGATACGGCTCCCTGGAAAACAAGGAATACTGGCTGGTGAAGAACAGGTAAACCCCGGGCATCCACAGCGAATCCTGGAGCATTCCAGGCTGGAAGGGACCCACAAGGATCAGAGTCCAATTCCCAGCCCTGGACACCCCCAGATCCCACCTTATCCCTCAGGACCTTGTCCAGGTGCTCCTTGGCCCATGGAAGGGTTGGAATGTTGATCCCTAAGGTCCATTCCAACCCAACCCACTCCATAATTCCATGATTCCGTGTGGATGTGGCACTTGGGGACACACTTCCCTGGTGGCCTCGGGACAAAGTCGGACTTTGTGATTCCCAGGAGCTTTTCCAACCCAAACAGTTCAGTGAATTCCGGGCCTCTGGCACTTTCTCCTTTTTCAAAGAAGGAGGATTGAGTTTTCCGTGTGTCTCTTCCCAAAGCTGGGGCGTGCGGTTCGGAGACGTGGGATACATCCGGATGGCCCGGAACGCCTCCAACCTCTGCGGCATCGCCAGCTACGCCTCCTACCCCCTAATTTAGCCAGACCCGCACCCCCAGCACCATCCCAGGGCTCCGGTGATCCCTGGATTCCAGCCCGGCAGGGATCGGATCCATGGGCTGGGAGGGAATCTGGGCGTGGGGAGTGGGAATGGCAGTGATGGGCATCCAGGGGATTCTTGTCTGGGGGGGTGGAAATTGAGGGTTTGGGGGTCAAACGGTGATTCCCGCAGGGATTGGCCACAGGGATGATGGGGGTCAGGTTACTGGGGTCACAGGGATCATTGGGATCGTTTGGATCGGGTTCTGGGATCACAGAGATCACAGGAATTGGGTACCAGGATCACAGGAATCACTAGGGTCATTGGGATCTGGTACTGGGATCACAGGGATCATTGGGATCATTTGGATCGGGTTCTGGGATCACAGGGATCACTGGAATTGGGTACCAGGATCACAGGGATCATTGGGATCATTGGGATCAAGTTCTGGGATCACAGGGATCACAGGACTTGGGTACCAGCATCACTGGGATCATTGGGATCAAGTTCTGGGATCATTGGGATCAAGTTCTGGGATCACAGGGATCATTTGGATCAAGTTCTGGGATCACAGGGATCACTGGAATTGGGTACCAGGATCACAGGGATCTCCGGGATCATTTGGATCAGGTTCTGGGATCTCAGGGACCGTGGGTTCCTCCCTCTGGAGCTGCTGCGATGTCCGACATCAGTTTCTCTCAGTGCCACGCTGCTGGAATTGCAGATATTCCATGGAAAATAAAAACCTGCATTTTGCTGCCTCAAAAATTCCGATATTTGGGTGTAGATCCTTCGGAGATAATCCCAAAAACTCCAACATTTGGTGGCTCGGGTCACCCCAGAGCCAAGAATTCCGTGTTGGTGGCTGGTGATCCTGGGGGAACAGTGTCCCTTTGTCCCTGAGCAATGTCCCCAGGCTGGAATTCCTCACCCCCTCATCCCACCCCTCACTTGCCGGTGGGATCCCGGGACTTCCTGGGAACGGAAGGGACTGGAGCACCGGGAATCTCCTCCCCGGGATGAGGGGTAAGGATGATCCCCCCGGGATCCTGCTCCTGCTGCCGCTCCCGTGGGATTTAGGGCTGGAAGAGGGCGAAGGCGGCTCATTCCCAGCGGCTGGGTTGGGGTTTGGGGCAGGATTTGGTGGGAAAAGGATCCCAACTGCTGAGCCTGGCACCAGGAATGTTGGGTCCTGGATTTCGGGAGGTGGAGCCGTGGGATCGAGACCCCCCGAGGGGACCCTGGTGAGGACGGGGCCAGCTCCAGAATCCCCTTGGGAACCGTGGAATAGTTCAGGGTGGGAAAAACCTCGCAGGTCACTGATTCCACCGGGAATATTTCCAGCATTTTGGGGTCTCGGCTCCTGGAAAGGAGTTTTTGTCCTGCCGTGAAATCACGGCTTGGGTTGGAAAGGACCCGAAGACCCCATTCCAGCCTCCATTCAGGAATTTAAACCCCAACCTCCCAAATTCCACCCTAATTCCAAAGGTTTATGCACACAAGCGCCGCGGGGAGGACTCCGGGGCGGACCCGCAAGAACCAGGAAACGCGGAGCCAAAATTTAACCCCCAAAACCTTGGAAAAGGCTCAATCCCTGCCCTGGAGCCCGGGACAGGGAATCCCTGGAAAAGTTTGGGAGCGCGGCTGGAGCGGGCAGAGCTCGGAGCCGCGTCCCGGGAGGTGTCACCTCCTGGCACCTCCCGAACCCCGCACAAAGGTCCCCGTTCCGCCCGGTTCTTTAAACAAACACGTTCCCGGCGGGACAAATCCCCAGGAATACCCAGCGGGGAGACGGAGCCCAGGGGCCGCTCGGCTCCCGGCTGGGGAATTCGGGATTTTCCCGAGGTTTCTGCCGCCTCCGGGACACCCCGGCCGAGGCTGCGGCAGCTTTTCCATGCTCCCGGATATTCCTGGTAGGTGGGAATTGTTTTTCCCCGGGGGGTGCTGAGCTCCCGCAGGTGCCTCCGGAGCGGGATGGAGCCGATCCAGCCGGGATTGACTCGTTCCCCGCTGGCTTTTCCCAGGAAATGAGCTCCCGCCCGGATCCGGCTGTGCTGGCATTGTCCAAGGTGTGTGACCCAAGCTCTGGAGCCGGGACAAGGTGGGGATGTGGGCGCAGCCCCGCGGATGTTGGAAAAGTGGGAATACTCCTGGAGGGGGGAGGAAATCTTGCCTTTGGGGCGGGGAAACTGAGGCACGGAGTCAATCCCACCCCCGCGGCGCTTTGGGGGTGCCCGGTTCCTCCCCGCCGCTGAATGATCCCGAAATCCCAAGGGAAGGATTCTCCTGGAGCAGGGAAGGGGCAGTTGGACCCCGAGGGGGGACCCGGGGGGGGGGGGGCTGCTCCTGATCCCTAAAAACCGCCGGGAAAAGGGAATCGGGGGGTGCCGAGGGCGGGGGGGGATGGGGGGGATCCGGTGCCGGATTTGGGGAAGGGGAGCGGCACCCCCCGGATCTGCGGGAAAAGGGTTAACAGGGAGAAGGATCTGGTTCGCCGAGTGGTTCCTGGTTTGTTTGGAGTGCGGGAGAGGAGGGGGAGGGGGCGCGGGGCCGGGACCCCGGGAATCTCCGGGAATCTCCGGGAATCGGGAATCTCCGGGAATCTCCGGGAATCGGGAATCTCCGGGAATTGGGGATTTCCGGGTCGCGCGGAGCTCACCCTGCCCCCATCACCCGCAGGTAGGTCCGGGGTGACCTGGGGTCACCTGGGGTCACCTGGGCATGGCCTGACCCCCCCCGAGCCCCCCCCGAGCCCCCCAGGGACCCCGGCCCCGTTGTCACCACCCCGGAGCCACCACGGTGTCCCGGACACTCCGGTGGGACACGGGGAGGACGCTCCGGTCCCCCCGCGATCCCTGCCCTGGAGCAGCTCCCGAAATTCCCGGTCCTGCGCCGTTATCCCGCTGTTCCCGCATCCCAGGCGGGATCCAAACCCACCGGAGCCACATTTCGGGGGCTGCCCCGGGGGATGGGGATTTGGGGGCAGCTGCCGCAGGATCTCGCCTCTTTCCCAGCCAACTCCCGGCTCCGGAGCTTGGATTCGCATCCTGAGATTCCCAACAGGTTCTGGGAATCTCCCGCGCATCCCGGTGGCTTCTCTGCACCTGGATGAGCCCAGGAGCCCCAAAATCCGCGGGGATTTGGCGGGTTCCTGGGAAGAGCCGTGGCTGTGGCCTTCCCTTGGGAGCTGCCCCGGGCCGATGGCCACGCTCCGCTCCTCAGGGTTTTGTTTTGGTTTTTTTTTTTATTCCATATTTATTATTCCACGTTTGTGGCCGATCCCCGGCAGATCCAAGGGCAGATCCACAAAGGAAAGCGGTTTTTTTGGTTTTGTTTTTTTTTTTTTTAATCAGCTGACCGGGCTGGGAATGTAAAAACAGGAAAACGGCTGAGCTCATCCCAGCTCATCCCAGCTCATCCCAGTCCCCTCCCTGTCCCCAGCGGGGTGAGTGTGGCCGGGGCTGGGGCAGGAGGTGCCAGCCTGGGAACGGTGTCGGGATTTGGGGACTGTGGGACCGGAGCCATTGGCTGGGGCATGGGGATCACGGGATCCACTGGGAGCAGCCCGGGATCACCCGGATCGAGGCGAGGAGCTGGGAATGGTCCCGGCAGGAGCAGCTGGGCCGGGATGCTCAGGGGGTGTCGGGATTTTGGGAGGGGTGTTGGGATTCCCGGGGGTTTCTTTTGGGGGGCCACAGCCAGGCTGAAATCCCCCAGATCCCATCTCAGGTCCCATCTCAGATCCAGGTGCCCCCCGGTCCCTCTAAAGCCCCCTGAGGCCCTCTCCTGAGGTCCAGCTGCTCCAGGGGGTTCCCTCCCCTCAGGAGGTGGGAATTTGGGAGTCGGATGAACCACATCCAGGGTCTCCCTGGGGTGGAGGTTCCCATTCCCATTCCCCATTCCCCATTCCCATTCCCGTTCCCGTTCCCATTCCCATCCCCATTCCCAATTCCCATTCCCCTTCCCCATTTCCCATTCCCATTCCCCATCCCCATTCCCCTTCCCCATTCCCCATTCCCATTCCCCATTCCCATTCCACATTCCCATTCCCATTCCCCATTCCCATCCCCATTCCCCTTCCCCATTCCCCATTCCCATTCCCCATTCCCATTCCACATTCCCATTCCCATTCCCATCCCCATTCCCACATTCCCCATTCCCCATTCCCATCCCCATTCCCATTCCCATTCCCATTCCCATTCCCATTCCCATTCCCACATTCCCCATTCCCATTCCCATTCCCAGTCCCATCCCCACATTCCCCATTCCCATTCCCATCCCCATTCCCCATTCCCATTCCCATTCCCATCCCCATCCCCATTCCCCATTCCCCATTCCCATTCCCACATTCCCCATCCCCATTCCCATTCCCATTCCCATTCCCATTCCCATTCCCATTCCCATCCCCATTCCCCATCCCCATTCCCATTCCCGTTCCCATTCCCATTCCCATTCCCACATTCCCCATTCCCAGCCGCCCTCAGGCCGAATTCCTGGCGGTTTAATGAGTAACCAGGAGAGCTCCTCCCGGGGGGGGGGGGGTTGAGAGTCCCGGCCCCCCCGGGGGATTTGGGGACCCTCCGGCGCCTCGGGGACACGGTCGGGATCGGGGAATGTCCCCCCAGCTCCGGGAGGGCCGGGGGTGGGGCAGAGACCCCCCAAATTCATCTCCCGGCTGCTCCAGGCTCCCCCCTGACCCCCCCACGCCCCTCCCCGCAGCGCCCGGCCCTGAGCAGCCCCCCAAAATCCTGGAGCCCCCCCAAATCCTGGAGCCCCCCCAAATCCTGGAGCCCACCCACGTCTCCCCAGGGCCCTGCGGGGGGGTCCCCGCGGGGGTCCCGGCCCCGAGGCGCCGCTGCGTGTCTGTCCTGGAGCCCGGCACGGCCTGGGATGAGGAGGAGGAGGAGGAGGAAGAGCGGATGGCCGGGGTGTCCCTGCGGAGATCCGGGAGCTCCCTGGACCCTTTCCGCCGGCACAGCTGGGAGCCGGGAAAGGAGCCGCGGGGGATCCCGGGCTACGACCAGCTCAGGTAGGGGACAGCCCCGGGTCACCATTCCCCAAACCCAGGGTTCGGGTGTCCCTCAGTGTCCCCGAGCCCCAAATCCAGGGTTCGGGTGTCCCTCAGTGTCCCCGAGCCCCAAATCCAGGGCTCAAAGGTGTCCTTGAGCCCCAAATCCAGGGTTCAGGGGTGTCCTTGAGCCCCAAACCCAGGGCTCAGGGGTGTCCCCCTGTCCCCGAGCTCCAAACCCAGGGGTCTCCCTGTGTCCCCGAGCCCAAAACCCAGGGCTCAGGGGTGTCCTTGAGTCCCAAATCCAGGGCTCAGGGGTGTCCTTGAGTCCCAAATCCAGGGCTCAGGGGACCCCTCGTGTCCCTGAGCCGCAAATCCAGGGCTCAAAGGTGTCCTTGAGCCCCAAACCCACGGCTCAGGGGTGTCCCCGTGTCCCCGAGCTCCAAACCCAGGGCTCAGAGGTGTCCCCGTGTCCCCGAGCTCCAAACCCACGGCTCAGGGGTGTCCTTGAGCCCCAAATCCAGGGCTCAGGGGTGTCCCCGAACCCCAGATCCAGGGGTGTCCCCGTGTCCCCGAGCTCCAAACCCAGGCTGGGACCCTCCGAGCACCCCTGCCTCGGTGGGGACACCCCAAGGTCCCTGCTCCCTCACCCCCTCAGGGACCAGCCGTGGTTTGGGGGTGTCCCCACCCTGAAGGTCCCGTGTCCCCCGCAGTGGCAGCGTGGAGCAGCTGGGGGGGCTGTGCCGGCCCCGCCGGGACCCCCGGAGGGTCCCCCTGGTCCACAGCAGTGACGACCTGGACTCGCTGCTGTCCCAGGACGAGGAGGACGAGGCCGACGTGAGGAGGGCACAGGTAGGACCCTCCTGTCACCCGGGGGTCACCCACCCGAGCTGGGGCGAGGGGACAGGGGACCGCGGAGAGTGGATCGCTGTGACAAAATCGCATCCTGGTGGCTTTGCCGTCCATCCTGGGTGGCTTTGTCATCGCCCTGGTGGCTTTGTCATCGCCCCAAGCGGTTCTGTCGCCGTCCTGAGTGTGTTCGCCGTCATTTTGGGTGACCCTGTTGTCACTTTGGGTGGCTTGGCCATTGTCCTGGTGGTTTGCCATTGCCCGCAGTGACTTTGCCATTGTCCCGAGTGACTTTGTCATCATCTGGAGCGGCTTTGCCACAGTCCTGGTGGCTTTGTCACTGTCCTTGTGCCTTTGCCATCGCCCTGGGTGGCTTTGCCGCTGTCCGGAGCGTCTTTGGGACCACAGGGACGCTCCTTCCCGGCCCTGTCCCCTGGGAGCGGCTCCTTTTCGGGGATCAGTGTCGGGGATGGACTCTGGGGGTGGCGGTGCCACTGTCCCTGTCCCTGTCCCCGCCGGCAGGAGGACGCGTGGAGGCTCCCGGCGCCCCGGGCCGGGGCCGGCTCCTGGGGCTGGTCCCGCTCCAAATCCGCGTCACTCGGTGTCATCGCCAGTGTCCCCGGCGAGGAGGGTGAGTGTGTCCCCCCCCCCCGGGACCCTCGGTGTCCCCCCGGCGCTGTCCCTGCTCCGACCTCCCCCGTAACGACCCAAAATCGATGGCGCTGTTAATTACGGCTCCCCCCCCTCCCTCCCCCCGGCACCTCCTCACGGCTCTTTTTAAATTCCTTTTCCCTTTTCCAGCGGCCGAAATTCCGCCGTTCGCCTCCCAGCAGAGCCTGGTCAGCGGGTGAGTCCCCTCGCTGTCCCCTCGCTGTCCCCTGGTGGCCTCGCGGTGTCCTGTCCCCTCCTCGCCTGTCACAGCCCATTCCCGTCCTCATTAGGGAATGTGTCCCGGGGATGGGCACGCCGGGGGGTGGCCGGGAGCCCCGCGGGGACAGGGGACAGGGATGGGGATGGGGACAGGGATGGGGACAGGGATGGGGACAGGGATGGGGACGGGGACACCCCGCCCTGAATCGCCACCCCACAAAGGACGCGGCTTTTCCCCCTTCAAAGGTGGCTCGTCCCCCTCTGAAGGTGGCTTGTCCCCGTCTGAGGGCATCTTGTCCCCCCCCCTCGAGGGTGATTGATCTCCAAGGGTGGCTTGTCCCCTCCAACGGTGACTTGTCCCCTTCAGCGGGAATTCCTCCTCTCCCAGGGGGATTTCTTCCCTTCAGGGGGTGGCTTTTGTCACCTCCCCCCGGGGTGATTTGGCCCCTCCGAAGCCTCTTTGTCCCCATCCGAGGATGTCCCCAAGGAACCGCCACCACCCAGGACAAGGGGGGACCCCCAACCTCAGGGCTGTCCCCCTCAAACCCGGGACCCCCTCCCCAAATGGGGGCTCAGAGACACGGGGGAGGCCCGGGGGGGGGGGGGGAGGGGACACGGGGGGACCCGGCTGGGAGCGGGGAGGGGACACGGGGGGACCCGGCTGGGAGCGGGGAGGGGACACGCACGCTCCTCCCCGTTCCCGGCGGGGACAGAGCGGGATTGTCCGGCGGGATTGTCCAGCGGGATCCTCCTCCTGCAGCGCCGGGAGCCGCGAGCGGCTGGCGGGGGAGGCGGGGACCCCCCCGGGCCGGGAAGGGACCCCCCTGGACAGGACCCTCAGCTTCATCCGCAGGATGACCGGGAAGACAAAGGTAGGGAAAAAAAAACCGGCAGCGGGGCGTGGGATCGGCGCGACGGGATAACGGGATAATGGGATAACGGGATAACGGGATAACGGGATAACGGGATAACGGGATAACGGGATAACGGGATGGGTTCGGGGATGCTCCGCCGTGCCTCAGTTTCCCCGCTCCGTCCCTCGCTGTTTCCCGGCCTTTGGGATGTAAAAGAGAAGGAAAACGCGGGATGTGCTCAGGGAAGGGATCCCAAGCGGACCCCCCTCCCCGCTCATCCCGGCCTTTCCTGCGGCCATCCCTTCCTCGGGAATGTTTTCCTCCTGCTCCTTCCCCTCCCGTGCCTCAGTTTCCCCTCCCCCGCTTGTTCCCGAGGGGGGTTTTGTGACCCGGGGGGGGGGTCCCCTCTCCACACCCCCTTTTCGGGGGGCTCAGGGGGAGAAACTGAGGCAGGAGGGGCCACGGCGGCGGGCGGTGGCTTTGTCCCCGCGGCTGCCACCCCAGGCCGGTTTTGGGGGGGGGCAAAGCCCCCTCCCCACCCCCCTTCCCCCCACCCGGGACGGCCCCGATTCGCCGTGCGGAGCCGTTAATCCCTGACCTCCTCCTCCCGCTCTTGCCGCCGCCTCCGCCGCCAGCTGTTCCCAGCTGCGGGGGCCCCGCGACCCCCCCCCGGGTCCAAACCCCTCCTGGGATCCGGAACCGCGGCGGCGGGATGGCTCCAACCCCATCCCGACATCGCAGCGGGGCCGGAACGGGCTCCTTGGGGATGTTTATTGCCGTTATCGCACTGTTTGGTGGCGATTGTGTCGGGAAAAGGCGGCGGGAAGTTTGGGGGGCGCTGCGGGGGGGCTCGGGCTCCGTGTCGCTCCCGGATGGAACAACGGCACACGGAGGGAATTATTCTCCCTCAAGTATTTGGGGAAGAAATAATAATCCCTTTGGGGGGCTCAGCCCGGGGGGTCCCGGGGGGAAATTCTGGCGTGGGGACACTCGGGGGGGTCCCTGTGGCCGGAGCCCCCCCCGTTCCCTCCTCCCGCTGTTTTGTTTCCGTGGCCTCCGTGGGCTTTTCCCGGGTGGATCCACGTGGGAAGCGCCCCCCCGGAGCCCCCCTGGAGCATCAGGGGCCTCTCCGGGGATTGTTTTTTTTTTTTGAGGGGTGTTTTTTGGGGCTGGTTTGGGCTAAGAGCCGCCGAGGAGGGAGAAGCAGCGGATCTGAGCCTCGGGTGTATCCGGGAGGAAATGAGGAATCGGGAATGTGGGTGAAAGGGGGGGACTGACCACGTCCTCCCCCCGCTCCCGGTCACCCCCCCCCCCCGAGGGTTTGATTCCGCTTTGGTGACCAGGAGTTAATTAAAATCCGCAGTTTAATTACAATCCTGCCTTGGCAGCCCGGGAAGGAGCCCGGGAATGAGTCGGGAATGAATCAGGGACGAGGCCCAGACGACTCCATGGATCTGCTCCCGGGCTGGGCTCATCGGATGTTTTCCTGGATCCCAGTTTTTCCCGGGAATGGTCATCCCACCCCTCTCCCCTGGGATTTGTGGGTCCGGCCGCGGTTTTCCATAGGGAAAAATTCCCTGTTTTCCATGGGGAGTGGGAGGCAGCCGGGAATGGTGACACCTCTCCCTGGCACCGCTGCCTTGCCCTGGTTATTCATTAATCCCAGCGCCGCTCCTGTCGCTCTCCCCTTGGCGCCGCCGAGTTTGGGGATAAAGGGACATTTAATTTCCTGAGGAGCCGCTTGCACCCCGGAATTGAGGGGGTGCCTTTGTCCTGGAGCTCCTCAGGTGACATTTGGGGGACTTCGAGGTCCCCAAAAAGCCGCAGACGGGACCGGGAGCGTTATCGCGGAGCGGGATTGATCTGATAAATCCCGGCTTATCCCTGGTGGAGTTAATGTTCAAGCGGTGACGCCAGCCCAGCTGCCAGTGCCAGGGCCTCTCCCAAGCCTCTGCTCGACAGGGGAAAAAGCAACATTTCCCCAAAATAGCGCCTTTATCCCGACTCTCCATGCCCTGGGAAGGGCCCAGCATGGATTTGCTGCAGCTGGGAGATGAAAGTCCCCAAAATGGAGGAGAGCAGGGTTGGGATTTGTGTCACCCCAAAAAGGCGCTTTGGGGTGTCCTTTGGGAGGGATGGAATCTCCTGGGATTTGCTGCTTCCTTTGGGGATTCCAGTCCCAGTGTCCCTCTGGGAGGGGCTTTCCCAAAGCTCGGGGGTTTCCAGGAGTGTGTGAGGGGGGAAACTGAGGCACAGAGAGGAAGGGCTGGACTCGGGGCCACATCCGGGCTGCTGGGGCCGGCCCAGGGGGGGCTCCGAGGGGCCACCCCGAGGGATGCTCGGCGTCATCTCCGGCGACCGACTCCAGGGGACACCGGGCGGTGACCCGGGATGTCTCTGGGGACCAATCCCGAGGGATCCGGGGTGGCTGCAGGGGCCGATCCCTGGGGATGCTGGGACAGGGATCCCCCGGGATGCTGGACAGGGATCCCTCGGGATGCTGGAACACGGATCCCTCGGGATGCTGGAACACGGATCCCCCGGGATGCTGGGACACGGATCCCTCGGGATGCTGGACAGGGATCCCCCGGGATGCTGGGACACGGATCCCTCGGGATGCTGGACAGGGATCCCCCGGGATGCTGGGACAGGGATCCCTCGGGATGCTGGGACACGGATCCTTCGGGATGCTGGAACACGGATCCCCCGGGATGCTGGGACAGGGATCCCTCGGGATGCTGGGACACGGATCCCTCGGGATGCTGGACAGGGATCCCCCGGGATGCTGGAACACGGATCCCTCGGGATGCTGGGACAGGGATCCCTCGGGATGCTGGAACACGGATCCCTCGGGATGCTGGGACACGGATCCCTCGGGATGCTGGGACACGGATCCCTCGGGATGCTGGAACACGGATCCCTCGGGATGCGGGAACACGGATCCCTCGGGATGCTGGGACACGGATCCCTCGGGATGCTGGGACAGGGATCCCTCGGGATGCTGAGACACGGATCCTTCGGGATGCTGGAACACGGATCCCCCGGGATGCTGGACAGGGATCCCCCGGGATGCTGGACATGGATCCCCCGGGATGCTGAGACACGGATCCCTCGGGATGCTGGGACAGGGATCCCTCGGGATGCTGAGACACGGATCCCTCGGGATGCTGGGACACGGATCCCTCGGGATGCTGAAACACGGATCCCTCGGGATGCTGGGACACGGATCCCTCGGGATGCTGGGACACGGATCCCTCGGGATGCTGGGACGCGGATCCCTCGGGATGCTGGGACAGGGATCCCTCGGGAGCTGGCCTGAGTCCCGGCTCTGATCCCTTGGGATGCTTGGGAGCCGATCCCGGAGGATGCTGATCCCGGGGTGACTCCCGGGTGCCGATCCCGGGGGATGTCGGTCCCCGGGAGGCCGATCCCGGCTGGATCCCGGGGTTCCCGGCTGGATCCCGGGGTCCCCGTACGAACAAAGGCCCCGCGGGCAGCACGAGGCCGGGGGACGGCGCGACCCGCCCCCGGGGGGCGGGACCGAGAGAGACCGGGCAGGAACCGGGAGCCCCGGGAGGGGACCGGGAAGGAGCCGAGAAAGAGCCGGGAGGCACCGGGAAGGAGCCGGGAGGCACCGGGAAGGAGCCGGGAGCGCTCCTTGGATTATGTCCCGTATCGAGTCGCTGTCGCGAGCCAGGAGCGATCGCGCCAAGGTGGGTCCCGGCCAGCGCAGCCCCCCCCCGGGAGGGGTCCCCCCTCTCCCAGCCCCTCTTGGGGTCGGGGGGGGATTCTTCCCTCCCTGCTCGTGTTTTTGGGGGGCGGGAGGAGCCCCCCCATCCCTCAGCCCGGCCTGGGGGCTCTGCCCTGCCCCCGGCGGCCGCGGGGATTTGGGGGTTTTTGGGGGGCACGGGGTGATGCTGGGGGTCCCGATGGAAGGGGCAGGAGGGAGGGGCGGGGGTCAGGACCCCCCCAGCTGCTCCCCGTTGAGCATCAGGGGCTGCTGCTGGAGCAAGGACCCCCTCCTCCCCCAGCTCCGGGGACCCCCGTGTGTCGTCCCCCCCCCCAATTCTCCGCCGCCCCAAATCTCCCCTCGACTCTTCCTCATCCTCCTTTCCGCCGGGGCCAAAGCTTTGGGTGGCGCGAGGATGAGGATGAGGAAGTCGCCTTTCCCCTCCTGCCGGGCGGGGGAAGAAGTTTTAGGGACCCCCTTTCCCTCCCCCGCACCCCAATTCTCTCGCTCTCCGTGGAGACAAAACCCGGCGGGGGGGAGGGGTTCGGGCATGGGGAAACTGAGGCACGAGGAGCTCCGGGAGCGCGCCCGCGGCTCCGACCCCCGTGACCGGGGCGGTGCGGGGGGGGGCCCGAGCATGTGGCAATGCCGGCGTGGCGAAACGCCGGGCGGGGGGGGGCTCAGGGGGGGCTCCGTGTGCCCGCCGTGCTCGGGGCAGGGCCGTGGTGACGGGGGGACAACCCTCTGTGCTCCCCCACCCCCCCCCGGAACATCAGTTCACCCCAAAACTGAGATTTTTTTGGGGGGACCCCCCCGCCCCAGGGTGCGCTGAGTGGGTCGGGTCTGAGCCCCGAGGGCAGCGGGGGGGTTTTGGGGGTGCCCCCAGCCCGGAGAGGGGTTCGGGGAGGTCAGGGGACAGTTTTGGGGGGGCTGCGGGGGGTTTTGGGGGTGCCCCCAGCGCGGAGAGGGGTTCGAGGAGGTCAGGGGACGGTTTTGGGGGGGCAGCGGGGGGGTTTTGACGCGGTTCGAGGGCGGTTCTCTGGAAGGGGGGAAGTGGTTCTTGTTCCCCGCGCCGCCCGGGGAGAGGGAAATGGTTGAGTTTGGGGTTTTGTTTTTTTAAATTTTTGTTTAAAGAAAGTTTCGTCCGAGAGCTTTTCGCCCCACCCAAGGCCGGGGTGAGGGGTCGGGGTGACACCCCTCCCCGCGGGGGGGCGGCTCCCAGGGGACACCCAAAGGCAGCGGGACCCCCCCGCCACCGGGAGGGGACATATGGGGACACCCCCCGGGGGTTCCCCCTCTGCCTTTCGGGGGGTCCCAGCAGCAGCAGCCCCCCCCCCCCCGGAGCCCCCCAAAACAGCCCAGGGGGGGGGTCTCACCGTCCCCATCTCCCCTCCCCAACTGCGCCCCTCAACCCGCCCCTAAATCCGGGGGCTTCAAACCTCCGAGGGGGGAAATTTGGGGGCTGAGGGGACCTGGGGCTGTCCCCCGGTGGATTTTTTGGGGGGGAAGAGGCACCGCTGGGAGTCCCCCCGTGTTTCCCATCCCGGCCCAGCGGGGTCTTTGTTGCCTCGGCGCCGGCTTTGTTCGCCGCCGGGGCGGCAGGAGGGGGGCTGTCCCCAAAGAGCGGGGGGCTGTCCCCAAAAAGGGGGGGAACTGCCCCCCAAAAAGGAGAGGGCTCATCCCCGGCAGCTCCGTGACTCCGCGGTTTTGGGGTTCAGCTCCCTCAAACCCTCTGCGGGTTTGTTGTTTTTGGTTTGTTTTTTTTTTTTGGCGGGGGGTTCCCCTCTTCGCACCCGACGCCGCCTTTAGGGTGAGGTGGCCCCGAGGGTTGTGAAAGCACCCCAAAAACTCTCCCCTGAGCTGCGCGCCGAGAGCCTCGGACCGGAACAGGAACCCAAAAAACCCCCGGCTCTAATTAAAGCACGGAAAGTTCCTCCGCCCCCCGCGCCGGGGGAGGGCCGGGGCTCGGAAGTGTCGGGACCCCGAAATTCCCCGCACGGAGCTCCGCGTGTCCCCGCAGCCCGGTTTGTGTCGCGTGTCCCCGCAGCCCGGTTTGTGTCGCGTGTCCCCGCAGCCCGGTTTGTGCGCCGGCTTTGGGGGGGCGCGGGGGGGGTCTTTGTCTTGGGGGTCTCCGCTGTTCGGGGGGTTTGTGGGGGCGCGGGAGGGGTCCCCTCCCTTTCCCCGGGGTCTTTCGGGCTTGGTGTCCCCCCGATGTCCCGCCGGGACCCCCCAAAGCTGCGGTGGTTCCCCACAGAGCGAAGGGATGCGGGACCCCCCAAATCTTCCCAGGGTGATTCTCGGGTGGGGTTTTTTTTGGGGGGGAGAGGCAGAGGTTCCACGGGTGACCCCCCCCATCCCGTGAGGGGTTTTTGGGGGCCGAGACCCCCAGGCCGAGGGGGGTCCCGGGCCGGGCGGGGGCCGCGCCGGGCAGGAAGCGACCGCGGCTCCCGCCTTTGTCTGGCGCGCTGCGGTTTCCTTCTCGAGGGGGGGCCCAAAACGGGGAGAAAACCACGGAAATCGGCAATGGAGAACAGCGGGGAAAGAGGGGAGAAAAGTCAGGGAGGGGGGGAAGGAAAAAAAACGGCCAAAAAACCCAAAACAAAACAAAAAAATCAAAAAAAAAAAAAAAAAAAAAGAGAGAGAAAAGTGTTGGGGGAAGCGGAGAAAAAAAAAAGGTAAATAAGGTGTAAAAAGGAAAATGAGCGGAGGGAAAGCGGGGAAAAAGCAGTAAAGAAGGAAAAATCAGTTAAAAAGGAAAATGGAGTAAAAGGGGGGGGAATAAGCATAAAAAAGGGGAAAACAGTAAAAAAAAGGGGGAGGGCGGCAAAAAAAATGGGGAAAAATAAAAGAGGAAAAAAATCGGTGCCGGAAAAGGAAAGAAAAGCGGAAAGATAAAGGAAAGAAAGTGGAGGGAATGAAAGGGGAAAAATAAGGAGGATAGGGCAAAAAGAATAAAGGGAAAGAAAAGAAAAAAAAAGCAAAAAAAAAAATTAAAAAGAAAGGAAAGCAGATAAAGAGAGAGAGAGAGAAAAAAGAAAAGAAATTTAACAAAAACCAGAGGAAAATAAAAGGAAAACAAACAAAACCGGCGGAGCAAAGGGGGAAAATCAAAGGAAAACAAACAAGCGGGCGGGAACAATCGCACTCGGGGCGGATGTCGCGGCCGGAGGCGCCGGGGGGGGGCCGGGGCTCGGGGGGTCCGCGATGTGCTGCTGCTCCTGCGCCCCGTTCCCGGCCGACGGGGAGGCGGAGAGACCCCTGAGGCGAGAGAGGGTGAGACCCCCGCGCCCCCCGCTGGGGCCCGGGGACACGGGGTGACACTGGGGTCCCGGTCCTGAGCGCTGCGCTCCCGCCGGGGTCCCACCGGGGTCCCACGGGGTCCCACTCTTGATCCGAGGGGTCCCACTCCTGATCCGAGGGGTCCCACTCCTGATCCGAGGGGTCCCACCCCTGATCCGAGGGGTCCCACCCCTGATCCGAGGGGTCCCACTGGTGCCGTGGGGTCCCACTGGTGCCGTGGGGTCCCGCTCCTGCCCCGTGACCCCCCTGACCTTCCTCCCCTCCCCACCCCCCCCAGGAGCCCCCCGGGGGTCCCCCAACCTCTCCCCCGCCCTCGGGGGGGGTCAGGAGCAGGGACAGACCGGGACCCCCCTTTGGCGTTGGGACCGGGGGGTGGGCAGAGGAACTGGGGGGGGGTCCCGAAGCGCCGCCGTTTTTGGGGGGCTGTGGGTTGTCCCCCCAAGTTCCCCGACCCGCCGGGCTCAGCCGCGGTGCCAGGCACGGCCGGGGATGGCGGGGGGGGGCACAAAGGCCTCTCTGTGCCCGTGGGGGGCTCAGGGCGGGGGGGGTCCGAGGCGAGCACGGGGACACTCGGGGTGACACCAACTCGCTCCCCTTTTCCCTGCGGGAACCCCCAAACAGACCCCTCCCCAAAACCCATCCCCGGGGGGGCTCAGCCGTCTGCCCACCCCCCGTTTTTAAGGGGGGGGGTGGGGGGAAGGGTGAAACCCCCTCAGTTTGGCTAAAAATAGGAGGTAGGGGGGTGCAGGACGATGTCCCCAACCCCCCCACGGGGCAGCGTCACCCCCGGCTGCGCCCCCGCAGCCCGTCCCCATTGGGGCTGGTGCCGGGGGGGGGCCGTACCGGGGCGGGGGGGGATCTCTCCCGCAGCCTCCGGTTGCCGTGGAGACGGGATGCTGGGAAGCGGGAGCGAGCGCAGGGAACGCGGCGCTCTGTCCCCGTCCTCCGGCTTCCCCACCGAGCCTCCGGGTGCCGCCGGGGACCGGCCGCTCCCGCTGCCCTCCCGGGGCCCCGCAGCCATGAGCCGCGTCCCGAGGCCGGCGGGAGGAGCCGCGGGGCGGCCGCGGTGCCGCAGCCCCGTCAGGCGTCCGGTGCCTCTGTCCGGGCAGGGCAAAGACAAGGACAGGATGAAGGAAGGGAAGGAGAAAGACGCTCGTTATACCAATGGGCACCTCTTCACCACCATCTCCGTGTCCGGCATGACCATGTGCTTCGCCTGCAACAAGAGCATCACGGCCAAGGAAGCGCTCGTGTGTCCCAGTGAGTGCCCGGGGGGGATATTCCAGGTGGATGTGGCAGGGCTGGGGTTGCCAGGAAGGATTTGCCGAGGGGAATTTGCTGGAGGGGGACGTGCCAGGGCAGGATTGGCATGGTGGCATCGCTGGGGTGGATTTGGTGGCTTTGGCAGAGTGGATTTGGTGGGGTTGCTTTGGCAGGGTGGATTTGGTGGCTTTGCCAGGGTGGATTTGGTGAGGTGGCTTTGGCAGGGTGGATTTGGTGGCTTTGGCACGGTGGCTTTGCTGCAGTGGCTTTGCCAGGGTGGATTTGGTGGGATTGCTTTGCCAGGGTGGATTTGGTGGCTTTGGCAGAGTGGATTTGATGGGGTGGCTTTGCCAGGGTGGATTTGATGGGGTGGCTTTGGCGGGGTGGATTTGGTGGCTTTGGCACGGTGGCTTTGCTGCAGTGGCTTTGCCAGGGTGGATTTGGTGGCTTTGCCAGGGTGGATTTGGTGGCTTTGGCAGGGTGGATTTGATGGGGTGGCTTTGCCAGGGTGGATTTGGTGAGGTGGCTTTGGCAGAGTGGATTTGATGGGGTGGCTTTGCCAGGGTGGATTTGATGGGGTGGCTTTGGCAGGGTGGATTTGGTGGCTTTGGCAAGGGTGGATTTGGTGGGGTGGCTTTGCCAGGTTGGCATTCCCAGGGCAGAATTACCACGGTGGCTTTGCTGCAGTGGCTTTGCCAGGGTGGCATCGCTGGGGTGGCTTTCCGGAGTGGAGTTGCCAGGGTAGCTTTGCCGCAGTGGTTTTTTCGGAATGGCTCCTCCGGGGTGTCTTTTCCATCGTGGTTTTCCCAGGGTGGCTTTGCTGGGGTGGATGTGCCAGGGCAGAATTGCCAGGGTGGCTTTTCCAGGGTGAAATTGCCGTGGTGGCTTTGCTGCAGTGCCTCTGCCAGGGTGGATTTGGTGAGGTGCCTTTGCCAGGGTGGATTTGGTGGAACGGAGTTGCCAGGATGGATTTTCTGGGGTGGCTTTCCCGTGGTGGCTTTGCCAGGGTGGCATTCCTGTGGTGGCTTGGCCAGGGTGGCTTTGCCGCAGTGACTTTTCCCAGGGTGGCTTTTTCCTGGGGTGGCTTTTCCATGGCGGCTTTGCCGCAGTGGCTTTTCTGAGGAGGCTTTTTTTGGGATGACTTTTTTTGGGGTGGCTCTGCTGGGGCGGAATTGCTGGGGTGGCTTCGCCAGATTGGGTTTGCCGCAGTGGCTTTGCCAGGGCGGCTTTTTTTGGGACAGCTTTTTTGGGGTGGCCTTGCCAGGATGATGACACTGCCGTGGTGGCTTTTCCAAGATGACTTTTCCTGGGGTGGCTTTTACCCTGTGGCTTTGGGCACCGCAGTTCCTCCCGGGTTTGTAACCTGGAGCAGATGGTTTCTGCTCCCTGGAGCATCCTGACTACCTGGCACTGGTGGCCCTGGGCTGGCGCTGGTGGCTCTGGGCTGGAGCTGGTGACCTCGGGCTGTCACTGGTGGCCCTGGGCTGTCACTGGTGGCCTCGGGCTGGCGCTGGTGGCCCCAGACTGGCGCGGTGCCCTCGAGGTTGGAGCAGCTGCTCCCTGGCAGCTGCAGCTCCGGCAGCGATCTGCATCCACCCGCATTCCCACCACATCTGCTCCCGTCGCTCCGCCAGGATCCGGAGGAGGAGGGGTGGCAGGAGGGGTCCCCGTGGCCTCTCCGTCACCTCTCCGTGTCCCCCCCCAGCCTGCAACGTCACCATCCACAACCGCTGCAAGGACACCCTGCCCAACTGCACCAAGGTGAAGCAGAAGGTGAGCGCGGGGTGAGGCGAGGCGGGCGGCGAGGGATCCGTGGGGGATGAGGGATCCGTGGGGGATGAGGGATCCGTGGGATGTGGGAATCGGGGACACTCGAGGACAGTGACGCTTCCGCTCCCCCGCAGCAGCAGAAGGCGGCGCTGCTGAAGAACAGCTCAGCCCTGCAGTCGGTGTCCCTGCGCAACAAGAGTGAGTGGGGGGAGCTTCCCTTCCCTTCCCTTCCCTTCCCAAACCTTCCCAAACCTTCCCTTCCCTTCCCAAACCTTCCCTTCCCTTCCCTTCCCAAACCTTCCCTTCCCTTCCCTTCCCAAACCTTCCCTTCCCAAACCTTCCCTTCCCAAACCTTCCCAAACCTTCCCAAACCTTCCCTTCCCAAACCTTCCCTTCCCAAACCTTCCCTTCCCTTCCCTTCCCTTCCCTTCCCTTCCCTTCCCTTCCCTTCCCTTCCCTTCCCTTCCCTTCCCTTCCCTTCCCTTCCCTTCCCTTCCCTTCCCTTCCCTTCCCTTCCCTTCCCTTCCCTTCCCTTCCCTTCCCTTCCCTTCCCTTCCCTTCCCCGTGTCCCTGCACAGCCTGGGGGGTGACAGGGGGGTCCCGGCACTGACCCCCCGGTGTCCCCTCCCCAGATGCCATCCGGGAGCGCCCCAATTCCGCCATCTATCCCTCGGAGAGCTTCCGGCAGACGCTGCTGGGGCCCCGCCGTGGCCGCCCCTCCTTGTCCCTGTCCAAGAGCGTCTCCACCACCAACATCTCAGGGTAAGGGCAGGAAACGGGGGGGACGGGGGGGGACCCGGGGGGTGTCACCAGTGTCCCCCATCGTGTCCCACCCGCTCCCCCAGGACGTTCAACGATGACTCTCCCCTGGGCATCCGGCGGATCCTGTCCCAGTCCACGGATTCCCTCAACATGCGCAACCGGACGCTCTCCGTGGAGTCGCTGATCGACGAAGGTGGGGGACGCGGCGGGGACGTGAGGGACACGGGGGAGGGGACACGGGGACTCCGTGTGCCACTGATGTCACCTGCAGGCCCTGACGTCATCCTGAGCCAGCTGCTGAGCGATTTGGAGGCGGATGGGAAGGAGTTCGAGGCGGATTCCTGGAGCCTGGCGGTGGATAACAGCTTCCTGCAGCAGCACCGCATGGACGTCATGAAGCGGCAGGACGTCATCTACGGTGAGGGGACACGGGGACACGGGGACATGGGGACAGGGATAAAGACGTGGGGTATGTGAGGGCAGGAAAGGGATACCGGGATGGAGGCAGACACAGGGATGAGCGTACAGAGATGAGGGACATGGGGACAGCACAGGGGACACAGGAAGAGGTCGGAGAAGCAGGAATGGGGGGACACAGGGACAGGACGGAGGATGCAGGGACAGGGATGCAGTCATGAGGACACAGGGGCAGGCTGGGTGGCTGTGCTTGGGGTCCTGTCCCCTCTGTGGTGTCCCCGGGGGTGCTGTCCTTGTCCCCGGGGGTGCTGCCCCTGTCCCCGGGGGTACTGTCACTGTCCCTGTCCCTGGGGATGCTGTCCCTGTCCCTGGGGATGCTGCCCCTGTCCCTGGGGGTACTGTCACTGTCCCTGTTCCTGGGGATGCTGTCCCTGTCCCCGGGGATGCTGTCACTGTCCCTGTCCCCGGGGATGCTGTCCCTGTCCCCAGAGATGCTGTGCCCGTCCCCGGGGGTACTGTCCCCATCCCTGGGGGTGCTGTCCCCGTCCCCGGGGGTACTGTCCCTGTCCCCAGAGATGCTGTCCCCATCCCCGGGAGTGCTGTCCCTGTCCCCAGGGATGCTGCCCCTATCCCCGGGGGTGCTGTCACTGTCCCTGTCCCCAGAGATGCCGTCCCCATCCCCGGGGGTACTGTCCCCGTCCCCAGAGATGCCGTCCCCATCCCCGGGGGTGCCGTCGCTGTCCCTGGGGATGCTGTCCCTGTCCCTGGGGATGCTGTCCCCGTCCCCAGAGATGCTGTGCCCGTCCCCGGGGGTACTGTCCCCATCCCTGGGGGTGCTGTCCCCGTCCCCGGGGGTACTGTCCCTGTCCCCAGAGATGCTGTCCCCATCCCCGGGAGTGCTGTCCCTGTCCCCAGGGATGCTGCCCCTATCCCCGGGGGTGCTGTCACTGTCCCTGTCCCCAGAGATGCCGTCCCCATCCCCGGGGGTACTGTCCCCGTCCCCAGAGATGCCGTCCCCATCCCCGGGGGTGCCGTTGCTGTCCCTGGGGATGCTGTCCCTGTCCCTGGGGATGCTGTCCCCGTCCCCAGAGATGCTGTCCCCGTCCCCGGGGGTGCTGTCACTGTCCCTGTCCCCGTGGTGACCGCGCCGTGCCCCCGCAGAGCTGATGCAGACGGAGCTGCACCACGTGCGGACGCTGAAGATCATGGGCGCCCTGTTCCGCAGGGCGATGCTGGAGGAGCTGCAGCTGGACCCCGCCACCGTCCAGCGCATCTTCCCCTGCCTCGACGAGCTCAGCCACATCCACGAGCGTTTCCTGGCCCAGCTGCTGGAGCGGCGCCGGGAATCGCTGGCCCAGGACAGCAACAAGAACTTTGTCATCGACCGCCTCGGTGACATCCTCGTCACCCAGGTGGGTGAGGGGGGACAGGGAATTGGGATACGGGGGGATGAGGATTTGGGGGGCCCGGGGGTGGTTTGGGATCGTAGGGGACCTGGGAGGCAGGAAACCAGGATGCTTTGGGCCAGGGATGACCAGGGGTGGCAGAGCGGTGAATTGCTCAGTGATGTCACCGATGTCACCGATGTCACCGATGTCCCCTCGTTGTTCCCGCTGTTCCCAGTTCTCGGGCCCGAGCGCGGAGCAGCTGCGCAAAGCCTACGCAGAGTTCTGCAGCAAACACACCAAGGCGCTCAAGGAGTACAAGGACCTGCTGGCCCGGGACAAGCGCTTCCAGCAGTTCATCCGGGTGGGCTCCGTGGGGACCCCGGGCTGGGGGTCGGGGTCTCCATCCTTTGGGGGACCCCCGGGGTGGGAATTGGGGTCCCCCTGCCTGTTCCAGGCTTTCCAGTGGAAAACCCTTCTCCCAACTCCCTGCCTCAGTTTCCCCAGCTTGTGTCTCTGAGTTCCGGGGAGTCACTGCTTTGGGTGGAGGGGCATCACTGATGTAGGGGGGCTCCTGCTGATGGGGGTCTTTGCTTTTGGGGGGACCTCGCTGACGGTGTGTCCCCCCGATTCCCCCCAGCGGGTGACACGGTCCCCTCTCCTCCGCCGCCACGGTGTCCCCGAGTGCATCCTGCTGGTGACGCAGCGCATCACCAAGTACCCGGTGCTCATCGAGCGCATCCTCAAGAACTCCAAAGGTGCCGGGGCGGGAAGGGGCTGGGACCCGGGGCTGGGACCCGGGGCGGGAAGGGGCTGGGACCCGGGGCTGGGACCCGGGGCGGGAAGGGGCTGGGACCCGCGGCCTTGCAGGGCAGAGCCGGAATTCCATCTTCCCGCCCCCACTCGCAGACAACGAGGGGGACTGCGCGGACCTTTCGCGGGCGCTGCGGTTGGTGAAGGAGCTGCTCTCGGCCGTGGATGAGGAGGTTCACGCGTGGGAGCTCCGCGGGCGCCTCTGGGACGTTTTCCGGCGCGTGGATCCCCGCGCCAAGGTGCCGCTGCTCTGGGACAGCCGCCCCGGAGCCTTCGGGAGGGACGAGCTGCTCCGCAGGAAGCTGGTGCACAGCGGAGGGATGCTCTGGAAAACGGCGGCCGGGCGCTTCAAAGGTGGGAAAAAGGGGTTGGGGGATCCCCAGGGAGTAGAGGATGGGGATTCTGGGGGACCTGTGGTGGAATGGGGGTTCCCAAGAGATGAGGGGTGCCCGTGGAGCAGGATGCTGGCAGATCCCCTCTTCTCCACGGCTGGATTTGGGGCCAGCCCTGGGACTCGGGGGGGAGCCGTGGATGAAGCCCCCCACTCACCCCGGCTCATCCCAGACGTCCTGGTGCTGCTGATGACGGACGTGCTCGTGTTCCTGCAAGAGAAGGACCAGAAATACACTTTCCCCATGCTGGTGAGCCTCCCACCTCCTCACCCCGACCCTCGGAGGCGCTCCGGGGCAGCATTCCCCATTCCCAGCGCTCCCCAAATCCCTCGGCAGGACAAGCCGGCCGTCATCTCCCTGCAAAACCTGATCGTGAGGGACATCGCCAACCAGGAGAAGGGGATGTTCCTGATCAGCGCCGCCCCGCCCGAGATGTACGAGGTGCACGCGGCTTCCCGCGACGACCGCAACCACTGGATGAAGGTCATCCAGCAGGCCGTCAGCCTGTGAGTGTCCCCGGGGGCTTGGGGACGGCTGGGAACCCGCCAGGAGTGGGTTTGGGAATGCCTGGGAATCTCTCGGGAGAGCTGGGGGGTTACAGGGTGGGTGGTTGGATCTGGAGGGGGAAAGGGGATGGGTGTGGGGTGCTGGTGGTGGTGGGGCTGGGGGGTCCTGGCTCTGACCCCCCCCATCCCGCCCCTCGCAGCTGTCCGAGCCGCCAGGATTTTCCCCTGATTGAGACGGAGACTGAGGCGTCCTTGAGGAAGCTGAAAGGTGGGGGCCCATCGCTGTTCCTCCCACCCCACCCCATCCCATCAATCCCATCCCATCAATCCCATCCCATCAATCCAAACCCGTCCCATCAATCCCATCCCATCCCATCAATCCCACCCCATCCCATCAATCCCACCCCATCCCATCAATCCAAACCCGTCCCATCAATCCCACCCCATCCCATCAATCCCATCCCATCAATCCCACCCCATCAATCCAAACCCGTCCCATCAATCCCACCCCATCCCATCAATCCCATCCCACCAATCCCACCCCATCCCATCAATCCAAACCCGTCCCATCAATCCCACCCCATCCCATCAATCCCATCCCATCAATCCCATCCCATCAATCCCACCCCATCCCATCAATCCCATCCCACCAATCCCACCCCATCCCATCAATCCAAACCCGTCCCATCAATCCCATCCCATCAGTCCCATCCCGTCCCCTCCCCACTGACCCCAATTCCCGCCGCCCCTCCCCAGAGCGGATGGAGCAGCACGACCGTCAGATCGCGGCGCTGCTGGACGACAAGGTCGGGATCTTTGCGGACATGCTGGCGCTGGGCAGTGGCTGCTCCGAGCCCCCCTCAGCCCCCCGCGGGACCCCCTTCCCTGGGGACCCCGCCCGGGGCCCCCGCGGGGACGTGCTGCTGCACGACGCCATCCGGGAAGGTACGGGAGCTCCGGGGTGGGACGGGGTGGGATGGACACTTCAGGATGCCCCAGGATGTTCTGGGGTGCTCCAGGATGGAGGTGCTCAGGATGGGGAAACTGAGGCACGTGGGAAGGGGCTCACGCTGCCTTTACCCCGCAGTGGAGTGCCTGAAGGAGATTTTCACGGGATGCGCCCGGGATCGGGACCAGAACCAGAACCACCCCACCGAGGCCGAGAGCTGCCCCAGCCCCAGCAGTAAGGGGGGACAAGGGGAGGGGGGTGCTGGGTTGGGGGGACCCCCAGACCCCCTTGGGGCTCACCCAGCCTTCCCCTGCAGACGGTGACTCCGGCAGCATCAACGGCTCCTTGGAATTCCGGGCGGATGCGGACGCTGGGCAGCGGGTGAGTTGGGGAGGGGGCACGGGGGGGACAGCTGGGGACCCCCAGCCCACACTGGGACCCTCAGTGTCACCACACTCTCCCCGCAGGACGGGAATGGGAACCAGGTCCCGCCTAGGGGATCCCAGGAGGTGAGGAAAGGGTTTTGGGGTGGGGGGGGTGGTGCCTCAGTGTCTCCCCACAATGTGACACTCGGGGTTCACCCCCCTCCCCTCAAATCCTGTCCCCTGCAGGAGATCAACCAGCGCCTGGTGAACCTGTACGGGCTCCTGCTGCGGCTCCAGGTGGGACAGGCGACAGCGAGGGGGGACGAGGGGCTCCAAACGGATGCCCAAACCCATCCCGCTCCCAAATCCATTCCCTGTCCCCCTTCTCCCCCTTTGCCCTGCTTTGTCCCCTTCTCATTCCCCCTGAGCTCTCTTTGCCCCCCGTTCCCTCTTTGCCCTATTCCCTTTTTTTCCCCCCTTTTCCCCCATCCTTCCTCTCCCCCGTTCCCTCTTTGCCCCATTCCCTTTTTTTCCCCCTATTCCCCCTTTTCCCCCACCCTTCCTCTCCCCCGTTCCCTCTTTGCCCTTTTCCCCCTTTTCCCCCTTTTCCCTCTTTTCCCCCATCCTCCCTCTCCCCCATTCCCTCTTTGCCCCTATTCCCTTTTTTCCCCCTATTCCCCCTTTTCCCTCTTTTCCCCCATCCTTCCTCTCCCCCCGTTCCCTCTTTGCCCCTATTCCCCCTTTACCCCCTTTTCCCCCTTTTCCCCATCCTCCCTCTCCCCCGTTCCCTCTTTGCCCTATTCCCTTTTATCCCCCTATTCCCCCCCTTTTCCTCCATCCTCCCTCTCCCCCGTTCCCTCTTTGCCCCTATTCCCTTTTTTTCCCCCTTTTCCCCCTTTTCCCCCATCCTCCCTCTCCCCCATTCCCTCTTTGCCCCTATTCTCTTTTATCCCCCTATTCCCCCCCTTTTCCCCATCCTCCCTCTCCCCCGTTCCCTCTTTGCCCCTATTCCCTTTTTTTCCCCTTTTCCCCCTTTTCCCCCATCCTTCCTCTCCCCTGTTCCCTCTTTGCCCTTTTCCCCCTTTTCCCCCTTTTCCCCCTTTTCCCCCTTTTCCCCCATCCTCCCTCTCCTCCCGTTCCCTCTTTGCCCCTATTCCCTTTTTTCCCCTATTCCCCCTTTTCCCTCTTTTCCCCCATCCTTCCTCTCCCCCATTCCCTCTTTGCCCCTATTCCCTTTTTTTCCCCCTATTCCCCCCTTTTCCCCCATCCTCCCTCTCCCCCGTTCCCTCTCTGCCCCTATTCCCCCTTTTCCCTCTTTTCCCCCTTTTCCCCCATCCTTCCTCTCCCCCATTCCCTCTTTGCCCCTATTCCCTTTTTTCCCTTTTTTCCCCCTTTTCCCCCTTTTCCCCCTTTTCCCCCTTTTCCCCCTATTCCCCCTTTTCCCCCATCCTTCCTCTCCCCCATTCCCTCTTTGCCCTATTCCCTTTTTTCCCCCTTTTCCCTCTTTTCCCCATCCTCCCTCTCCCCCGTGCCCGTGTCTCACCCCGCCGCCTCCGCAGGTCCAGCTGACCCATCAGGAGGTGCTGCTGGAGCTGCAGCTGCCCGAGGGGCTGCAGCGGCCGCGGCCCCGCCGGGGCTCTCAGCCGGCCGTGCCGGTCACCGGGGGCTCGGAACCGGGTCCCGGGGCCGAGTTGACGCTGCTGCAGCGGCAGCACGGGCTGGTGCAGGAGGAGCTGAGCCGCTGCCGGCAGCTGTGCCAGGAGCGGGCGCAGGAGGCGGCGGCGCTGGAGTCGCGGCTGCGGGACAGCGAACGGGAGAGGTCGCGGTTGGAACGGGAGCTGCAGGAGGCGCGGGGGACACCGGCGGGGCCGCGGGGCCGGAGGGCGGCGGAGCCCCGGCGCAGGAGCCTCCCGGCCGGGGACGCGCTTTACCTGAGCTTCACCCCGCCGCAGGTGAGCCCCGGGGGAGTGGGGGAGCTGCGGGAGAGGGATGGAGGGATGGGGTTCTGCGTGAGGAGAGTTGTGTCCCGCCACGCGTGGGGGGCTCGGGGTGACCCCGCTCTGTCCCCGCCACGCGTGGGGGGCTCGGGGTGACCCCTCTCTGTCCCCGGCCCCGCAGCTGATCCACGGCAGCAGCCCCCCCGCCGGCCTCCTGCTCCCCCCAGCCTTCCCCAGCCCCCGCGACGAGCTGGAATTCCGCGGCGCCGACCCCGAACGGCTGCGGGAGGGCGAGGACACCCTGGACGTGCTCCTGGAGGACGAGGGGGGCTTGGGGAGCCGCCACTCCCCCCCCGCCAGCCCCCGAGGTGGGTCCCCGTTTTGGGGGGCAGATCCCACCCTAGGGTCCCGATTTTATTTGGGTTAACCTGGAGTTTTTCCGTAGATTTCCTGAGGATGCAGGATATTCCCGAGGAGGTGGAGAACAGCCAGGAGCTGAAGGAAGGCGACGGGGACAGTTAGGGGACCCCCGCAGCCCCCCCCCAGCACCCCACGATTCCCCCCAGGACACGGCGGGGGCTGGATCCAGCTGTGGGGAGCGTTGGGAAAAGTGGGATGGGGTCGCTGCTATTCCCACGGGAGCCTTATGGGAACGGGGGGGGTCCCGTCGCCCCCTCCCCTACTCCAGCCCGACAGGGGGTCGGGGGTGTGACGCCGCGTCCCTCCTCTTCCTGCCTGGATTTATTTATTTATTTGGATGTTTTGGGGTGCGGGAGGTGACCCCGGGGTGGATGGGGGGGAACCTCCCGCTCCTGGGTCAGCGGTGACAGTGACCCCTCCTCCCCCGGTGTCGGGGGGCTGCTCAAGGGTGGGGCCGGGGAGGAACGGGGTCCCCGCGGATTAACTGTAAAAACAAACGGAAAAAAAAAAAAGAAAAAAAAAAAAAAGAGAGAGAGAGAGAAAAATATTAAAAAAAAAAATTTGGAAAACCGTGAAAATGAAGAGTTTGGAGCTAAAATGAAAGAGGGGGGCGCTGGGGGAGGCTCGGGGTGGGGGTGTCTCATCAGTGCAGTGAGCGTGGGGCTCTCAGCCCTGCGCTGAACGTGGGGGGGTCTCAGCCGGGGGGTGTCGGCCGGGGGGCGATGGGGCCGGGTTTTTGGGGCGCACCTGCAGGGCGGGGCCGTTCCCGGGGCGGTGCCGGACCCGCCGGGCCGGGCGCGGGGCGGGGCGGGCGGAGGACGCGGCCCCGGAGCGGCGGCTCCCGGGGGTCCCGCAGCGAGGGGGAATTCGGGGCGCCGAGGGAACAGGGGGCGGGGGTCCGGGAGCTCCCGCGGCGGGGTGCCGGGGGTCTCGGCCATGAAGAGAATGTTCTCCTGCTCCAGCTCGCAGGTGACGGTGAGTCCCGGGAGGGAAGTGGGAGCCCGTGCCGGCTGCCCTCCCAATCCCGATCCCAATCCTGATCCCAATCCTGATCCCAAATTCCGATCCCGATCCCAGCCTCACTGCCGGCTGCCCTCCCAATCCCGATCCCAATCCTGATCCCAAATTCCGATCCCAATCTTGATCCCAGCCCGACTGCCGGCTGCCATCCCAATCCCAGCCCCGATGGTGCCTCAGTCCCGACCCCAATCCAGCTCTGACATCACCCCCGATCCCAGACACAATCCCACTCCCAGCCCCGGTGCTGGTCCCGATCCTGGCTGCAATTCCTGTCCCAGCCGCAGTTCCAATCCCAATCCCAGTCCTGAGGCTGCTCCCTGTGCCTTCTGCAATCCCAGCCCCATTCCCAGATTCAGCCCCAATCCCAGCCCCATTCCCAGCCCCATTCCCAGGTTCAGCCCCAATCCCAGCCCCAATCCTGACCCGAACCCAGCCGCCAGCCCCGATCCTCTTGCCCCCAGCCCTGGCCCCACTGCAGGTCCCACAGCCCACCCCTGCTCCCAATCCCGGTTCCCGTTCCCAGACCCTGCTCTCGGTCCCTGCTCCCGGGTCTCAGTTCCGGTCCTGGTCCCGGTCCCGGTGCCACTCCCGCCCGGTGCCACGCTGGAGCCCGGCCCGGCTCGGTGGCACTCGCCAAACCAGCCGGGCTGGCACAGGCCGAGACACGCTCCGGCCTCTCCGCCCTCTCCCGGCTCCGCGGGGATCCCGCACGGAAAAACCCCAAGGAGCGGGGAAACTGAGGCAGGAGATGCCCGGGGGGAAGCACACCGCCGGGTCCCGTCCCTGGCGTGGGGGTCCCGGCCAGGATTTGGGGGTCCTGTCCTGGATTTGGGGTCCCACCCCCGCAGATGGAGAGCTGGACGCGGCAGGACCAGAAGCTGCTGGAGGCGGTGACACGCGGGGACGTGGCCCGAGTGGCCGCCCTGGCCGCCCGCAAGGCCGCCCGCCCCGCCAAGCTCAACGCCAGGGGACAGTCCGCGTATGTCACCCCCGGGGGGACACGGGGGCGGCTCGGTGGCTCCGGGGGGGGGGGCCGCAGGGGTCACGGCCACCTCTCGCCCCACCCCAGGCTCCACCTGGCCGCGGCCGAGGGTCTCACCGAGTGCCTGACGCTGCTGCTGGAGCACGGGGCCCCCGTCAACGAGACGAACGATGACGGTAGGTGGGGACACCTGGGCACACCTTGGGGACACCTCGGAGACACACAGCCAGCTCCCCGTGCCACCTCTGGAGGAGCCCCAGACCTGCACCCCAAGGCAGGGACCCTCGGGAGCACCCTGGGGAGTGTCCCCAAGGAGGGGGTGTCCCCAAGGACGGGGTGTCCCCAAGGAGGGGGTGTTCCCTGATGGAGTGGAGTGTCCCCTGGGGGTGTCCCTTAGGGGAGCAGTTGTCCCCCGGGGGTGTCCCCAGTTCCTGTCTGGTCCCCACAGGCAGCACTGCCCTGCACTTGGCCACCATCGCCTGCCAGCCCCAGTGCGTGAAGGTGCTGCTGCAGGTACGGAGCGGGATGGGGATGGGAATGGGAATGGGAACGGGAATGGGAATGGGGATGGAGAATGGGAATGGGAATAGGAATGGGAATGGGAATGGGATGGGAGTGGGAATGGGAATGGGAACTGGAATGGAATGGGATGGGATGGAGCTGGAGGTGAAAAGAGGGATGGAGATGAGGATAGAGATAGGGATAAGGACATGGATGAGGATGGGGATGGGGACAGGGATAAGGATGGGGTCAAGGACAAGGAAAAGGATGGGAACAGGGCTGGGATGGGGGGTCAGGGCCGTTCCCATCCCGGGGGTCCCTTCCCGCTGTCCCCCCAGCACGGAGCCAACGAGCGCCACGTGGACGGGCAGAACCGGACACCGCTGCACTGGGCCGGTGAGGGGGGGACACGGGGACACCCCGGGCCGGGGGGGGACACCAGAGGTCCCCCAGAGCCCCCGCAGTGACACCGCCCCCCTGCAGCCTCCTCGGGCTGCGCCTCCAGCGTCCTCCTGCTCTGCGACCACGAGGCCCCAGTGGATGTCGCCGACACTGTGAGTGGGGACAGGGGGACAGCAGGGGGTGACGGGGGACAGCGAAGGTTGATGGTCACCCCACGTGTCCCCCCAGCACGGCCAGACCCCCCTGATGCTGGCGGCGCTGGGGAACCACGTGGCTGTTTGTGCCCAGCTCCTGCGGCACGGGGCCGAGCCCGGGCTGGCCGACAGGGATGGCAGGTGGGTGACAGGGGACACTGGGGACACCGAGGACACTCCTGGGCCCGTGGTGTCCCCAGGGGTGTCACCACTGCAGGGAAGGGATGGGGGTCACCTGTGCCACCGTGTCACTGTTCCATCTCACCACTGTGCCACCCCCTGCCATCGTTCACTGTTTCCTCGTGTCCCCGTGTCCCTCTGTGTCACCCACATCCCCGGCTCAGGACAGCGCTGGAGCTGGCGCTGGCTCACGGCAGCCTGGAAGTGGCCGAGCTGCTGCAGAGCCACAAGAGGGACAAGGACACTGGGAATGTCACCAGGAGTGTCGCCGGGAAGGCCCCGAGCTGGGCTGTCCGCAAGGTCCCGCACTGCAGGAGGAGAGGTGAGTCCTCCCGAACACCCCCCAAAAAAAGGAAAAAATGGGGGAAAGTGGGAAAAAAAAACGGGGAGAAATTGGAAAAAAAAATAGGGAAAAAATAAAAAAAAACCGGGATTGTGTTTTTCCCTCCAGCAGAGAACGGGGCTGGGCAGGTGGGAATCCAGGGCGAGGACAGGGACGAGGAGGATGAGGAGCACTGGGACGGACGCGCTGCCCGGTGGCTGCGGGAGGAACTGGTGAGGAAGACTCTGGAATGCCGGCGGCTGGAGGAAGCTGCCGAGGGCATCCGGCGGCGGGTGCGGCAGCTCGTGCGGCTCCTGCCGGGACGGGATGAAGGTGAGGATGAGGAGGATGACGGCGCCTGCCTGGAGCTCCTGGCCTGGGGCGTGGAGGAGCTGAGGAAGAGAACGAGGGATGAAGAGTGGGAAGGAGGACACGAGGCTCCGGCGCTGATCCCGTTCCTGGCCTGGCTGGGAGAGGAGTGCTCCAAAATGCGGGAAGCGAAGGTCGGCGCCTTCTCCCGGAGCCAGGAGCTGCGTCGGGAAGCAGAGGATTCCCTCCGGGACGGGGCCGTGGGCCGGAGCGCGGCCGCCTGGGAGCAGCTGGCGGCGAGGCTGGAGCAGGCGCTGGACCACCAGGATCAGATCCACGTCGGGATGCTCCAGGGATCCCAAATGCTCCTGGAAAAGCTGCGTCGGGAGCCGGCGGCAGCGTGCCGGTGCTCGGAGAACGGCGGGAAGAGCGGGGAGGAGACCCCGAGGGAGGACGAGAGGATGGAGAAGGAGCTGCTGGAGCTACGGGAGGGCAACGGGAAGCTCCTGGTGGAGCTGGCGAGGCTGGGCCGGGAGCGGGAGCGGCTGCAGCAGGAGCTGCGGGAGCTGCGGGATCCCGGGCAGCGGGACGAGGCGCGGCGGCTGCGGCGGGAGCTGCGGGAGCTGCGGGACGGGCTGAGCGCCCGGGTGCGGGAGGCGGGAGGCGACGGCGGCGCCGCGATTCTCCGCGACCTGCAGCGGCGCCTGGACGCGCTGGTGCGCTCCCAGCACGAGGCCCTGCAGCTCATCACGGAGATGGAGGGAGAAGCCGGGAGCGACGGGGAACCGGGAGAACCGGGAGCGGCCGCGGGTAACGACGCGGCGCAGGGTCCGGAGCGCGGCCCCGCCGATGTCCCAGCGGAGCCGCCGGGGGCGGAGGTGGAGCGGTGGCGGGAGGCGGCGGCGGCGGCGGAGGCGCGGGCGGACGGGCGGGAGCGGGAGCTGCGGGAGCTGCGGGAGACGGCCGAGGGGCGGGAGCGCAGCCTGGCAGCGCTGCGGGAACGCGCGGCTCGGCTGGAGCGCGCCTGCCGGGACAAGGACGGGAAGGTGAGCGACGGGCTGGGAACGGGCACGGGGCCTTCCCGACACCAGTCCCATTCCCGTCATCTTCCTCCTCCTCTCCTTGACCCCAACCCTGACCCCTTCCCATCTTCCTCCCATCCCCATCCCAATCTCCTTCCCATTCCCACCCTGTCCCATCTCCCAGCCCCATTTGGGGGGACCTCGGGGGGTGAGGGGGGGAACTGAGGGAGACCGAGGGGTCTCTGGGGGGGCGCTGGGAGCAACCAAACCCCCCCCAAGTCCCCCAAATCTGCCCCTGCCTTTGCCTCTTCAGCTGAAGCAGCTGCTGGCGGAGACGGAGAAACTCTCGGCCGAGGTGTTGGGTCTGCGGGGCCAGAGCGCCCAGCTCCAGCTCCAGCTGGAGGTGAGGACAGCACCCGGTGTCACATAGTGTCCCCATTTGTAACCTCCTGTCACTCCGGGTCACACGGTGTCACCCTGTGTCCCCACCCTGCCCGTCCCCCCCGCAGGTGCAGCAGAAGCAGCACCGGGACACCGTGGCCGTGTACCGGAGCCACCTCCTCCAGGCTGCGCAGGTGGGAGCCCCTGGCCCTGCCCGAGGGGTGGGGACACAGTTTTGCGTGTCGGGCACCCAGGCGGGATCCCAGGAAAAGCCACACTCCCTCCTCCGCAGGGATTCATGGACGAGGCCGTGCACGCTGCGCTGCTGCGGATCCTGCGGGCCGAGGCGGGAGCGGGGCCGTGACATTAAACCGGGAAACCGCGACACACACCTGGCTGTGTCCCGTTCCGTGTCCCGTTCCGTGTCCTCGCCCCGACAGCTCAGGGAAGGGCGTGTACCCGGCTCCATTCCCACCTGAAACCACGACACCTCCAGTCCATCCCTGGCCTCTCCCTGTCCCCACTCCAACACGGACTCGGCTCCCGAGGGAAGCGCTTTATTCCCGCTCCCGGCGGCCGGGCGCCGCCCGCCACCTCCCCAGCGCGAATTTGGTGCCGGTGCTGACGCGCTCCAGATCGGGGCCGCGGGCCGGGGCCTGGCGCAGGAGGATCCCGGTGGGAATCTGGGAGCTCCGGAAGCCGTCGGCGTTCAGCTCCGTGATGCTGGGACAGGGAATGGGGTCAGGGCCGGGGTCACGGGGAGGCTGGACAGCCCCAGGTGTCCTCCAGCCTCGTGTCCCTGTCCCCACGGCGTCAGGAGCGTCTCACCCCACGGTGGCCGGCAGCTCTCCGGGGAATGATCCCGATCCCTCGGCTCCGTCCTCAGTAGCAGCGATGGCCTCCAGGACCAGAGGCTCCAGCCAGGCCACAGCGCTGACCTCACACGGGCTCGGGCACAGCCGGGCCTGCGACAGACCCCCGTGGAGAGAGGGACCCCCACAGGGAGGACCCCAAATCCCATAGGGACCTCCACCCTTGGAGAGACCCCAACCTCCATAGAGACCCCCACCCTTAGAGGGACCCCCACCCTCAGAGAGACCCCCCTGGAGGTGTCCCCCACCTGCAGCTGCTGGCGGGGCTCGGCCGAGCGCAGCCCCAGGTAGGTGACGATGTGGTGGCAGCGCGGTGGTCCCCAGCTCAGCGTGGGGGGGAACAGGGACTGTGGGGTGCAGGGGTGACCCATGGGGCAGGGCGGACACCTGGGGGGCGTCACCCCCTGCCCAGCCCCGGGTGAGGGGGGGTCGGTACCTCCCAGAGGCCGAGCAGGTGCCATGAGAAGGTCCCGGGCTCCAGGTGCAGCCCCGTCTCCTCGGCCAGTTCCCGCAGCCCTGCAGTCACCAGCTGGGGGTTTGGGGTGTCAGGGGACATCTGTGTCCCCACACTCACCGAGGCACCCGCTGCCCTCCCCACGGTGTCACCTCACCTCTTCTCCTGGCTCCAAGTGCCCACCTGTGTGAGGGGACAGGGGTCAGGGGACCCCAGAGCTCCTGTCCCCACCTGAGTGACAGGTCAGGGGACCCCAGAGCTCCTGTCCCCACCTGAGTGACAGGTCAGGGGACCCCAGAGCTCCTGTCCCCCATCCTTGCACTCACCCGGCGGCACCCAGACATTGGGGAAGTGGCGCAGGGTGGTGGCTCTGCGGGTCAGCAGGACGTGGCCGCAGGCGGCTTCCAGCAGCACGGCCACTGCTGCGGCCACCCCCGAGTGTCCCCTCCGGTCACCCAGCGCGGTCCCTCCCAGCTTGGCGGGGCAGAACGGGGGTCTCTGCGGGGACAGGGGACGTCAGCGGTGCGATGGCTCCCTGGGGGGACGCGGCGGCACCCGGGGAGACACAGGGGCTGGTCACCTTGAGGACGGTGACGGCGGAGCCGGGGAAGGGGACATCGGAGATGAGAAAGTGGCCACGCTGCAGCCCGCAGCTCACCAGGGCCACGTCCGTGTGCGCCGGGCAGAACACGCCGGTGACACTCTGCGGGGACACCGCAACCGCTGTCACAGCCCCGCGACGGTCGCGACACCGCAGTGGCCACGCCCCCTCCCTTGCGCTGTCCCTCCTCATTGCCCCCATCGCCCCCCGGTCCCCACGGTCCCCCCCGGTCCCCCCGGTGCCCCCCGGTGTCCCCCGGTCCCCCCCGGTGCCCCCCGGTGTCCCCCGGTCCCCCCGGTCCCCCCCGGTCCCCCCCGGTGTCCCCCGGTCCCCCCGGTCCCCCCCGGTCCCCCCCGGTGTCCCCGGACCTGCCCGAACGCCGCCGCCCCCCCCGCCCCCGCGCGCCGCACGTGCACGAGCACGCGCGCGCTCGCCATGACGGGGCGGGGCCTCCTCGATGGAGGCGGGGCCACCCGGAGGGGCGTGTGCAAATGGGGCGGGGCCTCGTGAAGGGGCGGGGCCTCGCGCGCGCCCGTGATCGCGCCCCCTGCCGGGAAAGGCCGCGCCCTCGGGCGGTCACCGGGGCTCGGCGACAGTTCCGTGTCCTGTGTGTGTCCCCCGTGTCCTGTGCGTGTCCTTTGTGTGGCCATGTCCTGCGTCCCCGTGTGTCCTGTGCGTCCGTGTCCTTCTGTCCGTGTCCCCCGTGTCCTGTGTGCGTCCGCGTCCTGTGTGTCCCCCGTGTCCTGCTGTGTCCCCATGTGTCCTGTGCATGTCCATGTCCTCCGTGTCCCCCCACGGGGGACCCACTGTCACCTGGCGCGGACGTGGCCGCCGCCGGGGATGCTGCCGCCCCTCAGGGGTCACCATGGTGACACCGTTGTGTCCCCAGGGCTGCCACCGTCGGTCCGGGGACATCGCGCCCCTGGGTCCCCGAGAGGTGCCATTCCGGGCGATGCCAGCAGGTGTCACCTCGTGCCCGCCCCCTCGGGACCCCCCGAGTCTCGGGGGTGTCCCCAGCGCCCTCCACCCCCGGCATGTCCCCAGGGTCCCCTCTGCGCCCCGGAGCAGCCGGGGACACTTGGGGACATCGCGGGTAGCTCAGTGCTCCCAGTTTGTCCCAGTAACTCCCAGTAGCTCTCGGTGGCCACTTGGGCGAGCGAGTGGCCACACGCTGCTGTAGGTGACAGGTCCCCACTCTGGGGACAGAGGGGGACACACGGGTGGCCCCGTGTGTGCGAGGGAGTCTCACGCGTGCGCGCGCCGACAATTGCACGCGGGTGCGCGCACCGACAAGGGGGAAGGGGGTGTCACAGCCGTGCCCGCGCACACGCGCGTGCAAACCACCCCCACCCCCCCCATCCCTCGGCAGTTAATGAGGATCATCTCATTAACGGGGATTAACGCCTATCTATAGGGTGGCCGCGGGGGGAGTCCCACGGCGGGGGCTGTGGAGTCCCACGGGGGTCCCCGGTCCCGCCCCCGGCCCCGCTCCGGCCGGTGCCCGGTCCCGGCCCGTTCCGGGGCGGAGCCGCTCGGGACCGAACGGGGAGCGGAGCCGGTACCGAGCGCCGAGGGCTCGGGAGGGGCGGAGTTTGGGGATGTCGGGGCAGGCGGTGGGGAGCGTTGGGGCAGGGGGTGGCGGAGGGCTGCATGTGGTGGTTTTGGGGTGTCGGTGGGGTGCTGTGGGGTGTTTGGGCAGGGGGTGCGTAGGCTGCTGCGCGGGACCATGGAGTGTTGCCACAGGGTGGTTTGGGGGTGTTTCAGGGGGTTGGGTGGGACGCTGACTGTTGGGTGGGTGTCGCGGGGTGTTGGGGGGTACTCGGGGCGCTGTGACAGCGGTGTCGGGGTGTAGGTGGGCTGTTTTGGGGTACAGGTGGGTGCTGTACAACGGGACACTGGGGCTGCACTCCTGCGCTGGGGGAAGTGTCCCGGCAGCAGCTCCCGGAGCACTGGGAGCACTGGGACGGCGACACTGGGGACTTTGGGACAGGGACATTGCAGCTGGAGCACTACGGACACTGGGAGGGAGTAGTGGGGGCCACTGAGAGGACTGGGGACACTGGAAGCACTGTCCCCACACTGTCCCCACTCCACCCTCCATCTCCGCGCCTCAGTTCCCCCCCGCTCGCAGCCCGGGCCAGGGCGGGGGGGTCGCTCTCAGCCCCACCCGCGATGCCGGGGGTCCCGCTGCCCTTCGTCCTCCTCCTCCTCCTCCTCCTCCTCGCCGGGGCTCCCGCCCAGTCCTTCCCGCGGGACCTGGTGGCTCGCAGCACCGTGGGGCTGGCAGGTGAGCGGGGCTCGGGGGGCGGCCGGGAGGGGCTCGGGGTGTCACCGGAGTGTCACCGTGTCCTCCCGGTCCGCAGCCACCGCCTCGTACCCGCGTTTCGGGGGCCTCCGGGGGGACAACGGCACGGCGCGGCTCGGCCTCGACTTCCAGCGGATGCTGCGGCTCAACGGGACGCTGCTCGTGGCTGCCCGGTGAGCGCGGCCGGGCTGACCCGGTGCACACTCGTGTGCACACTCGTGTGCGCCGGGACACGGCTCCCCTGCCTCAGCGTCTGTGCTCCAGCGTCCTGTTCCGTGCTTGTGCAAGGATTTGCACACTCGCACACCCTTGTCACTGCTTGTGCCCCCCACCTCGTTCCTTCCCGTGCCCCGTGCGTGACCCCGCAGTCCCCTGTGTGTGTGACTGGCGTGTTGTCCCCGTGTCCCCTTGCACACCCGTGTGCCCCCCTTGCACACTCACTGCCTCCCCTCAGGGACCACATCTACGCCTTCGACCTGGGGCAGGACAAAGGGACGCTGTACCCGGAGCGGGTAAGGGGGACGGGAACAGCGACCCTGGGGACAAAGGGGGACACGCAGGAGGAGTGTCCCCGTGGCCACCCACCTCCTGTCCCTGTCTCACCTGGCAGCACCTCACCTGGGAGACGCAGGACAGGGAGAACTGCGCCATGCGGGGCCGGCGGCAGGTGAGGGCGCCTCGAGGGGTGCAAGGGGCGGCAGCGGTGGTGGGGATGCGGGGATTTGGGGTGCGGGAGTTTGGGGTGCGGGGTTTGAAGGCAAAAGGGGCGGGGACAAACAGGGTCTCGGGGCATGAGAAGGTGGTGACGCCGGTGTCCCTCTGTGTGTCCCCCACAGGACGAGTGTCACAACTACATCCGGGTGCTGGTGCCCCGCGACGCCGAGACCCTCCTGGCGTGTGGCACCAACGCCTTCAGCCCCCTGTGCCGCACCTACCAGGTGTGAGGGGGGCTCACAGCCTGCCGGGGGGGGGGGTGGGATGACCTGGGGGGGGTCTCAGCCCAAGCAGGGCACTTCCCAGACGTGTGATGAGCGTGGAGGTTCTCAGCCACGTCCGTGCTGGTGTTGGGGATGGCACAAAGGGCTGCTGAGTATTGTGGGGGGGGGTGTGTCTCACAGCCTCTGGGCGTGTCCCCCCCAGGTGAGCAGCCTGGCACAGCAGGGTGACGAGGTCAGTGGCCAGGCCCGGTGCCCCTTTGACGCCAAGCAAAGCATCGTCGCCCTCTTTGTCGGTGGGTGCTGGGCAGGTGAGGGGACACGGGGGGTGGCCGGTGGGGGGCACAGGGGTGACCCGGTGTGTCCTCCCCCGCAGATAACAGCCTGTACTCGGCCACGGTGGCCGATTTCCAGGCGAGTGATGCCGTGATCTACCGCAGCCTGAGCCCCGGGCAGGCTCCACTGCGCACCCTCAAGTACAGCTCCCGCTGGCTGCAGGGTACCCCAGACCGGGGGGTCTGTGGGGAGGGGATGGGGAGGGGCAGGAGGGTGTGGGGCAGGGGTTACAGGTGTGGAGGGATGGGGCAGAGTGCGGTAGGGGGATGTGGGGATGGGGTCGAGGGGTGCAGGGCTGCAATCTGGGGGTCCAGGGCCATGGGGACATAAAGCGGGGGCAGGATGCAGGGGAGAGGTGAGCACAAAGGTGTGGGACAAGGACAGGAGGTGGCAGGGGCTGATGGTCCCTCCGACCTCCCCTGCCCCCCCCTCCCCAGAACCCCACTTTGTCCAGGTGCTGCCCTACGGCCCCTATGTCTACTTCTTCTTCAGGGAGGTGGCAGTGGAGCTCAGCGCCCTGGGCAAGGTGAGTGCAGGGACAGGGAGCACAGGGGGAGCACCCAGGGGCCCCTCATCCTGGGCTCGAGGCAGGGGAGACTCCTGAGCCCCTCACCAGGGTGTCAGGCCCGTGGGTGCCAGCCTGAGGTGCCTGGGGGGCAGTGGCGATGCCCGGGGGTGCCCATGTGCCAGTGCCCACGGGTCCCCTGGGTGCTGACCCCCAGGGTGTCCAGATGCTGACCCCAGGTGTCCAGGTGCTGAACCAGGTTCCTGTGCAGGTGTTGGTGGCCCGGGTGGCCCGGGTGTGCCGCAATGACCGCGGCGGGTCCCCGCGGGTGCTGGAGCGGCGCTGGACGTCCTTCCTGAAGGTGCGGCTGCAGTGCTCCGTCCCTGGGGACACCGAATTCTACTTCGATGTCCTGGAGGCTGTGACACCCCCCCAGACCCTGCACGGGCGCCCCGCTGTCCTCGCCCTCTTTGGCACCCAACCCAACAGGCAAGGACATGGGGACACGGGGATATGGGGACACGGGGATATGGGGACACGGGGACATGGGGACACGGGGATATGGGGACACGGGGACATGGGGACATGGGGACATGGGGAAATGGGGACATGGGGACATGGGGACAGGGTGATGGTGACATGACCAGGGACTCACACGTGGACATGGGGACACAGGGAGGGGGTTGCCCAGGGGGACAAGGGGATGGTCTCAAATGGGGACACAGAGGGACAGTGCACAGGGACACACACACCAGGAAACAGAGCACGGGGGACACACGTGGGACACGGAGGGGCCCTGGTCAAACCGAGGCCACCCTGTCCCCCTGCTGTCACCGCAGCATCCCTGGCTCGGCCGTCTGCGCCTTCTACCTGGCAGATGTGGAGCGGTCATTCGAGGGTCCCTTCGCCGAGCTCCGTGGAGCCACTTGGATCCCGGTGCCAGAGGACAGGGTCCCTCAGCCCAGGTACCCCCCGGCCCACCCCAGGACACCCCCGGGTGTCACAGACACCGTGTCCCCACACCAGCTGTGCCGCAGGCCGGGCTGCTGTGCCGGGATGGGACCTGCTGCCGCTGTTGTCACCTCTGGGGACTTCCCTGACGAGACCCTGGCGTTCGCCAAGGAGCACCCGCTGCTGCACGGCGCCGTGGGCCCCGCGGGTGGGCGGCCCCTCTTCACCCACACCGGCACCAGGTGCACGGACGGCGGGGCCTCGGGGACAGGGTGGCCTCGGGGATGGCATGGATCGGTGGCTGGAGTGGCCTTGGGGACAGGGAATAGCTCTTGGGAGTAGGTTCAGGGTGCTGCACGGTGGGGACGGTTCTCCTACAAGGCTTTGGTGAAGGACGTGGGGACCACGCGAGGGTGCACGAAGCCCCCGGGCAAAGCCCAGCCCCAGCTCGGGTGTGCGAGGCCGTGTCCTGCCACAGGCTGACCCAGCTGGCCGCGGACACGGGCGCGGGGCCCCGAGGGAACCACACCGTGCTCTTCCTGGGCGCCGAGGACGGGAGGGTGCTGAAGGTCCTGGCAGCTGCGCAGCACCCAGGGGCCACCCAGCCCCCTGAGGGCACCCTGGCACCGGGGGACACCCGAGAGCTGGGGGACAGCAGTGCCAACACACTGCTGCTGGAGGACATCAGCCTCTACGACCCCGGGCGGTGAGGGGCAGGCACGGGGTGGCCACGGCGGGGGGTCTGGGGGGTCTCGAGGGGGCTTAAGGATGCTGGGTGGGGGGTCGTGGGCACTGTGGGGCTGGGTGGCCAGGGGGCTTGTGGGGGCCATGGGTACTGGGAGTGCTGAGTGGCTGGTGGGCACTGAGGGCTTGGGGGTGCTTGGGGGGCTCTCGGGTGGGTTCAGGGTCCGGGGGGGCCAGAGGGCTCTCGGGTGGGTTCAGGGCACTGCGGGGGCCGGGGGGCTCTCGGGTGGGTTCAGGGCACTGCGGGAGCCGGGGGGCTCTCGGGCACCGTGGGGTTATGAGCGCCGTGGGGTTTGGGGGTGCCAGGCTGACCCCGGGTGCTGTCGGGTGCAGGTGCCGCAGCCCGCGGGGGTCCGCGGTGCCCAGCCGGGTGCTGGGGCTGGAGCTGCACCCGCCGGGCCGGGAGCTCATCGTGGCCTTCGCCGGCTGCCTGCTGAGGCTGCCCCTGAGCCGCTGCGCCCGCCACGGCTCCTGCCGAGGGTGAGCGGGGCTCGGGGGGCTCGGGGGGCTCAGGGGGCTCGGGGGGCTCGGGAATGGGGCTGCCAGGGAACCGGGATGGACAAGGGAATGTGCAAGGGGAGTGTGCAAGGGCATGAAGACTCAGGGGCGTGCAAGGTCATGGAAGTGTCCAAGGGCACCAGAGCATGGCAGGGGACAGGGGCACACGCGGGGACAGGGGTATGAATGGCAGCTGCACCCCCGTGTCCCCGCAGGAGCTGCCTGGCTGCTCGGGACCCCTACTGTGTCTGGCTGCCCTCCAGGGGCTGCGTCCCCTTCTCCGAGGATCTTCCGTGAGTGTCCCTCTCATCCCCGACCTCCTGGGCGCTGCCCTGTGCAGGGACACACCGGGGACACAGGGTGATGTCCCCTCTGTGTCCCAGGAGTGGCTTCCAGCAGGACATGGAGGGATCCCTCGGGAGCAGTGGGACCTGCCAAGGTGAATGGGGGACACATGGGAATATTTGGGGATTTCTGGAGACATGAGGTCATGGAGGGATGCAGGTGACACCACGGTGACACTGGGGTGGCTCTGGCACACGTGGGTGATACCAGAGGATGGGGAGGACATGGGGGGACACGGGTGGCTTCAAGGGACATGGGAGGGCCTGGTCCGAGCCTGCTCTCCTCTCACAGGGGCTGCAGGGGACAGTGACAAGGACGGGGACCTGGCCCACGGTCAGTGACATTGTCTGAGCACCCTGGGAACCAGGGAGGGGTGTCCCAGCGCTGGGAGAGAGATCCCAGGGATTGGGAGGGGGGCACCAAGGACTGCGGGGGGACTGTGGAGTCGGGAGGACCCCAGAGACAAATGAGACCCCCCCCAGGGACAGGAGAAGGCCCCCAGGGGTGGGATAAACATCCCGAGGGTGGAAGAGGGACTGCAGGGAAGGAGAAGGACCCTGTTGGGGGGAGACCCCAGGAACAGGAGAGGGATAAGGGGGGGACAATCGGGACAAGGGGAGACCCCAGGGATGGCAGGGACACCTCGGGGATGACAAGACTCTGGGAGGCGAAACCCCAGGAGTGTGAGTGGGACCGAGGGCTCTCTGGGGGGGTATCGGAGCCCCCGGTGACCCCACCGTGCTGTCGGGCTGTCCCGCAGGGGTGCGGCACCCCGGTCCGGGAGCCGAAGCGACGGTGCCGGTGCCGGTGCTGGTGGGCTGCGTGCTGGGAGCCTTCGCCCTGGGAGCGCTGGCCACTGGGCTGGTGGCCACCTGCTGCCAGCGCCCCGCCGTGCCCAAGGCGCCCCCGGAGCCTCCGTGCGCCCCGCGGAGCCCGGCGCAGCCGCCCGTGCCCCGTCTGTACCCCGCGCTGCCTCCGCAGGGCTCGGCCGGGGTTCTGCGGGACGGAGCCGAGCCCCTCGAGCCCCCCGAGCCCCCCGAGCCCGAGCCCCCCGCCCGGGCAGCCCGGGACCGGGAGCCCCGGCGCGGCCCCGCCGCCGCCCTGCGCCCCGCGGAACCCCCCGGGCCCGGTCCCCCGGCCAAAGCGGCCCGGGACGAGATGCTGCAGCGGCTCTACGGGGGTTCGGGGTGGCCCGGGACCCCCTCGGGTACCACCGGCTCCTTCGCCAACCGGGTGCTGCCTCGAGCCGCCGGCCCCGGGCCCCTCTTCGGTCCCCACGACCGAGCCCCGGTGCGGCTGGACGTGCCCCCCGACAGCCCCCCGGCGCCGCGGCGGCCGCTGGCACAGAGCCACTCGCTGGGGGGGACCCCCGTGAGTCCCCCCGGGCCACCGCGGGGTCTCACCCGCATGCACTCGCTGGGGACACCGGGGGCGACGCCCTGGGGACCCCGGGCCGGCGCCCTGGAGCGCTCCCTGTCCATGAAGCCCCCCGTGCTCCCCAAGCCGCTGCTGCTGCCCGCGGCCCCGGGGCGGCCCTGAGACCCTCCCGGGACACCCCAGCTGCAGCTGGAGGCACCCCGAGGTGTCACCTCCCCCGAGCCGTGAGGGTCCCCGTGTCACCAGGACGGCCCCCGGCAGGGTGATGGGGTGTCTGCGTCTCCCAGGTGACACCCCAGAGGTGACAGGGATCCCCGTGTCCCCACGCTGCAGTGACAAGGTCTCCATGGCTCCCATCCCACTGCTTTGGCTTATTTTTACTTTTTTTTTTTACTCTTTCTAATTTATTTTCTGTTTGGGGAGGGGGGGATGTGAGCTGCTGTCACCCTGTTTTGGGGACACCAGGAAGGGGACACACGACCCAGCCCATCCTACTGTGTAGGACCAGGGCTGGACCAGGGCAAGAGTGGCGCAGGATTTTAATTAAAAAAAAACCAAACACAGACCAAAAATGAGCGTAAATGTTGAAATTTCTGCAATCCAAAGCATTTTGCCTTGGTAGCAAACGGGGGGGGGAGGCCCAGCCCTTGTGTCCTTGTCCCAGAACTCGGAGGAATCTGTCCCCAATTTCTCCCGTGATCAATGTGATCAAAGTCGGGATTAATCAAATAATAACAAGATTTGGCCAAGAAGGGGCTGGGGGTGGAAGGGAGGGTACCCCACGTCCAGCCCAAACCTCAGGGTGTGAGCACAGGAACGGAGCTGAGCTTTGGCATTTGGGAGAACCGAAACCGCCCAGAGCTGATCACTGCGAACAGGAGGGAAACACGTGTCTAATTAACCCCAGAGCGCGTTAATTAACCCCGGACCGTGCTAATGAGAGGGCAGACAGACAGCCTTGTCCGGCCCACGCAGGCACGGATGCGATCCCAGGCTGGAGGAGGCGCGGGCAGGAAAAGCCCTGACACGGCACAGCCCAGAGAATTTACTGACCAAAGAAATGCCGCTTTGGGCTTAAAAACCTCCGCGTGTTTTTCTCTGGAAGCGTTGGGGATGCGGCGGGGTTTGAATTCCAGGCAAAGAGCAAATCCTCTTCGGTTTTTGGCCTGCTGTGATACACGGATACTTGCAGAAATTAAATCAGGGGATTCCCCTCCAAAATCCTCAGCTTTATTTCCTCCAAAAATAACCCGAACCAGTTCCCACGAGCCCCACGGAGTTTTTATTTTTCATTTTTCTCTCCCAAAGGGGAAGTTTTTTTTCCCCCAGCTGAAGGGATTTTTTTTTTGGCAAAATCACCTGTTTTGAGGAGAAGGATGACAAGAGCTGAGGGCAGCAGTGGGAAAGGCACAGTACAGATCAGCTGCACCTTAAAAAAAAATTTTAGTTCTTTAAAAATAGATATTTTAGTTTTAAAAAAAGTGACATTTGTATCTCCAAAGACAACCAGACTCCCAGGCTGTCATGTCTGCACTTCCACGTGCCACCAGTTTACACCATGGCCAGTGTGAGAAGCAAAATATTTGCCTAAATATTATAAAACCAAGGATTTTTTTTTTTTTATTTTGGGGTGTTTTGATGAAAAACCTCCCTCAAATTCTTCCTGAAAAAAGCAGGTGAAGGATGCTTTTCCCTCAGAGCACGACATGCTCCACGCAACAAACATCCAACGTCGCTTCGATCCAAAAATTAACAATTTTGATAGGAAAAAAAAAATCATGGATAAAAGGGAAAAATCCCTTCCACACCTCTGCAAACTTTTACAGCGACACGCCAAGAGATTATTTTTGTCGCCATTTGAGATGTGGTCCCTGGGATTTGTAGGATTTCTTGCACGAGGTCTGTGTTCAGGCTGGAATTCCCAGGCAGCTCAGCACTAAATCCAGCTGCTTTGGCACGCTGAGATTTCTTCCCATTCCCAACAATGCAGGTATTGACATCCCAGAATAAGCCCTCGGATCACCTGGCTGGGTGGAATTTTGTGGGAAAGCTTCGGATCTCTGCAGGCCGAGGTTTTAGAGCACTTTTTTTGCCTGGCAGGAGGAGGGGCAGCTCTTGGCACTGTGAGAACAACCTCAGATTTAACCAAAATGAGAGGGAAAAAAAAAAAAAAGGAGCAATTTTCCTTCCCAGTTTTCCGGAGAATAAATATTTTAAATCTGTAAACATGAGGTTTTTTTGCTTTGGGAAGGCAGAATTTGGCCAAGCATGGGAGGAGAAAGCTCATGTGAGTGACTGAAGGTAGCGCCGCCTAAACAGTTCCCCCTTTGTCTTCCTGGTGGGTCCCCAGCCAGGAATGATTTGTAGCAATTTGGCAAATAATTCCGAATAATTAACAGCTTTAGAAAATTGTTTTTTTCAGCGGGGCAAGTCTGTAAACAGACAGAACTGATGTAACCCGTCTCCGTGTGAGCACTAAAGAGCTGCTCTGCTTCCTAATCCTCTTTTCCTGCCCCGAAGTTAATCCAAATAATCGAGTATCCCTGGGACACGCTGGAAGAATTGGCGGTAGTAGGCAAGGCTGCGGAATGACATCCCTAGAAACAGAAACAAGAGTTCTGGAGCTGTGCCCTGCTCTACTGAACACCATTTGTACCATAAAATAACGAGATTACGGTGCCCCGGGCAGTTTAATGGCAGCACAAGGTGCGCTGAGGCTGATATTAATGGCACAGCATGGAGTCTTAGAGAAATTATGGAATAACAGGTTGGAGTTTCATCACTTGGATGATTTAGTCCCAGACCGAGACGTTCCCCACGGGATAAAGGAACAAATCTCTGCCAAAGAGACAACAACGGCCAGCTTTGGTATTTCTCCTCCTTGAGGGCGTTGTGTTTCCAGGAAAAACCCCCAAAATATTCCAGCGTGGTTGAAGTGGCCCCACGGATATTCGCCGACCCCCGTGAGTTCCACAGGCTGGAATATTTTCCTTTGGGAATTGAACTTGGCTGTTCCTCACCTTGCTGCTCACGCTGCCCGGGCAGGACGAGGGGCTGGCAGGGGGCAGGTGGCTTTGGGGACAGTGGCACTCTGGTGGCACAGCCTCAGCCTCCAGCACTTCCTCCCTCTTACCTTGAGAAAATAAAGCAAACACCAGAGAAAAAAGTGTCAGGGGTTTCCTTCTCTCTTCCTTGAATAGAAACTGAGGGGGAAAGGCTCCAGTGTGTAGCTTCAGACTCCTGGGATTATGGAAAACAATGTGGGAATACAGCAGATCTTAGCGGGAGAAAGAAAACACCACCACTTACAGCTCAGCAAAACAAAGTTTTCAGGGTGAACCCAGCACAGCTGGAAGGTTCAAACTACCTCCGAGATCAAGGCCATTTGTGGGTCGGATTGATGATCTCGGAGGTCTTTTACAGCCTTAATCATTTTATTTCGTGCACGTTAATAAGGAGCGGCAGACGAATTAAAAGCCCTGGAGCTGGAGGCAGCAGTTCAGCAGCTGTGGCTCTGCAAAGTTTCCTTCCCTTGGCTGCATCCTGCTCCCAGCGCAGGAAACTGGGACCTGACCTGTGCTGGGTGCCAGAGAGGAAAACACTCGGGTCAAGGAATCGGTGCTGTGGCACCAGCGGCTTCAAGAATTTAAATTACTTGTCTCTAGACTCTTGAAAAAAAAAATTAAAAAAAAAAAAAAAGCTTAGCTTTGGGGAAGAGAACGGAATTGAGAAGTGAAGGGGATTAGATAAACTTCCACTTTATCAAATTCCTAACTCCGAAGTTAATTAAAGGTCAAACAGCATAAAAGATGATTTAAAAAAAAAACCAAAACAACACGAACCTTTCTGTAAGGAGGAGTTATCAGAGCCTCAACATGAGGTTTGAACAGGTTCTTATGTTTTTTATTTATCCAGGTTTGTATGCAGCAGTGGGTTTCCCCTTCTATTATTTATTTTTAAAAAAAAAAACCGTTAAAGCACATCAAGGGCTGCATCAGGCATGGCGCTTCATTTAACATTTAACACCAATTAAGCGATTTCTATTGGTATCCATGACCATTTCTTTAATTAAAGTTTGAACTGGGATTAAATCAATAAATCACAAAAAAAAAACCCAAACCCCACGCTCACTGCAATGAGATATTGGCTGAAATGAGATAAACAAGACTTCTCAGCCCCCAAAAACAATGTTTCTTCCTGCAATTGACCACAGCAGCCCTTATTCAATGCAAACTCTGTAAGAATGGGACAGGAAATTACCTAAATGGGCGCAAGCTCAGTGCAGGGAACCCACAATTCCTCTTTAAAAGGGGAAAAAAAAAAAGAGATCCTGTTCCTCAGCACCGGCATAGATCAACAGATTGTAGGCACACAGAGGGAAGTTCACCTCAAGTTCTTCTCATTTAACCCTTGCAACCTGTTTTTTCTTTCTTTTTTTTTTTTTCTTTCTATTTTTTTACCTGATTTAGCAAGTTTATCAGGTTTGTTTCACAGAACACTTGGGTTGGCAGCTGAAAACAGCCCAAGTCTAGAGTTTTCAGCACCTCGCAACCCGATTAGCCCAGCTAAATATCCTTGTTCCCACTTAAAACCAGAAGGGAGGCGAGAAAAACCTTTATCTGGAAGCGTTAAATTAGATGTTTTTTTGTTCCAACTGAAGTGGTTGCTGATGCCATCTCGTGGGAAGTACAAAGTTCACCTCTGGGCTGCTCCTGAGCCTTTCCTGACGCTGGAAGTGTTGTGGAGGGAAAATCCCGGGGTATTTGAGGGCAGTCCCACGTGTTGGGGCACTGCGACAAGGGGATTACAGCCAAATCTGTCTGCAGACATTTAAGCATCATCCAGGGTACATAAAAAAAAAAAAAAACAAAAAAACACCCGAATTTTAGTATTTTAGTCCCCTTTGGGTTTGTGGAATATCCTTGACTGAAGTTCTGTACCAGGAACACTTTGGATCATTTTTTTTTCCCCCCTTTAAATTAGGGATTTTTGGAGTTCAAGGCTCAGAAAGGTTTGAGAGAAGGGCTGGAGTGCTGCTGTGGCCGGGCAAAGGCAGAGAGGTCTGGCTGGGAATGTCAAGATCTGCGATTTCAAAAGTACTCCCTAATTACTAAGCAAATATTCACTCAGGTGAACAGTCCCACTTGACCAAAGAATTATTCGCACGCAGAAGTGTTTGCAGGATGAAGCAAAAAAAAAAAAAAAAGCTTCACGTAACATTTCAGTAACCTCAAGACTGCAGAGAAACAACAGTTTGGGTTTCCCCAAATACACATAATTCGCTAGAAAAATTGGGATTACTCAAAAAAGAATTTGCACTTAGAACCAGGTTAAAAGGCTTTTTGCCAGCCAAAATAAGGCTCAAGGAACAACGGGAAACCAAATTTATTTCTATAATAATTCCAAAATTCCTAATACGGGATACAATAAACAAGGAGCAATCTACGCATCCCTTAGACCTGCTTATCCAGGAATTTCCTTAGCCAACATTTACACAGAGCAAAACACACAGCACTAAAGAGCGAAGCAAAGGGTTCCATCCCCGGGATTTGGCAGGGAATTATTCTCTTTATTCCTCTGTTGCCATCAGCCAAATCCGCATTCTCCAGACCTCGGCATCAGCACAGCGAGCGGCCACTTTGATTTCTAGAACTTTCCCTTTATTTCCAGCCCTTTGTGGGCTCCTCCTCCATCACCTCGCCCGGTGAAAACATTCCGGGGCAGGAAGAGGCCCTTGGGCCTGTTTGGCCACATTTCAGCACTTTTCCTTTCCTAAATACCCATCTGCCCTCTACTGGAGAGCAAACCTTAGGGTTTTATTTTTTTATTTTTTGGTTTTCACACTCGAGGTCCTCACAAGACCTTGCCTGAGGTAGTTTTGGGCGTTTGCTGGAGGGGAGAGATTGAGGGATTTGGCCCGGTGAAAGGGCAAGATGGGATGTTTGTGAGGGGATTTCGTCCTCAGACGCCCAAGATCGCCCCTCTCAGAGGGTCCTCCAGCCCTCTCCCTTCACGAGGAGTCTCTTGAACACCTCACAGGGATCTTCTCCCCTCAGAACCCTTCCCTTCATGAGGGTCCCCGACGCCCCTCACGGGGCTCCATCCGGGCCTCAACAGGCCCCGCCCCTTCCGGGGGCGAGACCCCGCCCCTTCCGGCACCGCCACCCCGCCCCTCCCACCGCCGCCTCACAAAATGGCGGCCCCGACGGCGGAAGGATATAGGACGTGTAACAAAAAAAAGAGTCCTCCCGAAGCGGCGGAGAAAGGGCCGGTCCCGCCACTCTCTCTGCCGCAGCGGGAACTGTGGAGAACGTGCGAATTCTCCTTCTTTTCTCCGCTGTCCTCCCTGCCCTGCGGCCGGCGGGAGAGGCCTGGCAGGGCACGGTTTTCCTCTGGCGGAAGGATATTAATCGGTAGAGAGGTATGTTGGTGGTGTTAGATCCGGCAGAGGCGGTTTTTGCGCCAAGTATAAAATGGCGGCGGCGCCTCAGTGAGGCGGGCTGTTTTGCGTGTCTTTTGACACTTTTAGTTAGGTTTTTTAAATATATCTCTATTTATATGTGTGTGTGTCAGTCGTTTGAGCATACCTGTCCCCTCTGAGTGCCTTCCAGTCCGGGTTTTATCTCCCCTCAGGTTGCCAAACCCCCCCTGTACAAAGTGTGTTACTCTCTTGGGTGGCCCTGACTTGCCCAAAATGCCCTTCTTTTGAGGTAAAATTTGAGGCCTGTTTCTTCTCTAGGGTGTTTTCCTGGGGGGGCTTGGAAAAGCTGAAGTGTAAATAATGTCCTTAATGTGCTTATAATAATCCTTCAGGCTTAATTTTTCCATGCCTAAGTCTTCCAAAGCATGTGCACATAGCGGTGAGTTGTCCCCTCACTGTAAAGAGATTTGAGACATTTTAATCCCAAAGACCTTGATGGCAGTCTACATGTCCACAGGAAATGTGTATGTTTTGAACTGATTTTATTTAAAGTTTCATAATAAATACTTCTCCTGCAGGTTTTCCTAGCTGGGAACACAGAGGTCAAACAGGTCTGCAGAGGAGAGTTTACATTTTTCACCTCTGGTTTTACACAGATGGTTCAAAATCAGCGCACTTGATTATTTCTGGAGATTACAGGAGAGCCGCGTCCAATTTTCATAGTACAATGCAGATTTTTTCTGATTTTTTTTGCCTATTTCTGGCACTTTTTAAGTGCTGTCTCAGCCTGCCCCCAGCCACATACCCCCTCAGCTCTCAGGATGATTTTGGGATGCTCCACATCACTTCATCCCGATCAAATCCAAAAAAAGCACGTTCAAGAACACAAACCAATCCCAGAAAGCAATCTTGGGGAAGGAAAAAAAAAAAAAAACTGTTTAAAAGCCAAAAACGATTCCAGGTTGGGTTTTTTCCCCCTCCCTCATTTTGAGATGATGCTCAGAAATAAACCTCAGCAGGTGAAAATCTCCCCGGAGAAAACTCAAGGCTTCCACTTGAATGAATGCAGCATTGTTTGTTGTTGCTTTCAAAGTGATTGATTCGGCAGGTGGAAAACCTGAAATATTTTCATTTGGGGGTAAGATCAAACTATATTTTCCACCTTTCAGCTCTGCCCCATCACCCCTTCAGACCCCACGATTTATCCAGTGTCTGCCCCAGTAAGGAGTCGCACTGGGAATAAACCAGGTGGGGCATTAAAAAAGGATGAAAAAAAAACAAATTTGGGGCAATAAACACCCAGCCTTGACCTCACCAAGCAAGGTCAGAGCATTTCCACGTCTGTGTATCCTCCTGGATGTATTTTTTTTCTGCTTGGACTCATACCACAGGACTCAAAGTGATTATTTTTCTCAAGAAGAAGGTTTGTGCTGATATCTTGGGCACATCCCTGCCTCTTCCACCTCGCATTCCTGAGCGGAAGGTTAAGGGACGATGCAGATTTTTGAGAAATTGGGCCAGGGGAGCACAGAAAGTCAACGCTTTCTGCAAAACGAGGGCAATTCCCATTGCTCCTCCACTGCCCCGTCTGCACAAACGAGTTTCTTAAAAAAACCACATGAGAAATGAGCTGAGAAATTGTCGCACGGGGCGGGGACAGCCACGGTCACACTGACACAGGGTGGGTGGCACCTCCCAAACCCTCTGGAAAAGGAGAGGGGCGATGGGGGGCTTGTTTCTGCCCCCTGGCCTCGTGTTTGCCCCTGGTGCTGTTACCCCTCACTTGCACCGTTGTGATTCCAGGAGGAAAAGGGGGAGAGGCGCTGGAGATTTTCGGGGAGCCCGTCACCGTCAAGGCCGCGGTGAGCTGCTGAGTGAATTAACGATGGCAAAACTGCCCAGAAACCAAAAAAAAAACAAACCAAAAAACACAACACACCCCGACCCAACATCCTCCAAACTGACAACAAAACCAAATCCTGGCGGAAAAAGAGAGAGAGAGAGAGCAGGGGCGGGTAAGGACAGGCAGGGAAGGCTTCAAATTAAATCGAAATCTAAGGAGCTGATGCTGGCGATGGGAGCTCGCCAGAAGTTAAAGCTGTTGAACTGCAGCAGACTGTCCTCTTCCTGGGAGAGGTCCTGGTTGCCTCGGTCCCCGAGCTTGCCCAGCCCTCCCTTGGGCTTGTAGAGGGCCATGTCTGCGAGCCCCAGCCCCTCCAGCTCGGCCATGTCCAGCCGCGGGATCGGCATCCTCCAGTAGATGAAGGAGTCGTACTGGCTGCTGATGGTGTCCAGCATTTTCAGGCTGTGAAGGGCACGAGGGGAAAGAAGAGGAAGAGAAAAAGCTCTACCGAAGACACAGGAGTTGCCCCCAAAAGCGGCCAGAAATCTTGGGTGTTGCCATGTCCAGCCTGTCCCATAGGATAATCCCCAAAAAGGTGTGGAGTCCTGGAGGTTTGGCTCTAGGCTGGGTCTAACTGAAGGCTCGAGCTCTGCCAGAGTTTTATCCACAGCCTTGGGCACCGCCCTTCCCTGCACCGTAATTTGGAAGGAGGCCAAGGGACTTGTCACCCCGTGCCTCAGTTTCCCCATCCAAACAGCGTGAGTGGGGAGAGCAGGGTGGGGATTCCCCCCTTCCCAGCTGCTGCTCCTGGTGAGCAGAGGTGGGAAAGCAGCATCCAAACGGACTCATTTTCCACCTGCAGATGAGGGTCTCCCTTTCCCCTGTGCCGAATCCCCCTGTGCAGCCCCCTCCCCTCGATCCCAGCCCTCCTTCCCGTGACCGAACCCTCTAGAAAGGGCTGGAAGGAGCCTCGCCCGGCATTCCCACCACACCCCACCCATCCCTGCAGTGCCATCCATCCAGCCCTGCTGCAGAATTCCCTCTGCAGCCCCACCCCGATCCACCAAAATCTGGGAAAAAGCAGGGGCAAAGACGTGGATCAGCTTCTTCCGCGGCAGGAGCTGAGTCACTTCTCCCCGGCAGGATTATGTCATTCACCTCCTCGAACTGGTATCGGAGGTGGGGAAAAAGCAGACTAACCCAAAACATCCTCATTTTCTTGCTGATTGCCTGTCTTAAATCTCGGCAATCAGGATTCTCAAGGATGATTCAGGCATACTTCGGATCGTGCCCTGTCTGTGCGATGAGGGCTGATCGGCTGCTAAATTTAAGGTTCTGGATGTCACTCAGAGGCTATGAAAGGCTCCTGTGTCATCCCTCTGGATGAACTGAGCCACAGGACTTTAAAATAGTCTCTTCCCCGGGAATTTATCCCTGGGGGGGTCTATCCGTAGGGATCTATCCGTGAGTTTTTTGCTGCATAACAGCAGGGAATTATTAATGGTGATGGGTGTTGTGGACATGGATTTTTAAGTTTCAAAGGGTGAAAAATTGGAGTTTAGTGACAAGAGAGTGGGAAAGAGAAATTAGTGATAAGTAAAAAGAATCAAATACCCAGTAAAAGGGAATGAATATGGAGGGGGAAAACCCCTCTTGTGTCACGCGTCACCCCTAAAAAAAAAAATCATTTCCCACGGGATCCCTGTGGTCTGCTCATCCCAGGGAAGCAAAATCACCTTTATCCACATAATCCCCGCTGGCTGTGGTTTATTTCCCTCCTCAAAAAGAAATTCCAACAGCCAAATCCTTTCCCTTGCAGGACTAAAAAAGCATCCCGTGGCTGAGCATCCCTTACCTGCGGAGGGCGGGCGGCGGACGGCCGGGAGCGCTCGATGCCGGCCGGGCTCTTTGTGCCGGGGGAGCCGCGGGAGCTGCAGCGTCGCTTTTGTCTGCTGGCGAGGCTGGGTCTGCAATGCAGCCCCTCGAATTGCCCTTCCTCGTGGGGGGAGGATGATGGTGATGATGATGATGATGATGTTGATGGCAGATGAGTCAGCGGCTCCCAGTCGCGCCAGGGAGGAGGAGGACGGCAGGGGCGGAGGCGCGGGAGGGGATCCTGCGCGTTGGACCCCCAAGACGAGGATATATTAAACCTGCAGCAAGTGCCGGATCACTGCTGAAGCCCTCGGCTCCGTGTTGAGGGGGGGAATAACGAGGCGTTTTCAGTCTGCAAGGAGCTGGGAAATATTTCCTTTTACCTGCATGTGAAGATGCGGGGTGCTGTGGTACCCCTAAACCTTGGGAGGGCACTGTGAAAGTCAAACACAGGGAAATTTGGCTCAAAGAAACCCAAAAAAATGTGTGTGTGTTTTGTTTTTGGTTTTGTTTTTTAAATCTGAGGGTATTTGGTCCTAAGGTCACACGGCAAAAATATCCCAGCTTTGTGACTGAAGCCAGACGTGGAACTAGAAATAGAGGGAGACACCCAAAACTGGCATCACTGAGGGGGGCTTCAGCCAGCCTGGGGGCACCTCACATCCCCCTTTCCCCCACAGCTGATGCCAGGGGTCAGAGGGGCAACAAAGAAAACCCCAATTAAACCCCTGAGAGCAGGGAATCTCCCAGCACCACTGAGACCCCAGACACCCTTCTGTGGGGGCACAGGCCAGATCCATACACCTGAGAGGCTGAGGGCAGCCCCTGTCCCCCTTTCCCTGGGCTTTGCCTGAGATCAACATTCTTTTGGTGCTTTAGGGGTTTTTTTTTCTTCCCTTTTCCTCCCTGTTCTCTGCGTGTAGCTCATTTCTGATGGTGCCAAGCTGTTCTGCCAGTGCTCGGCTTTCAGCCAGACTATTTCTGCCTCCTCCTCCTCTTCCTCCTCCTTCTCCTCCTCCAGCACTGTCATGGGCAAAGAGGACCATGTTCCTGCTCCAGAAGAGACCCTGGGTCTCAGCTCAGCCCCTCCAGCACTTGGCACAGAGAAAATTCCAGCTGGGAGCCCTTTGGAGTTTGCTGATCCCTCCGAAGGGTTGAGCTGCTGTGTTTTTAGGGGCTGTGGGATGCAGTCTGGCTGAGCAGCTTCGTAAGAAGCTGGAGGTCGCCCATCTCCTTGCTTTTTGGGGTCTCTGTCACCTGCTCACATGTGACAGCCCCAAGAATGTGACGTTCCTCTCTGGAAAGGGACCTGGGGCTGAGCCCCCAAGGGGACGTAGCAATGAGGGCACTGCTCTGGGCTCTACAGTCTTGGGAGGGCTGCAAGGGGGACAAAGTCTTCTGGCAGCAGAAACACCAAAAAAAAAAAAAAAAAAAAAAAAAAAGTGCTCTTCAGCTGAAATGAGGTCACAAACACTTGGGATATTATCAGCCAGGGCCACCCGATGGCTGGGGACAGGCGTGGGACAGACACCCGACTGAGTGGGGACAGTGCTGCCTTGTTCGGGATTTCTAGAGTGGGAGCAGTGGGGATGGTTGGGATTTGGGGGCTGACACAGGAAGGGACACTCTGGGGCTCACACAGGGGTGTCCCTTGTGTAGGACCCTCCAGGTGGGTTGGAGACCTGCAGGAGGGGACACGCCAGAAGTCACAGTCCAGTTTGGCCAGTGGCTGGAGCCACAGGACTGTGTCAGCAGCTGTGGCAGTGGCAATGACAAGACTGTGGTGGTGGCCACAGCCCACCAGATGTTGTGCAAGCGGAAGGGCACGGAGCTGGAAATGGTGAAACTACTCAACACTGGCTGCAGAGTGCTCTGGGGGTTCCCACGCCTTTGGGTGCCCCTCGGGCTCTGGTGCATCCATGGAAAAAGCGGGTGTAAGGCTCGGGGCCAAATGGGAGCATAACCAGGACTTGCTGGGGACCCCAGTCTCGCCAGGCACCCCCAGCCCTACCTGGTCCCCTGGGGTTCCCCCAGTGCTCCTGGAAACACCAGCTCCTGGAAACCCCAAACCCCTCCACGCCCAGCTGGGGACCCCTGGCCTTAACACGACCTCAGGAACCCCCAGTTCCTCCGGGACCCTGGAGACTGCCATTCCTACCGGGGACGCCGGGACCCCCATTCCTACCGGGACCCCGGTGTCACCCGTTCCTACCGGGACTGCAGGACCCTTACCGTGATCCCCGTTCCTACCGGGACTGCAGGACCCCCATTCCTACCATGATCCCCGTTCCTACCGGGCCCCCCATTCCTACCGGGTCCCCGGTGCCCCCCGTTCCTACCGGGCCCCCCATTCCTACCGGGTCCCCGGTGCCCCCTGTTCCTACCGGGACTGCAGGACCCCCATTCCTACCGGGACCCCGGGACCCCCATTCCTACCGGGTCCCCGGTGTCCCCCGTTCCTACCGGGACTGCAGGACCCTCATTCCTACCGGGTCCTCGGTGTCCCCCGTTCCTACCGGGACTGCAGGACCCTCATTCCTACCGGGTCCCCGGTGCCCCCCGTTCCTACCGGGACTCCCGGGCCCCCGCCACTCCCGGGCCCCCGCCCCGCAGTGCCGGCGGTGCCCGCCGAGGGCGCTGTGCCGGGGCCGGGCCGGGCCGAGCCGCGCCGGGCGGCGGGAGCTGCGCCGCGTCCGCACCGGGCCACGCCTGGGCTGCGAGCGGGGCACCGGCACCGGCAGCGCGACCCGCACCGCCACCGGCACCTCCCGGCTCCGCCTGGGCTGCGAGCGGGGCACCGGCACCGGAACCCGCACCGGGATCAGGACCCCCCGAGCCACGCCTGAGGCTGCGAGCGGACCACCGGGACCCGCAGCGGCACCGGGACTCGCACAGGGATCGGGACCAGAACTCCCGGGTCCAACTTGGGGCTGCTGCGAGCCGGACACCGGCACCGGGACCTGGACTTCCGAGCTACGCCAGCGGCTGCGAGCCGGACACCGGGACCGGGACCCGCTCCCGCACCGGGATAGGTAATGGGGCCGCCACCGGGACGGGAACCGGCCTCCCCCGGGGCTGCGAGCCCGCGGAAGGGCCCCGGAACCGCCGCAGGAGGGCGGAGAGGGGACCGGGCTCGGTACCGGAACGGGAGCGGGGCGGCGGGACGATCCCCCGGGCAGCTCGCTGGGCAACCGGGGCGTCCTCCCGGGACCACCGGGATCCCCAGGCCTGCCGGGCCCCACCAAACTTACCACGACTTCCCTATCCTACCGGGACCCCCGGGGTCTCAAACCCCGGCGGGACCCCGTCACTCCGCGGAGCCCCGCGGGTCCCCGCCGTGCCCGCAGCCCTTGTCCCGGGGCTCTCACCCGGGACCGTCCCACTCAAATGAAGTTCACCTCCCACTTCGCCGCCCCATCCCGGGGGTCTCGGGCCCGCAGCCGGGACACCCCTGTCCCCCCCTCAATGCTGGCCTTCCCTCCGAGCTCCCCGAGCCCTCAGCGGGGACCCGGGAGCGGTGAGCCCGGTGCTGCGGGGCTCGGAGCGGCCCCCCCTGCCCGGAGCCCGCGGGTGACGCAGAGCCCATGGTGCTTTCCCAAGCGGGAAGTCATTTTGCCTGTACCGGCAGCACGGGCCGGGCCCGAAGCCGCCCTGCCCGGGGCCACCGAGCTGCCCGGGTGGGCTGAGCCCGGCTCATCGCAGCGGTGGCTGAGGGCGTGAGGGGGATTTGAGACCCCTCAGAGCGGGGATCGAGGCTCCTGCAGCCCGTAGGAGCCGATCAGAACCGCCCGGAGCCGGGGCAGCGGCCGGAGCCCTCAGCGAGGACGTGAGGCCCGGGCGGGTGCCCGAGGGGATTCGAGGGCCGGAGGATTTGGGGGAACCCCTGGAGGGTTCCGCGGGGAGTCACTAGTGGCTCGTACGAGGCCGAGCTGGTTCTCGGGGCTCCCCTGGGAACCTCTTCAGCGCCCCGAGAGTGGGTGCAGTGCCGAGTTTGGAGGGTTCCTCCCCGGCGAGGCCCTTCCGCGGCACCGCCGGATCCCAGCGCTACGGCGGGGCCGCTCGGGCAGCCGCGTTTCCTACGGAAATCAGGCTGCGAAAGAAAGGCAGCCACCTCTGCTCGTCTGCCCCACAGCCGGGGGGACAGGCCGGGTTTGGCAGGGGGACACGGCGTGGGCACGGGAGCCGCTGTGCACCGAGCGGGACGTGCCACAGCCTGCCCCGTTCTCAGCGCCCGCGCCCCGGGAAGGGCTGCCTGGGGCACGGGGAAGGGAACGGGGCACGGGGAAGGGACACGGGGCACGGGGAAGGGAACGGGGCCACGGGGAAGGGAAACGGGGACACGGGGAAGGGACACGGGGACACGGGGAAGGGAACGGGGACACGGGGAAGGGACACGGGGACACGGGGCTCCTCTGGTTGTGCCAGGCTGGCCCTGGGGAGCGGCACGGGGGCCACGCACCCCGCGGGTCCCGGCCCCCGGTTGTAGGGTCGCTCCACGGGGCCAGGTCCTGGCCGGGGTCGTGGCGAGGCTGGGCTCGGAGCCCCCCCGTTTTTTGGGGGTCTGCCCCGCTCCTCCCCGCCGGCAGCAGGAAGTGCAGGCCGGACTTTGGTCCATCCGGTGTCGCCGGCGCCGGGGCAGGGGAAGGAACTTTTCCTGTTTGCCGGAGCGGTGGGTCCGGCACCCATCGGCCGGTGGAGACTCTCCCGTGGCCGATACACAGCTGTGCTCAGGCCACGGGCCCTCGTGGGTGGGTGAGTTCCCCAAAAGCAGGGTGCTTTTGCAGCAAAGGAATCGTCTCTCTTTGGCCTGGGGGGAAGCCTCAATTTGGGGGGTGAACCTCCCTTTCCGCACCCCCCTTGCCGACCCCAGGCAGTACCGTGGGAGTTTGGAATAAAATCCCACCAGTCCCTGTTTATTTCTCCCCGGTCTGCATTTCAAAAGCTGGAGCGGAAGAGCTCAACCTCCGGCCCCCTTTCGGAAAGGCCGGGATATTTATAACCGGCTGGCTCAGGGAGTTGGGATTTGCCACGGCTGTCTCCATCCCCCCGTCCTGCTGCAGCATCCTTCAGCCGTGTCCTGCTCTGGGGTGGGGAACAGAGCCCGAGGCCTGATGTGGCCCTGGTCATGGGGACAGCTCTGGGGGTCTCTGTGTGATGCCCAGGGTCCTTGGTGTGTCTCTGTGTGATCCCTGGGGATCTCCTTGCAATGCCAGGTGTCCCCTTGGGTGGTCTGTGCATGATCCCAGGGGTCTGCTGGGGGGGGGTCTCTGGCTTTTATTGGTTGATGGGAAGTTGCTTTAGGCATTGATTTGGGGAAGTCAGGCCTGGAAGCATCACTCTCCCTTCCCGTTCACAGCCAGCTGCTCCTCTCCACGCTGTGCCACCCCGACCAGGTGTCCCCATGGAGTGACCCTGCACAGGGGTCCCGGCAGCTGTGCCAGCACGGGGGGACGCTGGCTGCCACCACCGCGAGCATGAGCGACTTCTGGCACAAGCTGGGCTGCTGCGTCGTGGAGAAGCCCCAGCCCGTGAGTACCTCCAGTGCAGCCATTTCGGGGAGGGCTGTGGGGTCAGCAGGGGCTGATGGCCTTCATCCCCTTGCAGAAGAAGAGGAGGAGACGGATCGACCGCTCCATGATCGGGGAGCCCATGAACTTCGTCCACCTGACACACATCGGCTCCGGAGACATGGCTGCAGGAGAGGGGATGCCCATGGTACCCCCACGCTGTGGGCAGGCTGGGGGGGCTCGGCTGGGGGGCTGGGGCTCGGCGTTGGGGTGTTGGGGTTCAGGGTTGGGCGACAGGTGGTGGTTTTGGGGTGGTCGGTGTTGGTTTTGGGGTGGTAGAGTCTCACAGTTGGGTGATGGGTGTTGCTTTAGGGGCGCTGGGTCTCAGGGTTGGGTGGTGGGCGTTAGTTTTGGGGTGCTGGGTCTCCTGTCTGGGCTAGGGGGTGGCACAGGTGGGTGACAGGTCCTCTCTGCAGACCGGTGCTGTCCAGGAGATGAGGTCCAAGGGCGGCCGGGAGCGACAGTGGAGCAACTCCCGTGTGTTGTAGCGTGTGAGTACCAGGCCGTGGCACCCTCAGCGTCCCCTCAGAGCCAACCCTCTCTGAGGAGCACCCAACTGAGCCACCACCTGGGTGCTCCTGTAACGCATCCTCTCGGATCTTGCAGATTCCTGGCTTTTTCAGCCCGAACTTGAACTGCCTGATCCCCCCCGCTGGAGGAGAAGCCGACCTTGAGTGCTTTAACCCCGCGGTATTTATGCAGCACCATCCTCACCCAGCTCCCGGTGACTTTGGGTCGTCGATCCTCTGGAAAATCCCTCCTTCCCGGAGGCACTGGCCGGTGACACGGGGAGGGAGTGGGGACAGCAGCCCCCATCTCCTACCCCACCTGGAAAGGACACAGCCACCCCCCTGAAACACGCCAGGAGCTGCCAGGCGCAGCCCACACGTGCCAAACCCTCCCAGTTTTCCCTTTTTCCACTCCCGTGTCTCCCATGGGCTGCATGGTGGTGCCTCAGTTTCCCCAGGGAAGCAGTCATGGTGCAGAGGCAGATTTGGTGCCTCCCAGAACATCACAGAGGAGCAAAACCAGGATTAAGCCCTGATATTCTGGTGCCAAACCAGAATTAAACCCAAGATGTTCTGGTGTCTAACCAGGATTCAATTTGGAACTGGGATTAAACCCCCAATTCTTTGGAGCAAAACCGGGATTAAACCCTGATGCTTCGGTGCCAAACCAGGATCAAACCCCAGTGCTCGGGTGTCTCAGCGTCACCGAGCCCACAGTGCCTCCAGCCGGCATTCCCACCGCCGCCAAACTCCCACCTCCCTCCTTTTTTTAGGATATGCTCCTATTTTTAAGCTCCAAAAGCCACCTGAGCAGCCTCCATGGCCTCGGGCAGGACCGTGGTGGGGTCACCTCCACCCAGGATTGTCCCCGGCTGGACAGGGCCTGACCCGAGAAGGGCTCCGGAATTCAGGCGCGGGTGTACATAGTTTAATTAGCGCCAGGATTAAATATTAAATAGCACGTGTTGGGTGACAGAGCCTTTCCCCTACCCTGTGCTCCGGTGGGAGCTGGGCTTTTCCAGCCCTGTGTCACGTTTGGGTCAGGTTTTTTTTGGGAAAAACATTCCACCCTTGAAATAAATGCCTTGTGCTGGCCCAAGGGGTGGGTGCACAAGCTGCCCCAAGCTCCTCACTCCCTCCTCTGCTCCTGGAGCAGCCAAATCCACTGGGAAAAGCCAAGCCCACTGATACTCACAGCAGGCAGAGGCCATGACTTTTTATGGCAAAGCCAGTTTCCTCTCGGCTGGGCTGGACTCGGGAGTGTGGCTGCACTGACATCCCCTCCTTGGACACCCCAAAATGTTCCTCTGACCCACCGCAGAGGGGATTGCACCCCAGGGAAAGAGGGGGTGCATCCCCGTCTCGAGTGGGGCAGCACCAGACCCATCCCAGAATAAAAGCCAAGAGTCAAAACTGGAAGAAAAAGGAAATTTAATCCTTGGAAAACAGTGGCAGTCCTGGACGGCTGCATGTCTGGACCCACCCTCTGGGGGCCCCCTCTGCCCCCCAAGGAAGGAAGATCGTTAAAAATTCATTAACTTCCCTATCCCAATGCCTTCATTAAGGGAGTGCAATTACTGCCCGTGGCATCCCCAAAACCCCACCCTGGGGACCCTTGGGGCAGAGGGAGCCATTGGGGCAGGGGACAAACCATGAGGAGGGCCAGAAGCTGAGCTCTAACAAAGGCAGCTGCAACCCCCCACACACACCCAGCACCCCACCGGGGCCTGCTCAGGGACCCCAACTTCTCATCCAGACCCCAAAAACCCCGCAGTGCCTGCTGCTATTTCGGGGAGCCGGGGGGCTGCCCCACGGCGATGCGGCTGACCCGCTCCAGGACATCCTGGGGACACAACGGGGGCACGGCCTGTGCCAGGGGACACTCCTCCACCAGGCTGTTCATGGGGGTGGGTGGGGGCACCACGTCCTCCTCGGGGCCCCCGGCAGCCCCCAGGCCCCCCAGCGCTGCCCGCAGGATGGGCAGCACCTTCTTGCGAGCGGCCACGGCGTTGCCCTGGGCGTAGGCGACCACGCAGGGCCAGGGGCTCGGCAGCAGCTGCAGGAGCAGGGACGGCGTCGTCGCCTCCTCCAGCGCCCGGCACAGCTGCAGGGGAGTGAGCACGGGGCTGGGATCACCCCAACACGCCCAAAACCGGGAGGTTCTGGGGCAAACCACAGCTGGGAACTGCCCAGAGATGCCCGGGCCTGACTCACCGTGCTGCGGAGGGGCTCCTGCTGGCTGTAAACGGCCAGCTTCCGAGTGGGCTCGTGGTGTTTGTTAAAGGACACGGTCATGGCCACCAGCCCCGCGTAGCCACGGCTCTGGCAGAAAGCCTCCAGGTCCTGCAGCAAGCCAGGCCGGAGCAGGAAGATCTGGACAGAGGGCAGGGGCCTTGGTATCACCGTGGTGTCCCCAGTGTGCCGCTCCCTGCCTTAGTTTCCCCCTCACCCCCAAGTCTCACTTCCAGGTCCTCGAAGACGCCACTGATGGCAATGACCACGTCGTCATTGGAGAGGACTTTGAGGTCCTTCCGCAGCATCTGTTCTGTTGTCAGCCCTGGGAGGTGGCCAGGGGATGAGGCCCAGGGCACCCTCCTGTCCCCAAGGAGAGGGGGATACATCTGGGTGCCACTGCCCTGGCGCACACACCTGTGACATCAAACTTGGCCGCCTGCAGGGCTCCAAACACAGCGTCACGGGCCGGCAGCTCCGGGAACCTCTCCTCCAGCAGGGACACGCAGGCCACGTCCCTGGGTGTCACCTTGCCCGCGGCCGGGCTCAGGTTGATGCAGTCCAGCAAGATGGTGCCTGTGGGGACGAGCGGGGCTGTGTCGCCACCGTCCCTCGGGGCTGGGGGCTCAGCCAGGACCCCCGTGCTCACCGTGCAGCAGTGCAGCCGTGGTTCTGTCCAGCACACCCGGGGGGCCCTGGAGGATCCGTTCGGTCACCAGCGTGGCACAGGAGCCCACCGGCTCCACCGTCACCTGGCACGGGGGACCACGGTCCCGCTCCAGCGGCCGGTGGTCCAGGACCTCCACCACGGCTTCTTCCAGGGCAGCGTCGGCACTGGTGGGGCAACGGGAAGGGTCACCCCTGGCAGAGCCTGGCAAACCCCTGCGTTCCTTCCCTTCCCTAAAAACACCCCGGAAACGGATCCATTTGACCCACCCTGGGTGGCAAAAATCAACCGAGGCTCTGGACGGGTGTCCCTGGCTGTCCCCCGCCGTGCCACCACCCCACCCCCCGGCTCACCCGGGCAGGACGTGGTGATCCACCAGCGTCAGGGAGAGCAGCCCCGCGTGGTGCAGCCCCCCCAGGTCGATCTCATCCCGAAAGATGAGGGAGGAGGCCGGGATTCCCCGATCCCGCAGCAGGAACGTCGTCTCCGTCCGCAGCGCGAAGTCGGCGCGGGGGATGTTCAGCACCGGCACGAAGGCGGCTTTGGGAGCCGGGGAGGTCTGCGGCGGGGGGGTGACACCCAGTGGGGTGACACCCAGTGGGGTGACACCCAGGGAGGCATCCCCTGGGCCACCCGCGGTCCCCGGGCCAGTGGCCGAGCCTCACCTGGGCCAGGAAATAGGCCATGGCCAGCGCCGAGACGGTGGAGTCCAGGTCACAGGCCTCGTTGCCCATCACCACGTGGATCTCCTGGTGCTGCTGGATGTGATCCTGCGGGGATGGGAGGAATCAGGCACAGCAGCAGTGCGGCCCCATCTTCCAAATCCCCCAAACTGCTCCCTTGCCCTCATCACAGTGTCCCTGGAGCCACTCGTTACAGGTGTCACCCACAGAATCCACCCTCTGGACGAGGCCCTGGCGTTCCTGGGCTTGGCTGGGATCTTCTTCTGGCACTAAAACTTCAAGGGTTTGGGGTATGTGTGTGAAGTGAGGTGGGTCGGGGTTCCAGGAAAACTCACCTCGGCCACTGGCCCCCGTGGGGACAGGGACCATCCCAGCCCCACAGCCCTGGAAGCATTTAGTGCTTTAACCCATTTGTTCTAGAAATGCTGAGTTTGGGGCTGCTTGTTGCCCAAACACGATGTTTCACCCTCTTCTGCTTGCCTGCAGCAGCAGGAAAAACATGTCACTCCCCCGGGCCCCGTCCCCCGCTCTGTCACTCCTGCGGGAGCCGCCCCACCGCCGGGCCCTGATTATTGGGACAATTCTCTGCTGCCATAACCCAGATTCACTAATTTTTGGCAGAAGCTGAAGGAAAAAAAAAACCGAGAGCAGCTGCAGCCTAAACCCCTCGGCAGGTCCGGAGGCAGGACCAGGATGGGGCTGGGAAACATTTCGGGGTGTCCCTGGTGTGGCTGTGCCACCTCAGACAGGGCACCACACTTGGGGCTCTCGGCCCTCTGGGCACCCAGCCCATTCCCTGGGCACAGAGATCCCGGGCACCCCTCTTTCCAGGGCACCTCAATCCATGGGGTGCTCATCACCCCCTGCACCCCGATTTCCCTGCTGGCTGCTTCTTGGGCACCTCCTGAACCCCACAACCCCACAGCTCAGGGGCCGGGATGCTGACGTGTCCGTGCACCCCAATCTCCACGTTCCCCCGAACACCCCAAACCCCCCCAGCCCCCCGTACCTGCAGAGCTGCCCGGCTCCCCGCCACGAACCGCTCCATGACGGCACCGATCCGCGCCCCGAACCGCCAGTATGGCCCCAGTATAACCCAGTACGGCCCAGTATACCCAGTACGGCCCAGTATAACCCAGTACGGCCCAGTATAACCCAGTATGGCCCAGTATAACCCAGTACGGCCAGACAGGGTCCAGTACAGTCAAGTATAACTCAGTACAGCCAAGTACAACCCAGTATAACCCAGTACAGCTAAGTACAACCCAGTCCAGCCCAGTCCAGCCCAGTATAACCCAGTCCAGCCCAGTATAACCCAGTATAACCCAGTATAGCCAAGTATAAGTCAGTACAGCTCAGGAGAGCCCGGTAAAGCCCAGTACAACCCAATATAACCCAGTACAGCCCAGTATAACCCAGTACACCCCAGTACACCACAGTCCAGCCTGGCACACCCCAGTCCAGCCCAGTAAACCCCACTCCAGCCCAGTACAGCCCAATATAACCCAGTACAGCCCAGTTAACCCCAGTCCAGCCCAGTATAACCTAGTACACCACAGTACACCCCAGTCCAGGCCAGTATAACCCAGTATAACCCAGTCCAGCCCAGTATAACCCAGTACACCCCAGTCCAGCCCAGTTAACCCCAGTCCAGCCCAGTATAACCCAGTCCAGCCCAGTCCAGCCCAGTACACCCCAGTCCAGCCCAGTCCAGCCCAGTTAACCCCAGTCCAGCCCAGTATAACCCAGTATAACCCAGTCCAGCCCAGTCCAGCCCAGTATAACCCAGCGCCCCCGGCACAGCCCAGCAGGGCCTGGCCCCGCCCCCTCGCCGCAGGGGCCGCTGGGAGGGGGCGTGGCCATTCCCAGCATCCCCCGCGGCTGAGGGGGGAGGGGCTCAGGGGGGGGACCCCAAAATCCGCTCTTTACACCCCAAAAACCCCTCCCGTGACCCCTCCCGTGACCCCTGGTACCCCAGACCCCCCCCGGGCACCGCTGACACCCTCAAAACTCTGCTGCGAGCCCAAACCCCGACACCCCAAATTCCCCAGCGCCTCCGCTTCAGAGCGCGACCCCCCCCGAATTCTACTGCACCCCAAAAATTACACCTTTAATCCTCTTCTTCCTCCTCCTCCTCCTTCTCCTCCTCCTTCTCCTCCCCCCGCCCTAAATCCGCCTTCCCACGGAAAGCCGCAGCGTGCGTCTGGAGGTGGAAAACAGGCCCGTGCCGGGCTGGGAAAAGGGGGAAAAACAGGGGAAAAAAAGAAGAAAAAAGACTTAAAAAAAAAAAAAAAAAAAAAAAAAGGAAGGGAAGAGGATAAAAGAAGGGACGGATCCAAAAAAAAAAAAAAAATTAGGGGAAAAAGAAGACAGAAGCAAAAGAGGAGCTCGAAGGAATAAAAAAGGAGATTAAAGAGGAAAAAAAAAAAGAAGGGAACGGAGGGAAAAGCGAGAAAAAAAGAAGGAAGAAGAAACAAAGAAGGAAAAGGGAATAAAGGAGGAAAGAAGAAGGAAAAAAGCAGGAAAAAAGGTAAAAGGAGGTTTAAAGGATTAAAAAGGAGGGATAAAGTGAAAAAAGAAGGGGGAAAGGAGGAAAAAAAGAAGGAAGAGTAAGGAAAAGGGAACATAAAGTAGGAAAAAGGAGGAAAAATAAGGATTAGGGGAGCAAAACGAAGAAAAAGCAAGAGAAAACGGCAGGATGGGATCCGAGCGGGGGCGGGGGACTCCGGCCGGGGACACCGAGGGGCGACTACGCCCCGGGACCCCCGGACCCGCCCCAGGACCCGCCCCGGGATCCCCCGGTCACACCCCGGTCACACCCCGGACCCGCCCCGGACCCGCCCCGGGACCCCCCGGTCACACCCCGGTCACACCCCGGTCACACCCCGGGACCCCCCGGTCACACCCCGGTCACACCCTGGGACCCCCGGACCCGCCCCGGGACCCGCCCCGGGACCCCCGGTCACACCCCGGTCACTCCCCGGGACCCCCGGTCACACCTCGGTCACACCCCGGTCACACCCCGGGACCCCCCGGTCCCACCACTCCCACCACGGGCTCGGGGCGAGGCCATGAGTGAGAATTCAAACCCATTGAGTTCCCTTGTGTAGTACATTTTATTTTATTTTATTTTATTTTATTTTATTTTATTTTTTAATGTTTTTCTCATTTTGCATCTTGGTTCCTTTCATTTCCTTTCATTTCATATCATTTCATTTCATTTCATTTCATTTCATTTCATTTCATGCCGGTTTCTATTTTATTTGTTTACTGTTTAGTGTCAGTCTGTCAGTCCTTATTTCCAGGCTCAACTCCCTATCACTACTATTTATTACCGATATCGTTTTATTTCCTTATGTTTGCTTTTTTATTTACTTACTTTTTAAAATGTTTATTCACATGGTTTAATTGCTGTTTTTTTGTTTGCAGGGTTTTCCAGAGGGCCCAAGACCCCTCCTGTGGCAGAATTAGGGGCTCAGAAGATTCTTGGTGAGCTGGAGGGGGACTGGGGTCACCAGGGCAGAAAACCCAGGGTTTGAAAGTGGAATTTGACAATTAATTCTCTTGATTTTTTCCAAATCTTTTGCCTATTTCAAAGCCAAAGTTTCAAATTCCTTTGTCCCTTTAAAAGCCAATTTTCCAATTATCTTGGCTATTAAACCCCCAAATTTTCCAAATCTCCTGACAATTTCGAAGCAAATGTAAAGAAATTGGGGAGTAAAAAAAAAACCCCTCACCTAGACAAGCCAAACTGGACTAAAAAAAAAATAATACATATATATAAAAAAATATATATGTATTTTCCTCCAATAGCCAAATTTTCCCTCCTAAGGCCGAGATTTGGGATGTGGCTGCTCCTGGAGAGCCCCGGAGCGTTCCCAGGAGCCTGATCAGAGCCAGAGCAGCCCCGGCCCCATGGAGCAGGAGGGGACACTGCCACCAGCCACCCCCGGAGGACAGGGGACACCTCAGCCCCCGGAGGAGGGACGTGGTGGGGACAGAACCCCCGGAGTTGGGGACAGAACCCCCGGAGTTGGGGACAGAAATCCCGGAGTTGGGGACAGAAATCCCGGAGCTGGGGATGAAGTCTCCAACGTTGGGGAAGAAATCTCCAGTGTTGGGGACATAATCCCCAGTGCTGGGGACGGAATTCCTGGAGTTGGGGACGGAATTCCCGATCTTGGGGACGGAATTCCTGGAGTTGGGGATGGAATTCCCGATGTTGGGGACAGAATTCCCGATGTTGGGGACGGAATCCCTGGAGTTGGGGACGGAATTCCTGGTGTTGGAGACGGAATTCCCAGTGTCAGGGATGGAACTCCCGGTGTTGGAATTCCCAGTGTCAGGGACGGAATTCCCGATGTTGGGGATGGAATTCCCGGTGTCAGGGATGGAATTCCGGCTATTGGAATTCCCGATGTCAGGGACAGAATTCCCGGTGCCAGCCGGGAGAGCCCCGCCCCGGGCGGGGAAGGTGCCCAGGGGGGATCCGGGCGGTCGGAGGGGGTGTCCGGCCCCGAGGGACCCCCGAGAGGCTCCCCCGAGGAGCCGCGGGAGGAGCAGCCCCTGCAGGAGGAGGGGTCCTCGCTGGGTGTCCCCCCGCCCATCCCGGGAGCCGCGGCCGAGGCCCCCCGGGGCCAGGGCCCCGCCCGGGAGGAGGATTTTTACTGCGTGAAGTGGATCAGCTGGAAAGGGGAGAGGACACCCGTGGTCACCCAGAGCGAGAACGGGCCCTGCCCGCTCCTGGCCATCATGAACATCCTCCTCCTGCAGTGGAAGGTAAAGCGGGGTCCAGGGGGGCTCCGGGGTGGGGTCTGGGGGGGTTCTCCCCAAATCCCGAGGGGAAGGATCCCAGGGATGGTCCCCAGCCTCCTCTGGCTGCTCCCAGGTGAAGCTGCCCCCGCAGAAGGAGGTGATCACAGCCGAGGAGCTGATGGCACATTTGGGTGAGTGGGGAGCCCACATCCCTGCTCTGGCACCAGGAATGGGCTGGGGGCTCCTCTGGGACCCCCACATTCTCGGCCCAGTGCCGGGACTGGGGTGACCCCTCTGCCTCGCAGGGAATTGCATCCTGGCCACCCAACCCCGGGACACCTCTGAGGGGCTGCAGCTGAATTTCCAGCAGGTGAGGAGCCAACCCCAGAACATCCAACCCCGGGGAGCTCGGTTGGCTGCAGGATTTGGGGTGGCACCTCCAGGAGTGACCCCTGCCTGTTCCTCCTGCCCCCCAGAACATCAGTGACAGCATGACAGTCCTGCCAAAGCTCTCCACGGGGCTGGACGTCAACGTGAGGTTCACAGGGGTCTCAGATTTCGAGTACACCCCCGAGTGCATCGTCTTCGACCTCCTCAACATCCCTCTGTACCACGGCTGGCTGGTGGACCCTCAGGTGAGACCCCTCCACCTGGCTGGTGGCTTCTCTGGGGCCATGGAAGTGATCCCAGGGCTGGAGAACTCCGCTGTGAGGATCTGAGGCTCATCCTGGCCCAAGTCCCATCCCGTGTCCTGTCCCTGGGAGTGCTCAGTGCCAGGTGGGACAGGGCTTGGAGCAACCTGGTCCAGCGGGAAGTGTCTCTGTCTGTGCTTTGGAGGGCTCCAGATGGTCCCAGAACATCCCAACCCAAACCCCTCCGTGGTGTTTGAACCTGAGCCAGTGCATGTCTCCTCTGGCCGTGGCAGGAGGTTGCACTGGGTGGTCTTTGAGCATCCCTCCCCTTCCAGACCCCTCCGGGTCCATCCCCCGCAGGAGCTCACCCCCTTTCCCTGCCGTCCCGCAGAGCCCGGAGCAGGTCCAGGCCGTGGGCAAGCTCAGCTACAACCAACTGGTGGAGAAGATCATCACCTGCAAACAGGCCAGCGACTCCAGCCTGGTGAGCGAAGGTAACGCCCCTGGTCCCTCCCCGCGGTGCCCGGGGGCACAGCCGGGCACTGGCAGCCCCGCCACGCCGCCGCTGTCCCCGCAGGGCTGGTGGCCGAGCAGTTCCTGGAGTCCACGGCGTCGCAGCTGACCTTCCACGGGCTGTGCGAGCTCACGGCCCGCGCCCGCGAGGGCGAGCTCGGCGTCTTCTTCCGCAACAACCACTTCAGCACCATGATCAAGCACAAGGTGCGGCCCCAGACCCCGCTGGGCTCCCCCCTGAACCCCCGCCAGGGCTGACTGTCCCTTGTCCCTTCTCCCCAGGGCCACCTTTACCTGCTGGTGACGGACCAGGGCTTCCTGCAGGAGGAGGGGGTGGTGTGGGAGAGCCTGCACAGCGTGGATGGCGACAGCTGCTTCTGTGACACCGAGTTCCACCTCAGCCACGCCCCGGGCAAGGAGGGGACCACCGCGGCCCTCCCGGACCACCGGCTGCAGCAGAGCCAGGTGGACCAGGTAGGGGACAAGCGGTGGCACTGGGGGGACACCTGAGTCCCCATCCCGGCTCCACGGGGGATCGTGCAGGGTTTGGGCTCGTGGTGCTGACAGCCCTCTTTGTGCTCCTCTCCCTGCCAGGATTACATGGTGGCCCTGTCGCTGCAGCAGGGACAGGACCCTCCCTCCGTGCTCAGCGACCTGGAGCTGGCGCGGCAGCTGCAGCACGAGGAGTACCAGCAGCACCATCCTCATCCTCATCCTCCGCCTGCTCCTTCCCAGCTGCTGCCAGCGCAGGTAAACCAGGAGCCTCCCGCTCTGCAGGGGATGCTGGTGGCCCTCGGGCTGTCTGAGGGTGTCTGTGGGTGCCACCACACCCCAGCGTTGTCGCTGTCCCCGCAGGTGGGCGGGCGTGTGGCCGGAGAGCGGCGGCAGCGGCAGCGGCCGGATCTGGACTGTACCCTCCTGTAGCACCTCGTGCCCGTGGGGTCCCTGCGCCCGCAGCCCCCCGAGCCCCCGCTCTGCGTCCTCCGGGGAGATCCTGTGGGCTGGCAGTGGACACACGGATGAGGGGTGACCGTCTGAGGACCCCCCCGGAATTCCCAGTGGCCTTAACACAGCGGGGTCCCACTCAGGGGGAGCCCCCTCAGGGGGGGTCCCACACCTCGGTCCTTGCACTGAGACACGGGTGGACGTGTGGCTGGGGAGGACACCCGTGCACCCTCCGTTCAAAATGTGGCCTTAGCCCTTGGCAAGTAAAGGACTTGTCCCCCTGCACACGGATCTGGCACCCTGACATCAGTGCGGGTTTCTGCGCTCCACGGACACGCGCGTTTGGGGTCCCGTCCGTGGAGTGCAGTGGCGCGGCGCGGCCACCTGGGGGCGACAGGGGCGAGTGGGGTCTGTGGGGCTCCATGGGGGCACAAATGGGGCGCGGGGGGAGCCGAGGGCACGCACGGGGCTCTACAGGGGCCTATGGGGCCATAGGGCCCGCACAAGGGCGTGCAGAGGGACATATAAGGGGTACACATGGGGTGTGTAGGGATGAGCACAGAGCACACATAGAGGTGGGTATAGGGATGGGTGTATGGGCTGCAAAGGGCACATACAGCGCTGTCTATAGGGGGGTGCATATGGGGCGTCTATGGGGCACCCCGAGGTCTATAGGGGGTGCGCAGCTCGATCCCGTCTCGGCGGTTGATTGCTCACGCCTGGGCCCGCCCCGCTCCGCCCCGCGGCGGGCGCCGCTCCCCGCGGCGTTGCGGTGACGTCACTCCCGGCTCGCGGTGACGTCACTGCCGCCGCTGCCTGGCGCGGGGCGCGCGCGGGACGGAGGGGGCGAGCGGCGGCTCCGTGAGGGCTCCGAGCGGGCGGCTCCGTGAGGGCTCCGGCGGCGGCTGCGGGTGAGTGCGGCCGGGGGACACGCGGGGCCGCCCCGCTCCGGGAGGAGCCGCCTGAGGGGGGGGGGGGGCCGCGGGATGGTTCCCGCTCGCTCCCCCCGCCCCCGAACCAGGGCCGCGGCCGGGCCTTTCTGCGGGCGTTGGGCGCGCACCGGAGCCATCCCGGGCCTCGCTCGGGGTCCGGCAGGGCCCCCCGGCGCTGGCCGGGCGGGGCTGGGCGGAGGCGGGGCCCCCCGGGGCCGTAGCGAGGGCCCGGAGCGGCCTCGGGCCCCACCGGGGTCGCTGCCCCCGGACCCGGGCAGGGCGCGCGGCCTCCGGGCCTGGATCCCTCCCGCTCCCGTTTTTTCTGCCCGCGACTTAAAAAACCGTCAGGATTTTGTCCCTTTCCAGCAGGATCGCTGCTAAAATCATCTCACGGGGAAGGGTCCGGCCTGGCCGTGGCCCCCTCCTCCGCCGGCTCGGTGTCCCCGGTGCCGGGACACGGCGCTGTGCTGCCGGTGCCTCGGGGCAGAAGGAGCTGACGGCCCTGACCGGGCCCTCACCCCGTCCTCCCACGCTGCTCTCCCGTTACCTGCCCGCGGCACAGCCCCGGGAGTCGGGAATTGCGGCACCTCCCTCCCGCCTGCCCTTGCGAAACCGGCCACGGTGGTTCCTCTTCCTCCCGCAGCGGAGCGGAGCCGCCCCGTCCCTTGCGCCGTGCTGGGGATTCGCTTCCCGGGGGTGGGATACCAACCGACCGCATCCCGACCCCGCGAGGTTCCCCAAAACCGGCCGCTGGAGAGGGACGAGGAGCCGGGATGCGATGACCCCGCGGCCAGAGGCGGCTTCCCCTCTGCCGGGGCCCGTCCGGAGCCTTTTTTAAGGCACAAAGGTGCTCATTGTGCCGCCAGCAAATCCCTAATCCCGCGCCGGTGCTTGTGCCTGGCCTCGAGAGGCTGGCGGTGAGCTCCATGCCTCCGTTTCCCACCGGGAATTCGCTTTGGATCGGCCGCGGGATGCGCACACAGCTCTGGGGAGGCAAAGCAGCGTCGGGGGGCTTCTCCCTGCTCCTCGTCCCGCTGAGGAGCCGGCGTTGCCTTCCCGGTGTGGAGTCCCAGCTCCTCGCTCGGGCTGCTTCCAGGGCCCCGAGCTGCCGCTCGGAAGCAGGACTGGGGCCCCTGTTAATGATCACCCTGTGACCTCTGGGCTGCAGGGAACAAAGTCCCTCGGGGCCCGAGCCCAGCGCCGGCCGCTCCGACGGGGATTTCACCGCGGCCTCCCTGGGAGCCGAGGTGGAAATCGGGGTGGGAGTCCGGGGTGGGATCAGCTCAGAGATGTCCCCCTCACCTCTCTCGCATTCCCTCCCCGCAGCATGTTTCAGACCTTGTACAGCTATTTTTGGTGGGAACGGCTCTGGCTCCCGGCAAACCTCACCTGGGCTGACCTGGAGGACCGGGATGGGCGAGTCTATGCCAAAGCCTCTGACCTGTACATCACCCTCCCCTTGGCCTTCCTCTTCCTCGTTGTGCGGCACCTCTTTGAGACGTGAGTCCCTTCCCTGGGGGTGGGGACAGATCCTGGGGCCCTGATCTGGCTGTCCCCGTGCCCTGGGGGCTGTGGCTGAGCCCTGGGATGTGGCACCTTGTGCTCAGCCTTGCTGGGGGTGCCCGTGGGGGTCCTGAGCCCCCCGCCACAAAACCCCACGTGCTCCGCTTTCCCCACACAAACACGGCTTTGTGCATCCCCCGCCCTTACCGGGCCTTTAGGGAGGGATTTGTTGGGCAAACAATGGGAACAGACCCGGCTTTGTTGGGATGGCAAGAGGGGGGGGGACCGCCCTTCAACTGAGTGGGGACAGCCTGTGACAGAGGGACCCGGGGACTCCCCTGTGGCAAAACCCACCCTGAAGAAGGCGCAGCAGGATGGGGAGACCGAGGCATTGAGTGGTTGTGCGTCCCTGGGTGGCTTTGATGGGGCCAAATCATACAGGGGGGTGACAGAAATGGGGACGTTTATGTCCCCGACTCCTTCTCCAGGTATGTGGCCACCCCTCTGGCCGGGCTCCTGAATGTCAAGGAGAAGGTCCGGTTAAAAGCCACCCCCAACCCGGTGCTGGAGAAGTTTTATGCTGCCACCACCAAACACCCCAAGCAGGTGAGGGCTGGGGGGTCCCCAGATGTGCCTTGGGGAGGGGGTGAGGGTGGCAGAATCAGGGCCGTGTGACACGGAGGGGCTGTCCTGGTGTCCCCAGGCCGACGTGGAGATGCTCTCCAAGAAGAGCGGCTGCACCGTGCGCCAGGTCGAGCGCTGGTTCCGCCGCCGCCGCAACCAGGACCGGCCCAGCCTGCTCAAGAAATTCCGGGAGGCCAGGTGAGACCCCTCATTCCTGCCTGGCGTCAGCGTCCCTCCACCCTGGGGGGCTCTGGGAGCTTGGCCTGGGAGGGTGGGAGATGTGGGATCCGGGGCCGGTGGGTCCGTCCTCCTCCCTGCTGCTCCCCGGTGCCCGTCTGAGGACCGTCTGCTTCCTTTTTCCAGTTGGAGATTCACCTTTTACCTTATTGCTTTCATTGCTGGCATGGCTGTCATAGTGGATGTGAGTATTGCCCCCACCCCGTGCTCCCCCAGCCCCCCTGGCCCCTCTGACTCCTCTCTCTCCTCCTCCCCATCCCACAGAAACCCTGGTTCTACGACCTCCGGGAGGTGTGGAAGGGATACCCCATCCAGGTGAGCACGGATCCCATCCCTGCTGCCACCCCACGGCTTTTCCTGAGCACCAGGGTCAGCAGTGGGGGTGCAGGAGCGTCTCTCAGCAGCCCTGGGGGTTTGGGAGTCCCCAGGACACCCGGATGGTGCCCACAGAAGGGGACCAAACCCCTCTGGGGGACACAGAGGACCCCCCTGACCTGTCCCTTGCCCCCAGAGCATGCTGCCCTCCCAGTACTGGTACTACATGATCGAGCTCTCCTTCTACTGGTCCCTGCTCTTCAGCATCGCCTCCGATGTCAAACGCAAGGTGAGGGCCCTGGGAGGGGGTGGGACACACGGGGACAGGGTTTTCTTCACCCTGGGTGGGTGTGGGGACACAGAGGGGCTGTGGGGTGGGTGTTTGCCGTGGGTGGGATCTGGGCTGCTGTGACCCCCTCCCCATTTCTGGGCTCCCCTTTGCTTCGGGCACAGGATTTCAAAGAGCAAATCATCCACCACGTCGCCACCATCATCCTCATCAGCTTCTCCTGGTTCGCCAACTACATCCGTGCTGGGACGCTCATCATGGCCCTGCACGACTCCTCGGATTATCTGCTGGAGGTTGGTGTGTCCCCTCCCCTGCTGTCACCACGTCCCCTGTCCTGTGCCCCCTCCCCAGCTCACCTCCTCTGCCCCCGCAGTCTGCCAAAATGTTCAACTACGCCGGGTGGAGAAACACCTGCAACAACATCTTCATCGTCTTCGCTGCCGTCTTCATCATCACCCGCCTGGTCATCCTGCCCTTCTGGTGAGCTCCGTTGGGGACCGGGGGAAACTGAGGCAGGGGTTGGGGGCCTCTCACAGAGGGTGGGGGTGCTGGTTCTGCCTGTGACAGGAGTGGCTTTTCCTGGCAGGATCATGCACTGCACAGTGGTTTATCCGCTGGATCTCTACCCCGCCTTCTTCGGCTACTACTTCTTCAACTTCATGATGGTGGTGCTGCAGTCGCTGCACATCTTCTGGGCCTACCTCATCATCCGCATGGCCCAGAAGTTCATAACTGGAAAGGTGAGAGGGGACCTGGGCCCGTGGGGACGTCACGGGGGGAAGGACCCACTTGGGGTGGATGGAGGATGGTGGATGGAGACCCCCAAATCCTGAATCCCGACTGGCCTTGGCTCCCCAGATCCCAGAGAGCCCTCGGTGGGGAGAAAGTGCTGTGGTTGCAATGGGGAAACTGAGGCACGGCAGTAAAAACGGGGGGCTGCCGCCTGAACCCCCTTTTTCCCTCTGCCCACAAGGTGGTGGAGGATGAGCGGAGTGACCGCGAGGAGACGGACAACTCTGAGGAGGAGGAGGAGGTGGCCAAGAACGGGCCCCTCTCCAACGGCCACCCCGTCCTCAACAACAACCACCGCAAAACCGACTGAGCGCCGCCCCGGACCCGAGAGCTGCCACCTGCTGCCACCGGCCCGGCCCCTCCGGCTCCACACCGGGCCCCCGAGCGCCTACCGGGCCGCGCCCCTCCAGGGCGGGGCCGCAGCTCTGCCTCACACTCACCGCTGGTGCCCTTCCACCTCTCACCTGCTGCCTTAATCCACTGCGGTTCCCGGGACAGGCGGGGACCCCACCGGGATGGCTCCAACCCACCGGGGGCGGCTCCTGCTCGCCCCGCGGCCCCCGGGATTGCCTCTGGCCAAGGAGCTCGGCCCCCCGGCCCCTCGCTGGGCTCTTATTCCTACTTTCCCAACCATTCCTTCACCGGGGAGGGGAAATTCCCCTTTTCCCTGATCTGTGTCCGGCTGAAAAAAGCCGGCTCAAGCCCTGCTCCACCCAAGTGGGAGGGAGGAGCAGGGAATTCCTGGGTGTTTCAGTGCCTAAATGATGGGATGACACTATGGAAGTACTTGGGGGAAAGGAAGCTGCCGGGGCTGAGTCACTCCTTGTGTCTCACGGAGTTTAATCCCCTCATTTCTCTTCGGTAAATGGATTTTGAGTCTCTCCCTCTCCGTGGCCTCTCCCAGCTGTAACAGGACAAATTTCCAACTGGTTTTTCCTTTTTTTTTTTTTTTTTCTTTTTTTCCTTTTCTTTCTATTTATTTGGAAGACAGAAGGAGCCGGGCTTGGCTCTGTCTCCTGCATCCCCCAGGATGTTGTGAGACCTCCCAGCACGGAGGGGTGGGGGGGGGAAAAGGACCATTAACCAATGTCAGACCAAAACGTGTTTTGTTGTTCTTGTTTTTTAAAAAAATAAAATAAATAAATAAAAGGTTAAATATATTAAAAGTTAAAAAAACTAATAAACTTGGGTAAAAAAAAAAAAAAAACCACCAGGATTTGGGCATATTCTGTGAGGGGCACTGGGGTGAGTGGGTTATTTTGGCATAGATCTTTATAGGCAGTGCTAAAAATGGGCAGAATTGAGGATTTTGATGGTTTTTATATATATTTTTTTTTCTCCTAAAAGTTCTCCAAGTCTTCAACCCCCCGAGCTGGAGCAGGGGTTTGGGTTCCCTGAGGAGCTGCAGCCCTGCTGGGATGACAAAGCCTCCATTCAGGTGCACGCTCAGGATGGAACTGGAGCTCCAGGAGGCCCCAGAAAGGTTTTATTTTACAAAGGAAAAAAAAAAAAAAAAGGTTATTTAGCAGGAAAAAACCCAACAAGCCTCCCTTGTGCAGGGCTGGGTTGAGCTGGGCTGGTGTTGGTTATGGGGGGGTTGGGATGGTTGGAATTAGCTCCACCACCCCCCAGATTGGGGTTTTCCGTGTCAATAATGTGAGATTTGATCCCAGTTTGTCAAACTTCACCTCTTTTCATCCAGTTCTCAGGGCGGTTTTTTGAACCCTTTGGATGTGCCCTGGTGCCTTCCCTCCTTCCCCCCCTTCAAACAAAGAAGAAACTCAAGCCCCACACCTGGACAGAGCCCGGTGATTTTCCGTGGATCCGTGTCCAGTTCCTCCCTTCCCTGCCCAGGTGCCCAAAGCCAGTTTGGGGCTGTGCCAGCTGCCACTTCACTGCAGGAGTTTGGGCCAAGCTCGGGGCTCTCAGTGACATTCTGGGAGGGTTGGAGATGGGGACAGGCACTGCATCTGCTTCCTCAAGAAAAATCGCAACCTGTTTCTCTGTAATTTTCCTTAACTGGAGGGTTTAAGGAGTGTTTGCTTTGAGGAAAGGTCAAGGAAAGGTGAAAATGTGGGAGCTCCTTATCCCTTTGCCTGGGCCCATCCACCTCTGGCATTTTTCCTGCAAATCCCACAGACACAAGGATGATGGCAGTGGTTCAACCCTCTTTTTTTCAGGGTTCTTTGCTGTGTCTCAAGATCAGGGTAGGTTGTTTTTTAATAGAAAAAACGCACTTTTATTGCTTTTTAGCCACTAAAAGATTCTTTACAACAGCTCACAGATGAAGATAGATACTTACTTTTTGTCTTTTTTCACTTGAGTTCTGTAAATCCTGATTGGTCCAGTCTTCCACAGATTGTTTCCACCATCCTCCCTCTCACTTTCAAGGCCTCAGTCTCAACTGGGAAGCACTTCCTGGGAATACTGAGGAAGTGCTTGCTGCTGGAAAAACGAGGCTTGTGCCTTAAATTTGGTGGAAAGCTGGAAGAGAGCAGGAAAAGTTCTTTCCTTGAGGGAGCCTGTTGCCTTGTGGGATAACTGGAACTTCTGGAAGGTGGGAGAAGCCCAGGGGCTGGGAATCACCCCCCAGCACAGCCCGAGTCCGTTTCTGCTCCATGTCCATCTGTGATTTTTCCAGGTGAATAACAGAACTGAGAACTGAGAACGTCTTGAGAAGAAACTTTACCCTCACTGAGGGAAAGTGAGCACCAGGCATCTGGAGGAAGGGGGATCTGCTGGGAGCAGGGGGGACTCAGAGCAGCCGGCCCCTGCAGTCGATGGCCCCACAGCAGCACAGCAGCTCCTTGCCCTCCACACTGCCAACCTCGTAGTTGTAATCCCAGGTCAGCTCCGTGCCAGCTCGGATCCTCCTGGGAAAGGAAAAAACCACACGGGATGGGTGAGGAGACTATTCCAGAAAAGAGGAGAAACTGGATGATAGAAGGAAGCTGCACTTCCGTGGGAATGCTCCAGGATGAGACTGAAGCAGCCAGGGTGAAAGGGACAAAGTTCCCTGAGGAATCATTCCCATGAGGATTCACCACACCTCAAAGACTTGGGACTAAAAACAAGAAGGGAAATCGGCTGCTCCATGCCTCACTCTGCCCTTTGGGAAGGTCTAAAACTGGTGAAAATCACACCAGGATCTCCAGCACAAGAGGATTTCACCTGACACCAAGGTTTTCTCTGCACGGGAATGACGGGAAGCTGGGAATGGGGTTTCCAGGAGCAGGGAACACCCAGCCCTGGCCATGGAGCCAGGTCCCACCAAAACCCAGGAATCCTCAGCCCCCTCCCAGCGCCCCAAAACTCACTTGCTGGCAAAGAAGGCGACCCAGGGGAACCGAAGGTCGTGGGTGTCCACAAAGACGTTCTGCACGAAGAGGTTTGGGGTGCAGCTGTGCTGTAATGACAACAGGGAAGAGCCTGAGCTGCTGCCCAGGCAGGGGAGGCCGAGCTGCCAGCACTGAACACAGCCTTTATAAACAAGCAGCATTCCTGGTTTGCCCGCCGCATCCAGCGGAATCCTGCTGGAACAGGCTGCACGCCCGGGCTGAGTCATAAGATCCACACTCTAAGGTAACGGGGCTCTGGAAGGACTGACAGGGCCCTTCCTGCTCCCACCAGGCCGGAGCAGCTGCTGCTCCACTCAGGAAAAATCCATCCTCCTCCCAAACCCGCTCTTTCCCCGTTTTTTAGCCGGTCTCGAGGAGGAACATCCCCACACTGAGCAGCCAGCTCAGCCCCGAGGTGCCCCCACTCACGTTGAGGTAGCGGCCCAGGTTCCCCTCGAGCTTGGCGTCGATGATGTAGCAGTTCTCCTCGCCGTCGTAGAACTGCCGCGTGCTGCGGCGCACGGGCCCCGCGCTCTCGCCCTTGTCGGCCGCCGCCAGCGGCGTGGATTTGATGGCGATGCCGTGAGTGGACTTGAGGGCGAAGCCCCGTGTGGATTTCACAGCCACCTGTCTCTTCACGGGACCTGCCGTGAGATGGAGGCTTCCAGCAGAGGAGCCCCCGGGGCGGTGCTGTCCCCCCACCCTGCTCGTCCCCACGCTGAGGTGACAAACCCCTCGGAGCCAAAACGCAGCTCCGGGATGGCTCCTGGGATCGACCCAGCCCAGCCTGCAGACCCAGCACAAGCCTCACTGTTGCTCTTTCTTACAATACCCGCAAATATCTGGTTTTGAGGGGCGTGTTTTGGTGGTTTTGTCTTGCCAAACACGTGGGGAAGGTTCCAACTATGGCCTCACGAGCCCTTCCTGGTGCTTTCCAACCAGAACTTCTCACCCTCAGCCTGCGTCTTCCCTCTCACCTGACCCAGATGACTGATTTTTCTTGTCCTCCCCTTCCTCCTCCTCGGATCCCGAGGAAATGGTCTGGATGTCGTCGCTGTCGTTGGCGGTGCCTGGGGCTTGCCCTGCCCTGTGCTCCCCATCGCTGTCGGTGCTGCTCGACAGTGTCAGCACATCCTGGGGACAGGAACAGCTCCTGGAGTGCATCCAAGCCTCCCTTTTCCTCAGGAACATGGTGCTCTCCTCTCCAGATCACCCCCTCTGCTCCAGGAAACCCTTTGGAAGGGGATTCCCCCCCTCTGGACACCACATCTCACAGGTCAATGTTTGAAATACCTGTGGGATTTTTTGGGGGGCTGCTGAGTTCTGCTTGAGATGCTGGAGCATTAGGTGCTCAAAAGGAAGGGAGAAGACCCCAAAGAACAAGGATTGTTCCCCCAGATGGCTCTGCCAAACAATGGCTCTCAGGTGTGCAAACCAAGGAGCCAAATCCAACCCAAATGCCACACTCTTTTCTTGGTTGTTCAGATCCACGAAAGACCCCCCCCAAAACCCAAAGGAAATCAACTGCCCTCCGGGAAATCACAGCTACGACCACAAACCCTGTGCTCAGCTGAGAACCAAAAGCAGAAAATAACCCAAAAGAAGGTTCGAGGAAGTGGTTTGGGGGAGGCCCCTCCCCAGCCCGGGGGTCCCACTCACCTCCAAGGGGGGCGGCAGGGGCAGGGACCGCCGGCGGCTCTGCAGCAGCGCCGTGCCGCTGACGGGCCTGCGGATCCCATCCAGCTTGGGGGGACACGGGTTGTAGCCATACCTCCTCCCCAGCCCGCTCAGCCTGTGGGGTTGGGACAAGAACAGGTCACACCTGGATTCCCCGGGAAATTGTCCACAGGCCAGGCGCCACGGGACGGGAAAACGCGATTTAAGGAATCTTACCCAGAAACTGAGGTTGTTTCTTCAGGTTCCTGCAGAAAGAAGCACAGATTAGAATCTCTCTCTTCTCGAGCACCCCGCCCAGCTCTTCTATGGAATTGCTCCCCAAAATACCAGCCCGGGAGTGAGATGCTGCCTGTCCCCATGGGAAGTGTGACACCCAGCATGGAGATGTCCCTCCCTGGGAGACTCCCAAGTGCCCTCCCTGGAGCAGGGGGTGGACAGGGACCACCTCCATGTCCCTGCTCTCCCCAGCCATGTCCCTCAGGTGCCCAGGTAGGAGGATGTACAGCTCTGCTTGCATCAAGTGACTTCTGTAGCCTCTTGTGCCACAAACTCCCTCCCTGGCAAGGGAAAAGCTTCTCCCTGTCCCACCAGAGAAGCCAGGGGAGCTGAGCACAGGGACAATCCAAGAGTCCCACAGTCCCCCTGCATGTGCTGTATGGGGGGAAAAGCCACTGGAGCAGGAGCACACCCCTGCCTTTAAGCCTTCCATTCCCACATCTCTCCCTCACCTCCTTCTTGGCTGGCTTCGCCTCTCCGTTGAGATCTCCCGGCGTGGGAGCACAGCCCTTCTCCCTCTCCGCCATTTTCACAGCCTTGGCTTCTCCCCCTTCACCTGTCCTTAAAGACGAGGCGCTGTCACTGTCCTGGAAGCTCTCGGCTATGCTGTTGGAGCTCAGCCACGAGGCCACTTTGTTCTTGGAGGTCTCCTCGGACACTGGCAGCTTGCAGGGAGGGGCTGAGGTGGGCTCGTCGTGGCCGAGGGGCCGCGTCAGCCCTGAGTCCTTGGAGGCCGTCTCCGAGAGGCCGTGGTCGCGCTGGCCGCGCGTCTGCCGGCGCGTGGCGTAGCTCCGCAGCACCGAGCTCGTGCTGAAGTTCTCGTCCTTGCAGAAGTTGTCGTCGGAGCTGTCCTCGTTGGATTCCTCCAGCTCCTCCGTGCCCGTGTTCTCGTTGTCGTCGTCGTCCTTGAGGTCCACGCCGCTGTTGTCCGAGGAGCACTTGGCGTCGCTCTCGTAGCCCTCCTTGAAGTTCTCCACGCTCTCGATGTGGTCCAGGTTGGCAAAGTACTCGTCACCCATCTCCAGCCCCTCTTTGTCAGCAAAGTCATCCGTGAGGATTTTCCCTGGGCGGGGGGAGGTAGAAAACCAAGGGTGAGTTTTCTGGGATGACATTCGATTTTATCCTCTCCAGAGGTCACTGATGACAAAACAGGGATGACACCACTTTATTCCAAAGGACAACCAAACCCCGCCTCTTGATGTAACAAAACCCTGAAGCTTGTGGTTGAGCTAAAATCAAGATTTTCAGCCCAGAAATCTCTCCAGAGCAGCTCAAGCAGAGCCTTGGAAGGGCTGGAAGAGCACAGAGGCAGCAGCTCTGGCTGCGCCTGTGGGCGGCTCCGTTCCAGAGCCAACGCAACCCCAGTGCAACTTCTGCATCTCGTGGGCTGTGCTGGGCCCGGCCGGTTTGCTGAGCAGAGGAAGCAGGGCTGGGGGTTGGGTGACCTCAAGGACAGCCTGGGGGACGTCTTGTGACACTGGCACTGCCACCATGAGGGTTCTGCAGCGTCCTGTGCCACCGTTGGGCAAGTTCATCGGTTCAGCTTTCACCCTCCAGTCCTCAAAACAGCCACGGCAAGAGCTTCACACCCCTTCTGCTGCACTTTGGAATCATGGAATCATTGAGGTTGGAAGAGTTTCTGAGCCCAAGTATTCACCCCAGCACTGCCAAGGCCACCACTGAGCCATGTCCCCAAGTGCCACCCCCATATGCTTTGGAGCACTTTCAGTGGCAGTGACTCTACCACCTCCCTGGGCAGCCTGTGCCAGTGCCTGACCACCCTTCCCAGGAAGAAATTTTCCTGAATGTCCAACTTAAACCTCTCCAGGGCATTGGAGAGAGCCAAAAGCTCCCCCCTGAGCCTCCTTTTCTCCAGGATGAGCCCCTCCAGCTTCCTAAGGAGTTCTCCAGACCCTTTCTGCTTGTGTTCCAACCCCTTCCCCAGCTCTATTCCCATCTCTGGCTCCCTCCTTTCCACAGAAGAGCTTTCCACGTGCAAGGTGAGCTCCCACCTGCGTAGATGCAGACAAAGGAACCCTTGGCAATGTCGTCGAGGCAGCGAATGCCCCAGCCTTTGTTCTGGGTCTTGAAGAGCTGCAGCCGCACCTGGAGGCCGTGCTGGACCAGGCGGTTGGTGCACATGTTCACGTTGCACTTGCACCTCTTGTTGCATTCATAAACGCTGCAAGAAAGGAGAAGGGTGACAACTTCCAGGATAAAGAAACATCCCAAAGGCTGTGGCTGTTGGCAGTGCTGGGGTTATGCACAGAGATCCAAGAGCTTGGAGCAACCCTGTCTCATGGATGGTGCCTCTGCTCATGCTCTGGATGATCCTCAAGGCCCCATCCAAACCAAACCATCCCACAACTGGCAGAAGAATCAAGACCAGGGGTAGGTGGTCATATCTGCACTGAGTTACCCAGAATCAATTCCCTCTCAATGGATCTGGGGCTGGTGCTTACGAGGGCTCTGCTCACCCTGTTGGGAGACATTCCTCCAGCCGCTTGTGCTGGTAGCCTGAGTTGGGGTTGATTTGCCCTCCAGGGGTGCAGCCGCTGGCCTGGATGGTCAGCTGGTGACAGGCACACTTGGATCTGCAGAAAAACACAAGAAAACCCACGAGTTACATTTCTCACATCAGTCTGGAGACAAGAAAAAAAAAAAAAAATCACATGTTTACACAGAGATGAGCACAAAGGGTTTGACTTGGAATCAAATCAAGAGAAGCTGTGGATTTCTCATCCCTAGATGTGTCCAAGGCCAGGCTGGACGGGGCTTGGAGAAACCTGGGATCATAGAAGGTGTCCCTGCCCATGTCAGGAGTTGGAACTGGGTGATTTTTAATGTCCCTTCCAACCCGAACCATGAAACCTGCAACAGACTGACATGCAAGGGGGTTTAAATCCCAGAGCAGATCCACCTTGGGGCGTTTCCCTGGGCACCTCAACACAGCCCCACTGCTGTCCCCTCACTCAGGAGCGGTCACCTACTTGTCTCTGCAGCCGTCCTTGCAGTCACAGCCCACGAGGAATTCCCAGCTGGTGTTGATGTACACCCCTTTCCCGGGGATCCTCTCCTTGCTGTAGGCCACCTGCGGCGGCGGCGTGTTGTCGATCTCGTTGACGCACGACAGGGGCACGTCCTCCTTGCCCTTGGTGATGTCGGCGATGTAGTAGTAAGGCTTGTAGGGCTGGAACTTGCGATCCACCAGCACGTAGGGATCCAGGCAGAACATCTCCAGGAAGAGGAAGTCGCAGTCCGTCTCGAAGAGGTAGCGCTCGATCTCGTGCATGGAGCGCAGGCAGAGCCCGCAGGGCGTCTTGTAGAGCACGTGGAAGCCCATCTTGCGGTTGACGCGGCGCCGCGCCGTCATGCGGCGGAAGTCGTAGAGCAGCGGGATGAGCAGCGGGTTGCGGCTGCGGTACTGGTCGCTGCGCACGGGCCGCACCCGAGACAGGCAGGTGTAGCTGCACACGTGAGGCAGGTAGAAGAGTTTCTCCAGAGGGGCGCGGTAGGAAGGCTCGTTGGGAACGCGGTCCATCATGCCGTGGAAGGGTTGGGAGGGGCTGCTGCTAGGGACGCTGCGGGGAGAGGAGATGGGGTTCAGGAAGAGCTGTGGGCAGGTGGGCACACCTGGCTTAGGTTGGCCACAGTTTGACCAGAGGGATGTGGATGGTTCAGGCATTGGAAGGCGGTGAAGTCGCCATCCCTGCAAGTGCTCAAAACACAAATGGATGTGGCACTTGGGGGACACGGCTCAGCGGTGGCCTTGGCAGTGCTGGAGGTGGCTCCATGAACTCAGGCTTTTCCAGACTCATTGATTCTACCACTCTGTAATTTGAGCTGCTGAGCGCCCACCAGAAACCCACCAGCACACACACAACAGGTCCCAAATGTGTCCCAACATCAGGAATGTGTCCCAACATCAGGAATGTGTCCCAACCAGAGCTCTGCTCACCGGTGCTGCGGGGCTGGAAGGGCCCTCCCGGCTGCCGGGGTGTCCCCGAGGACAGGGGAGGACGGGGACGAGTGCCCGGAGCCCACGGAGCCAGGACGGAAGGAAGTGCTTTTCTTGGCCACCTGCTTTCTGCCCTGGGCCAGCTGCGTGTCGGAGGATCTGCAGGAGGGAAGAAGAAGCTGATTTGGAACACGGAAAAGCAACTGGTGGGAATCGAAGTAACGCTGCCCCGTGGAATTCAGACACCCAGAAGAATCCCGGCAGTGGCTTTTTTCCCTAATCAGTGTGAAAATCAGCCCATTTCTGGTTATTTCTGCTACAGCAATCCCACAACTACTTTCAATTTCAGAACTCAGCTGCAGCTCCAAGTGAGATTTTTCTGATTTTGAAACGAGGCAAGTGTAACAAGGATGCCCAAGGCCTTAATCCCAGAAAGCTGGACAAACCAGGCCATGAAGAAACCCCTGGATTAGCAAAAACCAGAGTTTCCAGAGGCTCAACCATGCCCGAGTGGGAGGAACAAGTCCAGAGCATTCTCCTGCAAGGACTAAGAAACAAGGTAAGATTGTGCAAGGGAATGTAACAACATCCCTGATGAAAGAGTTAGTAGGGGTTCCAAAAGCACAGGTTCTCAACCCATTTCAAGAGGTTTCAATCAACTGCAGGTTTCCAAACTACTCCAGGAGGTTTTCAACCCATTTACATCAATAAAACAGAAAATCATCCCAAACCAGCCGCTGAAGAGGAAAAACAGTGAAGTTACTGGGGAGAAAGGGAGAGGACAAAGAGAGCAGAAAGAGATGAGAGTTTCTGCCAACAGCTTCCTGAAAGCAAAGTGTTCAAATGCATCTCAAAAAGAGCAAGAGGAGAGAGATGGGCTTACATCAGTCAGAAGTGGTGACAACACCGAGAAGAACTTGAAAGAGGGGGAAGACACCCAGGCTTCCCTCAGAGGAAACAAAACACCAGAGTGAGGAGACTGTTCTTAGTTTTAATAATCTAAAATCCAAGTGTTTGAACCCCACAGAATCCCTATGACACGGCCAGGCCTGCACTGCCTCCTGCCCCTGTTCAGGGGGGCTGCTTGGATTTCAGGGCAGGGAAGCAGCTGCACAAAAACTACATCCTAAAGCCAAGCCCCTCTGTGAGGAGAGGGGAAAAAACTCCTTGTAAGCACTGCAAGGCCCATATGAGAAAGGATTCAGTGAGGACAGATGGGGCTGCAGGTCCAGCTTGGTTGTCTTTGTGTTGTGACACTGCCCGTGGTCCTGGGCTGTCCCAGTCCCAGCCCATTCCTGCACGTGGGGGGACCTGCAGGGGTGGGGGCCCAGCTGTGCATTCCAGGACCTCCTTCAGCATCCAGGATCTCTCTGGCATTATGGAAAAGGTAATGTTCTTGTGGCTTCCACTCCCAAATCCTGGCCAGACCAGCACAGAGGGAGTAAGTGTTTCCCGGGGTAAATTGAGTTATATTGCACTGCTGCTCGGAGAGGAGCCCCCAAGACCCCTGGCTTGTGGGGTTTGAGCTGCTGCCACTCCTGGAGAGCCTGTGGGGAGCAAAGATTGGCCTCCTGCACAGGCTGCTCACACTTGGGACAGGTCCTGCCTCCCCTCGTGCCCCACCAGCAGGGCACAGTCACAGCAGAAGACATGCTGGCACGGGGCCAGGCGGTAATAAATCCAGGTTGGAAATCCACAGTGCTGGCCAAAATGAACTGGGAGAGAGGCCTCTCCCTCCCCTAAAGAGTCACTGAGCACATTCCCAGGTTCCCCTGGTGTCCTCCAACACGCTCCCTTCATCACCAAGCCGAGTTCCTCCTTCCTCCAGGCCTCCTTCAGCCTGCAGCTCCGGGAGTGTCCCCCTTGGGCCCCTGGCAGTGGCTTGGCCGTGGATTGCTCCGTGCCCACCAGGACCGACCACTGATCCCGAATTCCCAGCGAGGTCAGCGAGCAGGTCAGTCCAAGTGGAGGGACACAAGGCAGCCGGGGGCCAGTGCCTGGATCGTGACACGAGGGAGCAATTCAGATTTTGGGAAGAGAGGGGAGCAAAGGTCTAATTTGGAAAGGTAAGTGCGAAGCTTTAGCCCTGAGGAGGAATGTTTGGCTCCGGGAGTGTTGGCTCTCAGCTCCCGCCCCCAGTTATTCATCCAGCAGCTTTAGGTAAGAGTATTCCCCCAATATTGTGACTAAAGCCATGGAGGAAACCTGCACCTGAGGATTCCTCTGCACAGAAAAGGTGGTGCCTGAGAGAGCTGAGAGCTGGAGAGAAGCAAAGAGGTGGAAGGTGCTGGAAGAGGCTCTGGTACTTACTCCATCTCCGCAGGCTGAGGAGACGAGGGACGTGCAGCTGGCTGCTGCTCTGGAGTCTTGTACTGGGGACCAGCTCCTGCTAAATCCTGGGTGTACTGCACCACAGGGCCCTTGCTCCTCACAGCACCTGGTGGGGAAGGTGGAAAACCAAAGAGTCAACAGAAAAAAATCCCTAATGTTATCCCAAATTGGCTGTACGGGCCCGAAAAGACTGAGTTGTGCCTGGAAGGAACCAAAACAGAGGGATTTGGGATTAATGGTGGGTCATTGCTGAGCTCAGAGCACAGCATCTCGCTCAGGAATTCTGGTCACTTCACCCAAGTGCAGTTTGGTTTTGTGGCATGATTCCAGGAGGAAAATCCCACTGGATATCTAAACCTCCTATGCCAGAGGAGAAAAACCCTGGAAATCTAAATCTCCTGTGCCAGGTGAAAAGACTCGCTGGCAATCTAAAATCTCCTGTCAGAAGAAAGAAAAAAAACCCAAAACCTGGAAACTTGAAATCTCCAAGAGTTCTGCTAAAAACCACCCCCCCAAACCCAGTTAAATCAGTTAAATCCCAGGATCTTAATGAAACCAAAAGATGCCACCAACCAACGTTGGGACGAGTCCTGGTTTGCCCACTTTGCTTCTTTTCCTGAGTGGAAGCTGTGGAAGTTTTCATGCTGAACATGGGCTCGAGGCGCGTGGAACCTCGATAAATCCACTCACAACGTTTGTCCTCTTGCGGGTACGAGAAGGAAACACTCACAGTTCCCATGGGAAGAGCTTCCTGGAGTGAAACACAGAGAGAGCACAAGGAGACAACAGTGAGTACTGACAAAAAGCAGAACCACGCAATTATTTATCTTGAAATCTGTAATCGAGTATTAGGGAACATTTCTTCAAGGAAAGGGTGTTCATGCCCTGATAGGTTGACCAGGGCAGTGGTGGAGTCACCATCTCTGGAACTGTCCAAAATCCCTGTGGATGTGGCACTTTGGCACATGGTGCAGGGCTTCAGACTCCAAGATTCTTCCAACTTCAATATTTTCATGATTAGCAAGGAAAACGGAGCTGATCAGATCCCCAGCCTCAAACTCAATCCTAACAGGATAAGGGAAATTCCTACCAGGAAAAGGATTTTCACCAGACTTCCATCCACTTCTTCCACTCTGGATTTCCACCAGGTCCCTTCCCACTCTGTTTTGATCAGCTGCCCACTCTTCAGCAGCACCATGGGCCGGTTGGGGTAGGCAGTAATGTATTCCTCAATGAAATCCCGACAGGAAACATCCTCAATGTCTTCCCAGGCTTTCTTCACTGTTTGGAAAGGAACACGTGTGGGAAAAGTGAATAGGACAAAACAGAGAGAACATTCAATTCTTTTTTTTTTTTAGGATATCCCAGGTGTATTTTTACTAAGGTAAATCAAAGGGTGATCCCCAGGGCTGGAATGTTGGTGGTGGGGCATCCTGACCCTGCCCTGGCAATTAACCGAGATTTTGGATGTTTTCAGGCTCAGCACCAAAAGGGACACACCCGTTTTTTGGACCCAGGCTCTCCCAAAGACCCAAAACCTCTGCAGGCCAGGAGGGAACACTCACGTGGCCGGCAGACTGGGTACAGCTCCCACTCCTTCACGTAGGACGCGTAGCCATCGTCGAAGAAGATCAGGAACCTGGAAAACAAACGGGAATTAGGAATGGGAGCTGCAGAGAACACCATGGAATGGAAGTGGAGAACCTCTCCTGCTCGTCCTGGAGTCATCCCAATCCTGGAGGAGGACAGAATGAAGAGTTCCAAATGCTCCCTGCACTCCCCATGGCTGCTCAGGCAGCACAATTCCCAGCCAGGCCCTTTCCCCTCCAGCCCCAGGAAATGGAGATAAAGGAAGAGAAAATGATTAATTGCTTCTGGTTTCTGCAGCGAAGATGGATAAGGAACCCACTTAGTGCTGCTGAGTAACGACTCCAGGCCCTGAAGCTGTACAAAAGCTGCAGGATTTGGGATCAGCATCACAACCAGGAGAAAAGCTGGATTTGAGTATCAAATTCAGCTCATTTTCAGTTCTTAAACACGGATCAGATAAACTCCAACACAATTTACACCAGATCCAGTGCGATTAAATCCTTTATCAATCTCTTCAGGAAGACCACGTGCCTTTATTTTAATAGATCAGAGCAACCCTGCCCCGTCTTTATTCCCAAAAAAGCTGCTCCAAAGCTGCTTTCTCCTCCTGAAAAGCTTTGGCAACATCGCTGCTGCTCTACCCTCCAAGGGCTCCTGTTTTCTCCCACTGTTTCACGCCTCAAGGAGTCCAGACTCAACATCTGGGTAATAATTTGAATAAATTAGCAGATCTAATTCCTGACTCAGTGCCATGAGCAAGAGTGGAAGATCCACCCCGAGCTCCAGAGATAAGAAAGATGAAGAAAGTCAGAACCACATTCCTGGGAAGCGCACAATTCAGCACCTGAAGGGTATTCAAATGAACCTTTTTTTTTTTTTTTTAGCCTGAAACAAAAAAAACCAAACAGATACGGGGGCACCTGACCACGGGAAAAAAGGAATACCTGTCTTTATTCTTGAGGTTGGGGGTCTCAGCTACAATCCCAGCATAGAGCCACATCTGATTGCCATCCTTGTACCTGGCCACCACCCTCCTGCCCACGTGGTGCCTCTCGGCAGACGGGTGGTAATCGTAGGCAATGTGGTTGCCCGAGAGCAAACTCTTTCCTTTATTATCAAATTTCACTTTGTATTTCTTGCCGGCACCTGGAAAAACATTTCAAGGCAAACATGAAGGTAAACAAAGGGGAAGATAAACAAAAGCCGCGTGATTTCACACCAGAATTCCAACGCTCTGGGTCGCTCTGAGATCGTTTGTTCAGGATTAACTCAGAATTCATTTAAAAGCCTTTCAGGATTTAATCTGGAAGACGAAGCAGTGGAGGTGTCTTGCTCCCAGGATCCCTTCCAGGTGACATCAGGTGCTCCGACACCTTTTACTCCAGGTTTCCCCACCCAAATTCCCGGGAAAACCCCATGCACGGCACATACCGACCGTCTGGATGGCAATCAATGTCCCCTTGTGCCACGTCTTGGTTCTTTTTTTCCCCAAAATCCTCATGCCCACTTTGAGGTCCCCATCAGTGTTGAGATCATTGCCAGGGACTGCAGGGACAGTGACAGGCTGGGCAGTGTCAGGAGATTCCTGAGGGGGTTGTGCATCTACCAAGGAATATCAGCAGAAAGTCAGTCCTAAATCACCCAGAGCTCCCTTCTTGGCACACAGCTGGAAGCACAATTCTGGAAGAAAAATTCCTGCTTTCTTTCCCCTCAGCCAGCCCAAGCACCTCCTTTTTACTGAATGGAAACATTTTGAAAAAAAAAAAAAAAAAAGCAGGAATTCAATATACCCTAAATTAAAATATCAGACTGGGAGCAATAAAATTAATGGAGATTTCCAGCAGGGAAAGCGCATCACTGTTCTCCCATTTTGGGAAGCAAAGGCCCAGGGCCAGGGCACACAGCCCCTGGAAGCTCCCACACCTTTCTGTGCTTCCTGCAAGTTCGTTTTCTTGTTTACAGCATCCATGAATTTCGCAACATCCCGGGCAGATTTCCTCATGGCAGCCATTGCTTCCCGCAGCTGGAGGAAACAGAAGGGAAACATGGAGAAACTTTTCATTTCTTGCACCTAACACAACACCGTGTCTCAGGAAAACCCCACATGAGGAAACACCTCTCTAGCCAGAGCCTCCCCACTCACCAGACTCTGATCCCTGGAGATTCTGGGACTGCTGCTGCCTGTGAGTGAAGAGAAAACAATAGTTTAAAACCCTTCTTGTGGAAAAAAAAAATCCATCCTAATTAAATCACAGAAGGAAGAAGAGACCAGAAAAAAGTGCCTATCTCAAATCCCTGCCAGGAAACCCACCCAAACAAGGCTCTTCCTCAGCCACCTTCCCTTATGTGAGATCGTTTGATGGGGACAACAGCGAGGCAGGTGGGAAAATGGGTGAAATCCCAGTCAGGGACTCCATGAATGGAACACAAACAGATGCTCCCCATGAGCTAAGAGCATTCCCTCATCCCTCATCCCTCCCCTGGCACTGCTGGGGGGACACTGAACTGTGCTTCCAACCCGAGTCCACGCTCATGACGTCGTCGTCGTCCTCGTCCGCGATCTCGATCACTTCCGCGGCCGCCGGCGCCTCGTCCTCCGAGCTGCTGTCCCGGTACTGCCGGCCCATCATGGAGTACAGCTCCTTGGCCTGCGCCTCGCACTTGTTGACGGCCCTGAGGGAGGGAAACCAGCTGTGCCTCACCAATTCCACAGGGACAGCCCCCGTGGGATAGCCCTGGCCACAGCCAGCTGAGGGAAGTGTCCGCAGGAAGGGTCCGAAGCCTTGGGGGAAAAGTTGCCAATGTCCCTCATGAAGCACAGTTTGCCCTGAAGGGAATGAGAATATGCCCCTCTTCGCAATTCCAGCTCGCTCCAGGCCCACGCACCTCATGACTTCGTCAATGAGCTGGTCAACGTGGGCCACCTCCTCCTCCTTGTGCCTAATGCACTGCTTCAGCTCCTCCAGCTGCTGCTTCCGCTGCTTCACCCACTCGGAATTCTCCACTTCTTTTTCGATGATTTCCTGGAGCTCCTCCATGGAGATTCCCAGCTCCTCCATCACCTCCTGCTGCAGCTCTTTGATGTCCGGGGAATCCATCTCCGCCGCACCTGAGGGTACAACAGGTGAGAGGAGGCAGGGGATGAAGGGGAGGCTGGTGAGGGAAGAGGGAGGTCATGGGAGTTCCTTCACCCTTTCCCGCCTTCCCCTCATCGTGCCCCAATGTCCCCTCACAGCCCCCCAACGATCCCCTCAGAGCCCGCCATGTCCCCTCAGCACCTTACACCGGGTCCCCCTCATCCTCTCCCAGCCCGGTCCGTCCCGCCCCCCGCTCCCAGACCCTCATAGCCCCCTCCTTCCCCTTCCCCTCAGCTCACTCACCGCCGCCGGTGCCGGGGAACCGGAGCGGAACCGGAGCAGAACCGGCTCACAACGGCACCAGAACCTATCGCGCCCTCCCGGACGCTGCGTGACGTCACTTCCTGCGCGGGCCGCCCGCGCTGCTGCCCCCTGGCGGAGGGGCGCGCGGGGTGAGGGGAGGGGAGAGAAATCCCCGAAATTCGGGAATAAATTCCTCTGGAAGCGGGAATAAATTCCTCTGAGATCGGGAACCGGGAACTGACCGTTGTCCCCGGGAGCGCGTAGTTACGAAGCAGCGGTGCAGAGAGCGGGGGAAGCCGCGGGTTGTGCCCGAGGCGGCCTCGGGGCTCCCGGACGGTTCGGGGCCGTTGGAGCCGTTACGGGGCCCGCAGCTCCCGCCTCAGAACCATCCTTTAACCGCCACCTCGGAGGGGTTTGCAGCACGGGGGGTGGTAATGGGGGTCCCGGGGGAAGGGGGGGACCCGCGGAGGATGGAGGGCGCTGGGGCTACCGGCAGCTCTGAGGTAATGGGGCCTGGGTGGTTTGGGGGGGTTCCGGTGGGGCTGGGGCTCGTTGGGCGTTTGAGGGTGCCGAGAGGGTTTTTTGGGGGGGTCAGTTAATGGGTTCCTCCTCCCAGGTGGAGGTGGGAATGGCGCTGTAGGGATCCACCACGAGCCGGGCGCAGCGCACGGTCATGGCCAGGAGGAAGAGCCCCAGCAGCACCACGAAGGCCGTGGCCACGGCTTTGTCCACGTCCAGGGCGGGCAGCACTGTGGGGGTCTCCATACAGGACCCTCAGGTGTCTCTTTTGCAGCTGTAGAGGCGCCTCAGGTGGGTGTCTCTCGGCTCCTGAGACCACTCAGGTGTCTCTTTCCCAGCTCCAGCGAACACTCAGGTGTCTCTTCCTGGCTCCAGGGATCTTCCAGCACGTGTCCCTCAGCGCTGAACTCCCAATGACATCCCTGAGGGCCAGAACCGAGGGGATTCATGGATTTGAGGGGTCAGAAACACCCCCCAAAAAGGGAAAATGTGGCTTTGAGTCCCCTCTGCTTCTTTCTTACCTGCCTGCAGCCAGTGCTGGGTCTCTGTCCCGGCCCTGCTGGCTCCAGGCCTTCATGAATTCTGCAGGAATGTACCAGTATCACCTTTCAGACACTACCCAGAGGATTAAATTCCCACCCCGCACCCCCTTCTCCCATCATCGGGAGAAGGCTCTGGATCCCTTCATGGGTTTTCCTGGTGGCTTGGGATGATTTGGGAAGCGTTAAGGAAGATTCATGCCCAAAATCCAAAAACCTTGCTTGTGAGAGGATTTCCAGGTAGTTCTTGGTTTATATTGGAATAGACTTGGAAAATACATTGAACCGAGCTGCCCATTTGGATCTTGCAAGACAGCTTCAGGAAAAACCCAGAACACCCAAAATATACAAACAATCTCCTTTAAGTTTCTTTATTTTCCCCCTCAGAGAGAAAAAAAAGGATCACTTTGGGAACACAGTGAAACTTTGACACCCCTGTAGGGGTTTTCCAGAGATTTTTCAGCAAAGGATGAGTTTTGGGGTCCTGTTGGTGGTCCCAAATCCCAGTCCTGACTCAAAAACCTGTTCCAATCCCAATCCCAGTTCCAGCCCAAATCACAGGGACGATATGGATCCCAATCTTCATTCCCTGGATTTTAGAACCCCAACCTCACCCCAGTCCGAACACCAATCCCGATCCCAACCCCAGTCCCACTATTTCGTGACGTCACTAACACCACCCACTATAGCCACACCCCTCCCCAAAGCCCCGCCTCCTCCCCGGTGTGGGCGGGGCGATGCGCTGTTCGCCCCGCCCCCTGGCCGTGCCCTCCGGTTGTCCCGCCCCCAGCCCTCCGTTTGGGCCAGTAGCAGTGCTGCGTTTCCCCGTGTCCCTCCCGCCACCCCCCGGTTGAACCAATAGGAGCCCGGCGTGGCGCTGGCCCCGCCCCGTACCGGCGGGGCTGTGAGGCCGGTGGAGGTTTTCCTGCGCCGCCATCTTGGATCAGCGGAGCGGAGACAGGAGGGGGCGGCTCGGGACCCCCGCCATGGCCGCCACCGCCGCCAGCGCGGGTGAGCCCCGGCACGGCGGCACAAACGGGGCTGGGGAGCGGGCTGAGGGGTCAGCGGGAGCTCGGGGAGGGCATCGGGGGGCTCTGCGGGGTGAGGGTGGGCTGAGGGAAGCCTGAGAGGACCCAAGGGCTCTCAGAGAGCCCCGGAAGGCTGAGGGCGACGCTCAGGGGCGGGGGCCGCCATGTGTGGCTCTGAGAGGGTCCCTGAAGGGCCGAAGGGGCCCTGGAGGGGCTGACAGCGGCGTGAGGGGCCCTGACAGGGGCGTGAGGAGGCCGCCAAGGGCTGAGGGGCAGCCCTGTGGGGTCTGTAGCGGGGAGAAGCGGGATAATGGAATGGGAGCACCCTTGAGGAGTGAGGGCTGTGTTACCTGGGTTTGGGGTGTGTGTCTGTGGACAGCCGGTGCTTCGAGGAGACCCTCGAGGTGAGGTTCTCTGGGTTTGGGGTCTCTGGGCTGAGTTTCCATCATCACTCGTCTGCGTTTCTTTTCCTTGACGGCTTCTATCGGTTTTAGCCCGTTTTTCAGCTGTGTTTCACTGAGGTTTTCTTAATTCCTAACAAAATCTGCTGCCCGGGCTTGAAGATTTTGCACGAATCTCTGTCTGAGCTCTGTGGAGGCGGGGGGAGCCCGGAGCACAATGTTCCCTCAGGTTGGTCCCCAGAGCCCACGACTCCCTGTGCACAGGAAGCTGGGAGCTGCTGATGCCTGATTCTTGCCAAAAAAAGCCCCAAGTATGTGATTTTTATCAATTTTCTGGCGAAACTGCTCTGAAGTGAGCTTGTATCCAGGGTAGTTCAGCATCTGTGAAGTCGTAATGGATTTACAACGTAGTGGCTGAGATCAGATTTTGAGCTTGTTTGTGTTTGGGGTGGGTGGTTTTTTTTTTTTTGGGTGTTAGCTTGTGCTTTGTGGCTCCTCTTGTGGCTTGAGGCTCCTGTGACACGCTCAGGTTTACCCAGGAGTGTTCACTGACTCTGCTGAAGGATTCTGGGGTTTTATTTTAACATTTTAGGAAGGTTTTGTGGCTTTTAATGGGGGACATTAGAGACTCAGACATCCAGTTTAGGAGGAAGGAAGATACTCGTGGGTTTAAACTGTACTTCCAAGCATTTGTGGAATTGGGGTCTTCAGGGTTCCATTTTTTTTTGTGTGTGTGTGATAAGAAAGCTTTAAATTCTGAAGGAAAAGAGAGAGAATTTTCACCATCTGTGTTTAATATTTATAATCATGGGCAGGGTGACCAATATTCACTCAATGCTTTTACACTCAGGGAGGGAAATACACAAACAGTAAACGTGGAGATTATTAGGAGAATAAATTCTGAAGAATTCCTACAAATAGTGTGGGTCTTCTTTTCCTTGATGTTAAAAAACAGACTTCAAGGCTCCAGTGAATGCTGGGTAATGCCCCAAAATACCCAGAATGTTTTCATTTTAACCTCTTAGCAATGGAAGAAACGTTCTTTTCTTAATTTCTATATTTCTTCTTGGAGAAGGTTCTCGTGGGGGTGAAAGTGCTGAGCTGGCATTGCATGGGAAACTCAAACAAGCTAAAAACCCCTGCTTCAAAAAACGAATTTAATGAACCCCAGACACAGAAATTGAGATGTTTTGTAAATAAAAAGCCCTAAAAGCAGAAATATCAAAGCACTATAGTTATGAGTGAAATGTAAAGCAGTTTTAAGGCTGGTTTATCTGCTCCCAAACCTGCTTCAAACTTTTTTTTTTTGGGGGGGAGGGGGGCTCACAAATGGGTCAATTTAAAGCAAATATTGTGAGATTTGATTTCCAAATGTGAGCCTGGCAAAGCTTTAGCACAGCCCCGCAAAAACTTCTTCAGCAAAAAGCACCAGTTTTGTACAATAAAAATATATATTTTTTTAGCTGCAGCATAAACCTCTCATCGATCACAGCTGGGAATATTTGCTGTCATTTTATTTTGGAGCCTTTTTTCCCCCTGTTGGGTTGCAGCAGAGCCTTTCCCAGGAGAGCTGAGCTGGGAGCCTGGAGCAGTGGGGAGGGTTGGGATTTACAATCCCTTCCAAACGTTCCTCTTCTGGCCTTAATTAGCTCCAACACATGGTGTAGGGAAGCAGGGATGGGTTCTGGGAGGGGCTGGGACACAGATCCAACCAGGAGGCTGGAAAATCACCTGGGACTTCTTGGACATCTCCAGGAGTGGTGAGTGCAGCACTTGCCCAGGAATTCACCTCAGTGTGGAGGTTTGGACTGGGGAGGAGACAGAATTTGGGAGGCAATCTTTGTGTTCCTGTTTCCCAGGAATCCCAAAGGGTGAAAAAGCTCTCCCTGTGCCATCTCCCTGCCCGTGTTGTCCCTGTTTTTTGGGAGGTGTGGCAGAGCAGTGCCAGGTCCTGGTGCCCAACCTCGGGGCCTCTCCTGAGCTTACACTGGAGCCACAAGAGGGAAATGTTTCTCAGTGAGAAGCTGAACCTGGAGTGAAGCAGGTTAATCACGGGATGCTGATCCCTGTGTTGGACTCCTGGGAAATCTTGGAGGCTTGAAAAGCAATTCCCTGTGTCCCCCTCAGCCCCGTGTGGAGCTGGGCCCAGAGAACAGCACAGTATCACTTCCTTCCCCTGCCCAGAGCGGAAATTCCTTCCCCTCGAGAAAGGGATTCTCCTCTGTGCTCCAGAAACTTCATTTCTGTTCCCACTGTGTTCAGATACAGCTGGGGAAAAGGAGGAACTCTCCTGACCTGCTTTATTCCCACTTGAAACTTCATTTTGTTAAACAAAATCCTTCTGTGTCACCTTGGGCATAAGGCGTGGGGCACAGTGGCATCTGAGTGATCCAAAATCAGTCAGAAAAGAGAAGGAGAAGGGTTTCCACCTCTGGTTTTTTTGGGTTTTTTTTGTTCTCCAGATGTGGGATGGGCTGTGCTCGCTCCTGCTGTTGGTTGGGATTGTTGTTGTTGGCTCCTTCAGCTGCCAAGCCTTGAGCTGGATGCTTATTCCATACTGTAGTCACCCCTGGGAAATGCTATGGATTGGCAGGGAAAAAGCTTCCTCAGCAACGCCAGCTGCTTGGAGGGAAACAAACCAGGCAGGCAGAGAGGCTGGGAGCACTGATGTGGTAAAATATGTTTCATTTTGGCAGAAATACCAAAAATTTGGGAGCGTGTTTGCTGTGAGGTCCAGGCACAACGTGAAGGTGATTGTACAGCTCCACTTTTAGCTGTAAATAAACCACTATCCAACTCTGGAAGTGAAATTAAACTATTGTTGGACTGAAATCTGGCTTTGGGGAGTGGAGAAGAACTTGGGAACCCCAGCTAAAGCCCATTTTTTTTCCTCAATTCATTAAACCTGACCCGAGTTCTTCACTTTGTCCCCCCAGTTGTGGCTGTTTCCTGCCTGAGCTGTTCTCAGTGCTGCTGGGGGTGGTTTGGGAAGCCCAGTGCTGGGGTTTTGGGGGGTGTCTGGGTACCTTTGGGGTCCTTCTGCTTTGATAAAGCAGAAGTGGTTTTGGGGGGGCTGCATCAGGCTCATTTTGCAAAGGTTGTGGTGGAGATTTTCGGGCTGGAGCGACTCTTTTGGGGCAGTTTTGCAGCACATTTCCAAACCCACAACTGTTAAAATAAGCACAGAGCTATTTATTTCAGGAATAGGAAAAAAAAAAGAATTGTGTATAATGAATTTAAAAAACTAATTTTCTGATGTGGAACGAACTGAATGTAAAGGAACATTGGCTGAGCTCTGATGGTGATGCTGAGATGAGCTCTAAACAACTGTTACCCGTGCTCCTGAACAATCAGGATTAGGGGAAAATACAGGAAAATGGAATGCTGCAGTCCCAGACTGGTTTGGGGTGGAAAGGACCTTAGAAATCACCTGGGCCGTGGCTGAGACACCTCACACTCATCCAGGGTGCTCCAGGCACTTGTGGAAGAGCACAGCAGGCCAGTAATGGTGCCCGAGGTGCCCACTGGTCTGTACTGGTGAAGACCACAAACGATCAGCTGAACAATGATGGGTTTTGAGGCGCTTTACCAGCGTTTGGGTTCGTCCTTTGTCTCAGATTAAGAAATGAACCCTCTGCGAATTGGTGTCATCAGGGAAACTCGCAGCTCTGCTCCTCCTCCCTCCTTCACCGTGCAGCCTCAGCCCCTTCCCTGCTCCCACCAGGCTCCTCCTCTCTTCAAAGGAGACACCACATCTTTTCATTTGGCAGCCTCAGCTCTCCAGCTGAGGGAGCAGCGTGTGCTCCTCAGTGCCGCAGATGAAAGGACACAGACACACATCCAGCCCCACATCCATCCTCAGCAGATGCTCTCACACAACTACTCCCACTGGGGAGTGTCCCTCTGAACCGGAGGGGCTTGGACATAATCCTGGTGGTTGATTTCCCTGATTTTTTTTTTCCACTCCTGTTTAGAGATGGCCTCCGATGTTTCCTCGCTGGGTGCAGCCGTGGGCTCCGGGAGCTCGGGGTCAGGAGCTCAGCCAGGAGGAGCTGCTGCTCAGAGGCCCAGCAAGAGACGGCCCGGGTGAGTGAGGGAGGGAGGGAGGGAGGGCTGGGGCTGTGCTCTCCGGGGAGAGCTCTGGGAAAAAGACCTTTTTGAGGAAGTTTTGTTCTCCAGAAAGAGCTGTGGCTGCTTCGGGAGGTTTCCTGGTTCCTTCAGGTGGGCCTCTGTCCAGTGCTTTCCTTTCCCTCTGTGGTCGTGTCTTTGTGCCAGCTACACCCCTTAAAGAGGGGGTTAAGTGACACGTTCAGAGGGGATTCAAAGCTTTGCACCTCACAGAAGGAGCAAATGCACACCAAGGATTGAGAGCAAGACAAGAGTTGCTGCAAGATCTGGGGGAACAGAGAATCTGGGGTTTGGGGCCTTGCTCCAACCTTTGCAGCTGTGCTGTCCCTGGGAGGGGTAGGGGGAAGCCACAATGTGCTTGTGGGAGGCTTTTTGTTTCCTAAAAATGCCTTCGCAAATTCAAAGGGAGTTGAGTGGCTGTTCCCAGATTTCTGGCAAGAGAAATTGCCTCGTAATTTTCAAGCCAACTGAAATCTGTCTCTGCGCCCCTCCCAGTCACTCAAAACTCTTTTCCTTCAGCCCCATTTGCTGATGCTCCCACTCCCCTGCAGCTCCTCCCGTGCTGCCTACTCTGCTGCATCCACAGTTTTCCATCCCAGGAGGAAAGGTGAAACATCTTCTGTCCTCCCACATGAGCTGGTCAGAGGTGGGATTTTGACCCTGTGTGAGCAAACACTGCACAAGCAGAACTTTAACTCCAGCCATATTTTACCCTCCTCTCTTTTTTTTTTTGTTTTTAACTTTATATGCACCCAATCCAGGCTTTTGAGCTGAGAATGCTCCATCTGTAGGCTGTTGAGGGTGTCTCATTCTCCTGGGAGATCCAGGCCTTTGGAGTGGAAGGTTTGGATGCAGTGAATGCTCCAAGTGGATTTTCTTCCTTTGGAATTGTTTTTCCTCGCTCTGTTCCTGATAGACACCTAATAGATGCTCCTTTCCAAACTTTGCTGGTTGTTTCACATTAGGATCATTAAATTGCATTGGGAATACTTAGTTTTTCTTTTCAGGAATCATCTGCATTCATGGGAACAGACAGAAGAGTAATTTAAAGGAGAAACCATTTGGTTAACAGTTATCTTTTTTTTCTGTTTTTCAGGCTCGATTTTGATGACGATGGAGAAGGGAACAGTAAATTCCTCAGGTGAGGGAGAACATGGCATCCAGGAGTTTCTGTGCCATGGTCTAGCTGTGTCTGTGTGTTTTTCCTGGAGCAAGGTCTTTCTGCTCCTGTGACTTTTCCTCTCTGGAAGCAGTGGGAATTGCTCCAGTTGCTCAAACTCTTCCCTTTCTCCCAGTCAGCAACATTCCTCCATCTCTGTGACTTTTGTTACTGCCTCAGACGTTGTTAATTGATCCTCATCTGTTGTAAGGATGCTTCAGTTGCAGAGACATCCTTATTCCTGAGGAGTTGGCAAGGCTGCAAGGATCTCCTCGTGATCCATATGGAACACAGAAGAGTTGGAATATCTTGTGTCATTTGTTTGTAGCCTCACTACACAGTTTAGGATTGAGTGACTGCAGTGATACTGAAATTCCCTGCATTCCCATGCTTTAAGGATGGCTATGGAATGGTTTCAGGACGATGAATGTAGGATTTACCAAGAGAAACACTTGGATGGGGTGTCAGATTTGGGCCACCTTTGTCTTCCAAGTGCAATTTAATCTGTTTATTGGTGTGGGATTAAATTGAGTGTGATGCCACCATCTTTGATTGGAATGTGGAGTGGAAAAACCCCCGTGGAGGTGATTCCAGTAGTTCACCCATAGTGTTTGGAGTGATCACTGACTTGTCCTGCCCACCCACAGCCACCTTTTTTTGACCCTAGGCATTTTTTTTGGAAGTTCTTGAACCATGTTTTCTCAGTGTTTTTTCTTTTTTTTTTTTGGGAAAGAAAGAAGTGTAAACACTTTAACCTCTCCCCCTTTTCCTAGATGTGATGATGACCCGATGCCAAACGATAAAGAGAGATTTGCCAGGTAAGAATTTGATGATTTTAAAGCTTTTTCTGCCAAAAAACCTTAACAATAGAGGGATCATGCAGCACCCTTCTCACGATTGTCTCTCTTTGAAGGCGTTTCACAGGATCCACAGATACTCCTTGATTTTTTTGGGGCCAGTTAACTGAGTGTGACAATGACATTGCTCTTTTTCACCGTTCCTTTCAGCTCTGGCCTTGGACTCTCATTCTTTTCTCCTGCTCAAGAAACTTGCAGAGATTCAAGTTTCCTGCTTAGTACAAGTTTTCCTTGGACAGGGTTTCCTGGCACACGCTGTGATTTGTGTGTTTTGTGGGGAATTGCACATTAGGCATTGTCTGGAGATTGTAGGCAACACTGTGATCAGTTTTTGGTGTCTGACAGTATCTCTGAGTGTTGGGATTGAGCCCAACACTGGTATTTTTACAGCTCTTTGAAGCTCTGTTCCCTTTTCTGGACATGGTCCAGCCCATCAGTGTCCCTCTTGCCAGGAGGGGCCCAAAACTGCACCCAGGATTTGGGGCTCACTGTCCTGCTGTTACCTGCCAAAGGACTACAGGGAATTCCAAACTGGGATTCTCCAGCTTTTTGAGTCCTTCTAAAGTCAAAGAAATCAAAAATCTGTTAGAAATATTAGAATACTTCTAATATTGGAAATAAGCAAATTAGGTAACAGCCTCAGAAAATGTTTTAAAACTCCAACACATCAGGCACCAATTTAATGTGGAATGTTGCAAACTAGTGACTGTTTTATTTTATGGCGTTGCTCCTCTGCAAAACAGACCTGTCCCTAGGCTGGGTTTCCTAGTCCATCTTTCCATTTTTTTTTTCCATTTCTTTCAACTTTTTTTTTCCATTTTTAGCTTAGCTGGCTGATTTTATTTTTAGGTCTGATGATGAGCAGAGTTCAGCGGATAAGGAGAGACTTGCCAGGTAGGAGAATGGAGATTTCAAGCATGGACAAGCAGAGTTTTTCCTTCCCTTAATGTTTCTCTAGGCATCCCTTCTCTTCTTTTTTTTTTTCTTTTTTTTTTTTTTTCCTCCTTCCTTCCCTCATCTGCTGCAGAGGATTATCAGACTCCTGGAAATGGCCATGGAATTGGGATTAGGAGGGGAAAGGCGTTGAGGAAAGGCACACCTCATCCTTGGAAGAACATTTTTAGGGAATACATGAAAGGATTTATTTAGCAAAGGCCACAGGGTTGGGCTCCTGCTTTCTCCTGTAGCTTTGCTAACCTGTGCTAAATACAGTTCCTCTTGTCCTGGGTCGAGGGGCCAAATTATCCATCTGGGAATGTCCTGGGAATGGTGTTGGACTCTCAGAAGAGGCAGGAAAAGGTGTGTTAGCTCAGGTGTTTTCCTTCCAGGAAAGGTGGTGTCACTGGAAACAGGACTTTATTTTTCCATAAGTTTCTATTAAGTTTTAGTAATTAATGAGAGACTGCCTGAAACCACCAGAACAGTCACCTGGAATGCTGCACCAGGAATCCAGGAATGGGCCCTGCTGCCCTTCATTTTCCACCTTGCAGACTTTAGCCAGTTTTGTCTTTAAACCAAAACCTGACCCCCAAAGTGCCTTTTCTGGCTGCACCGAGCTGTGCTGAGATATTTGAGATCAGGGAGGCACAAAGGTGAGGAATACAGGGAACAGCAAAACCTTCCAAGGGTTTGTTCCCAGGAGCCTGTAGTAAGGAGCATTTCAGAGAACCATGGTTTGGGTTGGAAGGGGACCTTAGAGCTCATTTCTTTCATGTCAGAGCCACCTTTCCAGTCTGCTGTTCCTCTATCCCAGGCTGCTCCAAGCCCCATCCCATCCAGCCTTGGCCACTTCCAGGGATGGGGCACCCACAGCTTCTCTGGGCAGCCCGTGCCAGGGCCTCCCCACCCTCACAGGGGAAAATTCCTTCCCAGAATCCCATCTAGCCCTGCCTTGTGTCAGTGGAAAGCCATTCCCCCTTGTTGTGTCCCTCCAGGCCTTGTCCCAAGTCCCTCTCCAGCTCTTTTGGAGCCCCTTTAGGCACTGGGCAGGCTCCAAGGTTTCCTTGAAGAACTGGGCAATCCCAGTTCTTCCATCCTTTCCTCGTGGCAGAGTGACAGTGGGCAAGTAAAATGTAAATGTCTGGTGATTCTCCAGTATCTTTTGTAGTTGAAGGATCTTTGTTTTTCACACCTGAGCTTGTGAGTTTAGAAAAGCTGCCTGACTCAAGGGCGAGGTCACTAAATACCTGCACACACCTCCTAGTGATAAGTGCTCCATTTTTGTATTTATCCTGTTTATTCACCTGCCTATCCTTGCTCCTTCCAACACTTCCATCTCATTTCACTTCCCACCATGTGCTTCCTTGCACCCGATCCATCCTTTTGTATAGGAAACCTGGCTTTTAAGCTCTGTTTTGGAAAACCCACCTTAGGAACCCAGTTAAATTATGCATCAATGGGCAAAAAGAACCAAGTTCTGGTCTGTGGGACTGGTGGGAACTGTGCCAAAGGGGTGCCAGGAGCCTCTTTAGGTGGCAGCAATGGCTGCAGTGCCTCTTTAGAGGTCGGTGCCACCACCCAGGTGTTGCCTGGTCCTGGTTGGCCTTGATCATCTGTGCAGAAACGAGGTGTAACCTGCTTGGAAGCTTTCCCTGCTGTGATAGTGAAAGGGCTCTTGGTGTCACTGAGAAGTGGCTTCCCAAAGCACTGTAAGGTGAGACCCAGCTAATTCAGGTCACTCAGAGTCCTGGGGTGGCTGGGGTTGGAAGGAGCCTTAGAGCTTGTCCTGTCCACACCTCCCACTAGCCCAGGTTGCCCAGAAGAGCAGGTAGCCAAGTTTTAGCTGCAGACCTGGTGGGTCTGATGGTGTATGTGATCCCATCCACTCTTGGATGGACAGGGCTGAGGTCACCTGCAGTGAGGTGACTGCACTTTGGGATCAGAGGAGCAGAGTTCCTTTGGCTCCTTGCAGCGCTGTGTGGTGGATGGTGCAGGTTAGCCCAGCTCTCGTGTCCCCAGGCTCCAGGGAGCTGCTGTGACTTTGAGGAAGGTCCAGGTGTCTCCTCTCCTCCTTGCCCCTTGTCTCCACGTTCCCTGTGCACGCCCAGCATGTGAGGCTTGACTCCTAATCCTGACGGCCCCGATGCATCTCTGTGTGTCGCACCCCTGCCAGCGCTGACGTGGGGACGTGTCCGAGCCTCCCACCCCTGGTAACTCGACCTTCCTCCTTTTCTCCTCCTCACCTTGTCGCAGGGAGAACCACAGCGAGATCGAGCGCAGGAGGAGGAACAAGATGACTGCCTACATCACGGAGCTGTCAGACATGGTGCCCACGTGCAGTGCCCTGGCCCGTAAGCCGGACAAGCTGACCATCCTGCGCATGGCCGTGTCCCACATGAAATCCCTGCGTGGCACTGGCAACACCTCCACAGATGGCACCTACAAACCCTCCTTTCTCACCGACCAGGTCTCTGCCTCTATAAAAAGTCCCTCTTCCTCTTTTTATTAAGCCCTCTTAAGGGTCCTGAAAGGCCACAGTGAGGTCACCGTGAAGCCTTCTGATCTTAGCCTGATGCTGCTTTGTGGGAATTACAGCATGAAGGGAAAACGAAATGATGGGTAGGGAGGGAAAAAGTCCGACCTCGGGGTTGCGTTTTGGCTGTGGGAGCTGAGAGGTGTCTGTGTGTCTGCAGGAACTCAAACACCTGATCCTGGAGGCAGCTGATGGCTTCCTGTTCATCGTGTCGTGCGAGACGGGGCGCGTGGTGTACGTGTCGGACTCGGTGACGCCGGTGCTGAACCAGCCTCAGTCCGAGTGGTTTGGCAGCACCTTGTACGAGCAGGTGCACCCCGACGACGTGGGCAAGCTGAGGGAGCAGCTCTCCACCTCTGAGAACGCCCTCACAGGTACGGCAGCCCCGGGCAGGGAGGTGGGGGGCTGGCAGGTGAGACAGCCTGCAGTGGACTTGGATTAAACCCTTCCCTTTGTAGAGGGAACCAAGCCCTGGTGCCTTTCTACCAAGGATGCTGCAGCCCCCCCCGAGAATGCATCTAAAGGTACCACCAGTGACACTCGTGTCCTGCCAGTTCCCAGGACGTTACCTGGTGCCACACCTGTCCTGGTGGGAGGACTCCCAGTGCAGCAGCATCTCTTTTTTTCTTCCTGTTTCTTAGGTCGTATTCTCGATTTGAAGACGGGGACTGTGAAGAAGGAAGGGCAGCAGTCCATGAGGATGTGCATGGGCTCCCGGAGGTCTTTCATCTGCCGAATGAGGTAGGAAGGAATTCCCTGAGGAAATCTCTGAGCCTAAAGCGGAACTTGCTCCCTAACCCTGGCCCTTCCATGCTTTTATTTCAGCTTTTTTTGGGCTCATTTTGATGTAGGCATGATAGAACATGGCTGAGCTTTCCCTACAGTCAGGTTCTTGAGATATTTCTTTGTTGTAGAAGATCAATTTAAAGTAACAATTCGTTTTAGCCCCAAAGTGTCGCTCCCTTGAGTTCTGCAGAACGAGGGGTTTGCGTGATGGAAATTCCTCTGATTCAAGACATCCAAATTATCTTCACGTTGATCGAGAAAGATTAAATCCTTTCTAACCCTGGTGCAGGTGTGGCAACAGCTCTGTGGATCCAGTTGCTGTCAATCGTCTCAGCTTCATGAGGAACCGCTGCAGGTAAATGATACATAAATAGCATATATACACACAACATATAAATAACACTGCTAAACACCTTGCCTCGCCTTCCCCCCACTGCAGCACGACCTGTTTCTCTCTCCCAAGGAATGGTTTAGGTGCAGCCAAGGATGGAGAACCTCACTACGTCGTCGTGCACTGCACGGGCTACATCAAAGCCTGGCCCCCAGCAGGTAATGATTCCCCTGTGTTCAGGTGGGCTGGATTTAAGAGCACATGGTCTAAAGTTGCCATTCCAGGAGCTGAATGTGCCAGGAAGTGCTTTGCAAACGTATCTATGGCTTTTATTTGAAGATTGACCTAATTTTTACAGGTGAAGCAGCAGAGATCTCTCTCAGTAGAGGATGAAAATGATACTGAACTGTCTGATGTGCAGCTTTTGCTGAAATTCAGAGATTTTCATTCTGAAAATGGATGGGGAGCACCTTAATTTACAAAATCCCTTCATGGGGAAGGGTATCGAGTTACAAACCAGGGCAGAGAGGTGTCTTGGAGTCCGTTCATCTGAAATGAGCCATTTTTCTATACTAACCCCACTGGAATTTTTGGCCCTCCCCTCCTAGGTGTTTCCTTGCCTGACGATGACCCCGACGCTGGCCAGGGCAGCAAGTTCTGCCTCGTGGCCATTGGCAGGCTCCAGGTGAGTGCCCTATTTCCCTTTTCCATCACTGCCTTGTCCTGAGAGTCCCCAGATTTAAAACTCTCTGTCTGAAAACATTCCCCAGTCACCACAAATCCCAGTGGCAGGGCTGGCAGCTCAGGGACAGCGAGAGTTGATGACTGTCCCTGTGTTCCTGACAGGTGACCAGCTCCCCCAACTGCACAGACATGAACAATGTGTGCCAGCCCACAGAGTTCATCTCCCGACACAACACTGAAGGAATTTTCACCTTCATCGACCACCGGTGTGTGGCCACCGTGGGTTACCAGCCCCAGGTGAGGACCTGTAGGAGCTTTTTAAGAAAAAAAAAAAAAAAAAAGTGCTCTTTGAACTGACTTTTCCTTCTACATCGTGGCTCTGCTTGTCCAACAGAGCTGATAAACCGTGCCCAGGGCTTAACCCAGACATGTGTTTCTTCTCCACTGGTTGCTTTTCCATGTGTTTTTCCAAGTCCTTTGATCGTGGGAAGGCTGGGTGTCTCTGGATTATGTCAAATGTCAATTAAAGCAGCTTTTGCCTCAAATTGAGTTAAAGATCAAACATTTAATCAACGGCTGTTGTGCTTTTCTTCTTAAAAACAGCACACCAGCTCTTGTGCTTGGGTTTTGTAACAGGGATTTGGGGGGAAGGAGCAGGAACTATCTGTCCAAAGAGGATTAATTATGGAATCTGCTTGCCAGATGAACTGACTCAATCTCTCACAATTCCTTGAAAAATAGGAACTTTTGGGGAAAGACATTGTGGATTTCTGCCACCCAGAAGACCAACAGCTTTTACGGGACAGTTTTCAACAGGTAAAAACATTGTAGCTGCCCTTTGCATGCAGGGTGCCATTCAAATCAGAGTTCATTCCAAGATTGGAATGTCTTGGTGCTTGCAAAGCAACGAAATTGACTGGAAAACCAAGAAGGAAAACAAAGCTTAGATAACCCTCCTGTGCAAACAGTCGCAGATCTAGTCACATCATTAAATGCAAAAATAAAACAGAACTATCTGATGTCTTAACTCCTGAATCCAGTCTTAACTCCAGCTCTGGCTGCTGGTCCAGTTGGCGTTTAGGGCCAGGGATGTGGCTCCCAAGTGCGTGCTTGACTTGGCTGAAACCCTGGTTCATCTCTAGGGCCCAGCCCAGTGCTGCAGAACCCGCAGTGGAGGTGGTTTTCTTGCCCTGTTATTTCTGAGGGCCTTGGACTGGTGGCAGGGCAGGTAAGGCTGCCCCTGTGCTTTCATGACTCCAAAAACCAGCTGCTCATATCCATTGCTCCAAACCGTTGGAATGGGAAGCGACAGCATGTGTTCCATTTCTTGGAGGCTTTTTCATACATCTCACCAGTGCAAAGAGATAAGAGAAGTGAAGCCAAAAAGGGGATTTTAGATTCCCCTCCTGTATCCTTTAGAGGAATCAAGCTATCCCAAGGGAATAATGCCATTTAGTTTGGGAAGTCTGAGACGTAGTGGTCCAGGTGTGAGGCAAAGGGCCATTGCAGGGGTCTGTGGGGGGAACTCGTGCTCAAGTTGCTCTTCCCCACCCTTAATCAGGTGCTACTGATGTAATTCCATTTTTTTTTTTTAGGTGGTGAAGTTAAAAGGTCAGGTTCTGTCAGTCATGTTCCGCTTCCGATCCAAAAACCGGGAATGGCTGTGGATGAGAACCAGCTCGTTCACCTTCCAGAACCCCTACTCAGATGAGATCGAGTACATCATCTGCACCAACACCAACGTCAAGTGAGTACCTGCAGAAGGGCTCTCAGTCCAGAGCAACCCAGAGCTGGGGAGCATCAGCCTCTCCCCCTTACAAGCTTCCCATCAGTTTGCACAACTCTGGAGAAGTTCCTGAGTCCCTCCAGGTCCCGTTCTCTGCTGGGCTGGGCCAGGCACTGGAGGGCTACGAAGTGCAGAAATTGTAATGCCTTTGGCTGTCGTGTGGCTTAACAAGCTGCCAAAATTCAGCTCCAGCAGTGCCTGAAATTAGTGAAATCTGCCTTAGAATGCTTTTGGATTCCGGTGACAGCCCAGAGGGTCCCATCTTTGGGAAAGGTCAGAGCTGCTCTCTCTTTCCATGAGGGAGCTCCACACCTCTTGCAAGGACCAAGAAATTGTGTGTGATCTAGAGCTGCAGGCTTGGCAAGGGCAGCTCCAGCAGGCAAACAGAAGGCTGGATTGCCTGGGAAAAGGATTTTTTTTTTTGCCATGAGGCAAAGGAGCACTGCTTCCCTGCAGGGCTGAAATCTGCTGCAGGCCTCACTTCCTGCCCCATGTCAGAGCTCTCTCTTTGAACTTCTTCATTCCAGACACAGCCATCCCCACATCCAGAATCCTGAAATCCCTGTGGAAGTTCAGAGCAGAGCAGCAGTGTCTGTGTGGTTGTGTTTGAGGTGTGCAGGGACTGAGTATGGAGGAGGGAGGCACAGCCCCCACATCTGGAGCATCCTATTCCATGGCACCACGTTTCAAGGAAACCAAGTGGAAACTCACTCAAAAACCCCTTGACTCAAACGGGGGTTTTGCATCTTTGTCCCAGACAGCCACGCCCTGCTACACACAGGACCCAGCTTTGCTACCTGTTGGGACTTCTAAAACTCTTTTTTTCTGTATTTGCTTTGAAGGAACTCGAGCCAAGAGTCCCGGCCTGCCCTGGCAAACTCCATGCCAAGGCCTCAGCTGGGGCAGAGCGTCAGCCTTCCCCTGGACATGGGCACGGCCCCACTGCCCTCAAGGTCAGGAGGAGCTCAGCTCCTTTTCCCATTTCCTCCTTCCCTTCACACACCTTTGATTCCCAAATTCCCCTCTCTGCAGCCAGGAGCTCGAGGCTGATATAAATCCCTGGTGTAAGCACCCAGAGCTGTTCCCTTGGGAATTATCTTTAGCAGCCTGTGTTCCCTTATTACAGACACTTTCTATTTTAGGCAGCAGCAACCACCCCAGGCAGAGCTGGAAGTGGGCCCAGGAAGGGAGAGTTTGGCTGGCTACGAGCACTCACAGGTGAGTCCAGAGGGATTTGGGCACTCCCTGTTTGTTGTGCTGCACTGTTTTAAGTCACCCTTCTGCTGGGGGTTTAAAGGTGCTGGCGCCAGGTTGAGGTGGGGTTTGAGGGGAAGGTGTTTCTGCCTTGGTCTTGCTCAATTCCAGTATTTATCACGTGGAATCAGAATAATTTGGGTTAAAAGGAACCTTAAAGCCCATCCACGTCCACCCCCTGCCATTGGCAGGAACACCTTCCACTAGACGAGGTTGCTCCAAGCCCCATCCATCCTCACCTTGGAGACTTCCAGGGATGTGACTGGGCATCCCACTATCCCAAAAAAGCACATCAAGACTGTGGGAGCAGCCAGGCCCTCAGCTGCTCCCTGTGCTCCCCTCCCCTGTGCCGAGGTGAGAGCAGCTGCACCATGTCCCACTGCAGGTGCCCGTCCAGCCCGTGAGCGCTGCCGGCCCCGAGCACAGCAAACCCCTGGAGAAGGCAGAGAGCCTCTTCAGCCAGGAGCGGGACCCACGCTTCGGGGACATCTTCCCTGGCATCAGCACAGGTGGGTCAGCAGCACGGCTCTGCTCCTCCAGCCCGCTCTGGTCACATCTTTCCTGCTTGTCCCTGTGGAGCGTTGCTCCCGGTCTGCAGCAAATGCTCTGACCCCAGAGAAACCTCCGTGGGAGTTTAGTAGAAAATGGAGAGGAAATCAGATTAAACGGGATTTAACAAAATCATCTGGAGTCTGTGTCTGGAGAAGGAACAAAGGAGTCTTCTTTTGCACAGACACATGTTTTTCAACTGATTTTCTGTCCCAGCCCAAAAAATCACTCATGCTCTCTCCACAGACCAGAGCAAAGCCAGCACCATGCCAGCCAACCCTCCCCTCTTCGCCCAGGGCAACACCTTCACTGCTGCACGGCCCACTGAGAACTTCAGGTGAGGCTTCACCTACTCCCATTCTGTTTTCTCTGCTGTGCCTTGGACATGCCCAGAATGTGGGTGCCCACAACCCCAGCAGCTCCTCTTAGTTGTTTCCCAGTATGGAATCACGGAATCATTTAGATTGGAAAGGCCCTCTGAGATCGAGTCTGACTGTAAACCCGTGTTTACCACTAACCCCTGTCCCCAGGTACCACATTGACATTGTCGGGACACTTCAGGGGTGACCACTGCACCCTTCCCAGATGGGCAGAGTTACCCCAATGGTTGGGGCTCGTTTCCCTCCACCAATAACTTAAGCAGAAGGGTTTGGTGCCTCTTCCTCCTGTAAGTGCTGTTCCGTGGCCTCAGCCTCCTCTTCTGTTCCAGGAGCAGCAGCATGGTCCCTCCAGTGAACATCATCCAGCAGCAGTCCTCACCCGCCGGCCGGATCTTATCCCAGATTTCCCGGCACTCCACGCCAGCTCAGGTCAGCGGGACCACCTGGGCTCCAGGGACACGGCCGGTGTTCACACCCCAGGTAGCACAGCCCAAACCCTCAGGTGTAGGGCCCTGGGTCCCCGCTGCCTTCCAGACCCTGCTCTCCATGGGGAACCATCCTGCTTCCACTCTCCGGCGCTGTGTGTCCGTGTGCTTCCTCCTTTTGGGACTAATCTGGCAACTCCTGCCTGAGCTGAGGGTTGGGGTGAATGCGTGCCTCCTCTTCTTCTCATGGTTTTTCCTCTCTTACAGCAAGTGGCATCCCAGACAGTGAAGACCCGGCCGCCTTCCTTCGGCATGGGGACATTCCAGGGCACGCCGTCCTCCTTCAGCTCCATGACAGCACCAGGATCCACGGCTTCTCCCACCACGGTGCCGTACCCGGCCCTGGCCAGCCGTGGCACAGGCTTCAGTGAGTGTGGTTTGGGGGGCAAAAAAAACCTGGGAGGAAAGCTGAGAGCATCCAGCTGTGGTGGGATGTGCTCTCCATCGTTTTTCGTGGGTTTTGCGAGTGCCTAAATGTGGGGAGCAGAGGTGAATCCGTGCTGGCACTGATCACCTTCAGTCATCCTCCAACCACAGAGTTGGATTTGATGGTCCTTCCAGCTGGGGATAATCTGGGATCATCCCAGCAGATGAATTTTGAACCATTTTAAGTCTGACTGGGAGGAAACAAACCCCTCTGAGAGTCCTTTTGTCCTACCCCATGGCAAACACCTGCAGCAGGAATTCCTGGAGGGCAACCCTGTCCTGTCAGCAGCCTTTCCCAATCCCAGGAGAGCGTTGGAGAAACCACATTCCCAAGGGAGGAGTGGCTCAGTGCCTGTGTTCTCTGTCCAGCAGCCGCGGAGGCAGCGCAGACCCCGGCCCCGTTCCAGCCCCGCGCCGCCGACGCCGTGGGGATGTGGCCACAGTGGCAGGGACAGCACCACGGCCCGGGATCCGGGGAGCAGCACGTGCAGCAGCCCCAGCCCAGCCAGCCTGAGGTCTTCCCAGTAAGATGGGGCTTTTTAACCTCCTGATCTCCTGGGATCCGCTGGTCTTGAAGTACCCAGAGCTTGTCCTGCTGGTTTACATCAACCAGAGATGTCCCAAACTCCTGGATAACCTGATGGAGCTGGAAGTGGGGGGAGGGCACAGGACTGGCTTTGTGTCTTGGTCTGTTGCAGGATCCGTGTGAAATTCCAGTTGGATTAACCCTTCTAATTATTTTTTTAAAAAAAAAAGCTACACTCTAATGAAATGAGGATAATTCCTGAGAATTCATAATCATCTCACCCCAGCTTTCCCTTAAATTATAGCTTAAATTTGCTGCTGTCCTTAAATTTGCCTTGGACAGAGACCCTGTGTTCCTTTTGGAAAGGGACCAGTTTGGACCAGTTTGGTCCGTTCCAGCAAACCCATGGCTAAATTGCCAACGTCCTCATGGAACCATGGAATTGTTGAGGTTGGAAAAGGCCTCTGAGATGGAGTCCAACTGTTCCCCCTAATTTCAATCTGAACCACCCTGGCACAATTTGAGATTGTTGGACACGTGATATTCCAGTTTGGATGCTGACTCTCTGCTTGTCTCCCCACAGGACATGCTGACCATGTTGGGGGACCAAGGGCCCAACTACAACAATGAAGAATTCCCAGAGTTGAATATATTCCCTTCTTTCTCCGAATAAAACAAGCCTTAGTGGAAAACAACATCAAGCTCTCTACACTATCCACATGTAAAGGAAAACAGACGAGTCTTTTTTTTTCTCAAGGAACTGTCTAAACACTTCCCACCTTCTGGAAGCGGAGCTCCAAGGAGGGATGGCCGTGGAGGAGGAGGTGGTTTGGACACCTCCTCCATGTGGGATTGTTCTGGAAGCTTCAGGACTTTGAGTGCCACGAGGCTGAAGGCCCCGTGTTCCCAGAGCCACTCCCGAGTGGATTTCTTTGGGAGGGATCCCTGTCTGCATCACAGACGGCCCTTCCAAACTTTTAACGTGGCTTTTTGACTGTTTTTATTTCATTCTCTGCCGTGACTTTTTCTATAAAACACAAACTATTGGAATTTTTAAATACTGGAAGAAACTCTTCCAAGTGTTATCCCTGTAAACACAATCCTGGAGGATGCTTGAGTAAGAATCCGTGTCCTGAGCCAGTGTTTTTCCTCCTTTTTGGAGGGATTTTGGCTGTTTTTGGAGGGTTGTTACGGCGTCTCCAGTCCAGGGTGCTTGATGTGGAGATTCCTGTGTTTGTTTGGAATCTTCTCTCTCCTGTGAACTGTGCAATGAAATCAGTGTGACCCATGACCCCCTATTACCCTGGGATAATTAACAAGCCATAAAAATATTACCCATGTAGCTTTCTTCTGGATGAATCAATTTTCCAGCTGATGGTTTCTGTGCTGCCACAAATTGTGATGTTTTAACAGGTTTTTTTTTGGGATAAAACCTGCTCCACGCTGTCCATGGAATTTTATCACACGTAGATGAGTTCCTTGTCCTCGTTTTGGAGCTGGATGTAGGAGAATCCCTGGATTTCATCAAGGTATTGCTGAGGAACTGTGTATTTTCACTACATTTGCTCACTCACCATCTCCTTAAAGAAGAATTCCTGCCATGGGATGATCCTGTTGCCAAATAACAAACTGTAAGAGGAGAGCTGGAAAAGTAGGGAACAGAATGAATTTTTTTATATATATATATATCTATATATATAAAATTTTTAATTTTTAAACATTGAGTTGGAATCTTCTGGCTTTTTCCATGGGAAAAAAAAAAACCAACTTGTGGCCAACCCTGCTCTCCTCAGGGGCTGGAAGAACCATTTGATTCCTTCTTGCTTCAATTCCAACAGGAAGATGAATTGCAGAGTTGGACTTGGAAGGAAACTTGGCCCAACGGCAGCTGGGGAGGAATCCCAAGTTTTCCTGGAAGCCTGGTTTTGTTTTGAGTGGAATGTGGGTGCTTTCCCCTGCGTGTTGGGAGGGCTCTGAGACCCCACCCCAGGCTGGTTGTGAGTGTTCTCTCTGCTGGTTGAGGCCAAAGAATGGGGAAGACCCTCCCTTTCCAAGAGCTGATTCCAGAGCTGTCATTCCTGAGTAATACCTACGTAGGAAGCTTTGAAACCTTTGTGTCACCAACCCAGAGAGATTCCTCTTGTCAGCGGAGCAGGAAGCTTTATTTTCCTCTCTGGAAAATTAATACTTGAAGGTTTTGGTTTAGTTGTTTTTTGGGTGGGTTTTTTTTGGGGGGGTGGGTAATTTTTGGAGGGTTGGTTTTTGTTTGTTGTTTTTTTGTTTGTTTGGGATTTTTTTTTAATTCCAAATTTCTCTGTGGATAAGTGGGAACATCCCATTTGGAGACATCCTGTGATCCAACCTCTCCTGTTATCCAGGGAGTCCTTTCCCAGTTAATAGCCTCCTCACCAGCATCTTATCACATCCTGGGCCCTTCCCCTTCAGCTCCTAAAGGAGGAGGAAAATTCCCATTTCCCTGAGCCCTTGCAGGTCCCATGGTTCTAATCCCCGCCCCGCCCCAAATTTTCCAGATCCTGGGAGAATGAATCCAGCTGGAGCAGCCAAATCTCCTGGGAAGGAGGGTGGGGAGTGGCTGACAGGGTTCCCAGGGGCTGCTGCATGGGGACAGGGACAGGCTGGGCCCTTCTCCCCTCTTTGGGAGCTCCTCTGTTTTTCCTGGGGGGGAATTTTATCCTCCACTCTCTGGAGGGGGAAGGAGGTGAACCCCCCTCAGGTGTGTCCTCGGCCCAGGGAATTCTGGTCAGCAGAGATTTTCCAACAAGAGATCTTTTCTCTTTTTCAAATCTTTGTCTCATTTCTGCATCTTTCTGTCCCCGTCTTGGATGAATGTCCCCAAATCCCCATTCCCCAGACTCCTGTTCCCTCCCTGTTTTATCCCTCAGATCCCCTTCCCCCCAGTTTGACCCCTAAGCTCCCATCCCACTGTTTCCCCCCCCTCCATAAGCTTCCTCCTCCCATTTTGCCCCCCAAAACCCTCGTTCTCCCCCCTTTTCCCCCCTGCTGGTCCCCTCAGTTCCTGGTCACTCTGTGCCACGTCAGGGCCTCGTGCTCCGGGCGATGATTCTGCCCTGGAGCCCCAGGGTGACTCAGGCCCCCATCCCTACAGAGGAGCCTCAGGTCACATGGGGGTGACCCCTCTCTTGGGGACCCCCGTGGGGAAGGGGTGACAGAGATGGACCCCCACTTCGGTGCTGCTCCGTCCCCCCTCGTCCCTCTCCCCTCCTGGTCCCTTGGGGTGCTCCCTCCTTGTTCCCACGGCTGGAGGATGACGGTGACGGTGAATCGTGTGTGATGATGATGATGTTGATGTCCCCAATGTGTGGCATGTCTGGGACACGGCACTGGTGCCACCGGGACGTTCCGCCTTGTCCCGGCGGGAGCCGCGTGACGAGGTGACAGTCACCGCAGAAAGCCCCGTCTGGCCCCGCTTCCCCCGGCCGGGGACCGCCCTGGGACCCCCAAACCGGGTACGGGAGGGGCGACCCTGGGCTGGGACACCGGGGACAGAGGTAGGGTCCTGTTCTCCGTTCTTGCTGTCACATGGTGTCCCCGAGCTGCCGTGTCCTGCTGCTCCTGAAGGAACTCTGTGCCCAGCCCCATCCATCTCGGCCACGGGGAGGAGGACTTGGGGACAAGGTGGGTGGTCCCCAGGGCAGCAGGATGTCCCCAGGGTGGGCTATCAGGTCTAGAAGGTGGCCCTGGGGCCGGGATCCTTAGGGACAAGAGGGTGTCCCCAGGGCAGGATGCTGGGGTGGGAGGACATCCCAGGGACAAGAGCAGGTCCCAGGGACACGAGGATGTCCCGGACCGAACCCGCGCCGGGGCTGACTCAACTCGTCCCGCAACACCACGTGAAGTCGGGGGCAGCCCCCGCGTCCCCCCTCCTTGTCCCCTCCTTCCCTCCAGCCTATCCAAAACCCGATGCCTGCCAAAATTTTCCGGCTGCCTCCACAAACTTCCTCAATCCAGCAGCATAAAAGCGCAGCGGCCGAGGCTCCCGCAGATCCCGTCCCGGCGCTCCCACCGACGGCTCCGTGCTGGGTAAGCGGCGGGGAGGGTTCCCCCAGGAGCCCCGCTGGGTGCCTTTTTCCCCCAGGGAAATGGATCCCAGTGGCAATGGGAGGGAATCGGATTCCATGCGGGACCCTCGGAGGCACGGGAAAGGGAAACTGAGGCACTTAACCTCGAGCTGGCCTGGGGGCCCCGACTCGGGGAGGTGTCCCCGTTCCTGCTCTGCTACGGGGGGCTGGGGGCCGCTGGGTGAAGCCAGGGAGGGGCAGGACGGCTGGGATCTTCCTCTGTCTGCATCCCGAATCTCCCCCCCGGCTCCGGGCTGCCGGAACAACGCCGGAGCGGTAACGGGAACCAGCTGTCCCGGCTCATGTGATGCCGGCGCCTGGCCAGCGCTGCCCGCGGGGGTGTGTCCTGGCCCAAAATCGGGGGAGGAAAGGATCCCAGACCCCAGCCAGGCTTGGCAGGGGGTCCCAGCCCCAAATTAGGGTGTGCAGGGAGTCCTGGCCCCAAGGCAGGGGAGGGTCCTAGTCCTACAGGAGGGTGGGCACAGGGTCCTCTGGCTCAGTCTCTGCCCCATCCCCAGTGTTCAGCTGGTCCCCAGGATGTGGTGGCCCGTGCTGCTGGCCCTGCTGGCCCCTGCTGTGCTGGCCCAATTGCACCCGGAGCGGGAACTGGATGCGCAGTGGGAGCTGTGGAAAAAAACCCACCGCAAGCAGTACAATGGGCAGGTACGGGGGGAGCCGGTGCTTGGGACCCCCAGTGACGTCCCCAGGGTGGGGTGCAGGGGCACAAGGATGTCCCGAGGGCGGGGGGCACAGGCAGCAGCCCTGTCCCAGCACTGTGTCACCCCACAGGCAGACGAGGTGACACGGAGGCTGATCTGGGAGAAGAACCTCAAATACATCAACACCCACAATCTGGAGCACGCCCTGGGTGTCCACACCTTCGAGCTGGCCATGAACCACCTAGGTGACATGGTGGGTGTCCCTGGGAGGGGAGAGAGTGGGGCTGAGCACCTGTGGGTGCTCCCACCCACCTGCTCACCCACCAGGGCTCCTTCCCCAGACCAGTGAGGAGGTGGTGAGGACAATGACGGGGCTGAAGGTGCCCCGTGGTCACCAACGCCACAACGAGACACTCTTTGTCCCCGACTGGACCGAGAGAGCCCCGGCTGCCATGGACTGGCGCAAGAAGGGTTACGTGACCCCTGTCAAGAACCAGGTAAGATGGGTGTGCCTGGAGCAGGGTGTCACCCCGGTGTCACCCTGGTGTCACCCATTGTGTCCCCACAGGGCCAGTGTGGCTCGTGCTGGGCTTTCAGCTCCGTGGGTGCTCTGGAGGGGCAGCTGAAGAGGAAAACAGGGAAACTGCTGTCCCTCAGCCCCCAAAACCTGGTGGACTGTGTGGCCAACAACGACGGCTGCGGCGGCGGGTACATGACCAACGCCTTCGAGTACGTCCGGCAGAACCGCGGCATCGACTCCGAGGACTCCTACCCCTACATTGGCCAGGTGCGAGGGGGGGAGCAGCCCCAAATCCCCCTCCATCCCTCCCGTCCCCATCTCACCTCCACCTTCCCGGCCTTCCTTTACGCAGGATGAGAGCTGCATGTACAGCCCCACTGGGAAGGCGGCCAAGTGCCGCGGCTACCGCGAGATTCCCGAAGGGAATGAGAAGGCTTTGAAGAGGGCGGTGGCCCGGATTGGCCCCATCTCGGTGGGCATCGACGCCAGCCTGCCCTCCTTCCAGTTCTACAGCCGGGGTGAGGGGCTGGGGGGACATGGGGGGTTGTGGGGCTGCTCAGGGACCTGAGGCACGCCCGGTGACACCGGCTGTGTCCCCAAGGCGTGTACTATGACGAGAGCTGCAACGCCGAGAACATCAACCACGCCGTGCTGGCCGTGGGCTATGGGGCACAGAAGGGTACCAAGCACTGGATCATCAAGAACAGGTACCAGTGGCGTCGAGATGGCTTGGGACATTTGCAGGTGGCTGAGGCTCTTCCAGAGGCTCAGGCTTTGCTTTTCCACTTTCCAGCTGGGGCGAGGAATGGGGCAACAAGGGCTATGTCCTCCTAGCCCGCAACATGAACAACGCCTGTGGTGTGGCCAACCTGGCCAGCTTCCCCAAGATGTGATGAGCCCGCCCAGCCCTTCCCTACCCACTGCCCTGCCCTCCAGCTTGGCCTCTTCCCTCCCAGTCTCGAAGCTGATGGTGCTCCCAGGGGGAATTCTTTGTCTCCGTAAGGAATTTTCCCTGGGAAGGGGAGAGACACCCCCTCTTCCACCTGCAGGGAATGGGGGATGAGCCCCCCTCAACTCTGTTTTCCACATTTTGTCATATTGGCTTCTGTCTTCCCGTGGCCTGTGCCTGGCCAGATCCCTGAAGGCCAATCCACCCAGACACGCTTCAGGAAACAGGTTCCACAGCAGCCTCTGCCTCAGGCATACTGGGGTAGAGGTGGGATATCCCCAGTGAAGAACACAGACCCCTCTCCCTCCACCTGTATCCCAGCGGAGGCTGCTGAGAATGAAATGACTGTCTTACAACTAAAATTGGGAATAAGGCTTGGACTGGTTTGCTTTGTGCTGGGAAAGGGCCACAGGGATGGGGAAAATTCTTCTTTTTCCTAAAGGGGTGAGGAACCCCATGTGAGGCAGAACAGGGAGAGAAAGAAGATGCTAGGGAGTTTTGGGACAGATGGATGGGATGGACGGAGTATTTGAGGAGTAGGGGGTGCTAGGAAGGACAGAGGGAAGGACAGATGGATGGATGGATCCATAGGATGCCTCCAGCCCCATCAGAGTCCCCCAAACTTTCCCCAGGGACCAGCAACTCTTCCCAAGGACTGTCAGCCATGGCTGAGGGGTGCACTATGGGGGATATAGGGATTTGGGGACCTCCTGGAATTGTGGCCATGGGGAGGGAGGGACACAAGTGGCAGTGACACTGTGAGGCCACAAGAATTCAGGGAAGAGGTGCACAGAGACCCCTGGGGGGCACGAGGCCCTGTGTGCCCTGGTGTAGGTGAGCGTAGTGACCACAGCACACCCCGAAACCAAACACGGGTATCACAGCAGGCCTGGCACACCCCAACAGTGCAAACACCCCAACATTCACCCACACCCTGGCACACCCTGCAATGGGGGGGGCCCCGGAAACAACGGAGACAGCGAGGCATAAGGAAATCCCCCCCCAAAACGAAAAACCAGGGAACGCTCAGAGGTGACGCCGCAGCGTCTTTATTGTTCCCTCATGCTGTGTGTGTGTGGGGGGGTCACTCCTCGTGGCCGAGGGGCGGGGGGGGCACGGCAGCCCCCAGGGTCACCTGGCTCAGGTAGGCGTTGTCGAAGCAGCGGCGCCGCTCGGGCTCCTCCCACGAGCAGCAGTCCTGGGGGTCCCGCCAGGCGTCCTGGGGGCTGGCACAGAGCGTGGCGATGCCCTGGGACAGCTGTGGGCAGTGGGGACGGGGGGGGGGGGTCAGGGTGGCTGGGGGGGGGTCCCCCAGCACCCAAGACCCCCCCTCGATCACTCACCTGTTCCTGAGCACAGACACCACGTTCCTGGGGGGGCAGAGGGCAGCACGCAGCCGTCATGGCCCCCAGCAGCTCGGGCACCGGCCGCCTGCACACACGGACACGGACACGGACACGGGTGTGAACACGACACTCACCTCCAAGGGGCTCTGGAGACTGCTGCGTCCCCTCCCTGAGCAGGGCTCCTGAGCAATAGGGAGTCCCAGACTCCCCGGGATGGGGAAGGGGAATCCTGCAAATCTGGCTCCCTCCAACAGGAGGGACTGTGGTGTCCCCCCCTGGGGCAGTTCTGGGGGTCACCCACCTCTGCGTGAAGAGCCGCGTGGGGCCGCAGAGGGAGCGCAGCAGGGCCGTGCCGGGCCGGGCCAGGCTCACGTTGTGCAGCTCCCGGTCGTATTCAGGGTGCGGGGCGGCGGCGGCGAAGCAGCGGCCCCGGTCCTGGGGACCCCTGTGCTGGCAGCACCGGTGCTGCCCCGTCTTCACCTGTGACTCCTCCCGGCAGAAGCGATTCAGCCCTTTCACCCACTGCGGTGGAGAAACTGCGCTTAGAGGGGAGCCAGGACACGATGCCCCCTAACCCCTGAACACCTGGGTCACCCCTGGGACATTTCCGTCCCCTCCCCGGATGCCGGGGTCCCTCCCTGACACGTTTGTCACCTTCCCGGATACCTGGGAGCCTTCCTGGCCTCTGAGTGTCTGGGTCACGCTCCGGGCACATGGGGTCATTCCAGGGACACCGCGGCCCCTCCCCGGATGCTCGGGGCGCTCCCAAACACGTGGATCGCCTCCCCGGATACCAACCCAAACACCTTTGGGAGCGCCACCCCAAACACCTCGGGCCCTTTCCCGGATCCCTGGACCTCCCCCAGCCCTTCGACACATGAAACCCTCCCAAACGCCTGGGGGTCCCCTGAATCCTTCAGCACTGCGACCCTCCCTGCCAGCCTCGTGTCCCCGGCCCGTGTCCGCACTCACGGCGCTGTGGGCGCAGCTCAGGCTCTCGTTGCGGCAGCAGCGGCCGTACTCCCGCTCCAGGCGGACCCGCAGCCCGACGCGGGGCCCGGAGCGGACACCGGGGCCGGGGAACCCGAGGCGCAGCGTCCGCAGCCCGCAGATGTTGCCCAGGTTTGAGGCCGTGGGCTCGCCGGGGGGAAAGGGAGGCTCGGTGACCAGGTCCCAGGCGACGTCCGGGTGCCAGGAGGGGACGGGCTCCCAGGTGGGGGCCGGGGTCTCCCGGGTGAAGCAGTGGCGCCGCGCGGCCCCGTGCTGGCGGCAGCAGTGGAACTGCCGCGTCTTCACCCCGAACTCATCGGTGCAGAACCCGTCCAGCACGTCCTTCCACTGCGGGGCGGCGGGGACAGAGCCACCTGGGTGTCACCCCGTGTCCTTCCCTGCACGGGGTCCCCCCTCCCGGTGTTGTCTCCCGTCCCCACCTCGCGTTGTCCCCACGTTACACCCGCCCCAGTGTTTCCGTGTCTGCCCTCGCAGCAGTGTCCCCGTGTCCCTCACGGTGTCTCCCCGTGTCCCCACAGCCCCTCCCCGCAGTGTCCCCGCGGTGTCCCCGCGGTGTCCCCGCGGTGTCCCTGCGGTGTCCCCGCAGTGTCCCCACAGTGTCCCCGCAGTGTCCCCACGGTGTCCCCGCGGTGTCCCCGCGGTGTCCCCGCAGTGTCCCCACAGTGTCCCCGCGGTGTCCCCGCGGTGTCCCCACGGTGTCCCCGCAGTGTCCCCGCGGTGTCCCCGCAGTGTCCCCGCGGTGTCCCCACAGTGTCCCCGCAGTGTCCCCACAGTGTCCCCGCAGTGTCCCCGCAGTGTCCCCGCGGTGTCCCCACAGTGTCCCCACAGTGTCCCCGCGGTGTCCCCGTGGTGTCCCCGCAGTGTCCCCACAGTGTCCCCACAGTGTCCCCGCGGTGTCCCCGCAGTGTCCCCACAGCCCCTCCCCGCAGTGTCCCCGCAGTGTCCCCGCGGTGTCCCCACTCACGGCGCGGCGGGCGCAGGGCAGGGGGCTGTGGTGGCGGCAGCACGCGTTCATGCGGGGCCGCAGCGCTGCCAGCGCGGCCGCCTGACGGCGCAGGTGGGCGAAGGCGGTGGGGGGCAGCAGCAGCGGCGGCGGCAGCGTTGGGGGGTCGCGGCAGTGCCGGGTGACGGCGTCGCGCATGGGCCAGGCCGGGGGGAACCCGTCCAGGGCGCTGCCCCAGAGCGGGGGGCTGCGCGGAGGGGCCATGGCGCCCCCAACCAGGATGTCGGGGGGCACCTCGAGGTTCTCCTCCTGCTGCAGCACTGAAAAAGGGAGGGGGTGGGTGTCCTCTCTGCGCTGGTCCCCCCTGCGCTTGTCCCTATGTGACCTCCTCTCCCCATTTGGTCCTTGTCCCACATTGGGGTGTCCCACTGCCGTGCCCAACCCTCACCGTCTGTCCCCATGTCACTCCCACCCCGTGTCCTCACCACCCACGTCCCCCTTCTCCTGCATCACCATGTCCCCATGTCCCTCCCTCCCCAAACCTGAGCCCCCGTGTCCCCTCCATCCGTCCCCCCACCCACGAGCATCTCCCTGTCCCCAGTCCTGGGTGTCCCCCTCTGTCCCCTCCCCACCCCCGGGGGTGTCCCCATCTCTCCCCTCACCTTGTTTGATGTTGGGGGGCGGCAGGTCCAGGCTCTCCTGCTGCAGAGGCCACCGCTGGCCACCGCTGGCCACCGCTGTCACCGGAGGACACAGGGGGTCAGCAGGGTCACCCCCTCCATCCTCCCACCCATGGAACAGCAAACAGGGACCCCCCCGACCTGTGGGCTTGGAGCCCCATAACGAGGAGGGAGCCCAGACGATCAGGAGGGGAGCCCAGGTGCTTGTGAAAGGACACAGGCACCCACGAGTGGATGCAGGTGTTTGGGACAGGCACCTCCAGGCATTTGGGAGGGATCCAGGTGTGTGGGCAGTGGCCCGACATCCGGGGTGGGGAGCCCTGACAGGCAGGTGGGGCTCCAGGTGGCCGTGGAGATGTCCCGGATCCCTGGGCAGGAGCCCGAGGGTCCCAGGTGGGACCCAGGAGTTCGGGAAGCAGCTCCAAGTGTCTGGGGAAGGTACCCAGGAGCTCTGGCAGGGACCCTAAGCCTCTGTGGGGATCTCAGGTGTTTAGGAAGGGGATCCAGGTGTCCGGGGAGGGGACCCAGGAGTTCGGGAAGGGGCCCCAGGTGTTCGGGGGGACCCCCGGCTGTGCAGGGGAGCCCTGGGTGGGGCCACGGGGACTCACCGGCGGCGCTGAGGAGGAGGAAGAGGCCGAAGGCCGCCATGGCGTCGGGAGCTGTAGGGTCACCGCCGGCTCCGCCGCCTTATGAAGGGCCGGGTCGGGCGTGGGGCCACATCCCGCGGGGCTGAGTCACGGCCTGACGTCGCGGCAGAGCCGGGAGGGGGACCCCGGGGGGACGGGGGGCTGTGCCGTGTTCTGCACCCCCAAACAGGACCGGGCTGGTAACCGGGACCCCAGCCAGGCTGGGGACACTGCGGCGGCCCCTGTCCCCATCCTGGTAGTCCTGTCCCCACCCTGGTGGCCCCCAGATCCCCTTCTGGCGCCCCCCCCACCACCACCCCGGCCCCTACGTCACAGCAGGGGGAAGCGGTCAGACCACATTTTTGTGGGTTTTGCCCCGTTTTGGGGCCCCCGCCCACTGAGTCACCCCCGGTGCTGGGGGGGGGGGCTGGAGTGCCACCAAGAGAGGGACCCCTGGAGAGGGGGGGGATCACTGGGTTCGTGTCCCCAAGGGTCACGGCCTTGGTCACCTATGGACAGGGGGATCCCGGGGCGGGGAGGGGGGGGTCCTATCCCGGGATAATCCAATCCTGCCCGGGGCTGAGCGCACACGCCCGGGCAGGTGTTTGGGGGGGCGAGGGGGGGGTGGAAACAGCCCCGGTGCCCCCCCGCCGATTGCCCAACGGAGTCTGCGGTTCCCTGACTCGGTGTTTGCTCAACCCCCTCCACTTTCCCCCACGCGTGGGTGGGGGGAAATCCCGGCGGGAAGGACCCAGAAGTGCCGGAGGGAATTCGAGAATGGGAACGTGGGAACGGAAACCTGGGAATGAGAGCCCGGGAATCGGAACCCGGGAATCCATTGTGGTGTGTGTATACAGGTGTTTTGGGGGGGGTCCCCAGGGTCCTGCCCCCCTCCCCCCCAGCACCGAGAGCTCAGTGAGGTGCCCCACAACATCCAGCACGTTTCCCAGCAGTTTATTGAGTTGGGGGGCTCCGGTAAGGTGTGAGGGGTGGTCAGAAGCGCTGCTCGGCGTCGGGGACGCGGCTGTCCCTCAGCTCTCGCAGCCGCTGCAGCACCCGGGGCAGCTCCAGCTCCCCGAGCTGCCGGTTCTCCCGGGTCCGGACGCTGACGGTGCCGTGCTCCCGCTCCCGCCGCCCCACCACTGCGGGGACACGGCTGTCGGGGTGGGACACTGGGGTCCCCGCGCCCCCCCGGCCCGTACAGGCACCCCCCAAACACGGCACCCCCCAAACACGGCACCCCCCAAACAACACGGCACCCCCCAAACAACACGGCACCCCCCAAACACGGCACCCCCCAAACACGGCACCCCCAGCTCTGAGCAGCGCCCACTGCCCCGGGGGGTCCAGAGGGGGTTCCAGGAGTGTCTCGGGTGGGTCTCAGGACAGTCCTGGGGGCTTCAAAGGAGGTCCCAAAGGGGGTCTCAGAGGGGCCCTGGGTGAGGGGGTCCCTAAAACGCTCCTGGGGAGTTCCCGAGTGGATCTCAGGTGGGTCCCGAGTGGGGTGCTGGTGAATTCCCATGGGGAGACTGAGCTCCTGGAATTCCAGGGTGTGTCTCAGGAGGGGCTTCAGCAGATTATTCCTGAGGGGGTCTCCTAGGGGTCCTGGGGGGCTCCCAGGGGATGGTCTCAGCTTTTCTCCCCAGTTGCACCCAGGATGGGGATGGGGGTGTCCATCCAGTCCTGGGGGGGGTCCCGGGGGGGGTCCTGGTGGTCTGTGGGCCACACCCCACCCTTACCCAGCTGAAAGTTGTAGTGGGCGAGTTGGGCCTGGCGGATCTTCCGTCCCAGGGTGGTCCCGGGGTCCCAGTCCAGGTCACACAGGAGGCCCCCCCTCCTCAGCACTGCCTGCACCTGTACCCCCAAGTGTCAGTGGGGGCACTGGGGGGGTACAGGGGCAGGGGGACATGGTGTGAGGGGTTTGGGGGGGGGTCACAGGGGATGGGGGTCCTGGGGGAGCACAGGGAGGGTCACATACTCACCTCCCGGGCGTAGTCCTCGACCTCAGTGGTCTGTGGGATGACCATGGCCTGCAGTGGGGACAGCCAGAACGGCCTGGGGGGGCACCAGGGGTCACTGGGGGACACTGGGGAGCACAGGGGGGAACACACAAGGAGGGGGTGCCCCAAGGGTTGCAGGGGTGTCCCTGGGATGGAGGTGCCCCGAAGATGGAGGTATCTCAGGGATCCAGAGTATCCTGGGGATTGAGTGTCCCCAAAGATGGGGCACCCTGGGACAGAGGTGCCACGGGGGATGAGGGGGCCCAGACAACTTGGGGGTGTTTTCTGAGAACTGGGATTGTCTGAAGGACTGGGGGTTGTCTGAAGGACTGAGGGTGAGGCATGGGGTGATTTTGGGGACTGCCCTCACCATCGCCCGCCGTAGCTCTCGGCCAGCACAGCCACCATGCGCTCCACGGAGCCCAGCACGGCCCGATGGATCAGCACCGGCCGCGCCGGGGCCCCGCTCGGGCTGGGGGGGGAAATGGGGGTCAGGGGAACCCCTTGCCCCAGTCCCAACACCCCCCCAAACCCCCAATTCCGCCTTGCCCATCCCAATCCGGACACTCCTCAGTCCCATGTCTGTCCCCCCCGCCAAATCCTGACCCCTCCAAGCGCCATTTCTGTCCCTCCCCACAATCCTGAGCCAACCCCCAGTTCTACCCTCCCAATCCTGACATTCCTCAATCCTAATCCTGCTCCCCCAGCCCCAAGCCTGATTCCTCCACAACAATCCCGAACTCCAGCCCAATCCCGGCCCCCACAACTCCCCAGTCCTGCCCCCCTCCCAACACCTGGCATATTCCAGCTGGAATCTCTCAGGCATCTGGAAATCCAGCTGGATGGTGCCGCACTGATGGTGCCGCCCCAAAGCATCCTGGATCCGGATATCGATCTGTTGGGAATAAACGGGATGGAAGGTTCCAGAAGGGTCCTGGTTTGCTCCCCCCACTCCCCAAAATGTCTCACCTTGGGCCCATAAAAAGCGCCGTCGCCCGGACTCAGCTCCCAGGGCTGCCCAAAATTCTGCAGGCTCTGCTCCAACTGCTGCAGGGGCAAGTTTGGAGGGTCAGGGGGGGTCACAGTGAAGGTAGGACAACGATACAGGGGGCATCATCCAACCTGCTCAGCACGATCCCAAGTTTTGGGGTCCCCCAGGAATCCGTCGGGCCGGGTGGCCAGGGCCAGGCGGAAGGAAAAGCCCAGGACGGCATAAACAGTCCGGATGAAATCCAGGGAGGAATCAATCTCGCTCTCCAGCTGGGAAAGGGGTGTCAGGGGTGCAGGTGATACACTCTGGGGGTACAGGGAGGGGTCAGGGGGACAGACACCTGCTCCAGCGTGCAGAAAATGTGGGCATCATCCTGCTGGAAGCGCCGGACCCGTGTCAGCCCTGTCAGGGTCCCAGGGGGCTCGTTACGGTGCAGGACCCCAAAATCCGCCAGGCGCAGGGGCAGCTCCCGCCAGGAGCGCGGCCGATGGGCGAACATCAGGCTGGGGACAGACAGACAGACAGACAGGCAGTGTCCCCAGGAGCCTCCCCTAGGCACCCCAGAGCCACCCGACTCACCAGTGGGCCGGGCAGTTCATGGGTTTGAGGGAGAGGTTCTCAGGGGTGGCAGGGACGGAGAAGATGTTGGGGCTGTAGTGCTGCCAGTGCCCCGAGAGCTCCCAGAGCTGGGGGCTGAACAGGTTGGGGGTCACCACCTCGCTGAAGCCTCTCGCCCGGTACTCGCTCTGCAGGGACAGGGACAGGGACAGGGACAGGGACAGGGACAGGGACAGGGCAGGACATCAGCTCAGCCCTACAGCATCAGCGATGGGGGGCTGGAAGGGGAGAGAGCTGTGGCTATCAGGGCGTGGCAGGAACTGGGGGGGCAACTGTGTGTGAGGGATGGGGTGCAGGGAAGGGAGAGGGCTCCGGGTGTGAGGGGATGAGGTGCAGTGGGGACTGGGGGATGTGGTGACAGGGACATGATGGGGTCAGGCAATGCCGCACCCGGATAAACTCCACGAGGGTGTTGTAGACGTGAGCGCCACGGGGCAGGAAGAAGCAGCTGCCAGGGCTGAACTTGTGGAAGAAGAAGAGCTCCTGATCCTGCAGCAGGGAAAGCGTTGCTGGGGGGATCCCCATGGCCGTGAGGGACCCCCCCAGCCCCCTGCCAGGGCTCACCTTCCCGATGCGGCGGTGGTCCCGCTGAGCCGCCTCGTCCTGTGCCCGCTCCCACTGCTCCAGGTCCTGGGGGCTTGGGAAAGCCACAGCAGCCACACGCTGCAGTGACTGACCCCCAGCCCCGCCCCACAGCGCCGCCGAGCTCTGCGGGCACAGGGGGACATCAGTGGGGCCAGACACCGGGGGCCACACCCGGCACCGGGGGCCACACCCGACACCCACCGTGAGCACACGCAGGGCTCCAATCAGCCCCGTGTGCCGCAGCAGGGGCCCGCGGCAGAGCTGGAGCAGGGGGCCGCACCTGGAGGATGAGCAGACAGATGTGGGGACAGCTGTGGTGACCCACGGCACCCTCCCATGTCCCCTGTGCTCACCTATAGACCGTGGCCATAGGGGAGGTCACCTCCTCGAGCCGCTGCAGCTGGAAGGTGTTGTGCTGAGGAGGGACAACAGTGAGGTGGGTGGTGGTGGGCTCGGTGACATTAGAGGGGTGACACCGAGGGGGAAGTGACGCTGTGCTGGGGTGAAGGACCAAGGCGGTGACAGCGGGACAGGTTACACTAAGGGGGGGGGTGACACTGGTCCCGATGAGCATCACCCTGGTTGATGATCTCAACCAGGAGGGTCCCAGTGTCCCCAGGCTGGCGATGGGGACACTCCGGGGAGGGGGTCGCACCTGGAGAAGCTCAGCCAGCTGCTGGCGGGTGGCCTCGAGGCGCTCGAAGCGATGCCGGGCATGGGCAAATGTGGTACAGGCCTCCTCCAGCGCCGGCAGCTCCGCACTCTGCACCGTCCTGGGGGCACGGGACATGCTGGGGACACCCAGGGGACACCCCGGGCCCCCCGTGTGCCTCGCCTTACCTGCTGCCCATGTGCACGTCGCAGAAAAATCCGTCCTCGGTGGCCCGAGTGCTGCAAAGCGTCGCCCCGAAAAACTCCTCTGCCACCGCCCCCAGGACGCAGGCGCTGGAGCGCCAGAAAGCCTGGAGGGACACGGAGGACACGGGGACACAGGGGACACAGGGGACACAGGGGACACAGGGGACGTGGGCTGTGAGGGGAGCAGGGCGTGGGTTCGGCAGCCCAGGCCCCCGGGCTCACCTCCCGCCCCTCAGGCGTGGAGAAGTCGAGCAGCTCCAAGTCAGTGTCACATTCCAGTGGCCGGTCCAAATCCTGGAGAGTCCCATTCACCCGGGCCACCAGCGCCGCCTCGGCCAGGCCACCCCTGCAGGGACACCAGGGAGCCGTGGAGATACTGTGGGGACCTTCTGGGGACCATGGGGACACAGCAGGAGCCCCAGGAAACTTGTGAGAATCATAGGGACAATTGTGGAGACGCCCTAAACCTCGTGGGGGTCTCATGGGGGCACCACGCGGACATTGCGAACCTTGTGGGGACACCTCGAGGGGCCTGAGAACCTTGACAGGACACTGCGGGGACCCTGGGGACACCCCGGGAAGCCCTTGGGCCGTACCCGAGCTCCGTGGCCACCTGGAAGGGGGTGGTTTGCAGGGCCCGGCCGGGCAGACGGCGCCCGCCGGGCAGCGCGATGCGGATCGGAGTCCCCGGAGGGAGGCGGCCGCTCCCGGTGCCATCCCCGGGCCCGTCCCGCTGCTGCTCCGCCGCCGCCGCCCGCAGCCGCTGGAAGAGCCGGAGGCGCTCGGGGTCCGGCCCGGACACCTGGGGACGGGGAGCAGCGGAGGGTCACCGGGTCGCCCTCGGTGCCACGCGGTCGGCGGGGGTTAGTGACCGGAGGGAGGTGACAGGGGCGGCGCGGGGGTCCCCCGGGGGCGGTGAATGGGGGTCCCGAGCGCACCCGGTGTCGCCGCGCGGATCCCGCCAGCAGCAGCCGCGAAGCGGCACGCGAGGACATGGCCGAGGCTCCGCCCCTTCCGCCGCCGCCGCCGGAAGTGGGGATACGAAAGGGGCGGGGTCACCCCGCGCTCCTCAGCGCCGGCCTCCCCCTGCCCAGGCCGCATTGGACTCGCCCGCCCGGGCGGAGCGCCGCAGACGGGACGGAACCATGGAGGGGGTGGGGGGGAGGAAGCCGCAGGGAGAAGGGCTGGGCCCGGGGGGTCGTGGCTGGGGTTCTCCCCGTTCCGGGGGTGTCCGGAGCGCACGCGAGAAAGAACGGAGCCGCCAACGGCTGGTTTGGTACTTTTTATGCAGATCCTGAAGCCCACACCGGTATCAAACAGGTACGATGGAGGCAACTAAAATCCAACAACAACAACAACAAAAAAAAAAATTAAAATAAATCAAGTAAAATCTCAACTTCATATAAAAGCCGCGGGGGCGGCCCTGGGTGTGGCGGGGGACCCTTCTGAGCCCCTCGCCGGGCTCCGGCTGCGTGTGGTGAACGATCCCAGAGGGAATTAAAAAGTGATTGCTATATACACACACGTAGAAAGTCAACAGTGATCCCGGGGGGGGGAAACAAAACAAAAAATCAAAAGATCCCCAAATTAACCCAAACCCAACCGACAGTCTTCTCAAGCAGGGGGGACAGGCTTGGGCCTTCTTGCTGCCAGAGGCCCCCGTCCCATGGAGCTCCAAGGTGGGTTCGGGTGGGTTCCTTGACCCTTTTTTTGCCTTGTTTTGGTGCTTTTGGCAGACAGGAGGAAGAAGGGGGTCTCCCCTCCCTGCAGCAGCAATTTGGGGATCGGCTGGAAACCAACACCCCAACACCACTCAGCGCTCCTCTCGAAGCTTTCAGAGTTTTTCCTTTTTTTTTTTTAATTTTTTTCTTTTTTAAACTTTTTCAACTACTACTGAAGGTTTTATTTAACAGCAACGTGGCTTCTTCTCGTTAAAACATTGGTTTGTGTCTGTTTTCTTGTCTCACCCAATGCTGGGGGGTAGAACCAACCAAAAAGTACAGAACATTTAATTTAGGAGAAGGTTACAGGGGTTCTCGAGGGGAAAAGAAAAAAAATGGAAAAAAAAAAAAAGAAAAAGAAAAAAATAAAAATGAAAGGGCAGCCCCGGGAGCTCGGCAGCTGCTTCAGTACCGGGGAGGAAAGAAGGGGCGCTTAGGGGTGAAGAAGGGGGCTCCTCCCCTTCCGAAGGGTGGCCGCGGCCGCTTCAGGCTCTGGAAGGGGTCTCTGCCGCCGAAGGGCTCCCGCGGGCGGAACTCGGCGCGGGGCGTGCGGAGCAGCACGGAGCCGCGGCCGCCGGGGTCCCGGTGCGCCGGGGGGCCCAGCCCACGTGCGGCCCCCAGCTGCTCCCGGGGCAGGGGCCCGGGCCCCGCGGGGTCTCGAGAGCGGGGCAGGGGGTCCCGCGGCTGCGGCCCCCCGAAGTGCTCCTTCAGTGTCCCTTGCATCGTACCGTGCTCCTTGGGGAAGGCGCCGGCGCCGTGCTCCAGGGGTGGTGGCGCGGGGAAGGGGACCCCACCGTGCTCCCCGGCCGGCGGTGGCTGCGCTGGAAAGGGGACCCCGGCGTGCTCCCCGGGCACCGGGGGTGGCGGGGGAGTGGGGAACGGGACCCCCGCGTGCTCCACCGAGGGGGGCGGGGGGACGCCGTGGGGCAGCGGCAGAGGCGCAGGCGTTTCCTTGGAGAAGGGGTTGGCGTGATCCACCGACGGCATGCGGGGAGGGACCGAGTGATCCCTCGGGAAGAGGCTGCCGTGGTCCTTGGTGGGAGCGGGCGGGGGCACGGCGGGTGGCCCCACCGGGTCCCGTGGGAAGGGGTTCCCGTGCTCCAGGGGAGGCGGCGCGATGGGCGGCGGCGGCAGGTGGTGCTCGAAGGCGGAGCTGAAGTTGTTCGTTCGGAAGTTGTTGACGCTCTCCGGGAAGGGCGGCACGTGCTCCTTGTAGGGCGCCGTGAAGCCTCCCATGCCGGGCAGCTCCGAGGAGCCTGAGGGCCCGTTGTCAAAGGCGCTCCCGCCGCTGCTCAGCTCGAACCAGCCCGCCCGGCTCCCCTCGCGCCCGTGGCCCCGGCTGCCCTTGCCCAGCACCCGGATGGACTCCACAGTCTGGATCGGCTCCCCCGACATGCCCCGGCTCGAGGCGTTGTGGTAGCCCAGCGTCTCTATGGGGGCCCCCTTCTCTTCGGTGCTGTCGGGCAGGTCCAGGCAGGAGGAGGAGACGCGGGTCTCGATGCGGTAGTGCTCCTCTGGCGGCTGCGGCTCACCCTTCACAGCCCCGGACAAGCTCCCCACCTCACCGGAGCCGCTTTTGGGAATCTGCCCAAAATGCTTCTCCTCAGAGGGCTTCCGGGAGGCGTTTTTGAGCATGTTCTTGAACTCGATGGTGGAGGTGGCGGAGATGGAGGAACCCATAGGTTTGTCCCCGCCCGCCGCGGGGGCTCGGCTGGCGGGGCTGGGGAGGGCGTTTTGGGGAGAGAAGATCGAGCGGTGGGGAAGAGCATGGGGCGAGTCCGAGTATTGCTTCTGCGGGAGGCCGGGTTTGGGCAGGGTGCTGTGGTTGGAGTCCGGCGTGAAGAACACATCGTTCTTGCTGGGCGACGGGGACCCGTCCGAGGCTGAGTCCTTCCCCCTGCGGCCGTAGCTCCCAAACATCCCTGGGGACGAGGCCAGCGGGTCGCAGCTCTCGCTCTGATCCAGGATAGACCTCATGGCCGGGGGGAAGGACGGCTTCACGCCAAACTCCTGCGACCGCTGCCCGTAGCTGGACAGCACCGGCTGGTACTCGGCAGAATCTGGGAGTTTACTCGATTTCAGGATAGACTTGACTGGCTTCTTCTCCAGGTTCAGCATGGCCGAGGGCGGCGGCCCGGAGTAGTCAAAGTCACGGTAATCCTCATCTTCTTGGAAAGATGTATCTGGGTAAAACTTCTCCTGGGAGGAGTCCATCAAGGAGGAGGGCATCTCCCTGCTGTCTGCAGGCGGCTTGTACAGGCTGGCTGGGGACTCTCTGCCAAGGCTGAAGGGCCGGTAGCCGTGAACAGAACTGGGAAGTTCTTGGGAATATCCATCATCCCGGCCCTGCAGAGGCGACCTGGTACTGCTGGGAGTCGAAGAACCGGGGCTCATGATTTTCGACAGCAGGGAGATCGTGTCGACGCTGCTCGACGTTGGCTTGTCCATCATCTCGTCCTGGGTGGGAGTTCCACTGCGCTCGTCACGCACCGGTGTCCCGTCCACATTGTCCATGGAAGTGCTGGTGGGACCACGCTGGAAGTCAGAGGTGTGACTCTCTGTCGCCATGCTGGACCCCAAGCTGCTGAGGATGGGAATATTCAAGTTCAGGCCACTGAAGCCAGGATTTCCCTTCAGGAAATTGTGTATCTTCATTTCCAAGCTGGGAGAAGGGGGTTCTGACTCCAGCTTGGCTTTTGAAATTTCGGAGGACTGACCCAGTGAGGTTTCTGTTGGCAAAAGGGAGGAAGGACTGGTTGGGTGAGAACTGGAAAATCCCAGGGAATTAGTTGGTGGCTTAAAACCAGAGCTTGACAGTGCTGGGGTATGTCCAACGGGAGCCTTATTGACTGAAGTGGAGGAAACCTCTGCGGTGGTTGAGTTTGGAGAATAACCAAAACTTTTGGCTATAAAAGACTGCGGATTGGAAGGAACACTCCTCCCCTTCATGCACGGCACAGTCGTGTTGGCTGGCGATGCTGAGGTGCTCTGAGAGGCAGGTTCTCCTGACTGAACCGTGTTTCCAGCCACGCTCTGCAGCAAGGACGACAGCCCTGGAAAACAGAACTGCGGCATCAGCTACTGAGGGCAGAGGCAAATCACCCCAAGCCACTGCCATGGGAAAGGCTCCTATATTTGCACTGCAGACACTGTTCCTTTACACCCCTCAGTCTCCACAAATGGGACTGGATTTTGCTACACTGACATTAGCACCCAGTGAGGTGCAACCTTCCGTCTGAGGCTTGGATTGATCTACAAATGTAAATTACACCATTGAGTCAGGTGGGTAAGAACTCATCCTGGTCTGCAGCCAGGACTGAGAAACCCTGCCCTGGTGGCCAGGTAACCCTGGCAAGGTGCTGGAGTGGGAGCAGAACCTCTGGGCAGCTTTCTGCACACAGGAAACAGAGACCTCTTAGTCTCCTGTCCTGTTCAGGGAATGTTTCAGATACGTGCACTTTGGCCACAGCACAAGCAGGAAGTACAGGGAGTGACAGATCTCACTGGTCCGTGACACCTGTGCTACCTGAGAAAGAACATCCACATGTGCCAGAGACGTAAAACATTCCAATGAAGTTTTTCTTCCTCTGTTCTCACTTTAGGACAAGCAGAGCAGCACGTTTCAGCCTGGCCACTGCCCTCAGACACTGCCAGCCCTCCTCCAACACCCACCCCAGTACCTTGCAGCGCTGGTGCCGTCTGAGTCTGGGTTTTGGAGAGAGCTGACAAAATGCTTTCTGGAGTTATCTCAACTTTGGAGAGAATATTTGCTAATGGATTCGAAGGAGCAGAGGCGGTTCCCAGGACAGGAGTCTTCAGGCCACTGGTGAGAGCTGTGGGGCTGGTTGGCGTCCCTGGCGAAGGTCTCGAGGCAGGACTCACACCTGGGGCAGGAGCAGACACCACTCACCTGCGCTGCTCTGGCAACGCATGTGCTTTTGACTCAGGTTTCCCACAGGCACAACGGAGCACGAGCAAGGAGAGGCTCAGGAATTGACACCATGTGCCAGAGACTGAACCAGACCTCTGAGAGCAGTAACTCACTCACGTTTATTTTGAGAAATTAAAAGCTTCAAATGATCACCCAGCTCCATTAGTGCTGGTACCCGTGGCCCGGCTCAGCACTCACCTGTGCTCTTCATCACCGATGTCAAACTGCTCAGGATGGAGCTGATCTTGGCCAGGTCCACGTTGGCCAGGTTGGGTAAGGCGAGTGTCGGTGCCAGGGGGATGGGAGCTGTGCTCACCACCTTCGGAGCCGGGGGGGTTGGAGGGGCTGGAGCTGGTGTTGCCACTGTCCCTGAGGCTGTGGCAGCTGCAGCAGCCGATGGCACCACTTTGGGGACACTCTCGGTCTTGGTAGGGGCTGGAGCAGCCTGTTTGTCCTTCCTCTCCTCCACTGCAATGGAGAGGGGGGAACAAGAGCAGAAAGGTCACTCAATCCCCCCAAACGGTCTCAGGGAACATCAGTTCTGATTCCCACCGGTGTAAAAACACCTTGGATAAGTGTCTTGGGAGATGGGAAATCATGACAGTGGGACTGGGACTTCCCTGCCAGGAGATTCAAACCCAACAGCCCTAGGCTTTGTGCCTCCTCCACATCCCAAATGAGGCTGGAAAAGACTGGTTTGTCCTATAATTCCCACAGGACAATTGCCTACCGATGATTTTAGACGTATCGTCCTCCACATCAGAGAGCTCCATGTCTTCCACATCCCGATTATCCGTGGCAGGCTCTGGAGAAACCATCTTACGGCCTCCAGCTGCTGGAGACCGGGTGCTGTTCTCCTCCCCCATCCCCTGGAAAGGGGACTCGGAGCCTGTCGGAGATGGAGCATCCATGCTGGGAGAAGGGACAGGAGACTCCTCGGGATCAGGAAGAGTTGCTTTCAGCTGGTCCAGCTTTTTCTTCAGATTGCTCACCCGGTTAGCAAATGTTTTATAGGCCTAAGGAAGGAAGGACACTGGACTGGGGATATTTCATGCCTCAGTCACTTCCTTAAGGAAGCAACACACAGTCTGAGAAAACCAATTCCAAATCCCTGGACCTTGCTGTGCTAAGAACTTGACTTCTCCATGGGACTCACAGGGCAGCAGCCACGAGAAGTGGAGAGGATAAAACCTTTTTCCACTGACTTAGAACAATTTTCATAACCCCCCCCTTAATTTTAAGAAATGCATCCTGCCCGTTTGGGGCTTTTGGTAGGGTCTGGAGCGTGTTGGTTGTTTTTATTATACTTTACTACCGTCCTTTCTTTGCTCATCTAGCTCTTAGATAAATCCCAAATTTCCAGAATTTAGGATTTGTCACACTAACTGTAATTTTGCCCTGTTTAAGAATCCAGAGGGGATCCAACATTCCAGCAACACGCACAAATTGAGCTTCCAACTGCTGGATTTTGAGACCATATCCTTGTCTTGCCATTCTGCTCTCTTTGAAAACCACCCTTACACCAATCCCACAAACTTTTTAATTTGGGAATAGAGAGATGAGGCATTTTCCAGCCTGGAGGTGTCCAGTGAACAGAGGCAGATGCTGTTCCAGCTGTGGAGGATCCAGAAAAGGCACACTTACATTTGCAACCACCTTGACTTCTTTGTACTGTGCCTCGTAGAATATCCCAGCGTTTTCCAGGGCCTCAGTAAGCGAGGGCCCGTTCTTCACTTGCTTGTCCAAGCCATTGACAAATTCCTCCAGCTTTGAACTTGCTTCTTCAAACTCCTTGGAGAACTTCTTCCCTCCTGTTTTATCTGCAGGGAGATGAACACCACGGAAATGAGCTGCCACACGCCAAAGCACAGAAGTGTGGCCTCAATGGCAGCACCCAGGATACGGGGACAGTAGAGCTGCACACTCCCAGACCACCCAGGTCATCCACTTGGGATCTGGCAAAAAGGAGGCCTGGTTGCTGGCAGAGTGTTGGTTTACAGACAGTCATCTGCTTGATCTGAGATCTGCACCTGATAGTTTCCACAGAAATTCCAATTAACCAAGATTTTTGGCTCCTGACTGCTGATTCTTAACCCTACTCTGAAATTCTGGCATTTCCCATCTCGACAGCTCCCACAACACCTTTGGTGCCCTCGGGACTTTACCTTTCAAGCACTTGAGTGTCTCAGTGCTGCAGACATCCACCCTCATAGTGGAAAGCTGCTTCTCCTTCAGCTCTATCTGATCTTCCGAGCGCTTGTACAACAGCAATTCATCAATGAGGGACTGGGGCTGGAAAAAAGCAAACAGGAAAAGCCTCCTTATCACATTCCAGGGCAGAGATGCCCTGCCTCCTCTCTGTACCAGACTGCTTCCAAGCAAGAGCTAACCCAGGAACCATGTGGATCCCAGGATTTCTAATCTCAAATCTCACAAGGAGCAAACCTGGGCTCAGGCAGGAGCTGCAGTTTCACAAATCTCTCGGTTAAGAACATGGACAAGTTTTTTTTTATTTACTCCCCATTTCACTCTACAGGTGCCTGTGCATTTCATGAACGTCCCACTCTGTCAGGGGACTGAATTTAGACCAATTTCTTGCCACCAACTCTTCAGCCACCCCAAACTCCTTTCACAAGGATGTCCAGAGCTTGCCCAGCCCCTACCCCATGGGTGTCACAACCTCCACGTCACGGGTGGCTCTTGGGCCTGGGGTCACCCCACATGCAAACCCCCAATGTGGGGGTCAGTGCCATAGGTCACTTCCACGCACAGACTTACTCGGAATTCGGCAACAATCTTGGACTTCAGAGCAGCTTTTGGGTTGGTGGAGGCTGTGGGGATAAAGGAAAGTTTTGAAGAAATCAAGGAACTGTATCCTGATGGAAAGTCAGTCACAAAAGGCAGCCGAATAAAAGATATTTTTAGATAACTTTATGTGTTACCCATCACATCCTCCCCTCCATGCATGTGTCCCTCAGTGCTCCGGGCTCCTGGCAGCTCATGGGGACATGGACACACACAGCTGGACTGGAACCGAGCTCAACGAGTGACACTGCTGCTTTTTAACACGCTCTGAACATTTCCTGGGCACACCTTTTCCTCAGGAAGACAAGTCCCTGCAATGGTTGAGCTAAGAGCCTTCTCCAAGGAGTCACACCTCTCTACGAGGAAGGGAATGTCATTCCCAAAGTGCCAGACCTGGAGCTGACATGGAGCCCAGGTTTCCTGTGGGCAGGGTCTCCCTTGGGCACTTCCTAGGTCTGACCATGCTCAGAGCCTGAACAACTGTCACACCTGGTTACAGGGTGGGGGAATGAGTCCTGCTGGCAAGACACTGAATCCATCAGATTCTGGAGCAAACAGGAGAAAGGAAAGAAGAAATGAGCTGATGAGAAGCAAAGCACTAAACCCTCCATCCATGCTGGACACAGCCCAGTTCTGTCTGGGAAAACAGCTTCTGGTATTAAGCCCAGTAATAAACACTCCCCAACGCCTTTAACCTTCTGATGTCACCCTGTGCCACTCATACACCTGATGTCTCACATGTCACACATCACACCTGATGTCCCATGGTCATACCTGATGTCCCACACGTCACACCTGACATCTCACCACCTCTGTGGAGACCACTCAGGGTGTCGGTGCAAAATAAAATCATTAAGGTCACTCTGTTATAACAAATTCTCTGCTGCTGGTCTGGCTTCTGGACTGTTGGACTGTCACATCCTGTCCCTGAACTCCCAGCTCCAGGTTCCTCCTCCCAGCCCAGCCTGCTGGGGGCAGGAGTGTTCCTGAGCATGAAAGGAACGTCCATCTCCTGCTTCTCTCTGTCTTCTCTCCATCTCTGACCAGTCTAGGAGCAGTTTCCAAGAGGTTCCACCAGCTCTTTCCTCTCCTGTCCACAGCCTCTGCTCTCATATCCTATTTGTGCCTCGCTACTTTCCTTTACAAAATTGTTTTCTACCAACATCTCCTTGGTGTGCACATCTTGGGGCCCTTCTGAGCCTGCAGGCTCAGCCCGTGCTGGGCTCAGCCCTTCTGCTCCTCGAGCAGCCAATTTCTGCATTAGTGCACAGAGTTCACAGTTGGTTCCTTACTTTGTGATTTCTTCCACGGCTTATTCGGTTTGTTCAGAGACTCTTTCAGCTGCTTCTGAGTTTTGAAAGTGGTACCTGGAAAACATTTCATTTTTGGCAGTCTGGCATTATGGGATTCCTGTCAAAATCTGGTTTTTGGTGCCATACAGTTGCACGGTGAAAGAGTGAACAGAAATTTGTTTTAAAATACCTCGACCAACTTCCTTAGAGGAGCTGCTGGATGCCCAAGAGAACCTCAGTTTACTCAGGAATGCAGCAACCTGGGGGTGGTCTGCCATTTTTAAATCAAGTTTCTGTTTGCCCTTACACTAAGGCAGTTCAGAAATTACAGTAAAAAGGGAAAACATAAAAGAAATCTAAAAATGAAACTCTTTAGGGAGGCTGTAATGGAATCAGCATTGAACAGACAAGTGCTGCCCATTGGGAAAGCAGCCACAATACCTGATTTACCTGAAACCTCACAGACTTGTTTTCAAGGTACAGAATTGAGTGATTTCAGAGGAAAAGCACAAATGACACTTCTCAGCATGCAACACCCAGCTCAAGCCTGTCCTTGTGCCACAGCCCGACCCGAGACACCACGTTCCCCCTGCTGTGATGGCCACCAACCATCAGGCCACACCTGAGGGCTTCCTGAGCACCTTCAGCTCTTCATGACGTGAGTAAAGCCAAAACCTGGACTGATTTCCTTCACGTACTGCACTGCTAATTCCTGGTTTTAACCAACTTTGCGTGTTTCTTCCCTAAGGACTTGAGGACTCTTCATCCTCCAGCTTTGCTTGTGCTTCTTCCTACCCCACAAATACGAGCAGCCTATCACTGAAGAGGACTTGGAGGTACAGCCAGAGCACCCTGGTCAGGACGTGTAGGACCATTTCAGCCTCGTGTTCTGTTTGCTCTCAGCTGGAGCAGTTCCAGCTCACGTGAAAGAATTCACAGCTGCCTTAAGAAAGGTACAAAAGAGGTGAAGCAGGAGAATCCAGCGCTGCTCACGTCCCACACCTGGCTACGTTACAGCCTGTGCCAGCTGCAAATGCCCCTCATTCCCCTCAATGACCCCAGACTATTTCTACAACTTCAGCGAGCTCACGTGGCAGTTTGTAAGGTGAGAAATGCAAAGGGTAAGTAACTTACTCAGCGCTTCTTTCAGTGCCAAAATGGTTTCCTCAGGGTACACATTTCTGTCCTCCCAGATTTTGAAGATTCTTTCGATGGATTTGGAAACGGATGGATCCCTGGAAGAGAAGAGTTCTTCACCCTGACTGCAGGACATTGGTGCGAGGCTTCCTTCGCTCCACAGGATAATTTAACCCAAACCACCCCCCTGCACAAATTAAAACCCAGCTCATGCCTGCTCTGGCCCATTCTGCAAACACACGGCTGTTCTAACAGGATCCTTTAAGTTCTGCTGATGATTCTAGAGAGTTTGAGATGTCAGAAGAAAAAAAAAAAAATCCCCCCTTTTTGAGACACTCAGCCTCCCAACAGCCCATTAGTTCATTACTCACTTCACTAACGAAGCAGCCTCAGGAAGCACCTCTGCAAAGGTGTCCCGAAAGACAATGGCATTTTTCCTCTTGCAGTTCTGTATGACATCATTGGCCAAGTAAAAAAGGTTCAGCCGATGAGGAAAAGCAGCTGAGGACAAAAGAAAATTTAGAGTCAGCATCACACAGAAGCACCACAACGGCCACACCTTGACCCCAATACTTCAGTGCTGCTTTCAGGAAAGTTTCAAAGTGATCAAGGTCCAGCAGGCAAACCCTGGGGACTAGAGAGGATATCTTCCATTCACAAATGATTTTCAGACTCCCCCAGCTGTGCTTGCTCCTCTGACCCTGCTAATGCTCAAAAGCTCCAAACGGAGTTACTTCATCAAACCCCTTCCTCGGAGCGGGTAAACTTGGGAAGCTCATCCACATGCTAATGAACGTAATGAGCTCCTTCACTTCCCTAAAGGGCATTCCCAAGGATTAAACTAGAGGAGCAGTGCCAAGAGATGGTGTTACTCCACATGCCCCTGTGTTGTCACCTCTCACCTGCCCGTGTCTCCCCCTGGCTGCAGCCAGAATCAGGTTTTATCTATAGATTCTTCAATTCTCTATCCTGCTTCATTTTCCAGTTGTCCCTCCGTTGGTAGAGCCACTTTCCACAGCATGGCTGCACTTTGTAGCTCTCCTGGTCTCCAGGATTCCTCTCAGGAAGCTCAACATCCTTCCTGGTCCTGGGTGAGAGCTCACCCCTCACTCACAACCTGAAGAAGCTCCCAGCAGAAACATTCCACCCATGCTGCCCTCCCAGCATCAGGGCGAGTTCACAAGTGAACACAGGCTCAAAAGGAAGATCCTGCACAGAAGATCCTCCTCTGAGTGGAAGCAGAGCTGAGGACACAAGGAAAGGCTTAGCTCAGATGGGTCCTCAAATCCCCATGGGTTTGAGGGTTTAAGCCTCCCTGAGCCCCTGCCAGCAGCACCAGTTCTCCTGGCACTGCACCCTTGAGCATCACCCCAGACTCGGGCAGAGAAGGGCACAGGGACAGAACCCTCGGGAAGTTCGTGCTCCTGAAGCCCTGTCCTGACACTGTCCCTGCTCCAGGACACACAGCAAAGGCCTGAGAGCCAAGCCAGGAGTCACTGCCAGCAGCTGCTCACCCCCACCCTGCATGGAGCCCCAGCTCCCACATCCCAGGACAAGCTTTTATCCCTAACCCTGCTCCTCTGGCCGCTGCCACCTCTCAGAGCCCCAACTCCCACATCCCAGGACAAACTTTTCCAGCACAGACTCAGTGAGCCAAGGACTTACGACCAGAACCTGCTGCTCACAACCTGTGCCCTGAACATGCTGACAGGGCAGGCTGAGGTGGGTTTTCTGGAGCACAGAGTGCTCTGCTGTGCCCAGAGGGCTGGGAATTCAGCTGCAGCCAGCTTTCCTCAAAACGCCAGCCTCGATAATCTCTCACATCATCATCCCATTGGAATGGGGCTTCTGTGATTTAGTAAAACCCAGTGCTCAAGTGCCAATTCTCCTGCTGCTCGCTGGATGTTCCCTCCATCCCAGAGACGTTTCACCAGCAGAGAGCAATGATTCCAGATCTTAATAACGTAAAATAGGTTTCAAAGAGCTATAAAGCTTTGACTGAAACGATCCAACATCTAGACAGCAGAAAGAAATCCGGAGCAGGGCTGATGACACAAAGCACCACTCACCCAGAGCAAAGTTAGAGCCACAAGTTATAAACCAAGATACACCATACAAGAGGGAAAATCCATACTGGGTCCATAGGAAGGCTATGATCCTCAAAGAAAACCAAGTGTCTCTGGGTCCAAGATGCAACAGGCTGTATCCAACGGGTGAATGGCTCCTCTCAGCTTAAACCAGCGAGGAAATGTGGGCAAACAAGAAACTTCAGAGTTGAGCCCACCCAAGCCCTGCCACCTGCTCCAAACCAGGCACCAACAAAAATGGCACTTCAGAGCCTACAGATGGCTCATGTTTAACTCACACTTAAACACTCTGACCAAACCCTCCTGCAGGGACACTCAGATTCCCACCAGGAGCTTCCCAAAGGTGAAGATACAGAAGATTGTCCTTGCAGGAACATTCCTGCTGGGAAGCTCTGGCTGTGACCACCGCAGCTTGGAAGCAAGACACCAAACCAACAACAACACGTCAAATCCCAGCACCCCTGTTTTTCCTGAAACGATGCAATTCCGTGCCCCAGGAGGGCCAGCCCCACCACATTCCCCCTTGCCAAAACTTCCCTGGGAAGAGCAGGTTTGATGTGTTCATAGGAGCTTTGGAGCTAAAACATTTAAACGCTCAGAAAGGAACCCAGAGCCCCCTGCACTTGCTGTGGCACCACCACTGAGCTCCTCTGGCTGGGACAGGGATTTCCCATAGCGTGACAACTGTGAGGTCCTTGGGAAGAGAATGAAGTGTACAATGAAGGGAAAAGCAGGGAAAAAAAAGGAAGCAGGGAGTAACCAAAACACCAGTGGTCAGGGCATGGCAGCTGTTGTCAGGGATTGGTTGAGTAGGATAAGGTGGTTAAGGAGGGACCTGGATAAAAGGAGAGGTGTGGAGGTGAGATCCTCACAAGGGCTGTGAAGGGAAACCTTGAAAGAATCCCACAAAATCCAACAAGAATTCCAGGCTGGTGCCAAGGGCTCAGGGCAGGACCAACAGCCAGCTGCAGACGGCTGCTGGGGCAGAAACCGGGCATCAAGGACCTGCAGGTGGGAACAGTTCAATGGCTTTTGATGAGCTTGGGAAGGGTGAAGGAGTGATGGAAGAGCACTGAGGGTCTCCATAACAGCCAGGACACTGTGAGACGGCCACATCCAGAGGAGCTGGCACATCCCAGGGAAAGATGGGCTGGATTTTCTTCAGGGGGCATGCGCTTGGAGCAGAAGGGGAAGAGCCCCAAGGATGATGCCACACTGCCAAGGGGTGTCCAAGGGAGGAGGATTTCCAAAAGAGGTGGCAGTGACAGCAAGGCAGGACCCAGGCTACTTCCTCCAAGGTTCTCACCTTCCTCAAGGAATTCCATGGAGTACAGACAAAACAGAACAAACTTAGGGGAAAGAGGATCTTCTGCATTCTGCAGTAGTGCCTTGATAGAGAAACCAAACTCTCCCAAATTTTCCAAAGGGTTCAGCACACAACAGATCAACACTTTGGGGTGGGAATGTTATGTCCATGCTCCTGCCAAGCAAAGCTTCCTTGAACTCTCACAAGAAGAGTCAAACCTTCCCACAACAGCGGAGACAACACTGCTGTGCTGAGCATCCTGCCAACACCAACCTTCTCCCTCCAGGTCAGGGACACATCCTGATGAGCACTGTAAATCCCAGCGCTGGCACCCGGACTGTCTGTGCCCACCCCCAGCTGCTCTGGCCGGGCAGGGCACAGAAACAGACCCTGGTCCTTGAGCCACCAAAGTGCTGCTTTGGGACATCATGGATTCCGGAGGACAAAGGTGCCACCACTGAGGTGCAGGCAAGCACGCTGTGTTCCTCCAAGCACGACAAGGTGAGGCACACGGAACAAGAGGGAACGTTTTCAAAGTAAAAGGGACAGATTTAGATTAGGTGTCAGGAAGGAATTCTTCCCTGTTAAGGTGTTAAGGCCCTGGCACAGGTAGCCCAGAGCAACAGTGGCTTCCCTACCTCTGGAAGTGTCCAAGGCCAGGCTTGGAACAACCTGGTCTAGTGGAAGGTGTCCGTGCCCATGGCAGGGGTTGGGACTGGAAGCTTTAAAGTCCTTTCCAACTCAAGCCTTTCTACGAGGATAACCCGACCCTGCGTCGCGGCCGGTTCCCGAGTGCTCGGTGCGGGCTCGTCCCCGGCGGCGAGGCCGAAACCTCCGGCGCGGCCGCGCTCGCTGCGCCCCGTTCTGCCCCCGGCCGCCCCCCGGCCCCGCACTCACAGCGGCGCAGCCACTTCATCCAGTGGTACACGATGGTGCTGTGGTGCCGCTTGTTCTCCAGGCACCACGAGGAGAGGCCCTGGATCGACTCCATCGTGTTGGTCACCGCCTGCAGCTTCCTGTCGAGCGAGGCCTCGAGCGCGCCGGCCGCGGACGAGGCGGCGGCGGCCGAGGAAGAGGAGGACGAAGAGGCCCGGCCGCCGCCTCCGCCGCCCGCCGCCATCTTCCCGCGCTGCTCGCGGCCGGGCCGCGCGGGGGGCGGCGGGGCGGCGCCTCACGGGGCGGCGGGGGCCCGGGACGGGGACCGAGCGGCGGGCACGGCCCGGGGGGATCGAGGGGGCGCGGGGTGCTCGGGCGGTGCCAGAGACGGCGGGAGGCGGTCCCCGCCGGGGAGAATCGCTCGGCCCCGGGCGTTGCCAAAGGCGGTCCTGGCCCGGAGGGATCACGGGGGGCCCCGGGAGCGCTCGGAGGAGGCGCCGGCCCGAGGCGGTGCCGGTACCGGAGGCGGTCACGGCCCGGCCCCCCCCGCGCGCGCCGCCCGCCCCCCCGCCGCCATTTTGTGACTCCCCGCACACGGGCGGGACGCGCACGCGCACGCCCCGCCCCCCCGCCGCGCCTGCGCGCGCGCCCGCCCCGCCCGCAAGATGGCGGCGCCCCCCAACTGTTTGCTCCCCCCCCCCCCTCCTCGGCCGTGAGGGAGGCGGAGAGCGCGGGCACGGCGCGACAGCATAAAAACGGTGTTTTATGCCCGGAATCACTGAGGTTGGAAAAGAATTCTGAGTCCAACCTGTGACCTGGTCCCAGAGCACTGTGTGCCACTTCCAGTCGTTCCTTAGACACAGCCAGAGATGGGGATCCGAAGAAAATCCCCCGAAATTAAACCTGGACCTCCCCCAGCACAGCTGGGGCTCCGTCCTTAGAAAAGAAATAGTGGCGTCTGACCCCCAGCCCCCTCACAGGTCCCTGGTCCCTTCCCTCAACAAAGTCAAACAGATAGGCACTGTTTTCCTTTGCCCTCTTTACCCAAAAAACACGCCTACAGTGATTTGTTTTAAAAAATATGTCTTTAATGGGGGTGCTGAGGAGAGTGAAGGGAGCTGTCTGGCTCAGGGGCTGTGGGGCAGGAGCGGGGCCGTGGCCGGGCTCAGTCTGTGGACTCGAGCACGGACTCGCTGAGCGCCAGGTCCCAGTAGTGCTCGGCGCTGTGCTTCTTGAAGTGCTCCCGCGCCATGTTCTCCGTGGGGCACTGCTTGAACTTCATCTCGCCGAAGCTGCGATCCTTCGCCGTGCCCTGGAGGGAGACGAGCCGTGACGTCCCACCCGAATTCCCACCCTCTGCGCAGAAAATGCAGCTCCAGGGGATGCGGGGAACACGGCAATACAGATTTTTTCAGGTTACAGCTCAAGGAATGATAGAGAGTTGGATCCCACCTCAGAGCCCCATCCTGGTATGGAACCACCACCATGACTCACCTCCCAAACCAGAGAGCATTTGTTTGTTTTCTTAACGGACTCCTCGTCAGACTCATCATCATCTGGAAAAACCCCACGAATAAAGCCCATTTAGCTCCGGAGGTAGAGCAGGAGCAGGACTCCCCACCTCTCACACCAGCACAGCATTGCTCACCCTCTCCCTTTGTGTTTGATGTCTGCTCATCCCACTTTATTCGATGGAGCATAAGACGTTTGAATTTCTTCTGTGCTTTCGGGCCTGTGGAAGAATCAAAACGTTTTCAGAAAATCTCTTAACCTGCAGCTGGCAGAGATTCCCTTCCTCATAGAATGATCCAGGTTTTCTGACTGGATTACTGCACTCTGCAGCCATTGCTAACCCTGTTAATGACGTAATTAAGGGAGTTTGTAATTGCCTCCTTACTTCCTTGTCCTTCCCTACCCCTGTCACAAATTTCCATAGCAATTCCTGCTGGAGGCAAGCTCTGGAATGCTCTGTGGTGACCCAAGCCCTGCCTAGAAGGCCTCACCTCCTTCTACCACCACCACGTTGACATCTTTGTGCAGGACCACCACACCCGTGAGGTACAGCTGCCCAGCATTCGCCTCAATTTTGAATTTTTTTGCTGGATTGCTCAAGTTTCGGACCCTAAGGATAAGATGAAAAAAATAATCAAATATTTGTGGAAAACCAAGAACTGTTATCCCAGCCCTCAGAGGTCCCTCTGTCCCAAGAGAGCTCACCTGTGAGCTCTCTCTGAACTCCTGGAGCTCACTCACCTGTACACAGCTATGTGAACTCCCTGTGAAACATCTTCCTTGAGCTTTTTCACCTTCTTGGCTTTCCTCTGCTCTGCTGTGAGCTTCCTTGCTGCGTTTGCTTCCTCGTGAGCCCTGGAAACAAACAGGTACCACTGAAAAGACTGCCCCTAAACAAAACACCAGAACTAAACCTATCCAAAAGCGTCCCAAAATGTCACAAGGTGCCACCTACTTCTGTCTCTTGGCCATCTGCGCTCGGACGTGAGCTTCCACCTTGGTTGGGTCCTGGACAGCTTCTGTGCCCAGCACCCGCATCAGGTTGGAAATCCTCACTGCAAAGGAATGAAAGAGGTGCTGGGAGGGCTCCTGGCAATGGGAATGGCTGCCACTGGAGCCTTTTTCCACCAGAACACTGGCACACGCATAAAAACCCACTGTCTGAGTGTGGATTTCAGATCTGTGTAATCCCACCAAGCTGTGCTGCTGTCAGCATTCCCAACACATCCATGTCTGGCCAGGGCCTAGCTGTCACTCACCTTTGGGTTCTGGTGGTGGCATCAGGCCCAGCCTGACCTTCTCCTGCAGCTCCTTCTGGGCTTCTCGCCGTGTCTGGCGCCGTAATTTCTTCTGCTCTTTCTTTGTTAAATACACACCCAGGGTCACCGGCGTGTCACTGTCCACTGGCAGGGAAATGACACCATCAGGAACGTGCCCTGGAGGATCCAGGGGACACAGGGCTCCACCAGGACCAGAAGAACACTGGCAGTGCTGCGTGGAAGGGTTGGGGCTGCCTGAACAGCCAAACCCCCCAAGCCAAGGCCATACCTGGGGGGCTGAGCTGGGCCGGGTGCTCCACCAGGTTTGTGATCCCAAAGTACTCGTCTTTCTTTGAGGTCGCCCCGCCTTTTCTAGAAAGGAAAGAGTTGGACTTCATGGCAGAATTCCCAGCACAAATACGAGCACAAATCCCAACCCAGAGCTCAATGGGATCAAGGAGACCCCCAGTGCCACGGTGTTAATGTACAGGTGTCTTCCTCCATTCTGGGCTTCAGAGGCAAGGCCCCACATCCATCATGAACACAACTTGTGCAGAATGCTCAAGCTTGGAAACAAAAGGTCTGGGCTAAAATATCCTCCCAACTCCACAGCAGCTGCTTTCTACACCCCCTAGAGAAACTTTGGGAGCAAACCCAATGCCTGTATCTTGAAGATGAGAGGTGGAATTTGACGCTCAAGCACAAACATCTGGCATGATTTCCCCGTGTGCTTCCCAGACACACCATGCAGCTCCTGAATTCCTGCTGTGGCAGACCCATCAATACCCGGAAATACTCACAAATCCAGGCCGTTGGGGATGATGTAGGAGTCCCACCACTCGATCTCGGGGATCTCCCCCTCCTTCAGCTCCTTCTTAGGGGTGATCAGAGCCAATTTGGTGGAAGTGTGAATCCCAGTTTTCCTGGCAGCCTGGGAGATCTCTGCCTGCAGCTTTTCTAGCTGAGCCTGAGAAGAAAAATGGAACAGAAAGGTCATTCCAAAACAGCAGAACCTCTGTGAAGACCTGATTTATCTGGGTTCTTAAACAATCTGAAGCAGACTGCAAGAGAAACCACCCAGCACGTGATGGTGAGGGGAAGCTCCCAAGCCTGCCAAAACTCTGCTCTTATTCCTGGGACATTCCCAAAGGAAGATCTCCCTCTTGGGACCATACCCCTGGACTTTTTCTCTCCCCTTCTCCCCAAGAACTTGGAGCATTTTAACAAAATTCCTTTAAATCTCCATTTCCGAGTTGATCGCTCAGCCAGAGAAAAATCTGTTCTCTCGGGAACTTTCAATGTCTTGTCAAAAAAGGAGATTTTTGCCTTTCAACAGGTGGAGAAAATGGTGAGAAAACCCATTACACACCCAAGTGCTAACTTGGGCACATGCCATCCCAACAAAAACAGGGTTTTTAAGGAAAAGTTTCAGGTGATTTGACTGGAAAATTCTGAATCAAAGCCACCCCAGGTCCCTTCCCAGCCCAGGAGAGGAGAAACCCCCTCCTACCCATGCTCTCATTAGCAGGATGAGGCCTCTGATACCTTTGTTCGCAACCTCTGGGCAATTTTCTCAAATTTGCCTTTTTCGTGGAATTTAAAGGTGCGTTTCTGCCGCTGGGCCGGGGTTATGGAGACCCGGGGGTCAAAGTACGTGTTTGACTCCATGTCTTCCGAGGGCTTTTCCTTGAGCTGCTGTTTGAACTGCTCTCTCTTCACTGCTCGGATGTTGGCCTTTAGGGTGGGCATGCGGTGGGTCAGCTCAATCTCCTTCCCACTGGCGTCCACTGTCCGGCCCTGCTCATCCAGGATCAGAGGTGTTGGCTTGGTCTGATCCTTCAGCTCCACTTTCCTGAGGGCAGGACAAGATTTGTTGCGTTCATAAGTGAATACAGCATTAACTCAAAGGAAATTTGAGCTTATTCCCACGATTTCCATATTCTCGTGGCTCATTTGTACTGCCAGCAGAGATCCCAACCTTGTGTGCACAATTAGGGAACCTTGGCCAAGGAAGGAGGAACCTCCATTTCACCTCTTTTAATACAAAATCTGTTCCTTCAGCAACAATTAAAGCCATTGAGGGGCAACCAAGAGCACCAGAGAACCCTCTGGCCAGCCCGTGCCTGGCGTTGGGGGTACTCACGGCGGCGCGATGCCCATGGCGTGCAGGTTGGCCAAGCCCACCATGTTGGCATTCCCAATGAGCCCTGGTTTCAGGGCCAGCTGAGCCTGGATCCGGGCCTGCAGCTCTGCAGCTTTCCTGGCCTTCTCGATGGCATCATTCATGAACGTGGCTGCTTGAGAGGGCTGGATTGTGTTGCCGATGGGGAGCCGTTCCGATTGGGATGAAGAAGAAATTTTGGGCTGTTGACAGAGAAGGAAGTTTTGTTCCAGCAGACCCAGGCCAACATGTATCACAGCTGAAAAAGTGGCCAGAGATGTGCAGGATTTGCCTGCTGCCTGCAGTAGATACCTGTGGTGTCGGAGGACTGATGAAACTCAGCTGCTTTTTCCTCTCTTCAATCTGTCGGGTGGCTGCCTCCATCATCTGTTTGATCTGTGGGAAAACACACAGTGAGTTTTTCTTTGCCACTGGGATATGAGTCTTCCATCTGGAATACAACTTGGGATAAACTCTACACCGTGTTGGGGACATGGCCCAGCTGGACTGACCTGGAGCTTAGTCAGCATCCCCGGGCTCTCCGATGGTGGGCCTGGAATAACTTCAGGCTCATCCTCAACCTCCTCAAACCGTGGGATGCGCCGCTTCTTGACGCCAGAGGATTCCTTGGAGACCTCAGAGTCATCACCAAACACATCCTAATGTAAAGAAACATCAGAAAGCTGTGGTTACAACAGAGCGTTTCCCTCCCAGACCAGGATTTGAGATGAGAAACCACCAGCATGTCTCAGCTCCGGCTCCATAAGGCAGAATTCCGAGGTGGCACGAGCAGACTGAGCCTGTGCTGAGCCTGGGCCCTGGCCCCCCACCAGAGAAACACCAGTGACGTCCATGCAAGAGCGTGAAGGACAGGAGACATCGCAGGGATGCACCTGCCTAACAGCCACCACCACTCCCTCAGGTGCTTGGAGTAGGGGACTGGCACAGAGGAGATTGAAGGTCTCAGCAACACGAAAACATAGAAAAAAAAAGCCTGCCCAGAGCTGATCTGGCTGGGATAAAAACATATCCGTGTCTTCCACCAACTCGGAGGTTTTGGTGAAGGAATCTGCGCTGTCACACTGTCCTAACCATGCAGTCCTCCCAAAAGGAGGATTCAGCCCTGGACCCAGGGACGGTTGGGACACCTATAAATTCCCTCACACTCCACCCCAGACCGCTCCAGCTCAGATCCAAGGCTGGAGCCACTCCAGAGAAGCACAGCTCAGAGAGCACGTGGAGCAATGGCCCCGCTGATGGGCTTTCAGCAGCGTCAGGTCACCCAACAAAAGGCACGGAACATTTTCCACAGAGCTCTGCTCAGGCCCAGCACCTGTGGCTGTGGATTCCATCGTCAGTGTCTGGTTTGTGTGTGGAAACCTGGATCTGTCCGTGCGGTGAGTGACTGTAGTGTGTGTGTGTGTCAAGGTGTTATTTGAAAAGAAAATATACACACCGGTTGGGAGCGTTAGTTGCAATCCCTTCTTCACTACAACGGTTCATATCCTACAAGGACACTTCCTCAGCCACACAGGTACTTCTTGGAAAACCTACAAGTTCAAGAGAAAGGACTTGCCCATAGTATAAAGTGTGGAAACTTCACGTTCAGTTCCTGACCTTCCCAAGCCATGACCTACCCCAGAGTGAACCGAGGAGCGGGAAGCAGTCTGGCAAGTGGCCCTGGGAGTCATCACTGCCCGACACTAGGGGATCTACAGGTGCCAAGACAAATTCCTCTCCATTGTCAGTCACTCTGCAAGTGCTGCCATAACCTGACCACCTCAGAGACCAGTTTGTGTTCCTGTAGGGTCCAGACAGACCCAAAGCGTGGTGGAAAAATTCCAAGAAATGCGATTCCAGAGAGAAGAGTGAGGATTTGGTAGGAGGAACACCTCTCTCCATGCCAGGAGCCAAGAGAAGAAGGATCAGTTTCTGCTGTTGCTGCCCAGCCCAACTTCTGGCTCAGCCAAGAGCCAGGAACACCAGCAGTGCTCAGGCCAGACACAGCTGTGGCTTCACTGGGGAAGGGTCCCCTGCTGCACCCCCAGCCCTGCTCCTGCTGCCATCACCACAGATCCCTCTGCCAGCACTTGCTCTCCAGCCTCCCCAGCAGGCTGTCACCACACTCCTGCCATCATCAAGTGATGGCACTGCCAATGTCCCCACCTCTGCCATGCCCCTGACTAGGCCCAGGCCAGCAGTTGGACCTCCAGCCCCACTCAATCCTCACATTCCCACAGCCCTGGGGACCAGCCCAGCACCCACTGCCATGGAGGGAAGAAAACAAGTTCCTAGGAGAAAACAGGGAGTGGAGGAGGCAGCTTGTCCCAACACTCCCAAAGAGATTCAGATCCTGAATAGGACTATTCTGTCTCACCAAGGTTCAGTGCTGACTGCAAGTGTTGGGGAAACTCAGACTGCCATGAAATAAGAACCTCAGGAAGAGTGAGAGGAAAATCACTGTGGGCAGGAGCAGCACAGAGAGGGCCTGTCACACTTGGCAGAGTGCAATGCAATTCTACAGGATGGTGAGAAAAGTCCTCAAGAGAAGAAAAGAAGTGAAAACAACTTTGGATGCACAAACCTTCCACCAACCTAGGAAAGAGAGAAACACCAGAGGAATGGAATCCCAGTTGGAATCAATCCTGTGCTAGGACAGGAGTTGCCAAAAACCACCTATTGATTCTAACTGGAGAAAATGAATGAAAACCCACCAGATCATCCACAACAGAGCCCCATGTGCTGCGTCGGGGCACAGGGAGCAATGAGAAGTCACAGGGAGCAGCTCTCCCAGGCTCCAAATCAAAATACAAGCACAAGGAGCACCGAGGAAGAAAGAAGATGGATCCACACGGATTCACTCCACCAGCCTAACAGAAAGCCAAAGCCAGGCTTCCACCTTGGCTTTGGGAAAGAGAACCGCAAGGTAAAGGCTCTCACACTTCATCATGGAAAGGAGTCATTTCTCTTGAACGTTCCAAGCTGTACCTCTCTGGAAGAGGAGAGTGTGCCAGAGCACCAGTGCTGCCTCCAGGCCACCCAACCACAAGAAAAACCAATCAATAATCAATAATCAATAATCACCTTTAGCTCCCGCTTCCGGTTCCGGTCGCTGTTGGATTTGGAGTGCCGGGAGCTTCGTCCTTCCTCCACTGCCTCAAAGAGCTTATCTACAAATCGTAGGGTAGAATCGTCCAGGAAGGGTTTAAGGTGGTCTGGAAAAGAGGAAAATCCTATCAGTGCAGAACTCTGAACTTGAGGCAAGCAGGAGAATGGAGAATCCTGGGAAGATGTAAACCACTTAAATTTAGGTGTGATTCAGCTCTACAAACGCAGGGAGGCTTTTGAGGCTCTGAAACTCTCTGAGATCTGTGGATCATGTTGTCAGGAGCTTTAAACTGAGGGATTAAGGGAGTCTAGGCTGCACACAGAAGCAAACTAGGCTGCAATGGGCAAAAAAAGCACCCTACTTAAATTACCATTTTCAGCTCCTTGACTAAGAAATTAGATTTTACTTATCTGATTTTCTAATGCATTGCAAAGCTTCCCACTGCATCTGGTCTGATGGATTTGCCTGTACTCACCTCACAAGAGACTGAGAGAATTGCCCTGTGCCCCTGCCCCTCCACCCTGGGGAGGTCTGGGCCTGTTTTAGGAGCCCAGCTCTGGACGTACCGGCCGCTTTCTTCTTGTCCATGCCCTTCCCGACACAGTTGAGCGCTGCGGTGACCACGGTGGGCTCTGAGAAGCCCAGCACACGCTTCACTGTCTTCTCGATCCATGGCTTCAGTTCATCCAGCTCCCGTTTGGACAGCGACATCCCCGCTCGGGCTGAGCGCAGCCACCCACCTCAGAGCTGGAGGGAGACACAGGACATAAAGCAGTGTCCCGGGGCGTGATCACCTCCATGCCCTTCTCCCTCTGAATCAGGCTGGGAAAAGCTCTGGGAGACAATTTGCGCTCCCTCGTGTTTAAACTTTGAGCTAAAATGAGCCAAACCCCATGAGGAGGAAGGTGCTGACCCCACAGGGGACCCTGGGCTTGCTGCGTCCCACACGTGTTCTCTCAGGGATCCCAGAGGGATGCAGTGTAGCACTGCTGTGCTTCCAAAAACACACCGGGAACGTCTGTTCTCAGGACAGCTCCTCCTGTCCTGGATCCTCCCTGAGCTCCCCAGGTCTCTCCATACTGCCAGCTCAGTGGCAAGGGCTCCAAACCCCCCTGATCCCTCCACAGGGTTGCTCCACGGTTTGGGAAGGGAGATGCAGGGCGAGTGGAACACATGGGACAGGAGAACCACTCCCACTGACCCCATGTCAGAGGCACAAACCAATCCGAACCCCTTCCCCAAGGTGCAGCCCCAAATCTGGGCTGTTTCCTGACAGTCACATCCCCTCAGATCCTGCAGAACTCACAGCCAGGGCTGTGCCTGCAACTGCTTTTAACTGGCTCCGGGCCCTAAGCGGATCTGGGAGCCGTGGAGAAAATCTCCTTAGGGATGAGATCGACCACGGCATTCCCTCTCACAGGAGCCCTGCGGGGCCACGGCACCAAGGCGAGGCTGTGGGAATGGACAACTGGCACGGCTGTCCTTCCTGGAACTAGGAATGGAACCCGGGGCTTCAGTTGTCCTTCCTGGAGCCGGGAATGGGGTCCCGGGGCTCAGTCCTAACACAGGAGCCGGCTCAGCCTCCATTCGACCTGAGCTCCAGCAAGAGCTGCAGGGGAAGCAGCAGCTTTACGGGTGTTTCCCTGTAACACCGGGAGAGCACAGCCAGCGTGGAGAGCAGCTCCACCAGCCGCAGCGCTCCGAGAGCCCGGCGGGACACAACCCTCGTAACCCACATCAGGACCAATGAAGTGTACCCGAGCACCGCCCGACCGCGCCGGGGTTCCGCCGCCTCCTTCGGCCTTACACGGACGGACAGAGGGACGGACGGACAGAACTCGGTCCCGCCACAGACACGGGGCTTCCGCCGACCCCGGTCCCGCGCACCGTAGCGGCCCCACAGGGCCCGGCCTCCCCCGCTGCTGCTCGGCCCGGGGCTCGGCCCGGCCCCCTCAGCGCGGCGCGCCGGGAGAGCGGCTCCGCGCGGGCCGGGCCCACCTCCGCCACCGCCTCCCTCCCTGCGGGCAGCCCGCTCGTTCCCTCCACGCCCACCGGGGCGGGCCTGTTTTCCTCACCAGCCCCGTTCCTTCACACCGCTCCCGGTCCCGGCCCGGCGGCCCCTGACGGTGACGGCGCGTCGGGGCGGAAGCGGAAACGAGCGCGGGGCGCGTGCGCGGCAAAGGCGCGCGGGGGGTGACGGGAAGAAGCGGTCCCGGGGCGCGCGCGCTCGGAGGGGCGAGCCCCGGTAGGGGGCGGGGCCCGGAAAGCGCTCAGCCCCGCCCACTGACCCCGCCCCTTCTCTCGCGCCGTCATTAACCGAACTCAATTAACGGGGATCAGAGCGGGAGGGTTTTTATTGCCGCTGGGTTCCCTCAGCAGCCCAGCCAGGGGTCCTGCCGGCTGCTCCGCGCCAGGAAGGCGATCCTGCGCGCCATCTCGGCGCTGTACACCCGCCGGCACGCCTCGAACGCCCGCCGCCGCCGCGCCCGCCACGGCTTCTCGTAGTACCGGGAGCGCCGCACGGCTTCGGTCACGCCGTCCTGCGCCAGGATCCTGCGGGAAGGGAGAGAGCGGTGACAGCGGCAGGAAAAGCTCTGGGATGTGCGAGGAGGGAGGAACAACCACCCCACGCTGCAAACCCTGGACACAGCTCGGTCCTCACGGGGACCCTCAGCTCGTTCTCCTCGCCGTCCATCCATGAAGAGAGTGAGGAGAGGAACAGCGAAAGTGTGTGCTGAGCACACAGCTCAGCGATGGCACCGTCTCCTCCTCCGCTTTCCAAGGAACAGCGCTGCCCTCGTCTGGTTCTGTGCTCAGCTATTCCTTTATTTCACTCTATTTACACCCGCATCCGAGAGGGCAGCGGGACGTGGAGCTGGTGAGAAGAGCCCAGCATCACCCTCCCGTCACCTTCTGCTCAAGAAATTCTGCTTCTGAACCTAGTACGTGAAGGAATTGGGGCCCCTCCGGGCCCAAACCCCGCCGGCCCTGATTCTCGGCCGGGCTGTGAGGCCCTGGGCCCGCGATTCCCCCCGATCCTCACCTGTTCAGGACTCCGTACGCCGCGTCCACGTTTCCGTTCTGCACCATCACCGTGCGACCCACGAAACGCAGGTGGCTCGCCATGGCCGCGCTGCCGCGGGACGGAGCGGCTGGGACCGGGCGGCCTCGGGGCTCGGAGGAGCCAGTCCCTCCTGCCCCCCGCCCGGGGACACGGCAGGGAACCCCAGGTACAGAGAGGGGCCGGTGCTTCCCGCCCCGCTCCCGGGGACACGGTGCTTCCCGCGGGGCCCCAAGGGAACACGGCAGGAACCCCCCCGTCCCACGAACGGTTCTGGCGGGGCGCTGTCCCTGCCCCGAGCCACCCCCCGCTCCCTGCTGGCCCTGCTCAGGCCGCTCCCGGTAGGGCCCTGGCCGAAGGATCCCGGTCCGCTCCTCTCCCCAACTGACCCCAGTGAAGCCGCGGCCGCTCAGCCCCCGGACCGGAAGTGATTGATGGCGGCACTTCCGTTGGGAGGGACTTCCGGTAGCCATGGACTTCCGGCGGCGCAGAGTCGAGGCCGGGTTCGGGGCTGCGGGACCGGGGGGAACACGCGGGGCCTGTGCGGGTCTAAGGGCGCTCCCTCCCGCCGGTCCTGCCCGTAGCCCGGACTGGAGGCACCGTGGGCGCTCGGGGTCCCACAGCGGAGGGGATGAAGGGGCACCACGGGCCGGGGGCGGCTCTGTGCCCCCTGGGGACAGGAGCCCATTCCCTGCCCTCCCAACGGACAGAGGACACGACACCGGGTGGCCCCGGCCGCTCGCGCGGCGTTTATTGCTTCCAGCAGGGCCGGCTGTGGGACATCCCTACTCGAGGATCCACACCCCACCGACACCCCCTCCCCAGGGGGTCTACACCCCTCAGCCGCCTACCACGGCTCTGAGGGGCCGTGCTCACCCCCAACCACCCCACGCCACGGGGGAAGGCACAAGCCCGGGAGGGCCTGGCCCCCGCGGGGTGGGGGCTCCGCTCTGGTCAAGGCACGCGGCCGCCCCGGGCTTGGGGCTTCTGGGGGGCTTCGGGGCCCCCCAGGTCAGTCCCGCCCGCCCGCGGGTCTCACTGACCACAGGTTAAAAAAAAAAAAAAAAAATCAAAAAAAAAGGCAAAACCAAGAAATGTAGACGAGATCTAACCCCCCCCGAGCCGGGGGGGGCGTCACACATCCGGCGCCGGAGGGGACTCGGGGATCCTGGCCTGGCACTGGGGGGACCCGTGCTGCTGTAATGTCCCCGCCGTCCCTGCGGGGCTGGTGAGGGGAACATCCCCGGGGAGGTCCCCGGGCAGGCGGCAGCACCGGGGAGCCCCGGGGGGACCAGCGGGAGGGCGGCGACGTGGGGGAGCCGCGGGTGGGGCTGGGTCCAGCGAGGGTTTGGGGGCGACGTGGGGGAACCAGAGCCTCAGCATGGCCTCCACCTGCAGCAGCGTCCTCAGGTACCGGGCACTGCGGGGAGACAGCTCCTGTCACCCTTTGCGGAGAGAGGGCACCCGCGGGGGTGTCCGTGTGCCCGCCCCTCGGGGACGTGTGGGGACACTTACCCCATTTCTGGCTTCTGCAGGACCCCAATGATCCGCTGGAGCCGGTCCATGGCCACGCTCTGTTGGAAGCTGCTCAGCCCTGGGGGGTCCCGAAATTGTGTGAATTCTCCATAAGGGGAAAGAGGGGCCGGGGCAGGGGGGGAAGAGGGTGCGAGGGGCACCCACCTCTGTCGTACCGGCCCTGCCGCAGCCCTTCCAGCAGCTCCGCCAGCGGCCGGATGAAGCCTCGGAGCTCCTGGCACTGTGAGGACGGGGAGGAGGACATGACTGGGCTGCGTCCAGACTGGGGAGGGCGTCTCGTGCATCACCCCCAACCCCCTCCCCTCTTCAAACCCCACTTATCACTCTCCCCGCCCCCGAATCCTGCTCATCTCCTCCCAGCAGTTCCAAGTGGGGAAACTAAGGCAGACCCAGGTATTTTAGGGGACCGAGCCCTCCTCCACCTCCCGTCTTTGGGGGTGCCCCTTCGTTTTCTGCCCCAAACTCACCTTTTGGGCAAAGAGGCGATCGCCATCGCTGGGAGGGACGTCCCCCCCCTCCCCTTTCCGTGGGCGCTTCCCCTCGCGGGGTGACGGCAGAGATTCGGGGGATGCTCGCTCCAGCCCCCCCGGGCGCTTGCGGCTGCGCTCAGGTTTGGGGGGGCTCCGGAGGGAGCTGCCAGCCTCGACCTCACTGTCAGACACAGGGGAGCCGCAAGAGCAGGCGCGGGCGGGGGGCTCCATGGCGGGGGTGGCCCCCCCAGGGGAGCCTCTCCCTGGGTTCAGTTCCAGCAGGGTCACCCAGCCGAGGCTGTCTGCGGCAGGGAGTGAAACACTGAGGAAAAAAAAAGGGGGATATCGGACAAAAATGGAAGGCGAGGAACTGCCTCGTTCTCCCATGGGGGTGTCACCCCCACATCCCCAGTGTCACCTCACATGCCTCGAGGGAGCACATTTGGCATCTCCTCAGACAGGGTGAGGGGTGTAGGGACCCACCTGGGACTGGGACCGTTCACCCAGAACCATCTCCAGTGCCAGGACACCCCCAGCCACAGGACACACTCCTCCCCCCGGTATAGCAACCTGCCCCAGCCCCGGGACACTCCGGGCCTGGGACTGCCCAGGGACCCCCCCACCAGCTCCCTTCACTCCATCACCTGCCGCCCCCTCCCCAGGACTGAGATCACCCTGCAGGAGCCCCCCCGTGATGGGGACCCTTCCCCCCGCACTGGGACCCCCCAGGACCACGACGAGGACCCCTCCATCCAGCCCCGGCTCCCTGGCCCCGGTCACCCCGGATTCCACCTGCTCCCGGCTGCAGCTCCGGTGGTGGCGGTGTCCCGGTACCGGTGTCGCTGTTCCCGTGCCTGACCTAGTGCCGGTATCACTGTTCCAGTATCACCGTCCCCGTTCCTGTCCCGGTATCAGTGTCCCGATGCCGTTGCTGGTATCGCCGTGCCCGTTTCCCGTGCCGGTGTCAATGTCCCTGAGCAAGTTACACTGTCGCCGTACCAGTATCCCCGTGCTGGTACCACTGTTCCGGTGTCCCGGTCTCTCTGTCCCCGGTCCCGGTGCCGGTCCCGCCCCGCCCGCGGCGGCCCCACGCGGACACGTGCGCGGCCGCACGTGCCTCCAGCCGGGCCCCGCCCCGCCCCGCTCCCATTGGCCTCTCCGCCCAAGGAGGCCCCGCCTCCTTGCTCCCGTTGGCTCGTGCAACCGCCCCGCGCTGATTGGCTGGGGGGCGGGGTCCTGACCACGCCCCCCGCATGGCGATTCGTGGCACGCGGCGTTGGGCAGCGCCTCCTGGCGGGCAGCGGGGGACGCGTTCTGCGGGGTTCCAGGCCACGCCCCCGCCCCCGCCGGCACCGCCCCCGTGACCCCAGCCAATGAACGACGGCCCCGGGGGCGCGTCTCGGCCACTGGGCGGGGCGGCCCCGCCCCCTCCATTACATAACAGCGACCGAGTGGCGCGTGGGCCCCCACGTGGGGGCGGGGCATTGATGACGTCACGATTGCGAGTGGTTGACCGCCCACGGGGCGTGGCTTATCGGGGAGGGGCGGGGCCGGGGAGCGCCTGCAGGGTCTGCCTGGGGCTCCCCCCCGAGTGCCCCCAACCCCCCCCACTCCCTCATCTTCCCCCTAAAATCCCACCCAGGGCCCAGAACCCCCAGCCCAGTTCTTTCCCCCACGAGGCACAGGGTGACCCCCAGGTCGCCCCAAGACCCCACCCGACTACCCTCCGCAAGGGGACCCTCTTCAGGGGGACCCCTCCTCTTAAGAGGGGGCCCCTCTTCAGGCCCCCTAAACCCTCAGAGCCCCCCAGAGCTTCACAAACCCCAGTCCTACAAACCCCTCATCCCAAAACCCCAAAGCTCGCAGCCCCACAGCCCCTGCAAAGCCCACAGCGTCATCTCCACCCTCCCCACACCCCGACACCCCGGGCATGGCCCCTCCATCCCTCCCCGTCCTCCCGGGGGGGCCCGTCCCCCTGGGTGGGTATTTAGGGCCGGGCCGGTGTCACCCGGCCCCCCTTGCCCCCCGCCATGCTGAGTGTGCTGCTGCTCTTGGGGGGCCTGGCCCCTGCCCTGCCCGCTGGTGAGTCCCCCCGGGGTGCCCCGGCAGATCCCGCTCTGGGATGCAGCCCTGACCCCCTCAGGTGCCCCCATGTTGGGCCAGGGGGCTCAGCCGAGCCCCCACCCAAATGTTCCGCTCTCCTCAACAGGTCCTCACTGGACGTACGAGGGTGAGTCGGGTCCTACCCAGGGAGCCCCCATTTATCTTCACCCCCTGAAACCACCCCCCACACCCGCTGAGCTGGGGGGCTCACATGGGTCTCCCCAGAGGGTAGGGAGGTGGATGGGTGACAGCCCCCCTTGATCCTGGACATCTGGGCACCCCAAATGGGAAGGAGATGGGTGCATGACAGCTGCCCCTCGCTCCCCTCCAGACACCTGGGTCCCCTAAGACAGGCGGGAGGGAATGGGTGCAGCCCCCCATTTTCCCCCTCCTGTCCCCCCTTGCCCCCTCGCTCCAATGGTCCCTTTGTGCTCCTTTACATAAGGCTCCTGCTGCCAAATCCAATTAGGATCCGGCCTTGGCCAAATCCTACTAAGCCCCATCCTGCCGGGCCCAGGGGACCCATGGGTGCCCCCCCCGGCCCCGCGGGCTCGGCTTTGTCTCCGCTCCCCCGGCCGGAAAAAATGTCCTCAGCAGATTAACGAGGCGCTTGGGAATGTCACCCGTGTCCCGGTTTGGGGGGACACTGAGGGCGTTTTGGGTCACAGGGCTCTGCTGGGTGAATCAGCCCCCGGGGTGATGTGTGGGGGGGGTCCCACCTGGACTCTGGTTGCCCCCAGGTCCCCACGGGCAGCAGCACTGGCACGAGGGACACCCGGAGTGCGGGGGCCGGGCGCAGTCACCCATCGACATCGCGACGGCGCGGGCACAGCCGGACCTGTCCCTGCCACCCCTCCAGCCCGAGGGCTACGAGCACCCCGAGAGCCCCGAGCTAACCCTCGCCAACAACGGCCACACCGGTGAGCGCCAGGGGGAGAGCCGGGGAGTCCCCGGTGTCCCGAGCCCTGCTGACTCCCTGTCCCGCAGTCGTGCTGGCACTGCCACCATCCCTGCGACTCCGGGGGCTGCCCCACACCTTCACCGCCGTACAGCTCCATTTCCACTGGGGCCGGCCCGGCCACGCCGCTGGCGCTGAGCACCTGCTGGACGGGCACCGCGCCCCCGCCGAGGTACCGGGGGACGCCGGGGGCCGGACGGGGAACAGCTCCAAAAATGGGTCTGGAGCGGGAAATGGATGAGGAATGGGGTAGGAAAAGACGGCGGGAACAGGTCTGGGGTCAGGAAATGGCGTGGGAACTGCGTGGGAAATGGTTTGTGGGAAGGGGTGTCAGTGTGGGAAGCAGCATGAGAACAGTGCGGAAAATGGGTTTGCATTGCAGGAATTTGCCGCACGGAACGGAAAAGGGGTCCTGGTGAGGGAAATGGGTTCAGGGATGTGAAATGAGTGCAGGGAGGGGATGGGGGGCAGAAGAAAAAAAAGGGTGTAAACCGGAGTGGGAGCAGGTCCAGGAGTGGGCAGCAGGCCTGGGCACTGCAGGAGATGCTGGGATGGGAGCTGGGGCAGGGGGTGGCAGGGCGGGGGCTTGAGGGGGTCCTCAATGTGCCCTAGATGCACGTGGTGCACTTCGATGCCGAGCGTTTCACCGACGCCAGCGTGGCGCAGCAGCACCCCGGTGGGCTGGCCGTGCTCGGCGTCCTCCTGGAGGTACAGACCCCCACACTCACGCCCCCCACCCACCCATGCTTCCTCAGCCCCTCACTGACCCCCACCACTCCTCCAGGTGGGAGATGACCCCCACCCCGCCTATGACAACATCCTGAGGCATCTGGGCAGCATCCGCTATGCAGGTGAGGAGAGGGAGGGGGAAACCCCCAATCCCCTTCCCAGCACCCCCCAACTGCTCCCCCTCCACAGGGCAGACGGTGGCCATCCCCTCCTTCAGCATCCAGGACCTGCTGCCCGCGCACCTCGACCGCTACTACCGGTACAATGGGTCCCTGACCACCCCACCCTGCTTCCAGAGCGTCCTCTGGACCCTCTTCCCGCAGCCCGTCCGCATCAGCCAGGCCCAGGTAGGACCCGCTCTGCGGGGAGTCCCCCGGATTTGGCAAACACATTCCCCAGCGCACCCCCCCCCCCTTCCCCTTCCAGCTGGAGCAGCTACAGGGAAGCCTTTACTCCACGGAGGAGGCCGAGCCACAAGAGCCCCAGCTCCTGGTGGACAATTTCCGGGCCCCGCAGGAGCTGAACCAGCGCCTGGTGCTCTCGTCCTTCCCCAGGGGTGAGCGGAGGGGTGGGAAGGGTCCCCTGCGCCCCTCACATGGCTCCTGGAGCCCCAGCTGGGCACAAGGTGCTGGCCCTGACCCCAGCCTTTCCCTTGCAGAGCCAGAGGGATATTCCACAGGTAGGGCCAAGCTGAGAGGGCTTGGGCTGGGGGGGGGGGTCACCCCTGGACCCCTCTGACCCCTCCCTCGGCATCACACAGGTGAGGTCATTGCCATCATCTTCGGCGCCGTTGCCGGCTGCGTTGGCCTCTTCCTCGCCGTCCACTTTGGGGCCAAGCGGATGCGGTGAGACCACCCCCAGACCCCTCAGAGGGACCTCCACAGCCGGGGGGGCCCCAAGCTCCACGCAGACTCCCCTCTCACCCTGGTTTCTGTCCCGGCAGAGCGAGGCGGGCGCAGGCACAGGACGTCGTGTTCAAGGCTTCCTCCCGCCGCTCCCCCTTGGACACTGGACACTCCCGCTGAGCCCGAGGCCGGGCTGGGAGGGGTCCACACTGTGCCCCAGCCCCACAGCCCCACAAATAAAACTCTTTCTCCCTCCTGGTGGCTTTTTGTGAGGAGGGAACAGTGTTTTTGAGGGGCTTTGGGGCTGAATTCCATCATCTCCAAGAAACCAGGACCTCCCCAGGTGCCCCCAAGGGCTGGAGCAGAGCACAATGGGAGGAGAAACCCCTCTCCCCTTCTCCCCAGCAGCCATAGTGTGCCATGCTCTTGTAAAAGGGTTTTACTCTTAATAAAAGTGCACCTCCAACCCCCTGGGGGCTGAACAGGGGTGAGAAGGGCAGCACATCCCAGTCCCGATGCCCCCCACCCCCAGAGTATCACCCCCAGCACCAGTGACTGCACCAGGAGTAGGGACTGCCCCCAGGGTGACAAACATGAGGGAATGGAGGGTCCTGCCCTGAGTTTCCCAGGCCTGGACTTCCCCCAGGGCATCTGACCCACCCTGGCCTTCTCCAGAACCTCAAACTGCAGGAAAGGTGTTAACACAATCTGGGAACAAAGCGAAAGGGGTGGTGGTCAGACCCCAAATTCGCCAGGAGCAGACCTCCAAATTCTCCCAGGAGTATTGGTCAGACTCCAAAGGCCCCCCAGGAACAGACACAAATTCCCCCAGACCAGGAGGGGTGAAGGCACTGGCAGAAACATCCAGCTGTGGGGCTCCCTCACTCCTCAGGAGGCACCTGCAGCGCTGAGTAGAGCATGACCTGGCCCTCAGGCTCCTGCTTACCTGGGAGGCAAAGAGTATTTATGAAGGTGGGGGTCATTTGGGGGTTCGTGGAGGTACCCAGGAATGCGGCCCCCATTCAACAAGACACATCCACCCCCATCCCAGCAGCTGTGGCCCCCCCAGCCCCCAAAAGCGACCCCCCGGCCCCCCCTTACAGGAGAGGCACTTCAGGACGTTGCGGAAGGAGCCGCCAGCGGTGCCAAAGGCCCAGAGGCCGGTGCAGAGCGTGAGGATGAAGATGGGGCCCAAGGTGGCCTCGTACCACGGGTTCAGGAAGGTCTGGGGACACAGAGAGGCAGGTCACACCTTTCTGACCCCTCCAAACAGCCACGGCTGGAAAAGGAGTGCCTAGCCCTGTGGAAACCCGGCTTGAAGCCCTGCTGAGCTGCATGCCCCCAAATCCCCCACGTGGCCCCCAAATCCCTCAGTGACCTCCTTCAGCCTGGGCACCCCAAAAGGCTGGGGGTGCTTGGGGGGTGTAACTCACCCCATGGCCCTAGGCAGGGAGTGAGGGGGGCCAAAGCAGTGCTGGGTGGGGGTTCCAGTGGCCCCCTGGACTCACCAGCCCTGAGGTAAGCAGGTGGCTGCCCACCACCAGCCCCAGGCCCCCAGCACGGCGCCGCTCACAGGCGTCGAAGAAGATGATGCCCCAAAAGGTGTGGAGCAGTACCAGGGCCATGGTGAGGAAGGCTGTGGGGAGAGACATGGAGCCTCAGAGCCAGAGCCTTCCTCCTCCTCCTCCTCCTCCTCACCATGGCCCTGGCCTCACCAGAGGTGATGAAGTAGTAAGGGGAGTCCCCGTGGATCCCGACGGTGCCTGGCCCAGCAGAGTCCGCCAGGATGTTGGTGATGGAGAAGACACCACTGATGATCCCGAAGGAGAGCCCAGACACTGTGGGGGAGCCAGGGTCAGGGGAGCCACCTGGGCTCGGTGGGCTCAAGGAAGGGCAGGAGGATTGGATGCAGCACCCAGCGCCCAGGGTCTGCTCACCGTAAGCCATCTGTTGCAGGGAGATCGGGGACTGCCCATCCTCGCTGAGGGTTGCCAGCCCTTCATTCGCCTTCCTGCCCCGCCAGAGAGAGAGCATGAGCCCCATCCCATGGGAGAGGGGAAGGGAGAGCCACGGGCCAGTGCGGGGTGAGAGGAGACAGCTCGGCTCGTTCCCACGGTTTAACAAGGAAGAGACTCTGCGGGGCTCCTCTGGACACAGAGCCCCAACATCTGCTCTGGTTTCCTCAACCCCTGGGACCCCCCCAGCCACCGGCACAGCTCCCCAGGCCCCCGGGCGGCCTCTTACTTGAGCAATTTGAAGCAGGCGAACCTGCTGAGCTCCTGCAGCAGCACGGCAGCGGCGGCTCCGAGCAGCAGGAGCGCCGCATCCTCCCGCCCGCTGAGCTGCACCGACACGAACCAGAGCAGCGAGGCCGCGAGCAGCGACAGCAGCCAGAAAAACGCCCTGTGGGGGACAGGGGACACACGGGGAAGGCGCTCCACACACCAGCGGCAGGCAGAGCCGGGCTGCGAGCCCCAGCGCTGCTCAGTGTCTCAGCTGCCCCCTGAGCTGCCCCCTCGCCTCAGGGCTCCTCACTCCGCTCCCCTCAGCCGCCCCCGGCACCGCCAGCGACCCCCACACCCAAAGCCAAAGGCCGCTCCGAGCAGCCCACACGCCCCGCCATGGCCTCCCAGGCTCGCCGCCGGAGCGCCCCGGCTCACCCCGCCACCAGCACGATGACGCGGAGCGGTTCCGCCGCCACCGTGAGCAGTACGAGCGCGACCGCGGGCCCGAAAGCGATGGCGGCGCACCCCAAGAGCACGGCGGCGGCCATGTCGGCCGGCAGTGCGCCCCCTGCCGGCCCGGAGGTCTTGCTGGGGGGGGTAGGACCAGTCCCGGGGACAGGGGACGCTGGGGACAGCGGCTGCACTGGGGGACACTGGACACACTCTGTGCCCAGTATCTCCTCTCCTCTCCTCTCCTCTCCTCTCCTCTCCTCTCCTCTCCTCTCCTCTCCTCTCCTCTCCTCTCCTCTCCTCTCCTCTCCTCTCCTCTCCTCTCCTCTCCTCTCCTCTCCTCTCCTCTCCTCTCCTCTCCTCTCCTCTCCTCTCCTCTCCTCTCCTCTCCTCTCCTCTCCTCTCCTCTCCTCTCCTCTCCTCTCCTCATTTTCAAGGAACTCCTTTTTAAAACATGCAATTTTTTCTCTATTCAAAGCCCCTCTCATCTCCCATTCTGATTCTGCCCCCCACCCCCATGTTGCCACTGTTTACAGAGGAGCAGGAAAACTTTATTTAGACTAAGAAATTCCGTCAGCCAGCAGGAACAGCCTGGACGGCTCCAAAGTCCCTCCCTCCAGATCCCCATGGGATGGGCAGCTCATTCCTCCTCCCTCTGGACTGATGGTGCCGCAGGGAGTGCTGGACGCTGGTGCCATGAAGGCTTGGATTTTTTCATTCATCTTCACGTCTTCTGCAAGGAAAATTCCAAACAATGTCCCTTCCAGCCTCTTCCGCAGGAATCTTGTGAATGCCACCTCCTGGACACGGGGCATTGTTCAGGGAAGAATCGGAGTTACCAGCTGCGTTGTTAATTTCCCTTCTTGTTTCGCTTCCGCCTATTAAAGCTGGGAAATGACACAACGCATCTGAGCACCACTGACTTCAGCTGCACCTTCCTCCTCGGTCTGAACCCTCCGACACAGCACCACGGTCTGGATGCCCAGAGCACCCCTGGGATGTAGCCCCCTCAGCACGGAAAGAACCAAGAGCCTCCTTCTTCCTTTTTTTTTCTCCTTTTCCTTCCCTCTGTTTTCCTTTTCCCTCTGTTTTGCTTCACGTGTTGAGTTTTTCCTCAGGAAAGGAGTCCCTGCCTTGCTGCTCTATTATTGTGGCAGACTTTACTGTTGGATTTTGGAAAAAAACCCCTTTGATAATCAAAAAAATAAAGACATAGAAGTAGAAAGATAGAGCAAAATAGGGATTTGGGGAATAGGAAGCAAAGTTTTGAGATGGCAGATGGAAAAGCCCTTGGTCTGCCTCCTTCCTGTGGCTGCAATGGCTTGCTCCATGTTAGCAGATGTGAAGAATCAGTAAGAAAAAAGATAAAAAAGAAAAAAAGGAAAAAAAAAAAAAAACAACCACCAAAAAAAAAAAAAAAAAACAAAAAAAAAAACAAAAAAAAAAAAAACCAAACAAACAAAAAAAAAAAAACCAGAACAAAACCACAGTGGTTTCCTTTTCCATCCAGAAACACAATTCGAGATCTGCACCTGGGATGCAGGATGCTGCTGGGATGTTCCAGCTGGTCACAGCCAGGGAAAAGCAGCTGTTTCCCCCTTTTACCATCTTATGGCACATTTTATCCAGGTCCCTTAGCAGATTCTCCAAGTTTTCCCAATTTTTGCAAGTCTTACCCCATCACATCCAGTTCTGAAGAGTCATTCCCAGCCCCAAACCTGCAAATCCCACTGAATTCTGCTCCCACACCAAGGGTTTGTCCATTCAACTCCACCCACTCATCTGATAAGCCATAACCATCCTCAGGGACCTTCCTCGCCTCTTCCCTCCCCATTCCTTCAATCCCAGGATATTTTAACCCTTCCATGCTCCCCCCCAGTGCCTCCTGGCTGAACTGATGGCTCCAGCCCTGCTGGGATTCCTCACAAGTTCAGATTTCTGCTTGGATTGGCATTTTTGAGTTTTCAGTGTTGTTTTTGTGGAGGAGGGAGACAGATCTTGTGCAGAGGAGGATTTGAAGAGATTCACTTCCTGCTCGGCATTCCTGGGCACTTAACCCTTTGCCAAACATCTCTCTACAGATGAGGGAAGCTCCTTCGGCAAAGCACAGAGAACCTTAGGGAGGCTGGGATCTGACTTGGGGATGTGCTGGAAAACTTCTTCAGTTGGGTCCACTCTTGGCACGAAAAAAAGTCTGCTTCAGGAATTTTTGGCTTAAAATTGATTTGAATCCTTAAAATCTACAAAAATCTTTGGTTTAAATTCAACAGGAGATGAGATGAGATGAGATGAGATGAGCTTTGAGGCCACTCCCAACCCCTTCAATGATTCCATGGCCTTGCACTCCAAGACAGAGCTCCTCTTGTACTATGCAAGACTCATCTTGCTCTTTCCTGGTTTTCTAACCTCCATGTTCAAGAGTCACCAAAATGCTGATTTTACACCACCTGATTCACCTGTCTTCTTCTCTTGCCCTTTTCCTTCCCTCTCCAATCCGTGCCCATTCCCACCTGGATCCCGCCAGCTCCCCGCAGGAACCCTGCTATCGCCTTCTCCCCCGGAGTGTTTTTACTCACTATAAAAATAAATCCTTGACCGTTCATGTTTCTTCCTCCTGATAGAGATACTAAGGCACAGGAAGGGGAAATGAAGCTAAGACAAAAGAATCCCCCAAAATTTTACGGGAAGTCAGGACTGATTCTGCTGGCTCCCAGTCAGCATCTCTGCCTTCTCTCCCAGAAGAATTTGCTATTTATAGCTCTGCTTCGCTCCGTTAGAACATAATCAAAACCATCCTCCCTCCATATGAGAACTCATCCAGCGGCACTAACCCTCCCTGGGGGAAAACTTCCCAAGATTTGCAATTCAGCCATCCGAAACGCCTCTGCAAGGAGAAAAACTCTTCCACCGCCGGAGCGACAGCGCGGGCGCCACACGGGACACGCTGAGCCCCGCACTTCTCCGGTCCCGGGCACAACTCGGGCTTCCTCCCGAGCTACCGAGGAGGCTGCTGCTCGGTTCAACCCCCTCGAGTCATTTCCTGCCCCCGCGGCTCGGGAAGGTCCCGCCGAACAGGAGCGGAGCCGCTCCGGCAGCCGACACCCAACGGAGGACGATGAAATTCTGCATCGCCGTGCTCCTGGTCCTACATTCTTTGCCGGGTAAATACATTCCCCGGGGTTTGGTTTGTTTTTTTTTTTTTTTCAGGGTTTTCTAAGGGCGTTTTGATTTTAGCTCGCTCGCTGTGATTATTTCCCACACTCTTGAGATACCGCGGGGCAGTTGGGAGGGTGTGGAGGCTGAAAGATCTTGGAGGGATTGTCCTGGAAAAAGGGGGCTGCAGGGGAAAAAAACCATCGGGAATACACGGTGTAAATTACTGAAAGCTTCATAAAGTCTGTGCTTTAAAGGAGAACAGCGGGACAGTGAATGTTTCCCGCATTGTGTTCAAATAATTTGCGAATTCCAGCTGGGAGCTATTAGGAGACACAGAGAAAAAAAAAACTCCAACAGGATTTCGTGAGAGTTACGTGGGCGGTTTGAGGTGGGGAAGAGTGGAAACAGGGTATTGAGGGAGGAAAACCCCAACCTAGAGCTGCTTAGGGAGGAGCACGGTATTCCCCCATCTCTGGGAAGGTGACATACGGAGCAGCACCCGCTGAGGGGAACTGGAAACTGCACTCCCATGCCAAGAACCTCTCTCTTCTCCTTTCTCTTCTTGCTCCTCTTCTTTAGAGGAACTGACCAAATACGAAACATTAGGTGAGGGCACTCTCAGCTATTTTCAGGATATGGTTGCCCTGTTATTCTTAGCGTGACTCCAGTGCAAACACCAGCACCAGCTCGGAGTGACTTTCTGGGAAAGCTCTGTGCAGAGGATAATATGCCCGAGCCAGAGTTCAAGGCTGCCAGAGCACTGTCAGAGAGGATGAGCATGGGAAGGAGTGGGAGTGGTGGGGCAGGTCCCAATTTCAGTCCAAAATTCCCCAAAAGCTCAGGATGGGAGTGGGACAGGTCAAGGCGTTCAACAGCGCGATGGGTGAGGCTGTGCTGTGCTCTGTCCCTCCAGCAGAGCCCAAATCCCACTCTGGAATCTTCAGCCTCAGTCACTGATTTCAGAGAATTCCCTAATGGTAATTTTGGGACCTGGGCTTCTCTCCCAGGCTTTGCCGGTGCTGAGAAAGTCAGAGAGATTTTAGGAAGAAGTGGGAGGGTTTGGAGAGGGACCTGGAGCTACACCTGGCCCTGGGCATGACTGAAAGCATCATTGCAGCTATTAATGGTGTAACTTCTACCGACAATATTATAATTATCTTATTTATTACCATAAATGAGTATCGAACTATAAAAATATCTTATTATTCCATATCTTCCATTCTCATGAGTATCTTAGCATCTGAATCTGTGACTATTAGAACATTAATATTCCAAACTAATTTGATTCAAAAATTCCCCCCAAAAAACCAAGAAAACATACAGAACCTTCTGTTTGGAATAGGGAATGAGCCACTCTCTCCAACTGTGACAACGTCACATGGGTCAGAATTTACTTATAGTGGCTCAGCCCTGAGGAAACATGAGGGTCCCTTTTGAGCCCTTGGCAGCTCTACAGCCAAAGGCACTGGAGCAGCTGGATCTTGGATGAGCAGTTCATCCCAGGGGACATCCAGCACAGCTCTGGGGTGCAGGAGCACAGCCAGAGGCTCCATCCCCACCACTGCATCTCTTGCTTCCGGCACATCCACACCCCCAAACGAAGGAAAACCCCAGCCCTGCTCTGACCTCTCACACCTTTAGGTGGGATCTAATCATGGGTCAGGTTGTAAATCCATCAGTCCCACAGGAAACGGGTTTTGCCCAAAGCACCAATAAATCAATGGAACTTCACGTGACCCCACGGCTTGACCCAAGGCTCCACACGATGATCCACACGTTGTTCCTTTGCTTTCAGGGAAGGCCGAGGTTGAAGATGACAGGGAGGAGATCGCACAGGATTTATACGACTACATGGCTCATTTAAGTGAGAAATGCCTTTTTTTAAAGCATTTTTACCCTTTTCCACAAGCCGCAGCAGCGAGTTGGGATAACTGGGGCTGGGAAGGGATTTATCCGAGTTGCCCAGGTTAATTTGAGTTACACTGGCTGCTCAGGGGGGAAAAGCTGGGTGATCACAACCGAGGACATGGGGGAGGGACTCACCTTACCCCACGCTAGACAGGTGTCCCCAACCCTCACAGTGCCACCTCACCTGCAGCTGTTTCCATTCCAGGCAATTACTATTATTCCACAGAAGATTATTACTATGACAACATCACGGCAACCCCCGCCACGTACATATACGAGTTGGAGTCATATGAGGTGAGTTGGGTTTCTCTTGGTGCTCCCCTAAAAAAACAGGTGTTCCTCACCCAAATCCCTGCTACAAGGAAAAACGAAACTGCTGATTTTTAGACCGCAGAACAAGTCAAGTGAGTTTGACTAGTGTCCATGAACAGCAATCATGGAATGGTTTTGTGTTGGGATTTATTTTTTGAGTTTGCACAGAAACAGTGGGAAATTCCTTGTTTTCCCAATTAAATACTATCAAAGACATCCTAAGGAGGGATCTCTCTGCATATGAGTTAATCCTATGCTGTGACACACCAGGTTATTTATTTTTCTCCACATCTAGACAAGCACCACTGGAGAGGTGGACTGGGAGAAGTGGTTTCTAGAAGGGAATGCCACCACCAACATTTCAGGATTACCAGATACAAAAGCTTCAGGGGACTCCAGGGATGCTGAGGACAGTCAGGTGAGTGTTCTTCAGTTCAGGAGCTCTGCTACAGGCTTTTAGCACAGTAAACATAGGACTTTCTGACTGATTTATTTTCCTTGACTCACCAGGATTCCCAGGAGTCATTTGGATCGTCCCTGCAGAGCCAACTCATCCTCATCATCCTCCTCAGCTTCCTGGGTCTCCTGCTATGACCCCCAGACTCCTCCTCCAAAGGTACTCTGGGATTTCAACACTCACTCTCAAAGTGTGTCCCTTAACCCAGGGAAATCCAATTGTTTCTGAAGCAGCAACTTTCCAAAACAATGGAAAGAAAATAAACCAGCTTCCAGGCATCCAGCTGTGATGCCAGGGAACTCACCCAGCTCTGACTCCACTGATGGCCTGGAGTGGCTTTCCAGGGCATTTTCCCAATGACCTATTGGCATTCAGTGGCACCTTCATAGGTGAGAGCAACCAGGCGCCTCCCACTGCTCATCCACCTCAACACCCTGTTCCACAAAACCCTGGAATGGTTTGGGTTGGGATGAACCTCACAGAGAAGTGGCTCCACCTTCCTGCCAGGGTTCCTGGCCAACCTTTTCCTCAGCTGGAGCTCTCCAACATCCCAGGAATACACCAAGCCCCATCTCACCACACTCTGGAACCTGCTCACCTTTTTCCCTCCTTCCAGACACAGTGGCTGGGATGGGGACCAGGACACTGTCAGGTGTTGACAACAACATCCTCTCCACGAGGCGTTGTCTCTGCTCCGGAACTGCCGAGACTTTGTGTCTGAAGTTTTTTGTGTCTGAAGTTTTTGTGTCTGAAGTTTTTGCCGCCCCATGGCACGAGCATAGAGAGCTCTGCAAGGCTCCAGTCCTTTCCTGTTTCCTTGGATTCTGCTGTAAATAAGAAAACCCTGCCAATAAAATCCCCAACACCTGGTACATGGTCTCTCATGGTAAATAACCCGCAACAACCACCAGAGCTGGAATAACAAACACAAACAACTCGTGCAGTGACTGTCCCCTCAGAAGGATCTTCTTGAGCCTCTAAACCCAGCCAGGAGCTTCCAACTTGGTTTCTTCCAGAACCACACAATTTATTTTCCAGAAACACCCACAGTATCTGGGTATGATGAAAAGGTGGACCAGAAAACCTCCCACCACCCCAACCTCCCCACGGAGGGCAAACTGTTGCAGAAAGGGGTGGTTTTGGTCAAGAAATCAGAGTTAAATTCTTTTTTTGGGGGGAAAAAACTGCAATTTCACACTCGGAGTCTATGTTGCTTTTCCTTGAGAGAGTTAACAGGAAGGAGGGAAAACTGGCCCGGGTGTACCCAGGTAACCCTACAGGACAAAAGAGGTTGAGTCATGCTAAGGGATGTTGAGTCAAACCAACAGGAGATTTATGGTGGTCACAGTCCCCAGAGCCCTCAGCTCCCTCCAGACACCTCCCAGAGCCCAGGAGAATCTCCTGAGCTGCCAGAGCAGGTATGACCCATCCTGCCCACCTCCTCTGCACCCACGGAGCAGCCCCGGCCTGTCCCACCATTCCCAGGTTATCTAGACCCCGAGCCTTGGGAAGAAGCAGACTTTTGTTTCCTACAGAAGCTAAAAGGCTCGAAACAGGTTCAGACGAAGCCAGAGGAGAGAGACCAGATGTGCTGCCTGGCAGTGCCACCTCCTGGCTCAGTGCTGCCACAAGGCGGATTGAAAAAAAACCAAGAACGCCCCAGAAAATTACTCAGGATCACGCAGCAGTGAGATTTCCCACCCTGGAGTGGAGCAAAAAGCAATTAAAGCAAAATAAAAGATGTGGATGAAGGTTATGAGCTTATTTCTAAAAACCACCCCTCTAAATGCAGACAGTGAAGATAAACCAGTTTGTTGTAACCTGGCCTAACTACGAATTGAATCGTTCCCTTCCAGAGCAAATCCTCCAGTTACAAACCTTCCTGATCAAATCCTCCCCCTTCCAGTGGTGTTTTGGGACAGTGATGTCCTGACACAAAAACAGCTGGACACACCTTCCCTGCTCCCAAAGCTGGGAATATTCACCCAAACCTCTTTTGTCCCAAAATGACACCATCCTCCCAGCTCTTTCACAAGTTCCTTTCCCAGATTTACCCTTTTTCCCCTACTCGGAGGAGCAGTGGTGGCTCCACGGCCGCTGTCTCCACGAGCAGCCACCCAGCTCTCGGGATAAGCAGCTTTAACACAAAGAGGATTTTTCCCTGTAGTTGTGACAACCTTTCCCAGTTACCTCCCAGCAGGAAGCAAGCAGAAGGCTCAGGACTCTGGCATTTTCCAGCAGCTCCTTATCAAACCATCCCAGAGCCAAATCCTGCTGCACCTGCTCCCAGCAGCTCTCCCACAGTCTGGGAGCTATGCTCTGGGGCAGCCAAAGCCCACAGGGGCTATTTTTGGGTTTCAGCCCCAAAAGGACCAATGAGGGACACAGAAAGTCAGTCAGGGAAGAGCCACCCAGAGCCAGTAGTGAGGAGAGAACCGGCTCCAGGGTTGAAAACACACTGTTTAGTGACCTGTGAAGGTGATTTTGTGCAGATTTAGGCAATTATGGATGGGGGCTGGGGCTGCTCTCCTGCCTTTTATATTCCCAAGTTCTTGTCTTTCCTCAGTGAATTCCCAACTCCTTGTCCTCATGACAGACTATTGTCCATCAACATGAACCTTAGGTCAGCCCTTCAAGCTCCAGTTTGGGGAACATGAACTGTTTCTATCCACATCCCATGGATCTGAAAAAAAGGAAATAATCCTTCACCTTCTCCCATTTTTCCTCCATTCCTGAACCCACAATATCCAGCCTTTCCAACCCTATTTTAACCCTTTCCTACAAGACAAGACAAACTCCTTGGCTGACTTCTCCCTATTTGATCCTGAAACAGGAAATATTTTCTCCATCGAGTTTACACAAAGCTGGAACAAACCTGAGATTCCCATGTTGAGAGGCTGGGTTTTGTTTTTTTTTCAGTTCTGTCACCAAGTTGCCAAAATGTCTCCAGTTATTTGTGTCTCCAAAGTTAAGAGTCAACACGTAAATATTTGGAACTGCTTGTCCCAGAATTGTTCTGCCTGGGCATGAGGGATGTTGGCGGCTTGCAGGCTCTTTTCAAGGATCATTTTTCAGGAGAAAAACTTCAATAGAGAAACATCCATTAATTATTAATTACCGATTTTACATAGTAAAAGAATTTCCATAGGGATATAAATCCCGTCTTATCCACCCAGAGAGATCTAAATTACACATCTCCAACCAGAGTGGAATATAAACGCCATGTATCCACTCAGGGTGGGATATGAGCCTCATCTATCCCCCCGCGAGCGACTCAGATTTTAGGAAGCGGACTAATCTCCAGCCTGTGTGAACCTGTCTCCTCTCCTCGACGCGTTGGCAGTGCTGCTGTCGCGCAAATTAACCAAAAAATAACACAAACCCGTAAAAGCTGATGTACTCTATGGCCAGTGAGACCGCCGCACGCTCCTGGACCCCGACTGGTGACACCGGGCGTGCGACCCCCGGCCCGACCCCCGCCAGAACCGCGACCCCCGGCCCGGCCCCCGCCAGATCCGCGACCCCCGGCCTGGGCACAGCCGCGACCCCCGGCCCGGTCCCCGCCAGATCCGCGACCCCCGGCCCGGCCCCCGCCAGATCCGCGACCCCCGGCCCGGCCCCGCCACAGCCGCGACCCCCGGCCCGGCCCCCGCCAGATCCGCGACCCCCGGCCCGGCCCCGCCAGAACGGCGACCCCCGGCCCGGCCCTGCCAGAACCGCGACCCCCGGCCCGGCCCCGCCCCTGCCCCCTCAGCCCCGCCCCCGGCCCCGCCCCTCCCGCTCAGGGCGCGCGCACCGCCGGCCCCCGCGCGCGAGCACAAACCCCGCCCCCCCCGCGCCCAGACGGGCAGCGCGCTCAGCCAATGGCGCAATTCCGCCAGCGCCAATGACGGCGAGCGCGGGGAAGCCCCGCCCCGGGGCGTGGCGTGGCCGGGGGGGGCGCCATGCGCCGTGTCATGGAGGCGCAGTGTGCGGGCGGCCATTGACGGTGCCGGAGCTGCGGCGGAGCGGCGCGGCCGGGGCGGCCCCGGCGACCCCCGACCCACTCCCGGCGCACTCTCGGCGCCCGCCGCAGCCGCAGCGACCCTCGCGGCCGCTTTCGGCCACCCTCCCTCGCCAGTGCGGAACCGCGGGAGGGGGGGCGATGGAGATGAAGAAGCGCATCAACCTGGAGTTGCGGAACCGGGCCCCCGAGAAGGTGAGGGGCGGCGGGGCCGGTGGGGCGCGCTCCCCCCCGCCCCGTGGGGGCCGTCGCTGCCGCCTCGGGCCGCGCGGGCCCGGCGGCACCGCTGCCGAATCTGGGTCAGCCGTGGCGCAGGGCCCGGCGGGGCGCGGGCGGCGCTTCCGGCGCGGCCCCGGGACCCGCGGCCCCCCCGAATTCCCCGTCCGCCTCCTCTCTCGGGGCGCCCCGAAGTTCCCGGGGGGCGCGGCGGCCTCGGCTTTCCCCGACGTTAATCCGCCGCTTCCCCCTGGCCGCAGTAAACAGGTCACGGCGGCGGCCCTGGCCTCGGCCCGTCGCTCATCCTGGCGCCTTTAATTAATATAATTAACATTGTTTCCCGCGCACGCCGCTCCGCCGGGCGTGCCGTGGGGGTCCCCATACTCCTCCCGCGTCCCTCCGCGCTTCCAACTCTACATTTCTTTGGAAGGAGATATTTATAAAAAAAAAAAGAAAAAAAAAAAAAGCCCCGACCCTCTGGAAACGCGGGAGCGCACGTGCGCGGGCCCTCGCCGCCTCCCGGCCCCACGCGTGGCTCCGGAGCATCGCTTCCCCGCGTCCCACCGCGGAAACCGGGGCCCTGCTTCGCCCCGAGAGTAAAAAGTGCTGAGACGTTCGCTTCCCCTGACCTGGCGCACGTGGGTTTTGGGGGGGAAAAAAACTGCCCCAAACTGTTGGTTTAACTCACCTCGTCGTGTTTGCGGGTGGCAGGCACCGGGAGAGGCCTCCTTTCGCTGCCGGGGACGGAGCTGGGAACCTCCCTCTCTCGCCAGCAGCTTGCCTTAAAATTCGGTGTCTGTTTAGAATAATGGTAACCTTTCAATGAAAAAAAAATAAAGTAATAGTGGGAAGCTGGCCTCGTGCTGCTTGGGGTCTCCCAAAATTTTGTTAGTGTGTGAGGAAAGGGAAAAGTCACCTTGTGCCTGTCCTTTACCAAGTGGATGTTCCACTCTAGATAAAATAATTTAAAATTAATTGACTGCTTCTTCTGCTTCTCCAAGTATGCGACCTGTATTGATTATCGAGTGGCTTGGGCGCAAGGAAATTATTTATTTGGGCGTAATTAACCTCCAGCACTCTAGGGGAAAATAATCTGGAGTCAGATGGTTTTAGGTCCAGAGAGAAACTGGTTTTATGAGTTTGGTTATGCACAGTTAAACGATGAGACCTGAGGAGAAGTTGGCAGCTGGCTGCACACAGGGCAGCTGATGCATCCTGCCTACAGTGGTTCTGCGGGGGGCCGTAGCAGTGTACTTCATCAATGAAGTTTTTGGGGTCAAGTGGCGGTTTTTGCAGAGTTCAGTGTGTGCTTAGAGGAAGAGAAACTGCTGCATAATTTTTAAATTAGGTGGGCAGAAGTCTGGTCTGATTTTAAATGAAGCCCCAAAGCAGCAGCCACTGTGCCCAGTCCCTGAGGTGGGGTTCAGGCGAGTGTGGCACTTTGCTGCTGTGACACCCACACACGCCTCGCTGCCTCTTTGCAGGTGACAGAGTTGGTGCTCGACAACTGCCGGTCCAGCAACGGGGAAATCGAAGGGCTCAATGACTCATTTAAGGAGCTCCAGTTTCTCAGCATGGCCAACGTTGAGCTGACGTCACTGGCCAAACTCCCCACATTGAGCAAGCTCCGGAAGGTGAGTATCTGAGAGTCAGGGGTGATGAGCCGTGGTCGCACCTTTGGGCGCTCGTGGTTGGGATTTGTGTGGCGCTGCAGGTGCTTCGTGGGGCCTCTGAAATGTATTTTTAAGGACTGAAATTGTTCGGGGTGTCTCCAGTTAATTATGGCAAGTTGGGCTTGGTCGGCGGCTCCTGGAGCAGTGACTCCTTGGCTGTGGGCTTTGTGAAGGTCCAGCTGTGCCTTGCTGAGCAGGGTGCCTTGGGAGGACACCCTTGGGTCACTCATTGCTGGCAGTGAACTCCAGTCCTGGTAACTTAAAACTCAGGTGCCCAAACCCATGAAACTTCACGTTTATAATTCCTCAACTTCCAAGGGTCTTTTTGACAGCCAAAGTTTGTTACCTTGGGGGAGTCTTCAAAAGCGATGACATTTAAGGGAGAACAGTTAACAATGATGCAGCTGAATCTTAAGGCTGAAAATCTAATTGTTAATTCCTTTTTTTTCTGTACAATAGCTGGAGTTGAGCGACAATGTAATTTCTGGAGGCCTGGAGGTCCTTGCAGAGAGATGTCCTAATCTCACATATCTAAATCTAAGTGGCAACAAAATCAAAGATCTTGGCACTGTGGAAGCTCTTGTGAGTATGAAGTGGGAGGGGCTCTGGGGAGCTGTAATAAGCACTATTTTTTATCAAGAACCCTTAAGATTTTTGCAGTGGATTGGTACAAATATCCATCAGTCTCGTGGTTGGTCTGGTTTGATAGACTCAGTACATGGTTACAGTACAGCATGTGTAACCCCACTGCTGGAAAATGTGTCAGTAATGGGATGTCCCAAATCAGAGATGGTTTGGCTTGTTTTTTCTTTGAAGAAAAAGTGGCTAAGGTGTGTCCTGCTGATTCCCCTGTGCTTGTTAAGGTGTGTTTGTCTGATAAGTTTTCATTAAACTGTGGAGTGACTCAGGTGCAGCCAGGAGTGGGACAGTGAAGCAGAGGAGGGGGCTGCCAGTGGTGATCGATTCACGCGTTTTTCTGGATGATTCGGGTTTCTGTCCAAAACTGGGCTCTGTGCACATAACCCAACCCCCGAGGTGTGGGGGAGTCTGGGACTTTGGGAGCTGCGTGGGAGTTCTTATAAACTAGTGCCTTCGTTGGGGATCTGGCCACTGCCAGCAACTCGGACTGAACTTTGAGGGAGAAACATTCTGACTAGAAATGAGAGATGAGGACAAAGTAAATTTATTATACTCGGGCTGTGGCCCTTCTGTATCTGGGAGCGCCGCTGGGAAAAAAAATCCTTTTCATTGATTTTCAGCAAAATCTGAAGAATTTGAAGAGCCTTGACCTGTTCAACTGTGAGATTACAAACCTTGAGGACTACAGGGACAGCATCTTTGAGCTGCTCCAGCAGATCACATACCTGGATGGGTTTGATCAGGAGGACAACGAGGCACCAGACTCAGAAGACGATGATGATGGTAACTACCTGAAACAAACTGGGGGCTTGGGAATGGGAGGCTGCAATAAAGGTCTCCATGTATCACTGGTTCTTCCTGAGCACACAAGTGCAATTCTGCTTGTTCTCCTGAAGAGCAGAGTCCAGAATGTTTGGTATTAATGCACTGATACAGAGCAAAAGCTCCCTTCAGAGGGTTCCAGCCCTGCAGAAGCCGCCTGGGCTTAAGGGAATTGGACTAAAGATACTTTTGCAAAGACACAAATATTCTTAAAGTTGTTGCCAGCAGTAAAGCCCTTTGTGCCACTGAGTGATACAGAGCAAGGGGACATGTACACTATTTAAAACAAAAAAAATACAGTTTTACAGGGTTTGGTAATGGCTTCAGCCCCCTGCTTCAGTATAATACAAATTTTACTTCCAAAAGCATACCTAGTTCCTTTTGGTCCCAACTTGGTTGCAGTCCTCAAGGTGGCTGTTACAGCTCTCTTCTGCTGGCAGGGGTTTGCATTTGTAGTTGCTTCAGACATTGAGAGTTTTCCCTGAAGCTTGTGATGGAAAAACACTGGGAATCTTTCTTAGAGGAAAAAAATGGCAAAATTTAATGTGGTTATGGTCATTTCCCATGTGTTGCCTGGATTTACAAAAAAATAAAAATCCCCAAATCCTTCAGGAAAAAAAACCAAAACTGTTAGAGCCAGTGCATCCTGCTATACACAGAGAGGAGTGAATGGAACTGACCTTCTGGTCTATTTGTGTGTCCTTCACTGCAGAAGGGGATGAAGATGATGATGATGATGAGAATGAAGCTGGGCCTCCAGGAGAATATGAAGAAGAAGATGATGAAGATGATGGAGCTTCAGATTTGGGGGAAGGTGAAGAGGAGGAGGAAGTTGGTCTTTCATACCTGATGAAAGAAGAAATTCAGGTAAAGTTTGTAAATTCTGCCAAACGCAGGAAGCAAAGAGAAGCTCCTGTGGGGTTCTGTGGTTACAGAAAACAGTTCTGGTACAGTTCCCAGAGTACGGAAAACAGCCAGCTTTCAGAAGGTGATGAGTAGAGTTCTTGTAGCTATAAACTGGTCACACAAATTACAGGACAGCAGTAAAGCCCCGGGTCCTGGTCAGGTCCTCCCCTCTGATGGCTGCAGGGAGAACGTGCCTGGTGTGGGGTTTGTGTGTGAGGCTGTGCCAGCAGCACCCCTCCTTGGGACTGAAGGCCCCTGTGGCCAGCCAGAACTGCTTCTTTGATAAGAGTTTGCTTCACTCAGGGAGTTAATGTGCAGCGAGTTTAATTTCCAGCATTCCAAGGGCCAGCATCAGAGGGCTGTTTGCTCATTTTGACTTGTCACACTCGCCTGTGTACAAAATTCCACCAAGCAGAGGGATATAAAAACAAGACTCTGGAGCTGGTTGTTAATTCGTTTACATTCCTCATCTATCAGCTTTAGAACAAGACAAAAAAAAAAACCAAACCAACACAACTTACTCATTTTCACAGTATTTTGGGAAGAGGATACTGTTGTGCACCTTTTCCTCCAGGCTCTTTACTGTCTGTGGGTTCAAAGGCAATCTAGAGCTGCTGGCATCTCTCTCACAGTTGATTTGTCAATAACCTTGAGCTGGCTTAAGGTAGTGAACAGCAAAAAGCAAAGAAATGAGCCTCTGGGGCTGACTGATGCCCTGGTGGGGAAAGTGCAGGGAATTCCTGGATTCCTGCTTGGGATTATTCTTGGAAGGAAGACTTCACTAAACAACAATTGTAAAAACGTCTCTCAATTTTTGTACAGGATGAAGAGGATGATGATGACTATGTTGAAGGAGGTGATGAGGAGGAGGAAGGTAAGTGCTCAAGTATTCAAGCTGTGACTGAAACAATCAATTCTCTGTAATTCTTTGTCTTTGTGGGTTTGGGACGTGCATGTTAACACAAAAGCAAAAGTAAAGTAAAAGTGAGGAAGAAACAACAGTTTTCTGAAAGGAAAGACACTGTCTCCTGTGTGGTTGGAAATTGTTGTTCTCCAGTTTAGAGAGGAGTGGGGCTCTGCTGTGCATCTTATTATTTACATACATTGAAAATAGCCCTCAAGTGCACCAGAGTCCCTGCTGGCAGAACCTGGCAGCCAGGAGCAGCTGGAGCTTTCCCTTTATCCAGCAGGAAGCGGCTTTTCCATGAGCAGTTCTGTCCAGTTCTAATGGACAACGTTCTATTTGCCAGAAATGGCTCATTGGAGTATTTTTTAATGAGTTTTTTCATTAAAAAGTCCACATAAATCTCAGAATTTCTCCCATCGAGCTCCCATCTCCTCCACATGCTGGGCTCCGTGGAGGAGGTTTGGCAGCTGACTTTTCCACTTGCAAAAGGGGTATTTCTGAAGGAGCAGCGTGAATTGTTCACTTTGTACCAATGCAGCCCTGCAGTCAGGATGGGCCAGTGGCCGTTGGAAGGACAGCTGGGGAATTCATGGACTGCACGGGGCAGCACTGCGCTGCGGGCTGCCACCACCAGAGCGCACAGCACACCACCCGAACCCGGCCCTGGGCTGCAGAACTCGGGGATGCTGTGCAGGATCCTGGTGCTGCTCACGCCGGGATCTTCTCTCAGGGAGCCACACGCGCTCCCCTTTCCCATCCCCTGGCTCTAAGTGCCGTGTGGGCAGAGCATAAATGTGTGCATCACTCTTTCCTTAGCAGAGGGCGTCCGAGGGGAGAAGAGGAAACGAGAGCCCGAGGATGAAGGCGAGGAAGAGGAGGATTAATTTGCAGGACCAGACTCTTCAGTTAAGGAAGACGCAATAGTGATTATGCAGCTCTGTATGTCCATGTACCATAGATGTCCTGACAGAAATCCTATGTTAACTTTTTATAGCAGAAGTGTGGTTTTACTATTCCTGCCCCTTTTATCATTCCAGATAAGCTCTGATAGCCCGTAGGGAACCTTCTGTAGAGAACAATTTTCAGCCCTATAATCACTGAAGCCATTGGCAAATTCCCCCACCAGACTTTTCTTTGGAGCTCTTTAATTTCCTTCAGTCTTGTGTGTTGGTCATTGTTAGCCCTGAATCCAATCCCATGCCCCATGGGGGTTTAATATTGGGAGTTTACATCCAGGATTTTAAAGTTTTTATGCTTAAAAAGCTGAATTGAAAAATGTTCTACAGCAAATTCCCCATTCTCTTAAATCAGTTGACTCTAGGCCAAGTTTTCCATGGATTCAACTGGAAACCCTCAACTAGATGACACCCATGTTTCAGTTTTTTAAAAGGTGACTCCTGTGATTTTTCTTGACGGCTCCTTTCTGTTTTGGGTGTTCCAGGGTAAAGCCTCATTTGGTTTCAGAAGATGTTTTTCCTGCTTGCTCCAATGTTCAGTGTTTGGAGTATTCACTAGATTCTTTCAAGGGTGTATTTTGGCCAACTGAAAGAGTTGTGATCCTTAAAGGGTTGCAATCCATAAATTTTCTCCCAAGTCCATTGTCACTGCAGGTATTAACAAAGCAATTAATGTGTAGTTTTAAACCTTTTTGCTAGAAATCTTTGTTAAATCTTCACTCACTTTGCTCTTGCATTGTCATTCTGGGAATTCTGCACCACTCATGGCTATAAAATGTATAAAATAGATGAAATATGCATTTCTGATGCAAAAGTGAACGGGTAACTCCTCCAAGCGTGTTGTTTTCTACCCCCAGCTTTTCTAGAACTGCTGAAGGGAAGGATGAATCCAAGTTGGCCCTTCTCTGCACGTCACCTCTTAAACTGTTTAAATCTGGCTCTAGACAAAACGCTCAGTTTGTGTGTAACAGTTGGGAATTATCTGGGAGTTTACATGGAGTGGCTGCAGAGGTGTCAGGAGCAAGCATGGGGGATGTGCAGAGAAGCCTTTTTTTTCTAGCAGCTTTTATAAATCCTAATCTGACCCAATGTATCATCTTTCCTGTTGGAAAAAAAAAAATTTGACTTCCAGCATTCCTCCTTCAGGCGTGATCTGGGTTTCACACAGTGCAGTCGTGGTATCACACTGACTGCCATTGTCTAACGTAGGTCCTGAACCAAATATCACACACAGCTTTATTCCAGAGACTTATTTTTGTATCTGTCCTGGCTGTCAATAGCTGCCAGAAACTGGGGAGAGCCTGTGGGGTGGCAGGAGGGAGATTCCTGGGCCTGAGTAAAGTCAGTCCCTCATCACCTGGTTCCCTGTGGATGTCCCTTAGGAATTTCACACACTAGTTCAGTGTGACCTCCAGCCCTTCAGTGGAGTTTAGATTGTGCAGGGTTGAAGTTCTTCAAAGCCCCACTCTCCGTGTGTGGTTTTTTTTCCCCCCAACTAGAGCCTTAACTCTGGGTTCCTCCTTTAGCTTGTAGCGGGGCTGAACCTTCCCAGCCTCAAAGCGGAGTCTGGCAGGCAGTGGTACACTCGGGAACAACTGACTCCTTGGGCTTTGTGATTTTGAAGGAATATCTCTAAAGACGCTAGAAAAGCTGTGGTGAAACTTCCTTTGCAGCCACAACTGAGTCCTGTGTTTGTGATGAGTCCTGGGTGAGTCCGTGCACGGTTGTCATGTCCTGAAGGCTCTGGGCGAGGCACTCACTCCATGCTCAGCTTTGAGAGAAAGTGTTTTCCCATCCTTTTTGCTTATTTGTCCTTAGATTGAGACTTGTTATTTATAAGTGTGTACGTTAGAGCACCTCCATGTCAGGGTTTTACTTAACTGTCTGTTACTCATGCAGATAAAATTAGTTTTAAATGAGAAAAAAAAAAAAAAAAAAGAAAAAGAGTCTATTTTGATGGATTAAAATAACGTGGGTAGTGGGCTTGTTTGGACAAACGAGTCCAGCTCCTGAGACCAGACAGACTGAGCTCTGGGGTGGGGTGACAGCCCTTCCCTAGGCCAGACTTCCCACTTCCCAAACACCCGCAGTGCCGTGTGTCAGCCACCACGTGGAACCTGAGCCCCTCACGAACCCAAGAATCTGTTTGTCCCGGTGTCACCATCCCCGGTCCCGTGTCCTCCGCTCGGCATGCAGCAGCAGCGTTTTTTAACGAGGAATTCAGAGCCTCCAGATAACTTTTGAAACTTTTTTGCTTGGTGGGTGGTCTTTTCATGCAAATACGTCAGGGTGGGTTTTATATTTTGTAGAGGTTTTGTCCTATTTTAATGCTCTTTGTATGGCAGTCTGTATATAGTGTGGTTTGGTTCCTTCTCCAACTCTTTCCTGAAACTTTGGAGTAACTGATTTTGTGCAACTGTGTTTTGAATAAAGCCATGACAGTGTTAAATTAAAGACAACAGCCCTGCAGCACTCTTCTGGTAACTTTTAGTTGTAACAAAACATGTTTCCTCCCCATGTGTGCTGTAAATTTTAAATTAAAAAGTTTTCAAACCGAATTATTTCAAATAAATTGAGACTATTGTATTGGATTACTTCTCGGGGTATGTTCACCTGTGGAGAACAGCATCTTTCTCAAGGAATGGAGTAAGGGAATTTTCTTTCCAGTTGTGTTTATGTTTAAATGGGGTGGAAATCTGCAGAGTGGTGTGTGTTTCTGGGGATAGAACTTGGACTTGTGGTACTTTAGTCCATTGGAACAGTCATGGAATGATGTTCTGGAAAACCTGAATCATTCCCTGAGTGTTTCCAGGTGAGTTTAACACTCATAGACATCCGAGTCTGGGTGAGTCTTCATCACAGATCCTGCCTTGTGCCCAGCAGCCTGAGCCAAGTCTGGTGCTGAAATACTCCTCACACAAGAACAATGCTTTAAAAAACCCCTGCTGCTCCTCCCAAGCTAGGGAGAGCATTGTTTTATCTTGGGATTAGTCCAGCATTCCTGGCAAAAATCTCTTGGATGCACTTGAGAAAGCCCTTGGCAAACAGGCTTTTCTGCTGCCGGATGAGCAATTAGGCAAGAAATGGGTGGTGATTTTCTGGAATAGTTATTTCATTTTAAGAGGTGGGGAAGAATTGCTGTTCCAGCTGAAGCCCCATACTGACGCCTCTTATCTTCTGCGTCCTTTTTCCACTGGATCTGGGGCCAAACAGGGAACCTGAGTTACAGGATGACTTTGAACAGGTTAAATGCTTTTTTTTGGGGCTGCAGGTGGGTGAGGTAAAACCAGGCTGTCACATGGTACTTTGACGGCAAAGGAGAGAGGAGAAAGCCCGAATGGTGTGTGGGCACATTTTCAAAGCCAGGAAAAACCTGCTGTGTGGCTGAAGGAGTTCCTTAGCTTGTCATCACAACTGTGTGGAACTGGCCCTCCCTGCCCCAACCTCTGGTTTACACAGCTCACCTGCTGCCACAACGCCAGGCACCTGTCGTCCCGGGCTCTCTGGGAACGATGGAACTGGGCAGGGACCGAGGGATGAGGCGGTCCAGCTGCACCCTAGTCCGCCGTCTGTCGCACTGGACAGCTCCCCCGCCCTCCATTTTGTGGCAGTGAGGGGAAAGCCGTGCCGGCGGGCGGCTTCCTCCGTCCTGTTCCTTCCTCCTCTCCTCCTTCTCCCGGGGCTTTTGTTTTTGTGGTGCCCTTTCTTGCTCCCTCCCGGGGCCTTATCTCCCCCTCCCAGTGGGGTTGCTCCCCTTCCTTTTCCTTCATCAGGGGTCGCGGCGCCTTTCCCCCCAGCCCAGGCACCCGCCTGAGGGGGCGGCCGGACCCCTGAGCGCGGGAAACCGCGACCCACGGGGTTCCCCAGCCGCGGGCAGCAGGGGCGCCGGGCCCCGACCCTGCCGCTGATTGGCTGAGATTTGCCGCAGTTCCCGCCCCTCCGCCTTCCCGCCACCCGCGCGCGCCGCGGCCCGCCCACGGCCCCTCAGGGCCCCTCATGGCGCCGCTGAGGGGGAAACTGAGTCCACATCGCCCCCATTTGCCGGCCCCGAACAGCTTCTGCTCCCCGCCAGCCTTCAGGAGAGGCTTTTCCCCTCAGGCTGTTTGATCTTCATTCCGGTGATAGAAAAACAACGTGGTTCAGAGTCCAACCGGAGGAAAAAAAAAAAAAAAACAAACCCGAAAGTGCAAACCGTGATCCTGAAGGTGGCTATCAACGCCGTGTGAGGAAGGGTAAATTCAGCCAGGCTTTGGTACAAATGCACCGGGTAAAAATAGGCAGAAATTCTTCATAAAATTCTTCAGGTTGCCTAGTTAAGCCTAGCAAGGGAACTCCAAAGTGTGTGTTTTCAGGCAGCTCCTGGTGCCAGGTAGTTCCTAATGTCCCCCTAATTGCTCCTGCTTGCCCAGGGCTATGTGGCATGTGCAGATTCCAAGGCAAATCTTCCCCTTTCTCAACTACATCCCACTGCCCATTTCTAGGTTAATTGAACCTAGCCCCAGTACTGAAGGGATTTGGGGTTATTGTGACCCAGGTGCTTGGGTCAGGAGAGTGAAGGTCTGGGGCTCCCACAGGTCAGACTTTCAAAACGAGAAGGGTTCTTTTGGTATGAAATGTGACCAAGAACTATCTCTGGACATTCCTGCACATTCCATAATGACCAGTTAGCCTTTTAGCCCCTTATTCTCCCTCAAATGAAATTAATTTTAAAAAACTCATACTGCCGAGGATATAAACCCCAAGATTCTCTCAATCCCTAGACCACAAGGTAGCTCATTTTTAACTTTCCTCGTCTGTATTTTTATGTGACAGTGGCGAAGCTAACATGACATTCTCGTGGAATCCCACGAATTCAGAAATTTGACCTTAGAGAAAACTGTAAAATCCTTTGAGTTCCATGATGGAGTAATGAGAAATTTCAGAATGAAAACTGCCCCATTTTCCAGCAAACAGGGCTGTTGTTGATTTTGGCCACAGAGCTGCTGTGTGCTAAAAATACACCAGTTTCACTGGTCATACTCATTGCAAAGGTCTGAACCAAAGAACGAGATGTGAATTTATAAGATAAAAGTGGCGCTGCAATTATTTTTATCCATTTCTGAGTCTCTTGGTTGTGCCGGGGGTTGCACTGTCACATTAGATGTACACACTCGTGTTCTCCATTTGCTCATCGATCGACTGGCACAAATGGAGAATCAGGAATGCAGCTCCCCCGGGGTACCAAATTTCATGGGATAGGACAGAAGGAGTCAGGGACAGCAGCTGCTTGAAGCAGGACGTGGAAAATGTCCCTCTTCAGAGCCTGGGGCAGGGAAATTCCTGTTGCTACTGCTGTTGGGAGGTTTCTCACTGGAGTTAGAGTTCGGTCTCCTGGAGAACACTCTTCTGGTTTTAAATTTTAAAATTACAGTTTATAGTATGCTTCATAGTATGCTCAGTTCCTGCTTTGAGTGTCTCATTAAAAAATAATAAAAATGAGCCCCAAAATTAGCCAAGGAAAGTCTTTCCTACTGTTTCTAATTGAATTGGCACAAGTGAGGGAGAATCCAAAAATAAATGTTTGGCCACAACAGCAAACCAGCAGAAAACCACAGGACACATTAAAGCTGGGAACTCCTGGCACTGAGAAAAGGATTGTGTTCTAGGAAAAAAAAAAGACCCCAGAGCGTGGGTTCATGTTGGAAAAGGAGCTGGTCTCTCCTATGTGAATGAGGCATGTTCACACAGAGTGTTTGAGGGGCATTTCCTTCTAGACTAAATAAAATAATCCAGTGATGACTGAGGAGCAGCCAGCCACAGCTCCTCAGCATTGCTTTGGTGAAGTACTCATATCTTCTGGCCAATTTGTGAGGAGCTTGGTCACATCCTTGTCCCTGGGAATGTTGAGGACATTTAGGAATGATGTTTAATTAGGAATCTGAGGCTGGGAGGGAGCTCCTGGCTAATGGCATACTGAAACTAAGGTGTCCCTGCAGCAACTCTCTTTCTGAACTCATTTCAGAATCACATCTGTGTCTCTCAGCTTCATCACCATGATGAGTCATAATTATTCTGCCTAAAAGTGTGCTGTGGTGTTTCTTCTACACTCCGTGTGTTTTGAGTGAAGCTCCCATGTCACAGCAAAACCCAGTTGGAATAAATTGGGTAATTTGTGTTCCTGGAAACCAAGGACACATTCAGTCTGTTCTTTCATCAGTGTCACTGTTGGAGGATCCACACCAAAAGCCGTGGGATCAGCCTTGGGAATTCCAAGTCTTGCCCTGTTTTGTGCAAGTCATCAGCGTATTTAAGAATGTTATTGTGTGCTGACTTTTTAATGCCAAATACTGGCTGAGCTCACACCTCCTGTATACACTCATACTCCCACTACAGTCGTGCAGCTCCAAAAGCTTCTGGTGTTAAATTCTGTGTTTGGGATGTGCTTTGAAGCACTGACTTGTGGAGATGAGAATGTTTTCTCTGATAATCTACTGAGGGGTATTTCCATCTCAGTCGTGCAGTGCTGGGGAGGAGGGGGAAGGTTGCTTGTTGATGAAATCTCTTACATTAACATAATACACAAATTAATGATTTTTTTTTCCTGAGAGAGCCCTTTATTTCCCTCAGTCATCCAGAGTTCCTCCTCATTCACATCCCTGCACAGACCACATCATTCCTCTGCAAGCAACAGAAGGAATGGAAGGAGGAAGAAGATTAACCTCTCTCTGCTCTGAGCTTCTGGATTGCTGGAGGCTTCAATTCTGCATGAATGTTAAGCATTCTCACTACAAAGAAAACTCCCAGATCAAGACTGAAAAGCAAAAAGTATTCCCTAGAACAAAGTGAGGAATCCCGGGAAAGACAGGAACAATCAAATGCCTGCAGAGACAAACTGGTTAAGTTTGGGGATTCTCACGTGCATCTCAATACAAGTTTGTGAAGTGCATTAGTAAACTTCCCAAATCACTCTTCCTCCTCTCTCCAACACACCTGGATTTCTAATGTTGTGGAAAATGTGCTTCCAGTGGGAATCAAACAGGTCTGGACCGAAGTTAGGGCTGCCTGGCCAGGGTGGGAGCGGGCAGGACTCGTGTTTGCTGTTCCTGGATGTATTTTCCTGTTCCTTAGGAACGCATTCCCAGTCCTGGTGAGCTCGGATTGCAGAAGCCCTGGACCGGGAGAACGAGCACTAGAGGGCACAGCTCGACCAGCGAAGGGTGCGGGCTCTGGAGAGGGGGAGGCAGAGCCCGACTGTCTCTGAGCTCCCTTGCTCCCGTGAAAGGCCGAGTGACTCCTTAAAATGGCACCTTTTGGAAGGTTTTGGACTCATTACTTCAGCAATTCCAGGACGAAAATGCGGCAGAGAATCGGAGAATATCCCGAGTCGGCAGGAACTCTCGGTCAGAGAGGCTGTGGACTCCACATCTCTGGAAGTGTTTGAGATCAGGTTGGATGGGGCCGAGGGGAAGGTTTCCCTGCCCGTGTCAGGCGATGGGACTTGGGTGGTCCTTAAGCTGCTTTCCCCACTCAAACCATTCCTTGATTCCTCGATGCTATGACTGTAAATCCTTGCCCTGCACAGGACACCCCAATGCTGGCAGCACCTGCTTCCATCTGGGATGAGGCTTGAAGAACTCGTGGGGAGCTGAAACGTACCTAGTTTCACACAGTAATACACACACACACACACACACACACACATTTTCCATAATTCTTCATCTCTGACATGATCCAGCTTGGGTGATGATGACCCAGATCATCCCCTCAGGTGTGACACCTTTAATGTAAGGCTCCCTCTGATGGCCCTTCTCTGTTTCAACACAAAGACTGAACAAACAAGGAATTAATAAATTAACGACAAATGAAAAGGAGTTTGTTTTTTAAAGGATGAATCAAAACGAACAAGTTAAAATGAAGGAAGTGGAAACACCGGCTCAGCATTTCTGTCCAAATTCCATGAATGACCAAAAAAAGAGGAAAGTGAACTTGGTGGCAGGAACTGTGAAAGAAACAGGAGGAAAATCCAATGTCCCTCTGTTGCAACACCCCGGAACTTAGTCAAATGAAGCAAATGTGTTTAAAATGAGAAATGCAGCACCAAAAGATAATGACAGATGCTGGCAGGTGAGGCTCTGCAGAAGTTGTGCACTGGGATTATCAAGAGCATGTTGGCAGAAGAGTGAAAAGAATTTTGTTAAGCTCAGGAAGGAATCAAAGACAGAAAATGCAGGAAATCCGTGGTTGGAGTTGACTGAACTTGATGGGTTTATGCTGTTCTTTGCACTGCGTACTGTGGAAGTTTGGTGATGACAGACTTTCCTGATTCATTTCTGCTCCTTCTTGCTGCTTGCCAGGAAACCAAGATTTCCCAAGATATCTTTTCTTTCCTATGACTTGATTTCTAGAAACCTGGAAGGAAAAACCCCAGAAGGAGTAGCGTTTCCATTTCCTTCTGGTTTCATTTCCCTGTATCTCCAGTAACATAAATAATTTTATAAGTGATATAAAACATTTCCAGAAAGCATACATTGAAAAGCATGAAGCCTCAGGATCCTCTGCCCAAACAAACTCCTTGCTTCCCTCTCTCTCTCTGTGTTTCAGTGAGTGCTCCAGCAGCCTCATTGTTTGGATAATTCAGGGTGCCAGATGGCTGTAAATATGTTCACAATCCTCCTTACCCTGCTCCCTCCTCTCTGGCACCCTCACTGCTCTTACTGGTACTGAGCACCTGCTCTGTTCCCATTTGGAGTCTCCCTTCTCCCCTCTGGAGCTAAATTGGCACTACTGGTTTTGTATTTTCCCTTTAAATGAAGGGGGGAAATCTTAGGGAATGTTTTGTGCCAGGGAATGCTGAATACTTCCTTCACTGCCACTTGCACCATCAGTTAATTGAAAACGTGCCTCCTGCCCTGTGGCATCAGCCTCCTTCCCACAGGAATCCTGTCCCTGACAGAGGAAGGTGCAGCTCACCTGCCGGGAAGAATCACGAGGGAGGAGCAGCTTCTTCCTATTTTGAGCACAGCGATCTCATACTTACCCTTGGCACGGGGTGAGGGCAACACAGATCAGGGTGATTCATCCCAAATCATGCCCCAAGGACCTGGCAGAGGCAGCGTTGGAACAACCGGCCCCATTCTTCCTGCCTCACAGGCTCTGGATTCACTGTCATACTCTGATCCTGTTATTCCATAACTCAGGAGGGCCCAAATCCTGGGGTCTGAGCCCCCTGAGATAACTTTTTCTGTGTTATGAAACATTCCTAAACTGCTGAGCTGTAAGAAAATGACAGAAAACTGTTTCAATGGCGCTGCAAAAAAGGAAGTCGGTTTTTAAAACACCTGAAAAATACAGGCAGTGACGTTTTGAGAACTGAGGAATAACTGAGGTCACGAGCTGCCTGAGGAACACTGCAGCAGCACAAACTCAGGTCATGGGAACAGTGAGCTGTGCCCATGAAGAAACAAGAATTCAGCCAGATTTGCCTGTGGTTTTTCTCTCGTTGATAAGCTGGTGGGTGAACTCTTCCCTGGAAAGCAGGAGGGAGCAGATGGCAGCAGACAAATATCTGACTTGAGCAAGGACAGAGAAACTGATTTTCCAGAGGATCTATTTGACGTACAGAGGCCAAATGTTATTTTTTATGAGCCAGTATGAGCCAGATCTCTCATTTATTGAACTTTACCGGGCTGTGTCCTGCCAGCAGACCTAACCCAAGTGACCCTGTGACTTATAAAGGACAAGAGAGCCAGCAGCCTGGAGCAGGCATTCTGAGCAGGCTTTTCCAGGAACCGTTAGGATTCTGAATGCCACCTCACGATTTCTGGGAAGCACGACTCCCAGCTCAGTCTGCAGAAAGGTAGACACTCAGATTATATATAGCAGCAAGTGGGCTGGGAGGAGAAACACTGGGCTGCATGGAAGCTGGAAGCTGCTCTGGAGAAACCCAGGGGAGTGTCTTATGGTGCAGCACAAACCACAGTGGCACCTGGCAAGTGGAGCCAGGCCAGCACTGGCCTCTGGGCAGCTGGCACTGCTGGAGTGAAGGAGATCCCTGGGCAGTGCCAGGGGCAGGTTGGGTGCATGCACATTGATCCTTTGCTCTCAGCTCTTCTTCATCCTGTTCAACCCTCTGCCGTGGGCAGGGACACCTTCCACTAGCCCAAGCTGCTCCGAGCCCCTTCCAACCAGGCCTTGGACATTTCCAGGGATGGGGCACCCACAGCTTCTCTGGGCAGCCTGTGCCAGGGCCTCCCCACCTCACAGGGAAGAATTCCTCCCCCAGTATCCCGTCTAAACCTCCTCTTTTTCAGTTTAAAGTCAATAATGACTCAGCCCATTCGTTGAGAGTCCTTTAAATAATGATGTCCACATTTCCAGTGGCTCGTTCCAGTCAATGCCAGACCTTTGCCTACTAGCCAGTATCAGCCTGTGAGCCATGGATTCCTCCAGCTCTGAATGGTTCCCTCTGTCCTCCTGTCCTACGTGTATGGGCCCTTTATTCTGACCACAGGCCCTGTTCCATCAGCCCCAAGGCAGGGCTTTGGAGGGAGAAATCACCATTTCAGTGCAGCACTCCCAAGCCACTGGTGTCTGGAGGGGGCTGAGCTTTCCTCTTTAAACTCTGGCTGGTCTGGCCTCTCCCAAACATTCCCAAATGTTAAAAAAGATTTAAAAATCCTCTCTTGTCTCTGAGCTGGGATGATTTGTGTCAAAACAGAGCAACCAATTTTTAAACACATTACAAATTAAGGAAGTGGAAGAGTCACTGTAGTTTTCAGTCCCTCAGGACATTTTACAGTCAAACAAATCAGCAGTGTCTGAAAGCAGAGATTTGATATTCCTGGGCCAGGCTCAAGAAACACTTTCCAGTAGGAACAGCTACAGCTGCACCTTTCACCTTTTCCGTGGTGTCACTTTACCAGGTGTCACGTCAAACACCCCCAGTGTTGAACCAGCCCCTCAGGCTTCTCAGGGAGAGGAGTATGGGGATCTCTGAGACTGGTGAGGAACTCTCTGACAGCTCAAATTGGATTTAGGGAAAAGAAATCCAAGGTACCCTACCATGTATCTCACCAAAGAATTCCTTCCTGAAGAGAGGGAACACACACGAATCTCCACATCTGCATATTCCAGGGACACATTTGCACACAGATGTATATCTGGCATACAAAACCACTCATTTTTTTTCTCTTTCTCTCTTTTTTTAGGGAAGTGGGTCTGTTCTTGCTGAGCTTTAATTTGAAAACCCAGTTGGAACTTGTTAAGTCAATAATTATTCTTGTGAATGTGGGTCAAACTATTTTATGTCTCCTTCTCTCTAGGGACTTGGAAGAAGATTCAGTCCGCTGGCGCTCCAAGATAGGAAGCACCACACTTCCCATTTTATTTCAAAAGTCCAAACTGATTGTCCCGTGGGGGAAAAAGCTGATCAGGGACAGAGTTGTGTGAGGGAGCAGCATTGCTGGAGTGCCAGGTGTTCACCTACAGCTGCTGACACAGGTGTCCAGGAAAGAATGCCCCCAGCTCTGATAACATATCGGCGTGCCTTGGGATCCCGTGGAATTTATTCTAAAGGTATATTGAGCATATGATTCAGCTGGGATATTGGAAGGTCCTAGCTTCCCACCTTCCACCTCTGGGCAAAAAAAACCTACTTTCTCTTTTTAAGGCATTTGCCTTATTGTGGAGGGAAAAAAAACCCAACAATTTCTGCAGTTTTCTCTATCAGTAATTCCAAGAAATCCTTCTGCACAGCAGAAGCCATCATCTGTGTTGAAAAAATTTTATTTATCCACCCCCTCCTCAGCCTGAGAACCCTCTGCCATGAGTTACTGGTGTTCCTACTCCACTCAGGAGGTTAGGGGCTTTTTCCAGGGATGGAAACTGCTGGAGAATCTGGACTTTATCCACCAGAGTTTTATTCCTGTGAACTGCTTTGTCAGGTGTCATTCCAACCTGCAGAATAGCCCACTGCTACTGGAACAACATGAACCCATTTCTGCTTTACACCCAAGTTTTGCTGCCCATCAGCAGTGTGAAAGTTGCCTCCAAGTGTAAATTCTATTTAAAGCCATGAAAAGTCTCTTAATCAGTACCTCTTGCTTTCCAGTGGCCTCTCAGCATTGCAGAGACACTGCAGCTGCTCCCTCTGTCCCCAAATCTGCGGTGAGTGAAACTTTGGGCGGCCGTGTGTCACGTGGGGCTGCACCCCAAAATGTGGGGCTGCACCCCAAAATGTGCTCCGTGGGCAGGAACTCTCTGGGGTGGGGTCAGCTCTGTCTGAGCACAGCCCTTGTGGGGATTTGTTGGGTTTTCAGCCCCCTCTTCCCAGGCTGTTGGGTGCCAGTGTTTCATAGAGGCATGGAATCATGCAATGGTTTGGGTCTTGGGAGGGACCTTAAACCTCATCGGGTGGCACCTCTGCCATGGGGAGGGACAGACACCTTCCCCTATCCCAGACTGCTCCAAGGCCCTTCCAGCCTGGTCTTGGACACTGGGACCACCACAGCTTCTCTGGGCACCCTGTGCCAGGGCCTCCCCACCCTCACAGGGAGGAATTTCTTCCCAAGAATTCCATCCTAAGGTGTCTCTCTGTTGTTCCCTTAGAAAGGCAGAGGATGGAGGAAGGGAGGGAGGGAGGAGGGAGGTTTGCTTAAAGCTTTTGAGGCAGAGAGGGAGAAAATAACCAAAAAAAGGCGCCTTGGCTTGGCAGGGTGGGTGGGCTCCTGTGTGCCGCATGCAGCCGGGGTTCCTCGCCCCACGGTCCTTATTTGGCTGGGAGCAGGAGCATTCCAGGGATTGGCTGTGCTGGGAAGCAGGCAGGGAGTGCAGGCACTGGAGCCGAGTGCCAGCTGACGAGCGCAGCACATGCTTGCCCACTCCTCAGCATGTGTTGAGCAAATTGCAGCTATTTTTATAGGAGACGCTTTGCCTACATCTTAAGAATCCAGTCCCAATCCCGTCTCCCTGTAGTGTATTGGGAAATCCCCTTCCCAGCCCCCTTCTCCTTGTTCTGTATGTGTTTTCAAGGCACAGTTGGGCAGAACCCAGAGTTCTTGGCCATTATCAGACTCCTCTGCTGTGCACTGCCCAGCCAGGGCACTCTGTATTCCTGTAATGATCCAGTGTTTTGTCTCCAGACCCAACGTAATTGCCACACTGGACAATACCGGCCCTTTCTGGGCACGGCAGACGGCTGCTGCGCTGCTGGGTGAGCACGGCCCTTTTGTGCAGTGTTATTCCCGCATGGATAGACCCACCGACCGGGGGGGCGATGCACAAAGCCACGTCTGTGCTGCCCTTTGGCAGCTCCAGAGGGCTCCCTGCACCGTGCCAGCAGCTTTGGGAATGCCACCGAAGGCAGGGGGGCCGGACATGCGGCTGGGGGAGGCAGCAGAGAAACAGAGGGGGAAAAACTGTGATGGGTGAGCAGAGAGGCAAGATCCCCAAAATTGCCTTCAGGGCCTCCCTGAAGAGAGCAGGGCAGGGCTGCTCAGGTGTGCCAGGGGTGGCTGCAGCAGCAGCTGCTCGTGGTGAACTTTCAGCCCTTCCCGGAGGGTGTGCTGGCTCTTCCAGAGGCCTCTGCTCAGAGCAGGATGGCAATGAGCGCTCCAAAATCCAAGGAGACTTGCTGATGTGGGAGTCACAAACACGGCACCTCGCTGGAACTACCTGGGATGCAGGTCACAAGGAAGGTTCAGTGATTTCTTGCAAAAAAAACTTTGTGAAGCAATCCAGTTCATCAGCATGGAAAGGCACTAAAAGTTATCCCTGGAAGTATCACTGGAGTCTGGTTAAGCCAAACTCATTGAGACAAAGGTTTGGGGTTTAGTTTCATTTTTTCTTTAATTTAAAAAATCTTATCATAGCAGCCAGGAAAGGAAAGAGAAAACACCAAGCACAACCAGGAAGTAACTCTGTGGGTTTAATATTTTTTGTGGACTATTTGCCATGTAGGTTAAGGGAATTAGGTTTCCTTTTAAAAAACAAGGAACAGTTGGATGTTACCACAAGTGAACTTGTGAGACACAGCCACGTCCTGCTCATGGGTGTGAAAGCTGAGCCAGCCCGTGAGCCGATGATCTGAGCTCTGCTCTGGGCTCAGCTTTCCTTCCAGCAAGGCTGATTCAGATCTTGGGCAGCCCAAGCAGAGCCTGCTGCTGTCTGACTGTGACACCTGAGAGAGCAAGGCAAACCTACCAAAACTGCCACTGGCTTGTGGTGTCTGGCTCCCGCACACACCCCCTGATTTTTCAGCTCGAAGAAAAGGTAAAAAAAAAAAAAGAGGAATGAGAATGGAAAAGCCCAAACCCCCCCCCAACCGCCTGTGTGGGCTGTCAAATCCAAGGCTTTGATCCTCTGGTTGCACAGAAGGGAAGACACATCACTGCTACCTCCCACTGCTCGGGGCGAAGGGGGTCTGTGAAGCATTCGTGGCCTGACAGGATCAGGGTGCACATGGATTGTGTTGCTGCTGCCCTTCCGGAGGGCTCTGCGTGCTCCTCAAAATAACAGCTGCTAACTCCAAGCTTCCTAGGGGACTGTGCCACGACAGAGCTCTGCAAACTGCACCCAGAAAATGCCTCAATGGCCTGTGTAACGCTGGAGATCAGGCTGGACTTCACATCTTCAGGAGAGTTCCTGGATAATGGGGACTTCCAGCCGGTGGTGGGGATGGACACCTTTTTTTTACCTTTTAATGTCATTTATTTCTGAGAGGGAACAGGGCAAGTGTCCCAGTGAAAGAGATGTGGTTTGGGGCACAGCCCAGATGTGAGAGCAGCAATACCAGGGCTCATCCAGCTCCACCCCATGGGATGCTCCAGGCAGACATGGGCAGTTCCTGGGAACCAGTGCTTGCTCCTGTCCTTGGAGCACGACAGGAGCTGGGGCCTGCAGTGCAAAGGGAGCTCCTACAAAGGAGGTATAAACTGCAACTGATTTATTGGAACACTGGATTGACTGATCAGGAGATGCGATGGAGGAAAGGAAGGGTCCAAGCTTTGAGAAGCAAATTTGGGTGAGAACAGGCACCTTTTCACTCTTTTGAACACTGCAAATAATAATAATAATTAAAAAAAAAGACCAGATGGCCGCCCTCCCCAGTCCCTCCCTCCCACCCAAGGCTTGCCTTCACATCATGCTCTTCCTAAACTGCGACTGTGAGCTCTGTTTGGGCTTCGAGTCTGACTGCTGCAGCTCAAACTGTTTGTACAGGTCCCTCAGCTCTTTGATCTCCTGCAGCACTCTCTTGGCTTGGCTCCAGGTGGAGGACGCCTCCCCCAGCAGCCTCTCAGATTCCTGCAGGATCCTTTCAGAGTCCGACTTGGAAGATGATGAGGAAGAAGAGGTGGTGGTGACGGTGGTGCTGGTGTTGGAGTCCTTGGTCTTTCTCTTGCCTTCCCCGTAGCCCTTCACCTCTGTCAGCAGTTCCTGAGTTTTTTCCAGTTTCAGTGCAACCAGTTCCTGTATCCGGGACAGCTGCTCCGGCTCTGCTGAGGCAAACTGAGCCTCCAGCCCCTTCCTCAGCACTGCCCGGTGCGTGGAAGAGTCCCGTCGGGAAAGGATTTCTTCCATGGAGGCACATTTATTCTTTTCTGAGTGCGAGAGCTTTTTGGGGACCTGCGGTGTGTACATGGTCCCTTTGTCAAAGGAGTCATTGCGCTGCCCAGCTCTGTCCCACAAGGCCACCTCCTGCCGCGGGAGGCTCCCTGTCCGCCCTTTCTCCGAGGACTTGGCGTTCTCCGAGTCCGAGCGGCGCCGCCCAGCAGTGAGGTGTGCCACAGACTTGTCCAGATCCACCCGGAAACTCTCCTCGCAGGTGCCGTGATCCTCCGGAGAGGCGTCCTCCTCCTGGATCAGGTCAAGGGTCAGCATTCCGTCAGAGGTTGAGGTAGATGCCTGGAGGAGCGGAAAGCAAAGCTGAGTTGGCACCAGAATGGCTGCCCCCTGCTTCCAAAGGTCTCTGCACTGTGGATTCACACTACAGAGAGGGAGTGGCAACGCTCCCTCACTCAGTGACACAGCCTGGGGCTGGACTTTGCCAGAAGGTTTGCTCAGTGAAACACTAGAACAGAGGATGTGGGCTGATGACCCAGAGCTGTCCTTATGGCAACTCTCACTTCAGGATGGAGCTCCAACACCAGCTCTCCTTGCGCTTCCTTACAAAGGGAACGCTTCCAGGGAATTTCACCCAAGCAGGTGTCGGGGATTGGTTGTACCTACCACAGCCATGAGGTGACCCCGCGTGGGAGGGCGCCGGGAGTGCTGGATCTTGGCTCTGTCACGCGTCGGGTGGGCAAGGAAACTGTCCTCTTCAACGGTGACCTGCAGGGTGACACAGGCTGTGAGCATGGAACACGAGCCATTCCCAGGTCCTGGAGCTCTAAGCTGGAGGAGACTGGCAGGGAATGAATGGGGTGTGGGAGTCCAGTCTTGGAAGTGACCCAGTGTTCGCCTGGTCTCTCCCCTCTGTTCCATGATGGATTACATCTGTTCAAGTCATTCCTGACAATTGAACCTGTTGGCAAAGACCCCCATGACAGACTCTCCTGGAAGCCACCTCTCCTGGAGTTTGCTGTGCTGCTTCCTGCTCTAAAGCCTCTCCCATAGTCTGACCTTGGTTTTCTTTCACTAGAGGCTCTGTGCTGCCATCCAGGAGAGGAAGGAGCCTCCTGGCAGTGCTGTGGCACTGTGGGAAGCTGAGTGTGAATGGGAGATCTGAAACAGGTCTGAGCTGAGAAAGGGTTGCCATGAAATATTAATCTGAGAGTGAGCCCTAGAGTGAGGGCACAGCCTGCTCCAGGCAGGTTCTCCTTCACACTGAAGGAAACTATGTGGGAATGCTCACCCTGACCTGCCTCTGCCAGCCCACCTGGTGTTCTGAGTCACACCCTGTGTCCCCAGGAGGAGGCTGAGCTGGGGCTGCCCAGTTATTTTTCCTGGAAGAAGCTGCTTTGTATAACTGGGACTTTCACACTCCCCTTGAGGAGCGGGAGGAGCTCTGCTGGAGACACTTCGTGTGAATGTGTCCCCAAGACAGGGCTGTTCCCAGCAGCCTCAGACCTTCATCCAGGCTAAGACACGGGAGCTGGGGCTCAGCCTGAATCCCACTCACCTCGTCCAAGATCCGGTTTTTAGCACGCGTGATCGCAGAGTTGAGGGCATTAATCCAGGACTCTTTCTCTTCTGGACTCACAGCAAGGAAGATCAGATTTGGTGCCTGCAAAAGAGGGAATTCAGGTCAGTGCTGGAACTCACCCAGAGGCCTACAGCCTCTACAGAAAAGGCAAAGGAGAGCTGAACCTCCAGCCCTGTTTGCCCCACACAGCAAACCCCAGGACCATCTACATCCCTCTCTTCCCTGCATCCCCCAGGACCATCCACATCCCTGTCCACTCCTGGAGCCAGTGGCTCTTGGGCTGGATGCATCTGGGCAAACCCCACATACCGTGTTTCCAGGCTGCCTGGAGTGGGAGAGGGTAAATTTGCTGTGGTTCTTTTTGCTTCTGCTTTTGGACTTCCGGAGCTCTTCACATTTCTCATAGTCGCTCAGGTCAAACATTTCCTGTATATTTTTTTCATCTTTTACCTGCAAAACAGTAAGAAAATTAGAGCTTTGCAGATGTCAGGCTCAACTGCTCCAGCCAGCAGGATTTCGACATGAGGGTTTCAACTTGTCTCTTCTGGAATGAGGGAGCATATTTACAAGGATAGCAAGAAAATCACACCTTGCCAGGTTATTTCCTGCCTCTCCTACCCCCAGAATTACTGGTGCCAGGCTGAATGGTCACACAGGTGTTTTCAGACACAGCATTCCTGCTTGCAGACCCTCAAAATGTGAAGGATTTACTCCAGCCACCAGGAGGGAGCCCTGTGTGCTGGCAGGGGGCTAGGGTGGAGGTGGGAGGTGCGGGAGAAGGTGGACTCTTGTCTCTGGTTCAAAGGGACAATTATTCTCTGTAGACAGTGGAGCAAGAGGTGGAGTGATAAGGATTAGCACTTCCTATTTTTTACCCTGTGCTGGCAGCTGGCTCTGGGGGAGCACGGCTGGGCCTGGAGTGTGGACATAATGCTGAGCTCCAGCCCTGGAAGGGGGGCTGTGGACAGAAGTGTCCTTTAAAGAGTCCTCGAGTGACCACTTTGCAAGATCTCTCATTTTCCAGGTCTGTTCCCCAGCACTCTGCACAAGCCGCAGTGTCACAGGTACATGGGCATGGATCAGTGTCAGAGAGGCTAAAGATGGAGCTTGCACAGGGTCACTGAGGCTGTGGTTACACTGGGGGAAAGGCAGGGATCTAGGGGCACATAGGGGTCTGAATGCTGACCCCTGATGGTGCCATCCCTCGGGGAAACTTGGAGCAAGGGGGGAAACGGCAAATCTGTCTGAACCCCTTCCTCCTCATCACTCTCTTAATGCATCATCCTCAATCCCACTCCTACAGCAGGGAAGCTCTGCTCTTCCATGGTATACACAAAGAATTAGGAAACTGGGGTGGGAGACAACTCGGGTTTGCATGTCTGTTACAGACACTGCAGCAGGCTTAAATCCACATCCATCTGCTTAATCCGACTCCAGCCAGTCATGCCAGGCTGTATCAGCGGTGGTGGAGGGTGTGTAACTCAGGTGCTGGGAAGGCAGATGGTGGTGAGGTCTAAGCCCTTGGATTTCCTGAAAGGACTCCACCCCATTTCATCCATTTCCTCCACGGTTTTGGGAAGCACTGAGGGAACTCCCCATGATTCCTCCATAGAATTTAATCAAAGAGGGTGACTAAACCAGCTTCCTAACCAGAGGCATGGATAAACTGACTGTCTGGCCTTGCCTGATGACAGCAGTTCCCCTCTATCCTTCATCCTTGTGCTCCTGAATGTGTCCCAGGATCCACAGGACAACCATTGGCACTGCCATACCTGATGGCCCAGAGCTGGTTCCTGCTTGTGACACATCCCCTGTGTCTGGGTGTGATAACAGAGACTGTCTGGCTGCACATCCTCCCTACACGCCGCTAATCGGCTTTGATCTCTTCCCACTCCCATCCTACAATCCACCTCTTTCCAAGAATCTCAGCTGAATCGTGCCTGACTCATTTGCAGCAGGAAAAGCCGATTCCCCCTCCGAGCCCCCAGCTGTGCTCTGCGCCTGAGCCCTTGCTCCAGATGTTTGCTCATGTGGGTCACTGGGGCTTCCCCAGCCCTCCCCTTCCTCCACAGAGCTCTCACAGCTGGGACTCGACCTCCTTCCTCCAGGAGGATCCCCAGGAGGCCGCAGCTCAGAGCAGGTGTCTTTGGTTCAGACAAACACCCTGCAGGTGCAGCTTGTCCTTTAAACGCCTCTGAATGACAGGAGCCAGGGCTCTGACACTGCGCTGAGGGGATCCTGCCCCTTGTGCGTGACCCGTTATAAAACACTTAAAACTGGGAGGAAGCAACATCCACAGTGGGATTCCTGGAGGAAGAGGGGCAGCAGCAGCCTGGAGTAGGTGGCTGTGGTGGCACAGAAATTCCAGGGGGCACGGGAGGAACAGTGGGTGTGTATCACAAGGGGCATGGCCAGCTGAGCCCCCTCTCATGCTCAGGTCACAGAGCATTCAGTGTGTAGAGAGAGAAACTAGACAGAAGGAAGGTGAAAGGCAACTCCAGAGGCACTTGCCAGCTCTTTTGTCCTTTGTGGGAGTCTCCTGAGGCCAAAAGGAGGGAGGTGGCAGCATGAGAGGCAGCTCAGAGCAGCCTCGGAGGTAGGAGAGGCCGAGGACAGTCATGCAGGCCATTCTACATGAAAACAGGACAAAACTAGCCCCTGAGGAGCCACAGGCCTTCTGGGACCATGTGGCCAACGGACCTGAAATCCCAGTCACTGTGTGAATCGCAGGTGGGTGACAAACCTGCAGGGTGTCACCTCCTCCACATTCTCAGTGAGATAGGGGCCATACAAATCAAACCTTTCAGGCTTCTCCAAAGAGGACTTGGCTGGATGTGTCCCAGCACCCGGGCAGTGTCAGTTCTCAGTAGGAAGGGATGAAGCAAGAGGTTGATGGTTGATTTTGGCAAAACTATTCCCAGCAGGTCTTTCCTTCCCCGTAACTGCCAAGGGCTTAAGAATTGAGGGATCTTGGAGCCTCACTGGCAGGTGGGTCCTGCTCTCCACGCCCTCTGGGGAGATTGGGATTGGAAGGATTAAGGTGAATCAATCCCAGCAGGTGCTGCCCTGGCTGTCTGCTGGCATGGATATTGAGTTGTACCCATTTAAGGCAGGCAAAACAACCTTCCCCTGCGGTTCCACCTGCCTCCTACCTGTAGCCACGTGAGGGAAGGGAAACCGAGGCACAGAAAAGAAATCAGAAGCATCCCTACAGCAGGGAACATTTCTCTGCAGCCATGAGATTCTGCAGCCCCACACCCCTGGCAGCTGCCCCGTTCAGGGTGTCGCTGCCTGTGCCAAGGCTGACAATGCTGACGCTGCTCAGATCCGAGGAGAGGAGCTGCATTCCTTGCACTCCTTCCCTTGCAGCTGCTGCCCGCCCGGGTTGGCCCCAGGGGCACCCTGCACTCCCTCTGCCCTGAGATGTGGGGGGCTGTGGGCACGTAATGGGTCAGAACACCAGCCAGGGCACTCAAATCCCCTGTCCAGAGGATTTTGTGCTTCCAAAGGTCTGCTCCCCATAGGAAGGCTTCTGGCAGCATGTTGGCAGCGGGAGGGTCTCTGACCTGGGTTAATTAACCACCCTTGGGTGTCTCAAACTGCTGAGAGTTTGGATTTTCTCACCAAGCTGTGACCTGCAGTGACTCCAAACCTCCTGGACCCAGGTCAGGGCTGTGTTTTGGGGCCAAACCGTGCACGGAGGGGCAGAGTAGGTGCTCAGTCACACCAGTCTGGGATGTTTGGTGATGATTTGCTTGAGCAGTTCCCTGCCACAACGGGACAGGGAAAAATGCAGAAGGTACAGAAAATCACAAGACACACAGTGTAAGGCACCCACGGGACACTCCAGAGGCCACAGTGTGGCTCAGGATGTGACCAGGAACCTCCAGACTCTCAGTGCAGCCAAATACCCAAACATGGGCAGTTTTGGGACAGATAGTTCCCCTTGTAAGCTGCAACCAAAGTTTCACTTCCCTCCAGCTGAGCAGCTCTACTTCAACAAGGGACAGAGCTTCCTGCAGACCCCCCCTGACACGGGGCTGTCACTGGGACAGGGATGCACATGCACGTGAGCAGGACTGTCCAGTCCTTGTCATGACAGGTCGCTGCCCTTAAGCTGATGAGGGGATGGTGGCAGCATGTGGCTGCTTCAGTCCCTTCTCCAAAGAGTCACCACCAAGGCTACCAGAGACATGGGTCCCCGAGAACCACTGAATTATGACATGGTTTTGGAGGGACCTTAGAGCTCATCTAATTCATGGCAGGAACACCTTCCACTACCCCAGATTGCTGCAAGCCCCATCCAGCCTGGCTTTGGACACTTCCAGGGATGGGGCGGCCACAGCTTCTCTGGGCAGCCCGTGCCAGGGCCTCCCCACCCTCACGGGGAAGAATTCCTCCCCCAAATCCCATTGTGTTGCCTACAGCAGCGCTCACCGAGAGCAAACGCCCCACGGAGCATTAGAGAATTAGTGTGCAAACACATCCCCAAGCCCCTCGCCGAGCTGGAGCCGAGGAGCGGCACCTCCTCAAGTGGCTCTTCTGCTAATTGAGCCGATGCCTTTGGTAGCAAACAAGGGAATGCTCAAGAGAAGCGTTTCCTCATCCCCTTCGTCAGCCGGGCCCGAGCTGTCCGGCAGCCCCCGGCTTCCTGCGAGGCTGTGTCACCTCGGCCGCCGCTCCCCGGCACAAAGCTGGGAACAGAGAACAATTCCCAGAAATGTGCCGGGGAGGGGAGGGACCGTCGTGAGGAGAGCGAGGGGAAAGAATGCAAGAGTGAGCTAAAGAAGGTGGTGGTGCGCTCAGCAGAGAGCTCAGCCCGCTGCAGCTCATCTCTACAAGAGCTACTTTTGGCCGATGACCAAACGCTGAATAACCAAGGATTTTGGTGTGAGTTCACGGAGTTCAGCAGCCGTGGGGGAGCAGAGGGAGCACGGCCCGGAGCCTCAAGCTCCCATTTCGGGAGGTGCCAGACAAGTTCCACAGCTTTCAAAGGGCAGCACTCAAACACCCCTGTTAGGCATTTAACATCAGCTGGGCTGAAAAACTACATTTCCTCTCCTTACAGACTTGGCTCTGCCAGGGAGAAGCCCAGGCTCCTGAATCAGGCATTCCCAAATTCTCCTGACAAAACTGAAATAATCAGGGGCTGGTCTCTGACCTGCAAGCCCAGTCCTAGACAGACAACTGGAAAAGCACACAGATTCCCAGGAGGAATCAGCATGGATATGGATGGGATTTTGTTAAGTCTGAATTTTGGAAATCTTCCCGTTCCAGACCTCAGCCCGTGCTCAGCTCCAAGCAGTTCTATTCCACGGTCTCTCCTTGCAGCACAGAGACCTCTCTCTATACATCTCTCACCTGCCCCTAGCCAACACAGCTCCCGAGGGATCCCGGTGTGGAACAGACAATCCCCCTTCCTCACATGCTTCGGGGAGATGGGATTCACTGCCCTGCTTCCCAGATGCAGAAATTCAGGCAAAAGTAAATAAATGTCTGGTTAGAATTCATTTAATGAGCACATGGCAGAGCCAAGGAGCTTCCAGGAGGCCTTGGGATTTAACCCTTTGTGCTCCAAGACGGTGGGAAGGGCTGGGAATGTGGCTTCACCTGCAGAAAGCACCTCTGGAGCAGCTGCTGAGCGTGAGCCAAGCTGCCAGGATGCAGCAGGTGCTCTGGGAGCAGGGCTTGGAGCCACTGGTGGGCTTTCCCTGGGGCCTGGCTTTGCTCAGTGCTGATGCTCTGGTTGGCATCAAACGCTGCACCACACGTTCTGAGACCCTGTGAGCAGGAAGTCTTGGACACCCCCCCAGGAAAGCTCCTGGGGTTCCCTACAGCGAGACCCCCAGGATGCCAGACCCCCTGGCACTGGTGTGTGTTCCTCCACGCCACAGTGTCACCTTAGTGCACACCTGCACCACGTGTCACCTCTATGGCCAGCACACCGTCACCTCAGCACACACCAGCACCAGATGTCATCTCTGTGACCACATCTCTGCCGGCCACAGATTCTTCCATATAAAGCCTCAGCAGCGGCTGCTGCGTGTTATTTATGGTCCCTCACACACACATGGAGCCTGGGGGCCGCCTCAGGCCCAGCTGTGAGTTTTTCCCCCTACGAAACACAAACACAAGAGCTTCTTGTTCTGAACAGGCTCTGCATGGCCCCTCCAGCCTCATCCCTCTCCTGGGCTCCCAGCACACCTGGATTTGGTCTGTAGCTACCTGGACATCTATTGCCTGTTCTGTGCTTCTCTCTGGCTCTGGAGGAGCCAGGAGGTTGATGGGAGAAAGCTCTGGAATGCCGGCAAGCAGCTCAGCACAACCTGGACATTCAGTCCACTTTTTAGGCCATTTCTCTGTTATGACAAACCCTGAACCCCTGTGCCATGTCCATGGCTCAACCAGCCTTAAATCAAATTGTCCCTTCCTCTCTCCAGGTGCTGACAAGAGTCAGGCCAGGCAGCCGGGCACCCAACCATGGTCTGTCAGGAAATTACCTCCAGTGAGGGGGGAAACCCAAAGAGAGCAGGATTTTATCCCGAATTCCCTGAGTTGGAGCAATCCCATACCTGCTGTGGGCACCACTCTGCCCAGTGCAGCTCTGGGATGGGATAGAGGATAGGAAGGAGGAGGGCTCTGGCCTGGGGAGTTCTCCCTGATGGATTTATGGAGACAAAAAGCACAGGGGAGGGGCGTGCAAGGACAGCCAGGTGCTGACTGGCTCAGCCTGAGAGTCACATCCGATTACCTCCAATGTCAACAGAACCTTAAACCCCAAAGCCCAGCAAGGAGATGAGGGGCAGTGCAGGGGACACGTGTTACAGCAGGACGTCGGTCCGGGGTGAAATTTCCCCGTTTTCCTCTTGGCATAGGGAAAAAAAAAAAAAATAGGAGATCGACCTGTAAATGGCTCGATTCCAGTTGTGAGAGTGGAGTTATTTCCAAATAAAGAGTGAGCAGATGGGAACATGGCAGCGTTGGGCTCAAGGACGGAGGACAGGCACAGAAGGGAGCCGGCGTTGCCGTCGCCGCGGCGGAAAGAGGGTTTAACTCTCGCTAAGTGAATCCTTTCGTGTCTCCACGCTGGGGAAAAATGTCGCCCAGCGGAGCTGTCTGGGAGGATGGCTGTCAGAGCCGACCCCGACCCCGACCCCGGCCGGGTCCCGCCGGCGCCAGCCCGGGAGAAGAGAAGCCCCCGAGGAACCTCCAGGGTCTGGCTGGCGCTGGGAAGGGCCGAGGCTGCGCCTTTCATATGCAAAAGGAGGAAGCGAGGGGGATGGGAAAGGAAACTGAAACCGATCCTACCTCCTTCTCCGAGATGTAAAGCTGATCTCCCTTCAGAACCACATAACGGTTCTTCCAGATTTCCCTAAAAATGCCTTTCCCGCAAAATTTCCGCACCCAGCCGACCTTCTCCGGCTGCGCAGGTTGCTGGTTTCCATCCTGGTGCCCCTAACACAAAGCGAGAGGGAAGAAAATGGGGGGGAAATGGGATTATTCTTGGTTTTTACACTCCTTTTCTCCCCCCCCTTCCCTCTTCGCCCAACTTTTGTCACCCCCTCCCTCCGGCCCCTCTCTCTGCCGACGCCGGCACCGAGTCCTTCCCCGGGGTCACTCCACGGGGATTTTTGTGCTGCAGACACGAAGCCACAGTAGCAGCATCGCTAGGGTTCCCTCCGCGATTATATAAGACAGGCCGGTGTCTCTATCGCCTCATCCAACGGGCATTAACCCACGGAGAGGGGAACGGGAAGGGGGATGGGCGGAATTCGAACCAGCTGGCTTTTCTTACTGCTGTGAAAATTTTACATTTCGGGAGCTGTTTTCCGAGCAATTAATCCAAGAGGTGAAATCTACGGTCGGCTCGTATCAGAGATGTCTCCGTAGGCAGCGATGAGACATCGCTGGGGTGCAGCACACAACACGGCAACAGAGCGAAGGATTGATGGTGCCTCCGGATTTTATCGTTTCCTTGTGTTCCAAGATGAAAACTGCCTGCCTACATCACCCAGCGTCTGTCGCGGGTGCGGGAGGCCGCGAGGTTTGGGGTCTCTTTTGGGGGGGTCTGTGCGCTTTTTTGCGGGGAGGGGGAGCGGAGGCGAAGCGAACAACCGGCCCCGGAGAGACAAGCCCTCCTCCCCAAAACACCCAGGAGCCTCCCCACCCACCCACCCCGGAGAAGAACCGACTCTCTACTCACCCTTTTAGCAGAATTATTTTTTTTCATCGTTCCTCGATCCGCTCGGAGGCGATTTGGGGCGGGGGGGGCGCGGTGGCAGAGGGAACACCCGGCACTTGGCGCCCGCGATCCGCTCTACCTTCGCCCCGAGTGGTTCTCAGGGCCCTCTCCCGTTACACGGCGCCCGGTCCGGCGCTCTGAGCCATCGCCAGCGCCGCCGCCGCGTCCCCCCCCGCCGCCGCCACCATCCCGCAGCTCGGGGGGCTGCGCTGGGCTGCGCCGGGCTCCCGAGCTCCATCTATAGCCGCACGCCCGTGACGTCGGGGTTCGCGGCACGGGGCGAATCGCAGCCCACGAGGGTTTTTTTTTCTTCTTCTTTGTCTCTGACTCACCGGCGACGCGGCTCCGTGGGCAGCGGGAGAGAGGCCGGGTCGGTGCCTCTCCCGGGGTCCCCACACCGGGGTCCAGCCGCGTTCACACGGGGCGCCGGGAAACTTCCTAGGAGAGGGAAAAGCAGCCGGGTGGCACTGGGAGGGTTTTCTGCCCTAAAGGTGTTGGAAGTGTGAAGGAATCCCTCTGGAGAGAGGAGCTGGGAGATTTCCTGGGGAGGGGGTTGGGGGAAGGGGTCGCTTCCAGCACGGAGGGTCTGGCAGCCGGGATTCAGCTGGATATAGAGCACGGCTTCCAAAAGTGAGGAGACACTCAGCTTCCTAAAAAAATGCCCTTTTTTGGCTTATTTTTTCTGTCTCCTTCATGTCTTGCAAGTCCAGAACAGTCTGAGTGTGGGACTGAGGTCGTGGATGGGATTCATGGATCAGAAATGGGTGAGGTAGAGGGAAAAGCAGAGAAAGGAGAAAATGATTCTGTGCAGAAATAGATTGATCCATCATCCATCAGTGGATCAGCTTTCCAATGACAGTGTCCATCCCATCCCAGCTTTACTGTTCATCCCATCACTGGACAACATTCCCCACCCCTGACTTCAAGTTGCAGTTTCGCCCCGGTACTCTGGAATTAATGCACACGGAGTCCTAGGGATGTACTTGGATTATGGAGTATTTCCAGAGCTTCTGTGAGTGTTTGTATCCCATTCCGAGCATTGACATTTTTGCCCTGAGCTGTGGATACACGGGATACCTGAGAATACCTGGGACAGGCACAAGTCACTGTCTACACCAAATCCAAGGGTCGCCTTTTTGTCCTGTGCCTGTGCAACCCTGAATTCCATGGGACCCAGGACCAGGATTTGCCATCTCTGTGCCTCAGTTCCCCCTTTTACCCCACGTGGCCAAAGCTTGGTCCAGGTAGGGCTGATGGCAGAGGGACAGATGAGCCACAGTGGCTGCCCAGAGCCCCCCCAGTATATCCCCAGGACACCACAGAACCTGCCAGTTTATTTAATGACATTTAGCCTACCAACCAGACTTGTCCTTCCTCACATCCTGTTTTTGGTGGCCTGCAGAGCACCGGCTGATGGCCAATGCCAGATGGCACAGTGCTGGTGGCAGTAGGACAGCTCCGTCGTGTCCTTTGGATCCAGGGCCCACACTCTTCCCGAATGTCCTCTGGTGCCAGGGAAGTTGCCCTGAAAGCACAGCAGGTAACACACCTGCACACACCTCCCCATCCCTGGGAGCAGGAATTCAGTGCAGTTAGAACCCTCGGGCTGTTCTGACAGTGCGACAGTGAGTCATGCTGTGAGGGATGTGACCAATGATTCAGAGCTGGAAACATCAACAATTTACATGGAAGGAAGGAGATAAGAGGGAACCCATCTCCCATTTCTGTACCAGAAACAGGCAGCTGCACTTCCAGCAATGAGGCCGACTCTGGAGGCTGCTCACCAGCAGGACATGGTCTGTGCAGCTTCTCATCCCCATCCCTGTCCCCATCCCCATCCCTGGGTGTTGGGGAAGATGAATCAGGGAAACCTTATTAATATGATTGCTTAGCAAAAGATCCTGAAAATATGAAACCTATAATCGCGATAGAAATGAAAGCTGACTTTGAGTTGTAAGATACTAAGTCTTAGTTGCTATATAACCTGAAAACAATGGTCTAGCTGGCTGAAGGAGAATCCCTTTTGATTGAGCAGAACCCTTTCTGCTGGCTGAGGGATCCAAAGGTCAATGTAGCAAAACAGAAGTTTAAAGAGTAGTTTTTAGAATTTAAAATATAACACAGTATGGTAATCTAGTAGTTCTTACAGGCTGTATGTAGATTCTATAGGATTTTGTGTCTTGTGTTGGTTGGTCACTGTAAATTAGAATATTCCTCACAAAAAGAGATATAATGGATTGTAACAAAGACCTCGCTCTCTTACCTCTTCCTCCTCTCCTTCCCGCTGCTCTTGGCTCTCTTTTACCCTTCCTCTTCCCCCTACTCTGGGTCTCTCCTGCTCTCTTCCCCCTGCCCTTTGCTCTCTCCCTTCTCACTTAGCCCACACCCTCCTGTTCTTTCTCCCTCTCTCTTTGGGACTTCTTTCAGCCGAAGCTGGTGGCTGAAGGAAAGGCCCTTTTTTTACCCACGACCCTGCAATAAACCCACGTGTTCTAGAATATCCAGGTGGGCAGAATTCCTTGTCCCAGCCGTCTGCGAATTCGCCTACACCTGTAGGCAGAATGAAAAGCCTCTCCAAGGTGTGTTTGTGTCTCTCCTTGTGTTCACACGGCCCCTTTGCTACCCCTGGCCCCTGATGCTGTAGCTGCTCCTTGTGCTGATCCGTAATAAACAAATCACATCTTCTTGTAGAGCAGATCAGCAAACTCTTGGTTTATTTATGTATTTTAACACCCCTCACACGGCGTTTTGCCTCTGGATATCAAGTGTGAAGCTGCTGCCTGGAAGGCAAGCAGAGTTTAATTAGGACACACCCTTTTCTGTGCCTCTGATGATAATTACAGCACTGGTGGCTGGGAAAGGGGCTGCTGGAGCAGTGGATGGGGCAGGGATCCCCCGACCCAGGATCTTCTGACTGCTGTGACTCAGCTCCCCTCTGTTGGGGTCTCAGGTCTCTGTCACCTGTAAGGGGGAATTCACTTGTGCCTCTGCCTGTCCCAACAACCCAAAATTCACCAAAAACTCCCTGTTACAGGTGCCTACCCAGTTCTACCCTTAGCTGTGGGCAAAGAACACCCTCCCCAGCAGAGGTTGTGTTCTCTCCTTTCCCCCAAGAGCTGCCCAGGACCCCCAGGGCCAGGTCCCCTCCTCCTTGCAGGGCTTTGCTGTCTCCCACATCAATGGGACTTAGCTGTGATGCCAAGATAATTCCCAGGGATTTAGGAGCTCATTTCATTTGATCTGGCTTGTTAATTCCCAATCAAGTACTGATTAGAGGCCAGGGAGCAGAGCTGGAAAGGGACTTGCAGGTTCTTTGGTGTGGTCCTGGAGGGGAGCAAAAGCTCTTGTGGAGGCTCAGGCCCTAACTGTACCTTGTGGCATTGGGAAAGGGAAAGTGGGAATCATCTAGCAGACAGATTCGGCCCAAGTGGGGGATTTAATAGGATTCAACATATACAGACAACAGAACAAAGGGCTCCTGTGCCCATCAGCTGCATGGGGCAGCATCACTGGGCTCCTCATGGACTCATCCCATGTGTCCCAGTAAAGTGCCAGGAGCTGCAGGGATTCAAGGGCTTTCTCAGGCTCTCCTCAGTTCTGGAGCTGTTTGTCAGGGCACATCCTTTGCTGTTGGGCTGGTGCCAACTCCAGCGTTCGCTGCCGTTCTTGGTAGTGAAGGGGAAGCTCCGGCTGCAGGGCAGGAACATCCTGCTCTGCTCTGCTCTGGGAAAGCTCTGAACATGCAAAAAAAAGGACTCATTCCTTCAGGATTCACCGTCGGCTGCTGGACCTTGGTGGGACTTGGGAGCTGTCGGCGCTTCGACCGCGGAATCCTGCAGCTGTGACCTCCTCCAGGAAGCTGCCAGGAAAGGTTCAGGTCAGTGGAACAAAGAGATCTGCTCGTGGCACCCTGATACTTGTCTGAGAGGTGTCCGAGGCCAGAGGGGCTGTGACTTGTCCCCAGCACACGCCTCCAGCCCGCTGGCATCACACACCCAGGGCTGGGAGCAGCTCCCAAAGCCAGGAATGCTCCCAGCTGGAAGGATGCTGCCAGAGGATGGTTCCTCTGGCAATGAGACACCACAGCCATTCCCAGGCTGACTCATCCCTCAATGTGCTGATCAGGTGATCTCAACAGCAACGCTTTAAAAAGCACCCAAAAAGATAAAGAAAATACAAACCCAAGACATGCCACAAATCCTGCAGAAACGGGATTCCCCTAAACTGGGGCTGGAGCAGTTTCTTCCTGCCCAGGTTGTGAATCCTGAGGAGTTTGAAAAATAGTAAAACCCTAAAAAAAAAAAAACCCTGCAGCAACACCCAGCTCTGAGTCTCACTGGACACTGCTGGGAGGGGGCACTGCCCACGGTGGCACCAGCTCTGACACAGGCTGTGGCACCTGGCTTTGTGTTCCAGCCTCATTGCTGTCTCCTCCGGGTTATTTTTAGGCACTAGAACCAGGCAGAACTGAGCTCTGGCAGGAAATGACTAGTGTTTTTTAGGGTCTCTTGGTTCTGTGATGTCTGGAGCAGGTTGTGCCTGTGACCAGTGACACCTTAGGGTCCCTTGGCATGGCCTCTGAGCATATTCCCAGTCTGGAGTGACTGGAGGCAAGAGCCAAACTCCCACCTGGCCCTCCAGGGATGAGCTGCACCACAGCATAAATCCCCCCTGGTGAGGATGCTGTTCCAAGGACCCTGCAGATCTTGCAGGAACAGGTCAGGACCCAGCACAGGCATCTGCAGGTACCTTCACAGCTCTTCCACCCAGCCAGGGCCTGGAGATGAAACTCCCAGGAGAATCCTGTGCAGTGAAGAGGTCCCCAGGAGGATCCAGTGCCTCCACTGCAGCCCTAACTGGGTAACTGGGTCAGGCCCCACATCCTGGGATTAGTCTCAGGAGGTTTGTGCTCAACCTTGCCCAGGATGAGTCAGCCCCAGCACCAGATGTTCCTGGCAGCCCTTTTTATCTGCTTATTGATCCTTTGTAACCCCTTTCTTCTTCAAACCCTGTGAAATTGCACTGGAATCCCTAGGAGCAGAGCAGATTCTCCATCCTTTGGGCCACCCCTCTGGGCCCACAGATGTTGGTCCCAGTTCCAGCAGGGAGTAAGAACAATGGAACCAGGATTAGGTGCTTACATGGCTGCTCGGCGCATTAACACCCAAATCCCCTTGTTTCTGGTGACATATCTGCCCTAATCCCGCAGGAATCAGCAAGGGCATGGATTATGTGAGGGGTTGGGACACACTAAAACCTGGCTTTCCTCGCATCAGACACCTCACGGATGTGCTGAGATATCCCTGATCCTAGGTACTGTGCTGGAATTGTGGATAGGAGACAGTTTTATTGTCCTTCCATCCTCGGGAGACCTTATGCAAGGGAAAATGGATCATTTGGGACAAGGCTCTTTCAGAACAGGCCCTTTTCTGTCCCCTTCCAGGCAGGATATGGTCACATCCAGCCTCCTTCCAAAGCACCAGCATTTTCCTTTTTTTTTTTTTTTTTTTTTTGCCCCACTTCATTCTTTGAAATGCAAATTTGGATACAGAATCCCAGTTTTTCTGTGAATAATTCAGGGACTGCACAGCAGCAGAGCCCAAACCAGCCCGGGTGGCACCTAGCATCACCAATCCTGCAGACCCTGAGCTGCAGACCCTGAGCTTCAGCAGCAGCTCAGGATTTTCTCACCATCCCACGCTGAGCACTGGGAATCTGGAGAGAATTCCTGCTCTCCTGCCTGGTCAGCAGCAAGCTGTGCCGATGGGAAAGCAATTTCCACTGTGGCCTCAATTCTTTCCCGTGCCCAAAGTGAGTAATTTGGGTTCAGGAAATGTTATTTGTATTTATAAACCAGACATTTCCCACACTGGGAATTCCACACTGACAGGAATCTTTGCCCACCTTCAGCAAAGCAACTGCAGCTTCATTCGGTGCTGAATTCTCACGTGCTGTTCTGGCTTCCCAGTGTTAGGAACTAGAAAAACTCTAAACTCATGGCAATGCAAGTTCAATCTCCAGCTCAGGGATCTGTCCCTGAAGCCACCACGAGCAGAGCTGGGTCTGGAGCACTGACACCCATTTCCACGTGGGGATCCCGCAGGCATCCCAAACTCCTGCTGTGGCAGCAGTTTCACAGGCAGGATCTGCAGGGAGGTGGGCTTTACCTCCTGGTGTTGTGGATGGTGGTCCCACCCAGGACGATGCGGACACCGGGGTTGGAGCGGTTCAGGTTGAACACGGCCAGAGCCTCCTCGTAGGTGGCCCCTCCGATGAGGAACACGATAATGTCCTGAGGCCTGAGATAAAGGCACAAATCGTGGAATGGTTTGGGTAGAAGGGACGTAAAAGCTCATCTCGTTCACAGCAGGAATACCTTCCACCAGACCAGGTGGGTCCAAGCCCTGTCCAACCTGGCCTTGGACACTGGGATGGAGCAGCCACAAATATTGAGTTGGATTCAGGCAAAGCCGAGGATAAATCCTACGCCTTGGAGGCAGTGATCCATGATCCAGAGGGGCACCTCCTCCAGACCCTCCCTCATCCCTGTGGAATACCAGGCTCAGAGCTGAAAACAACCCACTGAATGCCCCAAAACCTCTCCTCTCCTGAACCTTCACCCACAGCCCTGTGCAGCTGCCAGCAGCACCGTCCCAATCCCTGTGGATCCACACGCCCATGTTTAATGCATGATCTGCTGGGGCTGGGAAATCAGGATCGATTCTGGGGTCAGGCAAGGACACGTCTCTGCCTTGGAGCCCCCAGGCTCGGGGCAGCTCATGCTTGTGACTGATCAGACACTGCCAGGATTTGTGCCTCAGTTCACCTGATGGGACGTTTCCCAGCCAGCAGGGAAACGTGGGATGGCAGAGAGAAGCCAAGCAGGAGGAAGGGGGAAAAGGAGGGAAGCGCCTTTCTCCATCCCAACACAAACTCAGGTGTGCTGTGCACATCCTGCTTTCAAGCGAGCTGCTCCTTCCCTCTCCAGTAACCATCCTCCCAGTCCCCTGGAAGGACCAACATCAGGGATTTCTTTCTTGGACCACTGCATGGACAGCATGACCTGGAGAAAAGCTGCTCCTGCCTGGCTGGGACACGGGCACAGAGGGAGCATGTTGGCCACTAGATTTCCATGGATCCCTGCACCACTTCCTCCCTGTCCAAGGGGATGTGGGAAAGCAGGGAAAACTCGTGGAAAAGGTAGTGCAGTCTTTCCCAACGTGATCTGTATCACTACTAACCACCTTGAAGCCTGTGTCTCTTCAGAGTCTGGTTTAGGTCTGCATGACCCTCTCCAGCAGGATCCCATTTTCATTGGGACTAGTACTGGCTCAGGCAAGGGAGCTGCAGTTGGACTATTTTTGGCAGTCCCCAAACACCAGATGGCACAGCCATCACAGAGCCTGGTCTGGTAAGTGAGGGCTTCATCCTTCACCTGAGCCTCCCAATGGGAATGGGCACATCTGAGCCAGCAAGGCAAGCCAGGATGAGACATTTCCTAGGAGCCTGCTCCAGGGAACATTCTTGGGGATACAAGACCTTCACATCCATGAGATTTCTGTGCCAAGCCCCCAGTTCTGTTCATCATCAGTCCAACCTCACTGTGGGGATGGCACCAGGGGCAGCTGGTGTGTCCCAGTGCAGGCCCTGCCCCAAAGGCCCCATGTACCTGTCCCGGAGTGTGTTGGGGCCCAGGTAGGGATACTGGCTGTCCTTCAGCTTTCCCTTGATGAGCTGGTCCAGGGTTTCCTGCAGCAGGGGCTGGTGCTGGGTGTACACATTCTCGATACCCTGCAGCCAGAGAGAAGCTCTTTAAGAAGTCGCCCAGCAGAGGCACAGCAGGTACTATCCCTGAATTTGGGATTGAGAAGCTCTCCAGCAGCTCATTCCCATTGTTCTCAGTAGAATCAGGCCCTGAAGCCACTGCCCTCTCTGCGAAACCCCAGTCCTGAGGCAGCAGCCCACAGCACTCTTGCCAGCCCTCCTCCTCCAGGCTTCAGTTTTGGCTGAGCCTGTCCCCATTTCCCCAAGGCAGCTGGGTACCTTCAGGCCTTTGAGGAACTGCTTGGTGATGGCCACAGCATCCTTGGGGCTGAACAGGTCACTGCCTCGGGCCCGCTTCCCTCCGTACTCCACCACGGCAGACACCAGCTGTGCAGGGAGAGGGCAGGAGCCCTGTCAGCCTGGGAGCTCCCTGCAGGCTGTGGGGGCAGAGCAGCAGCACCCCCACGTCCCCTAGCCCACCCCAACCCTCCTGCTTGAGGAGAGGGTTTCATCTTCATCGCCTGCGGCGGCGACATCAGCTCCTCCACACGAGGTGACATCATCCCGCTCCTCCACCTCCTCCCCAGCTGCTTCTGGCACTCTGCTGCCTGTTCCCTCCCTGCCAGCTCCTCTCCATCCCCAGCCCTTCGCTGCAGCCACTGCCTGTGCTGCAGAAGCTGGGGAAAGTGAGGGAGGGAAAGTGGTGCCTCAAGTTTGCCTGTTTTTCACTTTTTGCATTTTGTTCTCACGCAGCTTCAAGTAAACTATGTATATTATTAGAATTGTTTACATTCTTCCTCTCTAGGAGGAGAATGATGATTGGTGGTGATGGTCACCAACGAGGTCGAAGAGGTGGCTACCTGTGTAGCCAATCTTGGCCTGTCTGTAAATTTGTATATATATATAGAGTCAAAAAAATAAAGTAGAAGCTTTCCTGCTTGACCTCCTGGTGGCCTGCATTGTCCTTTAGTGCTCCTAACAGCAGCCACAAGTGTCACCCTCTGTCACACACTTCCCTCCCAGCAGATTCCTTCGTTTTTAAACCCTTCATAACATCACAGAATCACAGACAGGATAGGAGTAGAAGGGATTTCTGTAGTCCAACCCCCAACATCACCGATTGACGCTACGGAAATCGAGTCACTTTACTTAAAACGCTTTTTAAAGCCACACCCACAGGTCCCATTCGAGCTCTGTGCGACAACGCAGCCCCAAGAGCAGGCAGCGATTCCCTCCTCCCGCGGGACGTGAGCGCTGCCCCCGCCCCACCCCGGGGTTACCTTTCGGTACCTGTCGGTGCCGCCGCGGCCGCGCAGCTCCTCCAGCAGCGCCGGGAGGCCGCTGCTGCCGTGGCGTTCGTAGCGCAGCGCGTAGAGCATCACCAACCTCGCCGCGTCCAGCTCCGACACCCGCGGGCTCTGCAGCAGCCGCCGCACGCTCTGCGGGACACACGGCGCCTCAGGGACAGTGCAGGGCCACCGCACAGGGGCCCACAGCCTCAGGGACACAGAGGCAGACTGCTTTCATAGGTGTCACTGTCTTATCAGTCGTTTATCAGTCACTTATCACTGTCGCTTATCAGAGGTTTCACTGGTGTGTGAAACACCAGCAACAACAGTGCCACAGGAGCAATGCAAGAGAATGCAGTTGTGGCACAAACCCCACAGCCCGGCTCCTCGAGCTGTTCCACGGGTGGATTTGATGGAGTGCCAAGTTGGTTTTGGGTCTTTCCGTCGAGCTCGGAATTCACAACCCACCTCTGATGGGTCCTTGTGGTGCTGCAGAAGGGGGAAGTTGTGCACAGGCACTTTGAGACACCTCCAAGCTCTGCCTGGGTCTCTACAGCTTGAGCAGAGCCACCCCACTCTAGGTTCCACCACTGTATTGGCTCTGAAAAACCCCTCAGGCAATCCATCCCTCCAACTCCGTTTCCTTTTTGGAAGGTGCAAGGCAGAGGCATCAAAGTCTCAGCAAACCTTCGGATGTGAGATGTGGAGGAACAAACAGCACGTTTGGAAGCAAAGGAGGGAAGGAATTAAAGCACGGAAAGAGATCCCAGCTACAGGGAAGAGCAGGGATCTGTTATCACTCCTCCTGATCTGCTGCTGGATTCACCACCCTGGCCCAGATGTTTGCTGGCATCAATTTGACTAATGCTGACAAAAACACGGCATAAAATCCTGGCTGTGAGGAGGATCAAGAGGAATTTCACCATTCAAGGTCAGGAATTCACCTGTGAGGGGAGGGCTGGAGCCCCAGGGAGGTTCCTGTGCTGGCAGTGCCAGGACCAGCGGGAGGCAGAGAACAGAAGAGCCATTGTCCATGGGAGGAGAAGGGATTCCAACCCTCCATTCAGCTCCCAGGGCTCATGCTCTGTGTCAGGGTTAATGAGAGCCCAGGGGAGGAAGAACCCAAATGTCCTGAACTGTGGGGCCCCAAGGCCACCAGAGATCCAACAATCCCTGAAGTGACATCAGAGGAGAACAATTCCACCCTTATTCTGGGCTCTGGCTGCTGCTTCTCGTCCTGTGGCCTTGCCCCTCTCGCTGCCACTGGGAGCTGCAGCAGGGACAGCCTAGGGCAGGGTGGCTGCAGGGACAAAGATCCCACTTACAGGAGTTTCCATTTACTTCCAAGCTGTTGCATCTCTTCCAGTGCCTCAGTTGCTGGAAATACAACAGGGCTCTTCAGCCACGGGGCTGGAAGGAAACTGAGGCAGCACTTCTGCTCTAAAACTGCAGAAACACTGCGTAGAGCAGGACCAAGGTGACCCGAGGAACAGCAGGATTCACCTGGCATTAGCTCTGTGCTATGTATATTCCATGAAAAATCATGGCTTATGGTGCAGGGAGGGAGCAGACTGGGAATATTTGACTTTTAAACTGCAACAACCTGAACTGGAGACAGTGATACAGCATGAGAACCTCAGAGGCTGCCACCAGCAAACACATTTCTGGCTGCATTCCCAGTTCTATATTCAGCCATGTAAATCCTGCCAGACACCAGCTATGGAATCCCATCCCTACACTCACTGGTCCATAGGGAAGCATCGGCCCCGAACATGGGAGCACATTCTGTCTCTGGGGACAGTCCAGTGTTGTCCCCTTGGCCCCTATCTGGAGTTCAGAGTCACAGAGGTGGGGAAGAAACTGATCTCAAACCTGCTGGAGATGCTTTTCCTCATTTCCCAGTCCCTCTGCTTCCCCAGTGCCATGAAAGGGTCTGTTAAATGTTTGGAATCCCCCTCTGCTACTGAAAATCAAGGAACCATTTCTCAGAAGTGAGTGGCTGCTCCAACCCTGCTCTGAGCCAGCTCCATCCCAAAGCTGCTGTTGAACATCAACCTGAATCCATCACCACTGACTCTGCCAGTAATGGCACCAGGGGCCACCTTCAGCTATCACAGAGCCTCTCTCCATCTTTTCCAGGCCTCTCTGCCAAATAAATCTTGGATTTAGGATGGTTTCTGTGCACATTTATACTGTGCATTTCCATGTTTTTAAAAAAAAAAAAAATAGGTAAAGACAATTCCATGGATTCCAGCTCTTCTCCTGCTCAACAAATACATTGGCTCCTACATGGCATCTTGAGGTTGTTTTATCCTGTATCCAGCAGCCAACTGGCTGAACATAATGAAAGAATGTTGGATTGTGGGACGTAAGGACAGGATTTTGCAAAGATACTTCTCAAGCCAGTTATTAACGATGACTCATTCCTATCTGAGCCGAGCACTGAGGAGCAATTCCACACCCAGAGTCCCTCCCTACGGGATATCCACACACAGAGCTCCCAGCATCAAATCCCCACTCCCAAAAACCCCACCCCTCAATCCAAAGCCAGGATGAGTACCTGGAGGGCACTGGAATGGTCATTCTGGCAGGCCAGCTCCTGCTCCACCTCTGACACCTCCAGCAGGTTCCGCTCTGCCACAAGCCTGGACAGCTCCCCCACCACTGTCACGTGCTTGGACACTGTGCCTGACATCTTCTTGAACTGAGGGTAGTTCTCCACAAAGGCCTGTGATGGGAAACTGAGGCAGTAGGTGCTTCCAGGGAAAAGCAGGAGATTAGAAGATGGGTGCAGCCAGCCATAAAATGTACAAACTCCCAGCAATCCAAGCCCTGGGCAGGTGTGCAGAGGATCAGATACCTTGATCCCAACAGCCCACAGAATTTCTCTCCTCTCGTTACCAGGAGATTTTTGGGTGGGATGTGCTTTTTATTTACTCCAAACATTAAAGGATGGGACGCAGCTGGGATGGACTTTGTACCTTCATATCCGCGATGGACTCCAGCTTCTGCTGCTCCTTTGGCTTCCTCCTCTGGAAATCTTCCATCAGGTTCTTGATGTTGGTGCCGATCTCAGCAAAGTTCAGGTACATGTTCTGTGTGGAAGAAAACAGGAAGCAGAGGGAAACTCACTTGAGAGAGTCTTGACAAAGGAAGAGCCTTGAGCAGCTGCAAGAAGGTGGCTCCATCCCCCAAAATCTGCAGCAGGGAGGGGTATGAAATCAAAATACAAGTAGGGCGCGTTATCTCACATCAAATGTCACTGGTGCTGCAACACTGACCGTCACAAATGGCACATCCCCACCCCTGAGCCTCAAAGTGACCAGGAAGCTCCTTTCCCGTGGCAAACCCCCAGATTTGGGCGCTGGGGAAGCCCCCTGGGACACCTACGTTGGCATAGAACTCGTCGTTCTCAGCTGACAGGACCACCTCCCGCAGGTCCTTGCTGATCCCTGGCACCCGGGACAGGTCGATGCGGTTGTTGTTGATCCCCAGCAGCTCGTGGACCATGGCCTGGTACGTCCACTGCCAGGGGACAGAGGAAGGCAAAGGGGTGACCTTGCTGAGACACAGCACTGGGAAATCAATGGACTTCAGCTGAACGCAGCCCAGAGGCTGCTCCTGCTACCTCAGGACACACAGCAGAGTCTGGGTGTGTGTCCCCCTCAAACCAGCCAGGACATTCCAATGAAAATAAACATCACTGATAAATAATCAGTACAGAGGGAAATCACCCCCCCCTCGAGGGCCATTCCAGAATCACAGTATCATGGGAATGGTTTGGGTGGGAAAGGACATAAAACTCATCCTGTTCATGGCAGGGACACCTCCCGCCAGATCAGGAATTCCTGCAGGTAACCTCAAAAGAGACTGGAGAGGGATGGGGGTTAACATTCCTGTTCCAACACCTTTGTTGGCCACCAAAACCCCCAACTTTCTGCCCACAGTTCCACTGCAGAATTCCCTACATGCTCCACTGGCAGGAGCCTTTCTGCATATCAGGAGTTTCTATTTTTATCCTGAGAAGTCTAATAATAACCCAGAGAGAACAGTGACAGCTGATCAGAGCCTTGCCATGCCTAACACTCCATTTACATCCCTGGGAATCTCTTTGGGATAGGAAATCCTGAAACAGCAAGATAATGCCCAATGCTGAGCACGGTCCTGAACACCACAAACCGGGTGTGAGCTGGGCTGTGACAGCCACACCCCTCTGTGACACAGATGTCACCTCCAGATCCTGCAGAACTGGTGTAACAGCAGATCTGGGGCTGCTGATCCCACCCAGGTGCAGCTCCTGATCCCCACATTCCAAGGGAACACCACAGAAATGAAGGGAGACAACAGATCCTGCCAGGATCTGCAGCACAGCATGGAACAAATAAATCCAACGGCTCTCAGCAAATCCAGCAGCCATCAATAACAGAGGGAGACTCAGCAGGGCAAGGTCACTCAACAGCCACGTGCTGCCCACAGCCCAACAAACAACCCCTGGGAAAGGCCCTGCAAACACTGGGGCTCCAGAAGCCACACAGAAGTGCCAGTGGCCCTGTCTTCCAGGCTGCTGGCTCCATCTGCCACTGAAGCCAGCACAAACAACCCCCACTCAGGTCTGGAAAACCTAGCCAGGGGATTAGAAGAGGGATTTTGCAGGGATTGGGGGTGGGAAGCAACACTTTTCTCTCCTACATCCAACCCACGACCTGCCAGTCGAGCTGCTGCAGGACTCTCACACCTGGGCGTGACTCACCTGGTTCAGGAGGGGGGTGATAGCATCATCTGACCTGTCCAGGATGAGGAGCAGGGGAGGGACCTCGGTGCGCCGGAAATCAAACAGCTCGTACTCCTTCGTGATCACTTGCTGTGGAGAAATGGGAAAAGTCCTGCTTGAACACCTGGAAAAAGCTCCCTCTGAGTGTAGATTTATGCACGGAGGGGAGGGAGGGTGAAACCCCAACTGTGGTGGTTTGTGTGCACTGCCAGGGAAGAGCTGAAGGCCCCAGGGAACTGGGACACTGCTCCCAGGAATGCTGTACTCTGGAATTCTCCCAGGAATGCTGTACTCTGGAATTCTCCCAGGAATGCTGTACTCCAGCTGCTGCTCTGGGGAGCAGAGTGGGACAGGACCTGTGCAGTGCTGGGCCCCAAAGTAAATGATGGAATTTACAGGAATCGACTGAAAACAGGCGTTTCCCTTCAGTGGATCCGCAGGCCAAAAACTAACCAAGACTGAATTTATCCCAAAGGGATGTGCTGTGGGTTCCTCTCACCTTCACACACTCGGCCAAGCGCTTTGCTGGCTCTGAGGAGAGCTGGTACCGGATCATGGGGCACTTCTTCAGGGACAGGAGCAGAGCAGTGAGCCCCTGGGTTGTCCTGGTGAGCTGAGCAGGGTCCCAGCTGCGACCCTGGAAGGAAAGGCTGCACTGGTCCCAAACTTTCCCACATCTTAGTTTCAAAGTCCTGAAGTTTCAAAGGAAAGCACAGCTGCACTGGAGCAGCAGGTGCCCAGGGGCTGAACCCGAACTCCCCAGTGTTCCTCTGCTTGCCAAGACCCATTCCCCTCGTGTGGCTCCTCTGGCAGCCCCCCAGTTCACGAGGGCTAAGCATTACCCAGTGTGAGGACAACTGGCCATATTCCTACCCGACAGCAGCCCAGGAGGTTGAGGGAGAAGACGTGTGGGTTCACTGCAATGTAGTCGCCGTAGAACTCCTGAGGAGGAGAGCAGGACACTCCTGTGTCTCTAACCCTGACCCCAGCGAGAGCCATGTGCCAGCACTGGCCACCCAGCCCCAACCACCACCTGGACACACTGGCTCAGACCATCCTTCCTTCCTTCCTTCCTCCACCCCAAACCTCTCCAAGCCCCACAACCTCGCTGACAACTCCTCTCCCGTTTGTACTGTGCATTGCTCCAAGTGCCCAGCTCTTCATCAGCACCACAAACATGGAATAATGGAATTACTGGCTTTGGAAAAGCCCTTTTAAGACCATTGAGTCCAACCACCCCTCCAGCACTGCCAAGGCCACCACTAACCCATGTTCCCACGTGCCACATCCACATGGATTTGAACTTGGCAGCACCTTGTGAGATACAAGAAGAGCAGCAGCTGTGAGAGCACAGGGCACAGAGAGATGGGACCTTTTGTCTTTTACCTCTTCATCCCACATTTGTGTCCTTCCCTCATCCTACCCAGGCCTGTCATGTGCCAATTGGGAACAACAGCCCTCCTGTCTGGAAGCCTGGACTTTCCCTTTGCTTTTTTGGGTTTAGATCTACCCAAAACATCCAAACTTCACCTGGACTTCAGCCACGACCTCCTGCTCATCAGCCTCAGCCAAGGCCTTCACATCACTCTTGCTGATGACGTTGCTGAAATCTGGGAGGAAACAGAGAAGGGGCAGTGGGGCTCCATGCAGACCCTGTGGGACAGCATAGTCTGATCCCCTCCAGAGCAGGAGTAGATCCCACAGAGACCCTCTAACGCTGCAGCTGCAGGTGCTGGAATTCTGAGCCACCTCCCAGGGATGCTCTGAACTCATTCCCTGCCTGTCTCCCCAGTGCCTGGTCCCGCTGTGTCCTGCAGAGAGAGCCACAATGACATCTAGAGGCCACTTCACCCAGCTCCTGGGATCCTACTGACTAATTCCTGGGCTGGAGGACTGCACTTCAACCCCAAACCGTTCTTCATTCATTCCCAAATTCATGAAGCGTTCCATGTCATGAGCAGGACGCATAGGAAGTCACTGCCTGATACACCCAGCACAGGAAGGTGTCGTGTGACCTGCAGTGAGGTGTGGAGCATGTCCCATCCACACTGGGATGCAGAGCCTGTTCCAGATTTATGGACCTCCAGGACCCCTGGATTCTTCATACTCACAGATGAAGTACACGCTGTACTTGGGCCTTCGCAGCTCCTGCACCAGGAGCTCCACGTTCTCCTGTATGGAAAGAGCACGAGGGAGGGCAGAGTTAAGGAATACGGAATAATGGAATCGTTAGGATTGGAAAAGCCTCCGAGATCTTGGTGTCCAGCCATTCCCCCAGCACTGCCAAGGCCACCACCAACCCCATCCCCGACTGCCACATCCACACGGATTTGAACAATTCCAGGGACAGTGGCTCCACCTGTACCAGGGCTGTACAACTCTTTCCACGAAGGAATTTTCCTGAATATCCACCCTAAACCTCCCCAGCACGATCTGAGGCCGTTTCCTCCCGCTCTGGTCTGTACCTTGGTGGGCCGCAGGAAGCAGATGGCCTTGAGGTGTTTCATGGGCTCCCTGTTGGGAGAGTCGAGGCGCTCGAAGAGATAAACCTCGCGCTGCAGGATCTCGGACTGGGTGTACACCACACTCACGGCACCGGTCTGAGGGCGGCAGAGGGGCAGCGCCCGTCACGGCGGCCCTGGGCCCGGCTCCCGGCCCCCGCCGCCCTCCGCGCTTCCGACCCCGCCGCTCACCGTCTCCCGGTCCATCAGCAACACCTTCATACCGGGGCCGCTGTCCTCAATCATCTTGGACACGTACTGCCGGACCGCGAGCACCGCGTTCATCTTGGCGGCGATGCTCCTCTACCGGGGTGTCTGTGACCCGCTCCGGCCCCGCCCCGCCCGGCCCCAGCGCCTGCTGGGAGCTGTAGTCCGGCGGCGGGAGCGGGCCCCAGGGCCTGCTGGGAGTTGTAGTCCGGCGGCGGGAGCGGGCCCCAGGGCCTGCTGGGAGTTGTAGTCCGGCGGCGGGAGCGAGCCCCAGGACCTGCTGGGAGTTGTAGTCCGGCAGCGGGAGCTGTAGTCCGGCGGCCCGCAGCCTCGGCCCGTCCTTCCCCCCACGCCGAGGGGACCCGGGCAGTGAAAATCACTAGGGAGGGCAAAGCACTGAGCCCAACCAGACTCAGCCCAGACGCACTTAAACCCACCCAAACCTACCTTAAAACAACACAACCCCGCGCTGAGTCCACCCTAAAACAAACCAAATCCATCCGCACCCACCTAAAGCCCACCGCAAACACATGCAAACTCCCTCCAAGTCTACCCAAATCCACCCCAAACCACTCCAAATATCCCCACATCCTCCCAGACCCACGCCAAGCCCCCAGAAAGGCTCGGCACACCCGAGGGTCCCCCGGGGTCGCCAAGGACAAAGGACGTGACAGGGTTTCACTGAACAAGAGGCAAAGCTGCTCCTGGAAACTCGAGGCTGGGCGACGCTGGTGCTGCGAGAGCAGCCTGGCCCCGGTAATCACCGGGAGCACGACGCTGGGATTAGGTGCTATTCCCGGCGGGACAGAGCTGACCCGAGGCCAGGCACTCCCCCACTGCCAAAGCCCTATTTATAGCGGGGGATAACAATTAATTAATGATTATGTCCTGCCTTTCACTTCCAATTAAGCGGCTCCCCAGTTCCTCTCAGAGTGACGGACGCCTTTGTCGTCTTTAATCCTTCAGTTTCCTGACGAGATTTTTACTTTTCACTTCCAAATACTCTGGGTCTTCTTTCCTGGAGGCTGTGGAGTTTTGCACGTGTATGGATCTTCATACAAACCCCAAAGATCTGAGTGGTTTAAATAGGGATTTACCTAGAAAAATACAACTCAAATATTTTCTTTTTAACATTTTTTTTATTTCTTGCCTGCTTTTGTTTCTCATATCCAAACTGATGCCTTAAGGAGTGTGTGGGTGCTCCTGGCCAAAGGACGCACAGAATTTTATCTGTGAACTAACCAAACCCAGGGTGTCATCTCCTCTTTAAATCCATCTTTTTCCTTGTCCTTAGGGAAGACAAACCCCTTCTTGTGCCGTTTTAATGAAGTGAATCACAAACCAAATCTCTGAGGCTTCTTGGTGGGATGTTTATCCTTGGTTAGCAGGTAAAACATTTTAAACAACTTTTATTCTGCTGAAGTTTTACACTTTTCATTCCCCACAGGCTGATTGGTGGGGTAGGAGAACAGTTCATGTCCTGGGAGTGGTTGGAATCATGGAATTATTTAGGCTGGAAAAAAAACCCTGCATTTGCAATAATTTTTAATTTAAACCTTCCTTAAGAATTTATTCAAGTATAATTTCTGTAATAACCCTGATTTAACCTCACCAATAACTGCCCTGGGCCTGTCACCACCGTCCCAGCACGAGGACAGACATTGGTCCCTAAGTTGAGGCAATAGGATTGTCTGGGATTATGGCACTGCTATTTTAAGGGATCGAATTTGGTGTCGATTATTTCAAAAGCAATGGATTCTGCACTCCTGATTCCAAGGAGAAATGGCCACGGCAGCCTTTTTTTTCCTGGGACATCACCCAGCACCTCCTGGGTGACTTGGGAACAGGAGTCTTGCAATCTGACACAGCACTTGTGTCCCAGGCATCTCCTCGGGAAAAATGCTCCATGAAAAGAGGCTCTTGGCAGTAAAATAAGGCCTGGATGAGTTTCCAGCTTTGGAGATAAGGAATCATGAGGGGCTTCACCTCGCCTTGTTATTGCTTTACGAGGCAATTGTGCTTTCCCTGTTAGCAGTGAGAGAGGGAAAAAAAACCAAAACCAACCCAAATAAACATTGAAAAGCCCAACTATATCCTTTTGGAAGCAGCATCCCTGTGCCAGTTATGTTCATTGGCTGCTCCAGAGGGCTTTGGGAGAAAGTCAAGTGGAGTTTAAGGCATGAAAAGCTCTTTCCCAACCCACTACCGAGGCACTTGAATGTCACCTTCACTGATTGTTCCAGAGCCAAGGGTAGATCCCAAGTTAAGCTGCTGGCACCTTGTGTCCCCAACCCCTGCACTCCATCCTTGGATGCTGCCTTCACTAGTGAAATGAGTTCCACGCAAAATCCCGGCCTCCCTCCTCCAGTGCCATCTGCTCCTCCATCCTTATCCCTTCCCTCTGCCCCTGATCCTCTTTATGGCCTCTTCCAACTGATCCCAATGTCCTGCAGCAAATCTGGATGAATCACCATGCTCATTAGGGGGAACCAGGTTCATCTCCCTCCATCCCTGTGTTGTCCTGTGTGGAGCAGTTGTGCCTGTCCCCATTGCCTTGCCCTGCATGTGGCTCTGGAGGACCAGCAGCATCAGCAGCACCTCCCCTGGCTTCTCAGTGGTAAATTCACAACGAATTTAAACCCTTTCACTCAGTCTGGGAATGGTTCTAACTGGAGCTGTCAGGAAGGAGATGTGATTTTATGTGTATTTAACACTGTTCTGACCCCTCACCATGGCTCCAGCAGGAGCAGGATGAGGACAGGGTGAGATGGAATGGGCATCCATCACTCTGGAGCTCAGGGGGCACTCTGGAGAACAGGGACCACTCCAGAGCACAGGGACACTCCAGCCCCTTGCTGGGCACCAGAGACATCGGGCAGGATCCACTGTGTGGACAAACACTGCAGGCAGCAGGGACAAACCCTGGGCCTGTCCTTTCTGTGCTGGACATTTCCCTGCCCAGACACACAAACAATCCTTTTGTGCAGGACACAAACAAGGGCAGGTTCCTGGCAGAACACAAAGAATGGATTCAACGTTGGGATCAGCTGAGTTGTGAGCATGACGTGGCCTGTTTGTCACCAGCTCCAGCAGCCCCTGGCCTCCACTGGCCACAGCTCCAGCACAGTGCCTGCCCTACCTGTGTTTTTCCTAAGAGAAAACCTGGAGGTTTTCTCCGGGTAGGAAGAGGAAAGCTGAGTGGGAGATGGACCAGGGGGAAAATACACCAGCAATGGCTCCATGAGGGCTGTGCCAGCACTTCCTGGCACATCCTGACACAGCCAGTGGCATCACCAGCCCCCTGCTCTGGCCACCAGACCCCCGCATCTGGCACAGCACTGGGACATACTGTGTGCTTCTGTGGGCACCCACAGCACAGGGAATGCCAGACCCTTGGCACAGGGAATGCCGTGCTCTCAGCACAGGGAATGTCAGACCCTTGGCACAGGGAATGCCAGACCCTCAGCACAGGGAATGCCAGGCCCTCGGCACAGGGAATGCCAGACCCTCGGTACAGGGAATGCCAGACCCTCGGCACGGGGAATGTCAGACCCTCGGCACAGGGAATGTCGTGCTCTCAGCACAGGGAATGCCAGACCCTCGGCACAGGGAATGTCAGACCCTCGGCACAGGGAAAGTCAGACCCTCGGCACAGGGAATGTCAGACCCTCGGCACAGGGAATGCCAGACCCTCGGCACAGGGAATGCCAGGCCCTCGGCACAGGGAATGTCAGACCCTTGGCACAGGGAATGCCAGGCCCTCGGCACAGGGAATGTCAGACCCTTGGCACAGGGAAAGTCAGACCCTCGGCACAGGGAATGCCAGACCCTCGGCACAGGGAATGCCAGACCCTTGGCACAGGGAATGTCAGACCCTCGGCACAGGGAATGCCAGACCCTCGGCACAGGGAATGCCAGGCCCTCGGCACAGGGAATGTCAGACCTCGGCACAGGGAATGCCGTGCTCTCAGCACAGGGAATGCCAGACCCTCGGCACAGGGAATGCCAGGCCCTCGGCACAGGGAATGTCAGACCCTTGGCACAGGGAATGCCAGACCCTCGGCACAAGGAATGCCAGACCCTCGGCACAGGGAATGTCAGACCCTCGGCACAGGGAATGCCAGACCCTTGGCACAGGGAATGTCGTGCTCTCAGCACAGAGAATGCCAGGCCCTCGGCACAGGAATGCCCTCAGCATGGGCAATGTCGGGCCCTGGGTCGAGGGACAGGCCATCCCACCAGCTGCTGCCCCACTCGCCATTGTTCCCGTGCCGTGGGCCAGAACAAGAAGCTTTCCATGGTAGGGAAAATGCCTCTCAATGAGAGTCAGGCTCAGGGAGCGGCTGCTGACCCCTCACCCTCCAGGGTTGGTGTTTCAGCCCCACTGACCCCACACAAGCCAGCCCCATGCAGGGGGCACAGACCCCACGGAAGGGGGTACCCAAGGTCTCAGGCCCCACAGTGGGAAGGATTACTCACCCCTTAAATGGGGTCTCATGCCCCATGAAAGGCGTTACCAACATAGAGGGGTTTCAAGCCCCTCAGCACGGTCTCAGACTCCATACAGGGAGTCTCAGGCCACACTCAGGGGGTCATGGGCCCCTCACGGGGGTCTCAGGCCACACACAGGGGGTCATGGGCCCCTCACGGAGGTCTCAGGCCCCTCACGGGAGTCACAAACTCTTCACGGGGGTCTCGGGCCCCTCACGGGAGTCACAAACTCTTCACGGGGGTCTCGGGCCCCTCACGGGGGTCTCGCAGCCTCTCCGGGCTCTGAGGCGATCTCGGTCACGCGCACCCCCCTCAAGGCGCCAGGGGGCGCTCTGCTCCCCCCACTCCCGTGCACGCGCGGGGCGCCCAAAGGTGGGCGGGACCGGGCCTGGCCCTGCGCCGCCATTGGCCCCTCCCGGCACAGCCGCGTGCGCCCGCCAAAGTGTTCCGGGCGGGAACGGGGGCGGTGGCGCGTTCCGGGTGGCGCGTTCCGTTCCCCCCCCCCCCCCCCCGCTCCCCCCCCCCCCCCCCCCGCCCGCCCCGGGAGCGGCCTCAGCGGCGGCGACGGCGGCGGGAGGGCCCGGGGGCCGCTCCGGGCCGGGCCGCGCCAGGCCGCCCATGGAGCCTCTCGTAGGTAACGGCGGGTCCTCGCTCGGCCTCGGGAAAGTTTTGGCGGGGACGGGCCTTTGGGGCGGCGTCGGCGGCGCCCGCGGGGTCTTGGCGCGGCCTCAGGGACCGGCGGGGGGCGGGTCCCGGTGTGGGTTTCGGGGTGCGGGTCCCGGAGGTCGTCCCGGGGTACGAGGGTGGGTCCCGAGGTGCGGGTCCCGGCTGCGGGTCCCGCCTCAGCCCGGGGGCCTGCGGGGCCGGGAGGGTTTCCCCTTGCCGCGGCTGGTCTGGGGCCGTTCCCGGTGCGGAGCCTCTCCCCGGGCTTGTCCCGCCGCTGGAGCCACCGCCTGCCGGGGCCTTCACCGCCGTGGGTCGGCGCTCCCCGGGGAGGGGGCGACCCCGGCTGCCCCTGGGGCAGGGGAGTGATATTCTCCTGGTCCCGGCGACTTGGGGCCAAATAATTTTCCCCTTGGTACGTGTTTTCCCCTGGGAGCGCCGGGATATCCGGACGGCTGCCCGGTCCGGACTGGGGTCGTTCCCGAGGTCCCTTCCCGGGCGGGGGAGAGCCGTGAGCGGCCGCCGGTGCCGGGCTCGGGTCCGTCGGCGGCGAAACACGAGCTCAAAAACAACCCTGGAGTTCTCGAGTCCCGATCCACGGGGAAAGGGAGTTAGTTCCTCGTCTGGCTGATTCCTGGCTGCCTCGCCGGTCTCCGTGTTGTCGATGCCGCTCCCAGCCCCGGACGATTCCCCAGCTCCAGGGAAACTGTTCCGAGGGCTTGGCAGTCAGTCCCGGTAGCGGGACGGAGCCTCCCGGGGGTTGGATCCCGGTGCACCGGGAATGCTGCGAGTCCCCTCGGCTTTCTTATCAGTGAAATGGGGTGCTCGGGATGGCTCCAGGGTGAGAGCCGGGACCAGGGATCTCGGGGTTTATAAAGGCCTTGTTGTCCGCTGAAGTCATGGAGCTGGAAAGTCTAAACTTCCAGCCAGGACTCTTTTGCTCTGAATCGCCGCTGGGTTTTATCGTCCTGAATTGTTACACGTCCATGCTGAATAGCGTTTTGGGGAGATGGGATGTTTAAGGTACTTAAAGATGGTTTAGTGCTAAAGGAACTTTTCGAGTGGAGATGCTGTGCCCACTTGTGGATTGCGGTATTGGATGTGTCTGAAGGGGTGGCTGTCAGGATACACAGCTGGATCCAGGCATCCCTTACACATGCTTCAGGTGCGAGACCCTTGTCAGCCCCTGGGATGGGCAGGAACATCTAAATCCCATGGGATGGAGCACAGCTGGGGACGGAGAAAGGAGCTGTGTGCCCAAATCACTTAAAATTCAGGATTCTGCTCTTCCTGGTGCCTTAGTATTGGTCGGTTTGGTTTTCTGTTGGAATTTATTTAATTTTCTGCTGGTGTTTGTGGCGAATCTGTGCCACTCGGTGCCGGGATGTGGCTCTGCTGTCTGTGGGGGAGCTCTGGGAGATGCTCTGGCCCTCAACTGGCACTTCAGCTCTCACAGTCCTGTGTTACACACCCTAAACCCATCCCTGCAAGTGACTGAAAATGGATTTTCTTTGTGGGAAGAGCACTGGCTTGAAATATTCTGGGGAGGAAACGCACAGAATCGGTGATGAAGCTGCTGTGGCCTCGATTGCAGAGGGGACACTTGGAGCATCCCTCTGGGATACAGGCAAGGACAGCGTGTGCCAGGCCCAGCTCTTGCACAGAACCAGGGTCAGGCTGGAAATAGTCACGGCCTGGTTTAAGGAGAGCTTGGCTCAAAGGGAATTTCTTTGGTGCAGACACTGAGAGAACTCAGTTTGTAGTCAGTGCTTCCTTAGAGAATCCTATAATTTTTGGGAGCAAGAGGAATTGATAACCAGGGGGGATGATGATGGTCGACAGAGCCTGGATGTGATGGAGCCACTGTGTTTGTGTTGGAGACTTGTTTGGCTTTTATCTGTCTTGGAGGTGTCAAGCTGGTGGCTTGTTCAGCCCAAGGTTCAGGATGACCTGGGTATTGGGAGGAGCCCAGCTGTGTCTGGAGCACTGGGAAGCAGCTGGAACTCTGGAAAAAATGAGATGAAGCTGTTCATTGAAGCTTTATAAAAACGGGATGATTTCCATAACCGTCGCTTCACTCCTGCCCCAGTTCCTGAGCACCAGCATGGGTTTAGGAGCCCCTTTTTTCCTGCTGGAAAAGCTCATTTGTGGGGATTATGTGCTGTCCTTTTGGATTGTGCTAAAACTCTGTCAGAGGTTCCAGAGCCTGCAGTTCCCAGAATCTTGGAGAGCTGCTCTTACCAGGCATGAGGTGCAGCCACATAGCCACATCCAGCACCGCCACAGCTGCCTGTGCCATCTGTTGTTCCCAAACATCCCTGTTTTTCCCTTTTGGACTGCCTTCCTCCCACACTCACAGCACCCCTCCTTTGGTCTGAGGGGGCTGATGAGCTTCAAGGGTGTCGTGCACCATCGGCTTTATCAGGAATAACTGTTTTTTGTTGATGATGATGATGAGCTGGGTTGATTCCCATCCTGGAAGAGGCAGGAGCTGCATGGTCTGTGTCCCATCCAGCATTTCCGGACGAAGCTTAGTGACCACAGCACAGGTGTCAGGTCAGGACGGTGCCGTTAATCCCGGCACGGCGTGTGGCTGCTCTGATGGTGTTAGGTAACCTGCTGGACCAGGACAGGGTTGTGGGATGGGGTGGAGGCAGCCCCCACCGTTCTGGGGAGCAGGAGAAAGCCAGAAACCTCCTTCAGGAGCATCAGGACGTGCTCGCTTGGAGCTCATGGAGAAGCTCGTTTTTCTCATCGTTACTCCGATATGGTTCAGTTTGGAGCTGCTCCCGTGTCCCACCTGCAGTGTGGTCTTTCTTTCCCCTTGGGACCCCTCTGCTTAGCCCTGAGTGCTGCTTTTTTTTTTCAGGCTTTTGGAGGATTTGGGGTTTAGGAGTTTGATATGCGTTCGTTTTCCCCTCTGCTGCAGCTCCCCGATGGTAGAAGCAAAGACATCCATGTGGGTCTGGTGGGATTAAATTTCCCATGGATTTTGGGCACCTCCTGCCTCCCCTGCAGCTCCCTGAGGGTCTGGCCTGGGGTTCTCCGTGTCCCTGTGGGGACAGGATGTGGCGGAGGGGCTGGGCCAGGAGCACAGCCCTGGGAGTGGAGTCCTGGCTCCCAGCTTGGTTCCTGCGCTCAGCAAAACATCACGTGGCAGATCCGGGGGAGAGACGTTGGTTTGCTGCTCCTAAAATATTTCTGGTTGTGTCTTTATAAACATGTCGGAGCCACCGGTCCTGGCCGACCTTGGGTCAGGATTTGGCCCTAACAAAGAGAATTATTTCCTGTTTCTGCAGCATGTTCAGCATGATTGAGATCTAACAAAATAAGGGAATTAAAGTCCCATAAATTCCAGTCTGGAACTTTGAATGGATCCAGTTTTTGCTGCTTCGCAGTTGGTTCTGGTGAACTGCTTCACTTCGGCGTTCCCAATGGTTTATTTCCCCCCAGAATGGAGCTGAGAGAGATTGAGCTCTTGTACCTCATGTCCTCTTGAACTCCTCAGTTTCCTGACTTCTCTGATGATGTCGGGGCAGGGAGCACAGTCCTGCCTGCAGAGGGCTGGGATGCTCTGCATGCTCCTGGTGAGTCCCCTTCCCAAACCTGGCATGTGACCATTGGCGTTGCAAGAGAGAGGAGGCTCTGGAGGGTTTTATGACTTTCCCCTTATTTCGGACGGACGTGTGATGTTAAAGGTTTGAATTCCCATTAGTAAGGATTTGCAGGCTGCCGGGATTGACTCAGCTCAGCTTTGCCCCATCCACAAAGGCGGAACTGGGCAGATTTCCTGCTGCCTGGAAGGCTGAAGGTTGGTGTCAGTGTTGGGCGGATCCATTGGCACATTGGGATGGGGCTTTCACTCAGTTCCCATGGGCGTATAACTATGGAATGCTGTTTGCATGAAGCTCCAGCTCCTGTGACTCCAGCGTGGCTGATCACTCTTCACTTCTGTCAGGAGTCTTGGTGTGCTCAGGCCCTGTGGAAGTATGGGAGGATATTTGTTAAACATTTGCTGAAAAGTCTGCTGGTGTGTCCTGAGAGAACTGTTGGGATCACCGGGACCACAGGAACAAATGGGCTTAGTCCTAAATACATGTTTCCCGCATATTTCTGGTTGGAATGTGCCAGGAGCACTCACTTTGGATTACATCCAGCTGTGCTGCATCCCTGTGTGCTCCTGGGGGGCTTTGGGGTGTGCTCAGCCCCTGCTCCATTGCTGAGGGATGGATTTGCAGTTGTGGATCTCCTGGGGCTTGGATTTCCTACCTGGGCTTATATTTCCAACCTCTTCTGGAAGGAGGGAAGAGGAGAGAGCATTTCCCTTCCACAGAGAAAGAAAATAATCAGTAACTCCGGGGTGGGGACATTTCTCCATCCAATCTCTCAATAAATCTCCAACAATCCATCACCGCCTTGCTCGACCCAGAGTTTTCCATCTGTGTTTTCCCTGGCATTTTTGTGCACGCAGGAGTTTGGAATGCCGTGGATGAAGGAGTGGGATGTGCTGCTTGTTCCCTCCCCAAACCTCCGCTGTGTGTGCTGAGTTTTCATTCTCATTGGAATTCCACACCCACCTGAAGGAAGTTTTACCCGTTATCGCAGCCAGTTTCATCCTGGAGCTGCCACTTGTTTCTGCAGCTTCTTGCCAGGGATTAGAGGATACAAACGTGCGGCTCCCCTAATTAGGGATGTTCCGTAAATTGGAGGAGTAAGAGCAGGAATCGCTGCCAAATCCTGCTCCCGGGAACGTGCTGGGCTTTGGCATAGCTTCTTCCGATGCAGCTCCCAGTTTGCTCCAGCAGTGAAGGGAATATGGAGTTTTTTCTGGGAGGAGGAACTTGACAATGACACTTGTGAGAGTGGAAATGGTTTCTCCGGCAAAGCCAAGAAATTCCAGGTTAAAGACTGGATGTCACGGTTGCTTTTGGGGAGTTGTGCTATTAGGGGATTTCACCCACCTTTAAGGATAATCTTGGAAAAAAACATTTCAAGGCACCAAGGGAGAGTTTTGCCCATCTTTAGGGATAATCCTGAAAAAGAGACTTTATTTCCTGGGCACCAAGAAGACAACCAGATCTGTTCATGTTCCACACAATCCTGAAATTTGCTCGTGGACCAATACACTAGCACCTCCTTCTCCCAGCCTTCCCAGATTTTCCCCTTCCAGATTTTCAGCTTGGCATAATTTTTTTTTTCCCTTTCTTTTCTGTTCCTTGATGGCAGAATTTTTATCCCAGCCTTTAACTGCAAAGCACCAAATTCCATGGAGCGCTTTGCCGATCTGCACTCCCACGGATGAGGCTACTCTTCCTTTCCCTCTCTGCCCTGAGGAATGCGGAAAATCAGGATTTGGAGGCATGGCAGGAGCACACGCCTTCCGCAGGCTCAGAACCCGACAAAATCCAGATTTATGGAATAGATCTGTGGTTTTGTTCCCTTCTGGGAAGGAGCACTGGAGTCAAAGGAGTCTGGCGAGGTGTTCTGGAGTGGAAAGGAGCTCTGTCTGGACATTGATTTTGTCTGCCAGAGTAATTGGGATTTGTTTGGTTTGGTTTTTTTGCCTGAAAGGGGCTTTTAAAAATGTATTTTCCTTAGGACACATCTCCTAATTCTAGCATTTTGTCCATACCTCCCTTTCCCTGCCTCACAGCTGGCATGCTTGGAGTGGGATGGGGCAGGGATTTGCTCCCTGTAAATGTACAAGAGAAACATTCCGCTTTCTCATTGCTCCCAAATAATCATTTATTGAACGATTTGTTCTTGGGTCCTTATTCCTAATTTGGAAAGAAAAACTCCACCATCTTTGAGATGAGGATTAGGTTCAGTTCATGAATTTTCTAAGGAAATGCCTGTTGCTGGTTACAGCAAAGCGGGTGTTGTTCTCCCAGTTCTCAGGGAATGAACTGGCAGTCCTGGAGCACGGTTAGTTTTACGGGGAGGTTTACATCCCCCTCTGCTCAGTCGCCATCGGGATGTGCAGTCTGCTCTTGGTGTCATTCCCAGATTGATGCTGAGAAGCCAATCCGGTGCCACTGACTCCATTTGGCCTTGGCTATGGACATCGTCCTGTCGGATTTTGTTCGCTCAACGGGGGCAGAGCCGGGGCTGGCCAGAGACCTCCTCGAAGGTATGGAAAACCGGGAATAATGAGGGAAGTGCCTGGGGCGGCTGATGAGGGAACCGGGAGGAAAAAAGTGTTGGAAGTGGGCTGAGGTAACTGCTGCCTGGAATAACACCTGACACAGATGTTTAGGAGGAAATGCCTCAGTTTCTGTGCTGCCTGAGGCTGACCAACGCTGCTCCCTTCCCACCCAGGCAAGAACTGGGACCTGAGCGCGGCGCTGAGCGACTTTGAGCAGCTCCGGCAGGTGCACGCGGGGAACCTCCCGCATTCCTTCGGCCAGGACCGCGGGGCCCGGCCCCCGGAGCGGGAGCTGGGGCGCCCGGGGAGGCCCCCGCTGCAGCGCCAGGATGACATCGTGCAAGGTCAGTGTCCTGCAGCCAGAGGGATCTGTCAGACCTCCTGTCCGCCGGAGCCATCCGGCTGCTGGAACCGCGGCGCTTTGGTGGTGGCTGCTGTGAGATGTGCTGCTTCTGCCTCACTTTGCTGGTTTGCTTTTCTTTCTTTCCCCCCAGAGAAGCGCCTGTCCCGCGGCATCTCCCACGCCAGCTCCACCATCGTGTCCCTGGCCCGTTCCCATGTCTCCAGCAACGGCAGCAGCAGTGAACACCTGCTGGAGATGCCCATCTGCACCTTCCAGCTGCCAGACCTCACCGTGTACTCCGAGGATTTCCGCAGCTTCATTGAGCGGGATCTTATCGAGCAGTCCATGTTGGTAGCACTGGAGCAGGCTGGTGAGTGCTGGATCCGTGCTGGTGGCGTGTGCCGTGGGCAGCTGGGGAGTGTCACCCACGGGAACACCCTGGGATATCACAGGGATGAATCTCCAACAGGGAATCATTCCGTCATTTTTATGACCTGGCGCAAGGGCCGAGTAGGAGCTGCTTCCTGACACCCGTGGAAACTGAGTGCAGATAACCCAGGGCCGTTATCACTGTGCACAGCTGAGAGGGAAAATACCCCCAAACTTGCATTGTCTCACCTCTGCAGCATCCCAGTGCTCCGTCCTGCTGGTCCCAGGGAGAGACACAGAAAAGGGAATTCCTGTGTAACACAGGAATTTTGTCCTACTGACAAATTTCTGTACTGATTACAGACCCTGGAGGTTGATGCTGCTACTCCAGTGCCTGCTGGGTGCCGGGGTGGGAACCCCCTGCTTTGCTTTCTGTCAGGTTCCTGAAGAGCTGCCAGGGGATCTGTAAATGAGGGAATGAGGGGTACATGTGTGCTGGCAGGGAAAAACCTCATCCCTGGTGCCAGGAAGGTTCTCGTAGGCAGGGGCAGAATGTGATGAGGGATCTCAGGAGGGTTTACACTCCCCAGTGTTTCTGTGGTGCTGCTTATACCAGAAAACATATTATCCTTAGGGATAACAGGCACTCTGAGGGGCCAACTTCTCCCCCTCCGGCTCAGAAGTTGCTGTAAGAAATATTCTCATGTTTTGGGAATGAGCACTTGATCCCAGCGATCCCGTTACACGGCGACGCCGTGCAGTGACAGCAGAGCTGCAAGCTCTGGTGCAGATAAACCCCAGATCTCATCCCAGTGGAGCCAGAGGTTGGGTTCCTGTGTCCCAACACAAATGGGGTGTGGGGCTGGGGGTTCTTGCGTGCTTCGTCTCTGGACTTGGGGCACTTCCAGGTGTGCTGAGATGCCGTTAACTGGAAGGAATTTAGAAATTGTGAGTTTTAGAAAATGCCTTTTGGAGACTTTAGTATTCGTGGGTTGTTATAAATGAGTGTTTTGTCTGTAACAAAGGGCTGTAGTGCAGCTATGAAATATTCCAAGCTGGATTCCAAGTAGGGTTTTGAGCATAGTGCTGTGATCTACAGAGACTCCCGTTATTAATTTAGCACCTTAGGGGATTATGGAGATATTTTATAGCCCAATAAATGTTCAGATCCTCTTCCCCATGTATTCAGAGATCCTGTTACAGCATCATGGCAGAGTAAATGCTTTCTAAGTGGTTGTAAACTTCAGTGAGATCCTCTGGGAATGCTTTGCATGTGCTTGCAGTGGTATGGAAAGGTCTTGGTGGAGCTGAAACCTCAGCCCTCAGTGGAGCCTTGGTGTCCCTTGACACAAACCCTTGTGGATCGGGAATCAGGCCTTGCTCTGAGTTGGGAAGCTGCAGGGTGGGTTTGCTTGTGGCACACGGAGAGGAGCAGTCCATGGTGCTTCACCTGAGGATATTAGGGGGAAAAAAAAATCATGAAGAACTGAAAGATCCTGATCCTGGTCCTTCACCTCAACCAGAGGGAAACGCCTTTGGTCTCTGCTTGCCACACAGGGCAGCACATGGTGTCCATGTCTGTGTTGGATCCCTCATGCTGGCATCAGGAGCAATCCCTGAGACACTCCTTGTGTCACACAGCAGCGAGAGTGGATTCCCGGTAGCCTTAGGGAAGCCATTTGTGGTTTGGATGAGGCAATCCTCCCTTCAGGCCGGGTGGAGCTATCAGTTCCTTCCCATTGCCATCACCCGTTCAGGTGGCTCCTGCTGGAAGATACAATGGGATTTCCCCCAAACACCCTGTGGAGGCAAACAGGTGTTTTTTTGGGCTAACACAGGGTCATGGTCTCTGGATGCCAGCGGGCTTTTCCTGTGTGCAGAAGATCTGTTGCCAACCATGGTCATTCTAGGAAGATCTCTCAGTCTCCTAAGTCCAGTTGATTTCCCTGCAGAGGTCTCGGGCCTGGCTCTTAAGAGCCACACACAGAGAAACGTGTTGTTTTCAATACTTCTGGGCAGCCTCTTGGCCTTTCCGCTGCCTTGACGGAAGCAAAACACTGGAGGAGGGTTGGGCGTGTGGTTCCTTTGGAGACGACTTCTCTTGCGTAACCCGAGTCAGTGCAAACACTTGGGCACAGAAATACCTCTCCGAGGTGTGTCCCCTCAGATCTGACTTGGGCAGAGGTTGCACAACCTCTGAAGCACCAACTGGACATGCAAACTCCGTGGAAAAGAGCATCGAATCCTGCGGGAATGAGGGGAAATGAATAAGAAGAAGCTCTCGGTGCTGCCCTTAGCAGCATTACGTGTGGGACAGCTCCTGTGAGGCGCCGTGTTTGCTCCCCTGGCCCTGGGCCATTTGGCCAGGCTCCCAACTCTGCCGTGCCAGGAGCTATATTGAGGGAACAGCCGGCTTCTCCATGCAGAGCCATTGTCCTCAGGCTCAGTGCGGAATGCTTCCAGCTCTGGCGGGTCCCTTTCCTGATGCTGGGGACAAGAATGACCTGCCTGTGTCACACTGAACTTAGTGGGTTTTTGTTTCCTAGTGTTTGGGGATGTTTTAACCCCTGTTCTTTGCCTTTAGTTCCTCTCCAGCTGCTCTCCCTGAGGTTGTACAAAGCGTTTTTAGAAATCTCATGTCTGTGTGCTGGGATCTCTGGAAGGGATCATGCTCCAGAGGAAAGAGAAGCTCTTTGGAAACGATGGGAAAGAGCTGGTTTCCTGCAGGAGCAATTTAAATACAGCTTGAAAGCGTGAACAGCCTCATCCAGCCAAAAACCTGCCTATTGCACAGGATCCAAAAACTCCTGGAAAATATGGCAGCCGAGGAGGGATGTTGAGGGCAGGGTGAGACAAGGATTGGGAGGCTCAGAGTCCTCATCCAGCCCAGCTTCGCTCCCTTGGGAAGGGCTGAATCTCCAGCTAGACTGGGCTCACTGGGTGTTTTTTTCCTACCTTCTGTTTTTAGCTGTTCTTGACTCGAATCACCACAATGACCCAAAACTCCCAGTCTAAAGCGCCTTTGGTTTGCACTTGCAGCAGGAAAGCTGCTGGGATCAGCAGAAATCCTGGAATATTCTGCCTAAAAAACAGTGAGCAGGGGAACCTGGCCATGAGAGGGTTGAAACTGGAGAGATTTGCTTCCAGGAAGAAGCAAAAGGCTGGCTTTCCTGGAGAAACTGTTTGTGCTGGGTGCTCCTGGAGGTTTTTTCAGCCTGATGGGCTATGGAGACAGAAATAAGGGGTGTCAGAGGAAAAACAGATAGAGGAGAACTGGTCTGGGTGGAAGTGCTGGCTCCTATTTGTGTGTAACTCTGATTTGTGTGACCCCAAATTCAGCCCAGCCTTTTCCTGGCATCCCTGGGGAGTTTTGCAGTTCCAGTCTCCTTTTTTTTTTTTTTTGTTGCTTTGTCACTGTCCTGACTCTTCTTTCCCTGCAAGTCCCGGGATGGGTCTGTACCTTCCCTGCCTCTCCAGGCATTCCCCAGCTCGTTGGGCTGGTTTTTGTTCTTGGCCGTGGTTTCAGAAGGGCTGAGCCCCACAGTGCCCTCCAGGGTCCCCCCAGTCCTGTGCTATGCCATGGTTTCACACTCTCCCAAATTTCCCTAGGGCGTCTCAACTGGTGGGTGACAGTGGATCCAAGCTGCCAGCGGCTGCTGCCCCTGGCCACCACTGGCGACGGAAATTGCTTGCTCCACGCTGCCTCCCTGGGTAAGGCTTGGCTTAATCCCCAGGGAAACAGCCAACCAGTGTCTGGACAAGAGCCCACGATGCCCCTTTTGGGAGCAGAACCCACCCGTTCTGTCGGGAAGCCAGGATGCTGCTGCTCCTCCTGGCTGCAGTAGCATTGGTGTGCAAGAGCAGTGGCAGTGCTCAGGCACCGTGGATGTGGGATGGCTTGAAGGGATGGGGCTGCCAGCAGCTTCTCAAATCCTTCTCCCCCTCTGTCTGGCAAGTTTCCCCTGAATTCCTGAAGGAAATGTGGGATACTGGAGCGGCCTCTTCCCTTCTCTGGCATGTCTGTGCAGGGACCTCAGTGGGTCAGGGAGTGACGCTGTTCCCTCCTGACCTTCCAGTCTATTCCTTCTCCCTGCAGGCATGTGGGGCTTCCATGATCGGGATCTCATGCTCCGGAAATCTCTCTACACCCTGATGGACAAGGGAGTGGAGCGGGAAGCGCTGAGGCGGAGATGGCGCTGGCAGCAGACGCAGCAGAACAAGGAGGTAGGAGCCAACTGAACGTTGGTTTGGGTTCCTCTTTGCCAAGGGGAACATTCTGGGAAAAAAAAAATCGTGTGGGTTTGGGAGGTGCTTTCTGTCAGGTCTGGAACTTTAAGGCAGCTCCCTGCTGTGCCGTTGGACTGTGCTGTGGTAAGGGGTGTCCTGTCAGAATTGCAGTCAGAGCTGCAGCAAAACGAAGGGGTCTTGGGACAAGTGACAGGACAAGGGGAATGGATGTAAATTGAGAGGGAAAGTTTGGATGAATACTGGGAAGCACTTTCAAAGACACGGCGCGGAGTATGTTGATTGTTTTTGGAGAAACCCATAGAGAAAAGTTGTGCTGTGGGTATAAACCTGTGCTGGAAGAGCTTTACGTGGAGAATTTTGGGGTTCTCTTTGCTGTTTTTCAGTCCGGCCTGGTTTACACGGAGGAGGAGTGGCAGAAGGAGTGGAATGAGCTGATCAAGTTGGCATCCAGCGAGCCCCGCGTGCACTACGGCACCAACGGCAGCAGCTGCGGCGGGTACGGGGCAGAGGACACATCCAGGTGTTCAGCAGGGAACCTCCTCCCTCAGGGCACTGCTCTCGTGGTGCCCCAGGGCAGGGCAGCGGGTCTGTGTTGGCCTGCCTCCTTGAGGTTTCAGGGGAAGGACAAAGGACCCTGAGGAAACACAAGGCACAAATCCCAGGAAAGGATTTTGGTGCTGCACGGCCTCTTCTGTGGGGTAGCACATGGATTGAGAGGGGGAAAAAAAAAAAATCTTTTCCTTGTGTTTCCTTGTGTTGCTCGCTCTGAAATGAGAGAATAACCCAGAGCTGAGAGTTTTTGCCATCTCTCACTTCTGTTTCAAGGACACTTCCCTGCCACAGCTGTCCAACTCCTTAGATAAGGGACTCCCAGCAATGCCAGGCACCAGCTGGGCATTCCTTGGGCACAAACCCTTGTCCTGGAGTGGAACATTTTGTGAATCCACACCTAAATCCTCAGATTAGTGCTGAGATCAGCCTTAGCACCGTCCACCCACCTCTACGTGGCTGACTGTGAAACCTCCTCCTGCTGTTACAAAGCAAATGATTGAATAACCGAAGGATGAAATTGAACTTCTCCTTTCCCCAAGGGTGGAGAGTTCAGAGGAGCCGGTGTACGAGAGCCTGGAGGAGTTCCATGTCTTTGTCCTGGCCCACGTTCTGAAGAGACCCATTGTGGTGGTGGCAGACACGATGCTGCGGGACTCGGGCGGCGAAGGTGAGACCTTCCTCTCTTCCCAAAGCCTCTCTGATCTGCCCACCTTTCCTTTCTGCCCTGTGTTTTCCTGGGGCCTCTTCGCCGTCAAGGCTGGACCTGGAATTGGGAATGGCACAGGGGGGAAAATTGACCTGCTACAGGTGAACCCACAGAGGGACCAGGGCCAGGCTTGGCTCCCAACACCATTTCTGCTGCTTCAGGGGCATCCACACAAGGTTTTTTTCCTTTTTCTGTCTCTTTTGCCTCTACACACACACATCTAGAGATGGGAAATTGTGTTTCCTGGGTGGTGGATTTTCCGCCATCAGCTTCAATTTCCTGTCAGAGAAGGTTAATCAATTTCCATCGTTCTGTGGACAAAGTCTGTCTTGTGGGGGAGTGAAGAGGAGGGCTTTTCATAGAAAATACCGGTTCATTCTACATTTTAAATCTTCCTTATGTAAAATAAATATCTATTTTGGGTTGTGGTTTTGTTTAATGTCCCCTGAGATGACAGATAATTGCAGGTGAGCCCTTGACTGAGGCAAGTGGCTCATTCTGGAGCAGTTGCAGCACAAATAACTCTGAACTCTTGAACCTGTGATCAGAGCTCACCGCTCTCGTTTCTTCCCAGCATTTGCCCCAATTCCCTTTGGAGGGATCTATCTGCCCCTGGAAGTCCCAGCCAACAAATGCCACCGGTCTCCCTTGGTTCTGGCTTATGACCAAGCCCATTTTTCTGCCCTGGTCTCCATGGAGCAGAAGGAAAACACAAAGGATCAAGGTGAGTGATGAGATTCGGGTGAACAAAGCACTGAGGAGGAGGACTTGGGGGTGCTGAGGGGGAAAAGCTGACCAGGACCTGTCATTGTGCACTGTCAGCCCAGAAAACCAACAGTATCCTGATCTTGGAGCCCTTCCAATGCCTAAAGGGACTCCAAGAGCTGGAAAGAGACTTGGGACAAGGGTCTGGAGTGACAAGACAAAGGGAATGGCTTCCCACTGACACAGGGTGGAGTTGGAGGGGATATTGTGAAGAAAGTCTTCCCTGTGAGGGTCGTGAGGCATGCCATGGTGCTTTGGCAATTCCATGATCCCTGGCAGTCCCTGGGATTTGCCATCAGGTCATTCCCGTTGGAGGTGACGATGCTCCTGGTGGGTGCTCAGAGTTGGCTCCAAGCGTGGAGTATTTGTCCTTTTTGGGCTGTAAACATGACATTTCTGTCCCGGGGCAGCTGTGATCCCCCTGACAGACTCTGAGCACAAGCTGCTCCCTGTGCACTTCGCCGTGGATCCCGGGAAGGAGTGGCAGTGGGGAAAGGACGACAGTGACAATGTCAAGCTGGCCAGGTTGGTGATCTGCAGGTGATCCAGGGTGAGGCTCCACTGAGGGTCTGGATGTTCTGCAGAACAGAGAGGTCACAGATGAAGGGGTCAGTCCCCACCCCAGCTGGGATTTCTTGTGCTGGATGAAAGTTGTGCCCAGGGAATGATGCTGCTCATGGGGATGGAACAGCTTTTCTTTCGTTTTCCTTCATTTTGATATGATCTGGGTGGGGCTGTGACATCTCACGAGCTTCTTTCCCACACAGTAAGTAGATGATGCTCCAGATCCTGGAGCTCTGGGCTGAGCATAGCTCAAGACACCAGCAGCAGTGGAGGATTTTTCTGTCATAGTAGCATATTTTTTTCCATTTGCCACCAAATCCCTGTGTCGTGGGTCCCTGGAGCAGGGACGGTGGTGGCCACCAGATCATACCTGGTTTGGGTGAGGCTTTGGGCAGGTTTCACCATGGTTTGGTCCCAGCAGTTCCTATGGCCGAGGCAGAAGCATTTTCATTCTGACACTGAGTAATCTGATTTCTCCCTTTGGGTTTCATTGAAAGAGAAGCTGCATAATTGTCCTTTTTGTGCCGTTGGACCTGCTGTAGGAAAACACCCATTTAAGTACATCACACAGGGAATAATTTAAATATGGGGGGAGTATTTCCAGCTGGGAAATGGCTCTAACTTGTGGTTTTACCCCACTCCAATGCCAGTGTGACACTATCCCTGGAAGCCAAACTGCACCTGCTGCACAGCTACATGAATGTCCGGTGGATCACGTTGCCTTGTGACATGCAGGTAAAGGGACCAGGGGGATCTTCCTTACCTATGAATTATTCAACCTTCCTCTCTATAAGGAAGCTGCTGTAGGCCCTTACCTGGGGGCTCTGCCTCACGTGGGGTTTTGTGCCCACAGGAATTGTGGCTGATTCTGCTCAGAGAGCAGGGAAATGACTCAGTTTTTCGAGTGGGCACCTTTTCCCTAGAGCTTTCCCTGCCTGTTTTCAGTTTTCACACGACCCAGAAGCCCCCATGCCCCTCAGGGATGCCCCATGTTGCAAAAACAATTGGAGGTGTTGGTTTTAAGGCCACCTCGAGACTGGGACAAGTCTAACCCCTCTCTTCCCTGGCTTTGCACCTGAAACCTTGAGCAAGTGGAAGCATCCTAAAATCACAGAATAGAATCATAAGATCCTGGAATATCTCAGGTTGAAAGGATGCCATGGGGATATTTAAGGATGTGCAGAGTGCACTGGGGGCACGCCTTTCTGAGTGTGTCCAGACACTGTCCCCTCTATGTTCCAAGCAACACCACCAGCTTTGCTTCACCTTCCGCCCGAAAATCTTTACCTGAGGAATCTCTAGACTTTGATATTTGTCTTTCCTTCCTCCCCAGGCGCCTCTGGCTCAGCCAGAATCTCCCACAGCCTCTGCAGGTGATGACGCTCGCTCAGCAGCGGAGTCAGGCGAGTCAGACAAGGAGTCAGTGTGCAGCAGCTCTGCCAGCAACGGGGGCACCAGGGCAGGCAAGGACAGGGAGAAACCAAAGAAAGAGCGGGAAAAGGAGAAAGAGAAGGATAAAAAACGGGCAGACTCAGTAGCCAACAAGCTGGGAAGCTTCGGGAAGACTCTGGGCAGCAAATTAAAAAAGAACATGGGGGGCCTGATGCACAGCAAAACCATGAAGGGTGGTGTGAGCAATGGGCAGGGAGACACCCTGGAGAAGAAGAAGAAAGGATCCCTGAAGGCGCAGAAAGACAGCAAAGAGGAATGTCCCCCAGGAGACTTAGCTCCTGCAGAGAAAACGTGTCCAGGTAGAGCAGCCCTGGAGAAGCCATCGGATCCCTACAAGTACAGCAGCGACGTGAGGCTGAGCCTGAGCATCCTGCGCGCGGCCATGCAGGGCGAGCGCAAGTTCATCTTCGCCAGCCACCTCAAGACCAGCACCCGGCACCAGTTCCAGGAGGAGATGATCCAGAGGTACCTCCTGGACGCTGAGGAGCGTTTCCTGGCAGAGCAGAGGCAGAAGGAGGCAGAGAAGAAGGCGCTGGGCAGCGCTGCCCCGGCCAAAAGGCCGGAAGGGGAGGTGGGTGCCCAGCGGAGCGAGGAGGCGATTCCAAGCCCCATGTTCTCCCAGCCACCCCCCACCTACCCTCCCCAGCCCCTGGAGCCGGCCGTGGGTGCTAAAATAGCTGCTTTTCCCACTGGCTATTCCGGCGTTTTCACCTTCCCCAGGCCCTCTATGGGCAGTGCTGAGGGGCTGCACCCACCTGGATGCCCCGAGAGCCGGCGGCAGCTGGCGGGGGGACCCTGTGGGAACCTGCCCCCCTATGCCACCCTACCCCGGCACCACCAGGGCCGGCTCGGCCCCTGCACCCCTGGCCCTGCCCACCTGGGCCGCTTCTCCCCCACGGACATGGACATCCAGCCTCCTTTCCCTTCGGAGTGCGAGGGCTCCAGCTGCCTCCCCCCTCACAGCAACGGCTGCCGGGAATTCCTCGAGCAGGACAAGGGAGGAACGGTGGATAAAATGAGAAGCCAAGCCCTTTACAACATCCAGCAGACCAAGTGCAAACAGCCCAACTGCAGCTTTTACGGACACCCAGAGACTGGGAATTTCTGCTCCTGCTGTTACAAGGAGGAGCTGCGGCGCAGGGAGCGGGAGGCACTGGTTCATAGGTTCTGATGCTCTCCCCCCCCCAACCCCAGTGTGGATCCGGACCCATGGAATGTGGGGAACGCAATAACAGAGATCCGTTTTGGTTTTACGCCCGCCCACGCTCCTCTCCCACTCTGCAGGAGGTGGGAGCAGGCGTTTGGCAGGATGGGCTGGGAGCGGCATGGGGCTGGTGGGATTGACGGGGTGCAGGAGGGAGAAGGGGGGGAACCAGCCCCTGCTTTCCCAGAGCCCCTGCGAGGGAGGAGGAGGAGGATTCCCAGGGGTGCCTGGGGACAGTGGGGGCTGCTCGGCTTGGAGCACAGGGTGAGGGGACGAGAATTCCTCCAAAATCTCAATAAACCAGACCAAAGCTTTGGGAGCGGGCAGGGGGAGCAGCTCCCACCAGGACCTTCCCGCTTTCCTGACGATCTGGGACAGAGCGAAAATGCCCCGTTTTGAGCGTCACAAACCTTTTAATGGAGTTTTTAACACTGGTTTTATTCTGTATTTCTTCTTGCTGGTACTGAGCGACACCGTGTTGGAGTTGGACATTGGTGAGGCAAGGTGGGTTGGACAGCCCCCACTCAGTCCTGGGTGACTCCGAGCGCCAGGACGGGCACAGGGCTGTGTCCCCTCCTCTCCTATCCATGAGCTCAACTCTGGTTTTAAAATGTTTTTAAACTCTTTCTGAGGCGGGGGAAGCCAGAGGGACTCCCAGCACTCGAGGGATTGGAGGTTTCTCTTCCTGTGCAGAACCCCCAGCCCACAGGAGAGCTGAGGCAACATCCTGGGTCAGCATCTCCTGCCAGGAATTCCCAGTGGTGTGGGGCAAATCCCCCAGGAATACCCACTGGAAAGGGGTCCCAGAGCACCCCCAGTTCCGGGGTGGAGCCGGGGGGGTCACAGCCCCATGTAACTCCTACTTGAGCACAGCTACTCTGTACTACCTCTGATCCTGATTAACTCGGCTCCGTTGTGCTGAGCCACCGACTGACCTTCAGGCTGCGGAATTAATCCATATTTTTTATAACAGGGCTAAAAAGCAGAACAATAAGGTAAAATCCTCCCGTAACTAACGTCCTGCACCATTCCTGACCCCATCCTGGTCCCCCCCCCTGCCTCCCAGGGTGGGATTCACTTTAGCACTGCGATGTTTGCACAGAATTCCTTGGGTTTTTTTTTGGTAACTGCAGCTCCCAAACCAGGCCTGATCCTGCACCGAGTGAGGTGCAGCATTTCCTATCGCACGGAAATAAAACAGGAGTTATATCCTTCATCCAGAGCTTTACAACATTCCCTCGTTTTTATTTTTGGGTTGGTTTTCCAGAAGGCATCAAACTATGCAACCCCTTCCTGCACAAGGCCATTTCCAGGAGGAGGGATGAGGCCTGGGCAGAGGAGCTGGAAGTGTGCTGAGCTCGGGGGATCACCCAACGCCTTACACTTGGCCCTAAAAATCTTAACTTAGACCTAAACCCCCCTGAATTAAGGCCTTCCCTATACCTAAATGCCCCCAAATAAGGCCTTTCCTAGTGGGATCCCAACGCTCTGAGTCCAGCCAGCAATGCTCCTTGTCCGCAGATTTTCAAATCCAAATTTCAGGCACCCCAGGGCTGGTTTGACTCCAGTGCAAGTTGTTTTTCCCTGGTTTTATAAAATCCTTGAGCATGGCTGAAGCACTGGGAAGGGAAGGGTGTGCCACCCACTCCAGCTGGCCCCTCTTACCTCGGAACAAATTCCACGTTTCTCCCTCAAACTGCAGGAATTCTAATGGACTTTAACCCTGGGGCAGGGACATGTGGTGCTAGTTGAGTGGCACAGGCTCTGCCCCCACTTTTGGTTCACCCCAAATTTTAAGCTGGAATGGTAAAACCCAACCCAAACCCCTCACTACTTACGGGCAATCGGTTTAAATTCAGTTCCTGATGTTTATTTTTCCCAAAATCAGAGCAGCAGCTTTATTTTTGGCGTTGGGGAATATCCTCGGGCTGTGCTGGAAGCACTGGGAGCAGAGATGCCCCAGGGTACAGGAGGGAAGGTGGGAGGTCATGCTTCATCACTTGTTCCTCAGCTTTTGGGGGAATTTCTCTCCTGTTTGGTTAGCTTCATCCCAGTGGATGCTGGACTTGGGTGGGGATGAGAAGCCCCCAGATGGTTTGATGGGTTGTGGGAGGAGAGAGAGGGAGAAGGCAGAAAACCTGTAGGAAAAGCACCAGTCCTGGAGGGAAAACTCCCAAAACTGGAGGAGAAGCACCAAACCTGCCCCCAGGAGGGATTTTTCCATGGAAATAACGACAAGGGAGACTGTGGTGTGACCCCAAGGTCAAACTAAGTGCACTTACTGGTGTGGTTGGAATTTAAACTGCTGCCATCAGATCCTGATGGAGGAAGACTTTGTCTTTCAGCGTGTGTAAAACCGTTAATGAGATTTGATTTGATTTTATTAAATGATACTCACCTTTACCATTCCCTGGTGCCTCGGTGGGGGAGGCTTGGGGCAGCTTTGGGTCTCACTAACGCAACACCGAGTGACCTGAATTAATTCTGCAGTGGTTTATTTACAAGAAAAAAAAAAAAACTTTTTTTTTTTAATTAATTCCAGATTAATTGATGATCTTTGGCCTCCTGGTGAACAGGGCCGGAGCATTGCACTTGGGCTGTACCTGTGGCCTCGTCGTGGCACCACAGACTCATTGACAATAAAAACCTTCAGTTGAAGCACCTGAGGCTCCTTCATCCCCTCACTCCGAGGGCTCTGGGCATCCCCAATTCCCTCCCGAGGCTGCTCCTCATCCCCTTCTCCATCTAATTATTGTGATTTTGGGGTTATCATTTATTATTTTTTGGGGGGGGGTTATTACTTATTTATTGTGTGATTCCATTTTGGTACTAATTCTTGATTTTTTATTTAAAAAAGAACACCCTCAAACACCCTTCCCTCCCTGTTTCTGTCCATCCTTGCTGGTCTTGGAGCCTTTTTCCCAGCTGTATCCCAGAGGGGTGCTCCTTTTGGTACCCGAGTCTCAGGACAAAATTGGATAAAATCCAGCATGGACTACATGGATTGCTGAAGCTTTAAATGAAAGAGCAAGAAGAGGTTTGGGGGTGGTTGGAGACGGATTGCAGAAAGCGGGACCCTGGGAGCAAGTTTCCCCATAGGATTTCTGTCATAGGGATTTTCTCTAGCAGCTCCAGGTGTTTTTTCTTCCTCCCAGCATTGTGAGTGGACACTCCACGCCCAGCGCCATGTCTTTGCTGGATGATTTTCTTCCAGGATCTTTCCTCCTGCCGTGGTCCAGACTGACCCTGTCTTGGCTTGGAGCAGCTCCAGGCTCAAAGGCTCCAGGAAATTCCTCTCATCTGCCAAGTGCCAGAGCCAAAAGCCTCTCTGAGTCCCCGGGAACCTCTGCCAGGTGATTCTCCTGCAGGAGGGAAATTGGGGTGCACGAGCTGCAGCCTCCAAAGCGGGGACTGCCCCAAAAATCTGGGGGGGAAATACCCTAAAAATCAGAGTTGGAACTGGAGTTTTCTTGAGTTTTCCACGTGCCTGGTTTGTGGCAGGCATAAATCCTGCCACAAATCTTGACACGTGCGGACACTGCCATCCTGCCTGCCTCGGGCTTTCGGTTTAGGGGTGCCCGGAGGTGTGGTGGCACTGAGGGGTGCCACAGGTAGCCCCAGGGCCACCATCCACCTGCTGCGCGGTGTGGAGTCGGGGGGCCGGGGACTCTGCGAGGCTGGGGCCGGCTTGGGGAGCCGGTGTTGGGCTGAGAGAGGAGAAAAGCTTCGTGCTTCTGCCATGAGTCACCGAGCGGCTTCTCCTGCCCTAAGCCCGGGAGGGGCCCCGCGCTCCCCGCTCCCGTGACGGGGTTTTGGGGGTTCCCCTGCACTGGGCAGCGCTTGCGGGAACCCAGAACCGCCCGTCCCTGGCGGGGGATCGCCGGCTCTGTACCCCAGCCCCAACGCTGAACTTCTGGGGTACCTGAGGCCGCCCACCTCCCCTTCGCCACCCGCCCCCGGGCTCCCCCTTCTTTCCCACCTCCGGTACCGGGCGGTTGGACGGCGGAACGCCGGCGTCGGGATGAGCGGAATCTCGGGCCCCGCGGGGCGGGGTGCCGGGGCAGGGATGCCAGCGGAGGGCGGGATGCCGGAGCGGAGGGCGGGATGCCGGAGCCGGGCCGGGCGCTCGGGGCTCTCTCCCGGGCCGCTCCGGCCCCGGCACTCCGGGCCCGCCCGGCCAAAGTCCCTGCGCCATGAGCGGGGCGCCGTGCGGCCGCCGCCCGACCTTCTCCGGGCTCCCAGGTAGGGCCGAGGCCGGGGACCGGGGGGTCTTGGGGACACTCGGGGCTCTTGGAGCCCCGGACCCAGTGTCGGTCCCCGCAGGCGAGCGGGTGCTTGAGGAGGCGGCGGCCGCCCGGCAGCGCTGCGGGAACGGCGGCGGCTCCGTCCCGGGGACGCTGCTCTGCACCAACCGCCGTCTCGCCTTCTTGCCCGGCCAGGTGCGAAGGGAACACCGGGAAACACCGGGAATAGCGGGAGCGGGACAAGGAACGGGACGGTGGGGACCCCGCGTCGCCTGCCCAGGGGGAACCCCTGCCCCGGCGCGACCCCATCCCAATCCCATTTCGAACCCCCTCCCGCCGTACCCCGACCCTGGGCTCAGCCCAACCCCAGCGCATCCCTGACTCCCACCCAGCTCCATCCCAGTTCATTGTGGAACCTGCCGTGTTCACCCTGGGAACTCCTCACTGCAGGACGTAGTGGGGGACGAGGCACAAGTGACATGGGGCATTTGGGTCCAGATCCATCCCCACCACCCTCCCTGGGACTCGGGGGACACTCTGGGGCAGTTTCCAGCCCTCCCAATCTCCCACAGGCTCCTGGCTCCCACGGCTTCCTCCACTCTGGGGTTGAGGTGGCCTTGCCCTGCATCCACAAACTGGTGGCAGGTAATGGGGACATCCAGGGGCACAAAGGATGAGCTGGGCAGGTCCCAGGTCTCAGCCCCATGTAATGAGTTTGGGAGGTCTCAAGCGGCCCTGACAGCCTCATCCCCCTGACCCCAGCCAGCAGCTTCTCCAAGCCCAAGGTGCTGACAGCCACCTCCACCCTCAAGTTCATCCCCGAGGAACTCGCTGTCTTCTGTCGGGATTTCCGCTTGCTCCACTTCTACTTCCCCGAGAACGGGTTGGCTCCGCAGGCGTTCCGGGTAAGCCAGGCAGCGACAGAAGTGTTGGACCCTCACTCTGGGCTACCCCACGGTCCCCGGGAAGCCCGGAGGGCTCACACCCCATCCCTGCCTGCCCTCGCAGGTGGCCAATGCCATTGCACAGGCACGGGAGGCGGCTGCGTGGCTGGGGGACGCTGCTGAGGGACACGATGGCTGGTGCTGCCCTGGTGAAGCCCCCCCAGAGAAGAAGGAGGAGGAGGATAAGGAGGAAGGCTCGTCCACCATGCTGCTCTTTGAGAGCCTGCAGGACTGGGAGAAAGAGCTGCAGCGTCTCGGCGCTGTGGGCTGGAGGGTGAGCGCCGTGAATGAGCGCTTTGACATGGCCCCAAGGTACGGCCCCATGCGCCCCCCAACGCTGTCTGAGCCACTGCAAATGGCACCTGTGATCTGGGCAACCTGAGCCTGTGTCCCACCTTCCCACAGCCTCCCCCAGTACCTGTGGGTGCCCAGTCGGCTTCTGGACCATGACCTCAAGAGAACCTTTGCCCACTTCCAGGAGCGACGGGTGCCTGTGAGTGCCTGGGCAGGCCGCAGCGGGGTGGGGGGCACTGGGAGAGGGACAAGGGGACATCACCCTGTTTCTCTTGCAGCGCCTGTGCTGGCACCACCCGGGTGGGGGGGACCTGCTGAGAGCTGCCAGCTTTCACCCGGCCTCAGAGCCAGGCAGTGAAGATGTGAGGTGGGTTCCCAGAGGGGTGCTGAGGGTGTGCTCCTGGCCTGGCCCCACCTGGAGCTTCCTGTGCCCCTCCAGGTGCCTGGAGATGCTGCTGCTGGGGGACCGTGGGCCCTGCGTGTTGGCCAACGTGGCCGAGCTGCCCACACTCGCCGACATCCAGCTCGCCCACCTGAGGCTGCAGGCACTCTGCACTGGTAAGTGGCACTGGGTGGACCCAGGGGACCCCCCAACCCTCCCAGGGGGCTGGGCCTTACCCTCTGCTGAAACCCCATCCCGTGGGATCCAGGTGCCGTGGCAGAGGAGAAGTGGCTCTCGGCCCTGGAGGGGACACGCTGGCTGGACCATGTCCGGTGAGCAGGGGCCAAGGGGGCTCTTCGGGGTGTAGGGAGATATTTTTGGGGTGTAGGGGGGGAAATTCACCCTAAATCCCATGGTGGAATGGCCCCCCGCAGCCCACCTGGTACTATGGGGTGATGAGGCCATTGAGGTGGGGGTATGAGCCACTCGAATGTGGCATTTTGGGGTGCCCTGAACCCCTGATTGTTTTCCCCCCAGCACCTGCCTGAGAAAAGCTGCGGAGGTGGTGTCACTGCTGGCAGGGAAGCGCTGTTCCGTGGTCCTGCAAGGTGGGAGCACCAGGATGAGGGATGGAAAAGGACGGAGGGGACTGGAAAGGGAATGTCCTCCTGACCACTTTGCCCCCCCAGAGCCCTTGGACCGGGACCTGAACTGCCTCCTGGCCTCTCTGGTGCAGCTCCTGGGGGACCCCCATGCCCGCTCCCTGCCTGGCTTCCAGAGCCTGGTGCAGAGGGAATGGGTGGCAGCTGGACACCCCTTCCCACGCCGGCTGGGGCTGCTCCACCGGGACACCCCTCGAGAGGAGGTGAGACCCCTCCCCATTCCTGTCCCACCAGGGTGACAGGAGTTGGGACCCCGCCTGGGGGAGGAGGTGAGACCACCCCATCTCGTATCCTCCCAGGCCCCCGTGTTCCTGCTGTTCCTGGACTGCACGTGGCAGCTCCTGTGGCAATTCCCAGAAGATTTTGGCTTCACTGAGGCTTTTCTCCTGGCGCTCCACGACAGCAGCTTCAGCCCCTACTTCAGCACTTTCCGCTTCAGCTGCCAGCGCCAGCGGGGCCACAGCAGCATGGTGAGGGCCAGGGGCACATTGCTGCATCCCCAAACTCTCCCATTTCACCCCTTCTTCTCCTCACTCTGTTTTTGTTTCTCCATCCCCGTTCTAATCTCTGGTGGGCACCCCTAGATCTCCCATTTTACCCTTTCTTTTCCCCTCTGTGCTTCAGTTTCCCCATCCCAAACGGGAGGACTGACTTCCCAACTCTTTTTCCCTGCAGTCCCGGCTCCCCAGCCAGACCTACCGGCCCATGGGGAGCTGGCAGGACCCTGGGGGGCACAGGAGAGGCCCCCACACCTGCACCTTCCCCCCGGTCTGGGCCTGGGGGCAGCGCTACTCCCGGCAGCAGCAGGAGCAATTCCGGAACCCCATGGGACCCCCGGCCCCTGCTGAGTCTCTGGCTCCAGGCACGGTGAGTGTCAACAGATTTCTCCCCTTTTTGTTTTCCCCTAATCCCTACTCCCTCTCATCCCTCAACCCCGGCTGGATTTCTCTTCATTCTTCCTATAATCCCTCTTTTGCCCCTTTCCCAGCCTGCAGACCCCTGCTCGTGGGGAGGAGCCAGGCTGGTGCTGACGCTGGCTAAGGGCTCGTTGTGCCCCCACCCTCTGCCCTGGTGGAGCCACCCACCCCTGCGCCCCCCACACCGGGTGTCCCCCTCAGAGAGCCAGGGGACACAAGGGGGGCTCTTGGGGACCTGCCATCCCCCCCCGGGGCTGCTCCTGCCCTGCACCGCTGGGCCCTGCATCCGGCTCTGGCACCGCTGCTACCTCAGGGGGCTGCCCCAGGAACAGGTACTGGGGAAACTGAGGCATGGGGGAAGGCTGGGGCCTGGGGGGGTCCTGGCTTGGGGGGGGTCCCAGCCTGTCGTGCTGCGTGGGCTGGGGGTGAGGCTGGACACAACTTGTGTCCATCCAGCTAAGCATAAATGTGTGTCCAGCAGGGGGAATGGATGGATGGATGGATGGATGGATGGATGGATGGATGGATGGATGGATGGATGGATGGGCAGATGGACCCCATGTCCATCCATCCTTCCCTGTCCCATGATGAACACTCCACCCTATCCATGTTCTCATCCCTGTGCTTCTGTCCCATCCCTGTCCCGTGTCTCTCTCATCCTGTGTCCTGTGTCCCCATCCCGTGCTGGACGTGGTCTCTCAGCAGCGTGGGCGCTTGGCCCCATCCCTGGCCGGGCTGGCTGAGGAGCTGGAGCTGCTCCAGGACCGGCTCCACGCCTGGAACACGCGGAGACCCCACTGAGCCCACCCTGACCCCAGCCGAGCTCCGGGATCGCTCAGGACTCGGGGCCTCTGGAACAGCCTCCAGCTGCTCCTTGTAGCTGCTCCTGACTTCCTCCGGGTGCTTGGGGCTCCTAGGAAGGGCAAAGCACCCCGAGGTGTGCCCGATGCTGAACGGACACTGCCGGCTCACGGTTTTCCATTAAATTCGTGCTGCTTTCCACTGAGGCTGGAGGAGCCTGGACTGGAACGGGCATGGCATTGGGGATGGAATGGCTCCGGAAGCCCAGATCTCCGGCGCTGGGATAACGCGGCACTGAGGACACTGCTGGCCGCGAGTGCCATGTCGCGACACAAGGGCAGCGACGCCTGCCCGCCCCACCGCCCACACCCAAGATGGCGGCCGCGCCTTCTCCGCGCGACGCCACTTCCGGTCTGTCACACCCCCGGGAGGCTTGCGCGTTGACGTCACGCACGTCGTGCGTGCTTACGTGCTTGCGCCTCTGCGCGCGCGGCGCGGGAGCGGGAGAAGATGGCGGCGGGGCCGATTTCGGAGAGGAACCAGGGTGGGAACGGCGGGGGTGGTATCCGGGAGCACCGGGGACAGGGCGGTGCCAGGGGGAACGCTGTGGGCACACGGGGACACCGCGGGGGTCCTGCGGAGACCTTGGGTACACTAGGAGCATCGGGGGGTGCTGGAGGCGATGCTGAGAGGAATGGGGATTCCTTTCCTGGAGACACGGGAAGGCGCTGGAGGGGGTTTTGGGCTCCCTGGAGACACGGAGTGGGGCGCCGAGGGAGCTCGGGGGCCGTGGTGGGCTGTGGTTTCTCCAAGGGTAAAGCGGGGCTGGGAGGCCACCTCCTGGATTAAGAGCTGACGGGGGCTAGCTTTGGGTTCGGGGGCTTTGATTTGAGTCAAATCGCGGGTGTCCCGGCTCTGACCTCGATTCCTCACAGATGCCACGGTGTACGTGGGGGGGCTGGACGAGAAGGTCAGCGAGCCCCTGCTCTGGGAGCTCTTCCTGCAGGCCGGGCCGGTGGTCAACACGCACATGCCCAAGGACCGAGTCACGGGCCAGCACCAGGGTGAGGAACCCCCACATCCCAGCGAGTAGAGCTGGGGCTGGGATTGGGATATGGGAGAGGGAGATCATCCTCTGTCTCTCAGGAGGTGTTGGTGCCCTAGGGTTTACATTAAGTGGAGACCAAATCAAGTATTAGGCGGCATTTAAATGAAATCAAGAGGGTTTCAGTCAATAATTAAGTGGGATTTTCAATGAGCTGGTGTTTTAAATCGAATGGAGGAGGTGTGGGGAGGTCTCATTCTTTCTTGAAGTCCTTTTGGGGTCCCCCTTTGAGGTCCCTTGGCCCTCCCCTGAACCCCGATCGACATCCTCCTGAGCCTCTTTGGGGTCCCTCAGGGTATGGTTTCGTGGAGTTCCTGAGCGAGGAGGATGCTGACTATGCCATCAAGATCATGAACATGATCAAACTCTACGGGAAACCCATCCGGGTGAACAAGGCCTCGGCCCACAACAAGAACCTGGACGTGGGCGCCAACATCTTCATTGGCAACCTCGACCCCGAAATCGACGAGAAGCTGCTCTACGACACTTTCAGCGCCTTTGGGGTCATCCTGCAGACCCCCAAGATCATGCGGGACCCCGACACGGGCAACTCCAAGGGCTATGCCTTCATCAACTTCGCCAGCTTCGATGCGTCGGACGCGGCCATCGAGGCCATGAACGGGCAGTACCTGTGCAACCGCCCCATCACCGTGTCCTATGCCTTCAAGAAGGACTCCAAGGGAGAGCGGCACGGCTCGGCGGCTGAGCGGCTGCTGGCGGCTCAGAACCCCCTCTCCCAGGCCGACCGGCCCCACCAGCTCTTTGCAGATGCCCCGCCACCCCCGACCGTGCCCACACCTGTGGTCACCGCGCTGGGGCCTGGCGTCACCCCTCCAGGTGGGTGCCAAACCTGTGTGAGGCAGGGCTCAAGGTGCTGGCCTAGCATCCTGCTGTTACGCCCTGTTTCAATGTTGCCTCTGGCAATTCCTCCCTCTTCTCCCGAGTTTTTCTCTCGGCCTGTTTTTCCCCTGGCCCACGTTCCCGCTGTGTTCCAGGCCTGCCTCCCCCCGGCTCGTTCCCGCCGCCGGTGCCGCCGCCCGGAGCGCTGCCCCCCGGGATGCCCCCCGCCATGCCGCCCCCACCGATGCCACCGGGAGCCGGAGCCCCTGGACCCCCCTCGGGAGCTGCTCCTGCCGGGGGACACCCTCCTCACCCTCACCCCTTCCCGCCGGGAGGAATGCACCACCCAGGTACGGAGCTGGCAGCTGCATGAGGGGGGATCCTCCTTTTGTCATTCCTGGTCGCAAAGTGGGGGGTTGTGATTGCTGAAGGATTTGGGGAATTTAAGAAAACGCTGTCCAGGAGCTGTCTGAGCAGGGAGGGGTGTGGGTTGCCTTGAGCTGGGAAAGTGTGGGGATGCAGGGACACAGGAAGGCACGTGGGAAGGCAGTGTGGCAGAGAAGGAAGGCAGGAGCGAATTTTGGCATTAATAATTGAATGAGATTTTTCCCTGATTTCCCCACGTTTTGGGCCCTGTGGTGCTGGGTAGGAGCTGTGTCTGCATCTCAGCTCTGGGTTCAAAAGCACAGATTTTGTGAAATGTGCAGTTTAATGATTCTCTGGGATTTGTTTGATCCTGTGGCTCCAGAGCCTCCCTAATTAGGGAGCTTTGTGTGATCCTACTCTGGCCATGCCAGGGACAGATGCTGTGGGGCCTGAGCTGAGCCAATTACACCTGGCCAGGGAAAATGAGGCTCAGGAGGAAGGAATATTTTTTTTTTAATGGGACAAAGTGGGATAATTGGGAAAAAGGAAATTTGGGGGGGACCCTGGGTGCTCCAGTCAGAGCAGGGCAGCCTTGAATCGCTCTGGGAACTTGTACAAAGTCTCCAGAGATGGGGATTCCTCACTGTCGCAGGGCTGCACAGACTTTCTATCCCATCCCTTTTCCCACACACTTGCATCCAAGCCCTTTCCTCTTGCCGAAAAGCTCTTGAGTTCTCTTCAAGCCTGTTTTTGGCAGCAAAAGCCCCTTTGCACCCATGCTTTCCAGACCAGCTGGAATTGCAGTTCCTGGGGGGTGCCTGGAGCTGCTTCCTGGCACCCCTAACTCCATCATCCCCCTAGGAATGCCACCGATGCAGGTGCACCACGGGCCACCTGGGATGGGGCAGCACCACCCAGGACCACCAGGCTCTGGAGGGCAGCCGCCCCCCCGGCCCCCCCCGGGAATGCCACACCCTGGGCCCCCTCCCATGGGGCTGCCCCCTCGGGGGCCACACTTCGGATCTCCGATGGGTGAGTGGGATCTCTTCTGGAGGGCTCTGCTCTGGGGGTAGGAGGAGGGGATGGGCAACTGGGCATGAAGCAAGATGTGGGGGACACGGCACCCTCCTCTCTGGGGCCTTCACAGGGTTTCCTCATCGTGCCGTGGGACCTTGCAGCCCCCTCACTGGGATATCCACAGCTTTGGGGTGCTTCTGGAGGCCCGCTGTGCCCATGGGGGTCTTGGGAGAATTCCTGTTTCTGGGACCCCCCACACAGGGAGGGGAGTGTTGGCCAAGCTGGGGGCACCTGGGTGGGGTGGGGGTGCCTCCAGGGAAGTTTGGGAGGTGAGCTGGGACCAATGGACCGTGTTCTTCTGAGGCTCATGGAGGGGCTCTGCCCTTTTCCCCCCTGCTCCTGACCCCTGTGTCTCCCACAGGTCACCCCGGGCCGCTGCCGCACCACGGGCTCCGTGGGCCACCCCCGCTGATGCCACCCCACGGCTACAACGGGCCCCCACGGCCTCCCCCCTACGGCTACCAGAGGGTCCCACTGCCCCCTCGACCAGCACAGAGACCCCCTGGAGTCCCCCCACGCGGGCCCCTGCGAGGACCCCTGCCCTGAGAAGTGGGGGGACTCAACCTTCCGCAGCCCCTCGTATCAACATTCCCATTCCTGCAAAGGGCTGGGGGCCAGCCCCTGGTCCTCCCTTCCCTCCCCATTTCTTCTCCCTGTTTCTTTTTAGTGTTAATTTCCCTCGCTCTCCCCACCTCCTCCCGTTTCTCTTCCCCTGGAAGCTTTTCCAAGCTACTTTTTACTGGATTTGTTGGTTTTGTATGGAAAGCAGTGGCCACCCACTTGCAAATAAAGGATTTGGGAACCAAAATGAGGCTCTCCCTGCTTGGGCCATGAGGAGTGGCAGAGCTGATCCGTGCTCTGATCCCTGCTCCACTGGTAAGCCTGGAAGAGCTGTGTGCTCTCTTCAACTGCTCCATAGGAATCTCTGGGTTCCCGTTCTTGAGCCAGCGCTGCCCAAATCCAGAGAGCTGAGGTTTGACTGTGGAGTATTTTGGTGGCAAGGTTTAGCCAAAGTCAAACATGCCCCTGGGAAATCTTCAAAGGGCTTGGGGTCCACTAACACTTCCTCCTGCCCCTGGGCAGTGCCAGAGCCGCCAAGAGCTGGGAGTTTGTGGGGGGACATGGAAGTGGGAATGTTCTGCTTTCTTCCTTCTTCATCCCAGTGTCTTCTGTGCTGGGGCTGTGCTTTGTGTTACATCCATGGGGGAAGTCCTAGGGGCTGGATGAGCTAGGAAGGGAGGGACAAGATTGGAACCCCCTCCTCATCCTTCACATTCAGAAATGTGGGGAGAATCCCACATGGACTGGGAGAGTGAGGGGATTTAGGTGTAAGGGGTGGGATGCGTGGTGTGGGAATGGGGGTTCCCTGTGGTGCTGAGAGCCAAGGGGCTTAAGAGATCTCCAGTATCCTAAGAATCTGGTGATTCCTGATCCAGGGAGCCCCCAGGGTGGCCTTTCTTTGCTCCTCAGTCATGGAAGCCACCAGGATCCACCCAGGGCAACACAATCATCATCCCCTTCTCCCCTGGAGTTATCCACTGTCACCCCCAGTTTTATCCCATCATCCCTGGTGTTACCCTGTCATTCCCAGTTACATCCTATCTTCCTTCTGGTTTTAGTCCATTGTCAGAGACTGTTTTTCTCCCTTTTCGTCCCATTTTATCCTGTTCCCCCCCCCCACACACACTTTATCCCATCATCCCCCTGTTTTTATCCCATTCCCCTCAGCTCTATCCCATTTTAGGCCCTGGGAGAAGTGGATGGGCCCCTCGGACAGGAGGAGCCATTCTCTGTCCTGTTGCCAAGCCTGCTCCCTCTGATGATCCACAAAACCCCCCCGGGGCCAACGGGACCGAGGCAGGGGATATGGAACTCTGCTGTGACAGTGGCTCTGCTGTGACAGTGGCACATGAGTCATCGGGTGCCTGAGGATGTGGCACTCTGAACTTGCTCCATCCCCGCCCCCGGGGCTGGGGCTCACCGAGTGCGTGATCTCCGGAGGGCACGGCCTCGATCCTGGTGCTGCCCATTTCTCAGGGATGCTCCTCGGCTGCCAGCCCTTGTCCTGCAGTTTCATCTCCCTTTTAGTCTTTGTTCCAACAATGAATGTCACAATTGCTTCTCGGCTCCTGGTTTCTAAATCCTTCCCTGTGTTGGCACCGCCAGTGCAGACTGGTCCTCACCCCTGTTTTTCCATTCTGAGGGGTGAAGTGCTGATCTCGATGGATCCTGACAGATTGTGAGGCTTTGGGGTTGACACTCCGGAATCTGGGACTGGGTCAGCTCACGGCAGGGGATGCAGGAGGAGGGGTGTTCAGGGAAGGTTGGGGTTCTGGGAATGTTGGGATGCAAGATGAAGGGGCTCTGGGAACACCGGAATGCCAGTGAAGGGAAGATCTCGTTCCTGGGAGCACTCCCAGCCCTACTAAATGTGCAGGGCCCCCCACTCTGAACTCTGCCAGTCCCAGGAGCACCCAGCACCCCATAGCCCTGGGAATATGGGGCTGGAGAACTGCGGCTCCCAGTTTCCTACCCTCGTGAAGCAATCCACGGGGAATGGGGGTTGGTTTGGACATCCCATTCGGCGATGTGCGTTTCCAGCCGTAACTGCCCCTAAAAAATTCATGAGGGGGCTTTTGTGTCGTGTTGTAGCCTAGGGGCCGAGACTGGCCAGCCCAGGCAGGGAGGGGGATGATCTGATCCCAAAAAAAAAATCCCGATCCAGCCCCGAGGAGGCCGTGACTCAGCCGTGACGGGGGCGGGCTGAGCTTCGCCGAGAGATCCAGGAGGGGGGCCACCGGCTTATGCCCCCCATCCCTGCCGCTCCCCGCCATCCGCAGCCTCCGGAGCGGGTCCATCCCGGCAGCTCCATCACGGGAACCCCGATCCCGCGGGAGCTCCGCTTTGCGCATCCCGGGAGATCCATCGCCCCCCTCCCAGATCCTCCCGGTGGGGGCGAGCCCCCCGCCCCCGCCGAGCCCCCCCCCCCCCCGGTTCTCCGCGTGCCGTGGTTGATCCCTCCCTTCCCGGGGCTGCGCCGATGGATTCTCCCAGCGCTCCGTGTGTGCGGCGGAGGCTGCGGCGGTAGCGCTGGTACTCGGGGGCTGCTGTCGCGCCGTGTCGCTGCCGGAGGAGCATCCTTCCTCGCCGGAGCATCCCCCTCCTTGCCGACGCCGGGAAGGAGCTGGAGCTGGAGCGGGGAGAGGACTGAGCCAGGTAAAGGGGAACAAAACGGGTTTATACCCCACATCCCCTCTGCCCCCGAATCCATCAGCTGTTCCTGTTAATCGGAACAGCTGATGGATTCGGGGTTCGGCCTCCCCTTCCCACTTGCTGTGGCCATTTTGTACTGGAAAACATTCTCTGGAATCCGGCTCTGCCTTTGGATGTGCGTTTTTGGGGGGCTCCTGTCATCCCCCCCCCCCCCCCCCGCGCCGTCCTGTGGCCGCAGAACCGCCGGAGGGGATCGGGAATTCGCCGTGGGGATGGGAGGGAGGAACCGGCGGGGTTTGGGGTAGGGGTAGCAGCGGGGGTGTTGAGGGGTGACCTTGGACACGTGCGATTTCCAATTCTTCCCCCTTGTCGCCATGTTCCTGGCGTTCCGCAGGGAGGCTGGGGGCTGCGGGGGAGGGGGGATGCAGACCCCCAGCCTGGGGCTCCCGGCGGTTTTGGGGTTGCACGGTTGCATAGATCCTTGGCTCCGCTTGGATGCGTGGCAGGAGGAGACAGATCCAGATTCCATAACCTTGTCCAGAGCTGTCCAACGCCACGACAGGGCTGCAGGGCCAGCAGCATGCTCAGCCTCTAGACAGGCATTTTTGGGGACCTCCTTGGCTCCTGCATTTCAGCGACTGTGGTCTGTGGGATTTCTGGCTCTCTTTTGGGATCAAACCCCTGATCTCATACAGTGCTGGCTCCTGGCATCAGCCCGGCTGCTCAAGGCTACCTGGTTTGCACGGCCACTCTCTGTCACAGAGCCAGCGGTGACCTTGCTCCCCAGCCCATCCTCTTCCTTGCCGTGCACCCAGCCTCCCCCTGCTCCCCCATTCCTTCTCCCGGCCCCTAACACCTCCTGGTCTGTGGAATGCTGGCTCCACATTGGGAAGTTCCAAAGGGAACTGCAAGCCCGGCTGAAGCAAAATGACCTTGGTCATGGATCAGCCCCTTCCAGGAGCTTCACAGGCCCGTGGGATGCCCAGGGAGGGGGCTGGGGTCTCCCTCCAGCTGGAGGGGAGGAGATGGGGGTATTTGCCATTTTATCCTGTAAAACCACCTGCCTGGCTCGTCTCAGGAATGGGGGGCCCATGCTGCGCCGCAGCCTCCTTCCCTCCAGGGTTTCCAAAGGGCTAAATTTAGCGTCCCTGCGTGCCCTGTCCCTTTGCTTGGGGAAGGGGGGGGGATATACGTTGCCGGCTGCGTCCCTCTGCCCACAGCTCCTTCCCGCCTCACCAGTGACAAAAATAGCATTTTGGGGGGGGTCACGACGGCCCCTGCGGGTGGAGCAGCAGCATCGGGCTGGGGGGCTGCGGGTCCATCCCTGTCACGAGCTGAGCTGGGCTCTGTGCAGTGGGTGTGCGGACGCTGGGCTGGGGAAGAGGGGGTGGGATGCTGGTTTGTAAGGGGACAAGGGGATGCCACCTCCAGGTATCTGGATGCCCCTCTCCTCCCCCAGGGGACCCTTGGTACCCCCCCGTCCCCATTGGCCTGGTCAGCATCTGCCGGTGCTGGCATTTCCCACAGTAAATCCTGCCTGGGAGCTTCCGCAGTGAGCGTGGCCTGGCACACAAGGGTCACTGTCACTCAAGGGACTCTCCCCACGAGGGATCCTCTGAGGGGCTCCTGTACCAGGCCTTGAGCTACCCACCCAGGGCACTGGTGGTGGCACTGGGTTTGGAGACCCCCCATGCCCTCAGGGGCTGATCCCCTCATCCTCTCTGTGGTGCCCAAGGAAATGGGTGGCTTCAGTCCAGACCTGCTGATGGCCTTGTTTTTTGGGGTGACTTGCAGTCCGGGGGGGATGGACTGGTGGCACTCAGGGGCAGCCGTGCCTCTGATGTCCCCCCAGCTCCTCCCCCAGTCTTTTGGGAAGAATGCAGAAGGGATGAATCCAGGGGGACTGGGAGGGGTCCCAGTGAACTGTGGAGGCTGGAGTCCCCCGAGTGAGGGGAAGTGGGTTGGCATGGAGCCAGTGTCTCTCAGCCTGTCCCCACTCCACCCCCCCACTGCGCCCTGTGGTGACCCTCTCCTGTGCCACTTCACCGGGGGGGATCCCAAATCCTCTCGTTTCCATCTGAGACAGAGAAAAAGCGCAAAGTGGAACGCAGGGCCACTACCGCTCAACCTCAGCCCTGGTTGTGTCTGGGCTTCCCAGGTCCAGGCTGGCTTCCAGGGTCCTCTCGCACCCTGCTCCACGGATGGGTAGCACCGTCACCCCTCTCTCCGCACTCTGGGCCTGAGGGCACAGCCCCTGAAGCAAAGACACCCCCTCCACCCCCAGCGCCCTGTCTGATCCCACCGGCGCCATGGACGAGTCGTTCCGGGACCGGACCGCGTTCATCCGCGGCGCCAAGGACATTGCCAAGGAGGTGAAGAAGCACGCGGCCAAGAAGGTGAGCCGGGGCATGGACCGAGTGCAGGACGAGTACACCCGGCGCTCTTACTCCCGCTTCGAGGAGGAGGAGGATGACGAAGACTACGCGCCCCAGGATGGCTACTACCGGGGAGGCGAGGGGGCCAACGAGGAGGAGGGGGTGTCCAGTGACGCCACTGAGGGCCACGACGAGGAGGATGAAATCTACGAGGGCGAGTACCAAGGGATCCCCCGACAGGAGTCGCTGAAGGGGGGCGAGCGCCTGGGGGCCGTGGCGGCTGCCGGCACTTTCGACGACAGCGAGGGGCAGCGGAGGAAGGACAGAGAGGAGCTGGCGCAGCAGTACGAGCTCATCCTGCAGGAATGCGGTCACGGCCGCTTCCAGTGGACCCTCTACTTTGTCCTGGGCCTGGCCCTCATGGCTGATGGCGTCGAGGTCTTTGTGGTGGGCTTTGTCCTACCCAGCGCCGAGAAGGACATGTGCCTCTCTGACTCCAACAAGGGCATGCTGGGTGAGGAGCAGGGCGCGGGCGGCGTGGGATGTGGGAGTCACGGATAGTGGAGAGTCACGGGATAGCGGGGAGAGGAGGGCCAGGGTGACATGGAGGGGCACTGGGAGGTGTGGAGAGATGTGGGGGAGTCCCATGGGGGATATGGGGATACAGAGAGACGCGGGCGATGTAGGGGAACACGAGGACATGTTGGGAGGGCAGAGAAGCACAGAAGGGTGGGGATGCAGGGAGCTGGGGGCGGAGAAGGACATGGGGGCTCAGGGAGATGTAGAGGGTCATACAGGCTATGGAAGAACACAGGAAGGATTGAGAGGCAACAAGGCCATGAGGTATGGGGTCCAGGAAGGGATATGGGGACAAGGAGGCGTGCAGGACCCCCTGGGCTTAGGTCTCCCGCCATCCTCCTCCCAGTCCCACACCAGGCCCCACACGAGCAATGGTGAGGGGCAGCTGCGGGGAGGGAGCTCAGAAACTTGGGCTGATTAGTGGATGCTGAGACCAAGTTTGGGGGACCATGGGGGGCTTTGTTCGATTGCTTACCCCTTCTCTGTGATGCCTGCCAGGGCTTGACGCACCTCCAAATCCCAGGGGGTACCAGTGCCCCCCATCCCTGAGATTTGGCAATCTTGGGGTAGGGGAGGGGCTGGGGAAGGGGGTCCTGGGGGCGCATCTGAGTGCCCCACAGTCCCTGAGCAGAACAGGGGAACAAGCCCCAGCACCCATTCACATGGGATTCTGTCTCCTCCCTTCGAGGGGACCCAGCATCTCGAGGAGAGGGTTCCTGGCTACGCCCTACCCTGAGTGCCGAGGATGCTCTCCCTCCTCCAGCTGACTCGGGGTGCAGGTCTTGGCATCCCTCGGGACTGACCTCGCTGTGTGTCCCCCTCCCCAGGACTCATCGTGTACCTGGGCATGATGGTGGGCGCATTCGTGTGGGGCGGGCTGGCCGACCGGCTGGGCCGAAGGCAGTGCCTCCTCATCTCCCTCTCCGTCAACAGCGTCTTCGCTTTCTTCTCCTCCTTCGTCCAGGGCTACGGCACCTTCCTCTTCTGCCGCCTGCTCTCGGGTGTGGGGTAAGGGGGGCCCAGCCATGGAGAGACCCCCAGAGCAGGGGCTGATCTCCCCGCCGCGTGGCAGTGGGGCGGGGGATGATGCCATTCCCTCCCCTCCATCCCCAGCATTGGTGGCTCCATCCCCATCGTCTTCTCCTACTTCTCGGAGTTCCTGGCACAGGAGAAGCGCGGGGAGCACCTGAGCTGGCTCTGCATGTTCTGGATGATCGGGGGCATCTACGCTTCCGCCATGGCCTGGGCCATCATCCCTCACTATGGTAGGAGCCCTGGGCTGGTGGCGCACAGGGGGTGCGTCGGGGCTCGGCCCCACCACCATGTCCTGTCCCTGTCCAGGCTGGAGCTTCCAGATGGGCTCCGCGTACCAATTCCACAGCTGGAGGGTCTTTGTTCTCGTCTGCGCCTTCCCCTCTGTCTTTGCCATTGGGGCGCTCACCACAATGCCTGAGAGCCCACGCTTCTACCTTGAGGTGGGGGTCTGGGGGGGGGGCGTGGCTGTGTCCTGGGGGGAATCTGGAGCCCGTCAGGGACCTGGAGTGGAGGGTGGCATGCGGGTCCCCCAGGGAGAGACCCCCAGGTGGGGACAGAGATGGGGCAACCCAGACAGGGACCCCAAGGGGTGGTGAGGCCTGCACAGGAAACCCCAGATGGGCTTTGGAGAGGGGTGGAACTGGGCAGGAACACCCAAGCGGATCATGGGATCCAGCTAGAGACCCCAGAGGGATGAGGAGACCCTGAGGAGGTGATGAAGATGGTGGAGGGATCCCTGGGTGGTTGGCAGGACCCAGGTGGGTGAAGGGACCACTGATGAGGTGGTCAGGGTCCAGGTCTGGGGTGTCCCAGGGTGACTTGTCCCTGCCCTCACAGAATGGGAAGCATGACGAAGCCTGGATGGTGCTGAAGCAGGTCCACGACACCAACATGAGGGCCAAGGGCCACCCTGAGAGGGTCTTCTCGGTAAGAACCCCCCAGGGCTGAGCCCTGGGGTCCCCATCACCCCAAGAGAGGGTGGGGTGTCCTCCAGAAGCAAAGGTGCAATTTCCATCTCCAGGAAAAGCACCGCCCAGGGCATGCAGTGCTGCTGTAACAGCCGGGGAAACTGAGGCACAAGGTGGGACCCTGGTGCTTCCCTGTATCCCCAAACTGTCCCACCCACAGGTTACCCACATCAAGACCATCAAGCGGGAGGACGAGCTCATCGAGATCCAGTCGGACACCGGGACGTGGTACCGGCGCTGGCTGGTCCGATGCCTCAACCTGTCCCAGCAGGTGAGGCCGGAGCTGCCCGGGGTTCTCTGCGCCCCATGTGCCTTCTGTCACCTCCCACGTCCTTGTCACCTCCCGTGTCCCTCTGCAGGTCTGGAGCAACTTCCAGCAGTGCTTCGTGCCTGAGTACCGGCGGGTGACGCTAATGATGATGGCGGTGTGGTTCACCATGTCCTTCAGGTGCTGCGGGGTGGGACTGGGATGGGCTGGACAGCCCTGGATGGGGCGGGGTGGGGCAGGCTGTGATGGGATGGGGCAGCACTGAGCGGGATGAGATGGAACAAGCGTCACTGGGATAGTTACAGACTGGCACTGGGAGCTTAGGGTTGGCCCTTGGAGCCCCCCGGGCCAGCACTGGGAATCCCAGGTGTGTGGTTCCTGCTCACCCGTGTCTCTGCAGCTACTACGGGCTCACCGTGTGGTTCCCGGACATGATTAAGCACCTGCAGAGCATTGAGTATGCATCGCGCACAAAGCTTTTCACACGTGAGAAGGTTCGGCACTTCACTTTCAACTTCACCCTGGAGAACCAAGTGCACCGTGGTGGGGAGTATTTCAATGACAAGTGAGTGAGGGGAGGCTGAGCCTGGGGTTGCTGAGCCCGGGGCTGATCGATACAGGTTTGGGGGGCATCTGGGGTCTCCCTTCTGTCCCCCCTGTGCAGGTTCATGGGGCTGAAGATGAAGTCGGTGATATTCGAGGACTCGCTCTTTGATGAGTGTTACTTTGAGGACATCACTTCCAGCAACACCTTCTTCAAGAACTGCACCTTCATCTCCACCGTCTTCTACAACACAGGTGGGGAAATGGGATCCCTGGGTAGACGGAGGGGGATGACCCACCGGGGTGGCCCCCAGCATTTTGATGGAGAAGAGGGCGAGCCACCACGTTAGAGAAGGGTCAGGAAAGCCCCCGGTGGCACGATGGAGTCGGGGTGGTAGAGATAATGTGACCCCACCAGGGTGGTCCCCAAGGGGGTGGTGGAAGGGTGATGATTGACCCACCAGGTGGGAGGAACCAGGCAGCTCTGCAGCGTGAGCCCATGGCCCACTCTCCCCCCAGATCTCTTCGAGTACAAGTTCATCAACAGCCGGCTGGTGAACAGCACGTTCCTGCACAACAAGGAGGGCTGCCAGCTGGACTTCAGCGACGACAACAACGCCTACATGATCTACTTTGTCAGCTTCCTGGGCACCCTAGCTGTGCTCCCCGGAAACATCGTCTCAGCCCTGCTCATGGACAAGATTGGCCGCCTGCGAATGCTGGGTGGGCAACAGGATGGGCTCAGGGCAGCTGGGTGTGCCTTCAGTGGGAGTGGGGCTGGGGAACCCTGGAGGAGCTTTCTAGCCCCAAACCAGGCTCTTGAACTTCTTGACCCACCTCCCACCTGCTGGGTTACTTCATCACTATCACCTTTTGGGGACTACCCTGGTGGGTCACCCACCTCCATCACCCCCGCGGGGACCTTCCTCACCCTCCTCCCACCTGCTAGTCACCTCCACCTCTGTTGATCTCTTGGGGACCTCCCTGTCCCTCCTGGTGGGTCGCCCCCATCTCTCCCTCCTTTTTGAGACTGTCAGCCCCCTCAGTGCCACCTTCCTGTCTCAGTTTCCCTGTGCTCTGATGTCCATGTGTCCCCCCAGCCGGCTCCAGTGTCATGTCCTGCGTCAGCTGCTTCTTCCTGTCCTTTGGGAACAGTGAGTCTGCCATGATTGCGCTGCTCTGCCTCTTTGGGGGGGTCAGCATTGCCTCCTGGAACGCGCTCGACGTGCTCACCGTGGAGCTCTACCCCTCTGACAAGAGGTGGGGGCCTGGAACGGAGGTTTTGGGTGCAAGGAGGGAGGTTTTGAGAGCTGAGTGGGAGGTTTCAATTGCCAGGGGGAGGTTCTGGGTGCAGGCTGGGAAGATTTAGGGGCTGGGTGCCAGGGGGTGTGGAGGTTTTTGGGTGTCAAGTGGGAGGTTTTGGGTGCTGGAGGCAACATTTTGGGCGTCGGGCGGGAGAGTTTGGGTTCTGGGTGATGCACGTTGAATCCCAGATGGGAAGTTTCGGATGCTGTGTGCCAGGCCTGAGGCACCAACTGCTGGGTGCAGGTCATGGGGGTGCTGGGTGCACATTTCAGGGTTTTGAGTTCCCATTTTTGGAGTGCCGGGTGTCTGTTTCAGGCCTCCAGGTGCCTGTTTCAGGGTGCCACCTGCCCCTCTGCAGGTGCCCCCTGAGGCTGGGTACCCACCCTTTCCCCCTGGGGGACCCCCACCAACCCCAGCCCTCCCCATCCATCCCCAGGACGACGGCGTTTGGGTTCCTGAATGCGTTGTGCAAGCTGGCGGCCGTGCTGGGCATCAGCATCTTCACATCCTTTGTGGGCATCACCAAGGCTGTGCCCATCCTGTTTGCCTCAGCTGCGCTGGCCCTCGGCAGCTCCCTGGCCCTCAAACTGCCCGAGACACGGGGGCAGGTCTTGCAGTGATGGGGGGGCTGGGGAGAGGGAACCCCCTCCCTGGGGCACTCCCCCAAAATCCAGCATTTTCCCCCCCGCCCCACCTCGTGCCCCTGGGATTAGTCGCGTTAGACACTGTGAAACGTCTTCTTGGAGCATTTGGGATCTTTTTCATTTGCACTTGGATCCCCCCACCCCAGATCCCCCTGTACCTCCAAAACCTCCCCCCCCCCCCCGACGCCTCAAACTCCCCCTTGCCCCCGAAACTCAGCCCCAACTCCCTGACCACCCCCAACCTCCAATAACCCCCTCAGCCCCCGAGTTTCATTTCTTGGTGTCACCCCCTGTGTGAGTTGCTGCTCATTCCTGGAGGCTGTGGGACAAGGATTTAGGAGGGCCCTGGCGTTGAGGGGGGATGACACAGGCCCTCTGAACCCCATATCTCTGTACACCCCCCAAATCCCTGCCAAGCCACGGAGGAGGATGATGAAGTCTCTGAGCGTGGGGGAGCCCCCCCGTGCCTCAGTTTCCCCATCCCTGTGGAGGGCACCCAGCAGCATCCCCCAGATCTCCACGGATTTGGGGGGACATCTGTGGGTCGGCTTTTGGGGAGCAAGAGCCAATTGGGGTGCCTCAGCAATGCCTCAGGGGGTCACAGGATAGTGGGGTGCGGGACACTTTGGGGGGTGCAGCAGTTGGGGGCGCAGAATCCCCTTGGGGCTGCCTGACGATTTTAGGGTGCCTCCTCATAAAGCACATGCCCCCCTTCCCCTAGGATGACCCCACCTTTGGGTGCCCAACTTTCAGGGTGCAAAGCACAGCCCCCTCCAGCCCCAGCCCTTGGTTTCATTTGGGGTGCAGCAGCAGGGGACCCCCAAAACTGCCACTTAATGATTTTTAACTGATTTTTAAAGGATTTTCCCTATTAAGAGGGAGGCTGGTGCGGGTGAGGGGGGGGTGCAGGGGGCTCCCTTCACCCTCTTTTCCTCCTCCCAGCCCCTTTTCCCTTCCTGTATCCCCATGTCCCCCCCAGATCCCCTTTTAACCCCTCCTCCAAAATATTCCCCTGCACTCCCTTTTGCCTCTCCTGAGTCCAAAACCACCAGCGGTTTGCAAAGCACAAACAGCCCTTACCCCTAAAAAAAAAAAAAAATCGGGGTACAAGGGATCCCCAGTGCTGTGCCCTCCTCAAAAGAAATCGGGGTTCAGGGGGCCCCAGTGCTGTGCCCCCCCCTCAAAACTTGGGGTTTAGGGGGTTCTCCCATGCTCTGCCCCCCACCCCATCAGCGCCACGGGGCTGGGCAGGGTTGGTCAGAGCCACCCGGGAGCACCCCTGTCCCCAGGGCAGCCCCCTCCCATTCCAAGCAGCCCCCGTGTGCTTTGCCCCTCTTTGGTGTAGCTGGTCCTCGGGGCCCCCCCCCGGCCCCCCTGTAGCTCTGTCGTGCCGTGCTGTAGTTTCAGGTGTTTGTAAATTAATTAAAATGGAAAAAAAAAAAAAACACATCCCAAAAAAAGCACCAAATTACCCAAATCCTCATCCCCGCCAAAGGGTTCTCCACACTCAGCTGCCCTCAAACACACGTTTATTTAAATCGATTCAGACATTAAACGGGAGGGACACCCCAAAAATCCTCCCCAGAGTGGGAACAGGGAGGGGTGCTTGGGTGGGTGAGGTCTGGGGGTGGTACGGCGTGCGGGCTCAGGGCAGAGCCTGATGGGGAGGGGGCTGCCACCCCCCATTACTTTTGCCCCCCCTCTCAACTCCAGTCTCCGTCTGCTGCGCTGACACGGGGCTGGGGGGTCCCGGGAGCCTCACGCTGTTCCTGGGTGGCATCTGGGGCTGTCACTGCTGTCCTGGCGCCACCTCCTCCTCCTCCTCCTTGTCCCCTCGGCGTTGCTCCCGCTTGGAGCCCCCCAAGCAAGGGGGTGCGGGGGGCACCCGGGGGTCACTCTGCCACTGCTGGGGGGTGCGGGCGATGACCTGCAGGGCGTGCAGGGGTCCGGCCAGCTCTGCCCTCAGCGCCTCATGAACCAGGCGGTGCCGCTGGAGCAGCGAGAGCCCCGCGAAGCGGCCGCTCACCACCAGCACCCCGAAATGCGTCTCGGCGCCGGGGGGACCTCCGTGGCGGGGGGAGTCGTCCCGAACCTCCAGGTGCGTGGGCTGCAGGGCCGCCGTCAGCTTGGCGCGGATGGTGCGGGCCAGGGGTCCCCCCGAGCCCCCCATGGCCACTCCGGCGGCCGCCAGGACGGGACCCCGCATCGGAGAAGGGCTGCAAGGCAAAGAGGGAATTTGGGGGGGCTGCAGAGAGAGAGAGAGAGAGAGAGAGAGAGAGAGGCCCCCTCTACCCTCCGCGGCCGCCAGGAGAGGACTCGGCATCGGAGGAGTTAGGAGATGGTTTGGGGGAGCTAAAAGGGAGAGAAGGCTGGAGGAGTGGGTAGAAGGGGGGGGACAGGGATTGAGACTGAGGGTCTCTGGAGGATCCCACATGGAAAGCGGGGATGGCAGGACGAGGGATGAGCTGAGGGGGGACTCTGCCAGGTCAGCAGCTGCTACTGGGGACAAGGGGGTGCTGGGGGCGGCGAGTCTGGGGAGCCCTGAGAGACCACCTCCTGCCCCGGGAATGGCAGAGGGGGGCGTAGGGAGATGTCCCCCCGAAGCCTTCGCGCTCGGAGCTGGGGAAGAGCCTCCGAGCAGGAGAGAAGGGCCTGACACCCCTCAGCCCACCCCAGAGCCCCGCTATCCCCCGCGCAACCCACGATCGTTCCACAGGAAGGACCCTCGGCACTACCAGATCCTCCCACAGTCCAGTGGGGTCCCAGAGCTGCCCGGGACCCCCCGATCCTCCCCCTCAGGCCTCTCCCCGCTTCTCACCGCCCGCTCCGCTCACGCCGCCCCCGGGGATCGCCCCGCCGCCGTCACGTGACCCCCTCCGCCCAATCCCCGCCGCGAAACCCGCAGACGGCCGCAGGCCACGCCCCTTTACGCACCGATACCACGCCCCCTCACCGAGCACCGCCCCTTTATCCTAATATGGCGCCTGTGGGCGGAGCCGGGGGTGTGTGGGCGGAGCCAGGTGTGCGCGGGGGACACGGGGGACACGGGGGACACGGAGGGGACTTTTGGTGGCCGAGCGTCCCGTGGCATCCACCACCCGGCACGGACACCTCTCGGGGTCTCTGCACAGAGCTCAGGAGTGTCCCGCTCCACCTGCTTTGGGATTTTTTTAGGCCCCAGCTGCCCAGCCCCAGAAGCAGGTGCTTGGGGGTGGGATTTATCCACATGCCGGTGTCCTGGGAACTGCTCACAGCGGTGGGATCCTGTGGGATTTTGGTTGTACGTTTGAGCCAGGTGGTTCCTTCTCCACCCCTCTCAATGTCCTCCAGGTGCAGGAATAAGATATCCAGTTTCTCTCAATATCTGTCACTCTCCAGGACCTCCCAGGCTGTCCAAAGGACGGAGAGGGAAAGCTCTGCAATGGAGAATCCCAGAGGATACGTGTGGCTGGACACCACCGTGGGTTTTCCCATCTCTCTGCTTGCAGAGCCAGGAGGGGGAGTGCTCTGCAGCTGGGATGCACACTGCCAGGTGCTGATGGGATGGGAGCCTCCATGGATTTCTGGCAGCACTCTGCATTCTCAACCTTGTTTCTCCCAGAGCCTGGAGAAACCTCAGGATGGGCAGTTCTGAGACACTCCATGCCCACCTCACCCACCGCTTGTGTGTACAGTTGGGAAGTCTTGGCTCTCCCCGTCTTCTCCCTTCCCCTCCCCACTGGAATTTGCCTTTTGGGATCAAAAATCCTACCGGCTATTTTTAAAGTGCTGTCGGAGCCCACTCAGTTCCCGCTCCCAGTGACAGATCCGGCTGTCAGAATCTTCAGCTGTTTTTTTGCTCCCTCGGCTCCAAGTCCGGGTGGCAACAGCCGGGATTCTCTCCTCATTCTCACCCGGAGCCGGACCCAGGCCAGGGACCAGGATTTTCCTCTGGAGGGTCTAGGGGAATTTGGTGCCCATCCCGTGGCATTTACCGGGGTAAGTGGACTGCTGGTATCCTTGGCAGAGGTGTGAGGATGGAGGGATGGGGTTTATGCTGACCATGACATGGAAAGAAGAGTGTGTCCTTTGGGATTGATTGTGCACATGGCCCATCCTGGAAAGAAGAGGGATCCGCTCTTCCAGCTCTCTGGCAAATGGTACTTTCCCCAAATATTTCTCTTCCTACCCTAGCCCCAGTGCTGTAGCTCTCCTGGGCTCAGGTGGGCACTAGGCTTTGCTCCCTGCAGGGCAGAGCTGGGTGTGAAAAACAGCAGGAACTTGGTTTAGGAGGCAAAAGGCTTTCCTGAATATGTTCCCAAAGGGATTTGTGGGTGCTGGAATGCTGAAGGATCAACTTCCCATCCCTGTCCTCCTCCACGGCCTCTGGAATGAACCTGAAAAATCCTGGTGTGGGCATTGCTGACCGTTCCTCTTCTTTGCAGGGAGCAGGGGCTGGTGCAGCTACTTCTTGCACCTGTGTAGGTGGGATTTCAGGAGTGCAGCCAGCGTGGTCTGGCAGTCATCAGTCCCTGGGGACATTGGCCACCAGTCCCTGGGGACACTGATCATCGATCCCTGGGGACATTGGCCAACTTTGGCCCATCCAAAGTTTATGTTCAGGACTTGGCTGTACCCCAGAAGGGGAGGCTGTGACAGAAAATGCTGGAAAAGTATTCCCTGTCAGGAAACATCCCATTCCCTATTGGACACATCCCACAGGGAAAAACATGGTTTTTTTTGAGCAGGGACTCACTCCTGGGGGGTGCAGGCGGGGGGTACCCGAGGAGGAAAACCTCTGGAGCTCCAGGGAAGCTCCCATGGGTGACATGACCCAACAGTCAGCAGGGTTTGGGGACTCCCAGCTCCTCCTGGAGCTCCTGTGCCCCACCTTCTCCACACTCCGGCTGTTGTTCCCAGCTGGATCAGAGCCCAGCTAAATTTAGGAGGATCGATTTCAACCCCCGCCTCTGCCCCGCACGGGAAAGGACGGAGCAAAGGTGACCAGGGACGAAGAGCCACAGGGGGCTCCACTCCCTGGCCCCTGGACGGGCTGGTGGAACCGCGGATTTTATCAGGCTGCGAGGCCATGGAGGAGCCCAGAGAGGCTGGAATTTTCCTGGGTCATCCCGTGGGTCTCTCTGGCTGTCACTCGGGGCAGAGCTTGTGACAAGGACACCCATGTGTCCTGCAGGGAAGGAGCTCCCAGCGCTGGCAGCCAGGTCACTTCCTGAGGAGGCTGATACAGGTGAGTGGGGCAGTGGGAAAGCAGGGATGAGGGTCCAAGGACATCGCTGGCACCCAGGGATGCTTCAGGCTCTGATCCCACGTGTGGTGTCCCCACAGTGAGGGGAGGAGTGAAATGCTCAGTATCACCGCTGTGATGAAACAGCTCAAGCAGCAACAGGGGAGGTTTAGGCTGGATATCAGCGAAAATTTCTTCATGAAAAGGGTGGTCAAGTCCTGCCACAGGCTGCCCAGGGCAGAGTTCAGAGCTGTGTGAATGTGCCACTTGGGGACAAGTGGTGGCCTTGGAAGTGCTGGGTTGGACTTGCTGCGGGACCCCTCTTAGTCCTGTCTGCTGGTCTCCCTCCAATCCCACCTCTGCTTCCAGGGGAGCTGCTGAACGAAGCTGGGAGCTGCTGGTGGGTGAGAGACCCCCCTGGCTCCGCATGGATGGGAATGGGGAGACCCACCCACAGTAGGAGCCCAGGGCAGCCAGAAAACTCTGGCCTCTTCCTCCGAGCTTTCCTGCTCCTCCTCCTCTGCAGACACGGTAAGGACCCGCGTGGGCAGAGCTGTGCCCTGTAATAAACCAGGAGACAAGTGCTTCCAGGGAGAATCTCCATGAGAATCTAGAGCAGGCTGGATGGTGGGCGGTGGTGGTGGTGGGGGGGAGGAGAGACTGCCCTTCCCCACCCCATCCCCTCTCCCAGGGAGCCGTCCCGTCTCTCCCAGTCTCTTCCCAGTGCAAGATCTTACGCTGCAACTCGGAGTATGTGGCGGCGACGCTGCACCTGCGCGGCCCCGACCGTGGTGCTGCGTTCTGCACCGCGCTCCGCTCCTACTCCCTGTGCACCCGGCGCACCGCCCGCACCTGCCGCGGGGACCTGGCCTTCCACTCCGCTGTGCACGGCATCGAGGACCTCATGATCCAGAACAACTGCTCCAAGGAAGGGCCCACAGCCCCACCGCGGCCCCGGCCCCCGGCCCCCAACCCCCATGGCTTCGAGTCGCTCGACATTTGTGATTACGAGCAGAGTTTCCTCTACAAGCATGGCCGCCCCCCTAGTTTCCAGCACTGTGCTGCCTTTGGGGACCCCCACATCCGCACCTTCCGTGATGATTTCCACACGTGCAGGGTGGAGGGCTCCTGGCCGCTCTTGGACAACGATTACCTGTTTGTGCAAGCCACCAGCTCGCCAGTGGCCAAGGGGTCCAATGCAACTGTCACCAGCAAGGTAACATTAGCACACGGGCCGGGCAGTGAATCCACAGTCGTGGGGCCTCCCACACTTCCCAAAATCCTTGGAACCGCTTCAGACCCAGGGGGGATGAGGAAGGAGGGACAACAGTGGTAAAGGTTGTTGAGGGGACCCTCAAATACTCCTGTTGCTGTCAAGGTGACCGTAGAGTCCATGGGGTACCTGGGGGAATCTTGTGGTCCATGGGATGCCTGAAGGAATCTTGCTGGGTTTGGCTCCACCTGAGTTTTCCATTGCTTAAGCGGCGTTAAAAAAAAAGAAGGAAAGATTGTTGTTATCCCAAAAGCACTGTGGCAGGGGTGGTTTGAGGATGGATAACTGCGGTGGGACCTGCATCCTGGGCTACCCTGAACACCTGGGATGGGGACATGGCCACCATGCTCACCTCCCTCCTGCCCTCCTTCCCCGCAGCTGACCATCATCTTCAAGAACATGAAGGAATGCATTGACCAGAAGGTCTACCAGGCCGAGCTGGACAACGTCCCAGCAGCCTTCCAGGACGGCTCTGTGAACGGGGGCGCACGTCCAGGTGGGAGCAGCCTGGTGATCTGGGAGCGCAGCCCCGGCCGGCACGTGGAGATCCGCGCCGACTACATCGGCACCACCATCGCCGTGCGCCAGGCCGGCCGCCAGCTCTCCTTCTCCATCCGCGCTGCCGAGGAGGTGGCCCGGGCCTTCACGGAGGAGCAGGACCTGCAGCTGTGCGTGGGAGGTTGCCCTCGAAGCCAGCGCCTGTCCCGCAGCCCCCGCGGGCGCGGCCGTGTCCCTGCCGAAACAGCTCAAGCGCTCTGCCGGGAGATGCTGCCCGTGGAGGACGTCTACTTCCAGTCATGCGTCTTCGACGTGGTGACCTCGGGGGACACCAACTTCACCATGGCAGCGCACGGGGCGCTGGAGGATGCCCGGCTCTTCCTGTCTGATGCTGAGAAGCTTCACATCTTCCAAGCTGGCGGAGGCTGCCCACTCACCTCTCCGTCGCCTCTTCTCCTCCTCTTCCTCCTCCCCTGTGGATTTTGGGCTGTTTTGTTGAACTTTTAACCCCCTGCCTGCTCCATAGGGAACCCGAGCTGCAGCCAGGAGACATTCCTTACCTTGAAGGAGGTGTCTCCCACAGCCACAAGGAATCAGAGATCCAGGAGAGGGGAGAGATGAATCCCCTGGTTGGGCACCCGCTGATCTCACACGGATGGTGCAGCTGCTTCCACCTCCTCTCCTCAAGGCAGATCCAAACTTTTCTGTTCTATTGTGACACGTTCCTTTTCCCCTAAAGATGTGACATTGCAGTGCATCAAAGAAAAATAAACCTCCTGGGTTAGAAACCCCCCTCTGTCCCTCAAAGCCTTTCCATAACTCATTTCCCACGTTTCTCCCGGTGTTAATCCAACAGAATTCCACTCAGGAAACTTACAGATCCAGAAATAATGAATTCAGCCCAAAGCCCGATTTTTAGCAGTTAAAAAAAAAAAACCAAAAAAACCCCCCAAAAAACCAAAATACCCAAAAAACCCCCCAAAAAACCAAAACCAAACCAAACCAAAACAAAACAAAACAAAAACAAAACAAAACAAAAAAAAAAACCAACAAAAAAGTAAAAAAGATTTTTTTTTTTTTCTTTATGGATTTAGGACCCTTCACTTAGCTGCTCCCAAAGCAAAACGAGGCCACAAATCGGTTTGGGGAGCGTTGTGACCAAGAGGGAAACTTTTGGGTAGAAATCATCTGGTTTTGTCTACATGCTCCTCTTCCAGGATAAATAACAAGTGGATCTCCAGCAGAGAGAGCTGTGGAGCTTGAGACCCACACCCGAGGCCACTGTTGCTATTTTTCCTTGTTTTCTTGGCACCTGTTGTGGACTCAATTTAGCAAGGGTCTGGACTTGAGGCTGGTATCAGGTTTCACGGAGGACAAAACACCCCTCGGGAATTCTCCTCTATGGGCCCGGGTTCTCTGTCACTGCTCAAATCCGACCCAAACTGGACTTTTCGCTTGGCAAACAGAATTCCTGATGGCAAAGAGCCAGCTGGGCACTCAGATGGGCAGGGCACTGGAAGTTCTGCGCCGTGGAAGGTGCAGAACTGCAGAGGGGAGAGCAAGTTTCACGTATTTCGGAGGATTTCAGTGAAGCAGATGGAGTTCTACAGGAGAGGTCTTTTCCATGGGGAAGACTGTTGTCTATTTTTTTAATGAAGTATTAAAAACTTGGCCATCCCTGTCCCACAGAACTGCAGGAAGAGCTTGTGGAGTTGGGGGGAAAGGGGAATTGCAGCCCCCTCCAGGCATGGAGGCTCCATCAGGAGAGGTTTTACAATTCATGTTTCAATACATTCAATACATGGGGTTTTCTCTCTCTTTATTTATTTTTTTACTTTTTTTTGTGCCAAGAGCACGAAGAATACATAGGAAATAATTTCATGGATATAATGGCAAGTTCCCCCTTGGATGGGTGTTCACAGCAAACAGCGACAAGCAGGAGACCTGCTCCATGCCTTTTACCCTCCTCCTAGTAATCTCTGATGGGTTTGACATTAAAGGGGTCTATTTTTGAGTCCCCATTTCCTGTCATCTGTCTCTTCATGTCTTTGGGCAGCAGTGGCAGATGAGGATAATAATATCTCCTTCCTCCTCTGCTCCTTTGACACTGGAGCTTTGGGTGGACGAAATGAAGCAGGAACAGGGAAAGGAAAGCAGGCTGCTTCCTGATGTGTTCCACGTGTCCCTTTGGGAAGAAAATCATCTGGGGAGGAATAAAATCCTCTGTGGGGGGAGGATAAAATCCTCCATGAGGAGAATGTTCTCCATACAGATAAAATTCTCCGTAGGAGTGAAATCCTCAGGAGCAGCATTGATAATGCTGGAGCTCCTGACAGAAATGGGATGGATTTGATGAGGCAGAACCTAATTGTCCTTTAGCTGTTAGCCACTTGAGGCATTCAACAAGAATTCCAGGGGGAAAGGTGGGTTCCCAATGGAACTGGACTTTCCCTCCTGAGGAGCCCCTCACCTGCTCCACCAGGACTGGGCCTGGTGCTTTCCTTGTCAACTCTTTCTCGGGAGCCACCTCTAAAATTTAGAGTGCAGCAAAATACCAGGGGATTCTAAAGACGTGCACCTGATTTGGAGAGCCCCGGTTCCAGGTTCAGCAGCTCCACCTGACCCAGAGTTACAACAGGAGTGGCCCAACATGGACACTTCTGACAACTGCATTACAACCTGGAGAAGCTGTTGCTGATGAATCATGGAATCATTAAGGCTGGAGAAACCTCTGAGATCATTAATCATTAACTCTCCCACAGCACTGCCAAAGGCCACTTCTGACCCATGATTCCAGGCACCACATTCCATTTTGTTTTTCAACACCTCCAGGACCATCGTTCTGTTCCCGATGCCTGACCTCCCTGCCCGTGAACACAATTTCCCAAACATCCAACCAAACCTCCCCTGGAGTCCTCCTCCTCCCGTCCTGCCCTTTGGGAGACTACCCTGAACCCCCTCAGCTCCAGGCTGTGCCCCTGGATGCTGAACCACCCAAAAGTGGGTTTTCCTGGCACAGCTGGATGGACGAGGTGGTTTTTTAGCAGGGTGACATCAGCCAGGGAGGGAAAGGGTCGATCCAAAGTCCGTTGACGTCAGTGGAAACACACTTGTTGACATCAACAACTAGGATTGGCACCGATATTCTGCTCCTTTATTCGGGGTGGGGGAAGAGGTCTGTTCTCTGCCTCAGAGAGCTTCTGTCTCCTTCGCGCTGAGGAGGAGCAATAATTTTGGGAATGGGCCAGGACCATCCCACACTTGGCACATTTTCCCCACCTAGCTGAACCCCCTGCCTGGCTATGGCTCAGGTTTGAGCCTCTGCAGGGTGTCCACAGGAGGTGGTGTCCCTGTGACAGGGTGAGGCGGTGGCCCTGTGACCTGCTGTGACACCCCCATACCTGCCCTGACCAGAGCCAGAGCTGCAGCCCCCTCCGTGAGCTGCTCTGGGTGGGCCAAATCACCTTGTCCAGGGAGTATTGGCCAAAGTCCCCTCCTCCAGGGGACTAGACTCTGAATCACAGGGTCCATCTGAGCTGGAGATGCTCAGAACTTGCCCGGGACACCCTCCCTGGGAGTGTTCACAGCCAGGAAAGCTCACAACAGCAAGGGAATAAGGAAATTTTCCTCCTCAACAGCCAAGACTGCTCCAAGGCTTGTGAGTGAGGGCTGGGGAATCCGGCCTGGGGAAGAGAAGATGTGGATGGATGGATGGATGGATGGATGGATGGATGGATGGATGGATGGACGGACGGATGGATGGATGGATGGAGGGATGCAGAATTCTCTGCCATTCCTGCGAGAGCCTCTAGATGTCCACAGAACCCAGCACACAGCAAGGGCTCCAGCACAGCCCGACTTCCAGAGTGCCAGGATGTCCATCCTCACCCCAATCAATCAGGAATCACAGAATTCCAGACTGGATTTGGCTGGAAAAAGACCTTAAAGATAACCTTGCACATGGCAGGGACACCTTCCAGAGACCAGATGGCTCCAAGTCACACTTTTCTTCCCCAAGCTTGACACTCCCAGCTCTTGCTCACCACCTTGGAGCAGCTTTGGCCGCTGAAAAGGAGGAAAAAAATCCATATTCCTCAGGTGTCTGAGGGGCTCCAGTGGCTCTGCCAGCAGCTGGGGGAAGCCCCTCTCTCCCGGGTGAAGTGGAGCTGATGTCACTGCCTCTTCCTGCAAGAGCAGATGACAAACACGGGACTTTTCAGAACCAAGATCTGAAGTCCTCGTTGTTTACGGATGGCTGAGCTCTTCTGGAGCTTCATCTCCCCCCTTCCCTGATCCAAAAATACCCTCTGGGCAGAACCCAGGAAGAAATGCCACTCGGATGAAGAACTGACAGGCAGGGGGACTTCCACATCCCAGTCTCCAGTGGGAGCTGGAAAAATGGGACTTCAGGAGGGGAAATCCTCCTGTGCGAGCCCTGAGAGGACTTCTCCCTGCTCAGGGAAGAAAAAAAGAGGATCCCAATCCCTGTCCCTGGGTTATCTCAACACCGAAGTCAAAAGCCTCTGCTGGGGACGAAACAGCAAAAAAAAAAGGGGAATTTTTGGGAATCCTCTGTGGGAATCTGCCCTGGGAGCTTTCCAAGCTGTTCCTAGAAGATCTCTGAGGAGTGTCAAACCTTTGCACTTGGCGAACCTGCATAGCTGAGCATTCTCTGCCTCCAGCCAGGCGCTAAGAGACCTTCCCTTCCACCTCCAAACCACTGCTGGAATTTAGGAACTGACCTGGCGCCTCCACTACTGAAAATCCCCGGCGTGTGACAGGCAGTTGCTTTCCAGGAGCCACCCTATTCCCATAGTCCCTTGTTTTCCAGCTGGGCTCTATTCCCAATGTTCCCTGTACGCAAACAACCAGAGGAAATGCTTTTTCCACCCCAGCTCCCAACTGCACACACGGGACACTCTGTCCCCACGCTCCAGCCATTGTGGATCCCTCCCCGGCCCTTTCTCTCCCCCCTCCTCTCCCAGCCTGGAATATGCTGGAAGAGACCATATAAGGCGAGAAACGGAGCAAACAAGCCCGTGGAAGCTGCGGGGTTTGTTGGCACCCTCCGGCTGCTCGGCGATCCCGGCTGGATGCTGCTCGGCTGATAGCAAGGGACAAAGGCCAGGCTGTCACAGCAGCAGCGTGGCTTCTCCTGGCAACCCCAATCCCGATAACCCCGGAGCAGAAAAACACGGATCTTATCAGCACCAGGAGCTGTGCTGGGGAAAAACAAGTCTGTGCCGTGCCCAGTTCCTTGGCCCGGGGACCCACCCAGTGCTCAGTGAGTCACCTCAGGGCCCAGTTTTCGCTCTGTGGCTTTGGAAGTGGGTTATATCCGAGGCCGAGTGTTAGTCACACTGTCCTGACCATCTCTTTCCCCCTGGCTGGGAGCTCGGGGAAAAGCGATGGATCTCCCTATCCATCCGCCTTCAGCAGAGGGAACGAGGGTCAGAGATGCCATGGGAGAGCAGCCTGGAGGGGGATAAACGCCTTGAGTAATAGTTTAGTGGGGCAGGAGGTCGTCACCTGCGCCCAGAACTCCTGGTGATTTCTCTCCTGGTTTTCTTGCTTTTGAAGGTGACCTGACATTGGGAAATTTTTGCTTTTTACTAAGTGAAAATCCCGCAGTGTTCCCAACCTCCCCCCAGATCCATCCAGGGGTGCTGCTGGTGTGAGAACAATTCCTGGAGGAATTCTGACCCCCGAGGGAATACTGGCAGAAGGAGAGCAGGGAGGGCTTGCCATCGGATGGAGGGCAGGGGGGGAAAGGGCAGCGCTGACTGACAGGTCTGGAGGAATTCAGGGAGGATTCGGGACGTGAAACGTTGCCTCGGATCATATCCTTGACAAAGTTCCTTGGCGTGAGGCTCCAAGGCCCTTTGGCTTCGCAGGAATGTGTCCAGGCAGCCCTAGGCTGAGAAGGGTTTCCTTGGAAAGGCACACACCGATGGGAACCGGAGAGGGAGAGTGTAAACAAGGCTCAGACAGGAACGACAGCACAGATCTGAGGGGTCAGGTATCCCACGGCAGAGAGGGCGGAAAAAGCCTTTCACCTAATTAGAGCAAATCCCTAATTCTCCGTTAACCTATAACCTTTTCCTAGTGGGAGACAACGGGAACCGGAGGGAAAAAAAGGTGCAATTCCTCCATTCTGCACCGAACCACAGAATAATTCTCTCTCAAGGAGGAATTCTGTCCTGTGGTTTGGCAGGAGAACAGTTTATGCCCCACAGTTTATCCACGCCTTATCGGTTTATACGATCAGGTGTGAATTAACTCTGGGGGAAGGAGGCAATGGAAGGGCAGGAAAAGTGCCAGGAACACTTGGACAAACAACCTCTGAAGGACAACACCAAACAAAAAACACCTCCCTGTTCCTCGTCAGGGTGGGAAGCCCCCCTCCATTTCCTGTGCTCCAGTGCTGGGTTGCTCCATGGACATTGTTCTCCTGTTTCCTCTGCTTCCAGCATTTTCCTGAGCTGGGAAAGCACTAAGGCTGGGGAAAAAATAAAAAAAAAAAAAAAAAGTGGGAGAAGGAGCCAGTTCCTGTCCTGGAGTAACGCTGATTCAGGGAGTGAAACCTGAGGGTTTCTTGGAAGCCAAAGTCTCTTGGAGGGGTTGCAGGGGAGGCAAAATGCTGCCCTACTCTCCAAATACCAGCTGGAAGACAGGGCTATAGTTTCTGGAATGGATGCGGGTGTTCGCTGCACCTCGGATCAATGTTTGGGAGGGATGTTTTGGGGAAAAAGGAGTGGGAAGTGTCCCCAAAACGGAGTGGGAAGCAATAGAGGTGGTGGAAACACTCCCACAAACACACCAGGAGGAGGGAGGGAACCCCCAAAGTCAGGTTTTGATGCTGAATCCCCAAGCCCACCCTTATTTACCCCAAATAATGAGGAAAGTGTATGGGGGGGTGTGTAAAAGGGGGCCCTGAACCAGTTGAAGGAACTCCAGGGGATGAGGGCCGTGGAAGCAGCAGAGACGGGAAAATCCTGCCCCAGAGAAGCTCCATCAGCCACGTTCGATCCCGTACCCCAAATCCGCCTTTATTTAACAGCGGAGGGGTCACCGGGGGGGGGGCTGAAGGTACCCCGGGGGATGGACAGCGGAGGCGCCCCCAGGGTGTCCTGGAGGGGCAGAAAGGAGTCTGAGGAAGGAGGTGAAGGGGACCCCCGCCCTGTCCCCTGGCCGCTCCCAGTTCGCCCAGTTCAACACGACCCGTCCCAATCTGGGAGCCGCACCCCCCCTTCGCCCTGAGCCTGGGAACATGACATCGTGTTCCGCGCTCGCCATTGGCCACGGCCGCCGCCCGTCCGCGCTCTCCATTGGCCCTCCGCGCTGTCACTCCGCCTCCGTCCTGCCCGCCCCCTTGAACACGCGCCGCTTTCCTTCACACGCTGTCCACGCTCCGCAGCCGCCGCTCTGATTGGTCGGCGCTGCCGTAAACAAGGCAGCGGCGGCCAATGGGCGCGCTGATCACGCGAGCAGCACGCCTGGCCACGCGCCCTCGGCGTGGAAAGCCCCGGCAGCAACAGGCGCGGGCGGAGTGGGCGGGGTTCCCGAGCCTATAAAAGGCAGAGGCGGCGGCGCCGCTCGCAGATCGCTGAGGGCGCGGCGTGGGGCGGCCCGTGGAGACTTCGCAGCTCATCCGAACAAAAGCGTTCGATCGCTTTTTTTTGGACTCAAGACTTGCCCGGCCGGGCGGTTTTTGTTGCTCCACGGGGGGGATATAAAGCTCTGCGGCTGTTCCTTTGTGCGTCGCCGCGCTTCGCCAGCCATGGTGATGTTCAAGAAGGTGAAGAGCTTCGTGGTGGCCTTCAGCGAGCCCGACAAGATCTATTGCAGCGGGGACAAGGTGGCTGGGCGTGTGCTGGTGGAAGTGGCCGAGGTGACCCGTGTCAGCGCCGTCAAGGTGTTGGCATGCGGCGTGGCCAGGGTGACCTGGGCCAAGGGCCCGGCCCAGTGCCGGCAGGAGATGGAGTACCTGCGCTTCGAGGACGTGCTGGCACTTGAGGAGCAGCCCACGGGTGAGGGCACGGGGCTGCAGAAGGAGCAAGGGTTCCCTTAAGCAGCGGTTCATAACCCTAACCCTGACCTAGGCTTCGCCACATGGGTGGTGCGGTGGGATTGGATGGTGGCAGAAGGTTTGGTAGGGGACAAAGAGATGGGGGTACTCTTGGGATTGGCCACATGGGGCCCCTTGATCACCAGGACAGAGTTGATGCTGTGTCCAGAGTCTGGAAAAATTCCCCGATCTAGGAAAACTAAGAAACGCTGGGAGGTTTGTCCAAGTCAAGTCGAAGTTTGGGAGCTAAAGGACAAAATCAGAGCCTGGGGAGCTCCTGTGGTGTGTTCTGAGTCCGCAGGGGTTGGTAACATTGCTGGCATAGTCAGGGAGGGGCACAGGATCACACCCTGGGGCTGGAGCTGGGAGATAAAGGGGAGCTGGAGGTGGGGTGGAGCCGGTGAGACACTGTTCTGCCCCGGGGGCTTGGGGTGTTGGTGAGGTGAAGGGAGCAGCGTGGAGAGAACACGGGGTTCCCAGGGTGTGGACAGGTGTTACCTAATGCTCTTACAACTGAGGATCACCCTGGAGCTCCATCTGATGTTTCTCTCCCCTTCTCTTCTCCAGATGAGGACGGCTCCGTCATCCTGAGACCCGGGAACAAGTACGAGTACAAATTTGGCTTCGAGCTGCCCCAAGGGTGAGTATGAGGCAGCACCTGCCACTGGGGGTGGGATTAAATTGGAAAAATCCATGTTTTGGCTCTGGAGTGATCCTTTGCGTGTCCGTAGGCCACTGGGCACCACGTTCAAGGGGAAGTATGGCTCCGTGGATTACTGGGTGAAAGCGTCTCTGGAGCGTCCGGCCTGCCCCACACAGCAGATCAAAAAACGCTTTGAGGTGATGGATCCTGTGGACGTGAACACGCCGGAATTGCTGGTGAGCCCTGAGTTCTCCAGAGGCTTGGGAGAAAAGCCCTTGGGGAGGGTCAGCCCAACCTAGTGGCATCCAGGTGTCTTTTAATCGGATCTGGGCTTGAGTAGGTTTAAGGGTGGGGGATTAAGGACTTCTGGATCATTCCAGAAACTGACACTGGGTGGGGCGTGTTGTGTACTCCAGGGGAGTTTGAGGGTTGGTTGCAGAAAGGGAAGGAAGGAGGGGAGGAAGGAAGAGTGTGGAGGGTGGGAAGGACAGGATGAGGCCAGCGTGTGATCGTTCCCTCTCTCTGCAGTCTCCAGTTGCGGCCAAGAAGGAGAAGAAAGTGTCATGTATGTTCATCCCAGATGGACGTGTATCCGTCAGTGCCCAGATTGACAGGAAGGGCTTCTGCGAAGGTGAGGATTGCTGGGAACAGGGAACTGGGAGCAGGGGAAACAGTTCAGGAAACCCCCAGCATCCCTGACATCTGGCTCCTTCCCTCGGCAGGCGATGAGATCTGTATCAACGCAGACTTTGAGAACACCTGCTCGCGCATCGTGGTGCCCAAGGCGGCCATCGTGGCCAAGCACACATACCTGGCCAATGGCCAGACCAAGGTCTTCTCCCAGAAACTCTCCTGCGTTCGTGGCAATCACATCATCTCTGGTACCTCCGAGTCCTGGCGTGGCAAAACCATCCGTGTGCGGAAGCTCAAACCCTCTATCCTGGGCTGCAACATCCTCCGCGTGGAGTATTTCCTGCAGGTGAGTGGGGGATCCCCTCATCCTCCCCCTCATCTTCCTCCTTATCCTGGGGGATCTTCATCTGGTCCCAAAACACCCCTAAATCCTGCTCTCCTCTCCTTCAGATCTACGTCAGTGTCCCGGGCTCCAAGAAGATCATCCTGGAGCTGCCGCTGGTCATTGGGAGTCGCTCGGGCATTGGGAGCCGCAGCTCCAGCATGGCCAGTCAGACCAGTTCTGAGATGAGCTGGGTGGACCTGAACCTCCCGGATGCTCCAGAGGGTGAGTGGAGTGGGATCCACAGGGTGGGGATCCCTGAGCGGTGCGATCACAGTGTGGAGAAGCCCCTCAGTGGCTTTGCACACAGGTGAGCTCACAAATCCCTTCCCTGCCTCCTCGCAGCCCCTCCGTGCTACTTGGACATTGTTCCCGAGGATCACCGGCTGGAAAGCCCCACCACACCACTCCTGGATGATCCTGACGGGTTCGACAGCCCCATCTTCATGTACGCGCCCGAGTTCAAGTTCATGCCTCCCCCCACCTACACGGAGGTGAGCGTGGCGCCAGCACGGGATGGGCCGGGTGGATCTGGGATCACCTGCCTGGATCCCTCACCTGCTTCCTGCTCCGTCGCCCAGGTGGATCCCTGCGTTGCCAACAACAACGTCCAGTGAGCGCCACGCACCCGGCGGGGGTTGCTCCCGCTTTTTCTGGACTTGGCTCTACGTGCCACACGCCTGCAGCACGTCTGACCCCGAACACCTGGAGGGGACGTGCTCCCGAGGAACCGCCACGTTCCTGAGGAGCTGCTGCGTTCTCCAGGAACCGCTGTTCCAGGCACACGAACCTCGCGGAAAAAAACCGCGGCGCTCTGAGCCGGCAGAGGACACTCAAGGACTGGGGGGAGACAAAGTAGATCCGGCTGGAAAAAAAACCTCAGCTGTCGTGGCTGTTGGGGCACGCTGCCCGTCCTCGCGCTGTCACGACATGGTGGTGACAGGCAGGAGATCGTGGTTTTAACTAATTCCGTCCTAACTCTGTAACTCTTGGGTGCTGCCCTGCGCTCCTGCCAAGGGAGGAGGGGGACACTGTGACATCACGGATCCCTCCTGTCGCGACACAGACCGATTATTGCGACCAGCGCCTTTTGTACTCTTTGGTTTTGTACATAGTATTGGGGAGGGAAAGCACAAAAACGCGAATTTTGTACCTTTTTGTGGCCCCTGGGGGGCAAAATTTGTAATAAACGAATGAAATGGTTCCTCTTTCTCCTGTCTTTCTTGGGGGTCGGGAGGATGGCAGAAAACACTTGCAGTGGGGATTGACATTTCCAAATTTCTGTTTTTTTTTCTGGGAGCAGCCTGGGGAGGGGTCTCCTGGTTTTTCCAGGGGAAAAAAAAAGCCAAAAGCCGAGCAAGAAAAGTGTTACAAGGAAGGGAAACCGGGGCACAGAGCGATGAAAACAGGCTGAGGAATACAGAGCGGGGAAACTGAGGCAGGCGTGGGACTGCTGCTGCTGCCTGCCTTTTTTTGGCACTGCTGCAGGAGTCCCTCCGGCTCGTTTTTGGGATGTGGGTGAAAGGTGCTGGTGTCCCAAGAACAAGGCCGTGACCTTTGGCTCTGCTTCTTGCCCTCTGTCCCACTGAAGCCCCCCCCGAAAGTGCTGTGCCTCCCTCCCCTATCTGTGCCTCAATTTTCCTTTGGAGCTCAAGCCACTCTGGCTCCTGGCCAAGGAGGAGAAGGGTCATCGTACTCCAGGCCAGGGATGGGCTGGGCTGAGTCTGCAGCCCAGGCTCCCACCCCAAAAAAAGTTAGGCAGAAACTGCTCCCCGGCAGGGAGTTAACACTCCCCTGAAAGTTGATTTTCTCCCCTGGAAAAGGCTCTGGAGGAGCCAGCACCACCCCCAAGCTCCCCCCAGCCCGTGGGGGCTGAACCCTGTACTCACCCTGCTCCCCCTCCCCAGTTTTACAGCTCTAATTAAACTAATTAAGGCCATAAACCTCCCGCGCCGTTCCTCTGCCTGGCCTTTGTGCCGGAGCAGGATCCACAGAGATTTGGGAGTTCAGCCTTGACCCTCCCCTGGTTTTTGGGGACCCTCTCCAGAGCAGCTCCCTAGCTCTTGGCCTGTGGTCTGTGCTGCCTCCGGAGCTTCCTGATGAGTTCCAACTGGGCCAAAGGGCCTGGGAGTAAATTTGGAACAGCGGCAGAGGAGCAGTCAGAGCCTCCAGGATCGGAGTGGGGTGGAAATATGGGATGGGAACAGGATGGAAGCATGAGGGGACCCATGGAAGTGGGACAGGCCCCACAGTACCAGGAAAACCGAAGCACACGGTCGATGAGGGTGACATATATCCAAGCGATTTGGGCACCTCTCTCAGTCCCAAATCCTCCCCCAGGCGGGGGGAGGCAGAACCCACCCTTGAAGGGAGTCTCATGGTTCCCACAGAAGCCTGGAAAAAGGGGAGAAAGAGGGAAACAGGGATAAAAATGGGGGCTGGCATGGGGGCAGCTGGAAGTCCACAACTGCTGGAATGTTCGTGGCCTCAAACAGGAACGAGCCGGAGGGGATGGGAGGGGGAAGGGGAACAGCATGTGATGCTCATGTGAGCAGCCCCCGCCCCTGGCCCGCAGGACAGACATGATCTCCTCCGAGAAAACACTCATTCCTGCTAAAAAACCCCCACATTGCCCTCCCCTTCCCCAAAACACCTTCCCCTACCAAACACCTTTATCAAGAAAATACTCCCCCCACCAAAAAGGCATCTTTCCCCACCAAAAACAATGCCCTCTCCCCTCGAAAAACTTCCCCCCAGCCCCACCTTTCCTCACTCCAAAAACTCAACCCCGAAAAAAAACCCCTGCATTTCCCTCTCCTCAAATCCACCTTATCCCCTAAAATCCGTATTATTAAAAATATAATAATATTTTAATAATATTCTCCTCCAAAGAAAACCTCCCCCACAATAAACCAAACTTTCCTCCTTCAAAAATGCACCTTCCACCGAAATACACCTTTTCCTCTCCAAAAATACATCTTTCACCCTAAAAAGCCGTCTTGACCCACAAGAAGATACATTTCCCTCCACAAAACTATACCTTAACTCCCAAAAAAATCCACCTTCCCGCCCCAAAAAAAACCTTTTTCAAAAATACACCTTTCTCCCCCCAAAAAACTCTTATCTCCTGAGAATTTTTCCACCTCAAAAAAACACCTTCCCCTCCCCATAAAACCTTTCCTCTCAAAATACCACCTTTTCCTTCTTCAAAGAAACACATTTCCTACCTCAAAAAAAGCACCTTTCATCTCCCAAAAAACCCCATTTTCCCCCCTTACAGACCTTCCTTGCCCCGGTAACCCACTTATCCAACCCCAACACGCAAAAAGCACCCAGAGCTGAGCCACAAATACCAAAATCCACTCCAACCCACGCAAAATTTGTTTTACAAAGCTGCTGTAAAAGGCACGGGGGGTGGTCAAAGGGGTGCCAGGGGCACTTTTGAGGACCCCCATCACATCAAAACCCACCCCGAAATGAACGATCCCCCCCGAACGCGCCCCACGCTCCGCGCCTGGACCACCGGCGCCTCCTGGTGGTGGTTCGGGGGATGACAAGGCACCCTGCTGCCCCACGCGGGATGGTGACAGGAGATCCCGAGTGGGTAACAGAGTCTCTGCTCCCAGGTGGTGGGGTCCGCAGTGTCCCGTGGGTGAGGCAAGGGGGGTCCCCCTGCTGCGCCAGGAGTGTGAGGGAGGGAGTCCCCGCTCTCAGGGTTCCCCTCAGCCTGGGGATGCGCGCTGTTGCGGGTACCCGTTCTCGGAGTCAGTACACTGCTTCGTCACCGTTGTCATCGCTGTCGGGGCCGAAGCTCTCCCCGTTGTCGAAGTAGGACAGGATGTAGTCGGTCTCCTGTGGGGGGAAACAGTGGGAACACGGTGGCACCTGGGGGTGTCCCCACACCACCAACCTCCCCAAGGTTCTCCCCTTTCGACCTCTTCATGCTCCTCCTCATCGTACTCCTCCTCCTCCTCCTCCTTTCCCTCTTCTTCCTCCTCCTTCTCCTCTTCCTCCTCTGATGTCACCTCCTCCTCCTTCTTCTCCAGGCTCTGGGTGGGTCAGGGGAGTGTTACCGGGGAGAGACATGCCAAAATCCAGCCAGTGGGGACACCCCCACCTTCACCTCCCTACCTCCAGCTTCTTAATAGTCTCCTCCTTGTCGAGTGCCACGCATTTCTTGGGGACGAGGGAGGTGGTCCCTGGGGTGGGCACAGGGGATTATCAGCCCCCGGGGGGGGAAAAGAAGGGACACACGGGTAAGGGCAGGAAGGAATCACTCACTGCCTTTCCGTAGCCGCCGCACCCGGATCTTCAGCTCCCGTGGGAGCCGCCTCCAGTCTGCGGGGTAAAATGGGGCAAACTGGGAGGTTGGTCAGCCCCCCCAAAGCCAACCCCAAAGCCCCACGCCTCCTTCCAGGGCCTCTCCCGTGTCCCCGCACCTGGGCTCCAGTCGATGGCGCTGTCCACAGGGCTGGAGAGCTGGTACTTGTCTGAGTAGCGCTCAATGTCTGTGGGAGAAGCAGGAGGGAACGTGGGGGAACACGCTGGGGGGGACTTAGGGGACATCCATCCCGGGGGACACCTGCGGGAATCACATGGGGATGGCTGACGGCACGAGGTGGTACAGATGGAGGGAACAAAATGGGAGGGCTGGGGAGGGGGGTCCCAGCCTCGTGGGGCGAGGGGGGAGAGGGCTGAAAAGGCCATGGAGCAGCAGGGTGGAGGGGACAATGGTGATTGGGACAGGCTCCCTTTCAAACCCATTCCCACCCCCTCCTCCTCACAGAGGGGCAGACAGGAGAGTCAGGATCCAACCACCCTCTTTCCCCGTACCTCTACGGGGTGCCCCCGGTTTGACGAAGTAGGGGAGCCCCCTCATCGCCCTGCGCAGCTCCTGCTTCAGGGCCAGCATGTACTCGCCCTCCTCGCCCCCGGGCAGCGGCGCGGCGCGGCGCTCCAGAGCCTGGGGCAGGGATGTGATGAGCGTGTCAGTGCTCGACCCCCGAGGGGCTCCGGACCCCCCCAAACCCCCGGAGGACTCACCGGGAAGAGGGGCGAGGGCTGCAGCGTGGGCGGGGGTAACGCGTCCCCCTTCCCGATCCCCACGGCCTCCACGTTGAACGTCATCTGCCCCCGGCCCCGGCCGCGGCCACGGCCCGCCATGCCGAGCCCCAGGGGCGGCTGGGGACAAGGTTGGCACGGTGACACCTCCATCCGGCTCTGCCCTGCCCGTTCCCGGTGATGCCCCGAGTCCCGTCCTCCCGTGTTTTCCCTCCCCGCCGTCCCGCTCCCCAACCCAGTTTCTACCTTGGTCCGGTCCCGGTGCCTCTCTCACTCGGTCCCGGTCCCGGTGCCTCTCTCACTCGGTCCCGGTCCCGGTTCCCGGACCCCCAGGCCTGCTTATCCCCCGTCCCGGCTCCTGGTCCCGGCGTTCCCCCACACTCCCGGTTCCACCCCGTTCTCGGTCCCGACGCTCTCCAGTGTCGGTTCTTTCCCTCCCGAAAACCGCTCCCGGTGCTGATCCCAGCGCCGCTGTGTCCCCCCTGGTTCCTGTTCCCGTACTCCCCATTCCCGTCCCGCTGTCGCGTCTCTGTGCACCACCCAGTCCCGACGGCCCCGCCTGGTGGCCCCCGGTGTCGGTCCCCGTCTCAGTCCCCGTTCCCAGGTGCTCCCGGTCGCCCTCCCGGTCCCGATGTCCGCCCCGTACCCCCGGTCCCGGTGCTGATCCCCGCGCCGGTCGCAGCCCGCGCAAGCGCAGTCACTCCACGTGTGCCCGCGGCCACGCCCCGCCTCCAGGGGGCGGTGCTTGGGCGGGAGCCCCGCGCTGATTGGTGGGTCAGGGCGAAGGGCGGGGCCTAGAGAGGGATCAATGGAGGGACGGGGGGCGTGGGGTGGGAAAAGAGGGATGGAAGGAGGAAAGAAAAGGGGGATCAAAAGGTCCCTCGGGCCCGGACCCCCCCAGCCCCTCTGCCCTGGGGTAGCTCAGCTCCTCTGTATAGGGTCACCCCGGCCCCCAGCCCCGCTGTGCTGTGCCCCCCAGTCCCGCTGCCCCACGGCCCCCAGTCCCGCTGTGCTGTGCCCCCCATTCCTGCTGCCCCACGGCCCCCAGCCCCGCTGTGCTGTGCCCCCCAGCCCCGCTGTGCTGTGCCCCCCAGCCCCGCTGTGCTGTGCCCCCCATTCCTGCTGCCCCACGGCCCCCAGTCCCGCTGTGCTGTGCCCCCCAGTCCCCCTGTGCTGTGCCCCCCAGTCCCGCTGTGCTGTGCCCCCCAGCCCCGCTGCCCCACGGCCCCCAGCCCCGCTGTGCTGTGCCCCCCAGTCCCGCTGCCCCACGGCCTCCAGCCCTACTGTTTTTGGAACCCTCGGGCTCGCTGCCCCCTGGCCTCCCCCAGTGTCTGATGCTCCATGGCCTTCAGCGACCCCCAGCCCCGCTGCTCCATGGCCCTCAGTCCTCCTGGACTGTCACCCCACTCCCGCTGTCCCACGGGCCTCCTACAGCCTCCTGTGCCCCCCCAGCCCCTGGTTCCCCCTCCTCACTCCCACGCAGGGCCGGGCGCTGGATGCGCCGTGGGTGATTCATCCTACTTCAGCCCCCCCCCGCGCCGGCAGCTGCCAAAAATAGCGCTGCAGGAGGAGGGGGGGGACCCTCTGCATCACCTCCCGCTCCCCCGCCTCACCGGCGGCAGGCCGGTATGGCGGCCACGGGCCGCCGTCCCCGACACCCCCATCCCCGGGGCCGTGGGAACCGGGACCCGGAGCGGAGGGACCCCACGCTCTGGTTGCCACGGTAAAATGGGGATGGAATTGGGCTGGATGGAGGGTCTCCGCTGTGGGGTGTCCCCATAGCGTGTGTGTGTGGGGGGGTGATGGGACAGCCCCGGGCTCGGGGGTCTCTCACTGAGCGGACTGAGGGCGCCGTGAAAGGTGGTGGATTCTCCATTTTCCCGGCTGGTCGGAGCGGGATGAGCGGCCGTCGCCATGGGAACCGTGCAGGCAGGGATGGGGTGTGGGTAGGGATCAGGGTAGCGGCAGGGATGGGGGTACAGGCAGGGTATAGGAGTGCGGGTAGGAATGGGGTTGTCGGCAGGGGAAACAGGTGGGGCAAAGGCAGGAGAGGGAGAGGAGGGTGAGGAAGGGGTGCAGGAAGGGATTTGAGGAATGTGAGAGGAACCGCCAGCAGGGGCAGGTGGGGTTTGTGGGTGCGGGCAGGGGGGACGGCGGTGAGGGACACACTGGGGGGCTTGGCCTCGCGGGAACCCTCCCTTGCTGGGGAAACTGAGGCAGGGGGGGAACACCCCATCCTGGGCGACTCCAGGGTCTCACCCTGTGCCCATCCTGGGAATCCCAGGGGGAGTCTGACCCTGTGCCCATTCCGGGGGATCTCACCCCAGCGTCCTGTCCCCTTGCAGCGAGCGAGCGCCACCCCTGTCCCTGCCCTCCGCCCTGTGAGCCCCACCATGCCCAGCCCCGTCCGCCGCCCGCCCAGCGCCGCGGTGCCGCTGGGGCTCCCGATGATGCCGGCGGAAGGTTCGGCGCTGCTGCGCGCCGTATCCCAAGGGAAATTCCGCCTGACCCGGCTGCTGCTGGAAGGTGGAGCCTATATCAACGAAGGCAATGCCGCGGGCACCACGCCGCTGATGGCAGCGTGCTGCGCTGCCTACGCCGACCCGCCCGAGCAGCCACGGATGGTCCAGTACCTTCTAGAGAACGGCGCCGATCCCAACATTCCCGACAAATCCGGGAAGACGGCGCTCATGCACGCCTGCTCCGAGCGAGCCGGGCCGGCCGTGGCCGCCGTCCTGCTGGCCCACGGCGCCGACCCCAGCGCCCGGGATTACGCCGGCGGCTCCGCGCTGCTTTACGCCTTGGAGCGCGGCGACCGGGAGACGCTGCAGGTGCTGCTGGACGCGTGTCGGGAGCGCGGGCGCGATGTCATCATCATCACCTCGGCCACGTCGCCCCGCGGCACCAAGACCACCCGGCAGTACCTGAACTCGCCCCCGTCGCCCGCCCTCTGCGCGTCCCCCTCTCAGGTGCAGGTGCGGGCGGCGGCGTCGCCGGGTGCCATGGCGAGGGACGAGGAGCGCGACGTGTTCCGCTTCCCGCCCGCGGCTCCAGCTGCTGCTCCAGAACCGTCCCGCGCCGGGCCCAAGAGGCAGCTGAAGAGGCTTAACTCGGAGCCGTGGGGGCTGGTGGTGCCGGGGGTGGAGGGGACGCGGGGGCACTGCGAGGAGACACAGGGAAAACAGGAGGGGGCACAGGGACCCCCAGAGGGAGCACGGAGGATCTTAGATGAGCTATGGGGACCCCTGGAGGGGACACGGAGACCCTTGGAGGGGACACGAGGCCCCTCAGAAGGTTCGTGGGGGTCCCCTGAGGACCCACGGGGGCCCCGGGAAGGGACGTCGGTCCCCTCAGAGCGGCTGGCGGTGGGGCTGGAGGGGCTGCGGTTGCGCCCACGCCGGCACAGCGTGGAGGGACGCGAGGTCTCAGGGCTACCAGGAGTCACCTGGGCGGAACGGGTGCCCCCCGTCCCCACCCCGGGGCGTTGGGCTCCAGCCCCCGATCCCCCACGGGGCAAACCTCTGTGCCGGGAGCTCCCCAATCCTGAGCTAGCCATCCCCGGGCTGCTCCGGCACCCGGCTGGGCTGCTGGAGCGCCGAGGCTCCGAAACGCTTCCCCTGGAGCCCCCAGGGCCGGGCAGGGCTGGGCTGCTCCCCCCGCTGCCCCCCCGAGCACTGCTCCGCCGGCATTCCATGCAGCCGGAGGCCCTGCGGCATCTCAAGGCCTTCTGCGGGGGGCTGGGTCCCGACCCTGCCTCTTAGGGACCCCTCCGGGGATATGGCAGCCCCCCCGAGGCCAGGACCCCTTCGGGAAGGCCTCACCCTGGGCAGTGGCACCGTTTGCTCTGAACCCTGTTGAGGCTCAACTCTACCATCCCTCTGTCAGCACAAACTCTGCTCCATCCTGAATTTGGGGAGCTGGTGGGTGCATTCTCAACTCCCAGGCCTCCCCATTATCCTGCTCCTGCTCCTGTTGCCTCATCCTCCCAGCAGCTTTTTCCCCCAGACCCATCACTGGGGGTCCTCAGGGTCTGGCATTAAAGACCCCGGTGTAGCTCAGTGGCTCTGAGTCGGGGAGGGGGTGGGCACATCTGTGGGCTTGGGGACATAGGGGACAGCCAGGGGCACAGCTGGATGCTCGCACAGCCAGACACCAGCACATCTGGGCACAGGGACCCCACTGGGTCCCCCTAAGCTGCACAGCAGTTACTTCCCAATGCCAGTTTTAAGGGGGAAAAAAAGATGTTTTTCCAAGACCTGAGTCCTTCTACTGCCAGGCTGGGAGAGATCCCCAGCATCTTTGGGGAGGTGCAGCCTGGATGGGGAGGGTTTTTTACCGAAAGGGGCATGCGAGGGGCTGGGGAGCATCGATGAAGAACAAAGAACAAGAAGACAAACTTAGACAAAATCTTGTTATTTAACAGAAAACAAGGAATTCCTGGTGGGATAAATAACACTGGGACGTTTAGGGACCTTTTGCTTGGGGCATGGAAAAAACTGCCGGGATGTACTGGGATGTGGGGCTGGGAGGGATGCCCTCAAACCTGAGGGACACCCCCCCTCCCTCAACCCTCAGAGACTGCTGCTTCCCTCACATTTGTCCTTTGAAAACAATAAAATTCCATAAAACCCGAATTTCCCCAGGGACGGAGCTGGTTTGGCTCCTTGAGGCTGTGTACAAACCCCCAGTTTTCCCAGTTTCCTCCAGTCTGGACTTGGAACACAAATGGGTGGAAGTCTAGATGCATCATCGGCGGCGCCGGTCCGGACTGCGGCTCCGCCGACGCCCACCCCTGGAAAACAGGGAAGAGGTGGGGAAAGGGAAAGAGGAAAAGGGAGAAGGAGATCAGGGAAAAGAGGATAAGGGAATGGGGAAAGTAAAGAAAGAAGGGTGAAAAGGGAGGAGAGAGGAAAAAGAGAAAAGAAAAAAGTACGGAGAATAGGGGAAAGGAGAGGGAAGGAAGGAGTGCAGCAGAAAAGCATTTTGGGTTGTTGATCCCTGTTTTAACCCTGCCACCCCCAGAATGGTGCACGGAACAGCCCCATTCCCCTAGCCAAGGGTTCCAGGGCTCCCACAGGTCCCTCCCATTCCCAGCTCCTGGAATTCCCTCACCTTCGCTTGCCCTTGGGAGGGCCCCTGACGAAGCACCAGTCCACGCTGACCGGCTGCCCCATGAGCTCCTGCCCGTTGAGCCCCTCCATGGCTGCCTGCGCCTCCTTGTACGTCTCATACTCCACCAGCGTGTAGCCCTGGGGTGAGATTGGATCAGGAACGGGACTGGGAATGAGCCCTGACACCAGAGGAACTCCCAGCTCAGGTTTGGGGCGCACAGACCCCAATTGACATCCCAGGTTTGGGAATGGGAATGAGCCCAGGCACTGGGAACCCTGAGCTCACTGCAGAGTTAGGACCAGGATGGGAATGAGCCCAGGCACTGGGTGAATCCAGCTCACCACCCAACCTCCAGCTCAGCTTTGGGATGCAGGGACCTTTCACTAGCTCAGTTTTGAGGTGCACGGACCCCAGTGACCCCCCAGAATTGGCTCGGTTTTGGAGTGCACCCTAAACTCCCAGACTAGAGCATCCTCCGAGGTGAGATGGAGCCCAGGGGGTCCCTACAACTGCCCCCCACCTTCAAGTATCCTGTGCGCCGGTCCAGGTTCAGGTGGATGTTCTTTATCTCCCCGAATTCGGCGAATCGGTCGTGCACGTCCTCCTCTGTGGCCTCCTCGTGCACTCCTGTCACAAACAGGATCCAGCCCTCCACGGCTGGGCAGGAAAAGGGAGGGTCACAGAGCTGGGAATGGAGCTTTCCCCTCAAAATCCGTCCCCTTGGGAGAGGGGATATGGAGCCTCCGTGGGTGAGATTTGGGGATTGACCAAGAGTGATCCCAGGAGGCTGGGGAAGAATCACCCCAGCGTGGCCCCACTTCATCCTCCTTCCCACGGTGGGTCCCCAGGAAAGGGCCTGTCACCCAAAATCACTCCCTTTTCACAGCCAGGAAAGGGAGATGGAGGCCCAGAGTCCACAGATCCTGGGTGAGGTTGGGGAAAGCTCATCCCAGCAGGGCTGAACCCCAATCCAGAGCCCAGGACACCTGTCCCCCCCCCAACTTTTGCTCGCTTTCCATGGGGAAAGTGCCCCTGGTGACACTTGGAAGCCATGGGGTTCTCAGGAAGGAGCATCTCGTCCAAATTCCCCCATTCCCACTTTAGGCAGGGGATATGGAGCTGGGGTTTCCCCCTAAAATAAATCCTGGGAATGAGGGAGGGAGAAGGGATTGTCCCAGCAGGGCTGAGCCCTGACCCGGAGCTGCAGAACCCCCAGGAAACCCTCCAGGTCCTCTCACATCTTTGTGGTCCTGGCTCATCCCCGTCCTGCTCGACGCTGTCGTAATCTTCTCGCACCCGAGCACGGGATCCTTCCTCTGGAAAGGAAGGAAAACGGGGGAAGAACGGGGCTCCCAAACTTCAGGGTCACCCAGCGCCTCCCAGAGTAGCAGGGAAGGGGTTTGGGGCCTCACCTGAGCCGAAGCCACGGCCCTTTCGCTTCTTAGCCTTTTCCTTCAGCTTGTGGATGCTCTCTGGTGGGAAATGCAGGGAGGAATCGGGATCATGGAGTCAGCAGGAGCAGGGAAGCCCCCCCTGGATGGACAGGGACTCCTCATCCTGGCTGGGAAAGGCCTCCCCTGGTTTGGGAATGCACCCCTGGGCTAGGTAGGACCCCCTGGTACAGGCAGGGACATCGCCGGGAAAGACAGGACGGTCTCCCCATGATGGGAATGACCTCCCCCGAGCAGGACAGGACCCTCAGAATCCCTCCGAGCCAGGAATGATCCCATGAGCCGGGAATGACCCCTTACGGACAGGCATGATTCATCTCCCATGCTGGAAACGACCCTCTGAGCCAGGAATGACCCTCCAGCTCCGAGAAAGAGCCCCCCTGGGAACGACAGGAACCCCCGCCCCAGGCCGGGGCTGTCCATGAGACCGACGGGGTTTGGGAGCGCGGCCTGAGGCGGCGAGGGCGGCTCTGCTGACCCGGGGCAGAGTCGGCGGGGCCGCTTTGGGCCAGACAGTATCGCCCCAGCCCCGCGCTCACCGTCCCCGTCCTCGTCCATCGCGAAATCTTCTCCGCCCGCCTCATGAAGATCCAGCACGTCCGCCATCTTGCCGAAAACACTGGTGCACGCCGGGAAAACGCCGGAAGCGCCGCCAGACCGGAAGCGCGCGTGCCGGAAGTACCCGCACGGCCACACTGGGGCGGAAATGCCTGCGCCGCCATGTTGGTGAGGGCTCTCGGCGAGAGCGCCCGTTCGGCCATGCTGAGAAGGTCTCGCCGCCGTACTGAGATGCTTCTCTTTCCCCCCGCGGGTTTTTAAACTCCGCATCGAAGCGGCTCGGCGGGCCACCAGCAGCCCCACAAAATGAGCAAGAGCACCAAAGTTAATCAAAGTCACTGGGTTTATTGTATAAAATCCACAGCAGTGTTTAGCCCGTCGGATTTCCGTTAATTCCAACAAGGATCACGACTTTTTCCATACTGAGAAAAGTTGAATGGGTTCATTTTACACCCCTTCCGAGGAGATCCGGTGCCTCTAAACTGGCGCCTTAATCCCACAAGCAATGGAAAGTCCGGTTTCTTCCCTTTTCTTCTTTCCTTCCGCAGCGATGAACTCCCAAAATGCTCCCAGATCTGTTCACTTGGAGCATAAAGGTGGCACCAGAAGGAGCTTCAGGGATTCCCTTATGTGCGGAATCAGGGGAATAAATTTCGGGATTAACTCCATGTTTTTCTTAAATCAAATTTTCTCAATATTTCAGGAAAATGACGCCTCTCCCCATCCCTTTTAAATCCCGTTTCCAGCGACATCAAAGGTTAATAGTGTTTGTAGAAAGTATAAAAAAATATATAACACCCCCCCCCAAAAAAAGAGGCTTGTTAGGATGCAGATATAAAAATGGGGTACCTACAGATACTGGAATTATCCCGATTTTATCCTAAAACAATGATTATTGCTGGAATATCCTGTGGTCATGCAGAGGGAGGGAGGAGGGTGGGAATAGTGGAATCTGAAGGGTTTAAGGGGGTAAGAAGTGGGAAAATCTCTAAACTGGGGTGAAAAAGGAATTCTGGCTTGGAATTCAGTTTGTATTCCCAGTCTGCTGGGGCAAAAAAGGGAGCAAGACGGAAATGCCCATGTTTAAACTGACATTTTCTTGGGTAAACCTTGAACCTGGAGCTGTTTGAACAATTCCATGTCATAAAAGGGGTTTTTAAAGCTAAATGTAGTCTAAATTCCATACGGATACCGATACAAGGGATAGGGAATGATTAGTGCAAATCCTTCCCTCGTTCACTAACTCTCCAAGACTTTTTCCATGAAAAAGCCAACGATTATGTTTGGCTACAGACAGGGCAATTCCAGGGGGAATTCTGTGGAATCCCACCTGCTCCAGTACCGATGGAGTGCAGAGAGGACAAAACCTGTGATCTAAACACCAAAAATAAGGGACAGGGAAAAAAAAAAAAAATCCATAGGGAAAGAGGAATTCCCAGAGAATTAAAAGTTCCCTCGAGAACAAGGAGTTCTCAAGGGAATAAGAAATTCTCTAAGGAACGAGGAAGACTGAGGAGCAGCTCTAAAAACCCAGGCTGAAACTGCTAAAATCCATCCGGGAGCTTTTTCCCTACATTTCTTTGGGATGTGCAAACAGGCCAGGATTCAGGAAAAGGTGTCGGGAAGGATCCTGGGGGGCCCAGATCTTGGGGTTCAGCAGCCAGAGGAATGCGCTGAGCCCAGCTGGCCAGCCGCCAGCAACAGGATGTCCTTCTTTTCCTTATGGAAGCGCAGCTCCTTGCCGGCCAGCCGAGCCTCATCCAGCTCCCGCTCCGTGGCCGCCAGCTCCCGGGAAACGGCGCCTGGAATGCTCTGCTCCCGGTTCACCCAGTCCAGGGCCATCTGGTTCCGGATGTCATCATCCAGAGCACGGTGGGAGTAGTGAGCCAGGACTTCCTGGTGGGAACGGGATGCAAGGAGGAGCTTAGGAGTGGGAAGGAGCAGAGGCAGCCCCTGAGAAGCCCCTGGACTCACCTGGCGTGAGCACTGACGCTCCCGCATGGCCTTCAAGCTCCCGTTCCAGTGCAACAGCTGGAAAACAGTCATCAGCTCCTGGGATGGCGAGAGGGAGGCAGGATGAGAACAGTGACAGGACCAGGATCGTGGAATCATGGGCTGGGGTGAGGCAGAAGGGACCTCGTAAATCACCTGGAGCTCAGGGGGGGGACACTGGACACGTTGCCTGGGTGGTTCTGTGCCACTTCTAACTTGGCCTGGAGCACTTCCAGAGATGGCACAGTTACCCTGGACATGGATTCAGCCAAAGGCACCACCAGCACCAGGATACTGGAGCAAAATTCCCTGATTAATCTGGACTACTATGAAGGCAGAGCCTGCAGTGCTCCCTGTACCCCTGGGAATTCCAGGACTCTCTTCTCCAAGCTGAACCACCAGCAGTACCAGGCATAATTCCAGGTTTTCCAGTGATTTCTTCCTCCAGGCCACACAAATTCTGCTTAAAAACTGGGACCTGTTAGTGTTCCCAAACCCAGATGGGGCTTGGAATTTCCATCCCAGAGATTCTATCTGTAAACAGGGCCCTGAACGTAAACACCTCCAGTCTGCCACCCTGGAGCATTCCCATACTAGGGAAAGAAGCCAGCAGAGGGGTTGGAAAAGTACAGAATTCCAAACACAGCCACATTCCAAAGCTGGATTTGAACCCTGGAGCAGAGTCACAGCCAGATTTCTTCTCTTAATGAAAATCCAGCTCCAGTGATGTGTGCTCCAGAATCATTCCTAGTCCCTACCCAAGGCCAAGTTGAAACCAGAAGGATTCGGGAATCTCAAGGAACTATTGGAACAACATCCTGGGATGGACAGGGAGTTCTAAACCCGATTTCACTGGCTCTGCTCCCAGCTGTTTCTTCATAAAGGCTGGAATAAAGCCCAGAGGACTCTCCACTCCCAGCTGTTCTCCTAATCCTGATCCATGTCCCAGAACCTTCCCTTGGCAGCTCAGATTCCCCATTGCCCAGGTGTTCTTCCCACATTCCCACATTCCAGAGGGATATAAGGATAGCCCTGTTGTTTGGGGGAGTGTCATGACATCACTGACTCCCAGTTCCACAGTCAAAGTGTCTCTGGGAGAAACATCTTCCTGTCTTTTCTTGTGAGAGCTCTTGCTTCCACGTGTTCAGGGAAAGCATAAATCCCACTAATTAACTGGACAATTAGGACATTTGGAGGTACCACCTGGAAATATCACAAGTGACAAACCAAATTCCAAGGACTTTGCTGCACATGGAAGTTCTCCCAGTCTGATCAGAATCAGAAGGAAACCCTGAGTTAATTTCCTACAGAAAAGACTAAAAAATGCAGCTGGGACATCAACCCAAATATCCCTTAACCGAATCAGGAATGGGATATTTGGGTAGATCAGGAAAGAGTATCTGCAAAAAACTGGAAACAGCACCTGGAACTCCAGCATGGATTTTCCCTTGTTGGATTCCAACATGAAGCGGAAGGCCCCGATGCCGGTGTTGGGATTATCTGCCTCTTCTCGATTGCCCTGCGGAGACATTCCAGACAGGAGCTGCCATTCCCACAGCATCTGCTCTTGCTGCACTATCCCCAGTCCCGGAATTCCCAGTGGGATTCAGAGGAGCCTGATGCCAGCACAGGCCGAGCTGTCGTGCTCTTATCTAGGTAACCCAGCCTCAACTGCATGGCATGGGTCACTCCAGCACTCCCTGGACAAATCTGGGACATCACCTGCATAAACTTGGCTCTTCTGGAGCAATGAATCTCCTGGGAACAGGATTTTTCCTGCACTGATTCCAAGGCTTTCGCAACACTCCAGAGACCACCATGGGCCACGTGGCAAGAATTCCTTCCGAGATAATCAGAACAGGAAAGGGGAGAATGCAAAGCTCCCGGTGATAGAAATTAAAATTCACGGAAAACCTTTGTTTTAAGGAAAACTAGTGGATGGGACAACCCTGTCGTGGAATGGCCAGGAAAATCCACATCTCAGCCTCATCATCCCACCCCAGAGCGCAGCGCAGAGAACAGAAGAATGGAAATTAAGGTACACTTAAAATCCTACTACTCCATCAAACCCCCACCCCCCACCAAGGAGTTCTAATCCACTCTTTGAGGTTTTTCCCAGGATTTTCTGTCCCCATCCTCACGTTGAAGGACGCCAGGGCCTCAGAGACACTCTTCTCTATGAAGTCGTCAGTGATGCGGCGGGAAGGGTGCTCGTTGAACACAGAATTCATCAGCGCGATCTTGGCTGCGCTCCGGCGCGCCTCAGCCTTAGTGGGACAGAACTGGGGACACATCGGCACTGTCACGACATTCCCAGGATCGTGATAACCCTCCCCGGGCCACCAGGAATGGGAATTGAGGGGTGGAATTAGGAAAGCATGCTCCCAGAGTCAAAAGAGGTTTAAAACCTCCTGTTGCATTGTCAATGAATTAATTTTACCTCAAACACAAACTGTTCCCAGATTCTCCCCAAAATCCAGGATTTTGGGATGGGGATGACCCTGTGGCTGCCGGAATTGTTTCCTTTGGATCCATTTTCCCAACCAAGAGGAAGGGCAGGGAAGAATCTGGGACATAGAATCTGGGATTTGATGGGACATTGGGACTTTAATCTCTTTGGCGAAGGATTTGGGTCAGGAGTTTTCCCAGGAGGCGTGAGGGAATGGATTCCTCCAGTGGGATGTTCCCTGCCCACTGCACAGGGCTGGAATCGGATAGTGTTTAACCCCCCCTCTAACTCAAGGCATTACAGGACTCCATGATCCAACGCTCTAACTTGACTTCCAGAGTCTTTTGGCATCTGGAGAAGAGGTTTTGGGACAAATCCTGAGCTCCAGCAGAGGAATATTCCTCTGCCAGTTTAAACCTTTGCCTAATCCTGGGAAGGAAAAGGAAGAATCAAATCCCGGGAAGGAGAAGGAAGATCAGATCCAGCCAATTGAACAGTTTTCCATGATATCCCATCTCTTGCCTCAGCACTAAGGCGCAAGTACCAAAATAGGGAATAAAGGACAAAAAAAAAAAAAGCACAGTCCACAGACAAATCTTTCCGGATTGGGATCTGGTGGCGATTTACAACTTGCAAGGTGATTCCCTTGGAACTAAAGAAGTTCAGGGGCTGGAATCGGCAGGAAAGCGCCCGCGCAGGGAGGAGGCAATCGGGAAACGATTCCGATGGGGTCCGGGAGAGGCATCCCCGGGGTCGGGATCGTACCTGGAAGCTGCCGAAGCAGCTGCCCCCGGGCAGGGTGACATAGCAGACGTAAGGAGGGCTGGCGGCCGGGACCATCTCGTAGAGAACCAAGGCGCCGTTGCGCAGCTCTGCCCCCCGAGACTGCTTCATCTGCCAAAATTCCTGCAGCGCCTCCACCACGTTCACTGCCGGACACAGCCGCGATCAGTGGGGAGAAAAGGCAGGAAGAACTCCCAGGGAATTGGCACGGCAGGGGTGGAAATGGGGCGGCGGAAAGAGGGAAAAGGGAGAAAGGAGAAGGCGGTGAGGAAGGAAGGAGATAGGGCACGGAAATAAGGAAAAGGGACAGGACAAGGAAATAAGGAAAAGTGAAAAAAGGGAATAAGGGAAAATCGACACCCCACCACCCCCCAACCCCGGTCCGTCGGCTTCCCCCTCGATCCCGCTCACCGCGGCCGTAGCCCTGCGTGTGTTTGGCGAAGCTCCGCACCACGGCCTCCACCGCCTCCCGCAGCACCGCGGGCGGCCCGGGCACGGCCCCGGTCCCCGTCCCGGGGGGCGCCGGGGGGGCCTGCAGACCTAACGGGGGCGGCGGCGGCGGCAGCCCCAATCCCGGACCCAACCCCAGCGTCGACCCCGTTCCCGGTGCCGGTGCGAGCCCCGCGGGGCCCCCGGTGAGGCCGGGCCGGGCGCCACGGGGCCCAGCGCCCACTCCGGGCTGCAGCCGCTGCGCCCGCACCGCCTCCATAGCCGCGCTCCCTCCTCAGCGCCGCGCTGTCAATCAGCGCCCCTCCGCTCCCAGCAGACCAATAGATGAGCCGGATTGTAGTGGGGGGCGGTGGGGAAGCCGCTAGCAGGCCAATCATAACGCGGTGCGCGGTTTGAGGGGCGGGGACAGGGCGCGGCGCACTCACCCACTAACACAAATAGCGGTGTCTGGTCGCGGGGCCGTAAAGGGGCGGGGATTAGGGAGCCGTCGTCCAATCGCGCTGCGGAGGTTTGTTAAATTGACAGGGGCAAAAACGAATCAAGATGCAGGAGGCGCAAAACAGCCGATATGGCGGCGCGGGATGACAGCCACCAATCCTATTGATCAGCAGAAGCGATAAATGGCAAAAGGAACCAATCGAACTGTTCGACACGCGATCTAGAGGCGGAGATTACGGCCGTCGCCCATTCACGGGCTCTGTTTTGGTAGGAGCGGGCGGAGCCGCGCGCAGCCAACGGGAAGGAGCGGCGGCGGATACCGGAAGTGACGGTGTGGCGGACTCGGGAGCGGGTCCCGCGCCATGGAGGCCTGGGTGCGCTTCAGCGCCCAGAGCCAGGCCCGGGAGCGCCTCCTCAGGTGTAGCCTCAGCTGCCCGGGCCCAGCGGGCAGTCGCGGGGAAAGGGGGTCGTGGAGGTTCGGAGGGAGAGGTCACGGGAGCAGCGGGGATGGGGGTCACGGAGGAATCCCGGCGCGGCGGGTGGGCCGTCACGGGTGCCTCAGAGCCCGGAGAAAAGGGCGTCCGAGGCCCCTGGGTGATGTTCGCAGTGCTCTGTGACCCTCCTGACTCCCTCGTTGTCCCCAGGGCCGCCCAATACGCCTGTGCCTTGGCTGGCGCCGCGCTGAGCCGCGCCGGGAACGGCTCCGGGAGCAGCTCCGGGACCCTGAGCCGCCTCCAGCACCTGGAGGCTCATCTGAGCCTGGGCCGCAAGCGTGAGTGGTGGAGGGAAGGCTGGTCAGGGCGGGTTTGAAGGGGGACAGGGCGGCTCTTGGGATGTGCAAGCGCCCGGTGAGCCCCTGGTGTCCCCCTCCTGCAGTGCTGCGCTTGGGGGGCTCGGCCGAGGCCCTGGGGGGAGCCCAGCGCTCGCTGCATCTTCCCGACCCTGTCCTGCGCTTCTGTCTCACCTTGTCCCACCTGAACCGTGCCCTCTTCCTGGCCTGTGACAATGTCTTGTGGGCCGGGAAAACCGGGATTCTGCCTGGCCTCGCCATGGACAAGTGGAGCCAGAGGTCCTTCAGGTGAGTGAGGAGAGGCGTCTGGATTTGGTGGGGCATTCGTGGAGGCCTCTTCGGGTCTGTTGGGTGAGCAGGGAGGGAGGTCAGATTGTGAAGGGAGAGGAGGGAATAGGATTCCTGAGGGAGAGCAGAGAGTGGGGTTCCCCCTGGGGTGAACAAGGAATGGAATTCCCAAGGGAGGACAGGGAGTGGAATTACTGAGGGAGAGTAGGCAATGAGCTCTCCAAGAGAAGACAGGGAGTGAAATTCTTCCAGGGAGAGCAAGTTTTCCAAAGGAGGGCAGGAAACAGGCTTTCTGAGGGAGACTAGGCAGTGGAATTCCTGAGTGAGGGCAGGGAATGGCATCCCCATGGGCGAGCAGGTTCCTGCTGGCTGAACATGACTTTCCCATTCCCCCAGGCGTTTCTGTGGCTGTGGGGAGCGGCCAGAGGCTTCTGCTGCCGCTGTTTCCCACTCTCCCATCCCTGCTCCCTGTTTTTCCCAGGTATTACCTGTTTGCTCTGGTGGTGAACCTGAGCCGGGATGCTTACGAGATCCGGGTGCTGCTGGAGCGTGCTGAGGCAGCCAGGAAGCGTGGGAAGAGCCCAGAAAACAGGCCCCAGGTCCAGGCTGATGGCAGGATCCAGCGTCTCCGGCTCCACCTGCAGGCCCAGCTGCAGCTCCTGCTTCAGGTGCTCCGGGACAATCCCCCCCTGCTGCTGGACCTGCTGCGGAATGCGTGTGACCTGGTGATCCCGCTGGAAAAGCTGGGGCTGTGCCGGAGCAGTCCCGGAATTGTGGGATTCTGTGGCCTCACCTCCTCCGTGCTCTCGATCCTCACCATCCTCCATCCCTGGCTCAAACTGAAGCCGTAATTACCCCAAGGGTTTCCTTGGGATGTTTGGGAATCCTGGGGGCATATCCCAGGGGCTGTGACACCTCTGGAGCTGACTGGCTCATTCCATTCCCATCATTCCTGACTCCTTGGAGCCACAGGGTTCCAGCAACGGATACAGCATTGGATCCCACAGGGACATCAGCTCCCGAAATGCATTTCTTCCTATTGACTTTTCCAGGAATTTTAGAGGTTCAACATTCCCCCTTTCTGCCCAGGAAACGCCTTTAACATGGAGCCAACTAACAGGGAATATTTGGGGCTGGAAAATGGGGATGGCTGGGGGCTTCTCACGGTTTTTGCAGGGGGTGAAGCCGTGGGGTTGGGATGATTCTGATGCTAGACAGTGTATCCAACCCCAAATTGTTTGGACAATTTTCCTGCCTTATAAGAAATCTGAGTGTAGGGAGAGGGGAACGAGGAGTGGGTGTCAGGGATAAATCCGTGGCTTTGTGGGGAAATACAGGCTGCAATTTGCCCGTTCTGAGCCTCCCACGAAAGCCCAGGGCAAGGAAGTGAGCAGAGCGAGTTGCACCAAGCTGGGGGATCGCTCTCAGCATTCCCATATGGATTTCCCTCTGTTGGAGGCGACTCGGCATCCTCAGTGCTTCCCAGCAGATCCACCTCCCTTCCTCTGCCCAGAGCTGCACAGATCCACCTCGGCTGCACTCCCCTTCCCAGTTATCCTGTTCAGTGGTGGTGTTTTGGGAAAAATCAGAGCGTGGCTGGCTCTCTGTTGGGATTTGCTGCACCCAGTATTCGTGGTGGTGCTGCCGCCTCACTGAATTCCCTTTTTTCCCTGGATTCTGTAACGCTGGATTGCACGTGGCCCCAGCACAGCTCTGATGTCTGTTACTAAGCCCTGCACCCAGAGACACACAGGGAGCTGGGAATTATTTAATTCCAGAGGCAGATTGTCCTTGGATCTGTCCCTGGGAGAGCAGGAATATCCTCTTGAAGGTTTTTTGAGAGCTCCATACCAAAATGCTATCCACTCCTGTGCCCGTTTGGGCTGTGCCAAAGGCTTTTTCCTGGGAAAACCAGGCATTGAAGACTTTGGAGCAGTGTATATCCCAGTGGGAATTGGGATGGGTGGGAAGTGCTTGAGGGGATCCCACAGTATCAGTGTAATTAATGAATTAATTAAATTATTAAAGCGCAGCGGCCTCCAGTCGCCGTGTCCTGGGATCTTGGGAAGTGCAGGACACTGGGATGGGCTGGGAACGCTGGGGTGACCTGGGATTATTCACAGAATATCCTGAGCTGAAAGGAACTGACAAGGATCACTGAGTCTTAGCTCCTGGCCCTGCCACAACGACCCCACTCTGTGCCTGAAAGCGTTGTCCCAATGCTCCTGGAGCTCTTGGGGCTGTCATTCCCTGGGGAGTCTGTTCAGTGCCCAGCCACCCTCTGGGAGAAGAACCTTTTTCTGATACCCACCTAAATCTCCCCTGGCACAGCTCCAGCTGTTCCCTCAGGTCCTGTCTCTGGTCACAGGGGGCAGAGATTGGAGCTGCAGGTTCCTGAAGTCTCCCTTCAGTCTCCTCTGGGCTGAACAAACCCAAGTGCCCAAAAATGCCCACATTTTTCCAAAAGTGCCCATCCAGACCACATCCCATCTTCGCATCCTTCCTTCGGATACTGTCCCGATTTAATGTGATTTAATGTCTTTTTTGTGTTGCAATGCCTAAAACTGTCCCCGGGACTGAGAGTGGGGCTGCCCCAGCCTAGAGCAGAGCGGGTCAATCCCCTCTCAATCCTCACCTGGTGCCCCCCAGGACATGGATGTCCCTCCTGGCTACCAGGGAACTGCTGGCTCATGCCCAACTGGCCACTGACCAGCACCCCCAGGACCCTTCCTGCAGCTGTTCCACAGCACCTTATTTCCCATCTGTCTGGACATCCAAGGTTGCCCCATCCCAGGTGCAGGAATGCTGGACCGAGGGCGCTGGGATGGGCTGGGAATGCTGGACTGGGAGTCCTGGGCTGAACTGGGGCCAGTGGGCTGGGACTTGCCTGTAGTTTCAGGGGACTTTAGAGAAACCCTTGGAACTGGGGAGGGAATATCCCTGTTTTTCCTGAGGTCAAAGGGTGGGTGGAGACGATACTCAGTCCCAGTCCCATCCCATTCCCGTCCTGTCTCTGGCATTGCTCTTCCTGCTCCGTCTGAGCCTGGAAAAACTTCCTGCACCCCAGGGGCCGAGATTTGGGGTGAGGGAAATGGTGTATGAGGCGCGGTAGAGGGATTTTGGAGGAGGGTTTGGGTCGTCCAGTGGCATTTGGGCATTGGAAGGAGAAAGAATCTTGGAGTGGGAGGAGGCTCCCCCCGTGCCTCAGTTTCCCCTATGACCCGGAGGGATCCTTTTCGGGCGCCGGTGGGGCCCTACCTGGGTGGTGCCGTCTGTGGCCACAGCTGGAGCTGCACAGTTAGTGTGTTTGTCTGTTTTTCTCCTCATTCCTTGGGTTGTTTTTTTTTTTTTTTTCCCAAAAAAATTCCAGCCTGTCCCACAGCTGCTGGCAGCACAAGTTTCCCTCTGTGCTAAATCGCAGAGTCTGAAAATTTTCCCTTTTTTTTTTTTTTTTTTTTTTTTTTTTTTTTTTTTTTTTTTCTGAACCCACTCAAAAGCTCGTTCCGGGAGGTGGCAGTGTCATCCGGAGGACGTGGCAACTCAAAACCCACCTAAATCCACACAAAATCCACCCAAGCCCAAACCAAACCCTACCCAGACCCCAGGGAGGGGGACCCTCAAGACCCCTTATTCCAACCCCCCTCTTGACGGCAAGATCCAGGTGTCACTGCCCCTTCTGTGTGGTTTGGTCCTTGGAGGAGACGCACACTTTTCCCACTACATTTTTCCCAAAAGAAGTGGGAAAAATCCCCTCCCAGTGCCCCTCCAAGCACCCGGAATCCCCAAAAAATCCTGCACCCACCTCCTCCCTTTTCCCCACTCCCCTTTTTCCTGTGTTTGTACCATTTAGCCTGGTTTTTTCCCCCCCCCGAACTCTTTGCCCCCCCACCACCAAAAAACCACATTTATTTTTAGCAGCCAATTGAAGATGAAGGAGGAGGGAAAACATACTGAAAAAAAAAAAAAAAAAAAAAAAAAAAAAAAAAAAAAAAAAAAAAGGATAGAAAAAGGGAAAAAGCCCGGGATTTTGTCTCGGCTGGAAGCAGAGTCACCTTTGAGCTGCAGCACTGCGATGTGGGGTGTGAGGAGCCGGGGGGTGCTCTTGGCGCTGTTCCTTCTCCCAGGTAACATCCCTCCCGCTCCCCCAAATCCCCTGGTTTTGGACAATTTCGGGGTGGTTTGGGGGCTGTTGGAGGAGGGATGGCGCGGAGCCGAGTTACTCATTAATCCGAGTGCAGCCAAACGTGGTTCTCCTCCCTCTCTGAATGTTTAGGGGGACCCCGGGATAAAACAGCCCGGTTTTGGTCATTGCTCCCACCCAATATATTTTGGAGGGAGAAGCCACCTAAATCTCCTTGGATTTGGGGCGGGGGTGAGGGTGGGAAGGGGAACCTGTGAAAAGGAAATAAACCCCGGGTTTAATGAATTTTTTTTTTTTTTGAGGGGGGGGGAAAGACAAAAAAGAGGCAGTTTCCACCCACCCCTTTCCCCCCCGGGGTTCAACCCCCCACCCGGCTGCGACCCCAGTGCGGCCCCCCCACGCTCCTCGCCGCAGGGGAAACTGAGGCACGTGGGCAGCGCTGGCACCGCGGGGCTTCGGGTGGGTGGGTGGGTGGGGGGGGCTAGGGACTTAATTTGGGGAGTGGGGATGTGTTTGGGGGTTCTCCGTGGGGTGGCTCCCCTCTTCCCCCCAGTTTTGGGTGCAAAGTGCCCTCCTCACCTCGAGACCCTCCGTCACCTCCCCAGGGCTCTGTGAGGGATTCAACATCGACGTGAGGCATTCGCGGGTCTTCCAGGGCCCCCCCGAGTCCCAGTTTGGGTACCGGGTGCTGCAGTGGGAGGGCGATGGGGACAAGTGGTGAGTGATCCCCGGGGGGAGACGGGAGATAAGGGGAAACTGAGGCAAGAAAGGGGAGATTGAGGTGGGGGAGAGGGGAAAGGGGGGTCAGCGAAACGGAAACTTTGGAGGGGGAAAATGAGGCTGATAAAGTTGAAAGTGAGGTAGGAAAGGGGAAAACAGGAAGGCGGGCAGTGAGGTGGGAAAGGGGCAGCTGAGGAGGGGGAAGAGGGAAACTGAATGGGGGAAACTGAGTCAGAAAAGGGGAGAAAGGAAAGGGTAACTGAGATGGGATGCCAGAACTGTGATGGGAAGTGGGGGGGAAGTGAGTTTGGGAAAAAGAAACTGAGGCAGGGAGGGGGAGGATCGGGAAGCATAGGAGGGCAGGAGCCGGAGCAGCAGGAAGCTGTGGCCAGGTGGCTGGACAGACACATGGAAGTCGCCGTGGTGCCGCAGTGTGGGAGGCAGAACCTGGCGCGGTGTCCCCCAACAACGTGCCGCTGGGTTGGAGTGGGGCAGGGCTAGTGATGTCCCCTGTGTGTGCTGTCCCCTGTGCTCCCCATTGTCCCTCCAGGCTGCTGGTGGGGGCCCCTTGGGATGGGAACGGTCAAGGTGACATCTACAAGTGCGGCGTGGCGCTCCGAAACTCTTCCTGTGCCAAGGCCAACCTCGGTATGAAGGGGGGTGGCTGTGACCTGTGAGGCCTGGGGGGGTCCCCGCAGTGCTCACCCCGCTTCTGTCCCCGTGTTCTCAAGGGGCTGCAGCTCCATGGCTCCACAGCAGCGCCGGACGCCTTGGGATGACGCTGGTGGACTCCAAGGACGGTGGATTTGTGGTAAGCAGAGGAAAACTGAGGCGTGGTAGGGGATGAGGGCAGGGAGATGAACGTCAGCGTTGTGTCCTCATGTCACCCCGCAAGGTGTGCGCCCCACTTTGGTCCCAGGAATGTGGCACCTCTGTGTTCAGCACTGGTCGCTGTGTCCAACTCAACGAGGAGCTCCAGCTCATGGGGACCATTGCACCCACAGTACAGCGTGAGTGGGGTGGGACATACTGGGATATACAATTTCCTCTTTGTGAGAACCTGGGATGCTCCTGGGATCCTCCCGGGACTTTCCACGCCCACATGTGCCACCCTGGTGTCCCCTGCCAGGCTGTGCTACCTACCTGGACATCATCCTGGTTCTGGATGGCTCCAACAGCATCTACCCCTGGGAGGAGGTGCAGGCGTTCCTTGGGAACATCCTGGGACGCTTCTTCATCGGTCCTGGGCAGACCCAGGTCAGGGCGTGGCACCTTGGCCACCGCAGTGTCCCCAAGGTTGGGATGGTGTCCCCAGGGCAAACTGATTTTCTCCAGGGCAATGCTGTTGCTCCTGGGGTGACGCTAGCCTTAGGGTGATGTCATTGTCTGCGGGGTGATGCCGTTATCCCTTGGGATGGTTCTGTCCCTGGAGCGACGTCATTTTCCCCAAGGTGGTCACCCCACTGTCCTGGGGTGATGCCACCCCTGTGGAGATGCTGCCCTGGGGTGACATCATTGTCCCTAGGACTGTGCTGGCTGGAGATGATTTTGGCAGGGCCAAAGGTGCCCTTTGCCAGGGATTAGGGGTTCCCATGGGATTTGGGGGAGCTCCCTTTGGATTTGGGGGAGCCCCTGGCTCGGGTTTCCCCCTGTTTCAGGTGAAGGGGCCGCCATACAGTGAAGGGGTGGGGCAGGAGCAGGTGCCAGGGCAGCGCCCTGGGGATTTGAAGGGTCTCTGTGGACTTGGGGACTCCCTGTGGGTTCGAGGGATATCCCTATGGACTCGGGGCCCCCTCTGGCTTTGACTCTTCCCATTTCAGGTGGGAGTGCTGCAGTATGGGGAGCGGCTGGTGCAGGAGTGGGCACTGGGGCAGCACCCCACGGCCCAGAGCCTGCTTGAGGCTGCCCGGAACCTGACACGTCAGGAGGGGAGGGAGACGCGGACAGCCATGGCCATCCGGCAGGCATGGTGGGCTCTGGAATGGGAATGCCAGCAGGATTGGGAATGAGGGTAGAATTGGGGATGGCGTTTGCATCAGGATCGAGAGCAGGGTTGGGACTGGGAGTGAGGCTGGGGCTGGGATCAGAATGGGGATTAAGGTTTAGGTTGGGATCGGGATTTGAATAAGGATTGGGATTGGAATTGGCATCAGGCTTGGGATCACGTCAGGATTTGGATTGGGGTTGGAGTTGGGGATTGGGGTCAGGACTGGGACTGAGATCTGGAGCAGGGTTGGGAGCGGGGTTGTGACTGGGGAGAGCATTATAGGATGGGGATGGAACGTTCTGCCAGCCGCATTCCCACAGCACAGAGTCCTTCAGCACGGCACAAGGCGGGCGCCCAGGGGCCACACGACTGCTGCTGGTGGTGACGGACGGGGAGTCTCACGATGGGGACGAGCTGCCGGCTGCTCTGGCAGAGTGCGACCGGCACAATGTCACCCGCTATGCCATCGCCGTGAGGCCTCTCCCACTGATCCTCATCCCTGCGTTCCCTTAACCCCACGGGGAGCTCCCTCCTGACCCCTGTCCCTCCCTCAGGTCCTTGGGCACTACCTGCGTCGGCAGCAGGACCCCGAGGATTTCATCCGGGAGATCAAGTCCATCGCCAGTGACCCTGATGAGAAGTATTTCTTCAATGTCACGGATGAGGCTGCCCTCAATGACATCGTGGATGCTCTGGGAGATCGGATCTTCAGCTTGGAAGGTGCTGGGCTTGAGGCTGGGATCCTGGGGGTAGGGCTGGGAATTCCAGCTGGAAGTGCAGCTGGAGGAACAGAGTCTCCTTTCTCCGCTGGTCAGGCACCCGTGGGAACAACGAGAGTGCCTTCGAGCTGGAGATGTCCCAGATCGGCTTTTCCGTCCACCGCCTCGAGGTGATCCCACTGGGAAAAGTGGAAAATAGCCTTTAGCCCCTCTCAGCTCTGCCGAGTGTCCCGGGATGGGAGGGTGACATTGGTAGGGGTTGGGGACACTGTGGTGTTTCCGGGTTGACATGTCCCACCCGTCCTGGCAGGATGGGATCCTCTTTGGAATGGTCGGATCCTATGACTGGGAGGGAGGTGTGCTGGAGGACAGCCAGCGTGGGCACATTGTCCCACCCCGGGAAGCATTCCAGGAGGAATTCCCAATGGAGCTGAAGAACCATGCGGCGTATCTGGGTATGGGGGGATCCCAAGGGATGAGGGTGTACTGCGGGATGTGAGGCGAACCAGGGATACTCATATCCTTGAGATTTGATATGAATCAGGGATGTTTCATGTCCTGGAGACCAGGGGTGAAGTGGGGATGTTCCATGTAGTGGATATGTGGGATGCTTAGTGATCCAGGAATGCTCGATGTCCCAGGGATGCTCCCTGTCCTGTGTATTTGGGGTACCCTGGGATCCTCCATACTCCAGGGACGCTCCAAACCTGGATACTCAGGATGCCCCAGGAATACACCGGGCACCCAGAGCTGTCCCTCTCACTGACCCTGCTTCCCCCCCAGGGTATTCCGTGTCCTCGCTGCAGCTCCCGCGGGGGCAGCGCTTGTTAGTGGCTGGTGCTCCCCGATTTCAGCACAAGGGCAAAGTTGTCCTCTTCCAGCTGGACCCCGCAGGGACCGTGACGGTGGCCCAGGCACTAATGGGGGAGCAGGTGAGGGGCGGCCAGGGGCCTCGAGGGCCTTTGGGGTGAGTATGAGCCCCCTACCCCGCCTCAGCCTCACAGCCCCTTGCACTCCCAGATCGGCTCCTACTTCGGCAGCGAGGTCTTGGCCCTGGACCTGGAGGGAGATGGGGACAGCGACCTGCTGCTGGTGGCCGCGCCCACCTACCTAGGGGGCCAGAGCAGAGAGATGGGGAGGGTCTACGTGTACCGTGTGGGGCAGGTGAGAGGGCAGGTGAGAGGGCAGGTGTTGAGCGGGGGGGGTTAGCTGTGCGGTGTGGAGCAGGGGAGGGGGCAGGTGAGAGCGGTGGGAGGCTGGGGTGGGCGAAGGAGTCGGAGTGTGCTTGGGGACAGGCGACTTGGGGGAGGATAAGCAGGATGCAGAGGGATGCCAAGGGATTGAGGGGATTTGAGGGCCACACGGTGGGATTGAGGGGTTGCTTGTCCCGTGGGGGTACCGAGGCCCCTCCGCACCTCCCAGGACCGCCTGAGCCCCGCCGGCTCGCTGCACCCTGAGCCGAGACCGCAGGATTCCAAATTCGGCTCCGCCCTGGGCGCGGTGCCCAACCTGAGCCAGGACGGGCTGGCTGGAGTCGTGGTGGGAGCTCCCCTGGAGGACGGCCACCGCGGGGCTCTTTATGTGTTCCACGTCTCCCCGGACACCCTCCTGCCCCAGTACAAGCAGGTGAGGCGGCGCTGGGAGCGCTGGATGCCACGGTTGCGGTGAGTAACAACCCTGTACGAGCCGACAGGCGACGCCGCAATTCTCGTCCTCAGCGTATCGAGGCAGCAGCGCTGGGGTGGAGCCTCCGGTATTTCGGGATCAGCGTGGACGGACGGGTAGACATGGATGGGGACGGGCTGGTGGACGTGGCCGTGGGGGCGCAGGGTGCGGCTGTAGTGCTGAGGTGAGTAGGGATCAAGGGTTCGGGGACAAGGACGCCCCGGCCACAGGGATGTCTTGGGAATAGGGACATGGAAGAGGAACAGAGACACCCCAGGAACAGCGACACGTGGGTCATGGGGACATTTAGGAGCAAAGGGCCTCAGTTTTCCTCTTGCGAGAACCTGGGATGCTTCAGGGCTCTCCGTGCCTCAGTTTCCCCCTGTGACAGGATCCAGAGTAGGGCCAGGTGGGTGTGCCTGTCCCCACATGATCCAGATGAGATGCCGGGTGTGACCGTGTCTCTCAGGTCCCGCTGGATCATCCAGGTGTCCGCATGGATGTCCGTGGAGCCAGCAGCTGTCAGTGTCACACGACGGAACTGCCAGCGCGGCGGCTCCAGTGCTGTCTGCCTGAGGGCCCGGATCTGCTTCCGTGCCGAGACACGCACACGGAACCCTGTGGACATGGATATCGGTGAGTGTTGGCGCTGGAGGACTGCAGCGTCCCTGGAGCATCCCAGAAGCATCTCAAAGGGTCCCTGGAGCATCCTTGGAACATCCCAGGGTGTTACTAGAGCATCTTGGTCTGTCCCCTGAGAATCCCAGAGTGGGATCCTTAGAGAACCTGGGAGCATTCCAGGAGCATCCCAGAGTGTCCCTGGAACATTCCTGGAGTGTCCCAAGGTGCCTTGGAGAATTCCTGGAGCATCCCTGGAGCATCCTGAGGGCCCTGGATCATGACAGGGTGTTGCTGGAGGATCGCAATGTCCCTGGAGCCTCCCAGGAGCATCCCGCAGGCATTCCCTTAATCTTTCCAGAGCACATATACGGTGATCCTGGATCACTCCTGGAGCATCCCAGGGTAGCCCTGGAATCTCGCAGGAGCATCCTGCAGTGTCCCTTGAATATCCACAGAGCACCCCTATCCCTGGAGCCCCACTGGAGCATGCCTCAACATCCTAGAGCCTCTGAGCCTTCCCTGGAGCCCTGCCAGTGCAACCCAGCACGCCCCTGGAGCATCCCCGGGCTTCCCTGGGGTCTCAGTGCAGCACCCACTCGCGCAGGTGTCTTGGTCCCTGAGCCGCTCTCTGTCCCGCAGATCTCCGATACAACGTGTCTCTGGAGGAGCGGAGCCCAGGATCCCGCGCTGCCTTTGACTCAGGCGCCCGCCGGCTGCTCCAGCGCCGAATTGAGCTCCCACTGGGAAGGCAGAGCTGCATCCGCGTTCCTTTCCATGTCCTGGTGAGCCCAAGGAACTCTTCCCTGCCCCGCAGGAGGGCTCTTCCTGCCCCCCATCCCCAGGGGGTGACTGGAATGAGGCTGATGAGATCCTCTGATTCTGCAGGACACCTCAGACTACCTGCGGCCCCTCAGCCTCAGCCTCAGCTGGGCCCTGGACGTAGCTGCGAGGTCGGTGCTGGATGAGGCATCTCCCACTTCTATCCGCAAACTGGTGTGTACTGGGAGGGGTGTCCCTGGACACTGGGATCACCCCCCGGACACCACGATCACCCCTGGCTCCTTCCAGATCCCGTTTTTCAAGGATTGCGGCGATGACGACGAGTGTGTCACTGACCTGGTGCTCAAGGCCACCACAGACATTGTGGGCTCCAGGTACCCCTGGTGTCCCCTCAGTGTCCTCATGGTGTCCCTGGGGTCCCAGGAGTCCCCTGTGACCCCCCTGGGCCTCCAGTCAGAGCCCCCACATCCTGCGGAAGGGCCGGAGGCGGATGCTGGTGGAGGTGGAGCTAGAGAACCGGGAGGAGAACGCCTACAATGCCAGCCTATGGCTGCACCTGCCTGGGAACCTCCACTTCTCTAGTCTCGTGCCCCAGGTACAGGCTGGGGGGGTAGCCCCAAGTCCCTCCAAACTCTCCCACCGGGGTAAAGATGGAGACCCAGGTTTTTTTTTGGAAAACCTCCAGGTCGTTCTTGTCCCACCCCGTTCCAGGTGGAACGGGTTGAAGTCCATTGGGTTCCCAAACCCATTTCAAGTGGGACAGGGGTATGTTGTGTCCCCAGCATCTCCCAGGTGGGAGACTGTGTTCCACTGGTTCCCTGTGGCCCCCCGATATCCCCCTGTGGGGGGTGTATTGCTGCTACCTCCTGGTGCCCCAAGTACCCCCAACTCCATGTCCTGTCGTGTCCCCCGGCAGGATCCCAGCGTGGTGAAGTTGGAGTGCTCAGCACTGGGGGGGCACCACCGCCGCTGCAGCGTTGGGTACCCTGTCCTCCGCTCGCAGGCCAAGGTAGGAGCCTCGCCTCCTGTGAGCCCCTTGGGATGCTAAACCCCCATCACACCCCTCTGAGCCCCCCCAGGTGTCCTTCACCCTGGAGCTGGAGTTCAGCTGCACCATCCTTCTGGACCGTGCTGAAGTGATGCTCCAGGCCACCAGGTAGGAGTGTAGGGTGACCACTGAACCCTCGGGGGGAGAGGGCCTGCACCCCAGAGACACGGGTTGAGTCTGGGGATACTCCCGAGTGTCCCCCCCATCTAGTGACAGCACCGAGGCGACACCACAGGACAACGTAGTCAAGCTTTCTGTCCCCATCCGCTACGAGCCCAACGTGTTCCTGTCCAGGTGGGGCTGGGAGAACGTGAATGGGGGGGTCACGGAAGGGGACACAATGGACGTAACCCTCCCATGTGCCCCTCCAGTAACGCCAACCTGCATCGCTATGAGGTTCATCCCCTCGGCGCCTTCACCCGCAGCTCTGGCCCCGAATTCACCACCACGGTCAAGGTGAGGTTATGAGGGCCTGGGGAGTGGGGCCCAAGGGAGCATTGGCTCATCATGCACCCGTCCAGGTGCAGAATTTGGGGTGCTACCCTATCCAGAATGTCACCTTACACATGGCCCTGCCAGCACTGGGCCACCATCAGGCCACCATCCTGTCTGTCACTCATGTCTTGGCTGAAAACGTGAGTATGGGGGACACTTAAGGGCCCTTGCCGTGGTCCCTGTGCCCTCCCTTTGAACCCCCTCTTTCCCTCCCCAGGCCACCTGTGTGCTGCAACCCCCTGATGAGAGGACACAGGTGGTGCCAGTGCCCCCTGAGGACCTGCAGCACACGGACAGGCTGGTAGGCATCATTGTGCCCAAACCTGCCCACCCCTGGGGATTTGGGATCACTGTGCCCAACCTGCCCACCCCTGGGGATTTGGGATCACTGTGCCCAACCTGCCCACCCCTGGGGATTTGGGATCACTGTGCCCAACCTGCCCACCCCTGGGGATTTGGGATCACTGTGCCCAAACCTGCCCACCCCTGGGGATTTGGGATCACTGTGCCCAACCTGGCCACCCCTGGGGATTTGGGATCACTGTGCCCAACCTGGCCACCCCTGGGGATTTGGGATCACTGTGCCCAACCTGCCCACCCCTGGGGATTTGGGATCACTGTGCCCAACCTGCCCACCCCTGGGGATTTTGGAGGGTTCGGGGGGGAACTCCCATCACTCCTCCTGCAAATTTTTGCCCCCCAGGATTGTTCCAACACCTGGTGCCAGGAGCTGAGCTGCTGCTTGGGGAGGCTGGAACGTGGTGGAGGAGTCTCCATCCAGCTCCTGCGCACCCTCCACGACAGCTTCTTCAGTGGAGTGAGTAAAGGGGGGGCACATGGGGAATTAGGGTGGTCCCTGCTCCAGGGAGGATCCCAGGTGGGGGGCACACATGGCTCAGAACCTCCCGTTTCCCATATCCAGGTGAAATTCCGGAGCTTGAGGATAGTCAGCAGTGTCTGGCTGAGGGTCACGGGAGGCGTGTTGGTGCTGGAGGAAGGGGCACAGCGCAGGGAGGTGGGACCCCCCCCCCCAAATTCCCCATTGTCCTCCCTCCATCCTTGTTTCCCTCCCCAAATTCCCTGTTCTACCTCAATGCCTGTTTTACCCCCCAATCCGTTTCCCCTCTAATCCTTGCATTTCTTTCCATCCAAGTCAGTTTTGCCCTCCTCCCCCCCCCAAATCCTCTGTTTACCTCCCTCCCCATTTTTCCTCTACAAATCCCTGCTCCCCCCTAATCCATCCCGGTTTTCTCCCCCAAATTCTCGGTCCTCTCGCCGATCCCTGTTCCTGCAGCTGGTGCTGGAAGTGCTCCAGGGACGGCAGGTGCCCGTGTCCCTGTGGATCCTGGGGGGCAGTGCCCTGGGGGGGCTCCTGCTCCTGGCACTGCTCAGCCTTGGCCTCTGGAGGGTGAGGTCACAATGTCACCTTGGGGAGGCTCGAGATGCCACGCGGGGAGTGGCATCATGATAGCACCTTGGGGTGGGCTGGGGGTCATGCTATCACCCTGGGGCAGTCATGGTGTCACCTGAGGGTGGGCAGAGGGGGTCACAGTGTCACCTTGAGAGGGTCATGATGTCATCCCGAGGGGGAGGCGTCGATTGCCACCCCCCCTCCCAGAGAGGGAGGACATTTCCAGACCTCCAATTCCTCCTCTTCCCCCAGCTGGGATTCTTCTCCCACCGGAAGCCCTCCCGGGAGGAGGAGGAGGATGAGGATGAGGAGCGCTGAGGTGGCAGCTCTGGCGCGGGAGGACATTGGGAGGACATCCCGGTGACAAGGACACATTCCAGGGCCATCTCAGGACTTGGGACTCCTGGGCTGGTGGAAGGATGAGCAAGCCAGAGGATCTGGGGGAACATCCAGAAGTGGGGAAAAGTGGGAATGAGCTGGAAGGAAGCAGCTCCAGCAATAAAGCTCTGGCCTGTGGTACTGCCGTGTCCTGCATCCCCGTGCAGGCAGATCTGGGAGCAGGAATGCTTCTTGATTCAGGGAAAAATCTCTAGACTGATCCCAAGTACAACAGAGGGATGGGGAGAGATCCCACTGGCTCTGGAATTACTGCAGGGAAGGAATTCCTGATTTCAAGCACGATGTGGAAGAGGGAAGGAGTGGAAGCAGGAAGTGAGTGGGTGTGATTCCCCCAGAAATCTCCATCAGGGGAGCTGCACATGCTGAATAACAGGGAAGAGCACTGGGATAAACGCAGGATCCAGCTGGATTTTCTCAAGCTCTGTTGGATCCACACTCCTGTCCAAGCTCCTGCCCAAGGACTGGGGTGTCCCTGTGTCCAGAATGGCTTCCAGCAGAGCAGGGAGGACAGGGAGAATGTGTCCCAACAAAGCAGGAGGTGTTTGGATACCCTCCCTAGAGGACAAACACTGCAAATCAGGGGTTTTCCTTCCCCAAAAGCTTTTCCTGAGCTCATTTCTGCACCCCTCTCCCAGGAGTATCCCAGCTCCTGCCTCCCTTTCCCAGCTCCAAGGATGAGTTGGGAAGGGGAATTAATTGAGAAAGGCCTTTATTGGACGGAAGAGCAAAGAAAATCAGGAATTAAGTCCATGTGGATGCGGAGCCACTGAGCCCAAGGGGTTTGGGAATGTTCCCCCCCACCAGGGATGGGGGTCACAGTTGTCCCCTTAGGACAGTCAGTGGATGCCATGAGTATGAGGCTAACTCCCAGGACTCACACCTGGAAAAAAAGTCACAGAAACGGGAAAGAATTCTCAAAACAACCAAAGAATCGGCAAAAATAAAGAGTTTCCTTAACTTATGGGGGAGGGTGGGGGGGGGGAATTCCCAAGGGTGTGGTCCATAATTCCCACCTGGAACTGACTCGTGGGAGTGGAGGGAAGTTTGGACACACCTGGGGCCACAGGCATGTGGAAAAGGGTCAGAAAGACCCGAATCAACCCCAAAAATAGTCCAGGATGAGAAAAAAAAAAATCCTGCTCAGCGCATTCCTGATACCACAGCACTTCCCAGAGCCTTTCCAGAACCACGAAGGGCTCCTGAGGGTCTGACCTTCCTAAGGAAGGGCTCCAGACCCTTCCTTCTTCCACCTGCCTTAACTTTATAGATCCAAAGAATCCAAAACGGGGCAACAAAAGCTCTCGTGGATACAATTCCTATCTCCTGGAGTGCAGGAACATCCTCAGAATCCATTTTTTATCCCAATATTTTCCAGAGAAGGCTATGAGGAACTTGAAACCCCTCTCTGGACTGGGCCCCACTGGAAAAAAACCCTTTTTCTGATACGAAATGAAATCAAATCACTCCCAAAATTCCCAGTTTAGGACTAATGAGGCAATTCCATAGAGCAGAAGGATAAATTTCTGGGAGAAGAGCGCTTGGTGCTGTAACCCCACAGGGTGGGCCCCCCTAATTCCTACTACTTGGAGGGGTTTGTTGGAATTCTCAGACAATGTACACCTCGAGCAGGGATGCTCCGGCCTCCGGAACCTTCTGGAACACTCCAGAACCTTTCAGAAGAGTCAGAAAGTCCATGGCTCCTGCACTGGGCTGTCGGAAGCATCAGGAGTGGGCATTTGCCGGGTGGAATCTTCCCCCTTTAGGCTCTTCCTGCAGACGGGACATGTGTCGTGCTGCGAGGAACACAGAGCCGTTATCCTGGGGGATTATCCCGTGGGATACACGGGTTTTCTGGGATCTTACCAGCTCCAGCCAGGGCACGATACAGCTGCTGTGGAAGACGTGGTTGCACGGGAGCTGCCGGACCTGTTCTGCCACAGTGTAATCCTCCTTGCACACCGGGCACTCCAGCCCTGTGTCTGCAGAAAACGGGGAAAAGGCAGGTCAAGGAGACAGGAATAAATGGCAGACACTTTGTGTAGGGTCTACTGGGAATGAGGCGTCCCAGGGACCAAAGGGATCCCACCAGGAACAGGAGCTCTGAGATTCACAGGTCATTTTGTGTCTGCTGGAGATGGAACATCCACGGATCAGTGAAAATCTCACTAGGAACACGAGCATCGGGATTTCCAAGCTAGGATACAATCCACAGCAGATGTGCCATCCAGGGAACAAAGAATTCCTGCTGGGAACATGAGCTCTGAGGTGCACCAGCTGTCATCCATCCATCCATCCATCCATCCATCCATCCATCCATCCATCCACACACAATCCCCAGGGAATACAGGGAATTCCTGATGTTCTCTGTACACCACCACCAAACAAAAATCAAAGTAAGGACGTTTGGATGGCCACCACAATTTCCCAGCCTGGAATACGGGTCGATGATACTGAGGCCGGGTGTCAACAGCTGTGGGAGGTGGCTGAAATCCCACTCCCTTTCCCACTGTTCCAAGCTCGTGATGCTGACATGGACACCACCACGAGCTGAGCTCCCTCAGCCATCTCAGGGACCCCTTCTGACTTTGGATATTCCAAGATTTCATGTTTCCCAGCCTGCCTGGGCTCTGTGGGCACAGACACATGGAATTCCAGCTAGTCCTTGCCTTTGAGGAGAAGAGAAGGACAGAGGGGTGTGTAAAACCACGGGATAAAAATATCCTGCATAGAACTGTCTGGTTTAACCATAATGGAGGAGTAGGGTTCTGGTAACAGAGCAGCTGGGAGGGGGAGGGATCCTAGGACTGAAAAATTCACAGGATTTTTAATTGCAAAGCCAGGATTGTTCCGAGACACTCCCAGGCCCCCCCGGCTGGCAGTTTTCCATAACATTTCTAGAGCCAGTTTGAAAGGGAAGAAGGGACAAGCTGAGAGCACAAACAGGGATTGGGGATGGGAAAACCATCACGGAGATGGGAAGAGTCAGAACGGCAAATTCCAGGACTCCCCAAACACTCTGGGTGTGGAATGCTGGAGCTCCAAGATCCCTGAGAGAAACTGAACACCAGAGATAGCAGCAGGGAACTGAAGGTTTTTTTTCACAGGGAAGAAAGTAGAAATGGGGGAGGCTCAGGATGTCAAACACCAGGATCCAAGTGCCACTGGATCTGGGGTCACCCACCGACTTGTTCCTGTGTCACTGGCACCGTTGGGAGCGACGAGATCTTCTCCTTGTCTGCTGGTGGTGGTCCCGTGTTTTCCAGCTGACCCAGGAGCTGCGGAGAAGGAAAAAAAAAAAAAAAAAAATTCTGTGCTCAGGAGCAGGGATCTGCCACTGAATCTGCCCCCAGCAGAGGTGCCCCTCACCTGGGTGACGATGGCATCAAGGCCGCTCTGTCCCCAGGCGTAATCCCCAGGATTGGAGTGCAGCATTCCGCTCCTGCCAATAGGAGAGTCCAGGAATTGCCCCCAATCCCAAACCAGCCCCTAGGTGCTGGGTTATTGGTAGTTGGGTTGGGGGCTACTCACCAGGAAAAAGGATGTTGGGAGCCAGGAACAGCTGAGTTGGCAAAAAAACCAGCAAAGATCTGCTGGATTATCCTGAAAAAGGAGGCACGGGAAGGAAAAACATGGAAAAAAAAACAAGTTAAGTAAGTCAATAAATGGTGGAAGAAAAGATAAGCAGGAAAACCAAGAATTCCTGCTCTACAGATGCCTGGCTGCATGGCTCATGACTGTGAAAATCCCTGGATAAAGCTCCAAAACAGACAGTAGGAAGTAATTACGGATGCAAGCTCATCCCAAGGTGGGAGGAGTAGGAATGCCTTGAGTTCCAACGGAAGAGTTGGTACTGGGACAAGGGAAAAACCAAGAAAAACATGGAAACAACAAGCTAAATAAATAAATCATGGCAGAAAGAATAGGCAGTAAACCAGGGATTCCTTTCCCCATGGATACAGGGCTCACAGTTGGAAATTTCCTGGATAAAGCTCCAAAACGGAGCGAAAGCACCAAAGAAATCAGGGATGAGAACAGGATCAGGCAGCAGGACAGGGAAAACGACTCAGAATTGTGCTCACAGGAAGCGCCAGGATTGCATTTTCCCCAAGTTTCTCCCCAAATCTCCTGGTTTTCCCCCTGGAAAAGACACTCACCCCTCGATGGCCGGCGAGCGATCCGGGCGGGAGCTGCCACGGGATCGGTACCTCCGAGGCATCGGGAGCCGTGGGGGGCGACTGGGCCCCCAGAGCTCAGCTGGGGGACCCCTCTCCGTGTCCCGGCTCTCTGGATCCAGGGAGCTGCTGCTCAGGAACGGCCGGAAATCCGGGAAGAACATCGTGTGATCCAAGTGGTCCCAAAGCTGTGGAGAAGGGGGGGGGAAGACAGGGAGATATGATTTCCCCACTCAGCTTTGGTGCTCGTCCCACTGGGATGAGCTCCACTTCACCGGAGCGCCTTCCCGTAGTTGTTGTGGATCCTGGGGAGGGAAAAAAAACAAAAATCTGGCAAAAAAAGGGCTTAATTATAGGCCAAGTGGATCCAGAGCTCCTGCAACACCCCCACTCTGCATGGATCCTAATAAATCTGGAAGCTGTGGGGGTTGATCTCTCCCTCTCTCTCTCCAAAGGCTGGAATTTGAGGAGGAATAATGCTGGACACTCACAAATCCACGGGATCACGCAGAGGCCTTTCAGCCATGGATGTTTAAGGGCAGAAGGACAGCATCCATATCCCTGGGGTCTCCCCAGAGGCATCACCCAACCCTGTGCCCCTCATACTGCTGTTCTGTGGGATGTGTCCGTGTGGGTAATGCCATTCCCTGCCCCTGCAATGGATCCCGTGGTGCTAAATCCCTCCTGCTCCCTGATTTACCCAATCCCCCTCCTGTAGCCTCTCTGAGGGTAAAAGCGAGGGATGATCCATGGATCTCCTTGCTACACCACTCCAGGAGTGCAGGAAAACCCCCAGGAAGCAGGAGCCAGAGCTAGAACCTGGAGACCCTGCAGAGACCCTCTCCCATAAATCCGTTTGAATTAAAGAATAAAAATCAACGTATAAACATTCCCTGTTCTCCTGCTGCTCTGAGGGGAGCTTTGCCTACAACCTCAGGGGAGAACTTTACACTATTATTCATCCCCAAATCCAGTTTAATTAACGGACCTCAAAGCTCCACGGGGCAGGAAGATGTGATCAGGATCTCCCTGAAACTCGGGAATTTCTGGGACACAAACTGATATCCTAGCAAGAATTTGGACAAATGGATCCAGATGAAGATGGGGAGAGACTCAGCTGGATGCTTGGAGCATGGAGGCAAGCAGGGAGGATCCAGACTGGGAGCAGACTGAACTTCTGACTATTTGGTGACCACATTTCTGGCCCAGGATTGAGTGGATTTCCTGTGGGGTTTGGATTTTAAAATGGATAGATTCTGAAAAATCTGGGAGCAGGAAGAGCCAGTGAATATCTCTTTGCCTGGCTGAGCATCCCCCCACACAAATCCCAGGATCTGCCAGGGCAAGGCACTTCCCTGAATCCTCCTTTTCCTGTCGTGCCAATCCCTGGTGGGTCCCAATTTTCAGTTTCTTGAAAACTCCCTCACATGCTGCAAACTGTCAGAAAAAGGAGCTGCTGGGGGAAGATGGCACAGGAAAACTCACCTCTGCGAACTGTGAGGAGGGGCTGTCGTCCAGGGCATTCCCATCAAAAAAACTGTGAAGAAAGAGAAGGAGTGAGGGCAGGGCCCATTCCTGAAATCCTGCTGCTGTGCTTCCCAAATTGCTCTCTTTGTTTCCTGAAATCTCCTCAGAAGGGGTTAAAAAAAAAACAAAAAAAACAAAAAAAACCCACAAAAAACCCCACAAAAACAAAAACAAAAAAAAACCCCAATAAAACAAAACAAAAAAAAACCGAAAAACCAAAAAACCAAAAAAACACCCACAAAAACAAAAAACAAAAAAACACCAAAAAAAACCAACAAAAAAACCCACCAAAAACAAAAACCAAAAAAACCCACCAAAACAACACCAAAAAAACCCCCAAAAGACAAAAAGGGTAAGAAAAAGAATTTTAAAACAAAGGCCAGAGCCAAAAATAGTAAAAAGTTTTTTTTTTCTAAAACACTAAAAACGGTAAGAAAAAAAAATCAAATAGGGCAAAAAAATAAAATTAAAAGAGTAAAAAAACACCAAAAAGGGCAAAAATATCAAGAAGACAGAAAAAAAAAAAAAAAGGTTTTTCTTTTACAGACAAACAAACCCTAAAACACAAAAAAAAAAAAACCCAACAAGAGGGGAACATACATCAAAAAAAGAGCAAAAACGGCATTTTTCACCCTAAATCTCTGCATTATTTGATTCATTGTCTCTCCACATGCCTGGTAACATTCTCTGGTACCTGGAATCATCAGTGACTTCCTCAATGAAGCCAGACTCACAGCGGGGGCAGGTATATTCCTGGGAAGACAAAAGGGGGAGCTGGGATTAGACACAAAACGTTAGGAATTCTAAAGGGAAAAAAAAAAAAAAAATCTCCCTTCAGGAAGATTCCTGGTCCTAGATCCCAAGCAGCTCATAACAAAAAACACCACAAAATCTGGAATTTGGGCACCAGTGAGCAAAAGAGCCACTGGTGGGAACTGTGCAGAGGCAGAGAGCAAAATTCCTTCCCAGAAATAAAATTTTCCCTGTTCCAATTCCCAGGATTTTGTCCCAGAGCTGCAGATTGGCTCAGATTTGGAGAAAACCATGGGAAAAAACAAAGAAACAAGACTCCACAGATCCTCCCTCATGGATCTTCCCTCTCCAGATCCCACCTTGCAGTCAAGAGCCTTCCCAAATCTCACATTTTGAGCACTGATTTTTTTTTGGTGAGATCTCCATCCAGAACCAATCCTCCCTGGATCAGAAAATTCTTCCCTTCATCCTACAGATGGTATGTAGGATCCTGCAGACCCCTGGAATCAGCTCCTCGCTTTCCCTGGGATATTTAGGGATCTAGTGGATGATCCTGGAGCCTCCTGGCTGCTCACATCCAGGGATCTGCAAAGGGATCTCATTCCCCAAGCGAAATTCAGCCATGGTACAAAAAAAAAAGAGATTTTCCAAGGAATCTGGTGGCATTCCATGGCTCTGACTCCCCTCCAGCCTTGTGGTTGGTGATTCTCAGGAAAGAAAACAAATCAAAATCCCACCAGGAGCGTTTGCTTTTGCACTCAGATCCTTCTTGAGGCAGCTGGAGCCGTTTGACACGTCCACGTTTAGCCTGGACCTGATCCCAAACGTGGGCAGAAAAGCTGGATCAGGTGGTTTTCCGGGTGATCCCCATCCAAAAAATATGGAAAGGTGCAAAAGGAACCCCAAAGAAAGGTGTGTGGGACAAGTGGGACCATGCAGAAGTTTTCCTCAGCTCTTGCTCCATTCACCAGCTCCTTCATGGCTCTAATCCCAACTTGAATTTCCCCTTTCCCTTGTCTCCAGTCAGAATAACTCAGCTCCTCCCACTGGACTGATACCTTGTGGAATTCCGTATCCCTCCTGCCATCCCCACCACTCCTCAGTTGAAAAGCAAGAAAAAAAAAAAGAAAAAATAATCTCCCTTGCACCTCCAAGGCTCCACTTCTCAACCCACAGGGATTTTTCACGTGGCAAGACCCTCCTTATACCATGTGCTTGGGGAAGAGGCATAAAATCTCCTTAGAAAGTCTCCAGATGACTTCCTAGAGGATTGGGATCCTTCAGCCCAACATCTCTGCCTCTGGCATTGGGAGGGACGGGAGAAGTTCTGCTTGGCAATGCCTCCTTTTCCATGCCCTCATCCCTAATCCCTCCCAATGACCCAAACCAGGGAATTTTGGGTCAAAAAGGTGTTTTTGGGTTGGGGACAAATCCATGGGAAGCAGCTCCAACTGGGGTCCGTGGGCACAGCCACAGGGTCATGTCCCGCCACTGCCAGGAATCTGGGAGGTTCCTGAAAGGGGAACTGGAGCAAAATCCAGTGGAGAATCCCAGGAAACTAAATTTCAGGTGTTTCCCCGGTGCTTTCTTGGGTGGAGGGCTGGAGTTTTCCTCCCAGGATGAACGAGAAAGGTGATGGAGGCACCAGGAAAGCCCAGAGTTTTTTGGGGATGAAGGAGTTGGAGTGAGAGCTGGACAATGTTTCCTTTTAAAAAGTGGGTTTAGGAATGCTGGAGGGGAAAAATGGATCCTTCAGTGTGGGACGGACGTGGGATAAAGAAAAATTTGGGATGCTCCCAGTTCCAAGGAAGAGGAACTGGGGTAATTTAAGAGTAGACGGCCAATTCCCACCTTGTCGGACGAACAGACGCTGCAACGGCTGCTCACGGAACGGGATGGGAACGGGATTATCCGCTCCCATGAGGAATAGGAAATACCCCCAAGTCCCCTTCATGTCTGAGAACTGCGATGACAAGGGGATCACTTATTCCATGCGGGAACAACTTCGGGGGCTGGAGGTCACCCCCTCCTAAGGGGGCTCAGGGAGCGACTGAGGGACCACCGCTGCCCCTACAGCCGTCCGGGGCTCACCGCAGCTCGGGGCACCGCGCCCCCGGCCCTCCCCGCCCGGTGTTAACTGGCAGCTCGGTGCTCCCCCTCTCCGACCCTCCCTGCCCGGGGCTCACCGGCAGCTTGGGGCAGACCTCGCCCTTGCAGCTGTGGCAAAAAAAACGGTGTTGCGGCACCGCCGCCGCCGCCGCCTCCGCCATCTTTCCCCCGCTGCCGCCGCTGCCGTCACTCCTCCCAGAGCAGCGAGCGCTTCCCGGAGAGAGCCCGCACTTCCGGCGAGACCCCGCACTTCCGGCGAGACCCCGCACTTCCGGCGAGCTCGTCTGCTCCGCTCCCAGTGTGGAGAGCGCGGAGGAGCAGGATAGAGCGGCCCCACAGGGCTGGGAGCGGCCTGAGCGCCCCCTAGCGTAAGCCTCCCAATGGCGGCAGCGGAAGTTGCGCAACCGGAAGTGAAGACGGGACGTGGTGGTTGTCATGGCGGCGAGCTAGGCCTGGCCTGGTGGTGAGAGCAGCGCCGGGATCCCTGAGGGGATGGCGGGGGAATCCCACTCGTGGGAGGGCACGGCGAGGGAAATCTCACCTGGGGGAACACGGGGACGCCTGTGTCTGATCCTCACAAGACCCCTGCAAACGGGGTAAGCATCTGTCCCCTCTCCGTCCACCCAGCTGGTCTTTGCCTCCGCTTCGTTCCTGTGATTTCGGAGGCGCCGGGATGACGCAGGCGGAGCTACGGCTCTGCTCCCTCCTGCTGCAGGAGCACTTCGGGGAGATCGTGGAGAAAGTCGGGAACTCTTTGCTCCGGACGGGACCGCGGCCGCTGCGACTCCTGGTTGGGGACACGGGGCTGCTCCCTGATCAGGTAAGGGATGGGAGGGGATCCTGGAAGGAAAACCTGGAGAAGGACAAGGAGTTTTTAATTTAATAGATCAGGAGTGGGAGGTTCGCGTGTCTCTGAAAAACTAATGTGAGAAGAAGGAGGGACACTAATGCTCCCTAGCGAGCAAAGGCAGGAATAGAGTCCAGGAGCAGGGACAGATTGGTGGGAAAACCTGGCGAAGGACAAGGAATTTTTAATAAATCGGGGAGGAAGATTTTAATGGAGCAAGTGACTTGTATTTCCCTGAAAAAACTAGGCTTTGAAGGAGCAGCGAAATTTTGATTCTTCCTAGGGAAACTCAGGTTTGGGCAGGGAGAGAGCACCCAGGAAGGCTGGGACGGGGCCATTACCATTAAAAAGTGGAGTCCGATCCTCCCGCTCTCTCCCGCAGGTGAAAAAGGCCCTTTGTGTCCTGATCCAGCACAACCTGGTGCGGTATGAGGTGCAGCCTCGGGGCTCCGTGGAATATGAGGCGCAGAGTGAGCGGATCCTGCGGATCCTGCGCTACCCCCGCTACATCTACACAGCCAAGACGCTCTACGGCGACCCGGGGGAGCTGCTGGTGGAGGAGCTTCTGCTCCATGGGCACCTTCCTATGAGCTGCGCTGTTGCCAGGGTCGCTGATCGCCTCACTGAAACCATGGAAGGTGGGGAGGAAGCTCCTCCCTCAAAAAAAAAAAAACGGGATCTGGCAGTGGGTTTAGTTGAATTGGATCAGAGGCACCATTGGCTGTGGTGGTGGCCATGGTGTCACCGTATGTTCCTGAGCCTCAGGAACATCCAGGATCTGGTTTTGGCCAGGCTAATGGGGATCACGGAGGGTGGGAAGCTTCTTAAAAACCAGGGGCGTGGCATTTGGTTTGTGGATGTGGTCCCAAAGGGTCTGTGGGGTGCTCGAGGCAGTGGCGGTGAAGATGGCACGACCACATCCTCTGAAACCTCAGGAACACCCCAGATCCATCCAGTGTCTCTCCTCCCACCTAGAAGGGAAAACCATGGATTATACGGAAGTGTCCAACACGTTTGTGCGCCTGGCTGATACCCACTTCATCCAGAGGTGCCCCACAGTCCCCGAGAGCCCTCAGAGCACCAAGGCACCTCCACCCCCTGCCCCTGCCCTGACCATTGAGGAGAAGGATATGTACGTGGTTCCTCGGCTCAGCCTTGTTGGTGAGAACCCCTGGGATCTTGAGATTTGGCAGCACTCAGCCAGCCACTGAGGCCACAGTGATGGCAAACAGCATCTTGGCTTGGCAGGAAAAGGGAAGCGGAGACACTCATGCAGCGAGGAAGAAGAGGGGCAGCACAAGGCCAAAAGGCAGAAGCAGGAGGGAGGAACATCAGAGGTACTGGGAATGCTGGAGTGGTGGTGCCTTTGGTACCCTGACCTGGGAATCGGGACATGGGAAGAGTGGGATCCGTGTTCCCAAACCTGTCCTGGGGGTGGTCCCCTTTTCCTCATTTTTTGTGGCTCTTTTTCCTCGTTTTTTGTGGCTCTTTTTCCTCATTTTTTGTGGCTCTTTTTCCTCGTTTTTTGTGGCTCTTTTTCCTCGTTTTTCCAGCTCTCATCCCTCAGTTTTGTGTCTCCTTTCCCTTAGTTTCCTGCCCCATTTCCCTCTGTTTTCCTGCCCCGTTTCCCCTCACTTTTTTGCCCTTGTCCTCCCCAGACTCCCCCAGATGATGGCATTTACTGGCAAGTCAACCTGGAACGCTTTCATCAGCACTTCCGTGACCAGGCTCTGGTCAATGCCGTGGCCAGTCGCATGGACCAGGTCTGTGGCTTCCACCTCCATTCCCGGTCTGTAACTTAAGCTTTTCCCACTCTAAATTCCCGTTTTTCCCCAGTACAGACCAGCAGTGAGGTGGTGAGGACAATGCTGCGCATGAGCGAGGTGACCACAGCCTCGGGTGCGTCCCACACGCAGCCGCTCTCCTCCAATGAGGTGCGTCCTTGGAAGCCCCTAGGAAGCCAGTATCCCTTCAAATCCTTTAATTGCTCCGTGTTTTTTCTGCCTCAGATATTCCGATCTCTTCCAGCTGGGTACAACATTGGGAAGCAGGTGCTGGACCAGTACCTGGCTCTCCTGGCTGATGATCCGGTGAGCCCGGGGGCTTTCCAGCCTCTGTTCATTCCGTGGTTGTTTCTCTGTCTGTCTGAGGGTAAAACACGTTTTACTGAGAGTTAAGGAAGGGTTTTTAACAGATACTGAAGATTTTTTAAGTTACTGAATAGATATCAAAGGTATTGAACAGATGTTGGAATTATTTATCTGGTATTAGAAGTTGTTTTATACAGATATTAAAGATATTTATCCGATACTGAAGTTATTTAAGAATATTTGAGTTATTTAAGAGATATGTAACTTATTTAACAAATATTGATGGTACTGGAGAGATATGTAAAAGATATTGTAGATACTAAAAATACCAAAGTTATTTTAAAAATCCTGAAGTTATTTCAAAGTTATTAAAATTCTGATGCTGAAGATATTTAAGAGCTTTTAAAGATATTTAAAAGCCCCTGGAAGTGTCACTTAGAGCTGCCCACATTTTTAGGCTGTTATAGCCCCATATCTTTTTTCCTTAAAATGTTTTACTCTTTCCACTCCAGGTTTTAAGGAAATAATCTATATTTTCCTTCCTTCGGGGGGGAAAGTCCTGAACTTTTCCCTGTTTTCTCTCCCTGCAGCTGGAGTTTGTGGGGAAGTCGGGGGACAGTGGTGGAGGCACCTACACCGTCAGTATCCTTTGAGAGGAACTTGGCGTTCCCAGGCCACAAACTTCACCCAACTCTGCAATAATCCTTGACCTCGCCTCCTGCAGACCTGCACAAGGCCTTGGTGTCCCTTGCCACGGCCACGCTGGAGTCCATTGTGGAGGAGAGGTGACGTGGGGGCACCTGGAGCTTCTCCTGGGCTCCCCCCAGCCTCTTCCCACGTCCCTCCCTCGTCCTTACTTCTCCTGCACAGGTTTGGCTCCCGCTGCGCCAGGATATTCCGCCTGCTCCTGCGCAAGAAGCACCTGGAGCAGAAGCAGGTGGAGGATTTTGCCATGATCCCAGCCAAGGAAGCCAAGGATATGCTCTACAGGATGCTCTCAGAGAACCTGGTGTCCTTGCAGGTGGGGGGATCTCCAGGAATCCTGGAGAACTCAGTGTTCCTATAGATGACGGGGCTCTGGGATCCCAGAGATTCCCCAGGTGGAGCAGCTGTCTGGGTGATGGACGCTTTTTGGGCACTTCTGGGTGATCCCACCTGGAATCTGGGCATGGGGAACCCTTTGGGGAGGGGGAATCTTATGGGGGAGGGAACAAACACAGGGACACATCTGGGGAAGAGGATACCCCTCCTCGGTTCCCACCGTGTCTGCCCCCTTCCACAGGAGATTCCCAAGACTCCAGACCACGCTCCGTCTCGCACCTTTTACCTGTACACAGTGAACGTGATGGCCGCTGCTCGGATGCTGCTTCACAGATGCTACAAGGTGAATCCCAAGGACTTGTTGGGCCCCAGGGATCACAGATCCACGCAGTAATTCCCTGGGGATCCAGACCCTGTTGCCAGCTCCTGCTTCAGGGAGCTGTTGCAGCCCCCAGTCCTGGAAGTGCCATGTTCAGGTGTCACAGCCCCCTTCCTTCCTGTAGCCACAGGGGACAGCAGCAGCACCATCCTCCACGTGTCCCTCTTTTGTGTTTTTTGGGAGCTGTAGGGTCCCTTGGTGCTCCCCAGTATACCTGGCTTGGGGACTCACCTGCTTCCTGTCCCTCCAGAGCTCCATCCTTCTCCAGGGTCCAGGTGTCAGAGCCCCCTCCCCTGTGGTACCACAGGGGTGGCAGTGACTGTGCCCATGTCCCCCCATGAGGTTCTTCAGTGCTCCCCAAACACACCTGTGCTAGGTGCTTACCTGTTCCTCCCCCAGAGCGTGGCTAACCTGATGGAGCGACGGCAGCACGAGATGCAGGAGAACAAGTGAGCGCTGCCTGGGTGTCCAGGCTGGCACGGCGGGCCCAGAGCTGCCACTGCCATGCCCACGTGTCCCATCTTCCCTCCTAGGAGGCTCCTAGATAAGTCCCAGCGTGTGGAGGCCATCCTGGCCTCCATGCAGGCCACGGGTGCTGAGGCAGCGCAGCTGCACGAGGTCGAGGAGATGATCACAGGCCCTGAGCGGCAGCAGCTCGAAACCCTAAAACGCAACGTCAACAAGTGAGTGGAGGTGGAAATAGGGGTGGAGATGGGTGTTGCAGGACCCTTTATGGGAGGCTGCCCATCGCTGTCTGTCCCCCAGGATCGATGCCACTGAGAACCAGGTGGATGAGACCATCTTTGTGCTGGAATCGTTCATCGAGAGCACCACGAAGAGGCCGTGAGGGAACAGGATGGGAACAGGGACAAGGACAAGGACAAGGGATGTGGATGGGGACAGCGACCAGATGCCTGTGCCCACGCTGCTTGTGCCGCTGAGGAGAATAAAGCAACACTTGCTAATGCACCTGTGTGTCAGCTGGTCGTTCTTCTTGCCGAGAGATTTCTGTCCCTGTTGTGTCCCCTCGTTTGTCCTGTCCTGTGTCACGGGTGTCTGTGTGTGTTTGGCCTGGAGCTGCTCAGTCTGGGTGTCGGGGTAATAGGACAAATCCTGGGGGCTTGAAATTTGTCACGTAGGGTGTAGCTGACCTGTCGAGGGTATTCCCAGGTTGTCACAAGATGTCTGGAGCTGTGAATTTACCCTGCAGCACTTTGACCTGTGTCCTAACTTTCTTTCATATGCAGCTGGATAAAATCCCTGGCAGAGCACCCCAGGGACCAAATTCCCAGGCGTGACACTGCTCCCCACTGAGGGTACTTGGGGAAATGGGTAGTTTTGTCCTGTATATTTATTTTTTTTAATTTCTTTTTGATTTTTTGAGCTTTCTACACGGTTTTAATAATGAACTTGGTAAAAAAAAAAAAAATGGTAAGGACCGAAAACATGAGGGGCTGTCAAGTTATACACACTAAGGACAGCTATTTTTTTTTCTTTTTTGTAAATAGCTGTGCAGCTTATATCTTGATTTTTGAGGCTTTTTTTTTGGCCAACTTTATTTTAAGGGAGTCCTATTTTAATGTTACCTGCTTTGCCAGGGGCTGTGCGCCAGTGCTGCCACCGTGTGGACAGAGAATAGTACTACAGCCCCGAGCTGTGCGCCAGTGCTGCCGCCGTGTGGACACGGAGCGGTACTGCAACTCCAGCCCCGGGCTGTGCTCAAGGCAGTGCTGCCACCGTGTGGGCACAGATCGGTACTGCAGCCCCGGGCTGTGCGGCAGTGCTGCCACCGTGTGGACACGGAGCGGTACTGCAGCCCCGGGCTGTGCGCCAGTGCTGCCACCGTGTGGACACGGAGCGGTACTGCAACGCCAGCCCATAACAGCCCCGGGCTGTGCTCAAGGCAGTGCTGCCACCGTGTGGACAGAGATCGGTACTGCAGCCCCGGGCTGTGCGCCAGTGCTGCCACCGTGTGGACAGAGAATAGTACTACAGCCCCGAGCTGTGCGGCAGTGCTGCCACCGTGTGGACACAGAGCGGTACTGCAACTCGAGCCCGTGGCGCAGTGTTTATTTTCCCAGGGAAAAGTGCCGCTGTTCGTATCCAAGACGCCGTGCCCGGGGCCGGCCTTCCGCCGGCTAGAATTCGAGACAGATCAGGATTTCTCCCAGACACCAAAGGTACCACCCATGGGAATCCTGGCTGAGGACACCGGAGCCACCGTCATGTTCCTAACTGTCCCTGGAAAAGGAAACCGAAAACACCCAAAAAACCCCCCCCTCCTGGGGCAATTCAAATTAATTCCCCTGCGAGTTTTGCGGCTGAGCAGCTCCACAGCCGACATGTCGCTGTGCCCTCCACGAGAGGGGACTAAAGCATCTCCTCCTGTCCAAATTTGGCTCCTTCCTCACTGACTCCAGCGTGCCCAGGGGGTTTTCTCTACGTGTCTCCACCATTCCCTTTTCCTGGCTTGGGAGAGAATTGGTTTATTTGTTTTCATGTTTTATAAATTGAAAGTTAGAGTTTTACCGTGGAAGTTCCCATATTTGGGAAGATTCCTATTAAAAAAATAATCACATTTTTAAGTGTGTTTTCTATGCAAATGCCCATTTCAAAGGTTCACCTTGGAAATTCCAACTGAAAATTCTCATTAAAAATTCCCTTTTTGTTGGAAATTACTTCCATATATAAATTTTTTTTAAAGACATTTCCCACGGAAATTCAAGTGGAATTCCTGATTTTCTGGAGTCCTGCAGAGCTGAAGAGTTCATCACTTCAAGGCTGTCCATGGGAGGTGGTACTGTGGGTTTATCTCCCACCGGGTGGTCCCCAAGGGCACGGTGCAAGTCACACTGGTCATTGGCCAGTCCCGGTGATGGTCAGAGCTGGTCTGTGGCCAGTCCCGGTGATGGTCCCGGCCACCTCGCAGTAGCAGAGGTCTTAGATGAGCTGCTTGTGGACCTGGCTCTGTGAGACTGTCCAGAAACCTCTTGGAAGGTCTGAAGAAAGAAAGAATTTCCTGGGTTTTGTTCGATTTTAAATGTGATTTTCCACAGCGGCGCGTTCAACTCTTTTTTAGTTGACTGGGCGTCAGTCTTCAAACCCAGCCAGCTGATTGGCTCTTCAAACCCAGACAGGTGTTTGGTTCCGCCCCACAGGGAACCACACCCACAGCCCGTGGACTGTCCCCCAACTAAAACTCCAACAATCTGTTAAACCCCCACAGTGAGATGGGACAGGAGAACCCCAAATCCTCCCCAAATCTGCCCCAAATCCGCCCCATCCCGGCTCTGTCTCCTCCCACCTCCGCCCCACAGCTCCAGGGATGATTTTCCACCCTCACCTCTGGGATTTGCAGAAGAACACCAGGAAAACCAACAAAATCACCAGGACTGCGACCCCGGCTATGACCCCGGCTGTGACCCAGGCTATGAACTTGATCCCAACCCCACCAATGGAGAGGGCGCCTGGAAAAGGGAGAAGATCCCAAAATCAATCCGGCTCTTCCTGGCCTCGGGAATTTGGCCTCCAATCCCACCCTGATCCCTCCTTCCAGGAGAATCGATCCCAGCCAGGGCAGAGGATGAGGATGGGTTGTTTGGAGGAAACAGCAGCATGAGAATTCCAGGATCTCCAAAATCCTTAAATCCCCAAAACCCCAAAATCCCCAAAATCCCCTAAACCTCCAAATTCCCCAGAGTCCCCAAAATCTCACAGTTTTGGGTGGGAAAGGAGCTCTGGAGGTCTCCCAGTGGGGTCACCCCGGGCAGGGGACACGGGGACACGGCCGGGTGGGTTTGGGGTGGCTCCTTTGGGAGGAGGGTCCCCAATGGAGGTGGAACCTCTCAGGGTTGGGGTTTGGGGCCACCACTCCTCAGCCCTGTCCCTGGGAGCTGCGGGAAGATCCGGAACATTCCCTGGGAAGGGTTTTTGGGAGGAGCTGGAGGAGGCTGGGCTCAGGGTCCCCAATTGCTGTGCCTGGATGGACATGGAAAAGCTGCTCCGGACATTTGGGGACACTCGGGGACACAGCTAAACAAGGACAGGGGGTGGCAGCTCACCTGGTCCGGGAGGGTGCTCAGAGTTTCCTGCTGAGGGGAGAGAACAGGGACAGGGGTCAGAGCTGCCCCGGGCACCCCGAGATCTGGAGAGTGGGATCAGCCCAGCCCGACCCCAACATTCCCATCCCAAATCCCACCTTTCCCAGTGTCCTCAGGGGACCAGGATCAGCCCATCCCTCCTTTCCCTCCCAACCTTCCCATGGTTCTCAAGGGACTGGGATCAGCCCATCCCAATCCCAACATTCCCATCCCAACCCACCCCATCCAATCCCATCCTAGTCCCACCTTCCCATGGCTCTCAGGGGACCAGGATCAGCTCATCCCAACCCCAACATTCCCACCCCAAACCCAAATTCCCACATTTCCTTGGCTCTCAGGGGACCAGGACCACCCCACCTTTCCTGTCCCCGGCTCTGACCTGGGCACAGCCTCTCGGGATTGGTGACAGTGACACTCCTGCTGCTGACAGCGTTCTGTGCCGTGCACCTCAGCGGCTCCAGGTTGTCCCAGGAGGATTTATCCACCACCGCCAGCACTTCAGGCTTCTCTCCCCACTGCTGACCCCACCCTCTCCAGGTGTAGGAGATGTCCCCAAAGCCATCTCCGGGCACGGAGCAGAGCAGGGAGATGAGGCAGATGCTGTCCAAGCAGTTCTGGGCCTCACAGGTCACCGTGGGCTCTGGCAGCTCCCCTGGGGACACAGGGGGCTCAGAAAACTCTTTTTAGTCTAAAACCCCCCAAAACAACACAAAAAGCACCTACTGTACACCTGGAGGGTGAAGGTGGCTATTTTTCTCCAGCCAATAGTCACAGAGTAGTTCCCGGCGTCCTCCACCCTCAGCTGGGTGATGATGAGTGCCCGGCCGCTCTCGGACACAGTGCAACGAGTTTCACATTCTTTTGAAAATAAGGGTTGAGAAGGATCCTCAAATGGCACAGTCGCTATGGGATCATCCCCAAAATTCCAGAATGCCGCATTTCCACCTGGGTCTGTGTCAGGGCTGCGGAAGGTGACGGCCCCGCCCACGGCTCTGATCAGCTCCGTGGTGTCACTGGTGCTGCCTGGGGACAGAAAGTGGGGACAGAACACGGGGTGAGGGTGGGAGGGAGGTGCTGAACCGAGACAATGAATCCGATCCTGCCTCAGCCCCAAAACCACTCCAAAATCTGGTTCCCGAGGGACCAGGAGCACGGGGCACTCACAGGTTTGGGTGAGGAGCGTGAGGATGGCGAGGAGCTGGATCCAAAACCCCTCCATGGGTGCCCAAAAATGGAGAGGATTTGGGGCCCCGAGCAGCCAAAAATGAGGAAGTGAAGAGCGCCTGCGCAGGGTTCTGATGTCGGGGTACTGAGAAATGTGCCGGATGTGGTTTGTGAGGAAAAAAATGACATCGAGGGGGGGCAACTCACACTCAGAATGGAAATCGGATGTGTTTAAAGAGAGAGAAAAAAGCCAACTCAGCGTCCAATCAAAGATGAGGAGTGCACAAGAGCAGTGGGGACAAAGAGTGTCACCGTGGCCATGTGTGACAAATGGCTCAGGTGTTTGGGGACTGTGACGGAGGGTGACACTTGCGGCTGCTGTTAGGAACACGAAAGGACGAGGCAGGCAACAGGAGGTCAAGAAGGAAAGCTTCTACTTTATTTTTCTGACTCCATAATATATGTATTTTTCAGACAGGCCAAGATTGGCTACACAGGTGCCACCTCTTTGACCTCGTTGGTGACCATCATCGTCAATCATCTTCCTCCTCCTAGAGAGGAGAAGTATGTCAACAAAGACAATTTTCTAAGAACATACATGGTTTACCTGAAGCTGGCTGAGAACAAAATGCAAACAGTGAAACGCAGGTAAACTTGAGGCAACAGGGGACCAGCCAGGAGAGAGTTATTCCAGGGAATATCAGAATTTGGGAATTGGTGCCCCTGGGTTTGGGATCTCCGGGGTGTCCCTGAGCCCAAATCCTGCAATGGTCTGGAATGAGGATTTTGGGGCTGGGAGGAGGAGAATTTGGGGCTGCAACAGGGATTTGGGGGTTGGAAGGAGAAGTATTTTGAGGGCTGGAATGAGGAGGATTTGGGGTGTGGAATGAGGAGGATTTTAGAGTCGATATCTGCAAGTGTCTCCATGGGAGACGTTGCTGTGTCTTTTATTGCCCATCAGGTGCTCCCTGCTGACACAGCACTGGTCTGAACTGGTCCCAACTGGTCCATGCCCTGTCCCAGCACTGGTCCAAACTGGTCCATGGCCAGTCCTGGCTCTGGTCCAAGCTGGTCTGTCATCCATGGTTTAGAATAGCTCTGTCCACACCCTGACTTGTACTCGTCCAAGACCCTTTTTTGACATTGCTCTGAGACAGTTTCTGACCAAAACTAAAATTCTCTGTTCCAACCCTGGTCTGCGCTTGTCCGAGGGCAGTTCTGGCTCTGGTCTGCACTGGTCCATGGCTACTCTCAGCACTGGTCTGTGCTGGTCACTGGCCAGTCCCATCTCTGGTCTGAGCTGGTCCATGACACCCATGCTGGTGCTGAAATGCAACGTCCCTGCAATGATGTGCACTTGTCCAAGGGCACCCCCGGCACTGTTCTGCACAGGTCCGAGGCTGGTCCTGGCACTGGTCCAAACAACCTCATGGCCTGGAGACAGTCCTGGTGGCCCGGCCCAGCCGTGACAGAAATCTCAGATGAGTCACTCACCAGCCGGGCCATGCGGACCAGCCAGTCACCTGTTGGACGGGCAGAAGAAAGAGAGATTTTCCTGAGCTTTGTTCGCTTTCAAATGTGCTTTTCCAAAATCGTGCGTTCAACTCTTTTAAGTAAGATAACTAGGTGTCAATCATCAAACCCAGCCAGCTGATAGGCTCTTCACACCTACACCTAGCCACATGATTGAGTCTTCCAACCCAGCCGGGTGATTGGCTCTGCCCCACAGGGCACCACACCCACAGCCCATGGGCTGTCCCAAAATGAAAACCCGACAACCTGATAAACCACCAGAGACAGATGAGACAGGAGAACCCCAAACCCACCCCAAATCTGCCCCAAACCCACCCCAAATCCACCCCATCCCGGCTCTGTCCCTTCCCAGGTCCCACCTCCTTCTCAGGACTCCAGGGATTGTTTTCTGCTCTCACCTTTGTATTTGCAGAAGAGCACCAGGAAAACCAATAAAAGCATCACAGCTCCAATCCCGATCCCGACCCAAATGCCCAAAAGGGGACCTGGAAAAGGTGGTAACATCTCAAAATCCAGCTCTTCCTGGCATTGGGAATTTGGCCTCCAATCCTGCCCTGATCTCTTGTTCCAGGAGAATCGATCCCAGCCAGGGCAGAGGACAAGGACGAGTGGCTTGGCGGGAGAAGAGGTGGGACAATCCCAGAATCCCCAAATCCCACAGTTGTTGGGTGGGAAAGGAGCTCTGGAGGTCTCCCAGCGGGGTCACCCCGGGCAGGGGACACGGGGACATGGCTGGGTGGGTTTGGGGTGGCTCCGTTGGGAGGAAGGTCCCCAATGGAGGTGGAACCTCTCGGGGTTGGGGTTTGGGGCCACCACTCCTCAGCCCTGTCCCTGGGAGCTGCGGGAAGATCCGGAACATTCCCTGGGAAGGGTTTTTGGGAGGAGCTGGAGGGGGCTGGCCTCAGGGTCCCCATGCTCCTCCCCAGTCGGACATGGAAAAGCTGCTCCAGGCACTTGGGGACACTCGAGGATACTCGGGGACACTCAGGGACACAGCTGGACAAGGACAGGGGGTGGCAGCTCACCTGGTCCGGGAGGGTGTGTGGAGTTTCCTGCTGAGGGGAGAGAACAGGGACAGGGGTCAGAGCTGCCCTGGGCACCCCGAGATCTGGAGAGTGGGATCAGCCCAGCCCGACCCCAACATTCCCATCCCATCCCAAATCCCACTTTTCCCAGTGTCCTCAGGGGACCAGGATCAGCCCATCCCTCCTTTCCCTCCCAACCTTCCCATGGTTCTCAAGGGACTGGGATCAGCCCATCCCAATCCCAACATTCCCATCCCAATCCAACCCACCCCATCCAATCCCATCCTAGTCCCACCTTCCCATGGCTCTCAGAGGACCAGGATCAGCTCATCCCAACCTCAACATTCCCACCCCAAACCCAAATTCTCACATTTCCCTGGCTCTCAGGGGACCAGGACCACCCCACCTTTCCTGTCCCCGGCTCTCACCTGAGCACAGCCCCCCGGGGTTGGTGACAGTGACACTCCTGCTGCTGACGGCGTTCCGTGCTGTGCACCTCAGCGGCTCCAGGTTGTCCCAGGAGGATTTATCCACCACCGCCAGAACCGCAGACTTCTCTTCCCACCACAGACCCCACCCTCTCCAGGTGTAGGAGATGTCCCCAAAGCCATCTCCAGGCACGGAGCAGAGCAGGGAGAGGAGGCAGGTGGTGTCCAAGCAGTTCTGGGCCTCACAGGTCACCGTGGGCTCTGGCAGCTCCCCTGGGGACACAGGGGGCTCAGAAAACTCTTTTTAGTCTAAAACCCCCCAAAACAACACAAAAAGCACCTACTGTACACCTGGAGGGTGAAGGTGGCTATTTTTCTCCAGCCAATAGTCACAGAGTAGTTCCCGGCGTCCTCCACCCTCAGCTGGGTGATGCTGAGTGCCCGGCCGCTCTCGGACACAGTGCAACGAGTTTCACATTCTTTTGAAAATAAGGGTTGAGAAGGATCCTCAAATGGCACAGTCGCTATGGGATCATCCCCAAAATTCCAGAATGCCGCATTTCCACCTGTGTCTGTGTCAGGGCTGCGGAAGGTGACGGCCCCGCCCACGGCTCTGATCAGCTCCGTGGTGTCACTGGCGCCGCCTGGGGACAGAAAGTGGGGACAGAACACGGGGTGAGGGTGGGAGGGAGGTGGGATGCACATGGGATGAGGGTGGGATAAAGGTGGGATGGAGGTGGAGTGAAGGTAGGATGAAGGTGGGCTCAAGGTGGGCTCAAGGTGAAATGGAGGGTGGGATGAAAGTCAGCTGAAGGAGGGATGAAGGGATAAAGGTGGGATGAAGGAGGGATGAAGACGGGATGAAAAGCTGGGATGAAAAGCTGGGACGAAGGTAGGCTGAAGGTGGGATGAAAAAGCGGGATCCAGGAGGGATCCAGGAGGGATCCAGGGGCTGAACCAAGACAAGGAATCTGCTCCTGGCTCAGCCCCGAGGTCGGGCTCGGAATTTTTGGCTCCCTCATCCTCCGTCACCTCTGGGACACGGACAGCGGAGTGTCTCTGAGACAGGGAAGGAAAAGCTGCTGGGAAAGATGAACTCCCACAAATCTTCTGAACAAGGAAGCCATGAGCTGAGTCGTGTGATAAAACCCCTCAGGGGCTGCAGGGAGGGGCTGAAATTGCCCAATTTCTCTCTTTTCAGCCCAAAAACCACCCTGAGATGAGACCTCCAAAAACCGCGGGGAGCAGGAGCTGCGGGTGGAGCAGGAGAACACCTGGACACAGCTGGACCAGAGGTGGACCCTGGGCTCCACCCACACCTCAGAGACCCACGGCAGCCCCAGATGCCAACATCTGGCACAAACCCAACCCCGCCCAGCTGCTCCCGCCCTCCCCTGACCCTAAAACCCCCCCAACCACCCCAAAATCTGGTTCCCGAGGGAGCAGGAGCACGGGGCACTCACAGGTTTGGGTGAGGAGCGTGAGGATGGCGAGGAGCTGGATCCAAAACCCCTCCATGTGTGCCCAAAAATGGAGAGCATTTGGTGCACTGAGCACCCAACAATGAGGAAGTGAAGAGTGCCTGCGCAGGGTTCTGGTGTCGGGGTACTGAGAAATGAGCCGATTGTGGTTTGTGAGAAAAAAATGACACCGAGGAGGCGCAACTCACACTCAGAATGGAAATCGGATGTGTTTAAAGAGAGAAAAAAAAGCCAACTCAGCGTCCAATCAAAGATGAGGATTGCACAAAAGCAGTGGGGACAAAGAGTGTCACCGTGGCCATGTGTGACAAATGGCTCAGGTGTTTGGGGACTGTGACGGAGGGTGACACTTGCGGCTGCTGTTAGGAACACAAAAGAACGAGGCAGGCAACAGGAGGTCAAGAAGGAAAGCTTCTACTTTATTTTTCTGACTCCATATATATACAAATTTACAGACAGGCCAAGATTGGCTACACAGGTGCCACCTCTTTGACCTCATTGGTGAACCTCACCATCAATCTTCTTCCTCCTAGAGAGGAGAAGTATGTCAACAAAGACAATTTTCTAAGTTTACCTCTAGTTTACTTTCTAGTTTACTTTCTAGTTTACTTGAAGCTGGCTGAGAACAAAATGCAAACAGTGAAACGCAGGTAAACTTGAGGCAACAGGGGACCAGCCTGGAGGAATATCCAAGGGAATATCAGAATTTGGGAATTGGTGCCCCTGGGTTTGGGATCTCCGGGGTGTCCCTGAGCCCAAATCCTGCAATGGTCTGGAATGAGGATTTTGGGGCTGGGAGGAGGAGAATTTGGGGCTGTAACAGGGATTTGGGGGTCGGAAGGAGAAGTATTTTGAGGGCTGGAATGGGGAGAATTTGGGGTGTGGAATGAGGAGGATTTTAGAGTCGATATCTGCAAGTGTCTCCATGGGAGACGTTGCTGTGTCTTTTACTGCCCATCAGGTGCTCCCTGCCGACACAGCACTGGTCCCAACTGGTCCATGCCCTGTCCCAGCACTGGTCCAAACTGGTCCATGGCCAGTCCTGGCTCTGGTCCAAGCTGGTCTGTCATCCATGCTGGTTTAGAATAGCTCTGTCCACACCCTGACTTGTACTCGTCCAAGACCCTTTTTTGACATTGCTCTGAGATAGTTTCTGGCCAAAACTAAAATTCTCTGTTCCAACCCTGGTCTGCGCTTGTCCGAGGGCAGTTCTGGCTCTGGTCTGCACTGGTCCATGGCTACTCTCAGCACTGGACTGTGCTGGTCCATGGCCAGTCCTGGTGATGGTCTGTATTGGTCTGTGGCCAGTCCTGGCTCTGGTCCAAACTGGTCCATGGCTACTCTCAGCATTGGTCTGTGCTGGTCCGTGGCCAGTCCCAGTACTCGTCCAAACTGGTCCGCGGCAAGTCCCAGCTCTGGTCCATGCTGGTCCGTGGCTGGTCCTGGCTCTGGTCTGAGCTGGTCCACGGCTGGTCCTGGTGATGGTCCATATTGGTCCGTGGCCGGTCCTGGTTCTTGTCCACACTGATCCGTGGTGAGTCCTGGCTCTGGTCCGAAATGGTCCACGACTACTCTGGGCACTGATCTGTGCTGGTCCGTGGCTGGTCCTGGCTCTGGTCTGAGCTGGTCCACGGCTGGTCCTGGTGATGGTCCATATTGGTCCGTGGCCGGTCCTGGTTCTTGTCCACACTGATCCGTGGTGAGTCCTGGCTCTGGTCCGAAATGGTCCGCGACTACTCTGGGCACTGATCTGTGCTGGTCCGTGGCTGGTCCTGGCTCTGGTCTGAGCTGGTCCACGGCTGGTCCTGGTGATGGTCCATATTGGTCCGTGGCCGGTCCTGGTTCTTGTCCACACTGATCCGTGGTGAGTCCTGGCTCTGGTCCGAAATGGTCCACGACTACTCTGGGCACTGATCTGTGCTGGTCCGTGGCTGGTCCTGGCTCTGGTCTGAGCTGGTCCACGGCTGGTCCTGGCTCTGGTCTGAACTGGTCCATGGCCAGTCCTGGTTCTGGTCCGTGCTGGTCCATGTCCACTCCTGGCTCTGGTTCAAGCTGGTCTGTCACTGATTCTGCTGCTGAAATGCTCCATCCCGACCCTGGTCTGCACTTGTCCAAGGGCAATCCCAGAATCAGTCCATGCTGGTCCGAGGCTGGTCCCGGTGCTGGTCCCAACAACCTCACGGCCTGGAGACAGTCCCAGTGGCCCGGCCCAGCCATGGCAGAAATCTCAGCCGACTGACTCGCCAGCTTGGGTGTGTGGGCCGGCCAGTTACCTGTTGGACAGGCAGAAGAAAGAGAGATTTTCCTGGGATTTTTTCATTTTTAAATGTTCCTTTCCATAAAGGCACGTTCAAATCTTTTAAGTTGACTGGGTGTCAATCTTCAAACTGAGCCAGCTGATTGGCTCTTCAAACCTAGCCAGCTAATTGGCTCTTCAAACCCAGCCAGGTGATTGGCCCCACCCCATGGGGAACCACACCCACAGCCCGTGGTCTGTCCCAAAATGAAAACCTGACAATCTGATAAACCACCACAGGGAGATGAGACAGGAGAACCCCAAATCCTCCCCAAATCTGCCCCAAATCACCCCATCCCAGCTCTGTCCCCTCCCAGGTCCCACCTTCTTCCCAGGGCTCCAGAGATAGTTTTCCACACTTCTTCCACTTGCGTATGAAGAACACCAGGAAACCCAAAATAATCACCAGGAGAACCAACAAAATCACCACGACTGCGATCCCGACTGTGACCCCGATCCCGACCCTGCTGCCCGAGGGGGCACCTGGAAAAGGGAGAAGATCCCAAAATCAATCCAGCTCTTCCTGGCCTCGGGAATTTGGCCTCCAACCCCTCCCTGATCCCTTATTCCAGGAGAATCGATCCCAGCCAGGGCAGAGGATGAGGACGGGTGGCTTGGGGAAACAGCAGCATGAGAATCCCAGAATCCCCAATATCCCAAAATTCCCCAAATCTCTAAAATCCCAGAGTTGTTGGTTGGAACCTCTCGGGGTTGGGGTTTGGGGCCACCACTCCTCGCCCTGGGAGCTGTGGGAAGATCCGGAACATTCCCTGAGGAAGGGGTTTTGGGAGGAGTTGGAGGGGGTGGGGCTCCCCAATGCTCCGCCCCGGCCAGACACAGAAAAGCTGCTCCAGGCACTTGGGGACACTTGGGGACACTTGGAGTCCCTCATGAGACACTTGGGGACACTCCTGGACTGTTGGGGACACTCGGGGACACTCGGGGACACTCGGGGACACGGCTGGACAAGGACAGGGGGTGGCAGCTCACTGGGGTCGGGAGGGTGCTCGGAGTTTCCTGCTGAGGGGAGAGAACAGGGACAGGGGTCAGAGCTGCCCTGGTCACCCTGAGATCTGGAGAGTGGGATCAGCCCAGCCCGACCCCAACATTCCCATCCCATCCCAAATCCCACCTTTCCCAGTGTCCTCAGGGGACCAGGATCAGCCCATCCCCAACATTCCCACCCCACCCCACCTTTCCCTGTCCCTGTCCCCGGCTCTCACCTGGGCACAGCCTCTCGGGGTTGGTGACAGTGACACTCCTGCTGCTGACGGCGTTCTGTGCCGTGCACCTCAGTGGCTCCAGGTTGTCCCAGGTGGATTTATCCACCACCGCCAGCACTTCAGGCTTCTCTCCCCACTGCTGATCCCAGCCTCTCCAGGTGTAGGAGACGTTCCCAAAGCCATCTCCGGGCACGGAGCAGAGCAGGCAGATGAGGCAGATGCTGTCCAAGCAGTCCTGGGCCTCACAGGTCACCGTGGGCTCTGGCAGCTCCCCTGGGGACACAGGGGGGTCAGAAACTTCTGGTTTTAATGTAAACAAACCCCAAAGAGAACACTAAAATCACCTACTGTACACCTGGAGGGTGAAGGTGAATATATTTCCATTTATGTTCACAGAGTAGGTCCCGGCGTCCTCCATCCTCAGCTGGGTGATGCTGAGTGCCCGGCCCCTCTCGGAGACAGTGAAACGGGTTTTGTATTCCTCTTTCGAAAACACGGGTCGAGGAGGATCCCCAAATTCCACGGTCACTATGGGATCATCCCCAAATCTCCACTGTGCTCCATTTCCCCTTGTTTTGGGGATGTGGAAGGTCACGGCCCCGCCCACGGCCCCGATCACCTCCGTGGTGTCACTGGCGCTGCCTGGGGACAGAAAGTGGGGACAGAACACGGGGTGAGGGTGGGATGGAGGTGCTGAACCGAGACGAGGAATCTGATCCTGCCTCAGCCCCAAAAACACCCCGAAATCTCCTTCCCCAGGGACCAGGAGCACGGGGCACTCACCGGTTTGGTGGAGCAGGGTGAGGAGGGTGAGGAGCTGGATCCAAAACTGCTCCATGGGCTGAAACGTAGATTTGAAAATTCCAGCTGGTCCTTTATAGGAAAGTGAAGAACACGGATGTTAAAATAGCGCTTTAGAATCGACGAGATCACATTTTAGAAGACACTCAGTGAACACCGAACGCCCTTTTGGATATTTTTAAGCACCGGCAGCATCAGGAGCCTGGGGTGATGATCAGAACCAGCCCAAGGAGCAGAGTAACAGGGCCAAGAACGCAGATAAAGAAAAGAACAGACTCTGAGGTGATGAAAACACACCAAAGGGGCCAAAGCAACACGGGAGAGATGAAGGTGAAGGGACCCGCGGGGGACAGAGGGACCTGTCTGGGGCCAGCGTGGACACAGGTGTGCATTCACCTGGAAGGGAGAGCCGGGGTAGAGCTGCGGTAAGACCCAGGAGAGACGCGCACACGCTCGGGTGTAGTGCCCTGGGAGGATTCCCTGGCTGAGGGGGGACCCACTAGAAACCTTTGGGGTGGCCCCAGGGGACCCCTGCGTGGGTGAACAGCAGCTGTGAGATTGTAAAGTCCAGACTTTGTACCGGGTGTGTGTGAAGGCAGCCGCGAAGAGACAGAGCAAGGCGCACAGGGAAATGTATTGCGGAAAAAGGAGAAGAGGAACCCTCCCTGCCAAGGCATCTCAATGGAATTTGAGTGAATTTTTGCCTGAAGAGTTGCTGATTTGGGGGTGGCAGCCAGAGGTGTTTGTGCTGGCTGTGTGTGTGGGTACCGTGTTCTGTGTGGCTGAAGCGGATGAAAGATCCAGAGCAAGGTTCCGTGTGCCTGTTGTGGGTTCACTGACGTGTATTCAGAGGGTTCACTGCAGAGGAAGCTGTGCCTTGTTTAATTCTCAGCCTGCCTCAGGTCGAGAGAAGCATTTCGTTTATTTTCCGTGATTGTGGAACAGACCGATTGATTCCCCCGTACCCGCGGGACCGGGGAGCCGTGTGGGATATGCGGTACAGGAGTGTTGGAGAGCTCGCTTTCCCCATGCCAGGGGTCTGTCAGAGAGCCGAGCCACTGGAGCCTGGCTTCCCCCAGACCCTTCACGGCCCAGCTGGATCCCTGCTCGGATTCCCCCAGACCCTTCCCGGCCCCGCTCGGTCCCCTCTCAGTCCCCGCTCACCTTTCGCTGCCCACTCCGTCCCCACAGGAGCTGTCCCATGCTGCTTACCGCCACACACCTTCCCTCCAGCTCACCTGGCTCAGGTGTGACTGAACCCAAAGTCACTCCCTGTACCGAGACCTTTCCCTCCCAGCTCCAGCGTCACCGACCGCTGGACAGCTGGTGCAGGGTTTGTACCCCGGGTACAAAGCGCACCTCAGATATCATCTCTGCGATGACACAGGTGTGACTGTGACAGTCCAAAGGCTTTACAGCCTTCTGTGCTAAATACCTGAACTTGCACTTTTCCACTTTTTATCCCCTCAGGGCTGCCTCCCCTCCCAGCAGCGGTGGAAGCCTCATCCTGTTCTCCCCTCGGGACCCGCGCTGGGACCCCAACGGGACGGCGGCAGGCAAAGGTGGTTAAACTGCCGAGAGCAGACAGCGAGGGCAGCCAGGAAAGCTAAACCCGGAATATAAATTAGTTTTTATATGTAATAAAGCTTTATCTGCAATAAAACAAAGTCCTTCACAAACACCCTGTGGATTTCTAGACCGCCTGAGGGATGTCATGTGCTGCCACACCTCACTGGATCCTGCGTCCGAAATAAGGATAAACAACCAGTAAACTCATTCCGGGGCAGTCTGCAGGGGATATTAGACACAGAGTTCAAAAACTCAGGGACACGGATGCACCAGTCCCGGAGAGGGTTCAGTGCTGGCCAAAGCCCAGGCCCTGACCAGAGTTCTTTACTCCTTCCCTGCTGGGAGTCATGGGTGAAGAGGAGGAGGAGGGCAAAACAGGCTCAAAGTTTTAATGCATTTAATGACAGCAGTGTTCACAGAATACAAATATTATTACTTGAAAGTCAGAATGAACCTTCATCCGAACTTCTCCTTCCCCCCACAGCCTCTTTCCTTTCCCACTGACAGAGTAAAGAGACAAAACCTGGCACTTTCAGTCAGTTTACCAACTCAAAACAATCCTTCTTCACTTCCTTTAGCGAGAGGAGTCTCTCTTGCTGTGCCATGGAGATTTCTCCACAAGGAACAGTTTTAATTTCCACGAGCACCGGCTGCCCAGAAATCTGCAGTTGTGGGGTCCTGCCCATCTTTAGCCACGTCCCTGGGCCGTGTCAACAACTGGGGGCTCTTTCTAAGGATGGGCTGCTCCAGCGTGAAAACAAAAGTTCTTTCAGCCCGTCTCTGAGGACAGAGGATTTCCCTCTTCTCTCTTTGGGGCGAGGTTTCTCCTCATCCTCATCTCTCCCTGTTCAAACTTCTCACGGGGCCACGGCTCCATCTGCTCATTCCAGGGCCGGCGCTTCTGCCGGCGGCTGTGGCTGGAACGGGACATCCCCTCCCCGGCGCATTCCGTGAGTTACAGTGAAACACAGACCCCGAGACAGCAAATGTATCTTCAGCGCAGCCTCACAAAGGACTTTCGGCCCCAGGCTGAGGCATCTCCTCAGAGCCCTCCGGTCCAGGGTTTGGCTCCTTCCTCACCGACCCCACCGTGCCCAGGGCGTTTTCTCTATGTGTCTCCACCCTTTTCTTTTTCCTCGCTCAGGGAGTGAATTGGTGTTCGGAGGTTTGTTTGTCTTCAGGTAATAGGAATAGATTATTTACATAGTTCTGTAGTGCTGAAGGGGTCATGTCTACAAGGGTCTCCATGGCAGAGAACGTTGTGTCTGGTTCCTGCCAGGTGGTCCCTGAGGGCACGGAGTGAGTCACGGTCCTGGTGATGGTCAGAGCTGCTCCGTGGCCAGTCCCGGCAAGGGTCAGGATTGCTTCATGTCAGGCGCCGGTGTTGGTCAGAGTTGGTCCGTGGCTGCTGCCAGGGTTGGTGAGACCTGGTCCGTGGCCGGTGCCGGCATTGGTCAGAGCAGGTCCGTGGCCAGTCCTGGTGATGGTCAGAGCTGGTCCATGGCCAGTCCTGGTGATGGTCAGAGCTGGTCCATGGCTGGTCCTGGTGATGGTCAGAGCTGGTCCATGGCCAGTCCTGATGATGGTCAGAGCTGGTCCATGGCCAGTCTTGGTGATGGTCAGAGCTGGTCCGTGGCCAGTCCTGGTGATGGTCAGAGCTGGTCCGTGACTGGTCCTCGTGATGGTCAGAGCTGGTCCGTGACTGGTCTTGGTGATGGTCAGAGCTGGTCCATGGCCAGTCCTGGTGATGGTCAGAGCTGGTCCGTGGCCAGTCCTGGTGATGGTCAGAGCTGGTCCGTGGCCAGTCCTGGTGATGGTCAGAGCTGGTCTGTGGCTCGTCCTGGTGATGGTCAGAGCTGGTCTGTGGCCAGTCCTGGTGATGGTCAGAGCTGGTCTGTGGCTCGTCCTGGTGATGGTCAGAGCTGGTCTGTGGCCAGTCCTGGTGATGGTCAGAGCTGGTCTGTGGCCGGTCCTGGTGATGGTCAGAGCTGGTCTGTGGCCAGTCCTGGTGAAGGTCCTGGCCAACTTGCGGTGTCGAGACAGTCCCAATGACCTCGTCCAGCAGAGGTGGAAATCCCAACTGAGCTGCATTGCCGACCCGGCGCCATGGCCAGTTACCTGTTGGAAGGGCAGAAGAAAGAGACATTTTCCCAGGTTTTGTTCATTTTTACATGTGCTTCACCACAATGTGAGTGTGTGTCAATCTTCAAACCAAGCCAGCTGATTGGCTCTTCAAGCCTAGACAGCTGATTGGCTCTGCAAATCCAGCCAGCTGATTGGCTCTGCCAGGTGTTTGGTTCCACCCCACAGCGAACCACACCCGCAGCCCGTGGGCTGTCCCGCAACTGAAACCCCAACAATCGGTTAAACCATGACAGGGAGATAAGACTGAGTCAGGAGAGCACCAAATCTGCCCTAAATCCACACAAAATCCACCCAAAATCTGCCCCATCCCGGCTCTGGCACCTCCCAGGGTCCCCCCTCCTCCCCAGGGCTCCAGGGATGGTTTTCCGATCTCACCTCGGAACTTGCAGAACAAACCGAGGAAAAGCAACAAAACTCCAGCTGTAGCTCCAGTCCCGACTATCACCTCAGCTATGACCCCATTCCCAAACCCGATGCTGGAGGTGGCACCTGGAAAAAGGGAGAAGATCCCAAAATCAATCCGGATCTGCCTGGTCTCGGGAATTTGGCCTCCAACCCCTCCCTGATCCCTCGTTCCAGGAGAACTCGATCCCAGCCAGGGCAGAGGACGAGGACGGGTGGATTGGCCGGAGCAGCAGCGGGAGAACCCCCAAAATTCTCAAAACCCTCAAATCTCCAAATCCCCCAAATCCCAGGACCCCCAAATCCCCCAAATCCCACATTTGTTGGGTTGGAAAGGATCTCCTCAGGACAGGGATGAGCAGCTTGGCAGAAGCAGCGGTGGGAGAATTCCAGAATCCCCAAATCCCCACCTGGCTCAGAGGGGAGCGGGATCAGCCCAGACCATCCCCAACATTCCCACCCCACCCCACCTTCCTGTGCCCCTTTCCCTGTCCCTGTCCCCGGCTCTCACCTGGGCACAGCCCCCCGGAGTTGGTGACAGTGACACTCCTGCTGCTGACAGCGTTCCATGCAGTGCACATCAGCAGCTCCAGGTTGTCCCAGGCGGATTTCTTCACCTTGAACTCCACAGACTGTCCTCCCCACTGCTCACCCCACCCTCTCCAGGTGTACGAGATGTCCCCAAAGCCATCTCCGGGCACGGAGCAGTGCAGAGAGATGTGGCAGATGGTCCCCGAGCAGTCCTGGGCCTCACAGGTCATCGTGGGCTCTGTCAGCTCCCCTGGGGGCACAGGGGGGTCAGAAAATTCTCTTTTTTGGTAGTCTAAAACCCCCAAAACGATACAAAAAGCACCTACTGTACACGAGGAGGGTGAAGGTGGATGTTTTTCCATTTATGTTCACAGAGTAGGTCCCGGCGTCCTCCATCCTCAGCTGGGTGATGCTGAGTGCCTGGCCCCTCTCGGAGACAGTGAAACGGGTTTTGAATTCATCTTGATAAAATACGGGTCGTGGTGGATTCCCAAATTCCACGGTCACTATGGGATCATCCCCAACACTCCACAGTGCTCCATTTCCCTCTGTGTTGTCAATGCGGAAGGTGACGGTCTCACCCACGGCCCTGATCTCTGTGTTGTCACTGGCGCTGCCTGGGGACAGAAAGTGGGGACAGAACACGGGGTGAGGGTGGGATGGAGGTGGGATGAAACGCTGGGGTGTAAAGGTGGGATGAGGGTGGGATCAAGGTGGAGTGAACGTGGGATGAAGGAGGGCTGGAGGTGGGATGAAGGTGGGATCGAGGCGGGATGAAGATAAGATCAAAACAGAATCAAGGTGGGATCAGAGTTCAATGTGGGATCAAACTGGGACCAAGGCAGGATCAAGGTGGGATCAAGGATGGACTCAAGGTGGGATCAAGGATGGACTCAAGGCAGGATGGAGTTTCTGAGCCCAGAGCACGAAGCCCACTGGGCCCGGGGCTGTCTGGAGGCTCAGGGGGGCTCAGGGGAGGGTCCCTGGGAGGAGCAAGAGCACGAGGCCACCCCCAGGAGAGGAATCAAAAGGGAAATGGGAACCAGGAGCTGCAGATGGGAAGGTCCAGAGGGGAAGGGTCACTCTGGGTGACCTCAGCAGGACACGGACCTCCAGGTGAGATCTCACCATTCCAGGAGCACTCTCTCCATTCCAGGTGGAATCTCAGCAATTCCAGATGGAATCTCGTGATTCCCGTTGGGATCTCACCATCCCAGGTGGACTCTCAACCATTCCCGTTGGGATCTCACCATCCCAGTGATGAGAACCCTCCTCTGGCTGACCCCCAGGACCAGCTCCAGGACCCCTCTGGGTCCATCCCTTCTCTCCCGTGACCACACCATGACCTTGGTCATGACCTTTATGTCACTAAGTCACTATTTCAAGGTGAAAGGAACCGATTTCATCAATTTTTCTCAACTTCCCATTTCCAATAAAATCACATGTTAAAAACCCGGAACTGAGTGTTTCTTCCCAATTTTTCTAACAGGGAACTGATCCTGGCTCGGAATTTTTGGCTCCCTCAGCCTCGGGCTCCTCTTGGCCTTGGACAATGGAATCTCTCTGAGCACATGGGAGGAAAAAGCTGCCGGGGGAGAAAAACTCACAGGAAATTTGCGGTTTAACAAAACACGAGCTGGTTCGTGAGATAAAATCCCTCAGAGGCTGCAGAGAGGGGCTGAAACTTGCACAATTTCTCTATTTTCAGCCAAAAAACCACCACCTGATGAAACCGCCAAAACACCACGAGGAGCAGAAGGAGCTGCAGGTGGAGCAGGAGAACACCTGGGCCAGAGGCTGCACCAGAGGTGGACCTGGCCACACCTTTTAGAAGGTTCCCGTGGCCAAGGGAAGGGCTGGGACAGGTTTCCCCCCTTTGGTTGCCCCATCTCAGGGGGGCTGCCCCAATCCCGGCCCGTGGCCCTCATTTCCTACCTGAAACCTTTTAGTTTTATAAAAATTCATCTCGCAGAATATTTTCTAAAAGTGAAAGATGTGTTTCTATAAACTGTGATTTTTGTGTTCATTCCTTTTCCTGAGAGGGATTTCTTCTCGATGTCCCTCTGGTTTAACTGATGTAATTTCGAAACTCTGTCTTTGTTTCGCCAATCAAATTGGCCTGTGTAAAATAATACATGTAAAAAATTCATATATTTAAAAAATATATAGGATATAAAAATATATATTTGTATATAAATATATATTATATATAATATATAATACACATATATTATATATAATATATATAATATATATATAAATTAAAATATATCTTATATATTTATATATATAAATATATATATATATTTTAAAAAGTCATTTTCAGCCTTCCAAAGTTGAAGTCTGTGTCATTGTGCTGTTAAACAACGTCACTGGCCCACACCTGCAGCTGCAAGGAAATGCTGGAGAGGTTTGGGTCGGGAGGTGTATGTTATAATGTTGATTAATTAACACCATAATTACATTATGATATGTGTATTATAATGTACTTTATAATATGTGTGTTATAATGTACTTTAGAATAGGTATGCTTTAATGTACATTATGATACGTGTATTATAATGTAAATTATAAATGCATATTATAAAATTGGCTGTTTTCAAAGTGTGTGCTCTTACAATTAATAACTTTGTGGTAAGGATATCAGTTTTTATTTCTGCTGTCAGTAAAGAAAACGAGGCAGAGTGGCAGTAGTGATGTAATAGCTGCTTGAACTCTTTGGTCAGGAAACCACCCAATAATAATTTTAAAAATTTCTGCTATTGATATAATATGATTAAATTTTCTGTTTAACCAAAATAACACCATTAAACACGTATAAAAACTTACCTATTGATAAATCAATTATCAGCATCTCTCATCTGAAAAAAACTATAGATCAAACACGGATAACAAAGACACAAGCAAAAAACACACCGAATGTGCTCTAAAAAGGGCAAACCCAAAGAGGGGCCACGCAAAACAGTTCCTAGAATACAGAAATACGTTTATCAGAAAGAATATGAATATTCAACCAGACTGTTGCCTTAGGAATGGTATTTGGAGAAAATAACTCTGAAATAGCAGGTTGGGGACTTGGCTGAACGCTGCATTTCCTTTTTTCTTTTTGTCTTCCCTAATTGCATTGTTTTTTGTCATTATTATTAAACCCGTTTTTTTCACGTTGACCAGGAAAGTCAAAACTCTGTTTTTTTTTTTTTTCACGGAGGGGATTTTAAATGATCCCGTTTCACCCCCTGGAACCTTCCCCCTGCCCCGACCTGGCCGCGGTCACTCCCCGTGGGATGACCTCTGCCAGGAGCTCCCCGGACAGCATCTGGACACAGCTGGACCAGAGGTGAACCCTGGGCTCCACCCACACCTCAGACACCCACGGCAGCCCCAGATGACAACATCTGGCACAAACCCAACCCCGCCCAGCTGCTCCCGCCCTCCCCTGATCCTAAAACCCCAAAAACCACCCCAAAATCTGGCTCCTGAGGGACCAGGAGCACGGGGCACTCACCGGTTTGGGTGAGGAGCGTGAGGATGGCGAGGAGCTGGATCCAAAACCCCTCCATGAGTGTCCGAAGGCGGAGACAGCATCTGGGACACTCAGCACTCAGGAAATCGTCAGAGAGGAAGAACACGGCAGAAGTGCCTCGGCAGCCTATCAGCTTTTTTAGGAGTGGCTGAATGTCTGTGTGACAAACGGCTTTGAGGAGTGTCAAGTTACCCTCGCCACGGAGCGTTTAAAGGAAAAATAATCTCAGTTTCCAGACCAAGGTGAGAACGGCTCAAGAGCAGCAGGGACATGTGAGACAAATGGTTTAGGAGTTCTGTGAGAACCAGCCTGGAGAGTGTTATCCCGGGGAATATCACGATTTGGGAATTGGTGCCCCTGGGTTTGGGATTTCCGGGCTGTCCCTGAGCCTAAAAAACCAAAAAGCGCCCCCAAAATAACACAAAAAGCACCTACATGAGGAGGGTGAAGGTGGATGTTTTTGCATTTATGGTCACAGAGTAGGTCCCGGCATCCTCCATCCTCAGCTGGGAGATGCTGAGTGCCCGGCCGTCCTCAGAGACAGTGAAACGAGTTTTGAATTTGTCTTGATAAAATTCGGGTCGAGTTGGATCCTCAAATTCCACGGTCACTATGGGATCATCCCCAAAATTCCAGAATGCCGCATATCTGCCCGTTTCTTTGTCGAGGATGCGGAAGGTGACGGCCCCGATCAGCTCTGGGGTGTCACTGGGAGTGGCTGGGGGACAGAAAGTGGGGACAGTTCAGACCAGAACCAGGACTCACCATGGACCAGTTTGGACCAGAACCAGGACTGATCACAGACCAGTTTGGACCAGTGCTGGGACAGGGCATGGACCAGTTTGGACCAGTTCAGACCAGTGCTGTGTCAGCAGGGAGCACCTGATGGGCAGTAAAACACACAGCAACGTCTCCCATGGAGACACTTGCAGATATCAACTCTAAAATCGTTCTCATTCCACACCCCAAATCCTCCTCATTCCAGCCCTACAATCCCTGTTCTGGACCAAAAATCTCTGTTCTGGACCCAAATTTCTCCTCATTCCAGCCCCAAAATCCTTCTTGTTCCAGCCCCAGAATTCTCCTTTCAGAGCCAAATCTTCCTCCTTCCAGCCCCCAAATCCTCCTCATTCCAGCCCTCAAATCCTCCTCATTCCAGCCCTCAAAATACTTCTCCTTCCGACCCCCAAATCCCTGTTACAGCCCCAAATTCTCCTCCTCCCAGCCCCAAAATCCTCATTCCAGACCATTCCAGGATCTGGGCTCAGGGACACCCCGGAGATCCCAAACCCAGGGGCACCAATTCCCAAATTGTGATATTCCCTTGGATATTCCTCCAGGCTGGTCCCCAAAACCCTGAGCCATTTGTCACACGCGTGGCCACAGTGACACTCTTTGTCCCCACTGCTCTTGTGCCACCCTCAGGCTTGTTTGGGAACTGAGTTTATTTTCCCTTAAATGCTCCACGATGAGCGTGACTTGACACCCAAGAAAAGAGATTTTATCACAAACCGCATTCAAACTTCCCCCCAGAAGCTGACAGGACACCGAGGGACTTCTGCCTTGTCCTTCCTCTCTCGTTATGATGATTTCCTGAGTGCTCAGTGTCCCAGATCCTCTCTCCGCCCTCGGACACCCATGGAGGGGTTTTGGATCCAGCTCCTCGCCATCCTCACGCTCCTCACCCAAACCTGTGAGTGCCCCGTGCTCCTGGTCCCTCGGGAACCAGATTTTGGGCTGGTTTTTGGGGTTTTAGGGTCAGGGGAGGGCGGGAGCAGCTGGGCGGGGTTGGGTTTGTGCCAGATGTTGGCATCTGGGGCTGCCGTGGGTCTCTGAGGTGTGGGTGGAGCCCAGGGTCCACCTCTGGTCCAGCTGTGTCCAGGTGTTCTCCTGCTGCACCCGCAGCTCCTGCTCCTCACGGGTTTTGGAGGTCTCATCTCGGGGTGAGTTTTGGGCTGAAAAGAGGGAAATTGGGCAATTTCAGCCCCTCCCTGCAGCCCCTGAGGGGTTTTATCACACGACTCAGCTCGTGGCTTCCTTGTTCAGAAGATTTCTGGGAGTTCATCTTTCCCAGCAGCTTTTCCTTCCCTGTCTCAGAGACACTCCGCTGTCCGTGTCCCAGAGGTGACGGAGGATGAGGGAGCCAAAAATTCCGAGCCCGACCTCGGGGCTGAGCCAGGAGCAGATTCCTTGTCTTGGTTCAGCCCCTGGATCCCACCTGGATCCCATCCCACCCTCACCCCGTGGTCTGTCTGTGCCCAGTCCCAGCACTGGTCCAAACTGGTCCATGCCCAGTCCCGGCTCTTGTGTGAACTGGTCCATAGTGGTCCTGGCACTGGTCCGAACTGGTCCATGTTAGGGACACGAAAGAATGAAGCAGGCAGCAGGAGGTCAAGCAAAAAAGTTCTCTACTTTATTTTTCCTATTTTGCATAAAGGCCTGCAGTTTTACAAGCAGGTCAAGATTGGCTACACAGGTGCCATCTCTTTGACCTCATTGGTGAATATCACCATCAATCACCTTCCTCCTCCCAGAGGAGAAATATGTAAACAGTAGATAATTTCTAAAAATACACATCGTGTGCTTAAAGCTGCATGAGAGCAAATGCAAACAGTAAAAAGCAGGCAAGCTTGAGGCAACACACGCCCAGTCACAGCACTGGTCAGAACTGGTCCATGGCCAGTCCTGGTTCTGATGTGTGCTGGACCATGGCTGGTCCCAGTTCTGGTCCGTGCTGGTCCATGGCTGGTCGTGGCTCTGGTCCAAGCTGGTCTGTCACTGATTCTGCTGCTGAAATGCTCCATCACGACCCTGGTCTGCACTTGTCCAAGGGCAATCCCAGAATCAGTCCATGCTGGTCCGAGGCCGGTCCCGGTGCTGGTCCCAACAACCTCACGGCCTGGAGACAGTCCCAGTGGCCCGGCCCAGCCGTGGCAGAAATCTCAGATGAGTCACTCTCCAGCCTGGCCCCTTTGGGCCGGCCAGTTACCTGTTGGAAGGGCAGAAGAAAGAGATTTTCCTGGGTTTTTTTTCGTTTTTAAATGTGATTTTCCACATTGGTGCGTTCAACTCTTTTAAGTAAGTTGACCGGGTGTCAATCTTCAAACCCAGCCAGCTGATTGGCTCTGCCCCATGGGGAACCACACCCACAGCCCATGGGCTGCCCCTAAATGAAAACCCGACAATCTGATAAACCACCACAGGGAGATGAGACAAAAGAACCCCAAATCAGCCCAAATTCACCCCAAATCCACCCCAAACCCACCCCAAATCACCCCAAATCCCTCCCACCCTGGCGCTGTCCTCTCCCAGGTCCCACCTCCTTCCCAAGGCTCCAGGGATCGTTTTCCACACTCACCTTTGCGTTTGAAGAAGAACACCAGGAAACCCGATAAAATCACCAGGAACCCAACAAAATCACCACGACTGTGACCCCGACTGTGACCCCGATCCCGACCCTGCTGCCTGAGGGGGCGCCTGGAAAAGGGAGAAGATTCCAAAATCGATCCGGCTCTTCCTGGCCTCGGGAATTTTGCCTCTAACCCCTCCCTGATCCCTCGATCCAGAAGAACCGATCCCAGCCAGGGCAGAGGATGAGGACGGGAGGATTGGTGGAAACAGCGGCAGGAGAATCCCAGAATCCCCAAAATCCCAAAATCTCCCAAATTCCCAAATCCCCCAATCCCCAAATCCCCAAAATCCCCAAAATCCCAGAATCCCCAAATCTCCATCTGGTCTCAGGGGAGTGGGATCAGTCCATCCCAACCCAAACATTCCCATCCCAATCCCAATCCCAATCCCAGTCCCATCCCAATCCCACCTTTCCCAGACTCTCACGGCACCAGGATCACCTCATCTCACCTTTCCCCCCGTTTTTCCCTGACCCTCACGGGAACTGGGATCAGCCCATCCCAACCTCAACATTCCCATCCCATTCCAACCCCGAATTCCCACCTGTCCCCGGCTCTCACCTGAGCACAGCCCCCCGGGGTTGGTGACAGTGACACTCCTGCTGCTGACGGCGTTCCGTGCTGTGCACCTCAGTGGCTCCAGGTTGTCCCAGGAGGATTTATTCCCTGCCAACACCAAGGACTCCTCATCCCGCAGGTGACCCACACCTGTCCAGGTGTAGGAGATGTCCCCAAAGCCATCGCCGGGCACGGAGCAGCGCAAGGAGAAGAGGCAGGTGCTGCCTGAGCAGTTCTGGGTGTCACAGGTCACCGTGGGCTCTGTCAGCTCCCCTGGGGGTGCAGGGGGGTCAGAAACTTCTGTTTTATCATAAAAAAAACCCCAAAAAGAACACTAGAAACACCTACTGTACACCTGGAGGGTGAAGGTGGATATTTTTTTCTTGTCCATCTTCACAGAGTAGGTCCCCGCGTCCTCCATCCTCAGCCGGGTGATGCTGAGTGCCCGGCCGCTCTCGGAGACGTTGCAACGAATTCCACATTCTTTTGAAAATATGGCGAGAGGAGGGTCCCCAAACGCCACCATCGCTATGGGATTGGTGCCGAATCTCCAGTAGGCTCCATACCTGCCTTCTTCTGTGTCGGGGATGCGGAAGGTGACGGCCCCGCCCACGGCCCCGATCAGCTCCGGGGTGTCACTGGGAGTGGCTGGGGACAGAAAGTGGGGACAGAACACGGGGTGAGGGTGGGATGGAGGTGGAGTGAACATGGGATGAAGGTGGGATAAAGGTGGGATGGAGGTGGAGTGAAGGTAGGATGAAGGTGGGCTCAAGGTGGGCTCAAGGTGAAATGGAGGGTGGGATGAAGGTCAGCTGAAGGAGGGATGAAGGGATAAAGGTGGGATGAAGGAGGGATGAAGACGGGATGAAAAGTTGGGATGAAAAGCTGGGACGAAGGTAGGCTGAAGGTGGGATGAAAAAGCGGGATCCAGGACAGATCCAGGAGGGATCCAGGGGCTGAACCAAGACAGTGAATCTGCTCCTGGCTCAGCCCCGAGGTCGGGCTCGGAATTTTTGGCTCCCTCATCCTCCGTCACCTCTGGGACACGGACAGCGGCGTGTCTCTGAGCATAGGGAAGGAAAAGCTGCTGGGAAAGATGAACTCCCAGAAATCTTCTGAACAAGGAAGCCACGAGCTGAGTCGTGTGATAAAACCCCTCAGGGGCTGCAGGGAGGGGCTGAAATTGCCCAATTTCTCTCTTTTCAGCCCAAAAACCACCCTGAGATGAGACCTCCAAAACCCGCGGGGAGCAGGAGCTGCAGGTGGAGCAGGAGAACACCTGGACACAGCTGGACCAGAGGTGGACCCTGGGCTCCACTCACACCTCAGAGCCCCAGATGCCAACATCTGGCACAAACCCAACCCCGCCCAGCTGCTCCCGCCCTCCCCTGACCCTAAAACCCCAAAAACCACCCCAAAATCTGGTTCCCGGGGGACCAGGAGCACGGGGCACTCACAGGTTTGGGTGAGGAGCGTGAGGATGGCGAGGAGCTGGATCCTAAACCCCTCCATGGGTGCCCAAAAATGGAGAGGATTTGGCACACTGAGCACCCAAAAATGAGGAAGAGGAAAAAGAAGAAGGGCACCTGCGCAGTTTTTAGCGTCTGGGTGCAGAGGAGGGGGTTGGATGTGGTTTGTGACAAAAATGACGTCGAGGAAGGGCGAGATGGACTCAGAACAGAAATTTGAGGTGTTTCAAGAGGAAAAAACCCTCAAAAACTCAGTGTCCAATCAAAGGTGTGAATGGCACAAGAGCAGCGGGGACAAAGAGCGTCACCGTGGCCACGTGTGACAAACGGCTCAGGTGCCCCGTGGGGACCGGCCTGGAGAGGATTTTGGGCTCTAGAAAGAGGATTTTGGGGCTGGAATGGGGAGGATTTGGGGTTGGTATGAGGATTTTGGGGTTGGAATGGGGAGGATTCGGAGTCTGCAATGAGGATTTTGAGGTCAGAAAGGACATTTTGGTGTTGGTTTTTGTTCCCCAAGGGTCCCCATCGTGCCTCTGCTGTGTCCAACCTGAGGACACCGGAGCCACCGCCATGTCCCCAACTGTCCCTGGAAAAGGAAACCAAAAACACCCCCCCCCCCCCCAAAAAAAAACCTCCTGGGGCAATTCGAATTAATTCCCCTGCGAGTTTTGGGGCTGAGCAGCTCCAGAGCCGACATGTCGCTGTGTCCTCCACGAGAGGGGACTAAAGCATCTCCTCCCGTCCAAATTTGGCTCCTTCCTCACTGACCCCAGTGTGCCCAGGGCGTTTTCTCCACGTGTCTCCACCCTTCCCTTTTCCTGGCTCAGGAGAGAACTGGTTTATTTGTTTTCAAGTTTCTTAAATTCAAAGTTAGAGTTTTACCGTGGAAGTTCCCATATTTGTGAAGATTTCCATTTAAAAAAATGATCACATTTTTAAGCGTGTTTTCTATGCAAAGGCCCATTTCAGAGATTCTCTTTGGAAATTCCTGTTGAAAATTCCCGTATTAATCAAAGCTTTCCATTCAAATTCCCATTTTAAAGACATTTCCCAAGAAAATTCCTATTGAAAATTCCTATTTTAATGGGAGCTTTCCATTAAAATTCCCATTTTAAAGACATTTTCCATGGAAATTTCCATTAAAAAAATCCCCAATTTATTGGAAGCCTTCCATTAAAATTCCCAATTTAAAGAAGTTTTCCATTGAAATTTCCCATATTAATCAAAGCTTTCCATTAAAATTCCCATTTTAAAGATGTTTTCCATGGAGATTCCCATTGGAATTCCTGATTTTATGGAGTTCTGCAGAGCTGAAGCGTTGATGTCTACAAGGCTGTCCATGGGAGAGGTCACTGCGTGTTTGGTTCCCACCAGATGGACCCTGAGGACATGGTGATGGTCTCACTGGTCATTGGCCAGTCCCGGTGATGGTCACACTGGTCATTGGCCAGTCCTGGTGATGGTCAGACTGGTCCATGGCCAGTCCTGGTGATGGTCACACTGGTCATTGGCCAGTCCTGGTGATGGTCACACTGGTCCATGGCCAGTCCTGGTGATGGTCACACTGGTCCATGGCCAGTCCCGGTGATGGTCACACTGGTCATTGGCCAGTCCTGGTGATGGTCACACTGGTCCATGGCCAGTCCCGGTGATGGTCACACTGGTCATTGGCCAGTCCTGGTGATGGTCACACTGGTCCATGGCCAGTCCCGGTGATGGTCACACTGGTCCATGGCCAGTCCTGGTGATGGTCACACTGGTCCATGGCCAGTCCTGGTGATGGTCACACTGGTCATTGGCCAGTCCTGGTGATGGTCAGAGCTGGTCCATGGCCAGTCCCGGTGAAGGTCCATGGCCACCTCACAGTGCCAGGACAGTCCCGGTGGCCCGACGCAGCCGTGGCAGAAATCTCAGTCGAGCCACTTCCTGACCTGGTCCCATAGCAATTGCTCATCACCTGTTGGAAGGTCAGAAAAAAGAGATTTTCCTGGGTTTTTTTTCATTTTAAATTGTGATTTTCCACATCGGTGCGTTCAACTCTTTTAAGTAAGTTCACCAGGTGTCAATCTTCAAAGCTGATTGGCTCTTCACACCTAGCTAGCTGATTGGCTCCACCCCACGGGGAGCCACACCCACAGCCCGTGGGCTGTCCCGGAAAGGAAAACCCGAAAATCTGACAAACCACCACAGGGAGATGAGACAGAATCAGGAGAAGCCCAAATCAGCCCCAAATCTACACCAAATCTGCCCCAAATCCACCCCAAATCCATCCCAAATCAACCCCAAATCCTGTCTCTGGCCCCTCCCCACAGCTCCAGGGATGTTTTTCTGCTCTCACCTTGGGATATGCAAATCGAAACAAGGGAAGCCAACAGAATCGCCACAACTGCGACCACGAATGTGACCCCGGCTGTGACCAAGGTTGTGACCTCCATCTCGACCCCACCAATGGAGGGGGCGCCTGGAAAAGGGAGAAGATCCCAAAATCAATCCGGCTCTTCCTGGCACCGGGAATTTGGCCTCCAACCTCTCCCCAGTCCCTCGTTCCAGGAGAATCGATCCCAGCCAGGGCAGAGGATGAGGATGAGCGGCTTGGGGGAAACAGCGGCATGAGAATCCCCAAATCCCAAAATCTCCAAAATTCCAGAATCGCCAAATCCCCAAAATCCCAGAGTTGTTTGGTGGGAACCTCTCGGGGTTGGGGTTTGGGGCCACCACTCCTCAGCCCTGTCCCTGGGAGCTGCGGGAAGATCCGGAACATTCCCTGGGAAGGGTTTTTGGGAGGAGCTGGAGGGGGCTGGGCTCAGGCTCCCCAATTGCCCTGCCTGGATGGACATGGAAAAGCTGCTCCGGACACTTGGGGACACTCGGGGACACCCGGGGACACAGCTGGACAAGGACAGGGGGTGGCAGCTCACCTGGTCCGGGAGGGTCTGTGGAGTTTCCTGCTGAGGGGAGAGAACAGGGGCAGGGGTCAGAGCTGCCCCGGGCACCCCGAGATCTGGAGAGTGGGATCAGCCCAGCCCGACCCCAACATTCCCATCCCATCCCAAATCCCACCTTTCCCAGTGTCCTCAGGGGACCAGGATCGGCCCATCCCTCCTTTCCCTCCCAACATTTCCTGGCTCTCAGGGGAGTGGGATCAGCTCATTCCAACCTCAACATTCCCATCTCAGCCCAACCCCAAATCCTAAATTTTCCTGGCTCTCAAGGGACCAGGATCAGCTCATCCCAACCCCAAATTCCCACATTTCCCTGGCTCTCAGGGGAGCAGGATCAGCTCATCCCAACCTCAACAACATCCCCAAATTCCAACCCCAAATTTCAAACCCAAATTCCAACCCCAAATTTCACCTTCCCGTGGCTCTCAGGGGACCAGGACCACCCCACCTTTCCTGTCCCCGGCTCTCACCTGAGCACAGCCTCTCGGCGTTGGTGACAGTGACACTCCTGCCGCTGACGGCGTTCCGCGCCGTGCACCTCAGCGGCCCCAGGTTGTCCCAGGAGGATTTATTCCCTGCCAGCACCACCAAGGACGACTCAGCCAACCACTGACCCCGACCTGTCCAGGTGTAGGAGATGTCCCCAAAGCCATCGCCGGGCACGGAGCAGCTCAGGGAGAAGAAGCAGATGCCACCTGAGCAGTTCAGGGCCTTGCAGGTCACCGTGGGCTCTGGCAGCTCCCCTGGGGGCACAGGGGGGTCAGAAACTTCCGGTTTTTAGTATAAACCCCCCAGAAAACGACACAAAAATCACCTACTGTACACCTGGAGAGTGAAGGTGAATATATTTCCATTTATGTTCACAGAGTAGGTCCCGGCGTCCTCCGTGCTCAGCTGGGTGATGCTGAGTGCCCGGCCCCTCTCGGAGACAGTGAAACGGGTTTTGTATTCCTCTTTTGAAAACACGGGTCGAGGAGGATCCCCAAATTCCACGGCCATTATGGGATCATCCTCAAAACTCCAGAACGCTGCGTATCCCCTTGTTTTGGGGATGGGGAAGGTGACGGCCCCACCCGCGACCCCGATCACCTCCGTGGTGTCACTGGGACTGGCTGGGGACAGAAAATGGGGACAGAACACGGGGTGAGGGTGGGATGGAGGTGCTGAACCGAGACAAGGAATCAAATCCTGCCTCAGCCCCAAAACCACCCCGAAATCTCCTTCCCCAGGGACCAGGAGCACGGGGCACTCACCGGTTTGGTAGAGGAGCGCGAGGAGGGCGAGGACCCAGAACTCCTCCATGGGTTGAGACAGAGATCTGAAAATTCCAGCTGGTCCTTTAGAGGAAAGAGAAGAACTCGGATGTTAAAATAGCGCTTTAGAATCGACGAGATCGCATTTTAGAGGACACTCAGTGAACACCGAACGCCCTTTTGGATATTTTTAAGCACCGGCAGCATCGGGAGCCTGGGGTGATGATCAGAACCAGCCCAAGGAGCAGAGTAACAGGGCCAAGAACAGACTCTGAGGTGGTGAAAACACACCAAAGGGGCCAAAGCAACACGGGAGAGATGAAGGTGAAGGGATAAAACTGAGGAAGAGTTTGTTTCTTCATCCTTGGAGGACCACTGGAGACCACCAGAAGGGGCTGGGCACGCCCAGAAAGGGCGTGGAGTTGATCACCGCGCCAAGCGAGGGTGGGCGGGGCCTGGGGATGAATATTGATGAGGGGGGCTGTGGAATGTCATGGATATGAAAGACCTCAGGGGATAATAAAGGCGAGGAGAGTTCATCGATGGGGACACGCGTCTTCGGTGAAATTATTCCCCGCTCATCAACACGCACCTTTACAACAACCAGATTTACCTGTGGGGTTCTTCCCGCCGCCTTTCAGTGGGCGGCCACAACGAAGGGACCCTCCTCTGTCCTGCTGCGGGGGGCGGCGGGCTGGGACCCCCCCGGTGCCGCCGGGGCGTTCCCGGTGGGGACCCCCTCGCCTTCCCGGCCCAGCTGGATCCCCCCTCGCCTTCTCCCGGACCCTCCCGGCCCCACTCGGTCCCCTCTCGGTCCCCACTCACCGTTCACTGCCCGCTCTGTCCCTGCAGGAGCTGTCCCATGCCTCTCACCACCGCACACCTTCCCTCCGGCTCACCTGGCCCAGGTGTGACTCAAATCACAGTTCCTCCCTGCTTTTGACCTTTCCTCCCTGGGTACCAGGACAGGCGGAGCAGTCCCAGGACACCGGGAACAGTCACCTCAAATATTATCTCTAGGGTAATAAAGCTGTAATTGCTTTATTACCAATAATAACAATCCAATGGCTTTATAATCTTCTGTAGTTAATACCTGAAGTGTCGTTTTTCCACTTTTTATCCCCTCAGGGCTGCCTCCCTGGAAGCCTCATCCTGTTCTCCCCTCGGGACCCGCGCTGGGACCCCGACGGGACGGCGGCAGGCAAAGGTGGTTAAACTGTACCCCAAAATCTCTCATTCCTTGTTCGTATCTCTTTTCCCGACTGATAAAACCCTCCAACAGGACTTCTCCCATCCGACTCCCTGAGTTTTTGAAGTCTGTGTCTAATATCCCCTGCAGACCGCCCCCGGAATGAGTTTACTGGGTGTTTATCCTTATTTCGGACGCAAGATCCAGTGAAGTGTGGCGGCACATGACATCCCTCAGGCGGTCTAGAAATCCGCAGGGTGTTTCTAAAGGACTTTGTTTTATTCCACATAAAGTTTTATTTCATTTAAAAACCAATTTATACTCCCGGGTGTGGCTTTCCTGGCTGCCCTCGCTGTCGGCTCTCGGCAGTTTAACCACCTTTGCCTGCCGCCGTCCCGTTGGGGTCCCAGCGCGGGTCTCGAGGGGAGAACAGGATGAGGCTTCCACCGCTGCTGGGAGGGGAGGCAGCTGCGAGGGGATAAAAAGTGGAAAACGCCCCTTCAGGTATTTACTGAAGAAGGTTGTTGGGATTGTTGCAATTACAGCTTTATTACCCTAGAGATAATATTTCAGGTGACTGTTCCCGGATTCCCCAATCTCCGCAGGCTCCGCCTGTCCCGGTACCCAGGGGATAAAGGTCTCATTGCAGGGAGTGACACTGAGTTGAGTCACACCTGGGCCAGGTGAGCCGGAGGGAAGGTGTGCGGCGGTGAGCGGCATGGGACAGCTCCTGCGGGGACAGAGCGGGCAGTGAACGGTGAGTGGGGACCGAGAGGGGACAGAGCCGTGCCGGGAAGGAGCGGGGGAAGGCGAGGGATGATCCAGCCGGGCAGGGAAGGAGCGGGAGAAGGCGAGGGATGATCCAGCCGGGCAGGGAAGGGTCTGGGGGAAGCCGGGCTCCAGCGGCTCGGCTCTCTGACAGACCCGTGGCGTGGGGAAAGCGAGCCCTCCAACCCTCCCGCACCGCGTATCTCACACGGCTCCCCGGTCCCGCGGGTACGGGAGAATCAATCCATCTGTTCTGCACTCCTGGAAAAAACCCGAAATGCTTCTCTCGACCTGGGGCGGGCTGAGAGGAATCCTCTGAATTAAACAAGGCACAGCTTCCTCCGCAGTAAACCCTCTGAATACACTGAACCCACAACAGGCACACGGAACCTCGCTCCGGATCTTTCAGCCCTTCAGCCTCCCAGAACACGGTACCCACACACACAGCCAGCACAAACACCTCTGGCCGCCACCCCCAAATCAGCAACTCTTCAGACGAATTCCCTCGAGATTCCCTGGCAGGGAGGGTTCCTGTGCTCCTTGTCCCGAACTATATTTCGTTGTGGGCCCTGCTCACACCCTGCGCTCTCCCTTTCCTGTCCACACAAAGTACAAGGTCCGGACATTGGAACCTCACATCAGAAATTCCCCAACGCAGTTCACCAACTGTTAAAAATGCATATTTTATAGATGGCTTTTTGCAAATATTCATACGACTACTGTACGTATAATTACACTGTACTGTATTTTATTAATAGGAGTTTAGAAGGGTAATCAATGTGTATTTTTTGATTATACCAGAAGCTTAAGTCTGGGTTGTTTGTTTTCTTTCTTTGTGTTTTTAAAATCTTTTCTTTGTAACGTCTAAACCACCAAGCCGGAAGTTATGGGGAGGAGGGTTGACTTTGTGAACCTTCATTAAAAAAAAGTTAACTTTTTGTTTTCTTATCTTAAAAATATGCAGAAGGGTAACGGGGCCGGCGTTCAGTGTTCACTGAGTGTCCTCTAAAATGCGATCTCGTCTATTCTAAAGTGCTATTTTAACATCTGTGTTCTTCACTTTCCTCTAAAGGACCCGCTGGAATTTTCCAATCTCTGTCTCAGCCCATGGAGCTGTTTTGGGTCCTCGCGCTCCTCGCGCTCCTCTACCAAACCGGTGAGTGCCCCGTGCTCCTGGTCCCTGGGGAAGGAGATTTTGGGGTGGTTTTGGGGCTGAGGCAGGATCGGATTCATTGTCTCGGATCAGCACCTCCATCCCACCCTCACCCCGTGTTCTGTCCCCACTTTCTGTCCCCAGGCAGCGCCAGTGACACCACGGAGGTGATTGGGACCGTGGGCAAGGCCGTGAAGTTCCGCATTCCTGAAAAAAGGGGATACACAGCGCTCTGGAGTTTTGAGGATGATCCCATAGTGACCGTGGAATTTGGGGATCATCCTCGATTCAAATTTTCAAAAGAGGAATACAAAACCCGTTTCACTGTCTCCGAGAGGGGCCGCGCACTCAGCATCACCCAGCTGAGCACGGAGGACGCCGGGAACTACTCTGTGAACATAAATGGAAATATATTCACCTTCACCCTCCTCGTGTACAGTAGGTGATTTTTGTGTCGTTTGGGGGGGGCTATACTAAAAAACAGAGGTTTCTGACCCCCCTGTGCCCCCAGGGGAGCTGCCAGAGCCCACGGTGACCTGTGAGGCCCAGGACTGCTTGGACAGCAGCTGCTTCCTCTCCCTGTGCTGCTCCGTGCCCGGCGACGGCTTTGGGGACATCTCCTACACCTGGAGAGGGTGGGATCAGCAGTGGGGAGAGAAGCCTGAAGTGCTGGCGGTGGTGGATAAATCCACCTGGGACAACCTGGAGCCGCTGATGTGCACGGCACGGAACGCCGTCAGCAGCAGGAGTGTCACTGTCACCAACCTCGGGGGGCTGTGCTCAGGTGAGAGCCGGGGACAGGAAAGGTGGGGTGGTCCTGGTCCCCTGAGAGCCAGGGAAATGTGGGAATTTGGGTTTGGGGTGGGAATGTTGGGGTTGGGATGAGCTGATCCTGCTCCCCTGAGAGCCATGGGAAGGTGGGACTAGGATGGGATTGGATGGGGTGGGTTGGGTTGGGATGGGAATGTTGGGATTGGGATGGGCTGATCCCAGTCCCTTGAGAACCATGGGAAGGTTGGGAGGGAAAGGAGGGATGGGCTGATCCTGGTCCCCTGAGGACACTGGGAAAAGTGGGATTTGGGATGGGATGGGAATGTTGGGGTCGGGCTGGGCTGATCCCACTCTCCAGATCTCGGGGTGCCCGGGGCAGCTCTGACCCCTGTCCCTGTTCTCTCCCCTCAGCAGGAAACTCCACACACCCTCCCGGACCAGGTGAGCTGCCACCCCCTGTCCTTGTCCAGCCGTGTCCCTGAGTGTCCCCGAGTGTCCCCAAGTGTCCGGAGCAGCTTTTCCATGTCCATCCAGGCAGGGCAATTGGGGAGCCTGAGCCCCGCCCCCTCCAGCTCCTCCCAAAAACCCTTCCCAGGGAATGTTCCGGATTTTCCCGCAGCTCCCAGGGACAGGGCTGAGGAGTGGTGGCCCCAAACCCCAACCCCGAGAGGTTCCACCTCCATTGGGGACCCTCCTCCCAACGGAGCCACCCCAAACCCACCCGGCCGTGTCCCCGTGTCCCCTGCCCGGGGTGACCCCGCTGGGAGACCTCCAGAGCTCCTTTCCCACCCAACAACTGTGGGATTTGGGATTCTGGAGAATTTGGAGGTTTGGGGGATTTGGGAATTTGGGGATTTTGGGGATTTATGGATTTTGGAGATCCTGGGATTCTCATGCTGCTGTTTCCTCCAAACAACCCATCCTCATCCTCTGCCCTGGCTGGGATCGATTCTCCTGGAAGGAGGGATCAGGGAGGGGTTGGAGGCCAAATTCCCGAGGCCAGGAAGAGCCGGATTGATTTTGGGATCTTCTCCCTTTTCCAGGCGCCCCCTCCATTGGCGGGGTTGGGATCAAGGTCATAGCCTGGGTCACAGCCGGGGTCATAGCCGGGGTCGCAGTCCTGGTGATTTTGTTGGTTTTCCTGGTGTTCTTCTGCAAATCCCAGAGGTGAGGGTGGAAAATCATCCCTGGAGCTGTGGGGAGGAGGTGGGAGGAGACAGAGCCGGGATGGGGCAGATTTGGGGCAGATTTGGGGCGGATTTGGGGAGGATTTGGGGTTCTCCTGTCCCATCTCACTGTGGTGGTTTAACAGATTGTTGGGAGTTTTAGTTGGGGAACAGTCCACGGGCTGTGGGAGTGGTTCCCTGTGGGGCGGAGCCAAACACCTGTCTGGGTTTGAAGAGCCAATCAGCTGGCTGGGTTTGAAGACTGACACCCAGTCAACTAAAAAAAGAGTTGAACGCGCCGCTGTGGAAAATCACATTTAAAATCGAACAAAACCCAGGAAATTCTTTCTTTCTTCAGACCTTCCCAGAGGTTACTGGACAGTCCCACAGAGCCAGGTCCACAAGCAGCTCATCTGAGATCTCTGCTACTGCGAGGTGGCCGGGACCATCACCGGGACTGGCCATGGACCAGTGTGACCATCACCGGGACTGGCCAATGATCAGTGTGACCATCACTGGGACTGGCCAATGACCAGTGTGACCATCACCGGGACTGGCCATGGACCAGTGTGACCATCACCGGGACTGGCCAATGACCAGTGTGACCATCACTGGGACTGGCCAATGACCAGTGTGACCATCACCGGGACTGGCCATGGACCAGTGTGACCATCACCGGGACTGGCCATGGACCAGTGTGACCATCACTGGGACTGGCCAATGACCAGTGTGACCATCACCGGGACTGGCCAATGACCAGTGAGACCATCACCGTGTCCTCAGGGACCATCTGGTGGGAACCAAACCCACAGTGACCTCTCCTATGGAGAGTCTTGTAGTGATCAACCCTTGTGTTCTGCAGAACACTATAAAATGAGGGATTCCAATTGCAATTTCCACGGAAAATGTCTTTAGATTGGGAATTTTAATAGAAAACTTCTGTTAATACAGAAATTTTCAATGGGAATTTCCAAAGAAAGTCTTTCAAACAAAAATTGCACAGAAAATACCCTTAAAAATGTGATTTTTTTAAAATGGGAATCTTCACAAATATGGTAATTTTCATGGGAAAACTCTAAATTTCAATTTATAAATCTTCAAAACAAATAAACCAATTCTCTCCTGAGCCAGGAAAAGGAAAGGGTGGAGACACGTAGAGAAAACGCCCTGGGCACACTGGGGTCGGTGAGGAAGGAGCCAAACCCTGGACCGGAGGGCTCTGAGGAGATGCCTCAGCCTGGGGCCGAAAGTCCTTTGTGAGGCTGCGCTGAAGATACATTTGCTGTCTCGGGGTCTGTGTTTCACTGTAACTCACGGAATGCGCCGGGGAGGGGATGTCCCGTTCCAGCCACAGCCGCCGGCAGAAGCGCCGGCCCTGGAATGAGCAGATGGAGCCGTGGCCCCGTGAGAAGTTTGAACAGGGAGAGATGAGGATGAGGAGAAACCTCGCCCCAAAGAGAGAAGAGGGAAACCCTCTGTCCCCAGAGACGGGCTGAAAGAACTTTTGTTTCCACGCTGGAGCAGCCCATCCTTCGAAAGAGCCCCCAGTTGTTGACACGGCCCAGGGACGCGGATATAGGTGGGCAGGACCCCACGATTGCAGATTTCTGGGCAGCCGGTGCTCGTGGAAATTAAAACTGTTCCTTGTGGAGAAATCTCCATGGCACGGCAAGAGAGACTCCTGTCCCTAAGGGAACTGAAGAATTATTGTTTTGAGTTGGTAAACTGACTGAAAGTCCCAGGTTTTGTCTCTTTACATTGTCAGTGGGAAAGGAAAGAGGCTGTGGGGGGAAGGAGAAGTGTTCCAGAGGTTTGTTTTGATTTTAATATTTTCTTTTTTTATTTATATTTTCACCTTTATCTTTTTTTAATGAAATTTTCTTTGTATTTAAATTTGTTTCAGTTTAACTTTAATCTTAATTTATTTTAGTTCTTTGAATAAAGTTCCTTTTCTACCCTTTAAAGCTCTGGGCCTGTTTTGTCCTCCACCTCCTCACCCATGACTCCCAGCAGGGAAGGAGTAAAGAACTCCGGTCAGGGCCTGGCCTTTGGCCAGCGCTGAACCCTCTCCGGGACTGGTGCATCCGTGTCCCTGAGTTTTTGAACTCTGTGTCTAATATCCCCTGCAGACCGCCCCGGAATGAGTTTACTGGTTGTTTATCCTTATTTCGGATGCCAGATCCAGTGAGGTGTGGCAGCACATGACATCCCTCAGGCGGTCTAGAAATCCGCAGGGTATTTGTGAAGGACTTTGTTTTATTCCACATAAAGCTTTATTACATATAAAACCAATTTATACTCCCGGGTGTGGCTTTCCTGGCTGCCCTCGCTGTCCGCTCTCGGCAGTTTAACCACCTTTGCCTGCCGCCGTCCCGTTGGGGTCCCAGCGCGGGTCCCGAGGGGAGAACAGGATGAGGCTTCCACCGCTGCTGGGAGGGGAGGCAGCTGTGAGGGGATAAAAGGAGAGGAGTCAGACCTGAGGGGAGGAAAAGAGGAAAAGGCCTGTTCGGGTGTTTACCTAGAGGAGGCTGTAAAGCCATTGGAAGGTTGCAGTCACACCTGTTTTATCAAAGGATTGATTACGCTGTAACTGTTTATTGGTGTCCCGTGGTGGGTGGGTGACAAAGGATTCGGGGTTAAAGGTGAGGTGCCGGAGGCACTTACCTTTTCAGTCTTACCTGAACCTGAATGGAGGGAAGATGCACGGCGGGCAGGTGAGCGGCATGGGACAGCTCCTGCGGGGACAGAGCGGGCAGCGAAAGGTGAGTGGGGACCGAGAGGGGAAGGGTCTGGGGGAATCCGAGCGGGGATCCAGCCGGGCAGGGAAGGAGCGGGAGAAGCCGGGCTCCAGCGGCTCGGCTCTCTGACAGACCCCTGGCATGGGGAAAGCGAGCCCTCCAACCCTCCCTCACCGCGTATCTCACACTGCTCCCTGGTCCCGCGGGTACGGGAGAATCAATCCATCTGTTCTGCACTCCTGGAAAAAACCCGAAATGCTTCTCTCGACCTGGGGCGGGCTGAGAGGAATCCTCTGAATTAAACAAGGCACAGCTTCCTCCGCAGTGAACCCTCTGAATACACTGAACCCACAACAGGCACACGGAACCTCGCTCCGGATCTTTCAGCCCTTCAGCCTCCCAGAACACGGTACCGACACAGACAGCCAGCACAAACACCTCTGGCCGCCACCCCCAAATCAGCAACTCTTCAGACGAATTCCCTCGAGATTCCCTGGCAGGGAGGGTTCCTGTGCTCCTTTTTCCGAACTATATTTCCTTGTGGGCCCTGCTCACACCCTGTGCTCTCCCTTTCCTGTCCTTCCGAAGTACAAGGTCCGGACATTGGAACCTCACATCAGAAATTCACCAATGCAGTTCACCAACTGTTAAAAATGCATATTTTATAGATGGCTTTTTGCAAATATTCATACGACTACTGTACGTATAATTACCCTGTATTGTATTTTATTAACAGGAGTTTAAAAGGGTAATGAATGTGTACTTATTGATTATACCAGAAGGTTAAGACTGGGGGTTTTTTTGGTTTTATTTTTTTGTGTTTCTAAAAATCTTTTCTTTGTAACGTCTAAACCACCAAGCCGGAAGTTATGGGGAGGGGGGTTGACTTTGTGACCCTTTCACAAAAAAAACTGTTAACTTTTTGTTTTCTTATCTTAAAAATATGCAGAAGGGTAATGGGGACAGAATTCGGTGTTCACTGAGTGTCCTCTAAAATGTGATCTTCTCTATTCTAAAGCGCTATTTAACATCCGTGTTCTTCACTTTCCTCTAAAGGACCAGCTGGAATTTTCCAATCTCTGTCTCAGCCCATGGAGCAGTTTTGGGTCCTCGCCCTCCTCACGCTCCTCCACCAAACCGGTGAGTGCCCCGTGCTCCTGGTCCCTGGGGAAGGAGATTTTGGGGTGGTTTTGGGGCTGAGGCAGGGTTGGATTCATTGTCTCGGTTCAGCACCTCCATCCCACCCTCACCCCGTGTTCTGTCCCCACTTTCTGTCCCCAGGCAGCGCCAGTGACACCACGGAGCTGATCGGGGTCGTGGGTGGGGCCGTCACCTTCCGCATCCCTGAAACAAGGGGAAATGGAGCACAGTGGAGATTTGGGAGTGATCCCATAGTGACCGTGGAATTTGGGGATCATCCTCGATTCAAATTTTCAAAAGAGGAATACCAAACTCATTTCACTGTCTCTGAGGACGGCCGCGCACTCAGCATCTCCCAGCTGAGGATGGAGGACACTGGGAACTACTCTGTGAACATAAATGGAAATATATTCACCTTCACCCTCCAGGTGTACAGTAGGTGATTTTTGTGTCTTTGGGGGGGGCTATACTAAAAAACAGAGGTTTCTGACCCCCCTGTGTCCCCAGGGGAGCTGACAGAGCCCACGGTGACCTGTGAGGCCCAGAACTGCTTGGGCAGCAGCTGCCTCATCTGCCTGCTCTGCTCCGTGCCCGGAGATGGCTTTGGGAACGTCTCCTACACCTGGAGAGGGTGGGATCAGCAGTGGGGAGAGAAGCCTGAAGTGCTGGCGGTGGTGGATAAATCCACCTGGGACAACCTGGAGCCACTGAGGTGCACGGCACGGAACGCCATCAGCAGCAGGAGTGTCACTGTCACCAACCCCGAGAGGCTGTGCCCAGGTCAGAGCCGGGGACAGGAAAGGTGGGGTGGTCCTGGTCCCCTGAGAGCCAGGGAAATGTGGGAATTTGGGTTTGGGGTGGGAATGTTGGGGTTGGGATGAGCTGATCCCACTCCCCTGAGAGCCATGGGAAGGTGGGATTAGGATGGGATTGCATGGGGTGGGTTGGGATGGGAATGTTGGGATTGGGATGGGCTGATCCCAGTCCCTTGAGAACCATGGGAAGGTTGGGAGGCAAAGGAGGGATGGGCTGATCCTGGTCCCCTGAGGACACTGGGAAAGGTGGGATTTGGGATGGGAATGTTGGGGTCGGGCTGGGCTGATCCCACTCTCCAGATCTCAGGGTGCCCAGGGCAGCTCTGACCCCTGTCCCTGTTCTCTCCCCTCAGCAGGAAACTCTGAGCACCCTCCCGACCCCAGTGAGCTGCCACCCCCTGTCCTTGTCCAGCCGTGTCCCCGAGTGTCCTCGAGTATCCCCATGTGTCCCCGAGTATCCCCAGTATCCAGAGCAGCTTTTCCATGTCCATCCAGGCAGGGCCAGCCTCCTCCAGCTCCTCCCAAAAACCCTTCCCAGGGAATGTTCCGGATCTTCCCGCAGCTCCCAGGGACAGGGCGAGGAGTGGTGGCCCCAAACCCCAACCCTGAGAGGTTCCACCTCCATTGGGAACCCTCCTCCCAATGGAGCCACCCCAAACCCACCGTGTCCCAGTGTCCCCTGCCCGGGGTGACCCCACTGGGAGACCTCCAGAGCTCCTTTCCCACCCAACAACTGTGAGATTTTGGGGACTCTGGGGAATTTGCAGGTTTAGGGGATTTTGGGGAATTGGGATTTTGGGGATTTAAGGATTTTTGAGATCCTGGGATTCTCATGCTGCTGTTTCCTCCAAGCCACCCGTCCTCATCCTCTGCCCTGGCTGGGATCGATTCTCCTGGAACGAGGGATCAGGGAGGGGTTGGAGGCCAAATTCCCGAGGCCAGGAAGAGCCGGATTGATTTTGGGATCTTCTCCCTTTTCCAGGCGCCCCCTCCATTGGCGGGGTTGGGATCAAGGTCATAGCCTGGGTCACAGCCGGGGTCATAGCCGGGGTCGCAGTCCTGGTGATTTTGTTGGTTTTCCTGGTGTTCTTCTGCAAATCCCAGAGGTGAGGGTGGAAAATCATCCCTGGAGCTGTGGGGAGGAGGTGGGAGGAGACAGAGCCGGGATGGGGCGGATTTGGGGCAGATTTGGGGTGGATTTGGGGAGGATTTGGGGTTCTCCTGTCCCATCTCACTGTGGGGGTTTAACAGATTGTTGGAGTTTTAGTTGGGGGACAGTCCATGGGCTGTGGGAGTGGTTCCCTGTGGGGCGGAGCCAAACACCTGTCTGGGTTTGAAGAGCCAATCAGCTGGCTGGGTTTGAAGACTGACACCCAGTCAACTAAAAAAAGAGTTGAACGCGCCGCTGTGGAAAATCACATTTAAAATCGAACAAAACCCAGGAAATTCTTTCTTTCTTCAGACCTTCCAAGAGGTTTCTGGACAGTCCCACAGAGCCAGGTCCACAAGCAGCTCATCTGAGACCTCTGCTACTGCGAGGTGGCCAGGACCATCACCGGGACTGGCCACAGACCAGCTCTGACCATCACCAGGACTGGCCAATGACCAGTGTGACCATCACCGGGACTGGTCATGGACCAGCTCTGACTATCACCAGGACTGGCCATGGACCAGTGTGACCATCACCGGGACTGGCCAATGACCAGTGTGACCAGTGCCAGGACTGGCCACAGACCAGTGTGACCAGTGCCAGGACTGGCCACAGACCAGTGTGACCAGTGCCAGGACTGGCCATGGACCAGTGTGACCATCACCGTGTCCTCAGGGACCATCTGGTGGGAACCAATCCCACAGTGACCTCTCCTATGGAGAGTCTTGTAGTGATCAACCCTTGTGTTCTGCAGAACACTATAAAATGAGGAATTCCAATTGCAATTTCCACGGAAAATCTCTTTAGATTGGGAATTTTAATGGAAAACTTCTGTTAATACAGAAATTTTCAATGGGAATTTTCAAAGAAAGTCTTTCAAACAAGAATTGCACAGAAAATACCCTTAAAAATGTGATTTTTTAAAAATGGGAATCTTCACAAATATGGTAATTTTCATGGGAAAACTCTAAATTTCAATTTATAAATCTTCAAAACAAATAAACCAATTCTCTCCTGAGCCAGGAAAAGGAAAGGGTGGAGACACATAGAGAAAACCCCCTGGGCACACTGGGGTCAGTGAGGAAGGAGCCAAACCCTGGACCGGAGGGCTCTGAGGAGATGCCTCAGCCTGGGGCCAAAAGTCCTTTGTGAGGCTGCGCTGAAGATACATTTGCTGTCTCGGGGTCTGTGTTTCACTGTAACTCACGGAATGCGCCGGGGAGGGGATGTCCCGTTCCAGCCACAGCCGCCGGCAGAAGCGCCGGCCCTGGAATGAGCAGATGGAGCCGTGGCCCCGTGAGAAGTTTGAACAGGGAGAGATGAGGATGAGGAGAAACCTCGCCCCAAAGAGAGAAGAGGGAAACCCTCTGTCCCCAGAGACGGGCTGAAAGAACTTTTGTTTCCACGCTGGAGCAGCCCATCCTTAGAAAGAGCCCCCAGTTGTTGACACGGCCCAGGGACGCGGATATAGGTGGGCAGGATCCCACGATTGCAGATTTCTGGGCAGCCGGTACTCGTGGAAATTAAAACTGTTCCTTGTGGAGAAATCTCCATGGCACGGCAAGAGAGACTCCTGTCCCTAAGGGAACTGAAGAATTATTGTTTTGAGTTGGTAAACTGACTGAAAGTCCCAGGTTTTGTCTCTTTACATTGTCAGTGGGAAAGGAAAGAGGCTGTGGGGGGAAGGAGAAGTGTTCCAGAGGTTTGTTTTGATTTTAATATTTTCTTTTTTTATTTATATTTTCACCTTTATCTTTTTTTAATGAAATTTTCTTTGTATTTAAATTTGTTTCAGTTTAACTTTAATCTTAATTTATTTTAGTTCTTTGAATAAAGTTCCTTTTCTACCCTTTAAAGCTCTGGGCCTGTTTTGTCCTCCACCTCCTCACCCATGACTCCCAGCAGGGAAGGAGTAAAGAACTCCGGTCAGGGCCTGGCCTTTGGCCAGCGCTGAACCCTCTCCGGGACTGGTGCATCCGTGTCCCTGAGGTTTTGAACTCTGTGTCTAATATCCCCTGCAGACCGCCCCGGAATGAGTTTACTGGTTGTTTATCCTTATTTCGGATGCCAGATCCAGTGAGGTGTGGCGGCACATGACATCCCTCAGGCGGTCTAGAAATCCGCAGGGTATTTGTGAAGGACTTTGTTTTATTCCACATAAAGCTTTATTACATCTAAAAACTAATCTATACTCCCGGGTGTGGCTTTCCTGGCTGCCCTCGCTGTCCGCTCTCGGCAGTTTAACCCCCTTTGCCTGCCGCCGTCCCGTTGGGGTCCCAGCGCGGGTCTCGAGGGGAGAACAGGATGAGGCTTCCACCGCTGCTGGGAGGGGAGGCAGCTGCGAGGGGATAAAAAGAGGAAAAGGCCCGTTTGGGTATTTGGCACAGAAGGATATAAAGCCATTGGAATGTTTGCAGTTACAGCTGTGTCATCCCAGGACGTATTTATGTACATTGGACTCGGGGGACTTTGTACCCTGTGTCCCCGATCCCCGCAGGCTCCGCCTGTCCCGGTACGCCGGAGCCGGGAGGGAAAAGTAACGGTGTTCCCTGAGTGTCCTCCAAAATGCGATCTCGTCAATTCTAAAGCGCTATTTTAACATCCGTGTTCTTCACTTTACTCTAAAGGACCCGCTGGAATTTTCCAATCTCTGTGTCAGCCCATGGAGGAGTTTTGGGTCCTCGCCCTCCTCGCGCTCCTCCACCAAACCGGTGAGTGCCCCGTGCTCCTGGTCCCTGGGGAAGGAGATTTCGGGGTGGTTTTGGGGCTGAGGCAGGATTGGATTCCTTGTCTCGGTTCAGCACCTCCATCCCACCCTCACCCCCTGTTCTGTCCCCATTTTCTGTCCCCAGGCAGCGCCAGTGACACCACGGAGGTCATCAGGGCCGTGGGTGGAGCCGTCACCTTCCGCAGCCCCGACACAGGTGGAAACGCAGCCCTTTGGAGTTTTGGGGATGATCCCATAGTGACCGTGGAATTTGGGGATCCTCCTCGACCCGTGTTTTTAAAAGAGGAATACCAAACCCGTTTCACTGTCTCTGAGGACGGCCGGGCACTCAGCATCCCCCAGCTGAGGATGGAGGACGCCGGGACCTACTCTGTGAACATCCATGGAAAAATATCCACCTTCATCCTCCTCGTCTACAGTAGCGTTGGGAAAGGTGAGACAGGAAAATCTTACCAGATATGATTACCTGGCAAGCGATACTAAAAATATAAAACTTGTGAGTGAAATAGAAATGAAAGGTAGTTTTTAGAAGTAGATAAGGCAGGCAGGGAGACAACGATGAGCTGGGGATGGGTTGGGTGGTAGCAAACCAAGGGGCTCCAGGGAGCGGCCCCACAAGGTATCGGGGAAAAGGAAGACAAGAAAAAGTAGTCCTTAGGGTTTAGAATACAGAATATGATAATACAGCAGTTCTCATAGGCTGTGTGCAAAGCCAGGTCGGTCTGCGCAAATCAGAATGTTCAACGCAGTAGGTGGTGCTTCTTTTTGGGGGGGGTTTACACCAAAAAATAGAATTTTGTGACACCCTCTGTGCCCCCAGGGAAGCTGGCGGAACCCAGGGTGACCTGCAAGGCCCAGGACAGCTCAGGTGAGAGCCGGGGAAAGGTGCAGGGTAGGGTGGGGTGGGATGGTCCTGGTCCATGCACCCTCCTGGCCCCAGTGAGCTGCCAGCCCCTGTCCATGTCCAGCCACATCCCTGAGTGTCCCCAAGTGTCCCCGAGTGTCCGGAGCAGCTTTTCCATGTCCATCCAGGCACAGCAATTGGGGAGCCTGAGGCCGGCCTCCTCCAGCTCCTCCCAAAAACCCTTCCCAGGGAATGTTCCGGATCTTCCCGCAGCTCCCAGGGTGAGGAGTGGTGGCCCCAAACCCCAACCCTGAGAGGCTCCCACCCAACAACTCTGGGATTTTGGGGATTTGGGGGATTTGGGGGATTTGGGGGATTTGGGGGATTTGGGGGATTTTGGGGATTTGGGGATTCTCCTGCTGCTGCTCCCTCCAAGCCGCTCATCCTCATCCTCTGCCCTGGCTGGGATCGATTCTCCTGGAATGAGGGATCAGGGAGGGGTTGGAGGCCAAATTCCAGAGGCCAGGAAGAGCCAGATTGATTTTGGGATCTTCTCCCTTTTCCAGGCGCCCCCTTGGGCAGCTGGATCGTGATCGGAATTGGGATGGGGATCGGGATCGTTATCGGGATCGCGATTGGGGTTGCGGTTGGAGTTTTATTGGGTTTCCTCGTTTCCTTCTGCAAATCCAAAGGTGAAGGTGGAAAACCATCCTTGGGGCTCTGGGAAGGAGGTGGGACCTGGGAGGGGACAGCGCCAGGAGGGGATGGATTTGGGGTGGATTTGGGGTGGATTTGGGGAGGATTTGGGGTGGATTTGGGGAGGATTTGGGGTGGATTTGGGGAGGATTTGGGGAGGATTTGGGGAGGATTTGGGGAGGATTTGGGGAGGATTTGGGGTGGATTTGGGGTGGATTTGGGGAAGATTTGGGGTGGATTTGGGGCTCTCCTGTCTCATCTCCCTGTCATGGTTTGATGAATTGTTGAGTTTTCCTTCCGGGAACAGCCAATAGGCTGTGGGTGTGGTTCACTGTGGGGCGGAGCCAAACACCTGTCTGGGTTTGAAGAGCCAATCAGCTGGCTGGGTTTGAGGAATGACACCCAGTTAACCTACCTTCAAAGAGTTGAACGCGCCTCTGTGGAAATGCACATTTAAAAATAAATAAAACCCAGGAAATTCTTTCTTTCTTCTGACCTTCCAACAGGTTACTGGCCACTCAAATGGGGCCACATCCATGAGCGGCTCATCTGAGATTTCTGCCAGGGCTGGGCCGGGCCACCAGGACTGTCCCGACACTGTGAGGTGGCCATGGACCATCAGTGGGACTGCCCATGGACCAACAGGGACCAGAGCCAGGACTGGTCATGGACCAGCACAGGCCATCACCAGGACTGGCCATGGACCAGTTTGGACCAGTGCCAGGATTGGCCATGGACCAACAGGGACCAGTGCCAGGAGTGGCCACAGACCAGTTCAGACCAGTGCCAGGACTGGCCACGGATCCCAGCTAGGAATAGTCATGGACCAGTTTGGACCAGTGCCAGGACTGGCCATGGACCAGCATGGACCAGAGCCGGGACTGGTCACGGACCAGTGCAGACCAGTGTCAGGAGTGGCCATGGACCAGTTTGGACCAGAGCCAGGACTGACCTTGGATCAGTTCGGACCAGTACCGAGACTGGCCATGGACCAGTTCAGACCAGTGCCAGGAGTGGCCTCAGACCAGTGCAGACCAGAGCCAGGACTGGCCATGGACCAGAGTCAGGACTGGCCTCAGACCAGTGCAGACCAGAACCAGGACTGGCCATGGACCAGTTCAGACCAGTGCCAGGAGTGGCCATGGACCAGTTTGGACCAGAGCCAGGAGTGGCCATGGACCAGTTTGGACCAGTACCGGGACTGGCCATGGACCAGTTCAGACCAGAACCAGGACTGGCCATGGACCAGCACGGACCAGTGCCAGGAGTGGCCATGGACCAGTTCAGACCAGAACCAGGAGTGGCCATGGACCAGCACGGACCAGTGCTGTGCCAGCAGGGGCCACCTGATTGGTGACAAAAGACACAGGGACCTCTCCCGTGAGGAGCCTGGAAGAGATGAACCCTTCAGCTCTGCAGAACACTGCAAAAAGAGGAATTCCAACGGGAATTTCCATGGAAAACGTCCTTAAAATGGGAATTTCTGTGGGAAACGTTGTTAAAATGGGAATTTTAAATGAAAGCTGCCGTTAAAACGGGAATTTTCGATGGGAATTTCCAAGGAAAACCATTTGGAATGGGAACTAGTGCAGAAACAATCCATTAAAGTTTGTTAAAATGGATTTGTTAACTGGAATCTTCACAGAAATGGGAATTTCCGTGGGAAAACTCGATTTGCGTGGGTTAAACAGGGACGAAATCGAGATAAAATAGGGATAAAATACAAATAAATGATGGGGAAATCAAATACAAATAAATGAGGGGGAGATCAAATACAAATAAATGATGAGGAAATCAAATCAATAATCAATGAGGAGAAATGAGGCTCGGGAAAAGCTGCGGCTGATGCAGGAAATGAGTTTATTGATGTCAGGAGAGAGCGGAGCCGGGCACGGCAGCGTGGGGACAGCGACAGGGACACGGAGGGGACAGGGACAGGGACAGGGACAGGGACAGGGAGGGGACAGGGACAGGGACAGGGACACGGAGGGGACAGGGACAGGGACACGGAGGGGACAGCGACAGGGACAGGGACACGGAGGGGACAGGGACAGGGACACGGAGGGGACAGGGACAGGGATGGCAAAGGGACAGGGACAGGGAGAAGGATCGGGATGTCCCAAGGGCTGGACACGATGTCCGGAGCCAGCCTGGATCACGGGGACATCCCAGAATATCCCGGGGACAGCCCGGGGACATCCCGGGGACATTCCGGGGACGTCCCGGGGACATCCCGGGGACAGCCCAGGAGCAGCCGCGGGTCCCGGCGCTGCTTTGCCCGGAGCGGGATCGAGATTCCAGCGGGAACAGGGACCCCAAACCAACACCCGAGGGGACCCCAAATCTGGGAATGACCCGAGGGGATCCTAAATCTGGGAATGACCCGAGGGGACCTCAAATCTGGGAATGACTTGAGATGATCCCAACCCCTGGAATTCCCCGAGAGGATCCCAAAGCCCAGAATCACCCGAGGGGACCCAAAAATACGGGAATCCTCCCACAGAACCCCAAATCTGGGCATTATCTCGGCGATCTCAAACCCCGGAATCCCCTGAGAAGACCCTAAATATGGGAATGACCCGAGGGGACCCCAAATGTAGAAATCAAATTTTGATCACCCCAGGGGACCCCAAATCCGGGAATCACCCAAGAGAATCCCAAATCTGGGAATGACTTGAGATGATCCCAACCCCTGGAATTCCCCAAGAGGATCCCAAATCCCAAGTCCCAATCCCGAGGGGACTCCAAATTTGCGAATCAAATTTTGATCACCCGAGAGGACCCCAAATCCGGGAATCACCCGAGAGGACCCCAAATTTGGGAACCAAGTTTTGATCACCCGAGGGGAGCCCAGATTTGATAATCACCCAGGAGCACCCCAAATGCCTCAATCCCCCCAGGGCACCCCGAAGCCCCCAATCACCCAGCGCAGCCCAAAGGCAGAACCCCCCCGCAGCCCCTCCCCCAGCGCCCCCCGAGCCCGTCCCTCGGGCCCCCCTCGGGCCCCCCGAAGCCCCCGGGGCCGCCTCAGCCCAGCGCCGGCGATTTGGCGTCGCCGCCGGGGAAGCGAACGGCGTGCGCCAGGCACGGCCCGTGCGGCTCCTGGCCGAAATCCACCAGGAAGTTCTTGTTCACCGCCAGCCCGCCCTTGGCCGTGTCCACGTCCAGCTGCAGCAGCACCGAGCCCTCCCTGCGGGACAGCGCGGATCGTGGGGACGGCCACGGCTCGTGGGGACAGCGACAGACACGGGGACAGCCACGGCTCGTGGGGACACACACAGACACGGGGACAGCCACAGACACGGGGACAGACACAGACACGGGGACAGCCACGGCTCGTGGGGACAGCCACGGCTCGTGGGGACGGCCACGGCTCGTGGGGACAGCGCGGATCGTGGGGACAGCCACAGACACGGGGACAGACAGACACGGGGACAGACACAGACACGGGGACAGCGACAGACACGGGGACAGACACAGACACGGGGACAGCGACATCTCGTGGGGACAGCGACAGACACGGGGACAGTGACAGAGCCGGGGACAGCGCGGCTCGTGGGGACAGCGACAGAGCCGAGGGACACAGTGACAGAGCCGGGGGACACAGTGACAGAGCCGGGGGACACGGAGAGACCCGGGGGGACACAGTGACAGCCTCGGGGGACAGTGACAGCGCCAGGGGGGGACACAGTGACAGCCCAGGGGTTCGGGGGGTCCCGGGGGTTCGGGGGGTCCCGGGGGGTTCAGGGGGTCCTGGGGGGTCCCGGGGGGTTCAGGGGTTCCCGGGGGGTCCCGGGGAGTTCGGGGGGTCCCGGGGGTTTCGGGGGTCCCGGGGGGGTCCCGGGGGCTCACCGCAGCAGGCTCGGGTAGAACTGCCGGTCCCAGGCGCTGTAGAAGGAGTTGGTCACGTAGAGGCGCCGCCCGTCCCGGCTGAGCTGCAGCGCCGCGGGGCCGCCGCACACGCGCTTACACTGGGGAGACTGGGGTTACTGGGGGAACTGGGAATGGGACTGGGAATGGGACTGGGACTGGGACTGGGACTGGGACTGGGTTTACTGGGAGAACTGGGAATGGGACTGGGGGCACTGGGGGCACTGGGAATGGGACTGGGACTGGGGGCACTGGGAATGGGACTAGGGGGAATGGGACTGGGACTGGGACTGGGGAAAGTGGGATTGGGGGACTGGGGAAACTGGGAGGAAGGGGGGAACTGGGAATGGGGGGACTGGGACTGAGGGAATGGGGGGACTGGGAGCACTGGGGTCACCGTGTGCAGGTGAGCACACCCTCAGGCTCACACTCACACTCAGGTGAGCACAGCCCCACCCTCCCCGCCCCGCCCCCCGCAGGTGCCCCGGCCCCTCCCGCGCTCACCTTGACCACGAGCGGCTCCGGCTGCGCCTTGAGCTCCTCGTCCCTGCAGACGGTGACGGGCCCGCCCCGCAGGACACTGCCGCCCACGAACACCTGTGGGGACATTGGGGACACTGCGGACACTGGGGACACTGCGGACACTGCCCCCCATGAACACCTGTGGGGACATTGGGGACACTGGGGACACTGGGGACACTGCGGACACTGCCCCCACCAACACCTGTGGGGACATTGGGGACACTGCGGACACTGGGGACATTGGGGACATTGGGGACACTGGGGACACTGCGGACACTGCCCCCACCAACACCTGTGGGGACACTGGGGACACTGCAGACACTGGGGACACTGGGGACACTGCGGACACTGCGGACACTGCCCCCCACCAACACCTGTGGGGACACTGGGGACACTGGGGACACTGCCCCCCACCCACACCTGTGGGGACACTGGGGACACTGGGGACACTGCCCCCCACCCACACCTGTGGGGACATTGGGGACATTGGGGACACTGGGGACACGGGGGACACTGGGAGGGCTGGGACACGGGACTGGTGTCACTGATGTCACTCGGCGCCACGGGCTGGTGTCCCCGGTGTCCGCGGTGTCCCCGGTGTCCCCCTCACCTGCCCCACCAGGCGGGGCCTGCAGCCCCTGCTCAGCTCGTACTGCCGGATGTCGCCGTGCCACCAGTTGCACAGGTACAGGAACCGGTCGTCGGGGCTGATGACGAGGTCGGCGATGAAGGCTGCGGGCACGGCGGGGGTCAGCGCGATTGGGGTCAGGGAAAGGGGATTTGGGTCAGGGAGGATTTGGGGTCAGTCAGGATTTGGGGTCAGTCAGGGTTTGGGGTCAGTCAGGCTGTGGGGTCCCCCGGCAGGGTTTGGGGTCACCCAACAGAGTTTGAGGTCAGTCAGGGTTTGGGGTCTCCCCGTAGGATTTGGGGTCTGGCAGGGTTTAGGGTCCACCAGCAGAGTTTGGGGTCAGTCAAGATTTGGGGTCCCTTGGCAGGGTTTGGGGTCAGTCAGGGTTTGGGGTCAATCAGGGTCTGGGGTCCCCCGGCAGGGTCAGGGGTCCCCCCGCAGGGTCAGGGGTCAATCAGGGTTTGGGGTCAATCAGGGTCAGGGGTCCCCCCGGGGCCCGGCCCCGCCGTCCCCCCGCGCAGGGGACAGGGATTGTCCCCCCGGGCACACGGACCTGGCATCTGGGGCATGATCCAGCCCGACACGTCCTTGGGCGGGATCCGGATCACCTCCTCCACCGCCCACGAGTCTCTCTGCACGGCGGGGACAGCGAGCGCGTCACCCCGGGCCGGGCCGGGCCGAACCGGGCCCAGCGGCACCGCTCCCATCCCTGGCCCAGCCCAAACCTCCAGCCCGAGCCCGGGGAAATCGGGATCAGCCCGAGCCCGTCCTGGAGCCGGAGCACAGCGGGCTCGGCCCGGCGCCGGTCACATCCCCGAGCCCATCCCGCTCCTGGTCCTGGTCCTGGTCCTGATCCCATCCTGATCCTGATCCCATCCTCATCCTGATCTCGATCCTGGTCCTGATCCCATCCTGATGCCCATCGCAGCCCCGATCCCCTCCGTCCTCCCGCCGCCCGCGGCTGGTCCTAAAGCCGGTCCCGGTTCCCCGACACCCCAAAGTCAGTCCCGGTTCCCCGGTTCCCCAGGTGCGCTCCCGGTTCCCTAAAGCCGGTCCCGGTTCCCCGGTTCCCCAGGTGCCGGTGGCGGTTCCCCAGGTGCGCTCCCGGTTCCCCAGGTGCCGGTCCCGGTTCCCCAGGTGCGCTCCCGGTTCCCCAGGTCCGGTCCCGGTTCCCCGGTTCCCCAGGCGCGCTCCCTGTCCCCGCCGCCCCCGGTGCCGGTGCCGGTGCCCGCACTCGCCTCGCAGCCCCGGTAGAAGCGGAACACGGCCCCGCTCAGGGCACAGCCCACGTAGCCCTCGGCCGCCTCGGCGCTGTGCAGGAAGCGGACGCTCAGCGGCAGAGAATCCTCGCCCAGGTCGAAGCACTGCGTGAGGCTGCGGCACGACAAGTTCCACACGTTCAGGCGGCGGCCGAAGACCCCTGCGGGACACCGGGAACGTCGGGAGGGGACACCGGGACACCGGGAACGGCGGGAGGGGCACCGGGAACACGGGAACGGCGGGAGGGGACACCGGGACACCGGGAACGGCGGGAGGGACACCGGGACACCGGGAACGGCGGGAGGGACACCGGGAACACGGGAACACGGGAACGGCGGGAGGGGCACCGGGACACCGGGAACGGCGGGAGGGACACCGGGACACCGGGAACGGCGGGAGGGGACACCGGGACACCGGGAACGGCGGGAGGGGCACCGGGGACACGGGAACGGCGGGAGGGGCACCGGGACACCGGGAACGGCGGGAGGGGACACCGGGAACACGGGAACGGCGGGAGGGACACCGGGAATACGGGAACGGCGGGAGGGGACACCGGGACACCGGGAACGGCGGGAGGGGACACCGGGACACCGGGAACGGCGGGAGGGGCACCGGGGACACCGGGAACGGCGGGAGGGGCACCGGGACACCGGGAACGGCGGGAGGGGACACCGGGAATACGGGAACGGCGGGAGGGGACACCGGGACACCGGGAACGGCGGGAGAGGGGGGATAGGAAATCTGGGAAAGAGAAGGATTTGGGGACAAATAATCTGGGGAATTCAGGATTTGGGGACAGTGAATCTGGGAAAGAGAAGGATTTGGGGAGAGAAAATCTGGGGAAGTTCCACAGGTTCAGGTGGCGTCCAAAGACCACTGCGGGACACCGAGAAATTCGGGATTTGGGGATGACAGGACCAGGAAATGCAGGATTTGGAGATCAAGAAGCCCAGAAAATCCAGGATTCAGGAACAACCCCCCCCCCCCAGAAAACCAGGATTTAGGAAGAAACCCCCCCGAAAATTCAGAATGTAGGAATAAAACCCCTCTAAAAACCCGAATTTGGGGTCAAGATCCCCAGAAAATCCCGGATTTAGGAACAACCCCCGAGAAATCCAGGATTTAGAAATAAGTCCCCAGAAAATCCAGGATTTATAAACAAAACGCCAGAAAATTCAGAATGTAGGAATAACACCCCTCTAAAAATCCGAATTTGGGATCAAGAACCCCAGAAAATCCCGGACTGAGGAACAAAACCCCCGAGAAATCCCGGATTTAGTAACAAACCCCCCCGAAAATTCAGAATGTAGGAATAACACCCCTCTAAAAACCCGAATTTGGGCTCAAGCCCCCCAGGAAATCCCGGGCTGAGGAACACCCCCCCAGAACAGCGCGGCTCCGTGCCCCTCGCAGCCCCAGCGGCACCATCGCTCCTCTCGGGGGTCGCCGAGCGCCGCCAGCCCCGCGCCGGCCGCTGCCCTCGGTGCCACCCGCCGCTGTCCCCGCACCTTTCTTGAGGTCGTCGGGGCTGAAGCCGCGCCCGGCCACTTTGGGCACCAGCCCGGCCGAGCTGACCAGCACGTTGAGGCGCGGCTGGAACCAGAAGTCGTGGCCGCTCGGCGGAACCTCGCACTCGTTCTCCCAGTTCCCCTTCAGCTCCAAGGTGTCGCCGTCCAGCACCACGAAGCCGCCTGCGACACGCCGGGGACACGCGGGTGACAAATCCGGGTGAGCGGGGATAAAAAGTGAATAATTCCGGTGGGAAATGGGAATTTTGGGGCAAGAAAATGGGAATAATTCTGGGTGGGAAATGGGAATAATTCTGGGTGGGAAATGGGAATAATTCCAGCTCAGGAATGGGAATTTTGGGCTGGGAAATGGGAATAACTCCGGTGGGAAATGGGAATAATTCCGGTGGGAAATGGGAATTGTGGCCAAGAAAATGGGAATAATTCTGGGTGGGAAATGGGAATAATTCTGGGTGGGAAATGGGAATAATTCTGGGTGGGAAATGGGAATAATTTCAGCTGAGGAATGGGAATTTTGGGCCAGGGAATGGGAATAATTCCAGCTCGGAAATGGGAATAATTCCGGCTGGTAAAAGGGAATTTTGGGCAGGAAAAAGGGAATAATTCCGGTGGTAAATGGGAATAATTCCAGCTGGGAAATGGGAATTTGGGGCCGGGAAAAGGAAATAATTCCGGCGGGAAATGGGAATAATTCCAGCTGAGGAATGGGAATAATTCCGGCCGGGAAATGGGAATAATTCCGGCTGGGAAAACGGAACAATTGTAGCCAGGCAATGGGAATAATTCTGGGAGGGAAATAGGAATTTTGGGCCGGGAAAAGGGAATAATTCCAGCTGGAAATGGGAATAATTCCAGCTGGGAAATGGGAATAATTCCGGCTGGAAAAATTGGAATTTTGGGCTGGGAAATGGGAATAATTCCGGTGGTAAATGGACTAATTCCCGCTCAGAAGTGGCAATAACTCCGGGCGAACTCCACCTTTGCCGTTGCCCGCCGGGTCGCCCATGTTGGCGATCAGGATGTCCCCGTTGGGCAGCGCGTGGGTCACAGCCAGGTAACCCTTGTTGCACTTCCAGAACACATCCACGGGCTCAATCGTCTGCCGAAAAGCGGCACAAAGCTCAGCCCCGCCCCTCGGCGCCTGGGCCGCGGGCACCGAACCCTCCCTGCGCTCAGTATTCCCTGCTGGGATCCTTCCCTTTAGAACCTTTGAATCCTTCCTTCCTGGAGTTAATTCTTCTTTCCCTGAAATAATCTTTCCTTCCTTCTTTTCTTGAATCCATCTTTCCTTCCTTCCTTGGATTAATCCTTCCTTGAATTAATTAATCCTTCTTTCTTTCTTTCCTTCCTTCTGTCCTTGAATTAATCCTTCCTTCCTTGAATTAATCCTTCCTTCCTTGAATTATTCTTTCCTTCCTTTCATTGAATTAATCCTTCCTTGAATTAATTAATCCTTCCTTAAATTAATCCTTTCATTCCTTGACTCGCTCTTCCCTTCCCTGATTTTTCCTCCCTCCCTGGAATTAACCCTTTCCTCATCCCTCCTTCCTTCCACCCACCCACCACCCATCTCTGCATCTCCCCCCGTGTCCCCTCCGTGTCCCCTCCATGTCCCGTGTCCCCCCATGTCTCCTCATGTCCCCGTGTCCCCTCATGTCCCCGTGTCCCCTCATGTCCCCGTGTCCCCATGTCCCCGTGTCCCCATGTCCCGTGTCCCCCCATGTCCCCGTGTCCCCCCATGTCCCGTCCCCCCATGTCCCGTGTCCCCATGTCCCGTGTCCCCATGTCCCGTGTCCCGTGTCCCCATGTCCCGTGTCCCCGTGTCCCCATGTCCCGTGTCCCCTCCATGTCCCGTGTCCCCCCGTGTCCCCATGTCCCGTGTCCCCATGTCCCGTGTCCCCATGTCCCGTGTCCCCCCGTGTCCTCCCATGTCCCGTGTCCCCTCATGTCCCGTGTCCCCCCGTGTCCCCCCGTGTCCCCCCGTGTCCCCCCGTGTCCCGTGTCCCCCCGTGTCCCCCCATGTCCCGTGTCCCCCCGTGTCCCCCCGTGTCCCCCCGTGTCCCCCCGTGTCCCGTGTCCCCCCGTGTCCCCCCGTGTCCCCCCATGTCCCGTGTCCCCGTGTCCCCCCGTGTCCCCCGTGTCCCGTACCTTGCAGAGGCGCGGCGGCCGGCACGGGGAGCCCCCCACATCCACCACGTAGATGCGGGAGGAGATGAGGCCGGGCAGCACCAGTTTGGTCCTTTTGGCCGCGGCGCCGCTGTCGGAGCAGCCGCAGGCGGGGCCCCAGCCCGCGGAGTGCAGCTCGTCCTTCAGGTTGGGCATGGGCAGGCGGTGGAGCACCTGGGCACGGCCGAGGGACGGGTTTGGGGCTGCGGGAGGGTTTGGGGGGTCCGGGGCGGGTTGGGGGATCCCTGGGGAGGGTTTGGGGGTCCCTGGGGGCGGGTTTAGGGGGCCAAGAGAGGGTTTGGGGGTCTCTGGGGGCGGGTTTGGGGGGCTGGGAGAGGGTTGGAGGGTACCTGGGGGTGGGATTGGGGGTCTCTGGGGGGTGTTTTGGGGCCCAGGAGAGGGTTTGGGGGTCTCTGGGGGCGAATTCGGGATGCGAGGAGCGCTGCAGAGGGGCTGGGAGAGGATTTGGGGGGCTCTGGGGGTGGGGTTGGGATTTGGGGAGCGGGTTTGGGGGTCCTTGGGGGCGGGTTGGGGGTTTGGGGAGAGGGTTTGGGGACCTCTGGGAGTGGATTTGGGGGTCCCTGGGGACGGTTTTGGGGGGGCTGGAGGCGGGTTTGCGGACCCCCGGGAGCAGTTTTAGGGACCCCCGGGAGCGGATTTGTCCCCCCGGTACCGGCCCAGGGGCAGATCTCGGGGCCGTTCTCCCGGTACTGACCCAATCCCGGTGCCGGTGCCCCCCCGGTACTGACCCGGTCCCAGGTCCCGGTGCCCCCCGCGGTACTGACCCGGTCCCAGGTGCCGTTCCCCGGTACTGACCCGGTCCCGGTGCCGGTGCCGGTGCCCCCCCGGTGCCCCCCGGTGCCCCCCGGTGCCCCCCGGTGCCGGCCGTACCTGGCCGTAGGTGTTGGAGCGCGGGTTCAGGTCCACGGTGGCCAGGAAATCGGGCTGCTCGATGCACGTGCCGCGGTAGGTGCAGGTGACGAAGGCGACCTCCTCCCGCGGGGCTGGGGACACAGGGACACGGCTCGGCCACGGCACGGGGACACGGGGACACGGGGACAGGTGACACGGGGACAGGGGACACGGGGACACGGGGACACGGGGACACGGGGACACGGGGACACGGGGACACGGGGACACGGGGACACGGGGACACAGGGACACGGCTCGGCCACGGCACGGGGACACGGGGACAGGGGACAGGGGGACACGGGGACAGGGGACATGGGGACACGGGGACACGGGGACACGGGGACACAGGGACACGGCTCGGCCACGGCACGGGGACACGGGGACACGGGGACACGGGGACAGGGGACAGGGGGACACGGGGACAGGGGGACAGGGGGACACGGGGACACAGGGACACGGCTCGGCCACGGCACGGGGACACGGGGACAGGGGACACAGGACACGGGGACACGGGGACACAGGGACACGGGGACACGGGGACACGGGGACACGGGGACACGGGGACACGGGGACACGGGAACGGGACGGGATAGGATATAGGATAGGATATAGGATATAGGATATAGGATATAGGATAGAAATATATAATATTATATAATGGAATAGAAATGAATAGAAACGAGGAGAAGAGAAGAGAAGAAGAGAAGAGAAGAGAAGAGAAGAGAAGAGAAGAGAAGAGAAGAGAAGAGAAGAGAAGAGAAGAGAAGAGAAGAGAAGGGAAATAGAAATGAAATTAATAGAAATGGAATAGAAAAGTAATAGAATAGAGTAGAAATATAGAACACAAATATAGGATAGAATAGAATACAATAGAATAGAATAGAAATAGGAATTAATAGAAATAATAGAAATAGAAATTAATAGAAATAATAGAAATAGAAATTAATAGAAATAGTAGAAATTAATGGAACAGAAACTAACAGAAATTAATAGGACAAGATAGGATAGAATAGAATAGAAATAGAATAAAGAATAAGATTAAAAAACCAAAATACCATAACAGAAAATAAAATAAAATATTAAAATAAAATAAAATAAAACAAATAAACCCCAAAATAAAATAGGAAATAAAATGAAATACGAAATAAAATAAACTATAAATGAAATTCAAAGGAAGCAGAAGCAGGGCGCAGCTCCACGGCCCCGCCCAGGCCCGGCCCGGGCCCGCACTCGCCTTTCAGCACGTCGGGACACGCGGGGTACTCGTAGCACGGGGCTCGGCATCTGTCTGGGGACCGAGGGGACACCGTGAGCCCGGGCCCGGCCCCGCCACCACCGGAGGGTCCCGCCCGGCCCCGCCCCACCGGGGACACCGCGGGGACACCGAGGGGACACTGAGGGGACACCGAGGGGACACCGAGGGGACACCCTGGGGACAGCCCTGGGGACAGCCCTGGGGACAGCCCTGGGGACAGCCCTGGGGACACCGAGGGGACAGCCCTGGGGACAGCCCTGGGGACACCGAGGGGACAGCCCTGGGGACAGCCCGGGGACACCGCGGGGACAGCCCTGGGGACAGCCCCGGGGACACCGAGGGGACAGCCCTGGGGACAGCCCTGGGGACACCGAGGGGACAGCCCTGGGGACAGCCCGGGGACACCGCGGGGACAGCCCTGGGGACAGCCCGGGGACAGCCCGGGGACAGGGACAGCCCTGGGGACAGCCCTGGGGACACCGAGGGGACAGCCCTGGGGACAGCCCTGGGGACAGCCCCGGGGACACCGAGGGGACAGCCCTGGGGACAGCCCTGGGGACACCGAGGGGACAGCCCTGGGGACAGCCCGGGGACACCGCGGGGACAGCCCTGGGGACAGCCCCGGGGACACCGAGGGGACACCCCCGGGGACAGTCCGGCCACCCAGGGCACAGCCACAGCGACACGGAGCCTGGGGACAGCGCGGGGCCGAGCCCGGCTGGGGACAGCGGAGCCGCCAGGGGACACCGAGGGGACAGCGAGGGGACACCGAGGGGACACAGAGGGGAGCCCTCCCCAGTGCGGGGACGGGACAGGGACGGGATGGGGACAGAGCTGTCACCCCGATCTCTCCCCCCGGGCCGGGATCAGGGATGGGGACAGGGACAGGGATAGGGACAGGGACGGGACAGGGACAGAGCTGTCACCCCGGATCTGTCACCCCGGTCTGGGATCAGGGATGGGGACAGGGACAGGGATGGGGACAGGGACCGGGATGGGGACAGGGACGGGATGGGGACAGAGCCGGGGACACGATGGGGACAGAGCTGCCACCCCGGTCTGGGATCAGGGATAGGGACAGGACCAGGATGGGGACAGGGACAGGGATGGGGACAGGGATGGGGACAGGGATGGGGACAGAGCCGGGGACAGGGACGAGATGGGGACAGAGCTGTCACCCTGAGCCGGGATCAGGGATGGAGACAGGGACAGGATGGGGACAGAGATGGGGACAGGAGGGGACAGCAGCGGCCAGGCCGTGTCCCTCGGGCGGTGTCCCTGGGGCCGTGTCCCTGGGGCCGTGTCCCTGGGGCCGTGTCCCTCGGGCGGTGTCCCTGGGGCCGTGTCCCTCGGGCGGTGTCCCTGGGGCCGTGTCCCTCGGGCCGTGTCCCTGGGGCCGTGTCCCTCGGGCGGTGTCCCTGGGGCCGTGTCCCCGGGGCCGTGTCCCTCACCCATGGCTGCGGCTCTCGGGCTCGGGCCGGGCGGAGGAGCTGGAGCTCGGCGGCGGCTGCGGCTGTGTCGGGGCTGGAGCGGCTGTGCCGTGCCCGGGCTGCTGCCGCCCGCCTTTTGATGCCGGGACAAAGGGTGGGGCAGGGGCCCGGCCCAGGGAGGGGCTGCCCAGCGCTCGGGAGGGGCCGGCGCGGCCGCTGCGGCTTCTGCCCGAGCCCGGCCCCGATCTGCTGCTGCCGCCGCCTCCCGGAGCCTCGGGGACACCGGGGACTGTCCCCAAGCCCCTGGACATGGAACTGTCACCGGGGACTGTCCCCAAGCCCCCGGACATGGAACTGTCACTGGGGACTGTCCCCAAGCCCCCGGACATGGAACTGTCACTGGGGACTGTCCCCAAGCCCCTGGACATGGAACTGTCTCTGGGGATTGTCCCCAAGCCCCTGGACATGGAACTGTCACCAGGGACTGTCCCCAAGCCCCCGGACATGGAACTGTCACTGGGGATTGTCCCCAAGCCCCTGGGCCAGGAGAAGACATCAGGGACTGTCCCCACGGCTCTGGGCGCCTCCAAGTGTCCCCCATCCCCTGGGCCGGGAGAAGTCACCATGGACTGTCCACAAGCCCCTGGACATGGAACTGTCACCGGGGACTGTCCTCAACCCTCGGGGCCTGCAACTGTCACTGGGGATTGTCCCCAACCCCCTGGGCCAGGAGGAGACACCGGGGACTGTCCCCACGGCTCTGGACATGGAACTGTCACCATGGACAGTCCCCAAGCCCCTGGGCCGGGAGAAGACATCAGGGACTGTCCCCAGAGCTCTGGGCACCTCCAAGTGTCCCCAACCCTCTGGGCCGGGAGAAGTCACCGGGGATTGTCCCCAAACCTTCTGGGCCTGGGACTGTCACCATGGACTGTCCTGAACCTTCGGGACCTGGAACTGTCACTGGGGATTGTCCCCAAGCCCCTGGGCCGGGAGGAGACATCAGGGACTGTCCCCAAAACTCTGGTCACCTCCAAGTGTCCCCAACCCCTTGAGCCAGGAGAAGTCACCGGGGACTGTCCCCAACCCTCGGGGCCTGCAACAATCACCATGGACTGTCCCCAACTCTCTGGACCAAGAGAAGTCACCAGGGACAGTCCCCAAACCTCTGGTCACCTCCACGTGTCGCCAACCCCCTGGGCCTGGAATGGTCACCGGGGACTGTCCCCAAGCCCCTGGACATGGAACTGTCACCATGGATTGTCCCCAACCCTCAGGGCCAGCAGGAGACATCAGGGACTGTGCCCAAACCTCTGGTCACCTCCAAGTGTCCCCAACCCCCTGGACATGGAACTGTCACCATGGATTGTCCCCAACCCCTTGAGCCAGGAGAAGTCACCGGGGACTGTCCCCAAAGCTCCGGTGACCCCCAGCTGTCCCCAACCCCCCGCGCCGCGCCCGGCCCCAGCCCCGAGTGACACCGGCGGCACAACAGCGGCACCAGCCGGGCCGGACTGGACCCGAACCGGGCTGGATTGGACCCGAACCGGGCCGGATTGGACCCGAACCGGGCTCCATTTGACCAAATTTGGGCCAGATTTGACCCGAACCCGGCTCGATCTGACCCGAACCGGACTCGATCTGACCCGAACCGGGCCGTGTCCGTGTCCCCTGCGCTGTCCCCACTGTCCCCTCCTGACCGCGCCGCCTTCCCCTGGCGCTGCGCACCCGCTCATTAGCGCCACCTCATTATCCCGGCCCTCATTAGGGCCAGCTCATTAGCCCCGCCCCTCATTAACGAGGCGCGCTGCTCTCGGTGGCTTCCGCGAGCTGCCGCCGCCCTGAGAACAGCGAGATAACAGCGAGATAAGCGCGGGTTTAACGCTGATAAGAGCGAGATAAGCGCGGGTTTAACACTAATAACAGCGAGATAAGCGCGGGTTTAACGCTGATAACAGCGAGATAAGGGCGGGTTTAGCGCCGATAACAGCGAGATAAGCGCGGGTTTGGAGCCGGGATTTGGGGATGGACTCCAAAGGGATTTAGGGACGGACACCGAAGGGATTTTTTGGAATAGAAAACCCTTTAAACTGACGGATTGAGCCCCAAATCCCTTGGGTCAGCCCCGGGCGCGGAACGGCGAGAGAAAACCTCGGGTTAAAATGTCCCGGGAGCGGGAGAGGTCCCTGGAACACTCGGTGGAAATCCCGACCCCAAAAATCCCGGGATTCTCTGAGAAATCCCTTTAAATTCAATTTCTAACCCCCAAAATCCCGGGATTCTCTGAAATGTCCCTTTAAATTCAATTTCCAACCCCAAAAAATCCTGGAATTCTCTGAAAATTCCCTTTAACATTTTAATTTCCAACCCCAAAAAAATCCCGGAATTCTCTGAAATGTCCCTTTAAAATGTTGATTTCGAACCCCAAAAAATCCTGGAATTCTCTGAGAAATCCCTTTAAATTCAATTTCCAACCCCCCAAAAATCCCAGAATTCTCTGAGAAATCCCTTTAAGTGCGATTTCCAACCCCAAAAAAACCTGGAATTCTCTTAAAATTCCCTTTAACACTCCTTTTAACCCCCCCAAAAAACACCAACCCCAGCTCCTAAATTAAAGACTTTAAATCGAAAATTCGAAGGATTTAAAAAGACAAAATGAAATTCAATTAAAAATAAAAACCCCACAACAAATCAACCCTTTGGGACAACCCGAAATTCCCGCGGCCGGGAGGAGATAAAACCCGCGGCCCACGAGATAAAGCTGCTGATAAATGAGATTTTTTGGGGGTTAATTTCCTGCCCCTCCCTGAGCCGGTTCTCCCTGTGCTCACCTGAGCCTTTTGGGGGGTTTATTTTAATTTTCCTGACCGCAGGTGTGAGCAGCCCGGTTCGGGAGGTTTCTTCTGCTCGTCTCCACTGCCCATCATCCAGGGGAAAAAAAAAATCAGATTTATTTTGCTTTTCCTGACGCTGCAGATTGTGCTGATGTGCCTCGGGTTTGGGAGGAAATTCCCATCATCCAGGGGGAAAATCAGATTTATTTCGCTTTTCCTGACGCTGCAGATGGCGCTGATTTGCCCCGAGTTTGGGAGAAAAATCAGATTTTTTTTCCCTTCCTGACGCTGCAGATCGCATTGATCTCGCTCGGGTTTGGGAGAAAATTCCTATAATCCGAAGGAAAAAAATCCCAGATTTTTGTGCCCTTCCTGACGCTGCAGATTGTGCTGATGTGCCTCGGGTTTGGGAGAAAATCGGACAAAAATCAGGTTTTTTTGCCCCTCCTGATGCTGCAGATGGCGCTGATTTCCCCGAATTTAGGAGAAAATCGGACAAAAATCAGATTTTTTTGCCCCTCCTGACGCTGCAGATGGCGCTGATGTGGCCGGGCTTTAATTAACCCCTGGGGAATGAACTCGTGCCATCCCTCAGACCGCGGGATCTGGACATTCCTGCCCGGCGGAGGAGCAGAAAAAACCCACGTGGAGCCTCCAGCCCTCCCCCCGAGGAGCGAGAGACGCCCCGGGATTATCTCGGCGTTTTGGCGGCTCCTCACGACACGAAAAAAAGCTTCAAAGCCTTTGGGCTTTGGGGGATTGTCCCGGGCTGGAATTTCCTGTTGGTTGGTGGCGTTTCCTCGGGATAATGCCCATGGAATTTGGGGGGTTTGGGGCTGGGATCCTCGCGTGTTCCATGGGATGGTCACGATGGTTCGGGTGGAATCCGGCCCGGTTCGGGTCAAATCCAGGCGGGTTTGGGTCAAATCTGGACCGGTTCCGTCAAATCGCGCCCGGTTCGGGTCAAATCTGGCCCAAATTGGGTCAGATCCGGACCCATTCGGGTGAAATCGAGTCCGATTTGGGTCAAATCTGGCCCAAATTTGGTCAAATTGAGTCCGGTTCGGGTCAGATCCAGCCCGGTTCTGGTCCAATCCGGCCCGGTCCGGGTCAAATCCGGCCCGGTTCTGGTCAGATCCAGCCCGGTTCGGGTCAGATCCAGCCCGGTTCGGGTCCAATCCGGCCCGGTTCGGGTCAGATCCGGCCCGGTTCTGGTGCCGCTGTTGTGCCGCCGGTGTCACTCGGGGCTGGGGCCGGGCGCGGCGCGGGGGGTTGGGGACAGCTGGGGGTCACCGGAGCTTTGGGGACAGTCCCCGGTGACAGTTCCATGTCCAGGGAGTTGGGGACACTTGGAGGTGACCAGAGCCGTGGGGACACTCCATGATGTCTCCTCCTGGCCCAGGGGCTTGGGGACAATCCCCAGTGACAGTTCCAGGCCCCGAGGGTTGAGGACAGTCCCCGGTGACAGTCCAGGTCCAGGGGGTTGGGGACAGTCTCCGATGACAGTTCCAGGCCCCGAGGGCTCAGGACAGTCCATGGTGACAGTTCCATGTCCAGAAGGTTTGGGGACAATACCCGGTGACTTCTCCCGGCCCAGAGGGTTGGGGACACTTGGAGGTGACCAGAGCTCTGGGAACACTCCATGATGTCTCCTCCCGGCCCAGAGAGTTGGGGACAGTCCATGGTGACCATTGCAGGCCCAGGGGCTTGGGGACAATCCCCAGTGACAGTTCCAGGCCCCGAGGGTTCAGGACAGTCCATGGTGACAGTCCCAGGCCCAGAAGGTTTGGGGACAATACCCGGTGACTTCTCCCGGCCCAGGGGACTGGGGACACTTGGAGGCGCCCAGAGCCGTGGGGACAGTCCCTGATGTCTTCTCCCGGCCCAGGGGCTTGGGGGATAATTGGAGGTGACCAGAGAGTTGGGGACAGTCCCCGGTGACAGTTCCATGTCCAGGGGCTTGGGGACAGTCCATGGTGACTTCTCCCGGCCCAGGGGGTTGGGGACAATCCCCAGTGACAGTTCCATGTCCAGAGCCGTGGGGACAATCCCCAGTGACAGTTCCATGTCCAGGGGGTTGGGGACAATCCCCGGTGACAGTTCCATGTCCAGGGGCTTGGGGACAGTCCCCGGTGACAGTTCCATGTCCAGGGGCTTGGGGACAGTCCCCAGTGACAGTTCCATGTCCAGGGGGTTGGGGACAGTCCCCGGTGACAGTTCCATGTCCAGGGGCTTGGGGACAGTCCCCGGTGTCCCCGAGGCTCCGGGAGGCGGCGGCAGCAGCAGATCGGGGCCGGGCTCGGGCAGAAGCCGCAGCGGCCGCGCCGGCCCCTCCCGAGCGCTGGGCAGCCCCTCCCTGGGCCGGGCCCCTGCCCCACCCTTTGTCCCGGCATCAAAAGGCGGGCGGCAGCAGCCCGGGCACGGCACAGCCGCTCCAGCCCCGACACAGCCGCAGCCGCCGCCGAGCTCCAGCTCCTCCGCCCGGCCCGAGCCCGAGAGCCGCAGCCATGGGTGAGGGACACGGCCCCGGGGACACGGCCCCAGGGACACGGCCCGAGGGACACGGCCCCAGGGACACGGCCCCGGGGACACCGCCCGAGGGACAGCGCCCGAGGGACACGGCCCCGGGGACACGGCCCCAGGGACACCGCCCGAGGGACACCGCCCGGCCGCTCCTGTCCCCTCCTGGCCCCATCTCTGTCCCCATCCCGGCCCTGTCCCTGTCCCCATCCTGTCCCTGTCTCCATCCCTGATCCCGGCTCAGGGTGACAGCTCTGTCCCCATCCCTGTCCCTGTCCCCGGCTCTGTCCCCATCCCTGTCCCCATCCCTGTCCCCATCCCTGTCCCCATCCCTGTCCCTGTCCCCATCCTGGTCCTGTCCCTATCCCTGATTCCAGACCGGGGTGGCAGCTCTGTCCCCATCCTGTCCCCGGCTCTGTCACCATCCCTGTCCCTGTCCCTGCCCCCATCCCTGTCCCTGTCCTCATCCCTGATCCCGGCCCGGGGTGACAGATCCGGGGTGACAGCTCTGTCCCCATCGTGTCCCCGGCTCTGTCACCATCCCTGTCCCTGTCCTCATCCCTGATCCCGGCCCGGGGAGATAGATCGGGGTGACAGCTCTGTCCCCATCCCAGCTCTGTCCCCGTCCCGTCCCTGTCCCCATCCCTGATCCCAGCTCAGAGTGACAGCTCTGTCCCCATCCTGTCCCCGGCTCTGTCCCCATCCCTGTCCCTGTCCCCATCCCTGATCCCGGCCCGGGGGGACAGATCGGGGTGACAGCTCTGTCCCTGTCCTGTCCCTGTCCCAGATCTGTCCCCGTCCTGTCCCTGTCCCGTCCCCGCACTGGGGAGGGCTCCCCTCAGTGTCCCCTCGGTGTCCCCTCTGTGTCCCCTCGCTGTCCCCTCGGTGTCGCCTGGCGGCTCCGCTGTCCCCAGCCGGGCTCGGCCCCGCGCTGTCCCCAGGCTCCGTGTCGCTGTGGCTGTGCCCTGGGTGGCCGGACTGTCCCCAGGGCTGTCCCCAGGGCTGTCCCCAGGGCTGTCCCCAGGGTGTCCCCAGGGCTGTCCCCAGGGCTGTCCCCAGGGTGTCCCCAGGGCTGTCCCCAGGGCTGTCCCCAGGGCTGTCCCCAGGGTGTCCCCAGGGCTGTCCCCAGGGCTGTCCCCAGGGCTGTCCCCAGGGGTGTCCCCAGGGCTGTCCCCGGGGGTGTCCCCTCGGTGTCCCCGGGGCTGTCCCCAGGGTGTCCCCGGGGTGTCCCCGGGCTGTCCCCAGGGCTGTCCCCTCGGTGTCCCCTCGGTGTCCCCGTGGTGTCCCCGGTGGGGCGGGGCCGGGCGGGACCCTCCGGCGGTGGCGGGGCCGGGCTCACGGTGTCCCCTCGGTCCCCAGACAGATGCCGAGCCCCGTGCTACGAGTACCCCGCGTGTCCCGACGTGCTGAAAGGCGAGTGCGGGCCCGGGCCGGGCCTGGGCGGGGCCGTGGAGCTTCTGCTTGATTTCATTTGAATTTAATTTATAGTTTATTTTATTTCGTATTTCATTTTATTTCCTATTTTATTTTGGGGTTTATTTGTTTAATTTTATTTTATTTTAATATTTTATTTTATCTTATTTTCTGTTATGGTATTTTGGTTTTTTATCTTATTCTTTATTCTATTTCCATTCTATTCTATCCTATCCTATATTTCTGTTCTATATTTCTACCCTATTCTATTACTTTTCTATTCCATTTCTATTAATTTCATTTCTATTTCCCTTCTCTTCTCTTCTCTTCTCTTCTCTTCTCTTCTCTTCTCTTCTCTTCTCTTCTCTTCTCTTCTCTTCTCTTCTCTTCTCTTCTCTTCTCTTCTCTTCTCTTCGTTTCTATTCATTTCTATTCTATTATATAATATCATATATTCCTATCCTATATCCTATATCCTATATCCCATCCCGTTCCCATCCCGTTCCCGTTCCCATCCCGTTCCCGTGTCCCCGTGTCCCTGTGTCCCCGTGTCCCTGTGTCCCCGTGTCCCCTGTCCCCGTGTCCCCGTGTCCCCCTGTCCCGTGTCCCCCTGTCCCCGTGTCCCCGTGTCCCCCTGTCCCGTGTCCCCGTGTCCCCTGTCCCCGTGTCCCCCTGTCCCCGTGTCCCCCTGTCCCCTGTCCCCGTGTCCCCGTGTCCCCGTGTCCCCCTGTCCCCTGTCCCCTGTCCCCGTGTCCCCGTGCCGTGGCCGAGCCGTGTCCCTGTGTCCCCAGCCCCGCGGGAGGAGGTCGCCTTCGTCACCTGCACCTACCGCGGCACGTGCATCGAGCAGCCCGATTTCCTGGCCACCGTGGACCTGAACCCGCGCTCCAACACCTACGGCCAGGTACGGCCGGCACCGGGGGGCACCGGGGGGCACCGGGGGGCACCGGGGGGCACCGGGGGGGCACCGGGACCCGGACCGGGTCAGTACCGGGGAACGGCACCGGGACCGGGTCAGTACCGGGGGGCCAAATCCCGAACACGGGGGTCCCAAAATCCGCTCCCGGGGGTCCCCAAATCTGCTCGCGGGGGTCTGCAAACCCGCCTCCAGCCCCCCCAAAACCGTCCCCAGGGACCCCCAAATCCACTCCCAGAGACCCCCAAACCCGCCCCAGGGCCCCCCAAACCCTCTCCCGGCCCCTCAAACTCGCCCCCATGGACCCCCAAATCCTCTCCCAGCCCCTCTGCAGCGCTCCTCGCACCCCGAATTCACCCCCACGGACCCCCAAACCCTCTCCCGGCCCCCCAACCCTCTCGCAGCCCCCCAAACCCGTCCCTTGGCCGTGCCCAGGTGCTCCACCGCCTGCCCGTGCCCAACCTCCCGTGCCCCCCGACCCCCAAACTCTCCCCCAGAGACCCCCAAACCCGCTCCCCAAATCCCAAACCCGCCCCCAGAGCCTCCCAAATCCTCTCCCAGCCCCTCTGCAGCGCTCCTCGCACCCCGAATTCACCCCCACGGACCCCCAAACCCTCCCCAGGGATCCCCAAACCCTCCCCGGGGATCCCCAAACTCGCCCCCAGGGACCTCCAACCCCGCTCCCAGCCCCCCAAACCCTCCCCAGAGCCCCCCAACCCTCCCGCAGCCCCAAACCCGTCCCTCGGCCGTGCCCAGGTGCTCCACCGCCTGCCCATGCCCAACCTGAAGGACGAGCTGCACTCCGCGGGCTGGGGCCCCGCCTGCGGCTGCTCCGACAGCGGCGCCGCGGCCAAAAGGACCAAACTGGTGCTGCCCGGCCTCATCTCCTCCCGCATCTACGTGGTGGATGTGGGGGGCTCCCCGTGCCGGCCGCCGCGCCTCTGCAAGGTACGGGACACGGGGGGACACGGGGGACACGGGGGGACACGGGGGGACACGGGGGGACACGGGACATGGGGACACGGGGGGACACGGGGGGACACGGGACATGGAGGGGACACGGGACATGGAGGGGACACGGGACACGGGGGGACACGGGGGGACACGGGACATGGGGACACGGGGGGACACGGGGGGACACGGGACATGGGGGGACACGGGACATGGGGGGACACGGGGACACGGGGACACGGGACATGGGGACACGGGGGGACACGGGGGGACACGGGGGGACACGGGGGGACACGGGGACACGGGGGGACACGGGGGGACACGGGGACACGGGGACACGGGGGGACACGGGGGGACACGGGGACACGGGGACACGGGGACACGGGACATGGGGGGACACGGGACATGAGGGGACACGGGACATGGGGACACGGGACATGAGGGGACACGGGACATGGGGACACGGGACATGGGGACACGGGACATGAGGGGACACGGGACATGAGGGGACAGTGCGGGGACACGGGGGGACATGGAGAGATGGGTGGTGGGTGGGTGGGTGGAAGGAGGGATGAGGAAAGGGTTAATTCCAGGGAGGGAGGAAAATTCAGGGAAGGGAAGAGAGAGTCAAGGAATGAAAGGATTAATTTAAGGAAGGATTAATTAATTCAAGGAAGGATTAATTCAATGAAAGGAAGGAAAGAATAATTCAAGGAATGAAGGATTAATTCAAGGAAGGAAGGATTAATTCAAGGACAGAAGGAAGGAAAGAAAGAAGGATTAATTAATTCAAGGAAGGATTAATCCAAGGAAGGAAGGAAAGATGGATTCAAGAAAAGAAGGAAGGAAAGATTATTTCAAGGAAGGAAGAATTAACTCCAGGAAGGAAGGATTCAAAGGTTCTAAAGGGAAGGACCCCAGCAGGGAATACTGAGCGCAGGGAGGGTTCGGTGCCCGCGGCCCAGGCGCCGAGGGGCGGGGCTGAGCTTTGTGCCGCTTTTCGGCAGACGATTGAGCCCGTGGATGTGTTCTGGAAGTGCAACAAGGGTTACCTGGCTGTGACCCACGCGCTGCCCAACGGGGACATCCTGATCGCCAACATGGGCGACCCGGCGGGCAACGGCAAAGGTGGAGTTCGCCCGGAGTTATTGCCCCTTCTGAGCGGGAATTAGTCCATTTACCATCGGAATTACTCCTATTTACCACCGGAATTATTCCCATTTACCACCGGAATTATTCCCATTTCCCTGCCCAAAATTCCAGTTTTCCAGCCAGAATTATTCCCATTCCTGAGCTGGAATTATTCCCATTTCCAGCTGGAATTATTCCCTTTTCCCGACCCAAAATTCCTATTTCCCTCCCAGAATTATTCCCATTGCCTGGCCACAATTGTTCCGTTTTCCCAGCCGGAATTATTCCCATTTCCCAGCCGGAATTATTTCCTCTTCCCGGCCCCAAATTCCCATTTCCCAGCCAGAATTATTCCCATTTCCCAGCTGGAATTATTCCCCTTTACCACCGGAATTATTCCCTTTTTCCTGCCCAAAATTCCCTTTTACCAGCCGGAATTATTCCCATTTCCGAGCTGGAATTATTCCCATTTCCTGGCCCAAAATTCCCATTCCTCAGCTCGAATTATTCCCATTTCCCACCCAGAATTATTCCCATTTTCTTGGCCACAATTCCCATTTTCCCAGCTGGAAATATTCCCATTTCCCACCGGAATTATTCCCATTTCTCACCCGAATTATTCCCATTTCCCAGCCCAAAATTCCCATTCCTCAGCTGCAATTATTCCCATTTCCCGGCTGGAATTATTCCCTTTTCCCACCCAGAATTATTCCCATTTTCTTGCCCCAAAATTCCCATTTCCCAGCCGGAATTATTCACTTTTTATCCCCTCCCACCCGGATTTGTCCCCCGCGTGTCCCCGGCGTGTCGCAGGCGGCTTCGTGGTGCTGGACGGCGACACCTTGGAGCTGAAGGGGAACTGGGAGAACGAGTGCGAGGTTCCGCCGAGCGGCCACGACTTCTGGTTCCAGCCGCGCCTCAACGTGCTGGTCAGCTCGGCCGGGCTGGTGCCCAAAGTGGCCGGGCGCGGCTTCAGCCCCGACGACCTCAAGAAAGGTGCGGGGACAGCGGCGGGTGGCACCGAGGGCAGCGGCCGGCGCGGGGCTGGCGGCGCTCGGCGACCCCCGAGAGGAGCGATGGTGCCGCTGGGGCTGGGAGGGGCACGGAGCCGCGCTGTTCTGGGGGGGTGTTCCTCAGGCCGGGATTTCCTGGGGGGCTTGAGCCCAAATTCGGGTTTTTAGAGGGGTGTTATTCCTACATCCTGAATTTTCTGGGGGGTTTCTTCCTATATCCGGGATTTCTCGGGGGTTTTGTTCCTAAATCTTGGATTTTCTGGGGTTCTTGATCCCAAATTCTGATATTTAGAGGGGTTTTATTCCTACATTCTGAATTTTCTGAGGTTTTGTTCCTAAATCCGGGATTTCTCGGGGTTTTGCTCCTATATCCTGAATTTCCTGGGGTTCTCATCCCCAAATCCCGAATTTCTCGGTGTCCCGCGGGGGTCTTCAGCCATCACCTGAACCTGTGGAACTTCCCCAGATTTTCTCTCCCCAAATCCTTCTCTTTCCCTGATTTTCCGCCTCCACATCCCGCAGTTCCCGTATTTTCCTGTCCCCAAATCCCGCATTTCCCAGATTTTCCGTCCCCAAATCCTTCTCTTTCCCAGTTCCCCCATCCCGAAATCCTTCTCTTTCCCAGATTTCGTGTCCCCCCCTCCCGCCGTTCCCGTGTCCCCGGTGCCCCTCCCGCCGTTCCCGGTGTCCCGGTGCCCCTCCCGCCGTTCCCGTGTCCCCGGTGCCCCTCCCGCCGTTCCCGGTGTCCCTCCCGCCGTTCCCGGTGTCCCGGTGCCCCTCCCGCCGTTCCCGTGTCCCCGGTGCCCCTCCCGTGTTCCCGTGTTCCCGGTGTCCCTCCCGCCGTTCCCGGTGTCCCGGTGTCTCTCCCGCCGTTCCCGGTGTCCCCGGTGCCCCTCCCGACGTTCCCGGTGTCCCGGTGTCCCCTCCCGCCGTTCCCGTGTCCCCGGTGCCCCTCCCGCCGTTCCCGTGTCCCCGGTGTCCCCTCCCGACGTTCCCGGTGTCCCGCAGGGGTCTTCGGCCGCCGCCTGAACGTGTGGAACTTGTCGTGCCGCAGCCTCACGCAGTGCTTCGACCTGGGCGAGGATTCTCTGCCGCTGAGCGTCCGCTTCCTGCACAGCGCCGAGGCGGCCGAGGGCTACGTGGGCTGTGCCCTGAGCGGGGCCGTGTTCCGCTTCTACCGGGGCTGCGAGGCGAGTGCGGGCACCGGCACCGGCACCGGGGGCGGCGGGGACAGGGAGCGCGCCTGGGGAACCGGGACTGCACCTGGGGAACCGGGAGCGCACCTGGGGAACCGGGACCGAACCCGGGAGCGCACCTGGGGAACCAGGGAACCGGGACCGCACCTGGGGAACCGGCACCGCACCTGGGGAACCGGGACCAGCCTTCGGGAACCGGGGAACCGGCACCAGCCCCGGGGGCGGCCGGGAAAGGGACTGGACCTGGGGAACCGGGACTGGCTTTGGGGTGCCGGGGAACCGGGAGCGGCCTTAGGACCAGCCGCGGGCGGCGGGAGGACGGAGGGGATCGGGGCTGCGATCGGCATCAGGATGGGATCAGGATGAGGATGGGATCAGGACCAGGACCAGGCCCAGGAGCGGGATGGGCTCGGGGATGTGACCGGCGCCGGGCCGAGCCCGCTGTGCTCCGGCTCCAGGACGGGCTCGGGCTGATCCCGATTTCCCCGGGCTCGGGCTGGAGGTTTGGGCTGGGCCAGGGACGGGAGCGGTGCCGCTGGGCCCGGTTCGGCCCGGCCCGGCCCGGGGTGACGCGCTCGCTGTCCCCGCCGTGCAGAGAGACTCGTGGGCGGTGGAGGAGGTGATCCGGATCCCGCCCAAGGACGTGTCGGGCTGGATCATGCCCCAGATGCCAGGTCCGTGTGCCCGGGGCGACAATCCCTGTCCCCTGCGCGGGGGGACGGCGGGGCCCGGCCCCGGGGGGACCCCACGGCCTTCGGGGTGACCCCTGACCCTGATTGACCCCAAACCCTGACTGACCCCTGACCCTGCGGGGACCCCTGACCCTGCCTGACCCCAAACCCTGACTGACCCCTGACCCTGCCAAGGGACCCCAAATCTTGACTGACCCCAAACTCTGCTGCTGGACCCTAAACCCTGCCAGACCCCAAATCCTGCGGGGAGACCCCAAACCCTGACTGACCCCAAACTCTTTTGGGTGACCCCAAACCCTGCCGGGGGACCCCACAGCCTGACTGACCCCAAACCCTGACTGCCCCCAAATCCTGACTGACCCCAAATCCCCCCTGACCCCCAATCCCCTTTCCCTGACCCCAATCGCGCTGACCCCCGCCGTGCCCGCAGCCTTCATCGCCGACCTCGTCATCAGCCCCGACGACCGGTTCCTGTACCTGTGCAACTGGTGGCACGGCGACATCCGGCAGTACGAGCTGAGCAGGGGCTGCAGGCCCCGCCTGGTGGGGCAGGTGAGGGGGACACCGGGGACACCGGGGACACCAGGCCGTGGCGCCGAGTGACATCAGTGACACCAGTCCCGTGTCCCAGCCCTCCCAGTGTCCCCAGTGTCCCCAGTGACCCCAGTGTCCCCAGTGTCCGCAGTGTCCCCAGTGTCCCCACAGGTGTTGATGGGGGGCAGTGTCCCCAATGTCCCCAGTGTCCGCAGTGTCCGCAGTGTCCCCAATGTCCCCACAGGTGTTGATGGGGGGCAGTGTCCCCAATGTCCCCAGTGTCCCCAGTGTCCCCATTGTCCCCAATGTCCCCACAGGTGTGGGTAGGGGGCAGTGTCCCCAGTGTCCCCAGTGTCCGCAGTGTCCCCAATGTCCCCACAGGTGTTGGTGGGGGGCAGTGTCCCCAGTGTCCGCAGTGTCCCCAGTGTCCGCAGTGTCCCCAATGTCCCCACAGGTGTTGGTGGGGGGCAGTGTCCCCAATGTCCCCAGTGTCCCCAGTGTCCGCAGTGTCCCCAATGTCCCCACAGGTGTTCGTGGGCGGCAGTGTCCTGCGGGGCGGGCCCGTCACCGTCTGCAGGGACGAGGAGCTCAAGGCGCAGCCGGAGCCGCTCGTGGTCAAGGTGAGCGCGGGAGGGGCCGGGGCACCTGCGGGGGGCGGGGCGGGGAGGGTGGGGCTGTGCTCACCTGAGTGTGAGTGTGAATGGGAGTGTGCGCTCACCTGAGCGTGTGCCTGAGTGTGAGCCTGAGGGTGTGCTCACCTGGGCACGGTGACCCCAGTGCTCCCAGTTCCCCCCATTCCCTCAGTCCCAGTCCCCCCATTCCCAGTTCTCCCATTCCTCCTAGTTCCCCCAGTCCCATTCCCAGTCCCCCAGTAACCCCATTCCCAGTGCCCCCAGTAACCCCAGTCCCAGTTCCCCCAGTCCCCCCAGTTTCCCCAGTCCCCCAATCCCAGTTTCCCCATTCCCAATTCCCCCAGTCCCATTCCCAGTCCCATTCCCAGTG